>JAJHIY020000614.1:730000-2140259 GCA_022114975.2 Lampris megalopsis
CACACACACACACACACACACATTCTGAAAACATATGAGTAGATACACGCACACACACACACATATATATATATATATATATACACACACGCACACACACACACACACACACACACACAAACACACGTGAGACTCTTGCTCATGTGATGTGTTTACAAACAAGTTTGACTTGTTCATTTGCAAACCATCAAGGGAAGGTCCCACTCTTGTGATTTATTTGTGATCCATTTCATGTTTGGTTCCCTTGATTTGTTCTTACTGAGGCTCTGAAGGATATGGGGGGGGGATTATTGAGGAGGATTTTTTTGTGAGGGGTTATCTCGTTTGAACGACTTACTCCCTCATTTGAACAGCTTAGCATTTCGTTTGAACAACTTAATATTTCGTTTGAATGACTCACTTAAAAATTACTAAAAAAAACTCTGTTTGCTATCGTACATGTCTGACAACATTATGGATATGATCTTGTGAGGGCAACTTGTCTGCCATATAATTATTTATGGTGTTTGCTAACTGCTAATCTTTGACCATGTATGCCCTCTACTATGTCTACATGTAGTCTGTATTGCTTGGACAGATGCTTAAAGCTCACATGTATGAGCTCTACTATGTCTAAATGTAGTCTGTATTGCTTGGACAGATGCTTAAAGCTCACATTTATGAGCTCTACTATGTCTAAATGTAGTCTGAATTGCTTGGACAGATGCTTAAAGCTCACATGTATGAGCTCTACTATGTCTACATGTAGTCTGTATTGCTTGGACAGATGCTTAAAGCTCACATGTATGAGCTCTACTATGTCTACATGTAGTCTGTATTGCTTGGACAGATGCTTACAGCTCACATGTATGAGCTCTACTATGTCTAAATTCAGTCTGTATTGCTTGGACAGATGAACCCAGCCACTGAGGATGCACAACACAGTGCATTCTTAGTGCCGGTCCCAAGCCCGGACAAATGGGGAGGGTTGCGTCAGGAAGGGCATAAAATCTTTTCCAGATAAAATATGCGGATCATAAATAAGATTTCCATACCAGATCGGTCGAGGCCCGGGTTACCAACGACCGCCACCGGTACTGTTAACCAGCAGGGTGTCGGTGGAAACTATGCTACTGTTGGGCGAAGAAGGAGAGGGGAAAGGCATGTCCAGAGGCAGCGAGAGAGGAGGAAGGGTAGGCGTGTGGAGGTGAAAGTTGGAACTTTGAATGTTGGCACTATGACTGGTAAAGGGAGAGAGCTGGCTGACATGATGGAAAGAAGAAGGTAGGCATACTGTGTGTGCAAGAGACCAGGTGGAAGGGGAGTAAGGCCAGGAGTATCGGAGGTGGGTTCAAACTCTTCTACCATGGTGCGAATGGGAGGAGAAATGGGGTAGGGGTAATTCTGAAGGAAGAGTATGTCAAGAGTGTGCTGGAGGTGAAGAGAGTGCCAGACAGAGTGATGAGTATGAAGCTGGAAATTGAAGGTGTGATGATGAATGTTATCAGCGCATATGCCCCGCAAGTTGGGTGTGAGATGGATAAAAAAGAAGAATTCTGGAGTGAGTTGGACGACATGGTGGAGAGGGTACCCAAGGAGCAGAGAGTGGTGATTGGAGCGGACTTCAATGGACATGTTAGTGAAGGGAACAGAGGTGATGGGAAGGTATGGAGTCAAGGAGGAAAATGTGGAAGGACAGATGGTGGTCGATTTTGCGAAAAGGATGGAAATGGCTGTGGTGAATACATATTTCAAGAAGAGGGAGGAACACAGGGTGACGTACAAGAAGGGAGGAAAGTGCACACAGGTGGACTATATCTTATGTAGAAGGCGCGATCTGAAAGGGATTGGAGACTGCAAGGTGGTGACAGGGGAGAACGTAGCAGAACCTCATATAACATCATCTCTGAGCAGAGGGTGTATGAGTCACTGTGCTCAACTGAGATGTGCCATACTATCCTTGGTTACAGAAGTTGGTAGATATACTGTGGTTAGTAAGGAAAACAGAGTTTGTCCATTTTGTGACCTTGGTGACATGAAATAAGTTAGATTTAAGTTTTTGCTCTCAACATATAAGTCATCATATAAGTTATCATATAAATGATGACTTGAGAGCTTCATTGTACAATGCTATACAAAAACGAGAACCTGATCTGATCTGGTCTGACGAAGGTGTGAAGAGTGGTTGTTTAAACATACAGTGTTTTAAACAGCAAAATGCATTTCCAAGTAGACAAACTAGATTTTGGTAAACCAACATGTCTGTGAATGTTCTCATTCATCCAGGTCATGGTTATCCAAAGGAATTGAATCGAGTGCAACTGGACTTGGTATATATCCGTGAAGACGTTTCGCAGCATAAACAAGGCAGCATAAACAAGGCCCATCATCAGCAGCATAAACTCGGTCACGTACAACATTGCCAAACATATAGCCAACATCTTGGCCCCTTTAGTGGGCGAAACAACTCACCATATACAAAACTCCATTGACTTTGTGAACAAGGTCCAAGGCGTAAAACTGGAACCAGATGAAACCATGGTATCCTACAATGTGACCTCGTTATTCACCTGCATCCCAACCATGGAGGCTTTGGAAACTGTGAGGCAACATTTGCTATGGGACAACACCCTCCACAATAGGACCAACCTCAGCCCAGACCAGATTTGCCAACTACTGGACCTTTGCCTGAACACTACATATTTCCAGTTCAGGGGCCAGTTTTACAGACAGAAGCATGGCTGTGCAATGGGCTCACCAGTATCGCCCATTGTGGCCAACTTATATATGGAAGAGGTAGAACACAGGGCCCTGAACTCCTTCAGAGGAACACCTCCGATCCACTGGTTCAGATATGTGGACGACACATGGGTCAAAATCCAAACACAAGAGGCGCAAGCGTTTACTAAACACATCAACTCAGTGGACAAGAACATTAAGTTCACAAGGGAAGATGTAAAGAACAACAGTTTGCCCTTCTTGGACTGTGACGTCCACATTGGGGAAGACAGGAGCCTCCACATTGGGGTTTACAGGAAACCTACACACAGAGACCAATATCTACTTTTCGACTCACACCACCCTCTGGAACACAAACTGAGCGTCATCAGAACTCTGCAACACAGAGCTAATAATGTGCCCAGCAGCACTCAGGCCCAACGAGAAGAACACAAACACCTGAGGGGAGCTTTAAAAACCTGCGGCTACCCCAGTTGGACCTTTGTGAAAACTGCAACACGTTCCAGAAAGACCAACCAGGTGAGCGACGAGGAGAAGAGGAACAGAAGGAATAAGATAGTCATCCCGTATGTTTCTGTGGTCTCTCTCTCACTTGGTAGTATGGGCGATAAAACTGTAGAGTGCTCTGGCCGTCTGACTCTAAAACACAGAAAAGGAAAGAGATTCAAAGGAAGGAAGAGAGAAAAGGAAGAAAGACATAATGCTACATTTTTCAAATTGATTTTAAAAATAGTTTTGGGACAGTCCCTTAAAATGACAGCTAAAAATGGGTTCGTAAAATGCAGAGATCACAACAACCTATGGGTCAGAGCCAGGTTGGTGTGTGATGGTGATGCAGGTTGGTGTGTGATGGTGATGAAGGTTGGTGTGTGATGGTGATGCACGTTGGTGTGTGATGGTGATGAAGGTTGGTGTGTGATGGTGATGCAGGTTGGTGTGTGATGGATGGTGATGAAGGTTGGTGTGTGATGGTGATGAAGGTTGGTGTGTGATGGTGATGCAGGTTGGTGTGTGATGGCGATGAAGGTTGGTGTGTGATGGATGGTGATGAAGGTTGGTGTGTGATGGTGATGAAGGTTGGTGTGTGATGGTGATGAAGGTTGGTGTGTGATGGTGATGCAGGTTGGTGTGTGATGGTGATGCAGGTTGGTGTGTGATGTTGATGAAGAATGGACTTTGATGTTGATGAAGATTGGAGTTTGATGTTGATGAGGGTTGGTGTGTGATGTTGATGAAGGCTGGTGTGTGATTTTGATGCAGGTCGGTGTGTGATTTTGATGCAGGCTGGTGTGTGCTTTTGATGAAGGTTGTTGTGTGTGCTTTTGATGCAGGCTGGTTTGTGCTTTTGATGGAGGCTAGTGTGTGCTTTTGATGCAGGCTGGTGTGTGCTTTTGATGCAGGCTGTTGTGTGATGTTGATGCAGGCTGGTTTGTGCTTTTGATGCAGGTTGGTGTGTGATTTTGATGCAGGCTAGTGTGTGCTTTTGATGCAGGCTGGTATGTGCTTTTGATGCAGGCTGGTGTGTGCTTTTGATGCAGGTTGTTGTGTGATGTTGATGCAGGCTGGTTTGTGCTTTTGATGCAGGTTGGTGTGTGATGTTGATGCAGGCTGGTGTGTGCTTTTGATGCAGGTTGTTGTGTGATGTTGATGCAGGCTGGTTTGGGCTTTTGATGCAGGTAAGTGTGTGATTTTGATGCAGGCTAGTGTGTGCTTTTGATGCAGGCTGGTTTGTGCTTTTGATGCAGGCTGGTGTGTGCTTTTGATGCAGGTTGTTGTGTGATTTTGATGCAGGCTGGTGTGTGCTTTTGATGCAAGCTGGTGTGTGCTTTTGATGCAGGTTGTGGTGTGATGTTGATGCAGGTTGTTGTGTGATGTTGATGCAGGTTGGTGTGTGATTTTGATGCAGGCTGGTATGTGCTTTTGATGCAGGTTGTTGTGTGATGTTGATGCAGGCTGGTGTGTGCTTTTGATGCAGGTTGTTGTGTGATGTTGATGCAGGCTGGTTTGTGCTTTTGATGCAAGCTGGTGTGTGCTTTTGATGCAGGCTAGTGTGTGCTTTTGATGCAGGCTGGTTTGTGCTTTTGATGCAGGCTGGTGTGTGCTTTTGACGCAGGTTGTTGTGTGATGTTGATGCAGGCTGGTTTGTGCTTTTGATGCAGGTTGGTGTGTGATGTTGATGCAGGCTGGTATGTGCTTTTCATGCAGGTTGTTGTGTGATGTTGATACAGGCTGGTATGTGCTTTTTATGCAGGTTGTTGTGTGATGTTGATGCAGACTGGTTTGTGCTTTTGATGCAAGCTGGTGTGTGCTTTTGATGCAGGCTAGTGTGTGCTTTTGATGCAGGCTGGTTTGTGCTTTTGATGCAGGCTGGTGTGTGCTTTTGATGCAGGTTGTTGTGTGATGTTGATGCAGGCTGGTTTGTGCTTTTGATGCAGGTTGGTGTGTGATGTTGATGCAGGCTGGTGTGTGCTTTTGATGCAGGTTGTTGTGTGATGTTGATGCAGGCTGGTTTGTGCTTTTGATGCAGGTTGGTGTGTGATTTTGATGCAGGCTAGTGTGTGCTTTTGATGCAGGCTGGTTTGTGCTTTTGATGCAGGCTGGTGTGTGCTTTTGATGCAGGTTGTGGTGTGATTTTGATGCAGGCTGGTGTGTGCTTTTGATGCAAGCTGGTGTGTGCTTTTGATGCAGGCTAGTGTGTGCTTTTGATGCAGGCTGGTTTGTGCTTTTGATGCAGGCTGGTGTGTGCTTTTGATGCAGGTTGTGGTGTGATGTTGATGCAGGTTGTTGTGTGATGTTGATGCAGGTTGGTGTGTGATTTTGATGCAGGCTGGTGTGTGCTTTTGATGCAGGTTGTTGTGTGATGTTGATGCAGGCTGGTGTGTGCTTTTGATGCAGGTTGGTGTGTGATGGATGGTGATGAAGGTTGGTGTGTGATGGTGATGAAGGTTGGTGTGTGATGGTGATGCAGGTTGGTGTGTGATGGCGATGAAGGTTGGTGTGTGATGGATGGTGATGAAGGTTGGTGTGTGATGATGATGAAGGTTGGTGTGTGATGGTGATGAAGGTTGGTGTGTGATGGTGATGCAGGTTGGTGTTTGATGGTGATGCAGGTTGGTGTGTGATGTTGATGAAGAATGGACTTTGATGTTGATGAAGATTGGAGTTTGATGTTGATGAGGGTTGGTGTGTGATGTTGATGAAGGCTGGTGTGTGATTTTGATGCAGGTCGGTGTGTGATTTTGATGCAGGCTGGTGTGTGCTTTTGATGAAGGTTGTTGTGTGTGCTTTTGATGCAGGCTGGTTTGTGCTTTTGATGGAGGCTGGTTTGTGCTTTTGATGCAGGCTGGTGTGTGCTTTTGATGCAGGTTGTTGTGTGATGTTGATGCAGGCTGGTTTGTGCTTTTGATGCAGGTTGGTGTGTGATGTTGATGCAGGCTGGTGTGTGCTTTTGATGCAGGTTGTTGTGTGATGTTGATGCAGGCTGGTTTGGGCTTTTGATGCAGGTTGGTGTGTGATTTTGATGCAGGCTAGTGTGTGCTTTTGATGCAGGCTGGTGTGTGCTTTTGATGCAGGCTGTTGTGTGATGTTGATGCAGGCTGGTTTGTGCTTTTGATGCAGGTTGGTGTGTGATTTTGATGCAGGCTAGTGTGTGCTTTTGATGCAGGCTGGTATGTGCTTTTGATGCAGGCTGGTGTGTGCTTTTGATGCAGGTTGTTGTGTGATGTTGATGCAGGCTGGTTTGTGCTTTTGATGCAGGTTGGTGTGTGATGTTGATGCAGGCTGGTGTGTGCTTTTGATGCAGGTTGTTGTGTGATGTTGATGCAGGCTGGTTTGGGCTTTTGATGCAGGTTGGTGTGTGATTTTGATGCAGGCTAGTGTGTGCTTTTGATGCAGGCTGGTGTGTTCTTTTGATGCAGGCTGGTGTGTGCTTTTGATGCAGGTTGTTTTTGGGTTTTTTGATGCAGGCTGGTGTGTGCTTTTGATGCAAGCTGGTGTGTGCTTTTGATGCAGATTGTGGTGTGATGTTGATGCAGGTTGTTGTGTGATGTTGATGCAGGTTGGTGTGTGATTTTGATGCAGGCTGGTATGTGCTTTTGATGCAGGTTGTTGTGTGATGTTGATGCAGGCTGGTTTGTGCTTTTGATGCAGGTTGTTGTGTGATGTTGATGCAGGGTGGTTTGTGCTTTTGATGCAAGCTGGTGTGTGCTTTTGATGCAGGCTAGTGTGTGCTTTTGATGCAGGCTGGTTTGTGCTTTTGATGCAGGCTGGTGTGTGCTTTTGACGCAGGTTGTTGTGTGATGTTGATGCAGGCTGGTTTGTGCTTTTGATGCAGGTTGGTGTGTGATGTTGATGCAGGCTGGTATGTGCTTTTCATGCAGGTTGTTGTGTGATGTTGATACAGGCTGGTATGTGCTTTTTATGCAGGTTGTTGTGTGATGTTGATGCAGGCTGGTTTGTGCTTTTGATGCAAGCTGGTGTGTGCTTTTGATGCAGGCTAGTGTGTGCTTTTGATGCAGGCTGGTTTGTGCTTTTGATGCAGGCTGGTGTGTGCTTTTGATGCAGGTTGTTGTGTGATGTTGATGCAGGCTGGTTTGTGCTTTTGATGCAGGTTGGTGTGTGATGTTGATGCAGGCTGGTGTGTGCTTTTGATGCAGGTTGTTGTGTGATGTTGATGCAGGCTGGTTTGTGCTTTTGATGCAGGTTGGTGTGTGATTTTGATGCAGGCTAGTGTGTGCTTTTGATGCAGGCTGGTTTGTGCTTTTGATGCAGGCTGGTGTGTGCTTTTGATGCAGGTTGTGGTGTGATTTTGATGCAGGCTGGTGTGTGCTTTTGATGCAAGCTGGTGTGTGCTTTTGATGCAGGCTAGTGTGTGCTTTTGATGCAGGCTGGTTTGTGCTTTTGATGCAGGCTGGTGTGTGCTTTTGATGCAGGTTGTGGTGTGATGTTGATGCAGGTTGTTGTGTGATGTTGATGCAGGTTGGTGTGTGATTTTGATGCAGGCTGGTGTGTGCTTTTGATGCAGGTTGTTGTGTGATGTTGATGCAGGCTGGTGTGTGCTTTTGATGCAGTTTGTTGTGTGATGTTGATGCAGGCTGGTTTGTGCTTTTGATGCAAGCTGGTGTGTGCTTTTGATGCAGGCTAGTGCGTGCTTTTGATGCAGGCTGGTTTGTGCTTTTGATGCAGGCTGGTGTGTGCTTTTGATGCAGGTTGTTGTGTGATGTTGATGCAGGCTGGTTTGGGCTTTTGATGCAGGTTGGTGTGTGATTTTGATGCAGGCTAGTGTGTGCTTTTGATGCAGGCTGGTTTGTGCTTTTGATGCAGGCTGGTGTGTGCTTTTGATGCAGGTTGTTGTGTGATTTTGATGCAGGCTGGTGTGTGCTTTTGATGCAAGTTGGTGTGTGCTTTTGATGCAGGTTGTGGTGTGATGTTGATGCAGGTTGTTGTGTGATGTTGATGCAGGTTGGTGTGTGATTTTGATGCAGGCTGGTATGTGCTTTTGATGCAGGTTGTTGTGTGATGTTGATGCAGGCTGGTGTGTGCTTTTGATGCAGGTTGTTGTGTGATGTTGATGCAGGTTGGTTTGTGCTTTTGATGCAAGCTGGTGTGTGCTTTTGATGCAGATTGGTGTGTGCTTTTGATGCAGGCTGGTTTGTGCTTTTGATGCAGGCTGGTGTGTGCTTTTGACGCAGGTTGTTGTGTGATGTTGATGCAGGCTGGTTTGTGCTTTTGATGCAGGTTGGTGTGTGATGTTGATGCAGGCTGGTGTGTGCTTTTGATGCAGGTTGTTGTGTGATGTTGATGCAGGCTGGTTTGTGCTTTTGATGCAGGTTGGTGTGTGATTTTGATGCAGGCTAGTGTGTGCTTTTGATGCAGGCTGGTTTGTGCTTTTGATGCAGGCTGTTGTGTGCTTTTGATGCAGGTTGTTGTGTGATTTTGATGCAGGCTGGTGTGTGCTTTTGATGCAAGCTGGTGTGTGCTTTTGATGCAGGCTGTGGTGTGATGTTGATGCAGGTTGTTGTGTGATGTTGATGCAGGTTGGTGTGTGATTTTGATGCAGGCTGGTATGTGCTTTTGATGCAGGTTGTTGTGTGATGTTGATACAGGCTGGTATGTGCTTTTGATGCAGGTTGGTGTGTGATGTTGATGCAGGCTGGTGTGTGCTTTTGATGCAGTTTGTTGTGTGATGTTGATGCAGGCTGGTTTGTGCTTTTGATGCAAGCTGGTGTGTGCTTTTGATGCAGGCTAGTGTGTGCTTTTGATGCAGGCTGGTGTGTGCTTTTGATGCAGGTTGTTGTGTGATGTTGATGCAGGTTGTTGTGTGATGTTGATGCAGGTTGGTGTGTGATTTTGATGCAGGCTGGTATGTGCTTTTGATGCAGGTTGTTGTGTGATGTTGATGCAGGCTGGTGTGTGCTTTTGATGCAGGTTGTTGTGTGATGTTGATGCAGGCTGGTTTGTGCTTTTGATGCAAGCTGGTGTGTGCTTTTGATGCAGGCTACTGTGTGCTTTTGATGCAGGCTGGTTTGTGCTTTTGATGCAGGCTGGTGTGTGCTTTGGACGCAGGTTGTTGTGTGATGTTGATGCAGGCTGGTTTGTGCTTTTGATGCAGGTTGGTGTGTGATGTTGATGCAGGCTGGTGTGTGCTTTTGATGCAGGTTGTTGTGTGATGTTGATGCAGGCTGGTTTGTGCTTTTGATGCAGGTTGGTGTGTGATTTTGATGCAGGCTAGTGTGTGCTTTTGATGCAGGCTGGTTTGTGCTTTTGATGCAGACTGGTGTGTGCTTTTGATGCAGGTTGTTGTGTGATTTTGCTGCCGGCTGGTGTGTGCTTTTGATGCAAGCTGGTGTGTGCTTTTGATGCAGGATAGTGTGTGCTTTTGATGCAGGCTGTTCTGTGCTTTTGATGCAGGCTGGTGTGTGCTTTTGATGCAGGTTGTGGTGTGATGTTGATGCAGGTTGTTGTGTGATGTTGATGCAGGTTGGTGTGTGATTTTGATGCAGGCTGGTGTGTGCTTTTGATGCAGGTTGTTGTGTGATGTTGATGTAGGCTGGTGTGTGCTTTTGATGCAGTTTGTTGTGTGATGTTGATGCAGGCTGGTTTGTGCTTTTGATGCAAGCTGGTGTGTGCTTTTGATGCAGGCTAGTGTGTGCTTTTGATGCAGGCTGGTTTGTGCTTTTGATGCAGGCTGGTGTGTGCTTTTGATGCAGGTTGTTGTGTGATGTTGATGCAGGCTGGTTTGTGCTTTTGATGAAGGTTGGTGTGTGATGTTGATGCAGGCTGGTGTGTGCTTTTGATGCAGGTTGTTGTCTGATGTTGATGCAGGTTGGTTTGTGCTTTTGATGCAGGTTGGTGTGTGATTTTGATGCAGGCTAGTGTGTGCTTTTGATGCAGGCTGGTTTGTGCTTTTGATGCAGGCTGGTGTGTGCTTTTGATGCAGGTTGTTGTGTGATGTTGATGCAGGCTGGTGTGTGCTTTTGATGCAGGTTGTTGTGTGATGTTGATGCAGGTTGGTTTGTGCTTTTGATGCAAGCTGGTGTGTGCTTTTGATGCAGATTGGTGTGTGCTTTTGATGCAGGCTGGTTTGTGCTTTTGATGCAGGCTGGTGTGTGCTTTTGACGCAGGTTGTTGTGTGATGTTGATGCAGGCTGGTTTGTGCTTTTGATGCAGGTTGGTGTGTGATGTTGATGCAGGCTGGTGTGTGCTTTTGATGCAGGTTGTTGTGTGATGTTGATGCAGGCTGGTTTGTGCTTTTGATGCAGGTTGGTGTGTGATTTTGATGCAGGCTAGTGTGTGCTTTTGATGCAGGCTGGTTTGTGCTTTTGATGCAGGCTGTTGTGTGCTTTTGATGCAGGTTGTTGTGTGATTTTGATGCAGGCTGGTGTGTGCTTTTGATGCAAGCTGGTGTGTGCTTTTGATGCAGGCTGTGGTGTGATGTTGATGCAGGTTGTTGTGTGATGTTGATGCAGGTTGGTGTGTGATTTTGATGCAGGCTGGTATGTGCTTTTGATGCAGGTTGTTGTGTGATGTTGATACAGGCTGGTATGTGCTTTTGATGCAGGTTGGTGTGTGATGTTGATGCAGGCTGGTGTGTGCTTTTGATGCAGTTTGTTGTGTGATGTTGATGCAGGCTGGTTTGTGCTTTTGATGCAAGCTGGTGTGTGCTTTTGATGCAGGCTAGTGTGTGCTTTTGATGCAGGCTGGTGTGTGCTTTTGATGCAGGTTGTTGTGTGATGTTGATGCAGGTTGTTGTGTGATGTTGATGCAGGTTGGTGTGTGATTTTGATGCAGGCTGGTATGTGCTTTTGATGCAGGTTGTTGTGTGATGTTGATGCAGGCTGGTGTGTGCTTTTGATGCAGGTTGTTGTGTGATGTTGATGCAGGCTGGTTTGTGCTTTTGATGCAAGCTGGTGTGTGCTTTTGATGCAGGCTGGTTTGTGCTTTTGATGCAGGCTGGTGTGTGCTTTGGACGCAGGTTGTTGTGTGATGTTGATGCAGGCTGGTTTGTGCTTTTGATGCAGGTTGGTGTACGATGTTGATGCAGGCTGGTGTGTGCTTTTGATGCAGGTTGTTGTGTGATGTTGATGCAGGCTGGTTTGTGCTTTTGATGCAGGTTGGTGTGTGATTTTGATGCAGGCTAGTGTGTGCTTTTGATGCAGGCTGGTTTGTGCTTTTGATGCAGACTGGTGTGTGCTTTTGATGCAGGTTGTTGTGTGATTTTGATGCAGGCTGGTGTGTGCTTTTGATGCAAGCTGGTGTGTGCTTTTGATGCAGGTTGTTGTGTGATGTTGATGCAGGCTGGTTTGTGCTTTTGATGCAAGCTGGTGTGTGCTTTTGATTTAGGCTAGTGTGTGCTTTTGATGCAGGCTGGTTTGTGCTTTTGATGCAGGCTGGTGTGTGCTTTTGATGCAGGTTGTTGTGTGATGTTGATGCAGGCTGGTTTGTGCTTTTGATGAAGGTTGGTGTGTGATGTTGATGCAGGCTGGTGTGTGCTTTTGATGCAGGTTGTTGTCTGATGTTGATGCAGGCTGGTTTGTGCTTTTGATGCAGGTTGGTGTGTGATTTTGATGCAGGCTAGTGTGTGCTTTTGATGCAGGCTGGTTTGTGCTTTTGATGCAGGCTGGTGTGTGCTTTTGATGCAGGTTGTTGTGTGATGTTGATGCAGGCTGGTGTGTGCTTTTGATGCAGGTTGTTGTGTGATGTTGATGCAGGCTGGTTTGTGCTTTTGATGCAGGCTGGTGTGTGCTTTTGATGCAGATTGGTGTGTGATTTTCATCCCAGCAGTCATAGGGCGTTAGGTGGGGAGACACCCTGGACAGGTCGCCAGTCCATCACAGGGCTGACACACACACACACACACACACACACACACACACACACACACACACACACACACACACACACACACACACACACACACACACACACTCATACCTAGGGACAGTTTAGTAGAGCCGATTCACCTGAGCTACATGTCTTTGATTCACCTGACCTACATGTCTTTGATCCACCTGACCTACATTTCTTTGAACCACCTGACCTACATGTCTTTAATTCACCTGACCTACATGTCTTTAATTCACCTGACCCACGTCTTTGATCCACCTGACCTACATGTCTTTGATCCACCTGACCTACATGTCTTTGATCCACCTGACTTACATGTCTTTAATTCACCTGACCTACATGTCTTTGATCCACCTGACCTACATGTCTTTGATTCACCTGACCTACATGTCTTTGGACTGTGGGAGTAAGCCAGAGCCCCCAGACGAAACCCACGCAGACACGGGGAGAACATGCAAACGCCACACAGAGGACGACCCAGGACGACCCTCAAGGTTGGACTACCCCGGGGCTTGAACTCAGTACCTTCTTGCTGTGAGGCAACTGCGCTAACCAATGCACCACCGTGCCGTCCAGTCTCGAAAAATGCCATCTTGTTTTTGTTGTACAGTGCAAGTATGTTAAAATGCCAGCTTTCCGACAGGCGTATTCCTGAGGGTGTCGCTGCTGAGTTTGGAGATGATTGTTCATAGTTTATATAACTGTAACAAAACTGTGGTGTCAGTTAATGAAATTTGGATGTCCTTTTTAGCAATACATCATTGAATAAGTGTCTAAAAATATCTCGGATTTTTTTGGTCAAAATTACTAACAGTAACACTGATTTTTTTTTTTTTAACTGTCTGCATCTGCTTGTGTGGTGGTCGTTGAGGAGGTAGGCATACTGCGATGTAGATGGGTAGACCACTAAGGAGAAAGTGGGTATACTCTCCTATATCCTTCAATGGCTTTTGGGCTGTTGAATTATTATACTGTAAATTGACAAATTATACCATAAATTCTGGGCTGATCCATCAAAGCCTGGTTCTGCCCGGGGAATTGGTAGAGGCATTAAGGGGGAGAAATGTGGTGTGTGCATGGGTATATTTACAAGAATCCGGTGGTGGCCACTGACATAAGATATCGGCGAGCAAAGCATAGAGTTCAGGTAGCAGTTAGTTCCCACCTGTCTGTCGAGGCCCCTTCTATTTGGCTCGAATCGGCCGGGGTTTAAAAGGGTGTTGATGGAGACAGCCGGGCAGCGAGGGCAACACCCAGAGCTTATCAAACCTACAAAAAGACTCACTGGTCGATCTCCAGGGGGTCGGCCCCGTCTAGTCGAACAGTTAGCGATGTCGCCTCGTGGTGCATCACAATCCGGATCAAATCCCGCAGCGGGCGGAAAAATGCTCGGTTACATCGGTGGCAGCGGCGGGATCCATAAGTGTCCGGAAGCGTGCAGATCCTCAGAAGTCTCTTCGGAGCGCGGGAATAACAAAGCGCGAGGGCGCGCTTCCCGGAGACGGTGACAACTGTAACCTACAAAAAGACTCACTGGTCGATCGCCAGGGGGTCGCCCCCCTTTAGCCGCGTGGGTAGCGATGTCGCCTCGTGGTGCAGTACAACCTGGATCCAGTGAGTCTTTGTAGGTTACACTTGCATCGCCACTGAACACCGCGTGGTCATTCAGAGTCAGGCGAGGGGGAGTCGAACATGGCTCTGGTGGTCCGCCCAACATGACACAATGCGCTTCGCCTTTGACCATGTGATGACCATCGACAGTCAACAAGTGCACCTAAACGCTGCCGTCACCTCTCCCAATTTTGCCCTTATTAGACACTGATTGTATCGAATGAGTCGCAACATTGAAATCAGGCATGAACCACTCAATTATTGGTACCAAAAGGCTGCCAGGAATGGATCTTCCAGGCGACCCATCACAACCCCAGTGCAGGTCCCCTCGGTTACGATAAAACACTCGACGGAATAATAGTTCAGTTTTACTGGGAGGGCATTCACGGCGCTGCACGTTGGTGACGTGTGCCTTGCCACGAATGTCAATTGGTAAACCTGCCGGCCACCCCAAAAGCGCCATTGCACCAATTACCATTAATTGAGGTTCTGTTTGAGCGTATTGGTGTGGACCTCATCGGGCCATTAGATCGGAGCGCACGGGAATATCGCTTTGTGTTAGTAATAGTAGATTACGCAACGAGCTATCCCAAAGCGGTGCCGTTGGGCAACATCTCAACTAAACGTGTCGCGCACAAGCTCCGATCCATGTAAACTCCTGTGCCAGAATCCCGCAAGAGATTCTGATGGATAAGGGTACATGATTTATGTCACAAACACTTCGCGAACTATACAAATTATTGGGCGTAAAAGTGATCTGCACGAGGGTGTACCCCCCCCCCCAAACAGATGGGCCCATGGAGAGATTTAATAAAACCATGATTCATAAGTTTATGCACTGGAGTCTTTAGTCAATATAATCATACAATCTACAGTTCCCAGATTATAATGAGTGAACATGTATCTAGCTCTGGAATGCTAAGATAAATGACCGTGCTTCCAATCTGATGTAATTTTATTCTTGTTTGTTATGTAGTTGCTTCCATATGAAGGACCTTCATAGATTCTGAGATCACTGGGATAAATGGGTGAATCCTCTGTTATTTGCAGTACAGTGGGTGTCCCAGGTCTCCATGGAGTTTCCCCCCCTTGAATTGCTGTTTGGCAGAACACCGAGAGGTGAGTTGGACCTTATTAAATAAAGATGGTGGAGCGGTCCAAGCACCAATAAAAATGAAGTACAATATGTCCTTGACCTGAGAGTAAACTCCATACACTTGGGCAGTTGTCATGGGAGAATTTGTTGCAGGCCCAGGAACGTCAACAACGCCCATATAACAGAGGACAGAAAGTCATATTACTTCAAACGCCATGCTCTAAATTACTCGCCAAGTGGCAAGGGCCCTTTGAGGTCACACTGTGGGTAGAGGGATATCAACTATGACGTTGTGCATCATGACAGGGGAGATGCAACACAGACACATCACCCCAATCTCCTAAAAGCATGGAGGGAGTCGGTTCCGGTTTCTCTGGCCCTGATGGTATTTGAGCAAGTTCAGTTGGGGCTGGAGGCTCCAAAGCCAACAGTCCTGTCTCCCTCCATTGTGAAAACCATCCCTTGCCACGCCAGAAAGCCAAGGTTGCCGCATTGCAACACTGCTTTGCTGACGTGTTCTTCCTCTGTCAGGGCGCACAAAACTTACACAGCACCACATAGTGACATCTCCAGGCGTGACGGTGTTCTTACTTCCGTACTGACCAGTGTTGGGCAGTTACATTCAACATGTAATATATTACAAATTCCTAGTTACTTTCATTTGAAAGTAAAATTACTTTAAAATATTACTGTGTATAGAGTAATGCGTTACTGATACATTTGCAGTACTTTCACCAAAATAACCACAAAAGAACTATGGAGTAGATTTTGTGCCACTCATGCAAACACGACTTTGGGATGAGGGGAAAAACAATCGCCACAACATGTTGTTTTACAGGGTCGCAGCATGCAGAGACTGTCACAGCAAAAGCAGGGAGAGGACAGAAGTGCAGACAAACTGGGCCAGCACAACTCTTTAATAACACAAAAACGACAAACAGCAGGAACAGACGGCAGGTACAGACAGCGACCAAGAGTCTCTGTGAGTGTCTCTGTGAGTGTGTCTGTGGGTGTCTCTGTGAGTGTCTCTGTGAGTGAGTGAGTGAGGGTGACAATCCGACAAGGGGCCCGAACAACCAAGGGTTATACACACCTAGGGGGTCAATCAAGGAAATTGGGCGCAGGTGTGTTGGACAGGGAAGGAACTGGACAGCCAATTGGAGAAAGTGGAAGGAGATTAGGCACAGGTGCGCAGGACAGGGCAGGCGCCGGACAGCCAATCGAAGAAAGGGGAGGGAGATGGGCGCAGGTGTGCAGGAACCAAGCAGCCAATTGGAAAAGGAAACAGGTGAGTGAAGCCCGGCAATCAGGGTCACTCAGGCACACAGGCCGAAGTGAATTGAAACATCAATCAAGGGATTGGCGAGACCCGATGACCCAGATCACACACCCATGACAGGACCCCCCCCCCCTTAATGAACGGATTCCAGACGTCCCAAACGAATGGACCATGAGCACCAAGCAGGATGGACGGAGGGGGTCTGGGGGAGGATGAATGGGGCCAGGGATCTCAGGCAGATGGCCTGAGGGCTGGACCGATGGATGGAAACGATCTGGAGGACGACCAGGATGCAGGACCAAAAGGCAGAGCAGCTCCGGCAGATGGGCAGATGGATGCGGCGACGGAGACATGACAGCTGCTCTAGAGGCCTGTGACACAGACAGGACCGCCACTCTGGAGGCCGACAAGACAGACAGGACCGCCACACTGGAGGCTGGCGATGCAGACAGGATCACGTTCTGGAGGCCGGCGACACAGACAGCCTTTGTCGGTTTGTCTCACTTGCTCAAAGAAACTCTTGGTCACCGGATCGCCACATCATTTTGTGAGCTTTCCCACTGTCTGTACCTGCCTTCTGTTCCTGCTGTTTGTAAGTGTTTGTGTTATTAAAGCTTTGTTCAAGCCTAGCCTGTCCTTGCTGTCTGCATTTAGGTCCTCTCCTGCTCTCGCCATGAGAGAACGAACCAACCAAACATGGACCTGCTCAGCCTGCCATATACATGTGAGGATTTTGGTGTGTCGAGGGAAACTTTACTCAATGAAGAGCCAGGCTCCTTTGAGCTTCTCACCATACTCTGGAAGCAGGACCCTGACTTAGCCTGATAAGTGGATTTCTTCAGGTGGAAATTCCAGCTGAATCCAGTTCCTCCCAACCCCTGTAAGACAGCGTCTAAGCTGCCCAGCGCCCCAGAGCCTAAGCTGCCCAGCGTCCCTGAGTCTAAGCTGCCCAGCGCCCCCGAGTCTCAGCTGCCCAGCAACCCCAGAGCCCCAGCTGCCCAGCGTCCCAGAGCCTCAGCTGCCCAGTGCCCCCCGAATTCCAGAATGGTCGGTCTGTTCCTGAGCTGTCGGTCACCCTGGCCAGGGTGCGGTCTGTTCCTGTGCCGTTGGCTGTCTTTGCCAAAGTGTGGTCTGTTCCTGTGCCGTTGGTTGTCTTTGCTGATGTGAAATCTTGTTCCTGAGCCGTCGGCGGCCTCGGCTGATATGCCGTCGGCCACCCCGGCTGACGTGCAGTCTATTCCCAAGCTGTCAGCTGCCCCGCCTCTGAAGTCTGCTCCCCGAGCGGCCGTCCCGCCGCCTTCAAAGTCTGTTCCTTAGCGGCCGTCCCGCCGCCTCCGAAGTCTGTTCCCCGATCGGCCGTCCCGCCGCTTCTGAAGTCTGTTCCCCAAGCAGCCGTCACGCCACCTCAGTACCTTCCTGCGTCGCCGGCCTCTAGAGCGGCGGTCCTGTCGGCGTCGCCGGCCTCCAGGTCTTCCATCTGCCCGTTCGCCGGAGCTGCTCTGCCCTTCGATCCTGCATCCTGGTCGCCCTGCAGATCAGTTCCATCCATTGGCCCAACCCTCAGGCCATCCACCTGACAGGACTTCCGCCTGAGATCCCTGGCCCCATTCATCCTCCCCCAGACCCCCTCCGTCCGTCCTGCTTGGTGCTCATGGTCCGTTTGTTTAGGACGCCTGGAATCTGTCCCTTGGGGGGGGGGGTCATGTCATGGGTGTGTGATCTGGGTCATTGGGGTCTCCCATCCCGATTGGTGTTTCAATTCACTTGCGACTGTGTGCCTGAGTGACCCTGAGTGCCCGGCTTCACTCAACTGTTCCCTTCTCTGATTGGCTGTGCGGTTCCTGTGCACCTGCACCCAATCTCCCTCCCCTTTCTCCAACTGGCTGTACGGGTCATGCACACTTGCGCCCGATCTCCCTGATAGGTCCCGGCCTGGGTATATATGCCCCTTAGTTGCTTGGGTTCTTTGTCGGTTCGTCTCACTCACTCACAGAGACTCTTGGTCGCCGGATCGCCACATCATTTTGTAAGCTTTCCCGCTGTCTGTACCTGCCTTCTGTTCCTGCTGTTTGTAAGTGTTTGTGTTATTAAAGCTTTGTTCAAGCCCAGCTTTTCCTTGCTGTCTGCATTTGGGTCCTCTCCCGCTCTCGCCGTGACAGTGTGACCATAAATAGATGCTTTAAAAAAAAGATGTAGTTTGTATTTATTTATTTAGTAATTTATGTTTTAAACGGCCTTCCCTATGGGTGCTAAACCTTTTCGGCCCATGCAATCAGTACCTATGACCTATAAGCTATGGCTGGCATGCACCTATAAGTTGCATGCCAGCTGTTGGTCACTAACACATTATATTGTAAGGGCTGCCGATCTGTACAGCAGCCTCACAGATGAGGAATCCGATGATGCTGTCAGGGAGTTACAATCATGTTCTGGATACCGCGTGTGATGCAGCGTTATCTGCAAGCAAGAGGCATCATGGTTCAAGGTAGTCAAAATAAAATGGCTGTATGAACAGATGTGTCAAAATACTGTTTAGTCTTACATTTGTCATGTTTTACCTGTACGGTACAGGGGAAACATGACAAATGAAGACGTTCCCTTGTCACTACACCACAGGGTGCAGGCTGTACCCTGTGGTGTGGAGACAAAGGGAAAGGTTCACATAATCTTATTGTATTACTGTATCATTTTTATTATCATAACATGCAGTTGTTGTCGACCTTCTGTGTTAAACCAAGATTACTTTCCCAAAGAACAGAATTAAACACTCAATATACGAACAAACCCTTGAGGGTTGTTTGAACGCACATAGTCTCTGTACACTGTGAGAGGGTGCACAGTGTTCCTGCACCAAACTGCCTCTGGCACATCGACAGGAACCGTACACTTACAAGGTAAACGATGGAAGTGGAACGTTTCATTTTTAAATATTTCAATAAACAGAGGGGATAATGACACTCCAACACTGTATTTGGTCTATCTGCCAATTACTTTAATAATGAACAAAGGTAAAGGAATACGAACACCATTGTACACAACACCCTATGTAAATAAACAAGTAGGCTAAGTAAAGAGGACTCAAAACACTAGAAGACAAATAATTATGTTATTGCCCGTCAGATGTAATAGCAGTTGATGTACTCCTTTCTCTATGTCAGGCTCCGTTTTCAACTCTGGTTAGTGAAAAGAAAAGTATTAATATGGCTACTCTGATGAGCTGAAGCTCACTGACAACTGCACATTACATATGTACTGTCTCTTACCACAGTATTGTCAAAAAGAATCCAAATGTACCAAACCTTCACCTGTATTGCTGTCTGTTGGCAGCTGACAGTGCTGTCTTCTCTCCCATGTTATGGGTGTTGTTCCTTTGATCTTCAGCTGTTATCTCTGTATTATCTTCCCCCTCAATTTCTATGACATCCATCCACTGTCCTCCATCACCCTCTCTCCCACTTCCCACTCCGTTTCCTCTCACCTGTTGTCTCCATACAACATCTACCGTCTGCACTTCTCTTCATTCAGCCTCCATATCATTTCCTGCTCCAAGCATGGCTTACATATACTATCTTTAGTTTGCCCATGTTCGTCATAGCATTATAACACATAGCTCTGTGTTAGTATCAATTTCATCCACTGGGACTGAACACTTACCAATGACACGTCAACACTGACTGTAATATAGTGAACTAGGGACTGCCTATTGGGAAGGCATTTCACCTGGGGATGGTAAAACGCTCCAAAGGAAGACACTCAGGAGGCATCCTAATCAGATGCCCGAGCCACCTCAACTGGCTCCTTTCGACGCGAAGGAGCAGCGGCTCTACGCCGAGCTCCCTCCATATGGCCGAATTCCTCACCCTATCCCTAAGGCTTAGCCCAGACACCCTACCGAAGAAACTCATTTCAGCCGCTTGTATCCGCGATCTCACCCTCTCTGTCACTACCCAAATCTCATGACAATAAGTGAGGGTTGGAACGAAGACTAACTGGTAAATTGAGAGCTTTGCTTTCCAGCTCAGTGCCCTCTTCACCACAACGGTCCGGTATAACGTCTGTATTACTGCTGATGCTGCACCAGTCCGCCTGTCAATCTCCCGCTCCATCCTACCCTCACTCGTGAACAAGATCCCGAGATACTTGAACTCCTTCAATTGAGGCAACAACTCATCCCAAACCCGGAGGGGAGCAATTCATCATTTTACTGTAGAGAACTATGGCCCACTCAGCTGCAAACCGCCCCAGTGCGCTGGAGGTTGCGTTCTGGTGAAGCCAAGAAACCACATCATCTGCGAAGAGCAGAGATGCAATTCTGAGGTTCCCAAAATGAACACACTCCTCACCTTGGCTGCACCTTGAGATCCTGTCCATGAATATCACAAACAGAATCGGAGAAAAGGGGCAACCTTCGTGGTGTCTTGACACCCACCGAAAACATGTTTGCCTTTGTGCCATGGATGCGGACACAGCTCTCACTTTGGTTATACAAGGACAGTATGGCTTGTAGCAACTACCCCTGTACCCAACCGGGTATCACAAGATTTCGTGTCATATCCACGAAATATAATCTATGAAATCGTGCTGACGGACACGATGTCACTGGAATTTTCTTGTCCGGCACCACAGACTTGTATCCAATGCATTCCTGTGGGCCAAGTTTTTCCTTCGTGAGTCACGTTATCAAGATGCGGGCTTTGGCTGGTCTGGCCTCCCAGGAGAATGCCGGTCACTTACATATATTTGAAAACACAAACTACAGCGGTTAGGGTTAGTGTTAGTGTTATATTTTGTAGTTAGTCCGCCGCCCACTGGGGAGGGGGAGGCAGTAGAAGGGAGAGGTAAGAAAATTACATGTAAAAAAGCAGTGAGGTAAATAAAGAGAGCTGATGTAGACAGTTACTGAGCAGACGTGTCGTTTCTGCTGTCTGAAATGTAGATAAATAACAGTTAGGGTTAGGGTAGTTTTTGTGTTTTCAAATATATGTAAGTGAACAGTATTCTCCCGGGAGGCCAGACCAGCCACAGCCAGCATCTTGATAACAATGACTCGTGCAAGAAAAACTTGGCTCATAGGAATGCATTGGATACAAGTTCATGGTGCCGGACAAGAAAAATTCAGTGACATCGTGTCCACCAGCACGATTTCATAGATTAAATTTCGTGACAAAAATCTAGTGATACCGGGCTGCACTACCCCATATTCCCGCAGTACCCCCCACTGAGTGCCCCGGGGTACATGTTCGTAAGCATTCTCCCACAAATCACATGTAGACTGGCTGGTCAAACTCCCATGCCTCCCTCAGCACCTCCGCAAGGGTAAAGAGTTGGTTTGTTGTTCCACAGCCAGGACGGAATCTGCATTGTTCCTCCTGGATCCAAGGTTCGACAATTGGTCGGAGCCTCCTTTCCAGCACCTTAGAGTAGACTTTCCCAGGGAAGCTGAGTAATGTGATTCCCCGATAATTTGGAGCACACCCTCCGGTCCCCCTTTTTTTTTAAAATATGGGAACCACCACCCCAGTCTGCCAATCCACAGGTACTGTCCCCGACCTCCACGCAACACTGAAGAGGCGTGTCAGCCAAGACAGCCCAACAATGTCCAGAGCCTTCAGCATCTCAGGGTGAATCCCATCCACACCCGGCGCCTTGCCACCGAGGAGCTTCTTAACTACCTCAGAAACCTCTGCCAGGGATATTCCTCCACTGAGGATGTGTTAGCCGGGTTCAGGAGCTCCTTCAAGTGCTCTTTTCACCGCCCAACCGGAAAACCTCAAAAGGAAGGCACCTTTGGAGGTTTTCCGGGCACGTCCAAACTGGGAGGAGACTCCGGGGTAGACCCAGAACTCGCTGGAAGGATTACATATCCAATCTGGCCTGGGAACGCATTGGGATCCCCCAGGAGGAGCTGGAGGGCGTTGCTGGGGAGAGGGACATCTGGAGTGCCCTACATAGCTTGCTGCTACCGCAACCCGACCCCGGAGAAGTGGCTGATGATGAGACAAAGTGAGATGGCACAATGCATCAGACATCACACTATGTGAGCTTTACAAAGGAGTACATCAAGTTTCTAAGTAGGATAAAAGCAGCTGAACATTTTGTTGTACAATTAAAACATCTGAACAGCTATACTTTAACAACTACACCCAATACTCTGTTGAAATGCAATCCTAATAAGGAGTCCCTGAACAACTACTTGCATTGAACACACATCAGCGTACACAGGGATGGATGATTGCTTCATCCATCCATTACAGTAAAGACACTGTATGGCTGAACCACCAGGTAATGCAAGACCCATGGGGAAAAACAGCTCTTCAATACTGAGATCATACCTTGTTTGTTTAGTGTCATGACTTTCCTAAAAAAATAAAAAAATAAATCTAGTTTAATCATTTATATAACAAAGACTGAATCTCACATTTGCATACATATTTCCTTATTATTCTAGTGACTGACACATGTGAAATTGTTCTAGGAAAAGAAAAAACCCATCATATCCATACTTAGGTTGGCTTGTAGTGACCTCACGTAAATGATTCCAAGAACCAATCCCTGCCTCCGTGATTAGGTACAAGGGGGTTTATCCACCATCAAGACATGGCACCACTTTAGGGTATTTTTAGTGGGTCATACCCCAGGATCTTAAAAGCTCAAAGCCTCTTCCCTCTTCAAGCTATGGGAAGTGTTTGAGTAAATGGCCCTCAAACTCCTGAGCAGTACAAGCTTTATCTACAACAGAATATAGGCATTCAGTGACCATGTCGTCATGTAACTAACAACATGAGGGCAACTTAAACAAATAATAGTAATAATAAAATTAAAATAAAACTTGCCTGGAAAATGAAGCCTGTTGAATCCTAAACTGGCAGATGCCAGCTTGCCTTTTTATTGTAGCAGAGGAACTTTAAAACCTTTCCGGCCTCTCAAAAAAACAAAAAAAACAAAAAAACAAAAAAAATAAAAATAAAAATTAAGTATAAACAGGTGGCAATTACCCAGTTTACACTTCTAGTTAACTGCCAGGGAAGTACAGTACCTGTTCCTGGTACGTGACTTAAATTAGGCAAATGTCCTGGCAGACTTGTCTTCAAAACAATAAGTTACAATAAATAAATAATTCGCTCTCTCCTGTTTGTGTGTGTATGTATCTTCAGGATTAGGTGCAGGTAGGCAGGCAGGTAGGCAGAGCAGAGGTTCACCACCTGCATCTCATCTACATCTATCAACTCTACTCCTTTAGTCCATGGGCCAGACGATATTTCGGTACACTCAAGGTGGCAAAACTTACTTATAATTTTTGAAAGGATCCATGTCTGTAGATGATATTTTGGTATGATAACCATTCCTGAGTGGCAGCTGTATCACAGTTATCAGCTCATGAAGTTAACCACCCGCTAAACTAAATTGCATTTTAGACGCTGGTGCATATCCTGGTTTAGCCTCATGGTCAGGACAGTTTTCAATGTTCTATAATATTGTCTTTGGTATCATTTTAAAGGGGACCTTCTTAGCTTTCATTCAAGCCCTGTTGTGGATATTTCTCACAAATATAGA
The DNA here is from genome assembly GCA_022114975.2 of Lampris megalopsis. Taxonomy (NCBI): domain Eukaryota; kingdom Metazoa; phylum Chordata; class Actinopteri; order Lampriformes; family Lampridae; genus Lampris; species Lampris megalopsis. Next base: position 753,604 of record JAJHIY020000614.1, read on the forward strand.
GGTCACTTGAGCTCTTCAACCCGTCAATAACACACATCTTTCTGCAATTTTCGCCTAAACTATATACTTTCTTTTAGCCCTGTGGCGTCTAGGAATATCAGGGACACAAAACACAAAAACTGGAATACTCACAGGACTGTAAAGATTCAGGAAATGTATAATATACCCATACTATTTCATTGTGTGAGGTGATTGTGAGCCTTAAATGAGAACTAGACCAAAGCCAGTTAGGTCACAAACTGGTCTCTATACATTTGTTTAAATACACAATCAAAATACATGATAAAAAGGAATACCATAGTGAGGTAATGAACTATTTTAATATTTTAAACAACATTGACATTTACATATACTTAGTCAATGATACAGGTAATCCCATATCATTAGTGGGTATATGTAATGGTAATGGGTAGGGTAATGGGTATATGTGAATATGGTTACATTATTGTTATCAAGCTCTGGGTAACCAAGTCCAGAATCAACATCCTGTGCATCAATAGACTACTACCACAGTAATACCATCAGAATCATCACACTGTCATTCATCAAACTGCTCGTTTCTCTCATCATCTGACTCCCCAAGTTCAAAGTCCAGTTCTGGACCATCCTGCTGTTTTTGGTTACTGCAGGTCTGTAACCTGCACATGTCTGTGCATGGAAGTCCATTTGACAGGCACATGCAGCTTGGCATTTTGCATGAATGCACACACTTGCATGTTAGCATTTCCAAGACCACATCTGGTGCAGGTGGGGAGCGCATCCAGTAAATGGCCAGCTTGCCTTCATCATCTGTCCATCCATACTCAGTAGGGCTTGGCACCACAGGGTTAGCCTGGTGGCAGCTGGCTGGACTCAACCTCTCCCCTTTTGGTGCAGAAGAGCTGGTAACGCAGTTTGTTCACCTCAGCAGTGCTGCTATTAGCAACATACATCCGACAGGTGAACTGCTCAATTTTCTGGAACAGCTCATCACTCACATTCCGTGTCTGTCCCAGTTGACTAAAAGTCTCTTGGCAGGAAGTGTGCTTTCTCACTATCTTCAGGGCATTCAGCTTCCCTCGACCAGCGAATGCACTGACAGTGTCGCAGCCTGTGAAGGCATGTAAGCCAATTAGGCTGTCACAGATGCTGTCTCCAAGTGAACTTGCCAGTTTGGTGATGTCGACAAACCGTGTGCGGTTCTGAGTCCCACACTTCTGGTAGATGGGACAGGTGATGTCCTTCTGGAAGCCAAGACAAAGCACCATGACATCAGTGTCCTCAGCTGTGATGATAACTGACTTTGAGCCCACATTTGCTGCATGCAATGCATGCAGGAGCAGACGGGTGTCAGCTTCTTCATGTGTGGAGTGCAGTTCTGCTGCTTCCTCACACCCATCTTCTGTCAACTTGTAGCAGGTTTCCTCACAGGTCATGTACAACACCTTGCCATGCAGCATAGCTCTGTATCGTGGGAGTTTCCACTCTTCCACCAGAAACTTGATGAGACTGGTCTTGTTGGAGGAACTGCACAGAAATTTTCTCCACTGCTGGACGTGGTGTCCCCCTGCAAGATTCTTGTACTGGAGAGTGATGTCTCCACCCCGGTTCAGTCGTTCAGCATCTTTGATCGAAGTCTGGTGATAGACATCAAAAACAACATCAATCCTCCCACTCTGTGCTCCCTCATGGAGGACCTGGGTCAAGGCTGACTCTGCCACCTGTGCAAAGGTTTTGTTGTTGCCATTCATTTTTTGGACCAGGCTCATCCCATCAATGATGGAAGTAGATGGGATTGGGATGTCTTCTGCAGGAGATACATTCTTTTCAAGCTCTCTGGCAAGTGCAGCCTTGTTTGTTTTTCGTAAGGACCCATCAGCATTTGCCAGTGCCCATGGTAGTGGGCCCAATGGGTAGGCAAGGACATCCTTCAGATTCACCTTCCTGCTTTCAGCCACCAGGATCATGTGACTGAAAAGGTTTCTATCTGCCTTCAGAACCACATCCTGTGCTTTCTTTCCATGAGCTTGTTTTGTGCTGACATTGGAGAATGTTTTCAGACTTTGCTTGGTCATCTTGTCGTGGAATTTCACAGGTGGTGGGTCTGCATCTAACCTTGTTTGCTGGAATGCTTGGTAGGCCTCTTCTCCTTTCTCAAGAGCTCTCAAGAGATCTATGGTCACATCAGGTGGAGCCATGTTGCCAGTGGAGAGGCTAACCAAATCAATTTCATCAGGGGACATAGGATTGAGCCAGTTATTCTCCATAAGGTCCATGACAGACTGGACATCTGCTTCATCTCTCTTGATCCTTGGACTCTGTAGATCTGGATGAGACCATTTGCACCTGCCTTGACCTGTCAGGTCTCTCAGCTGTCTGAGGTACATGCTTCTATACTCAGCTGTGAGATAATATTTGGTCACAGCTCCTGGCTTCAAGCTGAATCCCTTTGTCCCTCCAGCTGTTTGGGTGTCTTTGTTCACCGTGTCTTCTATAGCTTGGTCAACAGGGATTCGGCCAAAGGGATTGGTGGAGCCCAGTTGGACTGAGAAGCCTCCTTCCATGAATTCTGTGTACACATCTGGGTGTGTGATGGGCAGCTCAGACATCTGGGCGTAGTAGTAGGGGAGGTAGCATGCATAATTCATCCTGTCATAAGCAAAGCACCATGGGATCATTGCTCGAATGCTAGCCAAGTGTAGCATCCAGTCTCCCTCTCTGGATGCTCGGATGAGCCCCAACAAGATTTCAACCATGTCCAAATAGGACATCCAGAAGTTCGAGAGGCTGCCGTTTCCACCTCTAAGGAACTCACGGTAGACTTCAAATAGATCCATGATGCGTGTACAAGAGCTGTTCTCGAGGACCTCCTTCAAAGCATGTTGTGAGACTTCTTTCCCAAGGCTGTCAATGGTCTTCAGTGTCTCATTCAGGTGAACCATGTCATTCCTGTGAGTTTCTTCCAACCAGGACAGGAAACCATTCAAGGTCAGTCGCATGAGAGCCTCATACAGGAGCTTGTGTAGTCGCACTGCCCTGTTGTACTTGCGGCCATCCATAACACCAGCAATTGAGCCTTCTGCAATCATGCCAGACTCAATGCAGAGGTCTTTGAGTCCAGCATCTTGGAAACGCTTTCCTATTATTGCCAGCAGTGTGCAGATGGTGTGGAATACCCCAAGCCTAACGATGATATCATGGAACTTGTCATGGTGTTTCCATGTGATCTCGACAGCCTTCGCATACAGGGCTTGGTCAAAGACACAGACAATCTTCCTCAGGCCTAAGCACTGCATGATGCTCAGTGACTGGTTAAGCACCTCGTTGACAGTAGACATTTGTGTCGCTGGAGCATTGATGGTAGGCAGATAGCCTATATTGTCGGGGATGACCGTCATCTCTCCTCGAGTCAGGATGTTGAAGCCTGTCCAGCTGCTGACTGACTGTTCTTCTTGTTGTGACATGCGTGCTAGGACCAAAAAAGGTTTTTCTCTCTGGCAAGCTTAGTATTGGCTGCAGTATCGGTATCTGACTTTTTGCTTTGTGGTGGCCCTACCCGTTGTCCAGCATTGTAAGTTGGTAACATTGGTGGGGGTCCATCAATGCTTCTCTTCTTTGTTTTGGGAACAGTGGGCATGGGTTGGACAGGAAGTGGGTTGACTGGCTTTGCTTGCACAGCAATCCCATTGACTCTGTGAGATGTTCCCTCACCACTGACAGTTTCTTCAAGACGGTCGATATTGTCCCAGGCTAAAGTTGTGAATATGCCAGGATGGATGTTAGCTGGAAGGGCAATGCCACTCCCTGATGATGAGAGTTTCTGGAGACACAGGGCAGTGTTGATCTCTTCCATCTGTGAATAGGACACACTGTGACCAAGTCGGTTGAGGATGTTTATCAACTCTACATTTCCTGTCAACGATTTGACACTGAATGGCAGAACAATGTGCTTGGAAGGCTTGGTATTTCCACATGTCACTGCATATACTATGTCATGGCCAAATGACTGCAGAAGGCACTGCACTCTCTGGGATGCATATGATCGGGATCATTTGAGCCTGTGAGTAGAGAGTACAGGAAGATACTGAGCGACTCTGGAATGGTAGGACATTCTGCTTCTGGTTTGACTTCAGGCGGCCAGGTTTGAGGAACATCTTGACTTTTAATGTCTGCTCTCAATTTGATGGCTGCTTTGGCTATAACATCTTGTGCACTGACACTTTTCAGGGTCTGCAGCTCCCTTTTGAGAGACTGATTTTCTTTGGCAAGTTCCCTCATGGACAAGTTATCGGGATAGAGGAGGAATTTTCCTTTCTCATCAGGGAATATCTGCAAGGCTCCAGCAAACTCACTCTCCAGGTTTCGCCTTATGTGCTTCTTGGTTGATTCCTTGACTTGGGCAATGCCTTGGGAGTTCATTGAAGCTACCAGTCTAGAAGAGAGATCAGTCATTGTCATCACTTGAGGATTGCCAAAAAGCTCCATCCTGATGAAGAGGAACAGCTCATTGTATGCCTTATTCACAGCAGCTTCATACTGGGCTGCAGCATCATCATCTTCATTGCTGGCAACCTCTCCTTTGGAAACCTCTTCTTTGGCGTAAAGTCTATAACATGACCTGTGGTAGTGCCCTTCAGCTGCTACAAGGTCTCTACTCACAATGGCAAGGATTCTGCTGTCCCTTTTCTTTGTGGCTGCACTCCTGATCTTTGCATCAGCTCGCAGTTCTCGACACTGCACCAGTACTTCTCTCGTATTCTGTCTCTTGGAATATTTGCTGTTTTTCTGACAAAATATGCACTCTGTATCATAAGTCCTAGATGTACTTGGAGCATGTCGAGCTACTCTCTTAGATTGTTTCTCTTCAGCAGAGACACAGCTTTTCTTTTCTTTTGCAAGGAGGCCATCAAGAATTTGCTTCATAGTGAAGATACTGCGACACTTTCTGTGGTAGTAGATTGCTGGAATCTGTCCCTCAGGAATGTCTTTTGCCAGTTTCAAAACTGGTGCATGATTTCGTATCTGAGCTGCCCTGAGCAGAGTTCTCCATGAGTCGACACTTTGTAGTGAAACCAGCTTATCTGTATCATCAGAACAGTGGATAATGCACTCCACCCGTGGGCGCTTTGGTATTGGGTAAAAACTTGCTTGTTCACCAGTGGCCATATTCAGTCAGTTTTCACCTGCCACATACAAACAAATACATGTAACTTAGGTGTATGAACACTACTAAAACAAAGTTTACTTTGCTTCACCAGCGTCATATTACCATTATTTATCTTACATAGCCACAAATAGATACATTACCTAGTTGCTATGCAACAGCTGTATTTTGTCCACATGAGGCCGCTAAAATCAACACAAGATGAAAGTTCCTCGTAGCCACTTTAACTAATCATATTAACATATACATTAAAAGAACATGCTAACATTATGGGAAATTAGCTTACAATCTTCTCCAGAGTGAGACAAGAAGATAGATACCAGTTTCCTCTATATGTGTTTAGTAGAAAGCTATCTGGCTGCACGTTAGCCTAGCTTAGCACAATGAATGGAAGTACACAGTACTGGTTATCCTTGGTTGTTGGCCAACTAAGAACTGTCCCAGAGTTTAAGCTAGGCTAATCAGTACTAGGGGTGTTGAAATGCTATATTTGTAAAAATCTGGGCAAATACACAATCGTGAGAGGCACAGAAACAGGTTTCCTGAAAGAAAAATGAAATAGCTGCTCATTTGGAAAGGTTATCATGTATTATTTTACTTCTGTTAGTGTACCAAATAAAATGGTACCGGTGAAGTTGTGTCACCTTGGGTGATATCGATATCTGGTCTGACCCATGGACTAACTGGCTTTGGTAAAATGCAATATACTTTAGGGGGTGGTTAACTTCATGAGCTGATAACTGTGATACAGCTGCCACTCAGGAATGGTTATCATACCAAAATATCATCTACAGACATGGATCCTTTCAAAAATTATAAGTAAGTTTTGCCACCTTGAGTGTACCGAAATAGGAAATTTTGGGCTCTGGCCCATGGACTACTTGTATACCCAGCCTTGCCACATCCACCTTACCAGATGGTAGTGACTGCTCAGTACAGTCTATGCCTCCAGCCTTTATGCTGAGACATTGTCCTACCTGTTTCTTGGTCTAGACCTGGCTCTCCGTGTTGTCCACAGTCCTGCTTGCTCTGCCCAGCCCCCAGTCGTTAAGTCTATCTGTGTGCATATTGGGTTCGGCCATGCAGCCCCGGTTAACAATACGATCTGGCCAGTATGGACCCAGCCACCAAAGACGGGCTCCAGCAAGCCCTCGCTAAATCAGGACACGCTACTCGGGAAACATGACAAGACCCTGAGAACCATCACGGACCAAGTCGGTACCGTTTGTGCAGTCCCTCATGATCCTGCAAAGCAGTGCGGCTGCCCTGAGGCTCCCCATAGCGCCCAGTTCCACGCCCCTGTCCCGCGAACCGTCATTCCCCGACGGCGACCCCGGGGGTTGTCGAGGCTTTCTGTTGCAGTGTCCTCTGGTGAGAGAGCAAAGATCACCTTCCTGGCTGGGTTGCTCCGAAGTCCCGCGCTTTCCTGGGCAACCACGATGTGGGAGAGGCAAACCACTGCGTGCGCCGCATACGCCAGGTTCACTCTGGGGGTGAGGAAGGTTTTCAATCATCCAGTTCGAGGTAAAGACGTAACAAGGCGGCTAATTTCTCTCCGCAGGCTGTTCTCATTCCCTGGTCGTAGTAAAACGTACGAAAAGTAATGCACTAACATTCGTATGTAACCCACGTAATCGTGGGCCAGGCTGTGATCGCGCTGGCTGTCGTGGAAAAAAACTGGCGTACGTTTATTTTATTCTCAGTGGAAAGTGCAACACTGACCCTAACCCACCAGTTCATGCATGTAGCTAATACAGTCAATTCAGCTTTCCATTTGTAGCCTACAACATTTCAGTGGAAATGTTGATATAGTTGTTTCTGCCACATTTCTAGAGCATGAAACACCCTGGATACCAACAAAAAAACCAACAAACCCCCCCAGTAATGTTAGTCCTACATCTTCCCTGAGCCAATGACTAATGTCAGGACACTTCACTGTAAATGATTAGGCTACAGACTTACCTGTAGTGGAGGGAAGCTGTTCTGCACTGCACAGGATTGCGCAGGCGTGTCGTGGGACATTCGTACATCCACGAAAAATTGTGCATAACTTTTCGTACGATATCACACGATCCGTTTCATGAGAATACGTTACTCTCCGGCAGGGCAACCGTGGTGGGGCTGAGATAGCCGTTGAACTTCAGGCTCTCGCCGTGGAGAACGTCTGGAATGATGAGTCTCTCCAAGGAGGCGTTTCAACACGGGCTTACCCAAAACATCAAGGATGAGTTGGTGTCCCGGGAGGAGCCTAGTGGGCTCCATTAACTCATCACCTTGGCCATCCAAATTGATAATCGCCTTCGAGATGTTATGTTCAGGGTTAGAAGGATGAGGCTTGTTTTATTCCACTCTTAACTCATTAATTAAACAAGTCATTCAGTTACAGCTAAGCAATCATGAAAGAGGCTTGAACTTGTAAAGAATTTACTTGACTCACGGGATTATTTTGCTCCTGATTTGTTGAAGCACTTTCCCTAAAGTTAAATTTACCACAGTTATATATAATAAATGGTGTGTTCTGTCCCGAGTAGATGTACTGACAGCTGATGATTGCTCATGGTATGAAACAGGCTTGTACTGTCTCATAAATAATTTACTTGACTCACTGGATATATAGATAGATAGATAGATAGATAGATAGATAGATAGATAGATAGATAGATAGATAGATAGATAGATAGATAGATAGATAGATAGATAGATAGATAGATAGATAGATAGATAGCTCATGTGTTTACATGTGGATGTCAACGCAGCAGCGTGGAGAGGAAGCTCCATGATAGTGGTAATGTATTTGTTATAGTACATGATAGTGGTAATATACTCGTTATAGTGGTAATGTATTTGTTATAGTACATGATAGCGGTAATGTTTTCGTCATAGTACATGATAGTGGTAATGTATTTGTTATAGTACATCATAGTGGTAATGTATTCATTATAGTACATGATGGTGGTAGTGTATGTGTTATAGTACATAATGGGGGTAGTGTATTCGTTATAGTACATGATGGTGGTAATATACTCGTTATAGTGGTAATGTATTTGTTATATTACATGATAGTGGTAATGTATTCGTTATAGTACATGATAGTGGTAATGTATTTGTTATAGTACATCATAGTGGTAATGTATTCATTATAGTACATGATGGTGGTAGTGTATGTGTTATAGTACATAATGGGGGTAGTGTATTCGTTATAGTACATGATGGTGGTAAGGTATTTGTTATATTACATGATGGTGGGGTAAGGTATTTGTTATAGTACATGATGGTGGTAGTGTGTTTGTTATATTACATGATGGTGGTAAGGTATTTGTTATAGTACATGATGGTGGTAGTGTGTTTGTTATAGTACATGATAGTGGTAAGGTATTTGTTATATTACATGATGGTGGTAATGTATTTGTTATATTACATGATGGTGGGGTAAGGTATTTGTTATAGTACATGATGGTGGTAGTGTGTTTGTTATAGTACATGATGGTGGTAAGGTATTTGTTATATTACATGATGGTGGTAATGTATTTGTCATGTTACATGATAGTGGTAATGTATGTGTTATGTTACATAATAGTGGTAATGTATTCGTTATAGTACATGATAGTGGTAACGTATTCGTTATAGTACATGATAGTTGTAATGTATTTGTTATAGTACATGGTAGTGGTAATGTATTTGTTATAGTACATATAGTCCAAAAGAATTGAATCAAGTGCAACTGGACTTGGTATATATCTGTGAAGACGTGTCGCATCTCATCCAAGAGGCTTCCTCAGTTCGTGCCTTTCTGACTAGACCAAGCTAGTCTGACTGGCTGGCTCAGATATTTAGTCTCTTTGGAGTCGTTATCAGAGCTATTGATGTGCACGGCTCTTTGTGATCCGATGTTAAACAGCGACGGTCGTTGGGGGTGTTAGTTTCGACTTCGTTAGTGCTCCATTCAGTGGTCATGAGAGTCGTTGGAGCCGTTAGTGACCGACTGTTGTTCTTGGAGGCTAAGCTTCTTGAGTCTCCTGGGTAGAGATGAAAGGACAGCATTGTAAGTGGGAGATAGGTGGTGTCGCAGACCACCTCCTCTGTTGAGGGATGGTTTTTCCAGTTTCACAAAGATGGCTTCCTTCACCCCACTTTCAAACCATCTATCTTCCCTGTCCAAAATGTGTACGTTGCTGTCCTCGAAGGAGTGTGTCTTATCCTTTAGGTGTAGACAGACTGCTGAGTCTTGTCCTGAGGAGTTTGGCCTTCTGTGTTGGGCCATCCGTTTGTGTATTGGTTGTTTGGTTTCTCCTATGTATAGGTCAGTGCAATCCTCATTGCATTGTACAGCATACACCAGATTGCTTTTCTGGGTGTGTGGTACATGGTCTTTGGGATGAACCAGTCTTTGTCGGAGTGTGTTGCTGGGTTTGAAGTATACCGGGATGCGGTGTTTGTTGAAAATTCTCCTGAGTTTCTAGGAGACCCCAGAAACATACGGGATGACTATCTTATTCCTCCTGTTCTTTTTCTCCTCATCGCTCAGCTGGTTGGTCTTTTTGGAACGTGTTGCAGTTTTCACAAAGGTCCAACTGGGGTAGCCGCAGGTTTTTAAAGCTCCCCTCAGGTGTTTGTGTTCTTCTCGTTGGGTCTGAGTGCTGCTGGGCACATTGTCAGCTCTGTGTTGCAGAGTTCTGATGACACTCAGTTTGTGTTCCAGAGGGTGGTGTGAGTCGAAAAGTAGATATTGGTCTGTGTGTGTAGGTTTCCTGTAAACCCCAATGTGGGGGCTCCTGTCTTCCCCAATGTGGACGTCACAGTCCAAGAAGGGCAAACTGTTGTTCTTTACATCTTCCCTTGTGAACTTAATGTTCTTGTCCACTGAGTTGATGTGTTTGGTAAATGCTTGCACCTCTTGTATTTGGATTTTGACCCATGTGTCGTCCACATATCTGAACCAGTGGCTCGGAGGTGTTCCTCTGAAGGAGTTCAGGGCCCTGTGTTCTACCTCTTCCGTATATAAGTTGGCCACAATGGGAGATACTGGTGAGCCCATTGCACAGCCGTGTTTCTGTCTGTAAAACTGGCCCCTGAATTGGAAATCTGTAGTGTTCAGGCAAAGGTCCAGTAGTTGGCAAATCTGGTCTGGGCTGAGGTTGGTCCTATTGTGGAGGGTGTCGTCCCGTAGCAAACGTTGCCTCACAGTTTCCAAAGCCTCCATGGTTGGAATGCAGGTGAATAACGAGGTCACGTCGTAGGATACCATGGTTTCATCCGGTTCCAGTTTTACGCCTTGGACCTTGTTCACAAAGTCAATGGAGTTTTGGATATGGTGAGGTGTTTCGCCCTCTAAAGGGGTCAAGATGTTGGCTATATGTTTGGCAATGTTGTACGTGACCGAGTTTATGCTGCTGACGATGGGCCTGAGGGGGGTTCCATCTTTATGGATCTTAGGGAGTCCATATATGCATGGAATGCTATGTTGTGGGTAGAGACGGTGGTATTGTATCTGATCAATGGTTCCTCCTTTCTGTAGTTTCTGTAGGTACTCTATTATTCTCCTCTTGTAGCCACTAATAGGATCACGTCTCAGAGGTTCTGCAACACGTTCCAAAAAGACCAACCGGGTGAGCAATGAGGAGAAAAGGAACAGGAGGAATAACATAGTCATCCCGTATGTTTCTGGGGTCTGCTAGAAACTCAGGAGAATTTTCAACAAACACCGCATCCCGGCATACTTCAAACCCAGCAACACACTCCGACAAAGACTGGTTCATCCCAAAGACCGTGTACCACACACCCGGAAAAGCAATCTGGTGTATGCTGTACAATGCAATGAGGATTGCACTGACCTATACATAGGAGAAACCAAACAACCACTTCACAAACGGATGGCCCAACACAGAAGGCCAAACTCCTCAGCACAAGACTCAGCAGTCTATCTACACCTAAAGGAGAAGACACACTCCTTCGAGGACAGCAACGTACACATTTTGGACAAGGAAGATAGATGGTTTGAAAGAGGGGTGAAGGAAGCCATCTATGCAAAACTGGAAAAACCATCCCTCAACAGAGGAGGAGGTCTGCGACACCACCTATCTCCCGCTTACAATGCTGTCCTTTCATCTCTACCCAGGAGACTCAAGAAGCCTAGCCTCCAAGAACAACAGTCGGTCACTAATGGCTCCAACGACTCTCATGACCACTGAATGGAGCACTAACGAAGTTGAAACTAACACCCCCAACGACCATCAATGCTAAACATCGGAACACAAAGAGCCATGCACATCAATACCTCTGATAACGACTCCAAAGAGGATACATTCTGAGTCTCATCACCAGCCAGTCAGACTAGCTTGGTCTAGTCAGAAAGGCACGAACTGAGGAAGCCTCTTGGATGAGAGGCGAAACGTCTTCACAGATATATACCAAGTCCAGTTGCACTTGATTCAATTCCTTTGGATAACCGTGATCCGGATGAATGAGAACATTCACAGACAGTACATGATAGTGGTAATGTATTTGTTATAGTACATGATGGTTGTAGTGTATTTGTTATATTACATGCTAGTGGTAATGCTTTTGTTATAGTACATATAGTGGTAATGTATTCGTTATGGTACATGACAGTGGTAATGTATTCGTCATGGTACATGATAGTGGTAATGTATTCGTCATGGTTCATGATAGTAATAATGTATTCTTTATAGTACATGATAGTGGTAATATATTCATTATAGAAGGGGTTCTCAATCTTTTGTAACTCAAGGCCCACTTGGGTATGTGTCAAAACAGTCAGGGCCCACATACCGAAATAAATGTAAAACCTTATAAAATAAATAAAGGGGTATTCTGACCTGTTAACGATTGCTATGTCACTAACAGCTGCAATGATTGAATTAAATATTCTATTTGCCCTCAGTGAGATACTTGGGGTTGCTTCTGAGAAATTATCAGATCAAGCCGGGGTGGGATGGGTGAGAGGCTGATTCGCAGAGTAGCATTCCAAGTTACTTGCAGTCTGTTCCTAGCCTTGGATTTTGTGACAGTCACAATGGAAAACCCTGACTCACACAGGCACGTGGTGGTGAAAGGCAACAGAAATTTGATTGCCCGTTTTGACAGAGAGGGATATTGACTGGCAGCCAGTATCCAGAATGAAGCAAGGTCAACTTGTGTGAGCTGAAGCTTCAGGCTGCTGTCTGCTGATAGTTCCATCAGCTGGTTGTCCAATACAGTGGTCAGGGCCATGTCTTCAGATGCAGGATCCATTGAGAACGGGTCTAAACCCCAAAGATTTCCATTCCGGGGGTCTTCTGGAAAGTAATCTGAAAACGTATGTGACAACTGAGTTAAATGCTGGGTGACAACATTGGAAATGTTAAAAGGAGGAGAACCTTCCAAAGTTTGACTCAGGAGTGGGAACATCCATTCATCCCTCTTTGACGCTCCTGTTCCAAAGGATGAGTTTTTTCTTGAACCCCTCAATTTGTCTGAAACCAAAAACACAGTGCTGTTTCTTCCTTGCATTGACATATTCGGCTGATCCAACTGATCAAACATGTCTGATAAAGAGGCTTGTTTTGCACAAAAGGCATCATCGCTGTAATGCTCTGTCAGAGGGGACTGCTTCACATCAAGAAATGCATGCACTTCTTTCCTCAGTTCGAACAGGCGAGTAAGCACATGTCCTCTTGAAAGCCACATTACCTCACTGTGATACAAGAGCTGCACGTGATCTGCATCCGTCCTCTCACACAGCAGCAAAATATCTCGAGCTGACTGCGTTTTGTTTTTTTTAACATAGTTGACAGTTTTCACAGCCACATTCATGACGTCATGCAGCTCTGGTGACATCTTCGTAGCCAGATTTTCCCGATGTAAGAAACAACGCGTCCAATTCGCCTCCGGTGCCCTCTCCTGGATTTGCTTGGTAACACCACGATGTAGTCCTGTCACCGATGCAGCGCCGTCCGCGCAGGCACCGATACAATGTTTCCAATCTAGTCCTTTTCCAGTGACGTCATTATCAAGGCAGCGGAAGCATTCGTCTGCCGTGCTTCTGGAAGCTCTTTGCAAAAAAGTAGATCTTCGTGAAAATTACCGTCCCAGCTGTATCTCACAAAAACCAGCAATAAAGCTGCGTGGCTAACGTCAGTGGACTCGTCCAGCTGTATTGCAAAATGTGGGTTTGCCTTTATTCTGTCCGGAAGTTGGCTTTCGATGTCATCGCTCCTATCAGCAGTTCTCCTACTCACTGTGTTGGTCGATAGCGGCACGGTCGGGTTTCCGTGGCCGCTGCCTCCCCCAGTAACTCTCGGCACATGTCCGCGGCGCTAGGCCGGACCAGATCCTCCGCGACTGTAGACGCTTTCCTGCTGCACGAGCAGCCGCCAGGAACTCGCTTCCAGAACAGCTTTTGGTTGCGTTGTTAGCGCACTTGTGGCTTCCTGTTGTGCTTGAAGCCCGTCTCGCTTCTTCTGGAAATGCCCTTTTGGTTTTCCAACACGTCCAGGGTGTTTGTGTTAAGTGTCTCTGCAGTTTTGGTGGTTTTCATGATTCATCTGAGAGGACTTCACCACATCCGACACGTTGTGCTTTCGGCTCTGCGTCACTACCTGCCATTGTGAGTCCAAACCTAACGTATTCAGGGGTCGTATTTTCTGACCGCACGCTTCGGTATCTTAGCTGTTGCAGTGGTCTCGCCTCCATCACCTGCTCTCTTTAAAAACCCAACCATCGTTTTACTGTAGTGGAAATAAAATATAATGCTTACTTGCGCCCTCCTCCAGACGCCGGAACTAACAGCGACAAAACGTCTGACTGATGACGTTCGAGTCATGCGTAGTTATTTTCATTATTTATTAATTATAAAAAAAGGTTGTGTATTTTAATTAAAAATATATATCAACAACAATCCCTGGGCCATTTACCTATTGTATAATTAGACGTGAAATCACTACTTGACAAACAAATATTTTCATTCTGGCTAACTATTTGGGCAGTACCTCCGCGGCCCACTGGGTGGTGCTCTGCGCGGCACACCGATTGAGATTGGCTGCATTATAGTACAGAAACCCACTTTCCTCAGTATCACAACAGATGTGGAGCTAAAAATAAACACAGACAAGCCACATCAGCAGCAACAAGTTGTCTTCTTCCACAGGTTCTTGTGACGACTGCTTAAAATGCAGTAAGTGTTTGAAATGTAGGTGAAGACCTCTCTTATTTAATTTGCTATTGTTCCTCTCTTCGTTTTGCCCCTGCCTTAGTGGTGCCTTCTGACAACAAGTCATCAGCAAAAGAAAAGGGGGGAAAAGGAAACTCTGATGTGAAGCCAGACGGCTGGAATATGCTTCCAGGTGTCATCAGCAGACAACATAAAGTGCTGAACGAGACCCTGCAGTCTACAACACAGAAGAGTTGGAGATGGGTTTAGTTTTACAACGTCTTCATTTCAATTTGTTTTAGGTGCTTGCAAGAAGATGTTTGCCACTCTTTTACTGGTGGACCATTTGTCTTTCCTTTTCATTGTGTTTTGTCCGTGATTTGAATGCAGCTGACATTTAGTTGCCAGGCTGAGAGTAGTTGTAGAATGTGCTAGAATGCCTTGAGAATGATGGTACAATGTGCTGAGGCTCAGTACATCCTGCTGTAGATGCAGCTTGGTGGTCTGACTGTGGATGGGTGTTTGGATGAACAACACATGACGGGCAATATGACTGAAGTTGGGTTGAATGTGAGTGTGCGTCAGTCCATTTCACAAAGCATCCGTGGCCGAGCCACGTGATAACCGTGCGTTGTTGTCATGTTGTCATGTCCTGTGGGAATAATGACTGAATGGAAGTGTGTTGAATGTCAGTGACTAGTCTGTGTCATCACCTTAGGGGCAGACTTTCTGCTGAGGGGTGTACGGTCTCTGAACTTAATTTTGGGCTGGTTCCCACGGCTTTCTTGGACTGGATGAGCTAGGAAAAGAAGTAAAGTGTCAGAAATACTTGTAATGACAAAACAAAATAAAGGTTTGTCTACTAAACGGAAGTGACACAGAACAGAGATGCCTATTAAAATAGAATTTGGGAGAATGCAACCTAATCTCCCAGAAACAAGTGACACGACAACGGCCTGTTGCCTGTTACCACATGGTGGTAACAGGCCGTGCCGGCACCACGGACACAATGCCAACAGACAGTTAGTAGCATCCATTGTCGTGCTGGACACACGCATTTCCTGCTCAACAATGTCATTCCATGGGAAGTGGCTAATGTTGTTTTCTAGTTTGGAAAATAATTAATTTATTGATTATATTGTATTTATTGTCAGTTGACTGAATTTATCATAGTGCCTGAGCTTTCTGTTCTCTAAGAACACTGAATAGTACGCAATATGACTCTCATCTTTATGTAATGACGTAGTTCAGAAGGCCAGAGCTTCAGCTGTGTCATATAGAACGTACCCATTAACATTATTAAAAAGGCAATTATATTCCTCTTTTATAATTCCCTCTAAGAATAATAATAATTAAAAGTGATGATGAAGACCATAATGATTATGAAGCTCATGTCCTCTGCCTTAGAATGATGAATCTAATTTCCTCTTCTTCCAGCTTGCTCCCTGTCTCAGGGGTCGCCACGGAAGATATTCTAGTTCACATCGGTACCCTGTGAGGGCACAGCACCAGTGCCGGCCGTTGTTAACCGGGGCCTCGACCGATCCGGTATGGAGCCTCGACCGATCCAGTATGGTCTTGTCAATCTGCATACTGATTTGATAACATTTTACGTGGGATGCCCTCCCTGACACAACCACTAACCCTATGGACGGGGGCACAGGCAAAGAGCTGGATGCCATCCCAGTATTAATGGACTTGCACCCTTGCCCGTTGCCACGATAAATCTATCTAAACAGAATGACAAATCTCTGTTTCTGTCTGTATGTATGTCCGTCCTTCGATTTTCTTGACAACCGTTTATTCCGATCGACTTCACACTTGACGGGTGTATTGCTGAGGACCCAAGGGAGTGCAGTGTCGAGGGTGAAGTTGTGTGGATGAGCAGTTGTTGAGAAAATCAAAGGAAACACATACAGACAGAGACATTCTTGCCGTGGCGACCGGATGAACAGCGCCACTCTGCTCTAGCTCTACATTGTGGTGAGAGGGGGGATTACACCCTATAATGAAATATGACAATGGCGCCCCATGTTTAACATGACTTTTTTGCTTTATTGTGAATTTGCACATAAAACCGTTGCTATGGTGATTGCAATGGATGCTGCTATTGCTAAAACCACATAGCGTGCATGTTATCTGAATTGCTGTCTGTGTTATTACCTTTCCTGTGCTGTTATGTCATTTGTGTTATTTTATGTAACTGCTTGATCTTTCAATAAAATAACATATATTTTAGTGTGCCCAGGGATTATGTATTCCTTCTTCTTTTCTTTTTTATATCTAAGCATGCAACCCCAAAAATGCGCTTCCACAATACTTGCTAAGATATCCTAAATAAATCAACATTTGTATGCTCTTTTCAAATAAACCAAGTAAATGCAGTGTAATTCATATTTCAGCTGCAGTTAATATTTCATATATCCTGTAGATACATCTTTTTTACAATTCTAACTACAATCCTAGTTTGCAAACCAAGTGTACAAGTATGGTGCTGATTGGTATCAAGCTGCATTGTGTGGCTCAAGGGAATTGTAGCTTTTAAAAACAGTGTATTTCCTAGAATTGGAAGAATTTAAAGTACACTGGGGGAGTTAAGGGAATGGGAAACACATTTGTGTGATCAGATTTTAAATATCTAATTGTTAAATGGGTGAACATGTATTTTGACCCTATTTGACAGCACCCCAACTTGTGGGGTGGGGTGGGGCCGCAAGTTCTCTGTAACAGTTGGCCCCATGTCTGTAACCCCTTCTGTTGCTGAATTACAAGCCTTCCAACATGCACTGAGGTCAAGGTTCAGAGGTCAATATTTCAAAGCCAGAGCCATTTACAATTTCAGACTGACAATGTTACTCTACAGATAAGACCTTTCCAACGATGCATTTCGTTTAGTCCTTTGACAACATTTTAATTTTAATATTTCATGGACACAGCCTTGGCCCAGGCTTGGTTTCAGAGAAACTTTTGGAGGCCCAACACTGAAATGAAACGTCTTTATTTTTGTTTTTGTTTTGTTGTATGTTTTTGTGGAAATAGTGAAAAAATGTTAAAGTAATAAGTTTTGACTAATTTACAACCAAAGTTGTAATGTTGATTTAATTTACAACCAAACTAGTAATAGTGGCTGGCGTTGGATCAGCTAAGGGAGCCTGGTCTGCTGTGTCCGATGGGCCCAGGGACCACGGCCCTGCCTGGAGCTTCGCCCAAAGAGGAAGCACCGAGGGCGGTCTGACAAGTGGAGCAGGTTAAGTGTACTTAAGTGTACTTAAGTGAGAGAGATATGCTGCATTCGCAGGAGATAAAGGACGCTTGTAATTCAATATACACTCACGCCAAGATGGGTAAAAAAAACTTCCAATTTTTATTTTCGCCATTTACAGTCCAGTCTCCTGCAGACCTAATTAAGAGCACGTGTCTCATCATTACACCAGGGTGTAGGCCTCTTTAGTTGCCTAGCTCTGGTAGTGAGAGGTGCAACTGAATTGAGGAGACTAGAGAGGGCCACATTTAAGTCACTAGTGAGATTTTCAACAGAGTCATTCTCTACAGTGAAAGGAGTCAAGACTTCAGGCAGCTGCTGGCCAAATGCAGCTACAAAGGAGGGACCAATGTGGTGACTGGCAGTTACATGTGTGCCGACAGTAACTGGACAGGCCAATAAAGCTTCAAGTTTAAAAAACGACCAAAGATGGTCATATGACCGTTCTGGATTTTCAAAGTTTAATAACTTATTATATATATATATATATATATATATATAAATACAGACCTGCCACTCCCTGAATGCTCCTAAAACTGCATATATTTGGATTAAAATTAGTTTTAGACCAATTCCAAAAAAAAAAGTTACGATGAGATCTACCTGAAACGACCATGGTCAAAATGACAGCACATAATTTGCACGTGATCGTGCGCGTCATGTCAGTATTTATGACGTGTGTTGGTGGCGTCATTTCCTTCGTGAAGTTCGTTGCTCTGTCCTAGAAACACACTAGCGCCCTCCAGTGCAGACAAATAGCCTAAATTTGATTCGTGATTATGTCCAACATGTCTGGTTACAGACGCTGTTTCAGACGCACCATGACTACCACCGAGGCGTTTGCAGTACTTACAGGCGTTGGACAGCCACCGTTTTAAATTGTTTGAGAAATAGTATTAAAGTTGTTAAAATGTTAATTTTAGTGTTAGTTTCATAACAGACATACTAACATATGTCATGTATTAATATCTCAACTGGGTATTTATCTTGACACAATATAGAGTTTAAAAACCGTGGCGGTCTAAATTACCACCCACGGTCATTCTAGTTGTTTTTAAGTTCTGGTCGTTGTTTTGGGACAGTTTCAATATTTATTTTCAGTACATTTTTTTTTTACATGTGACGTTTTATAGGCCTTGTTACATTTGTTAGATCAGCAATATGTGTTTTCCTTTTTGTTTTTCATGTAATATTTTCACTTTTTCAGTTTAGCTATTCAAGTTCCACCATGTCAATTGTTTAAAAATAGTATTATAGTTGTTAAAATGTTAATTTTGGTGTCAGTCATTTCATAACAGACACACTAACATATGCATCACATTAATATCTCATTTTGGTATTTATCTTGACAGAATTTTGAGTTTAAAAACTGGCCATCAATTTGAGCACCCATGGTGGTTTTAGGTGTGAGTGAAATCCCGGTCCTTCAGTGATGTGACACAGCAGATGTGGTTGGCGAGACATTCAGATAACAAACAGCTATCCCTGATCAGGTCATTGATTAGTAGACAGTGATCTGATATGTATCAAACCAGGTTTAAGCATCTTTTTGAAGTGATCAGTAGTAGGCAGAACTTTAAAGTTGCCAATAAATAAAATATTAATTGTAATTAGACACCTTTATTATGAGCTGGCACTTTTGAAGACCTACGCTTTGAGTGATGTGTGGTCACACCAACCTACAGAACATATCAATAGATTTTTGGTTCTGTAGATTATTAGGTGCTTCATTGCATGTTTCCCCATCACCAGTGGTAGGACTGATGATTAGATTACTGTGATTCACACTTTTAGGGGAGGAGGGTGGGGAGACGGTCTCAGTGTTATAGACCAAGCGGTCAGTCTGATTATAATCTACACTGTGAGAAATTCCCTGACTAAACATATTAACTAAACTAGCTGACTCCACATCCGCACTACATTTAAACCAAATGAGCTCTGTTAATCAACTGCAACCTGCTGGATGGTGAGTCCCTAGTGTCACACTAAACGTAGACAGCTATCTATATTGCTAGACAAGAGAGTGGGTGAATGCCGTCCACTTTCAGCAGGTAAGGGAGGCCCCAGAAAGACAGCCAGCTATGAATCCCGGCTCATTACAGTAACGATTCACTTAAGTGAGCCTACTGTACATCTCATCATTACCCCTCACGGGTAAGGGACCAGAGACAATTAATTGATGCCGACACATTTTTCTAACCAACTCAGTTGTCCTGAATAGGCTAGCTTTTGTGATATCTGATTGCTTCATGCTAGCATTATCCCAGCTCTGAAACAAAAATTGAGATGCTAGGAACTGATGTGGATGCTAGTCTGACACGTATCGGCTACCTATACATCATTGCAGACAAGTACATCCCTTCATGGCAACAGTGTTCCCTGATGGCAGTGGCCTTTCAGCGGGATAATACACCCTGCCACACTGCAAAAAATTGATCAGAAATGGTTTGAGGAACATGCCAAAGAGTTTAAGGTGTTGCCATGGCCTCCAAATTCCCCAGATCTCAATCCGATCAAGCATCTTTTGGATGTGCTGGAAAAAACAAGGCCAATCCATGGAGGCTCACCTCGCAACTCTCACAGTTTTTCCACAGTCTCCCAGGACTTAAGGTGAAAAAAGGCCCAGCAGAGGATGTACTTTTACTTTCACCGCCAGCTCAGGAAGTTCAGCCCACCTCAGGAACTGCTGATTCAGTTCTACACTGCACAAATCCCATCTGTCCTCTGCACATCCATCACTGTCTGGTTTTGATCGGCCCCCAAACAGGACAGGGACAGACTACAACAGTTAAGTCTGCAGAGAAAACCACTGGTGCCAACCTGCCCTCCATTCAGGACTTATACACCTCCAGACTCAGGGAATGGGCAGGCAACATCACTGCAGACCCATCACACCCTGGTCACAACCTGTTCCAACTCCTCCCCTCTGGTAGGCGCTACAGAGCCCTGTACCCCCAAAACAAACAAATATAAAAAGTTCCTTTTTTATTTTTTGGGATTTCCCCCCCCTTTTTCTCCCCAATTGTACTTGGCCAATTACCCCACTCTTCCGAGCCATCCCAGTCACTGCTCCACCCCCTCTGTTGATCCACGAAGGGCTGCAGACTACCACATGCCTCCTCCCATACATGTGGAGTCACCAGCCGCTTCTTTTCACCTGACAGTGAGGAGTTTCGCCAGGAGGACATAGCGTGTGGGAGGATCACGCTATTCCCCACAGTTCACCCTCCCCCCCGAACAGGCGCCCCGACGACCAGAGGAGGCGCTAGTGCAGCGACCAGGACACATACCCACATCCAGCTTACCACCCGCAGACACGGCCAATTGTGTCTGCAGGGACACCCGACCAAGCCGGAGATAACATGGGGATTCGAACCGTCGATTCCCCTGTTGGTAGGCAACGGAATATAAAAAGTTTCTTTCTGCAGGCTGTCTTTCAAATGAACACATAATACTGTGAAATAAATCCAACTATTTTGTATATACTGTATTGTACATGTTGTATACTGTACTGTACATGTTGTATATACTGTACTGTACATTGTACATATACTGGTACACTCTGTCATGTCCATCTACCTCAGGCATGCATGTAAGTAACCTGCTAACATGTATTCCAACAGCTCTGATATATTCTCTGCACCATTGCACCTTATCACCTCTTATTTCACCTGTATGAGTCAGTCCTTGTGTATATATGTGAAGCTTGTTGTGTTGTAGTGTTGTTATTCTATGTTAAGTACACTGAGAGAGCCATGAACCCGGAGTGACATTCCATGTAGTGCAAACCTACATGGCCAATAAACCTGATTCTGACTCTGATTCAACTTACAGGAACTTCTGCTGATGTCTTGGTGCCAGATACAAGAGGACTCCTTTCAGAAGTGTTGTGGGGTCCATGCCTCGACGGGTCAGAGCTGTTTTTGCAGCATGAGGGGGACCTACACAATGTTGGGCAGGTGGTTTTAATGTTTTGGCTGATCGGTGTATTGTAGATAAATGTAATGGTGTGATGTTTAATAATGATGATTACAACGTATTAATTGGAATAAGGGATATAAGGGTATATTAATCATTGGGAAAACATATGCATGAGGAACAGGGCTTGTTACAAGGACATGAGGGTCTATAGTGGCAGTGGAAAAGTACTGAGTATGTTAGCAGACAGAGGAATGCAGAGTAAATTAGGTGTGAGGGTCACTGACCTTAGATAAGGTTAGCGACTCTGAATAACAAAGGGAGCAATAAGGGTGTTGTGGTCAAGGGGGAGTAGAGACAAGATGTCTATCTCCATGGAAGGTGTGAGGGTCGCTGACCTTGGATAGGGTTGGCGACTCTGAATGGGAAGGGGAACAATGGAAGTGTTGTGGTCAGGGGGGAGTGGAGACGAGATGTGCTGTGATTTGTGGTTTCAGAGATAGGAACAGGATTTTACGACGGAAGCTGCAACAAGGAGGTCACAGCAGATGGAGAAGAAGATTACCTGGAGTCCGGACATCAGTGAGGTGGAAACGGAGTCAGGTGAACGGACCAATCAAAAAGAAGACCACAAATCCATATTCACTCAACACTTTGTATAGTATAAAGACTGGGTCAGGGAAAGGAGAGACAGTCAGACTTCGTGAACTGACACAATCTGTTGTTTGTCAGGGATAGGAAGATCTAGACCCAGAGCTCTGTATGCTTTATCCATTTAATGCTAAATAAAACGGATGGTTTTGAGACCGAACATCTTCTCCTATTGCTTTATCAACAAACACGCAGGACTACGCTCTCACATAGATGAAGATGAGTTGGTAGAGTGAGCAGAAGTCCAACAGTATCTAGATCAATTCCTTGGAGTCCACATCAGTGAGGACCCTTGCTGGACATCAACCACCCAGGCCCTTGTGAAAAAGGCCCAACAAAGCCTGCATTACCTGAGGAGGCTGAGGAGCGCCCGTCTACCCCCCAGAATTCTCACCAACTTCTACCACTGCACCATAGAGAGCATCCTGACCATCTGCATCTCAGTGTGGTACGGCAACTGCACCTCAGTAGACCAGAAAGCTCTGCAGCGGATTGTCAAGGCGGCCCAGCATATCACCGGTACCCAGCTCCCAGCCATACAAGACATTTATCACAAATGCTGCCTTTGAAGGGGTCTGAGCATCAGCAGAGATCCCACCCACCCCAACCATGGACTGTTCTCCCCTGCCCTCTGGGAGGCGCTACAGAAGCCTCAGAGCCCGCACTACCAGGCTCAAAAACAGCTTCTTTCCACAAGCTGTTGCCCACCTGAACCTGGCCACCCACTGAATGTCTGTAGATATTTTTAAATATTTTGTACTCCAGCTCTCTTTTAACTTATTTTAGCTTTTGGTCTTCATGTGTGTATATCTTATATTGTGTTTGCTGTGTTTGTCTGTGTCTGTCTTGCACTGTTTGGTGAAGCCGCAGCCCTCATTTCATTTTTAACATGTGCCTGCACATTGTGTTGAATAGATGTGCTTGTCTGTAGCTAGGTTGACTGCTCTGTACACCTATCACACACCTGCACACACACACCTCCACACACACACTCACAAACACCTATCACACACCTGCACACACACACACTCACAAACACCTGCACACGCACACACACCGGCTGGTTTCATTTCCAGGTGAACTGTCTGTATGCAAATGAAAACACTGAATAGCTCACATGGAAGTAAAGGTAAAGCTCTCATTGTCTAGTCCTGTTACTGGCTGGTTCTACACCCACCTCCGCTCCAGACAGATGAGGGGGGGCTGGGACCGTGCTCTTTGGGCTCCTCTTGACTGGAAGAGAGACTGCAGGGTGAGCTCTGACTGGTTGTCAGGGTGTTGGAGGGGTGACACATCAGTGACTCAGACTTCCTCCTCTTCCTGTAATCACCTGTTGCACTGTGGGGACAGGAGAGGAAGATAAAGTGAAAGAGAATGAGTGAGAAATCAGTGTGAGAGAGACAAGACACAGTCATGGGATAGCAGGTAGGAGAGGTAGGACACAAAACACCAAATGGACCTCATTAAGATTTGGTAAATGTGATATGTGTCCAGAAATCTCATTTGCATGAGGGAAAACTAAAGGTGTAAAAACACAGACAGAATGTCATGCTGGGATCTACTGGCATATAGTACAAAACATACTGTTACACTAGTAATTAAATTGAGTCCAATAAGTGGAATTTCGTTAGTAAGAAAGCACCACGCAGGGGTTAAAATAGGTAGAATATCATGCAAGCAGCCAGTACTTCAACTTATTTGAGATCATTCTAAAGGTCGCCGTTCACTCAGCCACGGTTAGCATGAACAGCTGCCATTACGGTATACAGTTCGCTGTACTTACTATCACACACGTTACAACTATATGGGTTAGCATGAACAACTGCCATTACGGTAAACAGTTCGCTTTACTTACTCTCATACACGTTACAACTATATGATTTAGCATGAACAACTGCCATTACGGTAAGCAGTTCACTGTACTTACTCTCACACACGTTACAACTATATGAGTTAGCATGAACAACTGCCATTACGGTAAACAGTTCACTGTACTTACTCTCACACACGTTACAACGATATGAGTTAGCATGAACAACTGCCATTAGGGGAAACAGTTCACTGTACTTACTCTCACACACGTTATAACTATATGATTTAGCATGAACAACTGCCATTTCGGTAAACAGCTCGCTGTACTTACTCTTATACATGTTACAACCATATGAGTTAGCATGAACAACTGCCATTACGGTAAACAGTTCACTCTACTTACTCTCACACACATTACAACTATATGAGTTAGCATGAACAACTGCCATTACGGTAAACAGTTCGCTGTACTTACTCTCACAACACGTTACAACTATATGAGTTAGCATGAACAACTGCCATTACGGTAAACAGTTCACTGTACTTACTTTCATACATGTTACAACTATATGAGTTAGCATGAACAACTGCAATTACAGTAAACAGTTCACTCTACTTACGCTCACAACACGTCACAACTATCTGAGTTAGCCTGAACAACTGCCATTACGATAAACCGTTCACTGTACTTCCTCTCACACATGTTACAACTATATGAGTTAGGAGGAACAACTGCCATTACGTTAAACAGTTCACTCTACTTACTCTCATACATGTTACAACTATATGAATTAGCATGAACAACTGCCCTTATGGTAAACAGCTCGCTGTACTTACTCTCACACACGTTACAACTATATGAGTTAGCATGAACAACTGCCATTACGGTAAACAGTTCACTGTACTTACGCTCAAACACGTTACAACTATATGAGTTAGGCTGAACAACTGCCATTACAGTAACAGCTTCACTGTAATTAGGTTCACACACGTTACAACTATATGAGTTAATATGAACAACTGCCATTACAGTAAACAGTTCGCTGTACTTACGCTCACACATGTTACAACTAAAGGAGTTAGCATGAACAACTGCCATTACGGTAAACAGTTCGCTGTACTTACTCTCACACACATTACAACTATATGATTTAGCATGAACAACTGCCATTACGGTAAACAGTTCGCTGTTCTTACTCTCACAAACGTTACAACTATATGAGTTAGGCTGAACAACTGCCATTACAGTAACAGCTTCACTGTAATTAGGTTCACACACGTTACAACTATATGAGTTAGCATGAACAACTGCCATTACAGTAAACAGTTCGCTGTACTTACGCTCACACATGTTACAACTAAAGGAGTTAGCATGAACAACTGCCATTACGGTAAACATTTCGCTGTACTTACTCTCACACACATTACAACTATATGATTTAGCATGAACAACTGCCATTACGGTAAACAGTTCGCTGTACTTACTCTCACAAACGTTACAACTATATGAGTTAGCATGAACAACTGCCATTACGGTAAACAGCTCACTGTACTTACTCTCAGACATGTTACATCTATATGAGTTAGCATGAACAACTGCCATTACGTTAAACAGTTCACTCTACTTACTCTCACACACGTTACAACTATATGAGTTAGCATGAACAACTGCCATTACGGTAAACAGTTCACAGTACTTACTCTCAAAACACATTACAACTATATGAGTTAGCATGAACAACTGCCATTACGGTAAACAGTTCGCTATACTTACTGTCACACATGTTACAACTATATGAGTTAGCATGAACAACTGCCATTACAGTAAACCGTTCACTCTACTTACTCTCATACATGTTACAACTATATGAGTTAGCATGAACAACTGCCATTACGGTAAACAGTTCGCTGTACTTACTCTCACAACACCTTACAACTATATGAGTTAGCATGAACAACTGCCATTACGGTAAACAGTTCACTGTACTTACTTTCATACATGTTACAACTATATGAGTTAGCATGAACAACTGCCATTACGGTATACAGTTCACAGTACTTACTCTCACAACACGTTACAACTATATGAGTTAGCATGAACAGCTGCCATTACGCTAAACAGCTCGCTATACTTATGCTCACACACTTTACAACTTTATGAGTTAGCATGAACAACTGCCATTATGGTAAACCGTTCACTGTACTTATGCTCACACATGTTAGAACTATATGAGTTAGCATGAACAACTAACATTACGGTAAACAGCTGGCTATACTTACGCTCACACAGGTTACAACTATATGAGTTAGCATGAACAACTGCCATTACGGTAAACCGTTCACTGTACTTCCTCTCACACATGTTACAACTATATGAGTTAGGAGGAACACCTGCCATTAAGTTAAACAGTTCACTCTACTTACTCTCATACATGTTACAACTATATGAATTAGCATGAACAACTGCCATTATGGTAAACAGCTCGCTGTACTTACTCTCACACACGTTACAACTATATGAGTTAGCATGAACAACTGCCATTACGGTAAACAGTTCGCTGCACTTACTCTCACACACGTTACAACTATATGAGTTAGCATGAACAACTACCATTATGGTAAACAGTTCGCTGTACTTACTCTCAGACGTGTTACAACTATATGAGTTAGCATGAACAACTGCCATTACGGTAAAGAGTTCGCTGTACTTCCTCTCACACATGTTACAACTATATGAGTTAGCATGAACAACTGCAATTACAGTAAACAGTTCAATGTACTTACGCTCAAACACGTTACAACTATATGAGTTAGGCTGAACAACTGCCATTACAGTAACAGCTTCACTGTAATTAGGTTCACACACGTTACAACTATATGAGTTAGCATGAACAACTGCCATTACGGTAAACAGTTCACTCTACTTACTCTCACACACGTTACAACTATATGAGTTAGCATGAACAATTGCCATTACCGTAAACAGTTCACTGTACTTACTCTCACAACACATTACAACTATATGAGTTAGCATGAACAACTGCCATTACGGTAAACAGTTCGCTATACTTACTGTCACACATGTTACAACTATATGAGTTAGCATGAACAACTGCCATTACAGTAAACAGTTCACTCTACTTACTCTCATACATGTTACAACTATATGAGTTAGCATGAACAACTGCCATTACGGTAAACAGTTCGCTGTACTTACTCTCACAACACGTTACATCTATATGTGTTAGCATGAACAACTGCCATTACGGTAAACAGTTCACTGTACTTACTTTCATACATGTTACAACTATATGAGTTAGCATGAACAACTGCCATTACGGTAAACAGTTCACTGTACTTACTCTCACAACACGTTACAACTATATGAGTTAGCATGAACAACTGCCATTACGGTAAACAGTTCACAGTACTTACTCTCACAACACGTTACAACTATATGAGTTAGCATGAACAGCTGCCATTACGGTAAACAGCTCGCTATACTTATGCTCACACACTTTACAACTTTATGAGTTAGCATGAACAACTGCCATTATGGTAAACCGTTCACTGTACTTATGCTCACACACGTTACAACTATATGAGTTAGCATGAACAACTGCCATTACGGTAAACAGCTCGCTATACTTACGCTCACACACGTTACAACTATATGGGTTAGCATGAACAACTGCCATTACGGTAAACAGTTCGCTTTACTTACTCTCATACACGTTACAACTATATGAGTTAGCATGAACAACTGCCATTACGGTAAACAGTTCACTGTACTTACTCTCACACACGTTACAACTATATGAGTTAGCATGAACAACTGCCATTACGGTAAACAGTTCACTGTACTTACTCTCACACACGTTACAACGATATGAGTTAGCATGAACAACTGCCATTAGGGGAAACAGTTCACTGTACTTATGCTCACACATGTTACAACTTTATGAGTTAGCATGAACAACTGCCATTATGTTAAACCGTTCACTGTACTTATGCTCACACATGTTACAACTATATGAGTTAGCATGAACAACTGCCATTACGGTAAACAGCTCGCTATACTTACGCTCACACAGGTTACAACTATATGAGTTAGCATGAACAACTGCCATTACGGTAAACCGTTCGCTGTACTTCCTCTCACACATGTTACAACTATATGAGTTAGGAGGAACACCTGCCATTAAGTTAAACAGTTCACTCTACTTACTCTCATACATGTTACAACTATATGAATTAGCATGAACAACTGCCATTATGGTAAACAGCTCGCTGTACTTACTCTCACACACGTTACAACTATATGAGTTAGCATGAACATCTGCCATTACGGTAAACAGTTCGCTGCACTTACTCTCACACACGTTACAACTATATGAGTTAGCATGAACAACTACCATTATGGTAAACAGTTCGCTGTACTTACTCTCAGACATGTTACAACTATATGAGTTAGCATGAACAACTGCCATTACGGTAAAGAGTTCGCTGTACTTCCTCTCACACATGTTACAACTATATGAGTTAGCATGAACAACTGCAATTACAGTAAACAGTTCAATGTACTTACGCTCAAACACGTTACAACTATATGAGTTAGGCTGAACAACTGCCATTACAGTAACAGCTTCACTGTAATTAGGTTCACACACGTTACAACTATATGAGTTAGGAGGAACAACTGCCATTACGTTAAACAGTTCACTCTACTTACTCTCATACGTGTTACCACTATATGAGTTAGCATGAACAACTGCCATTACGGTAAAGAGTTCGCTGTACTTCCTCTCACACATGTTACAACTATATGAGTTAGCATGAACAACTGCAATTACAGTAAACAGTTCAATGTACTTACGCTCAAACACGTTACAACTATATGAGTTAGGCTGAACAACTGCCATTACAGTAACAGCTTCACTGTAATTAGGTTCACACACGTTACAACTATATGAGTTAGCATGAACAACTGCCATTACGGTAAACAGTTCACTCTACTTACTCTCACACACGTTACAACTATATGAGTTAGCATGAACAATTGCCATTACCGTAAACAGTTCACTGTACTTACTCTCACAACACATTACAACTATATGAGTTAGCATGAACAACTGCCATTACGGTAAACAGTTCGCTATACTTACTGTCACACATGTTACAACTATATGAGTTAGCATGAACAACTGCCATTACAGTAAACAGTTCACTCTACTTACTCTCATACATGTTACAACTATATGAGTTAGCATGAACAGCTGCCATTACGGTAAACAGCTCGCTATACTTATGCTCACACACTTTACAACTTTATGAGTTAGCATGAACAACTGCCATTATGGTAAACCGTTCACTGTACTTATGCTCACACACGTTACAACTATATGAGTTAGCATGAACAACTGCCATTACGGTAAACAGCTCGCTATACTTACGCTCACACACGTTACAACTATATGGGTTAGCATGAACAACTGCCATTACGGTAAACAGTTCGCTGTACTTACTCTCATACACGTTACAACTATATGAGTTAGCATGAACAACTGCCATTACGGTAAACAGTTCACTGTACTTACTCTCACACACGTTACAACTATATGAGTTAGCATGAACAACTGCCATTACGGTAAACAGTTCACTGTACTTACTCTCACACACGTTACAACGATATGAGTTAGCATGAACAACTGCCATTAGGGGAAACAGTTCACTGTACTTATGCTCACACACTTTACAACTTTATGAGTTAGCATGAACAACTGCCATTATGTTAAACCGTTCACTGTACTTATGCTCACACATGTTACAACTATATGAGTTAGCATGAACAACTGCCATTACGGTAAACAGCTCGCTATACTTACGCTCACACAGGTTACAACTATATGAGTTAGCATGAACAACTGCCATTACGGTAAACCGTTCGCTGTACTTCCTCTCACACATGTTACAACTATATGAGTTAGGAGGAACACCTGCCATTAAGTTAAACAGTTCACTCTACTTACTCTCATACATGTTACAACTATATGAATTAGCATGAACAACTGCCATTATGGTAAACAGCTCGCTGTACTTACTCTCACACACGTTACAACTATATGAGTTAGCATGAACATCTGCCATTACGGTAAACAGTTCGCTGCACTTACTCTCACACACGTTACAACTATATGAGTTAGCATGAACAACTACCATTATGGTAAACAGTTCGCTGTACTTACTCTCAGACATGTTACAACTATATGAGTTAGCATGAACAACTGCCATTACGGTAAACAGTTCACTGTACTTCCTCTCACACATGTTACAACTATATGAGTTAGCATGAACAACTGCAATTACAGTAAACAGTTCAATGTACTTACGCTCAAACACGTTACAACTATATGAGTTAGGCTGAACAACTGCCATTACAGTAACAGCTTCACTGTAATTAGGTTCACACACGTTACAACTATATGAGTTAGCATGAACAACTGCCATTACGGTAAACAGTTCACTCTACTTACTCTCACACACGTTACAACTATATGAGTTAGCATGAACAATTGCCATTACCGTAAACAGTTCACTGTACTTACTCTCACAACACATTACAACTATATGAGTTAGCATGAACAACTGCCATTACGGTAAACAGTTCGCTATACTTACTGTCACACATGTTACAACTATATGAGTTAGCATGAACAACTGCCATTACAGTAAACAGTTCACTCTACTTACTCTCATACATGTTACAACTATATGAGTTAGCATGAACAACTGCCATTACGGTAAACAGTTCGCTGTACTTACTCTCACAACACGTTACAACTATATGAGTTAGCATGAACAACTTCCATTACGGTAAACAGTTCACTGTACTTACTTTCATACATGTTACAACTATATGAGTTAGCATGAACAACTGCCATTACGGTAAACAGTTCACTGTACTTACTCTCACAACACGTTACAACTATATGAGTTAGCATGAACAACTGCCATTACGGTAAACAGTTCACAGTACTTACTCTCACAACACGTTACAACTATATGAGTTAGCATGAACAACTGCCATTACAGTAAACAGTTCACTCTACTTACTCTCATACATGTTACAACTATATGAGTTAGCATGAACAACTGCCATTACGGTAAACAGTTCGCTGTACTTACTCTCACAACACGTTAAAACTATATGAGTTAGCATGAACAACTGCCATTACGGTAAACAGTTCACTGTACTTACTTTCATACATGTTACAACTATATGAGTTAGCATGAACAACTGCCATTACGGTAAACAGTTCACTGTACTTACTCTCACAACACGTTACAACTATATGAGTTAGCATGAACAACTGCCATTACGGTAAACAGTTCACAGTACTTACTCTCACAACACGTTACAACTATATGAGTTAGCATGAACAGCTGCCATTACGGTAAACAGCTCGCTATACTTACTCTCACCCATGTTACAACTATATGAGTTAGCATGAACAACTGCCATTATGGTAAACAGTTCACTGTACTTACTCACACAACACGTTACAACTACATGAGTTAGCATGAACAACTGCCATTACGGTAAACAGTTCGCTGTACTTACTCTCACAACACGTTACAACTATATGAGTTAGCATGAACAACTGCCATTACGGTAAACAGTTCACTGTACTTACTTTCATACATGTCACAACTATATGAGTTAGCATGAACAACTGCCATTACGGTAAACAGTTCACTGTACTTTCTCTCACACACGTTACAACTATATGAGTTAGCATGAACAACTACTATTACGGTAAACAGTTCACTGTACTTACGCTCATAGACGTTACAACTATATGAGTTAGCATGAACAACTGTCATTACGGTAAACAGTTCGATGTACTTACTCTCACAACACGTTACAACTATATGAGTTAGCATGAACAACTGCCTTTACGGTAAACAGTTCACTGTACTTACTCTCATACGTGTTACAACTATATGAGTTAGCATGAAAAACTGCAATTACGGTAAACAGTTCACTGTACTTACGCTCAAACACGTTACAACTATATGAGTTAGGCTGAACAACTGCCATTACAGTAACAGCTTCACTGTAATTAGGTTCACACACGTTACAACTATATGAGTTAGCATGAACAACTGCCATTACAGTAAACAGTTCGCTGTACTTACGATCACACATGTTACAACTAAATGAGTTAGCATGAACAACTTCATTACGGTAAACAGTTCGCTGTACTTACTCTCACACACATTACAACTATATTATTTTAACATGAACAACTGCCATTACGGTAAACAGTTCACTGTACTTACTCTCACAAACGTTACAACTATATGAGTTAGCATGAACAACTACCATTACGGTAAACAGTTCACTGTACTTACGCTCATACACGTTACAACTATATGAGTTAGCATGAACAACTGTCATTACGGTAAACAGTTCGCTGTACTTACTCTCACAACACGTTACAACTATATGAGTTAGCATGAACAACTGCCATTACGGTAAACAGTTCACTGTACTTACTCTCATACATGTTACAACTATATGAGTTAGCATGAACAACTGCAATTACGGTAAACAGTTCACTGTACTTACGCTCAAACACGTTACAACTATATGAGTTAGGCTGAACAACTGCCATTACAGTAACAGCTTCACTGTAATTAGGTTCACACACGTTACAACTATATGAGTTAGCATGAACAACTGCCATTACAGTAAACAGTTCGCTGTACTTACGCTCACACATGTTACAACTAAATGAGTTAGCATGAAACACTGCCATTACGGTAAACAGTTCGCTGTACTTACTCTCACACACATTACAACTTTATGAGTTAGCATGAACAACTGCCATTATGGTAAACCGTTCACTGTACTTATGCTCACACACGTTACAACTATATGAGTTAGCATGAACAACTGCCATTACGGTAAACAGCTCGCTATACTTACGCTCACACACGTTACAACTATATGGGTTAGCATGAACAACTGCCATTACGGTAAACAGTTCGCTTTACTTACTCTCATACACGTTACAACTATATGAGTTAGCATGAACAACTGCCATTACGGTAAACAGTTCACTGTACTTACTCTCACACACGTTACAACTATATGAGTTAGCATGAACAACTGCCATTACGGTAAACAGTTCACTGTACTTACTCTCACACACGTTACAACGATATGAGTTAGCATGAACAACTGCCATTAGGGGAAACAGTTCACTGTACTTATGCTCACACACTTTACAACTTTATGAGTTAGCATGAACAACTGCCATTATGTTAAACCGTTCACTGTACTTATGCTCACACATGTTACAACTATATGAGTTAGCATGAACAACTGCCATTACGGTAAACAGCTCGCTATACTTACGCTCACACAGGTTACAACTATATGAGTTAGCATGAACAACTGCCATTACGGTAAACCGTTCGCTGTACTTCCTCTCACACATGTTACAACTATATGAGTTAGGAGGAACACCTGCCATTAAGTTAAACAGTTCACTCTACTTACTCTCATACATGTTACAACTATATGAATTAGCATGAACAACTGCCATTATGGTAAACAGCTCGCTGTACTTACTCTCACACACGTTACAACTATATGAGTTAGCATGAACATCTGCCATTACGGTAAACAGTTCGCTGCACTTACTCTCACACACGTTACAACTATATGAGTTAGCATGAACAACTACCATTATGGTAAACAGTTCGCTGTACTTACTCTCAGACATGTTACAACTATATGAGTTAGCATGAACAACTGCCATTACGGTAAAGAGTTCGCTGTACTTCCTCTCACACATGTTACAACTATATGAGTTAGCATGAACAACTGCAATTACAGTAAACAGTTCAATGTACTTACGCTCAAACACGTTACAACTATATGAGTTAGGCTGAACAACTGCCATTACAGTAACAGCTTCACTGTAATTAGGTTCACACACGTTACAACTATATGAGTTAGCATGAACAACTGCCATTACGGTAAACAGTTCACTCTACTTACTCTCACACACGTTACAACTATATGAGTTAGCATGAACAATTGCCATTACCGTAAACAGTTCACTGTACTTACTCTCACAACACATTACAACTATATGAGTTAGCATGAACAACTGCCATTACGGTAAACAGTTCGCTATACTTACTGTCACACATGTTACAACTATATGAGTTAGCATGAACAACTGCCATTACAGTAAACAGTTCACTCTACTTACTCTCATACATGTTACAACTATATGAGTTAGCATGAACAACTGCCATTACGGTAAACAGTTCGCTGTACTTACTCTCACAACACGTTACAACTATATGAGTTAGCATGAACAACTTCCATTACGGTAAACAGTTCACTGTACTTACTTTCATACATGTTACAACTATATGAGTTAGCATGAACAACTGCCATTACGGTAAACAGTTCACTGTACTTACTCTCACAACACGTTACAACTATATGAGTTAGCATGAACAACTGCCATTACGGTAAACAGTTCACAGTACTTACTCTCACAACACGTTACAACTATATGAGTTAGCATGAACAACTGCCATTACAGTAAACAGTTCACTCTACTTACTCTCATACATGTTACAACTATATGAGTTAGCATGAACAACTGCCATTACGGTAAACAGTTCGCTGTACTTACTCTCACAACACGTTAAAACTATATGAGTTAGCATGAACAACTGCCATTACGGTAAACAGTTCACTGTACTTACTTTCATACAAGTTACAACTATATGAGTTAGCATGAACAACTGCCATTACGGTAAACAGTTCACTGTACTTACTCTCACAACACGTTACAACTATATGAGTTAGCATGAACAACTGCCATTACGGTAAACAGTTCACAGTACTTACTCTCACAACACGTTACAACTATATGAGTTAGCATGAACAGCTGCCATTACGGTAAACAGCTCGCTATACTTACTCTCACCCATGTTACAACTATATGAGTTAGCATGAACAACTGCCATTATGGTAAACAGTTCACTGTACTTACTCACACAACACGTTACAACTACATGAGTTAGCATGAACAACTGCCATTACGGTAAACAGTTCGCTGTACTTACTCTCACAACACGTTACAACTATATGAGTTAGCATGAACAACTGCCATTACGGTAAACAGTTCACTGTACTTACTTTCATACATGTCACAACTATATGAGTTAGCATGAACAACTGCCATTACGGTAAACAGTTCACTGTACTTTCTCTCACACACGTTACAACTATATGAGTTAGCATGAACAACTACCATTACGGTAAACAGTTCACTGTACTTACGCTCATACACGTTACAACTATATGAGTTAGCATGAACAACTGTCATTACGGTAAACAGTTCGATGTACTTACTCTCACAACACGTTACAACTATATGAGTTAGCATGAACAACTGCCATTACGGTAAACAGTTCACTGTACTTACTCTCATACGTGTTACAACTATATGAGTTAGCATGAAAAACTGCAATTACGGTAAACAGTTCACTGTACTTACGCTCAAACACGTTACAACTATATGAGTTAGGCTGAACAACTGCCATTACAGTAACAGCTTCACTGTAATTAGGTTCACACACGTTACAACTATATGAGTTAGCATGAACAACTGCCATTACAGTAAACAGTTCGCTGTACTTACGATCACACCTGTTACAACTAAATGAGTTAGCATGAACAACTTCATTACGGTAAACAGTTCGCTGTACTTACTCTCACACACATTACAACTATATTATTTTAACATGAACAACTGCCATTACGGTAAACAGTTCACTGTACTTACTCTCACAAACGTTACAACTATATGAGTTAGCATGAACAACTACCATTACGGTAAACAGTTCACTGTACTTACGCTCATACACGTTACAACTATATGAGTTAGCATGAACAACTGCCATTACGGTAAACAGTTCGCTGTACTTACTCTCACAACACGTTACAACTATATGAGTTAGCATGAACAACTGCCATTACGGTAAACAGTTCACTGTACTTACTTTCATACATGTCACAACTATATGAGTTAGCATGAACAACTGCCATTACGGTAAACAGTTCACTGTACTTTCTCTCACACACGTTACAACTATATGAGTTAGCATGAACAACTACCATTACGGTAAACAGTTCACTGTACTTACGCTCATACACGTTACAACTATATGAGTTAGCATGAACAACTGTCATTACGGTAAACAGTTCGATGTACTTACTCTCACAACACGTTACAACTATATGAGTTAGCATGAACAACTGCCATTACGGTAAACAGTTCACTGTACTTACTCTCATACGTGTTACAACTATATGAGTTAGCATGAAAAACTGCAATTACGGTAAACAGTTCACTGTACTTACGCTCAAACACGTTACAACTATATGAGTTAGGCTGAACAACTGCCATTACAGTAACAGCTTCACTGTAATTAGGTTCACACACGTTACAACTATATGAGTTAGCATGAACAACTGCCATTACAGTAAACAGTTCGCTGTACTTACGATCACACCTGTTACAACTAAATGAGTTAGCATGAACAACTTCATTACGGTAAACAGTTCGCTGTACTTACTCTCACACACATTACAACTATATTATTTTAACATGAACAACTGCCATTACGGTAAACAGTTCACTGTACTTACTCTCACAAACGTTACAACTATATGAGTTAGGCTGAACAACTGCCATTACAGTAACAGCTTCACTGTAATTAGGTTCACACACGTTACAACTATATGAGTTAGCATGAACAACTGCCATTACAGTAAACAGTTCGCTGTACTTACGCTCACACATGTTACAACTAAATGAGTTAGCATGAAACACTGCCATTACGGTAAACAGTTCGCTGTACTTACTCTCACACACATTACAACTATATGAGTTAGCATGAACAACTGCCATTACGGTAAACAGTTCGCTATACTTACTGTCAAACATGTTACAACTATATGAGTTAGCATGAACAACTGCCATTACAGTAAACAGTTCACTCTACTTACTCTCATACATGTTACAACTATATGAGTTAGCATGAACAACTGCCATTACGGTAAACAGTTCGCTGTACTTACTCTCACAACACGTTACATCTATATGTGTTAGCATGAACAACCGCCATTACGGTAAACAGTTCACTGTACTTACTTTCATACATGTTACAACTATATGAGTTAGCATGAACAACTGCCATTACGGTAAACAGTTCACAGTACTTACTCTCACAACACGTTACAACTTTATGAGTTAGCATGAACAACTGCCATTATGGTAAACCGTTCACTGTACTTATGCTCACACACGTTACAACTATATGAGTTAGCATGAACAACTGCCATTACGGTAAACAGCTCGCTATACTTACGCTCACACACGTTACAACTATATGGGTTAGCATGAACAACTGCCATTACGGTAAACAGTTCGCTTTACTTACTCTCATACACGTTACAACTATATGAGTTAGCATGAACAACTGCCATTACGGTAAACAGTTCACTGTACTTACTCTCACACACGTTACAACTATATGAGTTAGCATGAACAACTGCCATTACTGTAAACAGTTCACTGTACTTACTCTCACACACGTTACAACGATATGAGTTAGCATGAACAACTGCCATTAGGGGAAACAGTTCACTGTACTTACTCTCACACACGTTATAACTATATGATTTAGCATGAACAACTGCCATTACGGTATACAGTTCACAGTACTTACTCTCACAACACGTTACAACTATATGAGTTAGCATGAACAGCTGCCATTACGCTAAACAGCTCGCTATACTTATGCTCACAAACTTTACAACTTTATGAGTTAGCATGAACAACTGCCATTATGGTAAACCGTTCACTGTACTTATGCTCACACATGTTACAACTATATGAGTTAGCATGAACAACTGCCATTACGGTAAACAGCTCGCTATACTTACGCTCACACAGGTTACAACTATATGAGTTAGCATGAACAACTGCCATTACGGTAAACCGTTCGCTGTACTTCCTTTCACACATGTTACAACTATATGAGTTAGGAGGAACACCTGCCATTAAGTTAAACAGTTCACTCTACTTACTCTCATACATGTTACAACTATATGAATTAGCATGAACAACTGCCATTCAGGTAAATAGCTCGCTGTACTTACTCTCACACACGTTACAACTATATGAGTTAGCATGAACATCTGCCATTACGGTAAACAGTTCGCTGCACTTACTCTCACACACGTTACAACTATATGAGTTAGCATGAACAACTACCATTATGGTAAACAGTTCGCTGTACTTACTCTCAGACATGTTACAACTATATGAGTTAGCATGAACAACTGCCATTATGGTAAAGAGTTCGCTGTACTTCCTCTCACACATGTTACAACTATATGAGTTAGCATGAACAACTGCAATTACAGTAAACAGTTCAATGTACTTACGCTCAAACACGTTACAACTATATGAGTTAGGCTGAACAACTGCCATTACAGTAACAGCTTCACTGTAATTAGGTTCACACACGTTACAACTATATGAGTTAGCATGAACAACTGCCATTATGGTAAACAGTTCACTCTACTTACTCTCACACATGTTACAACTAAATGAGTTAGCATGAACAATTGCCATTACCGTAAACAGTTCACTGTACTTACTCTCACAACACATTACAACTATATGAGTTAGCATGAACAACTGCCATTACGGTAAACAGTTCGCTATACTTACTGTCACACATGTTACAA
This sequence comes from Lampris megalopsis, assembly GCA_022114975.2. Classification (NCBI taxonomy): domain Eukaryota; kingdom Metazoa; phylum Chordata; class Actinopteri; order Lampriformes; family Lampridae; genus Lampris; species Lampris megalopsis. Next base: position 792,395 of record JAJHIY020000614.1, read on the forward strand.
CTATATGAGTTAGCATGAACAACTGCCATTACAGTAAACAGTTCACTCTACTTACTCTCATACATGTTACAACTATATGAGTTAGCATGAACAACTGCCATTACGGTAAACAGTTCACTGTACTTACTTTCATACATGTTACAACTATATGAGTTAGCATGAACAACTGCCATTACGGTAAACAGTTCACTGTACTTACTCTCACAACACGTTACAACTATATGAGTTAGCATGAACAACTGCCATTACGGTAAACAGTTCACAGTACTTACTCTCACAACACGTTACAACTATATGAGTTAGCATGAACAGCTGCCATTACGGTAAACAGCTCGCTATACTTATGCTCACACACTTTAAAACTTTATGAGTTAGCATGAACAACTGCCATTATGGTAAACCGTTCACTGTACTTATGCTCACACATGTTACAACTATATGAGTTAGCATGAACAACTGCCATTACGGTAAACAGCTCGCTATACTTACGCTCACACAGGTTACAACTATATGAGTTAGCATGAACAACTGCCATTACGGTAAACCGTTCGCTGTACTTCCTCTCACACATGTTACAACTATATGAGTTAGGAGGAACACCTGCCATTAAGTTAAACAGTTCACTCTACTTACTCTCATACATGTTACAACTATATGAATTAGCATGAACAACTGCCATTATGGTAAACAGCTCGCTGTACTTACTCTCACACACGTTACAACTATATGAGTTAGCATGAACATCTGCCATTACGGTAAACAGTTCGCTGCACTTACTCTCACACACGTTACAACTATATGAGTTAGCATGAACAACTACCATTATGGTAAACAGTTCGCTGTACTTACTCTCAGACATGTTACAACTATATGAGTTAGCATGAACAACTGCCATTACGGTAAAGAGTTCGCTGTACTTCCTCTCACACATGTTACAACTATATGAGTTAGCATGAACAACTGCAATTACAGTAAACAGTTCAATGTACTTACGCTCAAACACGTTACAACTATATGAGTTAGGCTGAACAACTGCCATTACAGTAACAGCTTCACTGTAATTAGGTTCACACACGTTACAACTATATGAGTTAGCATGAACAACTGCCATTACGGTAAACAGTTCACTCTACTTACTCTCACACACGTTACAACTATATGAGTTAGCATGAACAATTGCCATTACCGTAAACAGTTCACTGTACTTACTCTCACAACACATTACAACTATATGAGTTAGCATGAACAACTGCCATTACGGTAAACAGTTCGCTATACTTACTGTCACACATGTTACAACTATATGAGTTAGCATGAACAACTGCCATTACAGTAAACAGTTCACTCTACTTACTCTCATACATGTTACAACTATATGAGTTAGCATGAACAACTGCCATTACGGTAAACAGTTCGCTGTACTTACTCTCACAACACGTTACAACTATATGAGTTAGCATGAACAACTGCCATTACGGTAAACAGTTCACTGTACTTACTTTCATACATGTTACAACTATATGAGTTAGCATGAACAACTGCCATTACGGTAAACAGTTCACTGTACTTACTCTCACAACACGTTACAACTATATGAGTTAGCATGAACAACTGCCATTACGGTAAACAGTTCACAGTACTTACTCTCACAACACGTTACAACTATATGAGTTAGCATGAACAGCTGCCATTACGGTAAACAGCTCGCTATACTTATGCTCACACACGTTACAACTATATGGGTTAGCATGAACAACTGCCATTACGGTAAACAGTTCACTTTACTTACTCTCATACACGCTACAACTATATGAGTTAGCATGAACAACTGCCATTACGGTAAACAGTTCGCTGTACTTACTCTCACAACACGTTACAACTTTATGAGTTAGCATGAACAACTGCCATTTCGGTAAACAGCTCGCTGTACTTACTCTTATACATGTTACAACCATATGAGTTAGCATGAACAACTGCCATTACGGTAAACAGTTCACTGTACTTATGCTCACACACGTTACAAATATATGAGTTAGCATGAACAACTGCCATTACGGTAAACAGTTCACTCTACTTACTCTCACACACATTACAACTATATGATTTAGCATGAACAACTGCCATTAAGGTAAACAGCTCCCTCTACTTACTCTCACCCATGTTACAACTATATGAGTTAGCATGAACAACTGCCATTATGGTAAACAGTTCACTGTACTTACTCACACAACACGTTACAACTACATGAGTTAGCATGAACAACTGCCATTACGGTAAACAGTTCGCTGTACTTACTCTCACAACACGTTACAACTATATGAGTTAGCATGAACAACTGCCATTACGGTAAACAGTTCACTGTACTTACTTTCATACATGTTACAACTATATGAGTTAGCCTGAACAACTGCCATTACGGTAAACAGTTCACTGTACTTTCTCTCACACACGTTACAACTATATGAGTTAGCATGAACAACTACCATTACGGTAAACAGTTCACTGTACTTACGCTCATACACGTTACAACTATATGAGTTAGCATGAACAACTGTCATTACGGTAAACAGTTCGATGTACTTACTCTCACAACACGTTACAACTATATGAGTTAGCATGAACAACTGCCATTACGGTAAACAGTTCATTGTACTTACTCTCATACGTGTTACAACTATATGAGTTAGCATGAAAAACTGCAATTACGGTAAACAGTTCACTGTACTTACGCTCAAACACGTTACAACTATATGAGTTAGGCTGAACAACTGCCATTACAGTAACAGCTTCACTGTAATTAGGTTCACACACGTTACAACTATATGAGTTAGCATGAACATCTGCCATTACGGTAAACAGTTCGCTGCACTTACTCTCACACACGTTACAACTATATGAGTTAGCATGAACAACTACCATTATGGTAAACAGTTCGCTGTACTTACTCTCAGACATGTTACAACTATATGAGTTAGCATGAACAACTGCCATTATGGTAAAGAGTTCGCTGTACTTCCTCTCACACATGTTACAACTATATGAGTTAGCATGAACAACTGCAATTACAGTAAACAGTTCAATGTACTTACGCTCAAACACGTTACAACTATATGAGTTAGGCTGAACAACTGCCATTACAGTAACAGCTTCACTGTAATTAGGTTCACACACGTTACAACTATATGAGTTAGCATGAACAACTGCCATTATGGTAAACAGTTCACTCTACTTACTCTCACACATGTTACAACTAAATGAGTTAGCATGAACAATTGCCATTACCGTAAACAGTTCACTGTACTTACTCTCACAACACATTACAACTATATGAGTTAGCATGAACAACTGCCATTACGGTAAACAGTTCGCTATACTTACTGTCACACATGTTACAACTATATGAGTTAGCATGAACAACTGCCATTACAGTAAACAGTTCACTCTACTTACTCTCATACATGTTACAACTATATGAGTTAGCATGAACAACTGCCATTACGGTAAACAGTTCACTGTACTTACTTTCATACATGTTACAACTATATGAGTTAGCATGAACAACTGCCATTACGGTAAACAGTTCACTGTACTTACTCTCACAACACGTTACAACTATATGAGTTAGCATGAACAACTGCCATTACGGTAAACAGTTCACAGTACTTACTCTCACAACACGTTACAACTATATGAGTTAGCATGAACAGCTGCCATTACGGTAAACAGCTCGCTATACTTATGCTCACACACTTTACAACTTTATGAGTTAGCATGAACAACTGCCATTATGGTAAACCGTTCACTGTACTTATGCTCACACATGTTACAACTATATGAGTTAGCATGAACAACTGCCATTACGGTAAACAGCTCGCTATACTTACGCTCACACAGGTTACAACTATATGAGTTAGCATGAACAACTGCCATTACGGTAAACCGTTCGCTGTACTTCCTCTCACACATGTTACAACTATATGAGTTAGGAGGAACACCTGCCATTAAGTTAAACAGTTCACTCTACTTACTCTCATACATGTTACAACTATATGAATTAGCATGAACAACTGCCATTATGGTAAACAGCTCGCTGTACTTACTCTCACACACGTTACAACTATATGAGTTAGCATGAACATCTGCCATTACGGTAAACAGTTCGCTGCACTTACTCTCACACACGTTACAACTATATGAGTTAGCATGAACAACTACCATTATGGTAAACAGTTCGCTGTACTTACTCTCAGACATGTTACAACTATATGAGTTAGCATGAACAACTGCCATTACGGTAAAGAGTTCGCTGTACTTCCTCTCACACATGTTACAACTATATGAGTTAGCATGAACAACTGCAATTACAGTAAACAGTTCAATGTACTTACGCTCAAACACGTTACAACTATATGAGTTAGGCTGAACAACTGCCATTACAGTAACAGCTTCACTGTAATTAGGTTCACACACGTTACAACTATATGAGTTAGCATGAACAACTGCCATTACGGTAAACAGTTCACTCTACTTACTCTCACACACGTTACAACTATATGAGTTAGCATGAACAATTGCCATTACCGTAAACAGTTCACTGTACTTACTCTCACAACACATTACAACTATATGAGTTAGCATGAACAACTGCCATTACGGTAAACAGTTCGCTATACTTACTGTCACACATGTTACAACTATATGAGTTAGCATGAACAACTGCCATTACAGTAAACAGTTCACTCTACTTACTCTCATACATGTTACAACTATATGAGTTAGCATGAACAACTGCCATTACGGTAAACAGTTCGCTGTACTTACTCTCACAACACGTTACAACTATATGAGTTAGCATGAACAACTGCCATTACGGTAAACAGTTCACTGTACTTACTTTCATACATGTTACAACTATATGAGTTAGCATGAACAACTGCCATTACGGTAAACAGTTCACTGTACTTACTCTCACAACACGTTACAACTATATGAGTTAGCATGAACAACTGCCATTACGGTAAACAGTTCACAGTACTTACTCTCACAACACGTTACAACTATATGAGTTAGCATGAACAGCTGCCATTACGGTAAACAGCTCGCTATACTTATGCTCACACACGTTACAACTATATGGGTTAGCATGAACAACTGCCATTACGGTAAACAGTTCACTTTACTTACTCTCATACACGCTACAACTATATGAGTTAGCATGAACAACTGCCATTACGGTAAACAGTTCGCTGTACTTACTCTCACAACACGTTACAACTTTATGAGTTAGCATGAACAACTGCCATTTCGGTAAACAGCTCGCTGTACTTACTCTTATACATGTTACAACCATATGAGTTAGCATGAACAACTGCCATTACGGTAAACAGTTCACTGTACTTATGCTCACACACGTTACAAATATATGAGTTAGCATGAACAACTGCCATTACGGTAAACAGTTCACTCTACTTACTCTCACACACATTACAACTATATGATTTAGCATGAACAACTGCCATTAAGGTAAACAGCTCCCTCTACTTACTCTCACCCATGTTACAACTATATGAGTTAGCATGAACAACTGCCATTATGGTAAACAGTTCACTGTACTTACTCACACAACACGTTACAACTACATGAGTTAGCATGAACAACTGCCATTACGGTAAACAGTTCGCTGTACTTACTCTCACAACACGTTACAACTATATGAGTTAGCATGAACAACTGCCATTACGGTAAACAGTTCACTGTACTTACTTTCATACATGTTACAACTATATGAGTTAGCCTGAACAACTGCCATTACGGTAAACAGTTCACTGTACTTTCTCTCACACACGTTACAACTATATGAGTTAGCATGAACAACTACCATTACGGTAAACAGTTCACTGTACTTACGCTCATACACGTTACAACTATATGAGTTAGCATGAACAACTGTCATTACGGTAAACAGTTCGATGTACTTACTCTCACAACACGTTACAACTATATGAGTTAGCATGAACAACTGCCATTACGGTAAACAGTTCATTGTACTTACTCTCATACGTGTTACAACTATATGAGTTAGCATGAAAAACTGCAATTACGGTAAACAGTTCACTGTACTTACGCTCAAACACGTTACAACTATATGAGTTAGGCTGAACAACTGCCATTACAGTAACAGCTTCACTGTAATTAGGTTCACACACGTTACAACTATATGAGTTAGCATGAACAACTGCCATTACAGTAAACAGTTCGCTGTACTTACGATCACACATGTTACAACTAAATGAGTTAGCATGAACAACTCCATTACGGTAAACAGTTCGCTGTACTTACTCTCACACACATTACAACTATATTATTTTAACATGAACAACTGCCATTACGGTAAACAGTTCGCTGTACTTACTCTCACAAACGTTACAACTATATGAGTTAGCATGAACAACTACCATTACGGTAAACAGTTCACTGTACTTACGCTCATACACGTTACAACTATATGAGTTAGCATGAACAACTGTCATTACGGTAAACAGTTCGCTGTACTTACTCTCACAACACGTTACAACTATATGAGTTAGCATGAACAACTGCCATTACGGTAAACAGTTCACTGTACTTACTCTCATACATGTTACAACTATATGAGTTAGCATGAACAACTGCAATTACGGTAAACAGTTCACTGTACTTACGCTCAAACACGTTACAACTATATGAGTTAGGCTGAACAACTGCCATTACAGTAACAGCTTCACTGTAATTAGGTTCACACACGTTACAACTATATGAGTTAGCATGAACAACTGCCATTACAGTAAACAGTTCGCTGTACTTACGCTCACACATGTTACAACTAAATGAGTTAGCATGAACAACTGCCATTACGGTAAACAGTTCGCTGTACTTACTCTCACACACATTACAACTATATTATTTTAACATGAACAACTGCCATTATGGTAAACAGTTCGCTGTACTTACTCTCACAAACGTTACAACTATATGAGTTAGCATGAACAACTACCATTACGGTAAACAGTTCACTGTACTTACGCTCATACACGTTACAACTATATGAGTTAGCATGAACAACTGTCATTACGGTAAAGAGTTCGCTGTACATACTCTCACAACACGTTACAACTATATGAGTTAGCATGAACAACTGCCATTACGGTAAACAGTTCACTGTACTTACTCTCATACATGTTACAACTATATGAGTTAGCATGAACAACTGCAATTACGGTAAACAGTTCACTGTACTTACGCTCAAACACGTTACAACTATATGAGTTAGGCTGAACAACTGCCATTACAGTAACAGCTTCACTGTAATTAGGTTCACACACGTTACAACTATATGAGTTAGCATGAACAACTGCCATTACGGTAAACAGTTCGCTATACTTACTCTCACAACACCTTACAACTATATGAGTTAGCATGAACAACTGCCATTACGGTAAACAGTTCACTGTACTTACTTTCATACATGTTACAACTATATGAGTTAGCATGAACAACTGCCATTACGGTATACAGTTCACTGTACTTACTCTCAAAACACATTACAACTATATGAGTTAGCATGAACAACTGCCATTACGGTAAACAGTTCGCTATACTTACTGTCACACATGTTACAACTATATGAGTTAGCATGAACAACTGCCATTACAGTAAACAGTTCACTCTACTTACTCTCATACATGTTACAACTATATGAGTTAGCATGAACAACTGCCATTACGGTAAACAGTTCGCTGTACTTACTCTCACAACACCTTACAACTATATGAGTTAGCATGAACAACTGCCATTACGGTAAACAGTTCACTGTACTTACTTTCATACATGTTACAACTATATGAGTTAGCATGAACAACTGCCATTACGGTAAACAGTTCACGGTACTTACTCTCACAACACGTTACAACTATATGAGTTAGCATGAACAACTGCCATTACGGTAAACAGTTCACAGTACTTACTCTCACAACACGTTACAACTATATGAGTTAGCATGAACAGCAGCCATTACGGTAAACAGCTCGCTATACTTATGCTCACACACTTTACAACTATATGAATTAGCATGAACAACTGCCATTATGGTAAACAGCTCGCTGTACTTACTCTCACACACGTTACAACTATATGAGTTAGCATGAACAACTGCCATTACGGTAAACAGTTCGCTGTACTTACTCTCACACACGTTACAACTATATGAGTTAGCATGAACAACTGCCATTATGGTAAACAGTTCGCTGTACTTACTCTCAGACATGTTACAACTATATGAGTTAGCATGAACAACTGCCATTACGGTAAAGAGTTCGCTGTACTTCCTCTCACACATGATACAACTATATGAGTTAGCATGAACAACTGCCATTACAGTAAACAGCTCACTGTAGTTATGCTCACACATGTTACAACTATTTGAGTTAGCATGAACAACTGCAATTACAGTAAACAGTTCACTGTACTTACGCTCAAACACGTTACAACTATATGAGTTAGGCTGAACAACTGCCATTACAGTAACAGCTTCACTGTAATTAGGTTCACACACGTTACAACTATATGTGTTAGCATGAACAACTGCCATTACGGTAAACAGTTCACTCTACTTACTCTCACACACGTTACAACTATATGAGTTAGCATGAACAATTGCCATTACGGTAAACAGTTCACTGTACTTACTCTCACAACACATTACAACTATATAAGTTAGCATGAACAACTGCCATTACGGTAAACAGTTCGCTATACTTACTGTTACACATGTTACAACTATATGAGTTAGCATGAACAACTGCCATTACAGTAAACAGTTCACTCTACTTACTCTCATACATGTTACAACTATATGAGTTAGCATGAACAACTGCCATTACGGTAAACAGTTCGCTGTACTTACTCTCACAACACGTTACAACTATATGAGTTTGCATGAACAACTGCCATTACGGTAAACAGTTCACTGTACTTACTCTCACACACGTTACAACGATATGAGTTAGCATGAACAACTGCCATTAGGGGAAACAGTTCACTGTACTTACTATCACACACGTTATAACTATATGATTTAGCATGAACAACTGCCATTACGGTAAAGATTTCACTGTACTTACTCTCACACACGTTACAACTATATGATTTAGCATGAACAACTGCCATTTCGGTAAACAGCTCGCTGTACTTACTCTTATACATGTTACAACCATATGAGTTAGCATGAACAACTGCCATTACGGTAAACAGTTCACTGTACTTATGCTCACACACGTTACAAATATATGAGTTAGCATGAACAACTGCCATTACGGTAAACAGTTCACTCTACTTACTCTCACACACATTACAACTATATGATTTAGCATGAACAACTGCCATTAAGGTAAACAGCTCCCTCTACTTACTCTCACCCATGTTACAACTATATGAGTTAGCATGAACAACTGCCATTATGGTAAACAGTTCACTGTACTTACTCACACAACACGTTACAACTACATGAGTTAGCATGAACAACTGCCATTACGGTAAACAGTTCGCTGTACTTACTCTCACAACACGTTACAACTATATGAGTTAGCATGAACAACTGCCATTACGGTAAACAGTTCACTGTACTTACTTTCATACATGTTACAACTATATGAGTTAGCCTGAACAACTGCCATTACGGTAAACAGTTCACTGTACTTTCTCTCACACACGTTACAACTATATGAGTTAGCATGAACAACTACCATTACGGTAAACAGTTCACTGTACTTACGCTCATACACGTTACAACTATATGAGTTAGCATGAACAACTGTCATTACGGTAAACAGTTCGATGTACTTACTCTCACAACACGTTACAACTATATGAGTTAGCATGAACAACTGCCATTACGGTAAACAGTTCACTGTACTTACTCTCATACGTGTTACAACTATATGAGTTAGCATGAAAAACTGCAATTACGGTAAACAGTTCACTGTACTTACGCTCAAACACGTTACAACTATATGAGTTAGGCTGCACAACTGCCATTACAGTAACAGCTTCACTGTAATTAGGTTCACACACGTTACAACTATATGAGTTAGCATGGACAACTGCCATTACAGTAAACAGTTCGCTGTACCTACGATCACACATGTTACAACTAAATGAGTTAGCATGAACAACTCCATTACGGTAAACAGTTCGCTGTACTTACTCTCACACACATTACAACTATATTATTTTAACATGAACAACTGCCATTACGGTAAACAGTTCGCTGTACTTACTCTCACAAACGTTACAACTATATGAGTTAGCATGAACAACTACCATTACGGTAAACAGTTCACTGTACTTACGCTCATACACGTTACAACTATATGAGTTAGCATGAACAACTGTCATTACGGTAAACAGTTCGCTGTACTTACTCTCACAACACGTTACAACTATATGAGTTAGCATGAACAACTGCCATTACGGTAAACAGTTCACTGTACTTACTCTCATACATGTTACAACTATATGAGTTAGCATGAACAACTGCAATTACGGTAAACAGTTCACTGTACTTACGCTCAAACACGTTACAACTATATGAGTTAGGCTGAACAACTGCCATTACAGTAACAGCTTCAATGTAATTAGGTTCACACACGTTACAACTATATGAGTTAGCATGAACAACTGCCATTACAGTAAACAGTTCGCTGTACTTACGCTCACACATGTTACAACTAAATGAGTTAGCATGAACAACTGCCATTACGGTAAACAGTTCGCTGTACTTACTCTCACACACATTACAACTATATTATTTTAACATGAACAACTGCCATTATGGTAAACAGTTCGCTGTACATACTCTCACAACACGTTACAACTATATGAGTTAGCATGAACAACTGCCATTACGGTAAACAGTTCACTGTACTTACTCTCATACATGTTACAACTATATGAGTTAGCATGAACAACTGCAATTACGGTAAACAGTTCACTGTACTTACGCTCAAACACGTTACAACTATATGAGTTAGGCTGAACAACTGCCATTACAGTAACAGCTTCACTGTAATTAGGTTCACACACGTTACAACTATATGAGTTAGCATGAACAACTGCCATTACGGTAAACAGTTCGCTATACTTACTCTCACAACACCTTACAACTATATGAGTTAGCATGAACAACTGCCATTACGGTAAACAGTTCACTGTACTTACTTTCATACATGTTACAACTATATGAGTTAGCATGAACAACTGCCATTACGGTATACAGTTCACTGTACTTACTCTCAAAACACATTACAACTATATGAGTTAGCATGAACAACTGCCATTACGGTAAACAGTTCGCTATACTTACTGTCACACATGTTACAACTATATGAGTTAGCATGAACAACTGCCATTACAGTAAACAGTTCACTCTACTTACTCTCATACATGTTACAACTATATGAGTTAGCATGAACAACTGCCATTACGGTAAACAGTTCGCTGTACTTACTCTCACAACACCTTACAACTATATGAGTTAGCATGAACAACTGCCATTACGGTAAACAGTTCACTGTACTTACTTTCATACATGTTACAACTATATGAGTTAGCCTGAACAACTGCCATTACGGTAAACAGTTCACTGTACTTTCTCTCACACACGTTACAACTATATGAGTTAGCATGAACAACTACCATTACGGTAAACAGTTCACTGTACTTACGCTCATACACGTTACAACTATATGAGTTAGCATGAACAACTGTCATTACGGTAAACAGTTCACTGTACTTACTCTCATACATGTTACAACTATATGAGTTAGCATGAACAACTGCCATTACGGTAAACAGTTCACTCTACTTACTCTCATACATGTTACAACTACATGAGTTAGCACGAACAACTGCCATTACGGTAAAGAGTTCGCTTTACTTCCTCTCACACATGTTACAACTATATGAGTTAGCATGAACAACTGCCATTACAGTAAACAGCTCACTGTAGTTATGCTCACACATGTTACAACTATTTGAGTTAGCATGAACAACTGCCATTACAGTAAACTGTTCACTGTACTTACGCTCAAACACGTTACAACTATATGAGTTAGGCTGAACAACTGCCATTACAGTAACAGCTTCACTGTAATTAGGTTCACACACGTTACAACTATATGAGTTAGCATGAACAACTGCCATTACAGTAAACAGTTCGCTGTACTTACGCTCACACATGTTACAACTATATGAGTTAGCATGAACAACTGCCATTACGGTAAACAGTTCGCTGTACTTACTCTCACAAACGTTACAACTATATGAGTTAGCATGAACAACTGCCATTACGGTAAACAGCTCACTGTACTTACTCTCAGACATGTTACATCTATATGAGTTAGCATGAACAACTGCCATTAAGTTAAACAGTTCACTCTACTTACTCTCACACACGTTACAACTATATGAGTTAGCATGAACAACTGCCATTACGGTAAACAGTTCACTGTACTTACTCTCACAACACATTAAAACTATATGAGTTAGCATGAACAACTGCCATTACGGTAAACAGTTCGTTATACTTACTGTCACACATGTTACAACTATATGAGTTAGCATGAACAACTGCCATTACAGTAAACAGTTCACTCTACTTACTCTCATACATGTTACAACTATATGAGTTAGCATGAACAACTGCCATTACGGTAAACAGTTCGCTGTATTACTCTCACAACACGTTACAACTATATGAGTTAGCATGAACAACTGCCATTACGGTAAACAGTTCACTGTACTTCCTCTCACACAGGTTACAACTATATGAGTTAGGAGGAACAACTGCCATTACGTTAAACAGTTCACTCTACTTACTCTCATACATGTCACAACTATATGAATTAGCATGAACAACTGCCCTTATGGTAAACAGCTCGCTGTACTTACTCTCACACACGTTACAACTATATGAGTTAGGCTGAACAACTGCCATTACGGTAAACAGTTCGCTGTACTTACTCTCACACACGGTACAACTATATGAGTTAGCATGAACAACTGCCATTATGGTAAACAGTTCGCTGTACTTACTCTCAGACATGTTACAACTATATGAGTTAACATGAACAACTGCCATTACGGTAAAGAGTTCGCTGTACTTCCTCTCACACATGTTACAACTATATGAGTTAGCATGAACAACTGCCATTACAGTAAACAGCTCACTGTAGTTATGCTCACACATGTTACAACTATTTGAGTTAGCATGAACAACTGCCATTACAGTAAACAGTTCACTGTACTTACGCTCACACATGTTACAACTATATGAGTTAGCATGAACAACTGCCATTACGGTAAACAGTTCGCTGTACTTACTCTGACACATGTTACAACTATATGAGTTAGCATGAACAACTGCCATTACGGTAAACAGTTCGCTGTACTTACTCTCACAACACGTTACAACTATATGAGTTAGCATGAACAACTGCCATTACGGTAAACAGTTCACTGTACTTACTTTCATACATGTTACAACTATATGAGTTAGGAGGAACAACTGCCATTACGTTAAACAGTTCACTCTACTTACTCTCATACATGTTACAACTATATGAGTTAGCATGAACAACTGCCATTATGGTAAACAGTTCACTCTACTTACTCTCACACACGTTACAACTATATGAGTTAGCATGAACAATTGCCATTACCGTAAACAGTTCACTGTACTTACTCTCACAACACATTACAACTATATGAGTTAGCATGAACAACTGCCATTACGGTAAACAGTTCGCTATACTTACTGGCACACATGTTACAACTATATGAGTTAGCATGAACAACTGCCATTACAGTAAACAGTTCACTCTACTTACTCTCATACATGTTACAACTATATGAGTTAGCATGAACAACTGCCATTACGGTAAACAGTTCACTGTACTTACTTTCATACATGTTACAACTATATGAGTTAGCATGAACAACTGCCATTACGGTAAACAGTTCACTGTACTTACTCTCACAACACGTTACAACTATATGAGTTAGCATGAACAGCTGCCATTACGGTAAACAGCTCGCTATACTTATGCTCACACACTTTACAACTTTATGAGTTAGCATGAACAACTGCCATTATGGTAAACCGTTCACTGTACTTATGCTCACACATGTTACAACTATATGAGTTAGCATGAACAACTGCCATTACGGTAAACAGCTCGCTATACTTACGCTCACACAGGTTACAACTATATGAGTTAGCATGAACAACTGCCATTACGGTAAACCGTTCGCTGTACTTCCTCTCACACATGTTACAACTATATGAGTTAGGAGGAACACCTGCCATTAAGTTAAACAGTTCACTCTACTTACTCTCATACATGTTACAACTATATGAATTAGCATGAACAACTGCCATTATGGTAAACAGCTCGCTGTACTTACTCTCACACACGTTACAACTATATGAGTTAGCATGAACATCTGCCATTACGGTAAACAGTTCGCTGCACTTACTCTCACACACGTTACAACTATATGAGTTAGCATGAACAACTACCATTATGGTAAACAGTTCGCTGTACTTACTCTCAGACATGTTACAACTATATGAGTTAGCATGAACAACTGCCATTACGGTAAAGAGTTCGCTGTACTTCCTCTCACACATGTTACAACTATATGAGTTAGCATGAACAACTGCAATTACAGTAAACAGTTCAATGTACTTACGCTCAAACACGTTACAACTATATGAGTTAGGCTGAACAACTGCCATTACAGTAACAGCTTCACTGTAATTAGGTTCACACACGTTACAACTATATGAGTTAGCATGAACAACTGCCATTACGGTAAACAGTTCACTCTACTTACTCTCACACACGTTACAACTATATGAGTTAGCATGAACAATTGCCATTACCGTAAACAGTTCACTGTACTTACTCTCACAACACATTACAACTATATGAGTTAGCATGAACAACTGCCATTACGGTAAACAGTTCGCTATACTTACTGTCACACATGTTACAACTATATGAGTTAGCATGAACAACTGCCATTACAGTAAACAGTTCACTCTACTTACTCTCATACATGTTACAACTATATGAGTTAGCATGAACAACTGCCATTACGGTAAACAGTTCGCTGTACTTACTCTCACAACACGTTACAACTATATGAGTTAGCATGAACAACTGCCATTACGGTAAACAGTTCACTGTACTTACTTTCATACATGTTACAACTATATGAGTTAGCATGAACAACTGCCATTACGGTAAACAGTTCACTGTACTTACTCTCACAACACGTTACAACTATATGAGTTAGCATGAACAACTGCCATTACGGTAAACAGTTCACAGTACTTACTCTCACAACACGTTACAACTATATGAGTTAGCATGAACAGCTGCCATTACGGTAAACAGCTCGCTATACTTATGCTCACACACGTTACAACTATATGGGTTAGCATGAACAACTGCCATTACGGTAAACAGTTCACTTTACTTACTCTCATACACGTTACAACTATATGAGTTAGCATGAACAACTGCCATTACGGTAAACAGTTCGCTGTACTTACTCTCACAACACGTTACAACTTTATGAGTTAGCATGAACAACTGCCATTTCGGTAAACAGCTCGCTGTACTTACTCTTATACATGTTACAACCATATGAGTTAGCATGAACAACTGCCATTACGGTAAACAGTTCACTCTACTTACTCTCACACACATTACAACTATATGATTTAGCATGAACAACTGCCATTAAGGTAAACAGCTCCCTCTACTTACTCTCACCCATGTTACAACTATATGAGTTAGCATGAACAACTGCCATTATGGTAAACAGTTCACTGTACTTACTCACACAACACGTTACAACTACATGAGTTAGCATGAACAACTGCCATTACGGTAAACAGTTCGCTGTACTTACTCTCACAACACGTTACAACTATATGAGTTAGCATGAACAACTGCCATTACGGTAAACAGTTCACTGTACTTACTTTCATACATGTTACAACTATATGAGTTAGCCTGAACAACTGCCATTACGGTAAACAGTTCACTGTACTTTCTCTCACACACGTTACAACTATATGAGTTAGCATGAACAACTACCATTACGGTAAACAGTTCACTGTACTTACGCTCATACACGTTACAACTATATGAGTTAGCATGAACAACTGTCATTACGGTAAACAGTTCGATGTACTTACTCTCACAACACGTTACAACTATATGAGTTAGCATGAACAACTGCCATTACGGTAAACAGTTCATTGTACTTACTCTCATACGTGTTACAACTATATGAGTTAGCATGAAAAACTGCAATTACGGTAAACAGTTCACTGTACTTACGCTCAAACACGTTACAACTATATGAGTTAGGCTGAACAACTGCCATTACAGTAACAGCTTCACTGTAATTAGGTTCACACACGTTACAACTATATGAGTTAGCATGAACAACTGCCATTACAGTAAACAGTTCGCTGTACTTACGATCACACATGTTACAACTAAATGAGTTAGCATGAACAACTCCATTACGGTAAACAGTTCGCTGTACTTACTCTCACACACATTACAACTATATTATTTTAACATGAACAACTGCCATTACGGTAAACAGTTCGCTGTACTTACTCTCACAAACGTTACAACTATATGAGTTAGCATGAACAACTACCATTACGGTAAACAGTTCACTGTACTTACGCTCATACACGTTACAACTATATGAGTTAGCATGAACAACTGTCATTACGGTAAACAGTTCGCTGTACTTACTCTCACAACACGTTACAACTATATGAGTTAGCATGAACAACTGCCATTACGGTAAACAGTTCACTGTACTTACTCTCATACATGTTACAACTATATGAGTTAGCATGAACAACTGCAATTACGGTAAACAGTTCACTGTACTTACGCTCAAACACGTTACAACTATATGAGTTAGGCTGAACAACTGCCATTACAGTAACAGCTTCACTGTAATTAGGTTCACACACGTTACAACTATATGAGTTAGCATGAACAACTGCCATTACAGTAAACAGTTCGCTGTACTTACGCTCACACATGTTACAACTAAATGAGTTAGCATGAACAACTGCCATTACGGTAAACAGTTCGCTGTACTTACTCTCACACACATTACAACTATATTATTTTAACATGAACAACTGCCATTATGGTAAACAGTTCGCTGTACTTACTCTCACAAACGTTACAACTATATGAGTTAGCATGAACAACTACCATTACGGTAAACAGTTCACTGTACTTACGCTCATACACGTTACAACTATATGAGTTAGCATGAACAACTGTCATTACGGTAAAGAGTTCGCTGTACATACTCTCACAACACGTTACAACTATATGAGTTAGCATGAACAACTGCCATTACGGTAAACAGTTCACTGTACTTACTCTCATACATGTTACAACTATATGAGTTAGCATGAACAACTGCAATTACGGTAAACAGTTCACTGTACTTACGCTCAAACACGTTACAACTATATGAGTTAGGCTGAACAACTGCCATTACAGTAACAGCTTCACTGTAATTAGGTTCACACACGTTACAACTATATGAGTTAGCATGAACAACTGCCATTACGGTAAACAGTTCGCTATACTTACTCTCACAACACCTTACAACTATATGAGTTAGCATGAACAACTGCCATTACGGTAAACAGTTCACTGTACTTACTTTCATACATGTTACAACTATATGAGTTAGCATGAACAACTGCCATTACGGTATACAGTTCACTGTACTTACTCTCAAAACACATTACAACTATATGAGTTAGCATGAACAACTGCCATTACGGTAAACAGTTCGCTATACTTACTGTCACACATGTTACAACTATATGAGTTAGCATGAACAACTGCCATTACAGTAAACAGTTCACTCTACTTACTCTCATACATGTTACAACTATATGAGTTAGCATGAACAACTGCCATTACGGTAAACAGTTCGCTGTACTTACTCTCACAACACCTTACAACTATATGAGTTAGCATGAACAACTGCCATTACGGTAAACAGTTCACTGTACTTACTTTCATACATGTTACAACTATATGAGTTAGCATGAACAACTGCCATTACGGTAAACAGTTCACGGTACTTACTCTCACAACACGTTACAACTATATGAGTTAGCATGAACAACTGCCATTACGGTAAACAGTTCACAGTACTTACTCTCACAACACGTTACAACTATATGAGTTAGCATGAACAGCTGCCATTACGGTAAACAGCTCGCTATACTTATGCTCACACATTTTACAACTATATGAATTAGCATGAACAACTGCCATTATGGTAAACCGTTCACTGTACTTATGCTCACACACGTTACAACTATATGAGTTAGCATGAACAACTGCCATTACGGTAAACAGTTCGCTGTACTTACTCTCACACACGTTACAACTATATGAGTTAGCATGAACAACTGCCATTATGGTAAACAGTTCGCTGTACTTACTCTCATACATGTTACAACTATATGAGTTAGCATGAACAACTGCCCTTATGGTAAACAGCTCGCTGTACTTACTCTCACACATGATACAACTATATGAGTTAGCATGAACAACTGCCATTACGGTAAACAGCTCACTGTAGTTATGCTCACACATGTTACAACTATTTGAGTTAGCATGAACAACTGCAATTACAGTAAACAGTTCACTGTACTTACGCTCAAACACGTTACAACTATATGAGTTAGGCTGAACAACTGCCATTACAGTAACAGCTTCACTGTAATTAGGTTCACACACGTTACAACTATATGTGTTAGCATGAACAACTGCCATTACGGTAAACAGTTCACTCTACTTACTCTCACACACGTTACAACTATATGAGTTAGCATGAACAATTGCCATTACGGTAAACAGTTCACTGTACTTACTCTCACAACACATTACAACTATATAAGTTAGCATGAACAACCGCCATTACGGTAAACAGTTCGCTATACTTACTGTTACACATGTTACAACTATATGAGTTAGCATGAACAACTGCCATTACAGTAAACAGTTCACTCTACTTACTCTCATACATGTTACAACTATATGAGTTAGCATGAACAACTGCCATTACGGTAAACAGTTCGCTGTACTTACTCTCACAACACGTTACAACTATATGAGTTTGCATGAACAACTGCCATTACGGTAAACAGTTCACTGTACTTACTCTCACACACGTTACAACGATATGAGTTAGCATGAACAACTGCCATTAGGGGAAACAGTTCACTGTACTTACTATCACACACGTTATAACTATATGATTTAGCATGAACAACTGCCATTACGGTAAAGATTTCACTGTACTTACTCTCACACACGTTACAACTATATGATTTAGCATGAACAACTGCCATTTCGGTAAACAGCTCGCTGTACTTACTCTTATACATGTTACAACCATATGAGTTAGCATGAACAACTGCCATTACGGTAAACAGTTCACTGTACTTATGCTCACACACGTTACAAATATATGAGTTAGCATGAACAACTGCCATTACGGTAAACAGTTCACTCTACTTACTCTCACACACATTACAACTATATGATTTAGCATGAACAACTGCCATTAAGGTAAACAGCTCCCTCTACTTACTCTCACCCATGTTACAACTATATGAGTTAGCATGAACAACTGCCATTATGGTAAACAGTTCACTGTACTTACTCACACAACACGTTACAACTACATGAGTTAGCATGAACAACTGCCATTACGGTAAACAGTTCGCTGTACTTACTCTCACAACACGTTACAACTATATGAGTTAGCATGAACAACTGCCATTACGGTAAACAGTTCACTGTACTTACTTTCATACATGTTACAACTATATGAGTTAGCCTGAACAACTGCCATTACGGTAAACAGTTCACTGTACTTTCTCTCACACACGTTACAACTATATGAGTTAGCATGAACAACTACCATTACGGTAAACAGTTCACTGTACTTACGCTCATACACGTTACAACTATATGAGTTAGCATGAACAACTGTCATTACGGTAAACAGTTCGATGTACTTACTCTCACAACACGTTACAACTATATGAGTTAGCATGAACAACTGCCATTACGGTAAACAGTTCACTGTACTTACTCTCATACGTGTTACAACTATATGAGTTAGCATGAAAAACTGCAATTACGGTAAACAGTTCACTGTACTTACGCTCAAACACGTTACAACTATATGAGTTAGGCTGCACAACTGCCATTACAGTAACAGCTTCACTGTAATTAGGTTCACACACGTTACAACTATATGAGTTAGCATGAACAACTGCCATTACAGTAAACAGTTCGCTGTACCTACGATCACACATGTTACAACTAAATGAGTTAGCATGAACAACTCCATTACGGTAAACAGTTCGCTGTACTTACACTCACACACATTACAACTATATTATTTTAACATGAACAACTGCCATTACGGTAAACAGTTCGCTGTACTTACTCTCACAAACGTTACAACTATATGAGTTAGCATGAACAACTACCATTACGGTAAACAGTTCACTGTACTTACGCTCATACACGTTACAACTATATGAGTTAGCATGAACAACTGTCATTACGGTAAACAGTTCGCTGTACTTACTCTCACAACACGTTACAACTATATGAGTTAGCATGAACAACTGCCATTACGGTAAACAGTTCACTGTACTTACTCTCATACATGTTACAACTATATGAGTTAGCATGAACAACTGCAATTACGGTAAACAGTTCACTGTACTTACGCTCAAACACGTTACAACTATATGAGTTAGGCTGAACAACTGCCATTACAGTAACAGCTTCAATGTAATTAGGTTCACACACGTTACAACTATATGAGTTAGCATGAACAACTGCCATTACAGTAAACAGTTCGCTGTACTTACGCTCACACATGTTACAACTAAATGAGTTAGCATGAACAACTGCCATTACGGTAAACAGTTCGCTGTACTTACTCTCACACACATTACAACTATATTATTTTAACATGAACAACTGCCATTATGGTAAACAGTTCGCTGTACATACTCTCACAACACGTTACAACTATATGAGTTAGCATGAACAACTGCCATTACGGTAAACAGTTCGCTATACTTACTCTCACAACACCTTACAACTATATGAGTTAGCATGAACAACTGCCATTACGGTAAACAGTTCACTGTACTTACTTTCATACATGTTACAACTATATGAGTTAGCATGAACAACTGCCATTACGGTATACAGTTCACTGTACTTACTCTCAAAACACATTACAACTATATGAGTTAGCATGAACAACTGCCATTACGGTAAACAGTTCGCTATACTTACTGTCACACATGTTACAACTATATGAGTTAGCATGAACAACTGCCATTACGGTAAACAGTTCGCTGTACTTACTCTCACAACACCTTACAACTATATGAGTTAGCATGAACAACTGCCATTACGGTAAACAGTTCACTGTACTTACTTTCATACATGTTACAACTATATGAGTTGGCCTGAACAACTGCCATTACGGTAAACAGTTCACTGTACTTTCTCTCACACACGTTACAACTATATGAGTTAGCATGAACAACTACCATTACGGTAAACAGTTCACTGTACTTACGCTCATACACGTTACAACTATATGAGTTAGCATGAACAACTGTCATTACGGTAAACAGTTCGATGTACTTACTCTCACAACACGTTACAACTATATGAGTTAGCATGAACAACTGCCATTACGGTAAACAGTTCACTGTACTTACTCTCATACGTGTTACAACTATATGAGTTAGCATGAAAAACTGCAATTACGGTAAACAGTTCACTGTACTTACGCTCAAACACGTTACAACTATATGAGTTAGGCTGAACAACTGCCATTACAGTAACAGCTTCACTGTAATTAGGTTCACACACGTTACAACTATATGAGTTAGCATGAACAACTGCCATTACAGTAAACAGTTCGCTGTACCTACGATAACACATGTTACAACTAAATGAGTTAGCATGAACAACTCCATTACGGTAAACAGTTCGCTGTACTTACTCTCACACACATTACAACTATATTATTTTAACATGAACAACTGCCATTACGGTAAACAGTTCGCTGTACTTACTCTCACAAACGTTACAACTATATGAGTTAGCATGAACAACTACCATTACGGTAAACAGTTCACTGTACTTACGCTCATACACGTTACAACTATATGAGTTAGCATGAACAACTGTCATTACGGTAAACAGTTCGCTGTACTTACTCTCACAACACGTTACAACTATATGAGTTAGCATGAACAACTGCCATTACGGTAAACAGTTCACTGTACTTACTCTCATACGTGTTACAACTATATGAGTTAGCATGAACAACTGCAATTACGGTAAACAGTTCACTGTACTTACGCTCAAACACGTTACAACTATATGAGTTAGGCTGAACAACTGCCATTACAGTAACAGCTTCACTGTAATTAGGTTCACACACGTTACAACTATATGAGTTAGCATGAACAACTGCCATTACAGTAAACAGTTCGCTGTACTTACGCTCACACATGTTACAACTAAATGAGTTAGCATGAACAACTGCCATTACGGTAAACAGTTCGCTGTACTTACTCTCACACACATTACAACTATATTATTTTAACATGAACAACTGCCATTATGGTAAACAGTTCGCTGTACATACTCTCACAACACGTTACAACTATATGAGTTAGCATGAACAACTGCCATTACGGTAAACAGTTCACTGTACTTACTCTCATACATGTTACAACTATATGAGTTAGCATGAACAACTGCAATTACGGTAAACAGTTCGCTGTACTTACGCTCAAACACGTTACAACTATATGAGTTAGGCTGAACAACTGCCATTACAGTAACAGCTTCACTGTAATTAGGTTCACACACGTTACAACTATATGAGTTAGCATGAACAACTGCCATTACGGTAAACAGTTCGCTATACTTACTCTCACAACACCTTACAACTATATGAGTTAGCATGAACAACTGCCATTACGGTAAACAGTTCACTGTACTTACTTTCATACATGTTACAACTATATGAGTTAGCATGAACAACTGCCATTACGGTATACAGTTCACTGTACTTACTCTCAAAACACATTACAACTATATGAGTTAGCCTGAACAACTGCCATTACGGTAAACAGTTCGCTATACTTACTGTCACACATGTTACAACTATATGAGTTAGCATGAACAACTGCCATTACAGTAAACAGTTCACTCTACTTACTCTCATACATGTTACAACTATATGAGTTAGCATGAACAACTGCCATTACGGTAAACAGTTCGCTGTACTTACTCTCACAACACCTTACGACTATATGAGTTAGCATGAACAACTGCCATTACGGTAAACAGTTCACTGTACTTACTTTAATACATGTTACAACTATATGAGTTAGCATGAACAACTGCCATTACGGTAAACAGTTCACGGTATTACTCTCACAACACGTTACAACTATATGAGTTAGCATGAACAACTGCCATTACGGTAAACAGTTCACAGTACTTACTCTCACAACACGTTACAACTATATGAGTTAGCATGAACAGCTGCCATTACGGTAAACAGCTCGCTATACTTATGCTCACACACTTTACAACTATATGAATTAGCATGAACAACTGCCATTATGGTAAACAGCTCGCTGTACTTACTCTCACACATGTTACAACTATATGAGTTAGCATGAACAACTGCCATTACGGTAAAGAGTTCGCTGTACTTCCTCTCACACATGATACAACTATATGAGTTAGCATGAACAACTGCCATTACAGTAAACAGCTCACTGTAGTTATGCTCACACATGTTACAACTATTTGAGTTAGCATGAACAACTGCCATTACAGTAAACAGTTCACTGTACTTACGCTCAAACACGTTACAACTATATGAGTTAGGCTGAACAACTGCCATTACAGTAACAGCTTCACTGTAATTAGGTTCACACACGTTACAACTATATGAGTTAGCATGAACAACTGCCATTACGGTAAACAGTTCACTCTACTTACTCTCACACACGTTACAACTATATGAGTTAGCATGAACAATTGCCATTACGGTAAACAGTTCACTGTACTTACTCTCACAACACATTACAACTATATAAGTTAGCATGAACAACTGCCATTACGGTAAACAGTTCGCTATACTTACTGTTACACATGTTACAACTATATGAGTTAGCATGAACAACTGCCATTACAGTAAACAGTTCACTCTACTTACTCTCATACATGTTACAACTATATGAGTTAGCATGAACAACTGCCATTACGGTAAACAGTTCGCTGTACTTACTCTCACAACACGTTACAACTATATGAGTTAGCATTAACAACTGCCATTACGGTAAACAGTTCAATGTACTTACTTTCATACATGTTACAACTATATGAGTTAGCATGAACAACTGCCATTACGGTAAACAGTTCACTGTACTTACTCTCACAACACGTTACAACTATATGAGTTAGCATGAACAACTGCCATTACGGTAAACAGTTCACAGTACTTACTCTCACAACACGTTACAACTATATGAGTTAGCATGAACAGCTGCCATTACGGTAAACAGCTCGCTATACTTATGCTCACACATTTTACAACTTTATGAGTTAGCATGAACAACTGCCATTATGGTAAACCGTTCACTGTACTTATGCTCACACACGTTACAACTATATGAGTTAGCATGAACAACTGCCATCACGGTAAACCGTTCACTGTACTTCCTCTCACACATGTTACAACTATATGAGTTAGGAGGAACAACTGCCATTACGTTAAACAGTTCACTCTACTTACTCTCATACATGTTACAACTATATGAATTAGCATGAACAACTGCCCTTATGGTAAACAGCTCGCTGTACTTACTCTCACACACGTTACAACTATATGAGTTAGCATGAACAACTGCCATTACGGTAAACAGTTCGCTGTACTTACTCTCACACACGTTACAACTATATGAGTTAGCATGAACAACTGCCATTATGGTAAACAGTTCGCTGTACTTACTCTCAGACATGTTACAACTACATGAGTTAGCATGAACAACTGCCATTACGGTAAAGAGTTCGCTGTACTTCCTCTCACACATGATACAACTATATGAGTTAGCATGAACAACTGCCATTACAGTAAACAGCTCACTGTAGTTATGCTCACACATGTTACAACTATTTGAGTTAGCATGAACAACTGCAATTACAGTAAACAGTTCACTGTACTTACGCTCAAACACGTTACAACTATATGAGTTAGGCTGAACAACTGCCATTACAGTAACAGCTTCACTGTAATTAGGTTCACACACGTTACAACTATATGTGTTAGCATGAACAACTGCCATTACGGTAAACAGTTCACTCTACTTACACTCACACACGTTACAACTATATGAGTTAGCATGAACAATTGCCATTACGGTAAACAGTTCACTGTACTTACTCTCACAACACATTACAACTATATAAGTTAGCATGAACAACTGCCATTACGGTAAACAGTTCGCTATACTTACTGTTACACATGTTACAACTATATGAGTTA
The DNA here is from genome assembly GCA_022114975.2 of Lampris megalopsis. NCBI lineage: Eukaryota > Metazoa > Chordata > Actinopteri > Lampriformes > Lampridae > Lampris > Lampris megalopsis. The sequence continues at coordinate 818,195 of JAJHIY020000614.1, forward strand.
GCATGAACAACTGCCATTACAGTAAACAGTTCACTCTACTTACTCTCATACATGTTACAACTATATGAGTTAGCATGAACAACTGCCATTACGGTAAACAGTTCGCTGTACTTACTCTCACAACACGTTACAACTATATGAGTTAGCATTAACAACTGCCATTACGGTAAACAGTTCAATGTACTTACTTTCATACATGTTACAACTATATGAGTTAGCATGAACAACTGCCATTACGGTAAACAGTTCACTGTACTTACTCTCACAACACGTTACAACTATATGAGTTAGCATGAACAACTGCCATTACGGTAAACAGTTCACAGTACTTACTCTCACAACACGTTACAACTATATGAGTTAGCATGAACAGCTGCCATTACGGTAAACAGCTCGCTATACTTATGCTCACACACTTTACAACTTTATGAGTTAGCATGAACAACTGCCATTATGGTAAACCGTTCACTGTACTTATGCTCACACACGTTACAACTATATGAGTTAGCATGAACAACTGCCATCACGGTAAACCGTTCACTGTACTTCCTCTCACACATGTTACAACTATATGAGTTAGGAGGAACAACTGCCATTACGTTAAACAGTTCACTCTACTTACTCTCATACATGTTACAACTATATGAATTAGCATGAACAACTGCCCTTATGGTAAACAGCTCGCTGTACTTACTCTCACACACGTTACAACTATATGAGTTAGCATGAACAACTGCCATTACGGTAAACAGTTCGCTGTACTTACTCTCACACACGTTACAACTATATGAGTTAGCATGAACAACTGCCATTATGGTAAACAGTTCGCTGTGCTTACTCTCAGACATGTTACAACTACATGAGTTAGCACGAACAACTGCCATTACGGTAAAGAGTTCGCTTTACTTCCTCTCACACATGTTACAACTATATGAGTTAGCATGAACAACTGCCATTACAGTAAACAGCTCGCTATACTTATGCTCACACATTTTACAACTTTATGAGTTAGCATGAACAACTGCCATTATGGTAAACCGTTCACTGTACTTATGCTCACACACGTTACAACTATATGAGTTAGCATGAACAACTGCCATCACGGTAAACCGTTCACTGTACTTCCTCTCACACATGTTACAACTATATGAGTTAGGAGGAACAACTGCCATTACGTTAAACAGTTCACTCTACTTACTCTCATACATGTTACAACTATATGAATTAGCATGAACAACTGCCCTTATGGTAAACAGCTCGCTGTACTTACTCTCACACACGTTACAACTATATGAGTTAGCATGAACAACTGCCATTACGGTAAACAGTTCGCTGTACTTACTCTCACACACGTTACAACTATATGAGTTAGCATGAACAACTGCCATTATGGTAAACAGTTCGCTGTACTTACTCTCAGACATGTTACAACTACATGAGTTAGCATGAACAACTGCCATTACGGTAAAGAGTTCGCTGTACTTCCTCTCACACATGATACAACTATATGAGTTAGCATGAACAACTGCCATTACAGTAAACAGCTCACTGTAGTTATGCTCACACATGTTACAACTATTTGAGTTAGCATGAACAACTGCAATTACAGTAAACAGTTCACTGTACTTACGCTCAAACACGTTACAACTATATGAGTTAGGCTGAACAACTGCCATTACAGTAACAGCTTCACTGTAATTAGGTTCACACACGTTACAACTATATGTGTTAGCATGAACAACTGCCATTACGGTAAACAGTTCACTCTACTTACACTCACACACGTTACAACTATATGAGTTAGCATGAACAATTGCCATTACGGTAAACAGTTCACTGTACTTACTCTCACAACACATTACAACTATATAAGTTAGCATGAACAACTGCCATTACGGTAAACAGTTCGCTATACTTACTGTTACACATGTTACAACTATATGAGTTAGCATGAACAACTGCCATTACAGTAAACAGTTCACTCTACTTACTCTCATACATGTTACAACTATATGAGTTAGCATGAACAACTGCCATTACGGTAAACAGTTCGCTGTACTTACTCTCACAACACGTTACAACTATATGAGTTAGCATTAACAACTGCCATTACGGTAAACAGTTCAATGTACTTACTTTCATACATGTTACAACTATATGAGTTAGCATGAACAACTGCCATTACGGTAAACAGTTCACTGTACTTACTCTCACAACACGTTACAACTATATGAGTTAGCATGAACAACTGCCATTACGGTAAACAGTTCACAGTACTTACTCTCACAACACGTTACAACTATATGAGTTAGCATGAACAGCTGCCATTACGGTAAACAGCTCGCTATACTTATGCTCACACACTTTACAACTTTATGAGTTAGCATGAACAACTGCCATTATGGTAAACCGTTCACTGTACTTATGCTCACACACGTTACAACTATATGAGTTAGCATGAACAACTGCCATCACGGTAAACCGTTCACTGTACTTCCTCTCACACATGTTACAACTATATGAGTTAGGAGGAACAACTGCCATTACGTTAAACAGTTCACTCTACTTACTCTCATACATGTTACAACTATATGAATTAGCATGAACAACTGCCCTTATGGTAAACAGCTCGCTGTACTTACTCTCACACACGTTACAACTATATGAGTTAGCATGAACAACTGCCATTACGGTAAACAGTTCGCTGTACTTACTCTCACACACGTTACAACTATATGAGTTAGCATGAACAACTGCCATTATGGTAAACAGTTCGCTGTGCTTACTCTCAGACATGTTACAACTACATGAGTTAGCACGAACAACTGCCATTACGGTAAAGAGTTCGCTTTACTTCCTCTCACACATGTTACAACTATATGAGTTAGCATGAACAACTGCCATTACAGTAAACAGCTCGCTATACTTATGCTCACACATTTTACAACTTTATGAGTTAGCATGAACAACTGCCATTATGGTAAACCGTTCACTGTACTTATGCTCACACACGTTACAACTATATGAGTTAGCATGAACAACTGCCATCACGGTAAACCGTTCACTGTACTTCCTCTCACACATGTTACAACTATATGAGTTAGGAGGAACAACTGCCATTACGTTAAACAGTTCACTCTACTTACTCTCATACATGTTACAACTATATGAATTAGCATGAACAACTGCCCTTATGGTAAACAGCTCGCTGTACTTACTCTCACACACGTTACAACTATATGAGTTAGCATGAACAACTGCCATTACGGTAAACAGTTCGCTGTACTTACTCTCACACACGTTACAACTATATGAGTTAGCATGAACAACTGCCATTATGGTAAACAGTTCGCTGTACTTACTCTCAGACATGTTACAACTACATGAGTTAGCATGAACAACTGCCATTACGGTAAAGAGTTCGCTGTACTTCCTCTCACACATGATACAACTATATGAGTTAGCATGAACAACTGCCATTACAGTAAACAGCTCACTGTAGTTATGCTCACACATGTTACAACTATTTGAGTTAGCATGAACAACTGCAATTACAGTAAACAGTTCACTGTACTTACGCTCAAACACGTTACAACTATATGAGTTAGGCTGAACAACTGCCATTACAGTAACAGCTTCACTGTAATTAGGTTCACACACGTTACAACTATATGTGTTAGCATGAACAACTGCCATTACGGTAAACAGTTCACTCTACTTACACTCACACACGTTACAACTATATGAGTTAGCATGAACAATTGCCATTACGGTAAACAGTTCACTGTACTTACTCTCACAACACATTACAACTATATAAGTTAGCATGAACAACTGCCATTACGGTAAACAGTTCGCTATACTTACTGTTACACATGTTACAACTATATGAGTTAGCATGAACAACTGCCATTACAGTAAACAGTTCACTCTACTTACTCTCATACATGTTACAACTATATGAGTTAGCATGAACAACTGCCATTACGGTAAACAGTTCGCTGTACTTACTCTCACAACACGTTACAACTATATGAGTTAGCATTAACAACTGCCATTACGGTAAACAGTTCAATGTACTTACTTTCATACATGTTACAACTATATGAGTTAGCATGAACAACTGCCATTACGGTAAACAGTTCACTGTACTTACTCTCACAACACGTTACAACTATATGAGTTAGCATGAACAACTGCCATTACGGTAAACAGTTCACAGTACTTACTCTCACAACACGTTACAACTATATGAGTTAGCATGAACAGCTGCCATTACGGTAAACAGCTCGCTATACTTATGCTCACACACTTTACAACTTTATGAGTTAGCATGAACAACTGCCATTATGGTAAACCGTTCACTGTACTTATGCTCACACACGTTACAACTATATGAGTTAGCATGAACAACTGCCATCACGGTAAACCGTTCACTGTACTTCCTCTCACACATGTTACAACTATATGAGTTAGGAGGAACAACTGCCATTACGTTAAACAGTTCACTCTACTTACTCTCATACATGTTACAACTATATGAATTAGCATGAACAACTGCCCTTATGGTAAACAGCTCGCTGTACTTACTCTCACACACGTTACAACTATATGAGTTAGCATGAACAACTGCCATTACGGTAAACAGTTCGCTGTACTTACTCTCACACACGTTACAACTATATGAGTTAGCATGAACAACTGCCATTATGGTAAACAGTTCGCTGTGCTTACTCTCAGACATGTTACAACTACATGAGTTAGCACGAACAACTGCCATTACGGTAAAGAGTTCGCTTTACTTCCTCTCACACATGTTACAACTATATGAGTTAGCATGAACAACTGCCATTACAGTAAACAGCTCACTGTAGTTATGCTCACACATGTTACAACTATTTGAGTTAGCATGAACAACTGCCATTACAGTAAACTGTTCACTGTACTTACGCTCAAACACGTTACAACTATATGAGTTAGGCTGAACAACTGCCATTACAGTAACAGCTTCACTGTAATTAGGTTCACACACGTTACAACTATATGAGTTAGCATGAACAACTGCCATTACAGTAAACAGTTCGCTGTACTTACGCTCACACATGTTACAACTATATGAGTTAGCATGAACAACTGCCATTACGGTAAACAGTTCGCTGTACTTACTCTCACAAACGTTACAACTATATGAGTTAGCATGAACAACTGCCATTACGGTAAACAGCTCACTGTACTTACTCTCAGACATGTTACATCTATATGAGTTAGCATGAACAACTGCCATTAAGTTAAACAGTTCACTCTACTTACTCTCACACACGTTACAACTATATGAGTTAGCATGAACAACTGCCATTACGGTAAACAGTTCACTGTACTTACTCTCACAACACATTAAAACTATATGAGTTAGCATGAACAACTGCCATTACGGTAAACAGTTCGTTATACTTACTGTCACACATGTTACAACTATATGAGTTAGCATGAACAACTGCCATTACAGTAAACAGTTCACTCTACTTACTCTCATACATGTTACAACTATATGAGTTAGCATGAACAACTGCCATTACGGTAAACAGTTCGCTGTATTACTCTCACAACACGTTACAACTATATGAGTTAGCATGAACAACTGCCATTACGGTAAACAGTTCACTGTACTTCCTCTCACACAGGTTACAACTATATGAGTTAGGAGGAACAACTGCCATTACGTTAAACAGTTCACTCTACTTACTCTCATACATGTCACAACTATATGAATTAGCATGAACAACTGCCCTTATGGTAAACAGCTCGCTGTACTTACTCTCACACACGTTACAACTATATGAGTTAGGCTGAACAACTGCCATTACGGTAAACAGTTCGCTGTACTTACTCTCACACACGGTACAACTATATGAGTTAGCATGAACAACTGCCATTATGGTAAACAGTTCGCTGTACTTACTCTCAGACATGTTACAACTATATGAGTTAACATGAACAACTGCCATTACGGTAAAGAGTTCGCTGTACTTCCTCTCACACATGTTACAACTATATGAGTTAGCATGAACAACTGCCATTACAGTAAACAGCTCACTGTAGTTATGCTCACACATGTTACAACTATTTGAGTTAGCATGAACAACTGCCATTACAGTAAACAGTTCACTGTACTTACGCTCACACATGTTACAACTATATGAGTTAGCATGAACAACTGCCATTACGGTAAACAGTTCGCTGTACTTACTCTGACACATGTTACAACTATATGAGTTAGCATGAACAACTGCCATTACGGTAAACAGTTCGCTGTACTTACTCTCACAACACGTTACAACTATATGAGTTAGCATGAACAACTGCCATTACGGTAAACAGTTCACTGTACTTACTTTCATACATGTTACAACTATATGAGTTAGGAGGAACAACTGCCATTACGTTAAACAGTTCACTCTACTTACTCTCATACATGTTACAACTATATGAATTAGCATGAACAACTGCCCTTATGGTAAACAGCTCGCTGTACTTACTCTCACACACGTTACAACTATATGAGTTAGCATGAACAACTGCCATTACGGTAAACAGTTCGCTGTACTTACTCTCACACACGTTACAACTATATGAGTTAGCATGAACAACTGCCATTATGGTAAACAGTTCGCTGTACTTACTCTCAGACATGTTACAACTATATGAGTTAGCATGAACAACTACCATTACGGTAAACAGCTCGCTATACTTACGCTCACACACGTTACAACTATATGAGTTAGCATGAACAACTGCCATTATGGTAAACCGTTCACTGTACTTATGCTAACACACGTTACAACTATATGAGTTAGCATGAACAACTGCCATTACGGTAAACAGTTCGCTGTACTTACTCTCACACATGTTACAACTATATGAGTTAGCATGAACAACTGCCATTACGGTAAACAGTTCACAGTACTTACTCTCGCAACACGTTACAACTATATGAGTTAGCATGAACAGCTGCCATTACGGTAAACAGCTCGCTATACTTATGCTCACACACTTTACAACTTTATGAGTTAGCATGAACAACTGCCATTATGGTAAACCGTTCACTGTACTTATGCTCACACACGTTACAACTATATGAGTTAGCATGAACAACTACCATTACGGTAAACAGCTCGCTATACTTACGCTCACACACGTTATAGCTATATGATGTAGCCGGGTGGTAAATCTGTTAAATATGTTAAATGATTTTCCACTTAAATTTAGTATAGTTTAACTGTTAATATATGTAATTGTTACACTGTCAAGCCATGTAAAATGTCATTTGATGTATTTAAATTGTGAAGCAGATTGTGAGTGTATTTTTATAGTTTCGGTTGTCATTGCATGTTTTGACCAGTAAGTGGCAGTGGCGGACTTTTATTGTAACTCCGTGCAAGTTATCCAAGTGCATCTTGGGTATTCTTTCTTTTTTTCTTGTGTGGAGCGCCTGAAGATTGCGGTGTGACGAGGCTCTGACTCCGTAGTAAGTAGGGGTAAATATCTTGTGAAATATACCTGTATCATTATTCCAAACAATATTGTATGTCGGTAATTTGACAAGATGGTTTGATTTAGACGCTACTGGAGTTGATGTTCGGTGATTTTGGGCGCGAGCCGTCGACCGCTGTTCGCCATTGCAGGCATGACAAGGTAATGTTGGCGTGCATAAAGCCACACCATGCCATTGTATTTGGGCAGTAAGGGAAATGTAAAGGTTTTATATGCATTTTAATTCTGTTTAAAGGTAACTGACAGAGTGAGAAGTTGCGCAATCTTCAGGAAGTTCCACATGTCTTTGTTAAACCCTGTTTAACGTACATAGTCCACTGCCGTATTTTGCACCGTATTTTGTATTTATTATTTCCCTTTTTTTAAAATCTTTTCTGTTAAACTTGCCACATCTGTGAACATTTATGAGCTGTTTGCTCGAAAGACACAGGAATGTATGCACTCAGTAAAACGATCTGCATTCGAAGGTTCAAACAATAAAATTAAAGCTACAAGAACCCCGGAAGTAATTGTGTCCTGTGTGGTATCTAATTCCACGGGCTACATAATTTTGGTACCAGGAGTGGGGTGTAGGTAAAACATTTTTTTTAAATTGGCAACAGAGTGGCTTATTTTTACTTAAAAAAAAAAAAATACGGCAGTGGTGAAGATTGCTGGTGACGTCCGTTGGTGTTGAGTCTGAAGCCATCCTGCTGTGGAGGTGGTGACCAGCGAGAGACGACGTGAGGGCATCTAAGAGGTTCTGGTGCTTCCTGTTTCACACGACTCAGCCGTACCAGCACAGAGGACTCCAGCGCTAACTTCAGCTACAAAGACCAAGATCCAGCAAGGCTCCAAGTTAAAGACTGTCCTTGTAGTATCCTTGAACCAGGTTTTGAACTAAATATCCTCATTTATACTGGACTGAGTAAAGATTAATATATCATTATGTCTAGTGATTCTGGTGATGAAGGGAGTTCACGTAATGATAATGGCCACACCTCAGGTGGCATAATGGGTATAGGTGAAGGTGCTACAAAAGAAATGCAGACCACCATGCAAGAGCTTGCCAGACTGCGAGATGAGCTCACCAGGTTAAATGGTGAAGCAAGGGCTCAGAGAGCAAGTGATAACAGTGCACCCACACGTTCATACATCTACGTTCCAAGAGAACGCCAGATCCAAGCATTTAGTGGGGAGTGTGGTACAGACAGGAGATCTGTCGAAGAGTTTATTGAAGAGGTTGAAAGGGTTTTAAGATACAGAGAGCAAACAACAGAAGAACAATGTGACTATATACTATCTCTATTGCATGGCCCTGCATTGGAAGAGGTGCGACTATGCATGAGGGGTCAGTCAGTGGGGCCCAGTGATTTATACTCTTACCTGAGCAATGCATTTGGGGAAAAGCGCAGTTCCACACAGCTTTTGCAGACCTTTTACAACCGTAACCAAACTGATGGAGAAGACCTCCGTGACTACTCCCATGCACTATCCCAGATTTTGAGCTCTGTAGTGAAACAGTCCACAGATGTAATACCTAATGAGAAAACTGTGCTCAGAGACCGGTTTATTGAGGGTTTAAGAGAAGCAGCACTCAGGCGTGAACTCAGGAAAATGGTTAGGGACAAACCAGAGAGCAGTCTTCTAGATGTGAGGAACGAGGCCCTCCTGTGGGAGATGGAGGACAGCAGGTCTCATCGTCCCAGGGTCATAAAGAGCAACCAAGTTACATCAGAGGTTCCAGAAACCCAGTGCTCTATTATTAAAACAAACAATGACCAAGGTACTGCATTAAATGATGTTCGGAGAGCAGTAGCCCATCAGGAAAAACAGCTAGCAGAGTTAGGCAAAACACTCGCTGATCTAGCCTTTGCTGTAGGTGAACTGAGTAAGCGCAGCACTCAACAGACATTCCTAGAGCCCAAGCCACGACCTAGACCCCAGCCAAAGTTCACACCAGATGGTCAGCCTATCTGTTTCAAGTGTAGAGGCATAGGTCACATTGCAAGAAAATGCTCACGGGCCAGAGGGGGTCAAGGGGACGCAACACCTAGTTCTTATGTAGTGCAGGAAAACTCGCACCCTCAGTTGTCATGAGCCACACAACTCGAGGGGAGGAAGCTGGCTCACCAAAAGAGACTCCAGACAGAAGCAGGATCTTAGAGCGTGCAGTCGGAGAATGTAAAACTGTTGAGGTGAAACTACGAGGTGTTACAGTGTCCTGCTTACTTGACACTGGTAGCCAGGTCAGTACAATTTCTGAGAGTTTTTTCAGGGAACACCTGTCAGTGAAAGGTGAAGACATTCACCCGGCATTTGAGTGGTTAAAGATCACTGCAGCTAATGGATTAGACATACCCTATATGGGCTATGTGGAGCTTGATGTAGAAGCCATGGGTCTGACTATCCCAGAGCGAGGTTTTCTGATAGTTAAAGATTCTGAACACTCTTCCTCTGTTCCAGGTCTAATAGGGATGAACATTGTCAAAAAATGCAGAGAGCTAGTACACACTGAGTTTGACACCACACTGCAGGAGAGGTTTGACTCAAACTGGAGAGAGGCTTTTAATCATCTTCATGCAGTACATGCAACAGACAGACTCTCTTTCGCTAGGGTAGCTGGTAAGGATGTAGTCCATATACCTGCTTCATCTGCTGCTACAGTTATGGCTAGGGGACTCAGGACCGTGAGTGAGGATGGTTCTTTTTTGTTGCTGGAGTCTGTGGGTGTCCCCGTTCCTGGAGGTTTGGTTGTTGTGCCTACTTTGGTTTCATCGGGCAATCACATTTTTCCAGTCCGAGTCATGAACATGTCTGATGAAGATATCTGGCTAGGGCCACGGACTAGGCTAGGGGTTTTGACTCAGGTAGACTGTGTGAAAAGTGATGAGCTTTGTGAGGTACAGTTCCAGAGAATCTCAGCAGACACTGAACAAGTGAGTATCAGTGAACACCCCAAAACACCGACAGATGTGCAGGAAATTCTCGGCAAGCTCAATTTTTGTGGTAGCCCAGAACAGCAAGCACAGCTGACTTTGTTACTGGAGAAGTACTCTTTTGTGTTTGCAACAGAAGATGAAGATCTAGGCCACACTGACAAAGTACAACATGAGATCCATCTGACAGATGACATACCTGTAACACAGCCATACAGACGAATCCCACCCACACAGTACAGTGAAGTCAGGGAACATATTGGCAAGCTGCTTAAAAAAGGGGTCATTCAAGAAAGCTCTAGTGCTTATGCTTCGCCCATAGTACTAGTGAGAAAGGCAGATGGTAGTCTGAGGCTATGTGTCGATTACAGGAAACTCAACTCAAAGACAAGACGTGATGCATTCCCGCTCCCGAGAATTGATGAGAGTTTTGATGCGCTGAGAGGGGCAAAGTTCTTTTCGACCATAGATCTGGCGAGCGGATACCACCAGGTAGCTATGCATGAGAGAGATCGGACTAAGACTGCATTCACTACACCGTTTGGTCTGTATGAGTACGTGAGAATGCCTTTTGGTGTTTGTAACGGTCCAGCTACATTTCAGAGACTTATGCAAGTTACTATGAATGATCTCATTTTTCAGATACTCCTGGTCTACCTAGATGACATCTTGGTTTTTTCAGAGACATTTGAGCAGCATTTGGAGAGACTTGAGACTGTGTTTAAGAGACTGGCAGAGACGGGCCTTAAGGTGAAGTTGCAGAAGTGTGCTTTTCTACAACAGTCAGTAAAGTTTTTGGGTCATCAGGTGTCAGCAGAAGGTATAGGAACTGACCCCTCCAAGGTCTCTGCTGTTAAGAACTGGAAGGTCCCAACCACTGCCAAAGAGCTGCAGTCGTTCTTGGGTTTCTGTAGTTACTACAGGAGATTCATTCGAGGCTTCTCACAGATTGCCGGGCCACTGCATGACCTAGTCAACAAATGTTCAGGTGTGAAAAAAACAGGGAAAGTAGGTCACCAGTTTTGTAATATGTGGACACCAGAGTGTGACTCTTCCTTTGAGCAGTTAAAGGAAAAACTTACCTCTGCTCCCATTTTGGGTTTTGCCGATTTCACACAACCATTTGTAGTTGAGACAGATGCTAGTCAGCATGGATTAGGCGCTGTATTGTGTCAGCAGCAAGGTGACACCAGACGTGTCCTAGCATATGCTAGCCGCAGACTACGCCAGGCTGAGAAGAATGACCGAAATTATAGTAGCATGAAGTTGGAGTTGCTTGCCTTAAAATGGGCAGTTGCTGAAAAATTCAGGGGTTACTTGCTTGGTTCAAAGTTTGTTGTCCTGACTGATAACAATCCCCTCTGCCACCTCAAGACAGCCAAGTTAGGTGCTATAGAGCAGAGGTGGGTAGCGCAACTGTCTGTTTTTGATTTCGAGGTTAAGTACCGTCCTGGTTGCAGTAATGCCGCCGCAGATGCTCTCTCTAGGCAGGAGTTTGCAGGGGAGCCTGAAACAGACCCTGACTCGGATTTTGACGACTGTATCACTGTGTGTAACCTGATTGAGCGAGGAACAGTTCTGGATCCTGGTCTTGTCTCTAGAGGTCTGGAGTGTTACAAAGTGAGACAGATCCGTGCTGGGGAGTCGAGGTCTGGTGAGACAGGTACTAAACAGGGCAACACCCCCACACTGCCAGGTTATACCAGAGAGGAGCTGGTAGGTTTTCAGGCCGGTGACCCCACCCTAAAAGAGTTTAGGGCATTTTGGGATCGGCGGAGGAGGCCATGTCCCAGAGAGAGAGCAGCCCTGTCTAGTCAAGTGAAAAGATTGTTGAAACAATGGAGATGCATACAACAACGAGAAGGGTTGTTGTACAGGGTTATCACAGACCCACGTCATGGAGAAGTGTGGCAGTTACTTGTGCCTAGTTGTTTGAGGGACCAAGTTCTAGAAAATGTACATAACAACATGGGACATCAGGGCATAGAGCGCACTGTAAACTTGCTAAGAGGGAGGTGTTTTTGGGTAGGGCTATGCGAGGATGTTGAAAGCTGGGTTAAAAACTGCGAGCGGTGCATTTTGACCAAGATGCCTCAGCCAAAAATCCATGCTCCAGTTCAGGCATTCCTGGCCTCCCGACCTCTAGAAGTGGTGGCTGTTGATTTTACAGTGTTGGAGGCAGCTTCAGATGGCCGTGAAAATGTCCTTGTTGTGACCGATGTGTTTACAAAGTTCACACAAGCGTATGCTACCAAAGACCAGAAGGCTGACACTACAGCTAAAGTTTTGCTCAGGGAGTGGTTCATGAAATATGGGGTCCCAGAGAGACTGCACTCAGACCAAGGTCGAAATTTCGAGAGTGAAATTATAGCAGAGCTGTGCAAACTCTATGGGGTTAAAAAGACACGGACAACTCCCTACAGGCCACAGGGAAACGGTCAGTGTGAAAGATACAATCGCACACTCCATGACTTGTTAAGGACACTCCCACCAGAGAAAAAAAAGCGTTGGCCAGAGCATCTGTCTGAAGTAGTATATGCCTATAATGTCACTCCTCATTCCACCACAGGGTACTCGCCTTATTATTTGCTTTTCGGGGTACAGCCACATCTCCCAGTAGATGCTTTATTAGGGCGTGAGTGTGTGTCAGACAGGAAACAGGATTGGTTGTCTGTTCATCAGGAGAGACTCCGGCAGGCACATGAGAGAGCCAGAGAGTACTCAGAGCAGAAGGCAGCTGAGAGGATCTCACTGCAAAATGAGAAGGTGTATTGTCCTCCTGTGGACATTGGTCAGTTGGTTTTCCTACGTCACAGACCCCCAGGTAGACATAAGATTCAGGACACATGGACCTCAACAGTCTACAAGGTAGTTGACATCCAGGGTACCACACACACTGTTGAACCTTTTGAGGGAGGTCCCATTAAAAGAGTTCATAGGTCAGAGTTGCGACCTTGTGCGAAACCAGTTCCCAAACCAAGAACTAGATCTAGGTTACAGACCACTACACAGCCTGTAGCTGAGGATGAGCCTGAGTCACCTGAGGCTGATTTTGTTATTGTTGAGGAAGTCATCCCTCGACGGCTTGTGCAAGTACCTAACCTGCCTCTTGCAGCAGAAAGTGTTAGTTTACCTGTGACAGCACCCACAGATGAGAGTGACGGTGAAGGACCTGAGGAAGGTTATTCAGATATGAGAAATTGTGGCACAGAAACAGAATGTGTTAATGATGTGCATCCAGACGTTAGCGACAGTGACTTGCCCATTATTGAAAACAGGGACAGGCCCGCACTAACAGAGGATGCTGGTGGAGCAGGACGTAGAACCTATGCACCTAAACCTGCCATTAGGAAAAGCAAGCGGGAAATGGCTGGATCTCATTCAAACCCATTTCATCTGCCAAAGTCAGCCTGTAATGCAGTCTCAGTCAGCACAGACATGGTCTCTAAGGTTTTGACAAGCCTGGGTGCTGCTCTCTTTGAAAAGGCCTTGCAGGGAGTATTTGAGTCAGTTCATGTTTCGTAGTCACCGAGGACGTTGACTATATTTGCAGGGGAGTATGTAGCCGGGTGGTAAATCTGTTAAATATGTTAAATGATTTTCCACTTAAATTTAGTATAGTTTAACTGTTAATATATGTAATTGTTACACTGTCAAGCCATGTAAAATGTCATTTGATGTATTTAAATTGTGAAGCAGATTGTGAGTGTATTTTTATAGTTTCGGTTGTCATTGCATGTTTTGACCAGTAAGTGGCAGTGGCGGACTTTTATTGTAACTCCGTGCAAGTTATCCAAGTGCATCTTGGGTATTCTTTCTTTTTTTCTTGTGTGGAGCGCCTGAAGATTGCGGTGTGACGAGGCTCTGACTCCGTAGTAAGTAGGGGTAAATATCTTGTGAAATATACCTGTATCATTATTCCAAACAATATTGTATGTCGGTAATTTGACAAGATGGTTTGATTTAGACGCTACTGGAGTTGATGTTCGGTGATTTTGGGCGCGAGCCGTCGACCGCTGTTCGCCATTGCAGGCATGACAAGGTAATGTTGGCGTGCATAAAGCCACACCATGCCATTGTATTTGGGCAGTAAGGGAAATGTAAAGGTTTTATATGCATTTTAATTCTGTTTAAAGGTAACTGACAGAGTGAGAAGTTGCGCAATCTTCAGGAAGTTCCACATGTCTTTGTTAAACCCTGTTTAACGTACATAGTCCACTGCCGTATTTTGCACCGTATTTTGTATTTATTATTTCCCTTTTTTTAAAATCTTTTCTGTTAAACTTGCCACATCTGTGAACATTTATGAGCTGTTTGCTCGAAAGACACAGGAATGTATGCACTCAGTAAAACGATCTGCATTCGAAGGTTCAAACAATAAAATTAAAGCTACAAGAACCCCGGAAGTAATTGTGTCCTGTGTGGTATCTAATTCCACGGGCTACATGAGTTAGCATGAACAACTGCCATTATGGTAAACCGTTCACTGTACTTATGCTCACACACGTTACAACTATATGAATTAGCATGAACAACTGCCATTACGGTAAACAGCTCGCTATACTTACGCTCACACACGTTGCAACTATATGAGTTAACATGAACAACTGCCATTACGGTAAACAGTTCACTGTACTTACTCTAACACACGTTACAACTATATGAGTTAACATGAACAATTGCCATTACGGTAAACAGTTCACTGTACTTACTCTCACAAACGTTACAACTATTTGAGTTAGGAGGAACAACTGCCATTACGGTAAAGAGTTCACTGTAATTAGGTTTACATACGTTACAACTATATGAGTTTGCATGAACAACTACCATTACAGTAAACAGTTCACTGTACTTATGCTCACACACATTATAACTCTATGAGTTAGCATGAACAACTGCCATTTCGGTAAACAGCTCGCTGTACTTACTCTTATACATGTTACAACCATATGAGTTAGCATGAACAACTGCCATTATGGTAAAAAAGTTCACTGTACTTACGCTCAAACACGTTACAACTATATGAGTTAGCATGAACAACTGCCATTACGGTAAACAGTTCGCTGTACTTACTCTCACACATGTTACAAATATATGAGTTAGGAGGAACAACTGCCATTACGTTAAACAGTTCACTCTACTTACTCTCATACATGTTACAACTATATGAGTTAGCATGAACAACTGCCATTTCGGTAAACAGTTCACTGTACCTACTCTCACACACGTTACAACTATATGAGTTAGCATGAACAACTGCCATTACAGTAAACAGTTCACTGTACTTCCTCTCACAAATGTTACAACTATATGAGTTAGGAGGAAAAGCTGCCATTACGTTAAACAGTTCACTCTACTTACTCTCACACATGTTACAACTACATGAGTTAGCATGAACAACTGCCATTACGGTAAAGAGTTCGCTGTACTTACTCTCACACATGTTACAACTATATGAGTCAGGAGGAACAACTGTCTTTACGTTAAACAGTTCACTCTACTTACTCTCATACATGTTACAACTATATGAGTTAGCATAATACAACTGCCATTACGGTAAACAGTTCACTGTACTTACTCTCATACACGTTACAACTATATGAGTTAGCATGAACAACTGCCATTACGGTAAACAGTTCGCTGTACTTACGCTCACACATGTTACAACTATATGAGTTAGCATGAACAACTGCCATTACGGTAAACAGTTCGCTGTACTTACTCTCAAACACGTTACAACTATATGATTTAGCATGAACAACTGCCATTACGGTACACAGTTCAATGTACTGCCTCTCATACATTTTACAACTATATGAGTTAGGAGGAACAACTGCCATTACGTTAAACAGTTCACTCTACTTACTCTCATACATGTTACCACTATATGAGTTAGCATGAACAACTGCCATTACGGTAAACAGTTCACTGTACTTACTCTCACACACGTTACAACAATATGAATTAGCATGAACACCTGCCATTACAGTAACAACTTCACTGTAATTAGGTTCACACACGTTACAACTATATGAGTTAGCATGAACAACTGCCATTACGGTAAACAGTTCACTGTACTTATGCTCACACACGTTACAACTATATGAGTTAGCATGAACAACTGCCATTACGGTAAACAGTTCAATGTACTTACGCTCACAGCACGTTACAACTATATGAGTTAGCCTGAACAACTGCCATTACGGTAAAAAGTTCACTGTACCTGCTCTCACACACGTTACAAGTATATGAGTTAGCATGAACAACTGCCATTACGGTAAACAGTTCGCTGTACTTCCTCTCACACATGTTACAACTATATGAGTTAGGAGGAACAACTGCCATTACGTTAAACAGTTCACTCTACTTACTCTCATACATGTTACAACTATATGAGTTAGCATGAAAACTGCCCTTATGGTAAACAGCTCGCTGTAGTTACTCTCACACACGTTACAACTATATGAGTTAGCATGAACAACTGCCATTACGGTAAACAGCTCGCTGTACTTACGCTCACACATGTTACAACTATATGAGTTAGCATGAACAACTGCCATTACGGTAAAGAGTTCGCTGTACTTCCTCTCACACATGTTACAACTATATTAGTTAGCATGAACAACTGCCATTACGGTAAACAGTTCACTGTACTTACTCTCACACACGTTACAACAATATGAATTAGCATGAACACCTGCCATTACAGTAACAACTTCACTGTAATTAGGTTCACACACGTTACAACTATATGAGTTAGCATGAACAACTGCCATTACGGTAAACAGTTCACTGTACTTATGCTCACACACGTTACAACTATATGAGTTAGCATGAACAACTGCCATTACGGTAAACAGTTCAATGTACTTACGCTCACAGCACGTTACAACTATATGAGTTAGCCTGAACAACTGCCATTACGGTAAACAGTTCACTGTACCTGCTCTCACACACGTTACAACTATATGAGTTAGCATGAACAACTGCCATTACGGTAAACAGTTCGCTGTACTTACTCTCACACATGTTACAACTATATGAGTTAGAAGGAACAACTGCCATTACGTTAAACAGTTCACTCTACTTACTCTCATACATGTTACAACTATATGAGTTAGCATGAACAACTGCCATTACGGTAAACAGTTCGCTGTACTTACTCTCACACACGTTACAACTATATGAGTTAGCATGAACAACTGCCATTACGGTAAACAGTTCACTGTACTTATGCTCACACACGTTACAACTATATGAATTAGCATGAACAACTGCCATTACGGTAAACAGTTCAACGTACCTACTCTCACACACGTTACAACTATATGAGTTAGCATGAACAACTGCCATTACGGTAAACAGTTCGCTGTACTTCCTCTCACACATGTTACAACTATATGAGTTAGGAGGAACAACTGCCATTACGTTAAACAGTTCACTCTACTTACTCTCATACATGTTACAACTATATGAGTTAGCATGAACAACTGCCCTTATGGTAAACAGCTCGCTGTACTTACTCTCACACACGTTACAACTATATGAGTTAGCATGAACAACTGCCATTACGGTAAACAGTTCGCTGTACTTACTCTCACACACGTTAAAACTATATGAGTTAGCATGAACAACTGCCATTACGGTAATTAGTTCGCTGTACTTACTCTCCGACATGTTACAACTATATGAGTTAGCATGAACAACTGCCATTACAGTAAAGAGTTCGCTGTACTTCCTCTCACACATGTTACAACTATATGAGTTAGCATGAACAACTGCCATTACAGTAAACAGTTCACTGTACTTCCGCTCAAACATGTTACAACTATTTGAGTTAGCATGAACAACTGCCATTACAGTAACAACTTCACTTTAATTAGGTTCACACACGTTACAACTATATGAGTTAGCATGAACAACTGCCATTACGGTAAACAGTTCGCTGTACTTACGCTCACACAGGTTACAACTATATGAGTTAGCATGAACAACTGCCATCACGGTAAACAGTTCGCTGTACTTACTCTCACACATGTTACAACTATATGAGTTAGGAGGAACAACTGCCATTACGTTAAACAGTTCACTCTACTTACTCTCATACATGTTACAACTATATGAGTTAGCATGAACAACTGCCATTACGGTAAACAGTTCGCTGTACTTACTCTCACACACGTTACAACTATATGAGTTAGCATGAACAACTGCCATTACGGTAAACAGTTCGCTGTACTTGCTCTCACACACGTTACAGCTATATGATATAGCATGAACAACTGCCATTACGGTAAAGAGTTCGCTGTACTTCCTCTCACACATCTTACAACTATATGAGTTAGCATGAACAACTGCCATTACAGTAAACAGCTCACTGTAGTTATGCTCACACATGTTACAACTATTTGAGTTAGCATGAACAACTGCCATTACAGTAATCAGTTCACTGTACTTACGCTCAAACATCTTACAACTATATGAGTTAGGCTGAACAACAGCCATTACAGTAACAACTTCACTGTAATTAGGTTCACACACGTTACAACTATATGAGTTAGCATGAACAACTGCCATTACGGTAAAGAGTTCGCTGTACTTCCTCTCACACATGTTACAACTATATGAGTTAGCATGAACAACTGCCATTACAGTAAACAGCTCACTGTAGTTATGCTCACACATGTTACAACTATTTGAGTTAGCATGAACAACTGCCATTACAGTAAACAGTTCACTGTACTTCCTCTCACAAATGTTACAACTATATGAGTTAGGAGGAACAACAACCATTACGTTAAACAGTTCACTCTATTTACTCTCATACATGTTACAACTATATGAGTTAGCATGAACAACTGCCATTACGGTAAACAGTTCACTGTACTTACTCTCATACACGTTACAACTATATGAGTTAGCATGAACAACTGCCATTACGGTAAACAGTTCGCTGTACTTACGCTCACACATGTTACAACTATATGAGTTAGCATGAACAACTGCCATTACGGTAAACAGTTCGCTGTACTTACTCTCACACACGTTACAACTATATGATTTAGCATGAACAACTGCCATTACGGTACACAGTTCACTGTACTTCCTCTCATACATATTACAACTATATGAGTTAGGAGGAACAACTGCCATTACGTTAAACAGTTCACTCTACTTACTCTCACACACGTTACAACATTATGAGTTAGCCTGAACAACTGCCATTACGGTAAACAGTTCACTGTACCTACTCTCACACACGTTACAACTATATGAGTTAGCATGAACAACTGCCATTACGGTAAACAGTTCGCTGTACTTACTCTCACACACGTTACAACTATATGATTTAGCATGAACAACTGCCATTACGGTACACAGTTCACTGTACTTCCTCTCATACATATTACAACTATATGAGTTAGGAGGAACAACTGCCATTACGTTAAACAGTTCACTCTACTTACTCTCACACACGTTACAACTATATGAGTTAGCATGAACAACTGCCATTACAGTAAACAATTCACTGTACTTCCTCTCACAAATGTTACAACTATATGAGTTAGGAGGAAAAGCTGCCATTACGTTAAACAGTTCACTCTACTTACTCTCACACATGTTACAACTACATGAGTTAGCATGAACAACTGCCATTACGGTAAAGAGTTCGCTGTACTTACTCTCACACATGTTACAACTATATGAGTCAGGAGGAACAACTGTCTTTACGTTAAACAGTTCACTCTACTTACTCTCATACATGTTACAACTATATGAGTTAGCATAATACAACTGCCATTACGGTAAACAGTTCACTGTACTTACTCTCATACACGTTACAACTATATGAGTTAGCATGAACAACTGCCATTACGGTAAACAGTTCACTGTACTTATGCTCACACACGTTACAACTATATGAGTTAGCATGAACAACTGCCATTACGGTAAACAGTTCAATGTACTTACGCTCACAGCACGTTACAACTATATGAGTTAGCATGAACAACTGCCATTACGGTAAACAGTTCACTGTACCTGCTCTCACACACGTTACAACTATATGAGTTAGCATGAACAACTGCCATTACGGTAAACAGTTCGCTGTACTTACTCTCACACACGTTACAACTATATGAGTTAGCATGAACAACTGCCATTACGGTAAACAGTTCGCTGTACATCCTCTCACACATGTTACAACTATATGAGTTAGGAGGAACAACTGCCATTACGTTAAACAGTTCACTCTACTTACTCTCATACATGTTACAACTATATGAGTTAGCATGAACAACTGCCCTTATGGTAAACAGCTCGCTGTAGTTACTCTCACACACGATACAACTATATGAGTTAGCATGAACAACTGCCATTACGGTAAACAGTTCGCTGTACTTAATCTCCGACATGTTACAACTATATGAGTTAGCATGAACAACTGCAATTACAGTAAAGAGTTCGCTGTACTTCCTCTCACACATCTTACAACTATATGAGTTAGCATGAACAACTGCCATTACAGTAAACAGCTCACTGTAGTTATGCTCACACATGTTACAACTATTTGAGTTAGCATGAACAACTGCCATTACAGTAAACAGTTCACTGTACTTACGCTCAAACATCTTACAACTATATGAGTTAGGCTGAACAACAGCCATTACAGTAACAACTTCACTGTAATTAGGTTCACACACGTTACAACTATATGAGTTAGCATGAACAACTGCCATTACGGTAAAGAGTTCGCTGTACTTCCTCTCACACATGTTACAACTATATGAGTTAGCATGAACAACTGCCATTACAGTAAACAGCTCACTGTAGTTATGCTCACACATGTTACAACTATTTGAGTTAGCATGAACAACTGCCATTACAGTAAACAGTTCACTGTACTTCCTCTCACAAATGTTACAACTATATGAGTTAGGAGGAACAACAACCATTACGTTAAACAGTTCACTCTACTTACTCTCATACATGTTACAACTATATGAGTTAGCATGAACAACTGCCATTACGGTAAACAGTTCACTGTACTTACTCTCATACACGTTACAACTATATGAGTTAGCATGAACAACTGCCATTACGGTAAACAGTTCGCTGTACTTACGCTCACACATGTTACAACTATATGAGTTAGCATGAACAACTGCCATTACGGTAAACAGTTCGCTGTACTTACTCTCACACACGTTACAACTATATGATTTAGCATGAACAACTGCCATTACGGTACACAGTTCACTGTACTTCCTCTCATACATATTACAACTATATGAGTTAGGAGGAACAACTGCCATTACGTTAAACAGTTCACTCTACTTACTCTCACACACGTTACAACATTATGAGTTAGCCTGAACAACTGCCATTACGGTAAACAGTTCACTGTACCTACTCTCACACACGTTACAACTATATGAGTTAGCATGAACAACTGCCATTACGGTAAACAGTTCGCTGTACTTACTCTCACACACGTTACAACTATATGATTTAGCATGAACAACTGCCATTACGGTACACAGTTCACTGTACTTCCTCTCATACATATTACAACTATATGAGTTAGGAGGAAAAGCTGCCATTACGTTAAACAGTTCACTCTACTTACTCTCACACATGTTACAACTACATGAGTTAGCATGAACAACTGCCATTACGGTAAAGAGTTCGCTGTACTTACTCTCACACATGTTACAACTATATGAGTCAGGAGGAACAACTGTCTTTACGTTAAACAGTTCACTCTACTTACTCTCATACATGTTACAACTATATGAGTTAGCATAATACAACTGCCATTACGGTAAACAGTTCACTGTACTTACTCTCATACACGTTACAACTATATGAGTTAGCATGAACAACTGCCATTACGGTAAACAGTTCACTGTACTTATGCTCACACACGTTACAACTATATGAGTTAGCATGAACAACTGCCATTACGGTAAACAGTCCAATGTACTTACGCTCACAGCACGTTACAACTATATGAGTTAGCCTGAACAACTGCCATTACGGTAAACAGTTCACTGTACCTGCTCTCACACACGTTACAACTATATGAGTTAGCATGAACAACTGCCATTACGGTAAACAGTTCGCTGTACTTACTCTCACACACGTTACAACTATATGAGTTAGCATGAACAACTGCCATTACGGTAAACAGTTCGCTGTACATCCTCTCACACATGTTACAACTATATGAGTTAGGAGGAACAACTGCCATTACGTTAAACAGTTCACTCTACTTACTCTCATACATGTTACAACTATATGAGTTAGCATGAACAACTGCCCTTATGGTAAACAGCTCGCTGTAGTTACTCTCATACATGTTACAACTATATGAGTTAGCATAATACAACTGCCATTACGGTAAACAGTTCACTGTACTTACTCTCATACACGTTACAACTATATGAGTTAGCATGAACAACTGCCATTACGGTAAACAGTTCACTGTACTTACTCTCACACACGTTACAACAATATGAATTAGCATGAACACCTGCCATTACAGTAACAACTTCACTGTAATTAGGTTCACACACGTTACAACTATATGAGTTAGCCTGAACAACTGCCATTACGGTAAACAGTTCACTGTACCTGCTCTCACACACGTTACAACTATTTGAGTTAGCATGAACAACTGCCATTACGGTAAACAGTTCGCTGTACTTCCTCTCACACATGTTACAACTATATGAGTTAGGAGGAACAACTGCCATTACGTTAAACAGTTCACTCTACTTACTCTCATACATGTTACAACTATATGAGTTAGCATGAACAACTGCCCTTATGGTAAACAGCTCGCTGTAGTTACTCTCACACACGTTACAACTATATGAGTTAGCATGAACAACTGCCATTACGGTAAACAGCTCACTGTACTTACGCTCACACATGTTACAACTATATGAGTTAGCCTGAACAACTGCCCTTATGGTAAACAGCTCGCTGTACTTACTCTCACACACGTTAAAACTATATGAGTTAGCATGAACAACTGCCATTACGGTAAACAGTTCGCTGTACTTACTCTTACACACGTTAAAACTATATGAGTTAGCATGAACAACTGCCATTACAGTAAACAGCTCACTGTATTTATGCTCTCACACATGTTACAACTATTTGAGTTAGCATGAACAACTGCCATTACAGTAAACAGTTCACTGTACTTACGCTCAAACATCTTACAACTATATGAGTTAGGCTGAACAACTGCCATTACAGTAACAACTTCACTGTAATTAGGTTCACACACGTTACAACTATATGAGTTAGCATAAACAACTGCCATTACGGTAAACAGTTCGCTGTACTTACGCTCAAACATGTTACAACTATATGAGTTAGCATGAACAACTGCCATTACGGTAAAGAGTTCGCTGTACTTCCTCTCACACATGTTACAACTATATGAGTTAGCATGAACAACTGCCATTACAGTAAACAGCTCACTGTAGTTATGCTCACACATGTTACAACTATTTGAGTTAGCATGAACAACTGCCATTACGGTAAACAGTTCACTGTACTTACTCTCACACACGTTACAACTATATGAGTTAGCATGAACAACTGCCATTATGGTAAACAATTCACTGTACTTATGCTCACACACGTTACAACTATATGAGTTAGCATGAACAACTGCCATTACGGTAAACAGTTCGCTGTACTTACGCTCACACAGGTTACAACTATATGAGTTAGGAGGAACAACTGCCATTACGTTAAACAGTTCACTCTACTTACTCTCATACATGTTACAACTATATAAGTTAGCATGAACAACTGCCATTACGGTAAACAGTTCGCTGTACTTACTCTCACACACGTTACAACTATATGAGTTAGCATGAACAACTGCCATTACGGTAAACAGTTCGCTGTACTTAATCTCCGACATGTTACAACTATATGAGTTAGCATGAACAACTGCAATTACAGTAAAGAGTTCGCTGTACTTCCTCTCACACATCTTACAACTATATGAGTTAGCATGAACAACTGCCATTACAGTAAACAGCTCACTGTATTTATGCTCACACATGTTACAACTATTTGAGTTAGCATGAACAACTGCCATTACAGTAAACAGTTCACTGTACTTACGCTAAAACATCTTACAACTATATGAGTTAGGCTGAACAACTGCCATTACAGTAACAACTTCACTGTAATTAGGTTCACACACGTTACAACTATATGAGTTAGCATAAACAACTGCTATTACGGTAAACAGTTCGCTGTACTTACGCTCAAACAGGTTACAACTATATGAGTTAGCATGAACAACTGCCATTACGGTAAAGAGTTCGCTGTACTTCCTCTCACACATGTTACAACTATATGAGTTAGCATGAACAACTGCCATTACAGTAAACAGCTCACTGTAGTTATGCTCACACATGTTACAACTATTTGAGTTAGCATGAACAACTGCCATTACGGTAAACAATTCACTGTACTTATGCTCACACACGTTACAACTATATGAGTTAGCATGAACAACTGCCATTACGGTAAACAGTTCAATGTTCTTACGCTCACAGCACGTTAAAACTATATGAGTTAGCATGAACAACTGCCATTACGGTAAACAGTTCGCTGTACTTACGCTCACATAGGTTACAACTATATGAGTTAGCATGAACAACTGTCATTACGGTAAACAGTTCGCTGTACTTACGCTCAAACACGTTACAACTATATGAGTTAGGCTGAACAACTGCCATTACAGTAACAACTTCACTGTGATTAGGTTCACACACGTTACAACTATATGAGTTAGCATGAACAACTGCCATTACGGTAAACAGTTCGCTGTACTTACGCTCACACATGTTACAACTATATGAGTTAGCATGAACAACTGCCATTACAGTAAACAGTTCACTGTACTTACGCTCAAACATCTTACAACTATATGAGTTAGGCTGAACAACTGCCATTACAGTAACAACTTCACTGTAATTAGGTTCACACACGTTACAACTATATGAGTTAGCATAAACAACTGCCATTACGATAAACAGTTCGCTGTACTTACGCTCAAACAGGTTACAACTATATGAGTTAGCATGAACAACTGCCATTACGGTAAAGAGTTCGCTGTACTTCCTCTCACACATGTTACAACTATATGAGTTAGCATGAACAACTGCCATTACAGTAAACAGCTCACTGTAGTTATGCTCACACATGTTACAACTATATGAGTTAGCATGAACAACTGCCATTATGGTAAACAATTCACTGTACTTATGCTCACACACGTTACAACTATATGAGTTAGCATGAACAACTGCCATTACGGTAAACAGTTCAATGTACTTACGCTCACAGCACGTTAAAACTATATGAGTTAGCATGAACAACTGCCATTACGGTAAACAGTTCGCTGTACTTACGCTCACATAGGTTACAACTATATGAGTTAGCATGAACAACTGTCATTACGGTAAACAGTTCGCTGTACTTACGCTCAAACACGTTACAACTATATGAGTTAGGCTGAACAACTGCCATTACAGTAACAACTTCACTGTGATTAGGTTCACACACGTTACAACTATATGAGTTAGCATGAACAACTGCCATTACGGTAAACAGTTCGCTGTACTTACGCTCACACATGTTACAACTATATGAGTTAGCATGAACAACTGCCATTACGGTAAAGAGTTCGCTGTACTTCCTCTCACACATGTTACAACTATATGAGTTAGCATGAACAACTGCCATTACAGTAAACAAGCTCACTGTTGTTATGCTCACACATGTTACAACTATTTGAGGTAGCATGAACAACTGCCATTACAGTAAACAGTTCACTGTACTTCCTCTCACAAATGTTACAACTATATGAGTTAGGAGGAACAACTGCCATTACGGTAAACAGTTCACTGTACTTACTCTCATACACGTTACAACTATATGAGTTAGCATGAACAACTGCCATTACGGTAAACAGTTCGCTGCACTTACGCTCACACATGTTACAACTATATGAGTTAGCATGAATAACTGCCATTACGGTAAACAGTTCGCTGTACTTACTCTCACACACGTTACAACTATATGATTTAGCATGAACAACTGCCATTACGGTACACAGTTCACTGTACTTCCTCTCATACATATTACAACTATATGAGTTAGGAGGAACAACTGCCATTACGTTAAACAGTTCACTCTACTTACTCTCACACACGTTACAACATTATGAGTTAGCCTGAACAACTGCCATTACGGTAAACAGTTCACTGTACCTACTCTCACACACGTTACAACTATATGAGTTAGCATGAACAACTGCCATTACGGTAAACAGTTCGCTGTACTTACTCTCACACACGTTACAACTATATGATTTAGCATGAACAACTGCCATTACGGTACACAGTTCACTGTACTTCCTCTCATACATATTACAACTATATGAGTTAGGAGGAACAACTGCCATTACGTTAAACAGTTCACTCTACTTACTCTCACACACGTTACAACTATATGAGTTAGCATGAACAACTGCCATTACAGTAAACAGTTCACTGTACTTCCTCTCACAAATGTTACAACTATATGAGTTAGGAGGAAAAGCTGCCATTACGTTAAACAGTTCACTCTACTTACTCTCACACATGTTACAACTACATGAGTTAGCATGAACAACTGCCATTACGGTAAAGAGTTCGCTGTACTTACTCTCACACATGTTACAACTATATGAGTCAGGAGGAACAACTGTCTTTACGTTAAACAGTTCACTCTACTTACTCTCATACATGTTACAACTATATGAGTTAGCATAATACAACTGCCATTACGGTAAACAGTTCACTGTACTTACTCTCATACACGTTACAACTATATGAGTTAGCATGAACAACTGCCATTACGGTAAACAGTTCACTGTACTTATGCTCACACACGTTACAACTATATGAGTTAGCATGAACAACTGCCATTACGGTAAACAGTTCAATGTACTTACGCTCACAGCACGTTACAACTATATGAGTTAGCCTGAACAACTGCCATTACGGTAAACAGTTCACTGTACCTGCTCTCACACACGTTACAACTATATGAGTTAGCATGAACAACTGCCATTACGGTAAACAGTTCGCTGTACTTACTCTCACACACGTTACAACTATATGAGTTAGCATGAACAACTGCCATTACGGTAAACAGTTCGCTGTACATCCTCTCACACATGTTACAACTATATGAGTTAGGAGGAACAACTGCCATTACGTTAAACAGTTCACTCTACTTACTCTCATACATGTTACAACTATATGAGTTAGCATGAACAACTGCCCTTATGGTAAACAGCTCGCTGTAGTTACTCTCACACACGATACAACTATATGAGTTAGCATGAACAACTGCCATTACGGTAAACAGCTCGCTGTACTTACGCTCACACATTTTACAACTATATGAGTTAGCATGAACAACTGCCATTACGGTAAACAGTTCACTGTACTTACTCTCACACACGTTACAACAATATGAATTAGCATGAACACCTGCCATTACAGTAACAACTTCACTGTAATTAGGTTCACACACGTTACAACTATATGAGTTAGCCTGAACAACTGCCATTACGGTAAACAGTTCACTGTACCTGCTCTCACACACGTTACAACTATTTGAGTTAGCATGAACAACTGCCATTACGGTAAACAGTTCGCTGTACTTCCTCTCACACATGTTACAACTATATGAGTTAGGAGGAACAACTGCCATTACGTTAAACAGTTCACTCTACTTACTCTCACACATGTTACAACTATATGAGTTAGCATGAACAACTGCCCTTATGGTAAACAGCTCGCTGTAGTTACTCTCACACACGTTACAACTATATGAGTTAGCATGAACAACTGCCATTACGGTAAACAGCTCGCTGTACTTACGCTCACACATGTTACAACTATATGAGTTAGCCTGAACAACTGCCCTTATGGTAAACAGCTCGCTGTACTTACTCTCACACACGTTAAAACTATATGAGTTAGCATGAACAACTGCCATTACAGTAAACAGCTCACTGTATTTATGCTCACACATGTTACAACTATTTGAGTTAGCATGAACAACTGCCATTACAGTAAACAGTTCACTGTACTTACGCTCAAACATCTTACAACTATATGAGTTAGGCTGAACAACTGCCATTACGGTAAACAGTTCAATGTACTTACGCTCACAGCACGTTAAAACTATATGAGTTAGCATGAACAACTGCCATTACGGTAAACAGTTCGCTGTACTTTCGCTCACATAGGTTACAACTATATGAGTTAGCATGAACAACTGTCATTACGGTAAACAGTTCGCTGTACTTACGCTCAAACACGTTACAACTATATGAGTTAGGCTGAACAACTGCCATTACAGTAACAACTTCACTGTGATTAGGTTCACACACGTTACAACTATATGAGTTAGCATGAACAACTGCCATTACGGTAAACAGTTCGCTGTACTTACGCTCACACATGTTACAACTATATGAGTTAGCATGAACAACTGCCATTACGGTAAAGAGTTCGCTGTACTTCCTCTCACACATGTTACAAATATATGAGTTAGCATGAACAACTGCCATTACAGTAAACAAGCTCACTGTTGTTATGCTCACACATGTTACAACTATTTGAGGTAGCATGAACAACTGCCATTACAGTAAACAGTTCACTGTACTTCCTCTCACAAATGTTACAACTATATGAGTTAGGAGGAACAACTGCCATTACGTTAAACAGTTCACTCTACTTACTCTCATACATGTTACAACTATATGAGTTAGCATGAACAACTGCCATTACGGTAAACAGTTCACTGTACTTACTCTCATACACGTTACATCTATATGAGTTAGCATGAACAACTGCCATTACGGTAAACAGTTCGCTGTACTTACGCTCACACATGTTACAACTATATGAGTTAGCATGAACAACTGCCATTACGGTAAACAGTTCGCTATACTTACTCTCACACACGTTACAACTATATGATTTAGCATGAACAACTGCCATTACGGTACACAGTTCACTGTACTTCCTCTCATACATATTACAACTATATGAGTTAGGAGGAACAACTGCCATTACGTTAAACAGTTCACTCTACTTACTCTCACACACGTTACAACTATATGAGTTAGCATGAACAACTGCCATTACAGTAAACAGTTCACTGTACTTCCTCTCACAAATGTTACAACTATATGAGTTAGGAGGAAAAGCTGCCATTATGTTAAACAGTTCACTCTACTTACTCTCACACATGTTACAACTACATGAGTTAGCATGAACAACTGCCATTACGGTAAAGAGTTCGCTGTACTTACTCTCACACATGTTACAACTATATGAGTCAGGAGGAACAACTGTCTTTACGTTAAACAGTT
This sequence comes from Lampris megalopsis, assembly GCA_022114975.2. Lineage (NCBI taxonomy): Eukaryota > Metazoa > Chordata > Actinopteri > Lampriformes > Lampridae > Lampris > Lampris megalopsis. The sequence continues at coordinate 848,141 of JAJHIY020000614.1, forward strand.
CACTCTACTTACTCTCATACATGTTACAACTATATGAGTTAGCATAATACAACTGCCATTACGGTAAACAGTTCACTGTACTTACTCTCATACACGTTACAACTATATGAGTTAGCATGAACAACTGCCATTACGGTAAACAGTTCGCTGTACTTACGCTCACACATGTTACAACTATATGAGTTAGCATGAACAACTGCCATTACGGTAAACAGTTCGCTGTACTTACTCTCAAACACGTTACAACTATATGATTTAGCATGAACAACTGCCATTACGGTACACAGTTCAATGTACTGCCTCTCATACATTTTACAACTATATGAGTTAGGAGGAACAACTGCCATTACGTTAAACAGTTCACTCTACTTACTCTCATACGTGTTACCACTATATGAGTTAGCATGAACAACTGCCATTACGGTAAACAGTTCACTGTACTTACTCTCACACACGTTACAACAATATGAATTAGCATGAACACCTGCCATTACAGTAACAACTTCACTGTAATTAGGTTCACACACGTTACAACTATATGAGTTAGCATGAACAACTGCCATTACGGTAAACAGTTCACTGTACTTATGCTCACACACGTTACAACTATATGAGTTAGCATGAACAACTGCCATTACGGTAAACAGTTCAATGTACTTACGCTCACAGCACGTTACAACTATATGAGTTAGCCTGAACAACTGCCATTACGGTAAAAAGTTCACTGTACCTGCTCTCACACACGTTACAAGTATATGAGTAAGCATGAACAACTGCCATTACGGTAAAGAGTTCGCTGTACTTCCTCTCACAAATGTTACAACTATATGAGTTAGGAGGAACAACTGCCATTACGTTAAACAGTTCACTCTACTTACTCTCATACATGTTACAACTATATGAGTTAGCATGAAAACTGCCCTTATGGTAAACAGCTCGCTGTAGTTACTCTCACACACGTTACAACTATATGAGTTAGCATGAACAACTGCCATTACGGTAAACAGCTCGCTGTACTTACGCTCACACATGTTACAACTATATGAGTTAGCATGAACAACTGCCATTACGGTAAACAGTTCGCTGTACTTCCTCTCACACATGTTACAACTATATTAGTTAGCATGAACAACTGCCATTACGGTAAACAGTTCACTGTACTTACTCTCACACACGTTACAACAATATGAATTAGCATGAACACCTGCCATTACAGTAACAACTTCACTGTAATTAGGTTCACACACGTTACAACTATATGAGTTAGCATGAACAACTGCCATTACGGTAAACAGTTCACTGTACTTATGCTCACACACGTTACAACTATATGAGTTAGCATGAACAACTGCCATTACGGTAAACAGTTCAATGTACTTACGCTCACAGCACGTTACAACTATATGAGTTAGCCTGAACAACTGCCATTACGGTAAACAGTTCACTGTACCTGCTCTCACACACGTTACAACTATATGAGTTAGCATGAACAACTGCCATTACGGTAAACAGTTCGCTTTACTTACTCTCACACATGTTACAACTATATGAGTTAGAAGGAACAACTGCCATTACGTTAAACAGTTCACTCTACTTACTCTCATACATGTTACAACTATATGAGTTAGCATGAACAACTGCCATTACGGTAAACAGTTCGCTGTACTTACTCTCACACACGTTACAACTATATGAGTTAGCATGAACAACTGCCATTACGGTAAACAGTTCACTGTACTTATGCTCACACACGTTACAACTATATGAATTAGCATGAACAACTGCCATTACGGTAAACAGTTCAACATACTTACGCTCACAGCACGTTACAACTATATGAGTTAGCCTGAACAACTGCCATTACGGTAAACAGTTCACTGTACCTACTCTCACACACGTTACAACTATATGAGTTAGCATGAACAACTGCCCTTATGGTAAACAGCTCGCTGTACTTACTCTCACACACGTTACAACTATATGAGTTAGCATGAACAACTGCCCTTACGGTAAATAGTTCGCTGTACTTACTCTCACACACGTTAAAACTATATGAGTTAGCATGAACAACTGCCATTACGGTAATTAGTTCGCTCTACTTACTCTCCGACATGTTACAACTATATGAGTTAGCATGAACAACTGCCATTACAGTAAACAGTTCACTGTACTTCCGCTCAAACATGTTACAACTATTTGAGTTAGCATGAACAACTGCCATTACAGTAACAACTTCACTTTAATTAGGTTCACACACGTTACAACTATATGAGTTAGCATGAACAACTGCCATTACGGTAAACAGTTCGCTGTACTTACGCTCACACAGTTTACAACTATATGAGTTAGCATGAACAACTGCCATCACGGTAAACAGTTCGCTGTACTTACTCTCACACATGTTACAACGATATGAGTTAGCATGAACAACTGCCATTACGGTAAACAGTTCGCTGTACTTGCTCTCACACACGTTACAGCTATATGATTTAGCATGAACAACTGCCATTACGGTAAAGAGTTCGCTGTACTTCCTCTCACACATCTTACAACTACATGAGTTAGCATGAACAACTGCCATTACGGTAAAGAGTTCGCTGTACTTACTCTCACACATGTTACAACTATATGAGTCAGGAGGAACAACTGTCTTTACGTTAAACAGTTCACTCTACTTACTCTCATACATGTTACAACTATATGAGTTAGCATAATACAACTGCCATTACGGTAAACAGTTCACTGTACTTACTCTCATACACGTTACAACTATATGAGTTAGCATGAACAACTGCCATTACGGTAAACAGTTCAATGTACTTACGCTCACAGCACGTTACAACTATATGAGTTAGCCTGAACAACTGCCATTACGGTAAACAGTTCACTGTACCTGCTCTCACACACGTTACAACTATATGAGTTAGCATGAACAACTGCCATTACGGTAAACAGTTCGCTGTACTTACTCTCACACACGTTACAACTATATGAGTTAGCATGAACAACTGCCATTACGGTAAACAGTTCGCTGCACATCCTCTCACACATGTTACAACTATATGAGTTAGGAGGAACAACTGCCATTACGTTAAACAGTTCACTCTACTTACTCTCATACATGTTACAACTATATGAGTTAGCATGAACAACTGCCCTTATGGTAAACAGCTCGCTGTAGTTACTCTCACACACGATACAACTATATGAGTTAGCATGAACAACTGCCATTACGGTAAACAGCTCGCTGTACTTACGCTCACACATGTTACAACTATATGAGTTAGCATGAACAACTGCCATTACGGTAAAGAGTTCGCTGTACTTCCTCTCACACATGTTACAACTATATGAGTTAGCATGAACAACTGCCATTACGGTAAACAGTTCACTGTACTTACTCTCACACACGTTACAACAATATGAATTAGCATGAACACCTGCCATTACAGTAACAACTTCACTGTAATTAGGTTCACACACGTTACAACTATATGAGTTAGCCTGAACAACTGCCATTACGGTAAACAGTTCACTGTACCTGCTCTCACACATGTTACAACTATATGAGTTAGGAGGAACAACTGCCATTACGTTAAACAGTTCACTCTACTTACTCTCATACATGTTACAACTATATGAGTTAGCATGAACAACTGCCCTTATGATAAACAGCTCGCTGTAGTTACTCTCACACACGTTACAACTATATGAGTTAGCATGAAAAACTGCCATTACGGTAAACAGCTCGCTGTACTTACGCTCACACATGTTACAACTATATGAGTTAGCATGAACAACTGCCCTTATGGTAAACAGCTCGCTGTACTTACTCTCACACACGTTAAAACTATATGAGTTAGCATGAACAACTGCCATTACGGTAAACAGTTCGCTGTACTTACTCTTACACACGTTAAAACTATATGAGTTAGCATGAACAACTGCCATTACAGTAAACAGCTCACTGTATTTATGCTCACACATGTTACAACTATTTGAGTTAGCATGAACAACTGCCATTACAGTAAACAGTTCACTGTACTTACGCTCAAACATCTTACAACTATATGAGTTAGGCTGAACAACTGCCATTACAGTAACAACTTCACTGTAATTAGGTTCACACACGTTACAACTATATGAGTTAGCATAAACAACTGCCATTACGGTAAACAGTTCGCTGTACTTACGCTCAAACATGTTACAACTATATGAGTTAGCATGAACAACTGCCATTACGGTAAAGAGTTCGCTGTACTTCCTCTCACACATGTTACAACTATATGAGTTAGCATGAACAACTGCCATTACAGTAAACAGCTCACTGTAGTTATGCTCACACATGTTACAACTATTTGAGTTAGCATGAACAACTGCCATTACGGTAAACAGTTCACTGTACTTACTCTCACACACGTTACAACTATATGAGTTAGCATGAACAACTGCCATTATGGTAAACAATTCACTGTACTTATGCTCACACACGTTACAACTATATGAGTTAGCATGAACAACTGCCATTACGGTAAACAGTTCGCTGTACTTACGCTCACACAGGTTACAACTATATGAGTTAGGAGGAACAACTGCCATTACGTTAAACAGTTCACTCTACTTACTCTCATACATGTTACAACTATATAAGTTAGCATGAACAACTGCCATTACGGTAAACAGTTCGCTGTACTTACTCTCACACACGTTACAACTATATGAGTTAGCATGAACAACTGCCATTACGGTAAACAGTTCGCTGTACTTAATCTCCGACATGTTACAACTATATGAGTTAGCATGAACAACTGCAATTACAGTAAAGAGTTCGCCGTACTTCCTCTCATACATGTTACAACTATATAAGTTAGCCTGAACAACTGCCATTACGGTAAAAAGTTCACTGTACCTGCTCTCACACACGTTACAAGTATATGAGTAAGCATGAACAACTGCCATTACGGTAAACAGTTCGCTGTACTTCCTCTCACACATGTTACAACTATATGAGTTAGCATGAACAACTGCCATTACGGTAAACAGCTCGCTGTACTTACGCTCACACATGTTACAACTATATGAGTTAGCATGAACAACTGCCATTACGGTAAACAGTTCGCTGTACTTCCTCTCACACATGTTACAACTATATTAGTTAGCATGAACAACTGCCATTACGGTAAACAGTTCACTGTACTTACTCTCACACACGTTACAACAATATGAATTAGCATGAACACCTGCCATTACAGTAACAACTTCACTGTAATTAGGTTCACACACGTTACAACTATATGAGTTAGCATGAACAACTGCCATTACGGTAAACAGTTCACTGTACTTATGCTCACACACGTTACAACTATATGAGTTAGCATGAACAACTGCCATTACGGTAAACAGTTCAATGTACTTACGCTCACAGCACGTTACAACTATATGAGTTAGCCTGAACAACTGCCATTACGGTAAACAGTTCACTGTACCTGCTCTAAAACACGTTACAACTATATGAGTTAGCATGAACAACTGCCATTACGGTAAACAGTTCGCTGTACTTACTCTCACACATGTTACAACTATATGAGTTAGAAGGAACAACTGCCATTACGTTAAACAGTTCACTCTACTTACTCTCATACATGTTACAACTATATGAGTTAGCATGAACAACTGCCATTACGGTAAACAGTTCGCTGTACTTACTCTCACACACGTTACAACTATATGAGTTAGCATGAACAACTGCCATTACGGTAAACAGTTCACTGTACTTATGCTCACACACGTTACAACTATATGAATTAGCATGAACAACTGCCATTACGGTAAACAGTTCAACGTACTTACGCTCACAGCACGTTACAACTATATGAGTTAGCCTGAACAACTGCCATTACGGTAAACAGTTCACTGTACCTACTCTCACACACGTTACAACTATATGAGTTAGCATGAACAACTGCCCTTATGGTAAACAGCTCGCTGTACTTACTCTCACACACGTTACAACTATATGAGTTAGCATGAACAACTGCCCTTACGGTAAATAGTTCGCTGTACTTACTCTCACACACGTTAAAACTATATGAGTTAGCATGAACAACTGCCATTACGGTAATTAGTTCGCTGTACTTACTCTCCGACATGTTACAACTATATGAGTTAGCATGAACAACTGCCATTACAGTAAAGAGTTCGCTGTACTTCCTCTCACACATGTTACAACTATATGAGTTAGCATGAACAACTGCCATTACAGTAAACAGTTCACTGTACTTCCGCTCAAACATGTTACAACTATTTGAGTTAGCATGAACAACTGCCATTACAGTAACAACTTCACTTTAATTAGGTTCACACACGTTACAACTATATGAGTTAGCATGAACAACTGCCATTACGGTAAACAGTTCGCTGTACTTACGCTCACACAGGTTACAACTATATGAGTTAGCATGAACAACTGCCATCACGGTAAACAGTTCGCTGTACTTACTCTCACACATGTTACAACTATATGAGTTAGGAGGAACAACTGCCATTACGTTAAACAGTTCACTCTACTTACTCTCATACATGTTACAACTATATGAATTAGCATGAACAACTGCCATTACGGTAAACAGTTCGCTGTACTTACTCTCACACACGTTACAACTATATGAGTTAGCATGAACAACTGCCATTACGGTAAACAGTTCGCTGTACTTGCTCTCACACACGTTACAGCTATATGATTTAGCATGAACAACTGCCATTACGGTAAAGAGTTCGCTGTACTTCCTCTCACACATCTTACAACTACATGAGTTAGCATGAACAACTGCCATTACGGTAAAGAGTTCGCTGTACTTACTCTCACACATGTTACAACTATATGAGTCAGGAGGAACAACTGTCTTTACGTTAAACAGTTCACTCTACTTACTCTCATACATGTTACAACTATATGAGTTAGCATAATACAACTGCCATTACGGTAAACAGTTCACTGTACTTACTCTCATACACGTTACAACTATATGAGTTAGCATGAACAACTGCCATTACGGTAAACAGTTCACTGTACTTATGCTCACACACGTTACAACTATATGAGTTAGCATGAACAACTGCCATTACGGTAAACAGTTCAATGTACTTACGCTCACAGCACGTTACAACTATATGAGTTAGCCTGAACAACTGCCATTACGGTAAACAGTTCACTGTACCTGCTCTCACACACGTTACAACTATATGAGTTAGCATGAACAACTGCCATTACGGTAAACAGTTCGCTGTACTTACTCTCACACACGTTACAACTATATGAGTTAGCATGAACAACTGCCATTACGGTAAACAGTTCGCTGTACATCCTCTCACACATGTTACAACTATATGAGTTAGGAGGAACAACTGCCATTACGTTAAACAGTTCACTCTACTTACTCTCATACATGTTACAACTATATGAGTTAGCATGAACAACTGCCCTTATGGTAAACAGCTCGCTGTAGTTACTCTCACACACGATACAACTATATGAGTTAGCATGAACAACTGCCATTACGGTAAACAGCTCGCTGTACTTACGCTCACACATGTTACAACTATATGAGTTAGCATGAACAACTGCCATTACGGTAAAGAGTTCGCTGTACTTCCTCTCACACATGTTACAACTATATGAGTTAGCATGAACAACTGCCATTACGGTAAACAGTTCACTGTACTTACTCTCACACACGTTACAACAATATGAATTAGCATGAACACCTGCCATTACAGTAACAACTTCACTGTAATTAGGTTCACACACGTTACAACTATATGAGTTAGCCTGAACAACTGCCATTACGGTAAACAGTTCACTGTACCTGCTCTCACACACGTTACAACTATTTGAGTTAGCATGAACAACTGCCATTACGGTAAACAGTTCGCTGTACTTCCTCTCACACATGTTACAACTATATGAGTTAGGAGGAACAACTGCCATTACGTTAAACAGTTCACTCTACTTACTCTCATACATGTTACAACTATATGAGTTAGCATGAACAACTGCCCTTATGGTAAACAGCTCGCTGTAGTTACTCTCACACACGTTACAACTATATGAGTTAGCATGAAAAACTGCCATTACGGTAAACAGCTCGCTGTACTTACGCTCACACATGTTACAACTATATGAGTTAGCCTGAACAACTGCCCTTATGGTAAACAGCTCGCTGTACTTACTCTCACACACGTTAAAACTATATGAGTTAGCATGAACAACTGCCATTACGGTAAACAGTTCGCTGTACTTACTCTTACACACGTTAAAACTATATGAGTTAGCATGAACAACTGCCATTACAGTAAACAGCTCACTGTATTTATGCTCACACATGTTACAACTATTTGAGTTAGCATGAACAACTGCCATTACAGTAAACAGTTCACTGTACTTACGCTCAAACATCTTACAACTATATGAGTTAGGCTGAACAACTGCCATTACAGTAACAACTTCACTGTAATTAGGTTCACACACGTTACAACTATATGAGTTAGCATAAACAACTGCCATTACGGTAAACAGTTCGCTGTACTTACGCTCAAACATGTTACAACTATATGAGTTAGCATGAACAACTGCCATTACGGTAAAGAGTTCGCTGTACTTCCTCTCACACATGTTACAACTATATGAGTTAGCATGAACAACTGCCATTACAGTAAACAGCTCACTGTAGTTATGCTCACACATGTTACAACTATTTGAGTTAGCATGAACAACTGCCATTACGGTTAACAGTTCACTGTACTTACTCTCACACACGTTACAACTATATGAGTTAGCATGAACAACTGCCATTATGGTAAACAATTCACTGTACTTATGCTCACACACGTTACAACTATATGAGTTAGCATGAACAACTGCCATTACGGTAAACAGTTCGCTGTACTTACGCTCACACAGGTTACAACTATATGAGTTAGGAGGAACAACTGCCATTACGTTAAACAGTTCACTCTACTTACTCTCATACATGTTACAACTATATAAGTTAGCATGAACAACTGCCATTACGGTAAACAGTTCGCTGTACTTACTCTCACACACGTTACAACTATATGAGTTAGCATGAACAACTGCCATTACGGTAAACAGTTCGCTGTACTTAATCTCCGACATGTTACAACTATATGAGTTAGCATGAACAACTGCAATTACAGTAAAGAGTTCGCTGTACTTCCTCTCACACATCTTACAACTATATGAGTTAGCATGAACAACTGCCATTACAGTAAACAGCTCACTGTATTTATGCTCACACATGTTACAACTATTTGAGTTAGCATGAACAACTGCCATTACAGTAAACAGTTCACTGTACTTACGCTCAAACATCTTACAACTATATGAGTTAGGCTGAACAACTGCCATTACAGTAACAACTTCACTGTAATTAGGTTCACACACGTTACAACTATATGAGTTAGCATAAACAACTGCCATTACGGTAAACAGTTCGCTGTACTTACGCTCAAACAGGTTACAACTATATGAGTTAGCATGAACAACTGCCATTACGGTAAAGAGTTCGCTGTACTTCCTCTCACACATGTTACAACTATATGAGTTAGCATGAACAACTGCCATTACAGTAAACAGCTCACTGTAGTTATGCTCACACATGTTACAACTATTTGAGTTAGCATGAACAACTGCCATTACGGTAAACAGTTCAATGTACTTACGCTCACAGCACGTTAAAACTATATGAGTTAGCATGAACAACTGCCATTACGGTAAACAGTTCGCTGTACTTACGCTCACATAGGTTACAACTATATGAGTTAGCATGAACAACTGTCATTACGGTAAACAGTTCGCTGTACTTACGCTCAAACACGTTACAACTATATGAGTTAGGCTGAACAACTGCCATTACAGTAACAACTTCACTGTGATTAGGTTCACACACGTTACAACTATATGAGTTAGCATGAACAACTGCCATTACGGTAAACAGTTCGCTGTACTTACGCTCACACATGTTACAACTATATGAGTTAGCATGAACAACTGCCATTACGGTAAAGAGTTCGCTGTACTTCCTCTCACACATGTTACAACTATATGAGTTAGCATGAACAACTGCCATTACAGTAAACAAGCTCACTGTTGTTATACTCACACATGTTACAATTATTTGAGGTAGCATGAACAACTGCCATTACAGTAAACAGTTCACTGTACTTCCTCTCACAAATGTTACAACTATATGAGTTAGGAGGAACAACTGCCATTACGTTAAACAGTTCACTCTACTTACTCTCATACATGTTACAATTGTATGAGTTAGCATGAACAACTGCCATTACGGTAAACAGTTCACTGTACTTACTCTCATACACGTTACATCTATATGAGTTAGCATGAACAACTGCCATTACGGTAAACAGTTCGCTGTACTTACGCTCACACATGTTACAACTATATGAGTTAGCATGAACAACTGCCATTACGGTAAACAGTTCGCTATACTTACTCTCACACACGATACAACTATATGATTTAGCATGAACAACTGCCATTACGGTACACAGTTCACTGTACTTCCTCTCATACATATTACAACTATATGAGTTAGGAGGAACAACTGCCATTACGTTAAACAGTTCACTCTACTTACTCTCACACACGTTACAACTATATGAGTTAGCATGAACAACTGCCATTACAGTAAACAGTTCACTGTACTTCCTCTCACAAATGTTACAACTATATGAGTTAGGAGGAAAAGCTGCCATTACGTTAAACAGTTCACTCTACTTACTCTCACACATGTTACAACTACATGAGTTAGCATGAACAACTGCCATTACGGTAAAGAGTTCGCTGTACTTACTCTCACACATGTTACAACTATATGAGTCAGGAGGAACAACTGTCTTTACGTTAAACAGTTCACTCTACTTACTCTCATACATGTTACAACTATATGAGTTAGCATAATACAACTGCCATTACGGTAAACAGTTCACTGTACTTACTCTCATACACGTTACAACTATATGAGTTAGCATGAACAACTGCCATTACGGTAAACAGTTCGCTGTACTTACGCTCACACATGTTACAACTATATGAGTTAGCATGAACAACTGCCATTACGGTAAACAGTTCGCTGTACTTACTCTCAAACACGTTACAACTATATGATTTAGCATGAACAACTGCCATTACGGTACGCAGTTCAATGTACTGCCTCTCATACATTTTACAACTATATGAGTTAGGAGGAACAACTGCCATTACGTTAAACAGTTCACTCTACTTACTCTCATACATGTTACCACTATATGAGTTAGCATGAACAACTGCCATTACGGTAAACAGTTCACTGTACTTACTCTCACACACGTTACAACAATATGAATTAGCATGAACACCTGCCATTACAGTAACAACTTCACTGTAATTAGGTTCACACACGTTACAACTATATGAGTTAGCATGAACAACTGCCATTACGGTAAACAGTTCACTGTGCTTATGCTCACACACGTTACAACTATATGAGTTAGCATGAACAACTGCCATTACGGTAAACAGTTCAATGTACTTACGCTCACAGCACGTTACAACTATATGAGTTAGCCTGAACAACTGCCATTACGGTAAAAAGTTCACTGTACCTGCTCTCACACACGTTACAAGTATATGAGTAAGCATGAACAACTGCCATTACGGTAAACAGTTCGCTGTACTTCCTCTCACACATGTTACAACTATATGAGTTAGGAGGAACAACTGCCATTACGTTAAACAGTTCACTCTACTTACTCTCATACATGTTACAACTATATGAGTTAGCATGAAAACTGCCCTTATGGTAAACAGCTCGCTGTAGTTACTCTCACACACGTTACAACTATATGAGTTAGCATGAACAACTGCCATTACGGTAAACAGCTCGCTGTACTTACGCTCACACATGTTACAACTATATGAGTTAGCATGAACAACTGCCATTACGGTAAAGAGTTCACTGTACTTACTCTCACACACGTTACAACAATATGAATTAGCATGAACACCTGCCATTACAGTAACAACTTCACTGTAATTAGGTTCACACACGTTACAACTATATGAGTTAGCATGAACAACTGCCATTACGGTAAACAGTTCACTGTGCTTATGCTCACACACGTTACAACTATATGAGTTAGCATGAACAACTGCCATTACGGTAAACAGTTCAATGTACTTACGCTCACAGCACGTTACAACTATATGAGTTAGCCTGAACAACTGCCATTACGGTAAAAAGTTCACTGTACCTGCTCTCACACACGTTACAAGTATATGAGTAAGCATGAACAACTGCCATTACGGTAAACAGTTCGCTGTACTTCCTCTCACACATGTTACAACTATATGAGTTAGGAGGAACAACTGCCATTACGTTAAACAGTTCACTCTACTTACTCTCATACATGTTACAACTATATGAGTTAGCATGAAAACTGCCCTTATGGTAAACAGCTCGCTGTAGTTACTCTCACACACGTTACAACTATATGAGTTAGCATGAACAACTGCCATTACGGTAAACAGCTCGCTGTACTTACGCTCACACATGTTACAACTATATGAGTTAGCATGAACAACTGCCATTACGGTAAAGAGTTCGCTGTACTTCCTCTCACACATGTTACAACTATATTAGTTAGCATGAACAACTGCCATTACGGTAAACAGTTCACTGTACTTACTCTCACACACGTTACAACAATATGAATTAGCATGAACACCTGCCATTACAGTAACAACTTCACTGTAATTAGGTTCACACACGTTACAACTATATGAGTTAGCATGAACAACTGCCATTACGGTAAACAGTTCACTGTACTTATGCTCACACACGTTACAACTATATGAGTTAGCATGAACAACTGCCATTACGGTAAATAGTTCAATGTACTTACGCTCACAGCACGTTACAACTATATGAGTTAGCCTGAACAACTGCCATTACGGTAAACAGTTCACTGTACCTGCTCTCACACACGTTACAACTATATGAGTTAGCATGAACAACTGCCATTACGGTAAACAGTTCGCTGTACTTACTCTCACACATGTTACAACTATATGAGTTTGAAGGAACAACTGCCATTACGTTAAACAGTTCACTCTACTTACTCTCATACATGTTACAACTATATGAGTTAGCATGAACAACTGCCATTACGGTAAACAGTTCGCTGTACTTACTCTCACACACGTTACAAATATATGAGTTAGCATGAACAACTGCCATTACGGTAAACAGTTCACTGTACTTATGCTCACACACGTTACAACTATATGAATTAGCATGAACAACTGCCATTACGGTAAACAGTTCAACGTACTTACGCTCACAGCACGTTACAACTATATGAGTTAGCCTGAACAACTGCCATTACGGTAAACAGTTCACTGTACCTACTCTCACACACGTTACAACTATATGAGTTAGCATGAACAACTGCCATTACGGTAAACAGTTCGCTGTACTTCCTCTCACACATGTTACAACTATATGAGTTAGGAGGAACAACTGCCATTACGTTAAACAGTTCACTCTACTTACTCTCATACATGTTACAACTATATGAGTTAGCATGAACAACTGCCCTTATGGTAAACAGCTCGCTGTACTTACTCTCACACACGTTACAACTATATGAGTTAGCATGAACAACTGCCATTACGGTAAACAGTTCGCTGTACTTACTCTCACACACGTTAAAACTATATGAGTTAGCATGAACAACTGCCATTACGGTAATTAGTTCGCTGTACTTACTCTCCGACATGTTACAACTATATGAGTTAGCATGAACAACTGCCATTACAGTAAAGAGTTCGCTGTACTTCCTCTCACACATGTTACAACTATATGAGTTAGCATGAACAACTGCCATTACAGTAAACAGTTCACTGTACTTCCGCTCAAACATGTTACAACTATTTGAGTTAGCATGAACAACTGCCATTACAGTAACAACTTCACTTTAATTAGGTTCACACACGTTACAACTATATGAGTTAGCATGAACAACTGCCATTACGGTAAACAGTTCGCTGTACTTACGCTCACACAGGTTACAACTATATGAGTTAGCATGAACAACTGCCATCACGGTAAACAGTTCGCTGTACTTACTCTCACACATGTTACAACTATATGAGTTAGGAGGAACAACTGCCATTACGTTAAACAGTTCGCTGTACTTACTCTCAAACACGTTACAACTATATGATTTAGCATGAACAACTGCCATTACGGTAAACAGCTCTCTGTACTGCCTCTCATACATTTTACAACTATATGAGTTAAGAGGAACAACTGCCATTACGTTAAACAGTTCACTCTACTAACTCTCATACATGTTACCACTATATGAGTTAGCATGAACAACTGCCATTACGGTAAACAGTTCACTGTACTTACTCTCACACACGTTACAACAATATGAATTAGCATGAACACCTGCCATTACAGTAACAACTTCACTGTAATTAGGTTCACACACGTTACAACTATATGAGTTAGCATGAACAACTGCCATTACGGTAAACAGTTCACTGTACTTATGCTCACACACGTTACAACTATATGAGTTAGCATGAACAACTGCCATTACGGTAAACAGTTCAATGTACTTACGCTCACAGCACGTTACAACTATATGAGTTAGCCTGAACAACTGCCATTACGGTAAAAAGTTCACTGTACCTGCTCTCACACACGTTACAAGTATATGAGTAAGCATGAACAACTGCCATTACGGTAAACAGTTCGCTGTACTTCCTCTCACACATGTTACAACTATATGAGTTAGGAGGAACAACTGCCATTACGTTAAACAGTTCACTCTACTTACTCTCATACATGTTACAACTATATGAGTTAGCATGAAAACTGCCCTTATGGTAAACAGCTCGCTGTAGTTAATCTCACACACGTTACAACTATATGAGTTAGCATGAACAACTGCCATTACGGTAAACAGCTCGCTGTACTTACGCTCACACATGTTACAACTATATGAGTTAGCATGAACAACTGCCATTACGGTAAAGAGTTCGCTGTACTTCCTCTCACACATGTTACAACTATATTAGTTAGCATGAACAACTGCCATTACGGTAAACAGTTCACTGTACTTACTCTCACACACGTTACAACAATATGAATTAGCATGAACACCTGCCATTACAGTAACAACTTCACTGTAATTAGGTTCACACACGTTACAACTATATGAGTTAGCATGAACAACTGCCATTACGGTAAACAGTTCACTGTACTTATGCTCACACACGTTACAACTATATGAGTTAGCATGAACAACTGCCATTACGGTAAACAGTTCAACGTACTTACGCTCACAGCACGTTACAACTATATGAGTTAGCCTGAACAACTGCCATTACGGTAAACAGTTCACTGTACCTACTCTCACACACGTTACAACTATATGAGTTAGCATGAACAACTGCCATTACGGTAAACAGTTCGCTGTACTTCCTCTCACACATGTTACAACTATATGAGTTAGGAGGAACAACTGCCATTACGTTAAACAGTTCACTCTACTTACTCTCATACATGTTACAACTATATGAGTTAGCATGAACAACTGCCCTTATGGTAAACAGCTCGCTGTACTTACTCTCACACACGTTACAACTATATGAGTTAGCATGAACAACTGCCATTACGGTAAACAGTTCGCTGTACTTACTCTCACACACGTTAAAACTATATGAGTTAGCATGAACAACTGCCATTACGGTAATTAGTTCGCTGTACTTACTCTCCGACATGTTACAACTATATGAGTTAGCATGAACAACTGCCATTACAGTAAAGAGTTCGCTGTACTTCCTCTCACACATGTTACAACTATATGAGTTAGCATGAACAACTGCCATTACAGTAAACAGTTCACTGTACTTCCGCTCAAACATGTTACAACTATTTGAGTTAGCATGAACAACTGCCATTACAGTAACAACTTCACTTTAATTAGGTTCACACACGTTACAACTATATGAGTTAGCATGAACAACTGCCATTACGGTAAACAGTTCGCTGTACTTACGCTCACACAGGTTACAACTATATGAGTTAGCATGAACAACTGCCATCACGGTAAACAGTTCGCTGTACTTACTCTCACACATGTTACAACTATATGAGTTAGGAGGAACAACTGCCATTACGTTAAACAGTTCGCTGTACTTACTCTCAAACACGTTACAACTATATGATTTAGCATGAACAACTGCCATTACGGTAAACAGCTCTCTGTACTGCCTCTCATACATTTTACAACTATATGAGTTAAGAGGAACAACTGCCATTACGTTAAACAGTTCACTCTACTAACTCTCATACATGTTACCACTATATGAGTTAGCATGAACAACTGCCATTACGGTAAACAGTTCACTGTACTTACTCTCACACACGTTACAACAATATGAATTAGCATGAACACCTGCCATTACAGTAACAACTTCACTGTAATTAGGTTCACACACGTTACAACTATATGAGTTAGCATGAACAACTGCCATTACGGTAAACAGTTCACTGTACTTATGCTCACACACGTTACAACTATATGAGTTAGCATGAACAACTGCCATTACGGTAAACAGTTCAATGTACTTACGCTCACAGCACGTTACAACTATATGAGTTAGCCTGAACAACTGCCATTACGGTAAAAAGTTCACTGTACCTGCTCTCACACACGTTACAAGTATATGAGTAAGCATGAACAACTGCCATTACGGTAAACAGTTCGCTGTACTTCCTCTCACACATGTTACAACTATATGAGTTAGGAGGAACAACTGCCATTACGTTAAACAGTTCACTCTACTTACTCTCATACATGTTACAACTATATGAGTTAGCATGAAAACTGCCCTTATGGTAAACAGCTCGCTGTAGTTAATCTCACACACGTTACAACTATATGAGTTAGCATGAACAACTGCCATTACGGTAAACAGCTCGCTGTACTTACGCTCACACATGTTACAACTATATGAGTTAGCATGAACAACTGCCATTACGGTAAAGAGTTCGCTGTACTTCCTCTCACACATGTTACAACTATATTAGTTAGCATGAACAACTGCCATTACGGTAAACAGTTCACTGTACTTACTCTCACACACGTTACAACAATATGAATTAGCATGAACACCTGCCATTACAGTAACAACTTCACTGTAATTAGGTTCACACACGTTACAACTATATGAGTTAGCATGAACAACTGCCATTACGGTAAACAGTTCACTGTACTTATGCTCACACACGTTACAACTATATGAGTTAGCATGAACAACTGCCATTACGGTAAACAGTTCAACGTACTTACGCTCACAGCACGTTACAACTATATGAGTTAGCATGAACAACTTCCATTACGGTAAACAGTTCACTGTACCTACTCTCACACACGTTACAACTATATGAGTTAGCATGAACAACTGCCATTACGGTAAACAGTTCGCTGTACTTCCTCTCACACATGTTACAACTATATGAGTTAGGAGGAACAACTGCCATTACGTTAAACAGTTCACTCTACTTACTCTCATACATGTTACAACTATATGAGTTAGCATGAACAACTGCCCTTATGGTAAACAGCTCGCTGTACTTACTCTCACACACGTTACAACTATATGAGTTAGCATGAACAACTGCCATTACGGTAAACAGTTCGCTGTACTTACTCTCACACACGTTAAAACTATATGAGTTAGCATGAACAACTGCCATTACGGTAATTAGTTCGCTGTACTTACTCTCCGACATGTTACAACTATATGAGTTAGCATGAACAACTGCCATTACAGTAAAGAGTTCGCTGTACTTCCTCTCACACATGTTACAACTATATGAGTTAGCATGAACAACTGCCATTACAGTAAACAGTTCACTGTACTTCCGCTTAAACATGTTACAACTATTTGAGTTAGCATGAACAACTGCCATTACAGTAACAACTTCACTTTAATTAGGTTCACACACGTTACAACTATATGAGTTAGCATGAACAACTGCCATTACGGTAAACAGTTCGCTGTACTTAGGCTCACACAGGTTACAACTATATGAGTTAGCATGAACAACTGCCATCACGGTAAACAGTTCGCTGTACTTACTCTCACACATGTTACAACTATATGAGTTAGGAGGAACAACTGCCATTACGTTAAACAGTTCACTCTACTTACTCTCATACATGTTACAACTATATGAGTTAGCATGAACAACTGCCATTACGGTAAACAGTTCGCTGTACTTACTCTCACACACGTTACAACTATATGAGTTAGCATGAACAACTGCCATTACGGTAAACAGTTCGCTGTACTTGATCTCACACACGTTACAGCTATATGATTTAGCATGAACAACTGCCATTACGGTAAAGAGTTCGCTGTACTTCCTCTCACACATCTTACAACTATATGAGTTAGCATGAACAACTGCCATTACAGTAAACAGCTCACTGTAGTTATGCTCACACATGTTACAACTATTTGAGTTAGCATGAACAACTGCCATTACAGTAAACAGTTCACTGTACTTACGCTCAAACATCTTACAACTATATGAGTTAGGCTGAACAACAGCCATTACAGTAACAACTTCACTGTAATTAGGTTCACACACGTTACAACTATATGAGTTAGCATGAACAACTGCCATTACGGTAAAGAGTTCGCTGTACTTCCTCTCACACATGTTACAACTATATGAGTTAGCATGAACAACTGCCATTACAGTAAACAGCTCACTGTAGTTATGCTCACACATGTTACAACTATTTGAGTTAGCATGAACAACTGCCATTACAGTAAACAGTTCACTGTACTTCCTCTCACAAATGTTACAACTATATGAGTTAGGAGGAACAACAACCATTACGTTAAACAGTTCACTCTACTTACTCTCATACATGTTACAACTATATGAGTTAGCATGAACAACTGCCATTACGGTAAACAGTTCACTGTTCTTACTCTCATACACGTTACAACTATATGAGTTAGCATGAACAACTGCCATTACGGTAAACAGTTCGCTGTACTTACGCTCACACATGTTACAACTATATGAGTTAGCATGAACAACTGCCATTACGGTAAACAGTTCGCTGTACTTACTCTCACACACGTTACAACTATATGATTTAGCATGAACAACTGCCATTACGGTACACAGTTCACTGTACTTCCTCTCATACATATTACAACTATATGAGTTAGGAGGAACAACTGCCATTACGTTAAACAGTTCGCTGTACTTACTCTCACACACGTTAAAACTATATGAGTTAGCATGAACAACTGCCATTACGGTAATTAGTTCGCTGTACTTACTCTCCGACATGTTACAACTATATGAGTTAGCATGAACAACTGCCATTACAGTAAAGAGTTCGCTGTACTTCCTCTCACACATGTTACAACTATATGAGTTAGCATGAACAACTGCCATTACAGTAAACAGTTCACTGTACTTCCGCTCAAACATGTTACAACTATTTGAGTTAGCATGAACAACTGCCATTACAGTAACAACTTCACTTTAATTAGGTTCACACACGTTACAACTATATGAGTTAGCATGAACAACTGCCATTACGGTAAACAGTTCGCTGTACTTACGCTCACACAGGTTACAACTATATGAGTTAGCATGAACAACTGCCATCACGGTAAACAGTTCGCTGTACTTACTCTCACACATGTTACAACTATATGAGTTAGGAGGAACAACTGCCATTACGTTAAACAGTTCACTCTACTTACTCTCATACATGTTACAACTATATGAGTTAGCATGAACAACTGCCATTACGGTAAACAGTTCGCTGTACTTACTCTCACACACGTTACAACTATATGAGTTAGCATGAACAACTGCCATTACGGTAAACAGTTCGCTGTACTTGATCTCACACACGTTACAGCTATATGATTTAGCATGAACAACTGCCATTACGGTAAAGAGTTCGCTGTACTTCCTCTCACACATCTTACAACTATATGAGTTAGCATGAACAACTGCCATTACAGTAAACAGCTCACTGTAGTTATGCTCACACATGTTACAACTATTTGAGTTAGCATGAACAACTGCCATTACAGTAAACAGTTCACTGTACTTACGCTCAAACATCTTACAACTATATGAGTTAGGCTGAACAACAGCCATTACAGTAACAACTTCACTGTAATTAGGTTCACACACGTTACAACTATATGAGTTAGCATGAACAACTGCCATTACGGTAAAGAGTTCGCTGTACTTCCTCTCACACATGTTACAACTATATGAGTTAGCATGAACAACTGCCATTACAGTAAACAGCTCACTGTAGTTATGCTCACACATGTTACAACTATTTGAGTTAGCATGAACAACTGCCATTACAGTAAACAGTTCACTGTACTTCCTCTCACAAATGTTACAACTATATGAGTTAGGAGGAACAACAACCATTACGTTAAACAGTTCACTCTACTTACTCTCATACATGTTACAACTATATGAGTTAGCATGAACAACTGCCATTACGGTAAACAGTTCACTGTTCTTACTCTCATACACGTTACAACTATATGAGTTAGCATGAACAACTGCCATTACGGTAAACAGTTCGCTGTACTTACGCTCACACATGTTACAACTATATGAGTTAGCATGAACAACTGCCATTACGGTAAACAGTTCGCTGTACTTACTCTCACACACGTTACAACTATATGATTTAGCATGAACAACTGCCATTACGGTACACAGTTCACTGTACTTCCTCTCATACATATTACAACTATATGAGTTAGGAGGAACAACTGCCATTACGTTAAACAGTTCACTCTACTTACTCTCACACACGTTACAACATTATGAGTTAGCCTGAACAACTGCCATTACGGTAAACAGTTCACTGTACCTACTCTCACACACGTTACAACTATATGAGTTAGCATGAACAACTGCCATTACGGTAAACAGTTAGCTGTACTTACTCTCACACACGTTACAACTATATGATTTAGCATGAACAACTGCCATTACGGTACACAGTTCACTGTACTTCCTCTCATACATATTACAACTATATGAGTTAGGAGGAACAACTGCCATTACGTTAAACAGTTCACTCTACTTACTCTCACACACGTTACAACTATATGAGTTAGCATGAACAACTGTCATTACAGTAAACAGTTCACTGTACTTCCTCTCATAAATGTTACAACTATATGAGTTAGGAGGAAAAGCTGCCATTACGTTAAACAGTTCACTCTACTTACTCTCACACATGTTACAACTACATGAGTTAGCATGAACAACTGCCATTACGGTAAAGAGTTCGCTGTACTTACTCTCACACATGTTACAACTATATGAGTCAGGAGGAACAACTGTCTTTACGTTAAACAGTTCACTCTACTTACTCTCATACATGTTACAACTATATGAGTTAGCATAATACAACTGCCATTACGGTAAACAGTTCACTGTACTTACTCTCATACACGTTACAACTATATGAGTTAGCATGAACAACTGCCATTACAGTAAACAGCTCACTGTAGTTATGCTCACACATGTTACAACTATTTGAGTTAGCATGAACAACTGCCATTACAGTAAACAGTTCACTGTACTTCCTCTCACAAATGTTACAACTATATGAGTTAGGAGGAACAACAACCATTACGTTAAACAGTTCACTCTACTTACTCTCATACATGTTACAACTATATGAGTTAGCATGAACAACTGCCATTACGGTAAACAGTTCACTGTTCTTACTCTCATACACGTTACAACTATATGAGTTAGCATGAACAACTGCCATTACGGTAAACAGTTCGCTGTACTTACTCTCACACACGTTACAACTATATGATTTAGCATGAACAACTGCCATTACGGTACACAGTTCACTGTACTTCCTCTCATACATATTACAACTATATGAGTTAGGAGGAACAACTGCCATTACGTTAAACAGTTCACTCTACTTACTCTCACACACGTTACAACATTATGAGTTAGCCTGAACAACTGCCATTACGGTAAACAGTTCACTGTACCTACTCTCACACACGTTACAACTATATGAGTTAGCATGAACAACTGCCATTACGGTAAACAGTTCGCTGTACTTACTCTCACACACGTTACAACTATATGATTTAGCATGAACAACTGCCATTACGGTACACAGTTCACTGTACTTCCTCTCATACATATTACAACTATATGAGTTAGGAGGAACAACTGCCATTACGTTAAACAGTTCACTCTACTTACTCTCACACACGTTACAACTATATGAGTTAGCATGAACAACTGCCATTTCAGTAAACAGTTCACTGTACTTCCTCTCACAAATGTTACAACTATATGAGTTAGGAGGAAAAGCTGCCATTACGTTAAACAGTTCACTCTACTTACTCTCACACATGTTACAACTACATGAGTTAGCATGAACAACTGCCATTACGGTAAAGAGTTCGCTGTACTTACTCTCACACATGTTACAACTATATGAGTCAGGAGGAACAACTGTCTTTACGTTAAACAGTTCACTCTACTTACTCTCATACATGTTACAACTATATGAGTTAGCATAATACAACTGCCATTACGGTAAACAGTTCACTGTACTTACTCTCATACACGTTACAACTATATGAGTTAGCATGAACAACTGCCATTACGGTAAACAGTTCGCTGTACTTACTCTCACACACGTTACAACTATATGAGTTAGCATGAACAACTGCCATTACGGTAAACAGTTCGCTGTACATCCTCTCACACATGTTACAACTATATGAGTTAGGAGGAACAACTGCCATTACGTTAAACAGTTCACTCTACTTACTCTCATATATGTTACAACTATATGAGTTAGCATGAACAACTGCCCTTATGGTAAACAGCTCGCTGTATTTACTCTCACACACGATACAACTATATGAGTTAGCATGAACAACTGCCATTACGGTAAACAGCTCGCTGTACTTACGCTCACACATGTTACAACTATATGAGTTAGCATGAACAACTGCCATTACGGTAAAGAGTTCGCTGTACTTCCTCTCACACATGTTACAACTATATGAGTTAGCATGAACAACTGCCATTACGGTAAACAGTTCACTGTACTTACTTTCACACACGTTACAACAATATGAATTAGCATGAACACCTGCCATTACAGTAACAACTTCACTGTAATTAGGTTCACACACGTTACAACTATATGAGTTAGCCTGAACAACTGCCATTACGGTAAACAGTTCACTGTACCTGCTCTCACACACGTTACAACTATTTGAGTTAGCATGAACAACTGCCATTACGGTAAACAGTTCGCTGTACATCCTCTCACACATGTTACAACTATATGAGTTAGGAGGAACAACTGCCATTACGTTAAACAGTTCACTCTACTTACTCTCATACATGTTACAACTATATGAGTTAGCATGAACAACTGCCCTTATGGTAAACAGCTCGCTGTAGTTACTCTCACACACGATACAACTATATGAGTTAGCATGAACAACTGCCATTACGGTAAACAGCTCGCTGTACTTACGCTCACACATGTTACAACTATATGAGTTAGCATGAACAACTGCCATTACGGTAAAGAGTTCACTGTACTTACTCTCATACACGTTACAACTATATGAGTTAGCATGAACAACTGCCATTACGGTAAACAGTTCGCTGTACTTACTCTCACACACGTTACAACTATATGAGTTAGCATGAACAACTGCCATTACGGTAAACAGTTCGCTGTACATCCTCTCACACATGTTACAACTATATGAGTTAGGAGGAACAACTGCCATTACGTTAAACAGTTCACTCTACTTACTCTCATATATGTTACAACTATATGAGTTAGCATGAACAACTGCCTCTTATGGTAAACAGCTCGCTGTATTTACTCTCACACACGATACAACTATATGAGTTAGCATGAACAACTGCCATTACGGTAAACAGCTCGCTGTACTTACGCTCACACATGTTACAACTATATGAGTTAGCATGAACAACTGCCATTACGGTAAAGAGTTCGCTGTACTTCCTCTCACACATGTTACAACTATATGAGTTAGCATGAACAACTGCCATTACGGTAAACAGTTCACTGTACTTACTCTCACACACGTTACAACAATATGAATTAGCATGAACACCTGCCATTACAGTAACAACTTCACTGTAATTAGGTTCACACACGTTACAACTATATGAGTTAGCCTGAACAACTGCCATTACGGTAAACAGTTCACTGTACCTGCTCTCACACACGTTACAACTATTTGAGTTAGCATGAACAACTGCCATTACGGTAAACAGTTCGCTGTACATCCTCTCACACATGTTACAACTATATGAGTTAGGAGGAACAACTGCCATTACGTTAAACAGTTCACTCTACTTACTCTCATACATGTTACAACTATATGAGTTAGCATGAACAACTGCCCTTATGGTAAACAGCTCGCTGTAGTTACTCTCACACACGATACAACTATATGAGTTAGCATGAACAACTGCCATTACGGTAAACAGCTCGCTGTACTTACGCTCACACATGTTACAACTATATGAGTTAGCATGAACAACTGCCATTACGGTAAAGAGTTCGCTGTACTTACTCTCACACACGTTACAACAATATGAATTAGCATGAACACCTGCCATTACAGTAACAACTTCACTGTAATTAGGTTCACACACGTTACAACTATATGAGTTAGCCTGAACAACTGCCATTACGGTAAACAGTTCACTGTACCTGCTCTCACACACGTTACAACTATTTGAGTTAGCATGAACAACTGCCATTACGGTAAACAGTTCGCTGTACTTCCTCTCACACATGTTACAACTATATGAGTTAGGAGGAACAACTGCCATTACGTTAAACAGTTCACTCTACTTACTCTCATACATGTTACAACTATATGAGTTAGCATGAACAACTGCCCTTATGGTAAACAGCTCGCTGTAGTTACTCTCACACACGTTACAACTATATGAGTTAGCATGAACAACTGCCATTACGGTAAACAGCTCGCTGTACTTACGCTCACACATGTTACAACTATATGAGTTAGCCTGAACAACTGCCCTTATGGTAAACAGCTCGCTGTACTTACTCTCACACACGTTAAAACTATATGAGTTAGCATGAACAACTGCCATTACGGTAAACAGTTCGCTGTACTTACTCTTACACACGTTAAAACTATATGAGTTAGCATGAACAACTGCCATTACGGTAAATAGTTCGCTGTACTTACTCTCCGACATGTTACAACTATATGAGTTAGCATGAACAACTGCCATTACAGTAAAGAGTTCGCTGTACTTCCTCTCACACATGTTACAACTATATGAGTTAGCATGAACAACTGCCATTACAGTAAACAGTTCACTGTACTTACGCTCAAACATGTTACAACTATTTGAGTTAGCATGAACAACTGCCATTACAGTAACAACTTCACTTTAATTAGGTTCACACACGTTACAACTATATGAGTTAGCATGAACAACTGCCATTACGGTAAACAGTTCGCTGTACTTACGCTCACACAGGTTACAACTATATGAGTTAGGAGGAACAACTGCCATTACGTTAAACAGTTCACTCTACTTACTCTCATACATGTTACAACTATATAAGTTAGCATGAACAACTGCCATTACGGTAAACAGTTCGCTGTACTTACTCTCACACACGTTACAACTATATGAGTTAGCATGAACAACTGCCATTACGGTAAACAGTTCGCTGTACTTAATCTCCGACATGTTACAACTATATGAGTTAGCATGAACAACTGCAATTACAGTAAAGAGTTCGCTGTACTTCCTCTCACACATCTTACAACTATATGAGTTAGCATGAACAACTGCCATTACAGTAAACAGCTCACTGTATTTATGCTCACACATGTTACAACTATTTGAGTTAGCATGAACAACTGCCATTACAGTAAACAGTTCACTGTACTTACGCTCAAACATCTTACAACTATATGAGTTAGGCTGAACAACTGCCATTACAGTAACAACTTCACTGTAATTAGGTTCACACACGTTACAACTATATGAGTTAGCATAAACAACTGCCATTACGGTAAACAGTTCGCTGTACTTACGCTCAAACATGTTACAACTATATGAGTTAGCATGAACAACTGCCATTACGGTAAAGAGTTCGCTGTACTTCCTCTCACACATGTTACAACTATATGAGTTAGCATGAACAACTGCCATTACAGTAAACAGCTCACTGTAGTTATGCTCACACATGTTACAACTATATGAGTTAGCATGAACAACTGCCATTACGGTAAACAGTTCGCTGTACTTACGCTCACACAGGTTACAACTATATGAGTTAGGAGGAACAACTGCCATTACGTTAAACAGTTCACTCTACTTACTCTCATACATGTTACAACTATATAAGTTAGCATGAACAACTGCCATTACGGTAAACAGTTCGCTGTACTTACTCTCACACACGTTACAACTATATGAGTTAGCATGAACAACTGCCATTACGGTAAACAGTTCGCTGTACTTAATCTCCGACATGTTACAACTATATGAGTTAGTTTGAACAACTGCAATTACAGTAAAGAGTTCGCTGTACTTCCTCTCACACATCTTACAACTATATGAGTTAGCATGAACAACTGCCATTACAGTAAACAGCTCACTGTACTTACTCTCACACACGTTACAACTATATGATTTAGCATGAACAACTGCCATTACGGTACACAGTTCACTGTACTTCCTCTCATACATATTACAACTATATGAGTTAGGAGGAACAACTGCCATTACGTTAAACAGTTCACTCTACTTACTCTCACACACGTTACAACATTATGAGTTAGCCTGAACAACTGCCATTACGGTAAACAGTTCACTGTACCTACTCTCACACACGTTACAACTATATGAGTTAGCATGAACAACTGCCATTACGGTAAACAGTTCGCTGTACTTACTCTCACACACGTTACAACTATATGATTTAGCATGAACAACTGCCATTACGGTACACAGTTCACTGTACTTCCTCTCATACATATTACAACTATATGAGTTAGGAGGAACAACTGCCATTACGTTAAACAGTTCACTCTACTTACTCTCACACACGTTACAACTATATGAGTTAGCATGAACAACTGCCATTACAGTAAACAGTTCACTGTACTTCCTCTCACAAATGTTACAACTATATGAGTTAGGAGGAAAAGCTGCCATTACGTTAAACAGTTCACTCTACTTACTCTCACACATGTTACAACTACATGAGTTAGCATGAACAACTGCCATTACGGTAAAGAGTTCGCTGTACTTACTCTCACACATGTTACAACTATATGAGTCAGGAGGAACAACTGTCTTTACGTTAAACAGTTCACTCTACTTACTCTCATACATGTTACAACTATATGAGTTAGCATAATACAACTGCCATTACGGTAAACAGTTCACTGTACTTACTCTCATACACGTTACAACTATATGAGTTAGCATGAACAACTGCCATTACGGTAAACAGTTCGCTGTACTTACTCTCACACACGTTACAACTATATGAGTTAGCATGAACAACTGCCATTACGGTAAACAGTTCGCTGTACATCCTCTCACACATGTTACAACTATATGAGTTAGGAGGAACAACTGCCATTACGTTAAACAGTTCACTCTACTTACTCTCATACATGTTACAACTATATGAGTTAGCATGAACAACTGCCCTTACGGTAAACAGCTCGCTGTAGTTACTCTCACACACGATACAACTATATGAGTTAGCATGAACAAC
Organism: Lampris megalopsis; assembly: GCA_022114975.2. NCBI lineage: Eukaryota > Metazoa > Chordata > Actinopteri > Lampriformes > Lampridae > Lampris > Lampris megalopsis. The sequence continues at coordinate 876,149 of JAJHIY020000614.1, forward strand.
TGCCATTACAGTAACAACTTCACTGTAATTAGGTTCACACACGTTACAACTATATGAGTTAGCATGAACAACTGCCATTACGGTAAACAGTTCACTGTGCTTATGCTCACACACGTTACAACTATATGAGTTAGCATGAACAACTGCCATTACGGTAAACAGTTCAATGTACTTACGCTCACAGCACGTTACAACTATATGAGTTAGCCTGAACAACTGCCATTACGGTAAAAAGTTCACTGTACCTGCTCTCACACACGTTACAAGTATATGAGTAAGCATGAACAACTGCCATTACGGTAAACAGTTCGCTGTACTTCCTCTCACACATGTTACAACTATATGAGTTAGGAGGAACAACTGCCATTACGTTAAACAGTTCACTCTACTTACTCTCATACATGTTACAACTATATGAGTTAGCATGAAAACTGCCCTTATGGTAAACAGCTCGCTGTACTTACGCTCACACACGTTACAACTTTATGAGTTAGCATGAACAACTGCCATTACGGTAAACAGCTCGCTGTACTTACGCTCACACATGTTACAACTATATGAGTTAGCATGAACAACTGCCATTACGGTAAAGAGTTCACTGTACTTACTCTCACACACGTTACAACAATATGAATTAGCATGAACACCTGCCATTACAGTAACAACTTCACTGTAATTAGGTTCACACACGTTACAACTATATGAGTTAGCATGAACAACTGCCATTACGGTAAACAGTTCACTGTGCTTATGCTCACACACGTTACAACTATATGAGTTAGCATGAACAACTGCCATTACGGTAAACAGTTCAATGTACTTACGCTCACAGCACGTTACAACTATATGAGTTAGCCTGAACAACTGCCATTACGGTAAAAAGTTCACTGTACCTGCTCTCACACACGTTACAAGTATATGAGTTAGCATGAACAACTGCCATTACGGTAAACAGTTCGCTGTACTTCCTCTCACACATGTTACAACTATATGAGTTAGGAGGAACAACTGCCATTACGTTAAACAGTTCACTCTACTTACTCTCATACATGTTACAACTATATGAGTTAGCATGAAAACTGCCCTTATGGTAAACAGCTCGCTGTAGTTACTCTCACACACGTTACAACTATATGAGTTAGCATGAACAACTGCCATTACGGTAAACAGCTCGCTGTACTTACGCTCACACATGTTACAACTATATGAGTTAGCATGAACAACTGCCATTACGGTAAAGAGTTCGCTGTACTTCCTCTCACACATGTTACAACTATATTAGTTAGCATGAACAACTGCCATTACGGTAAACAGTTCACTGTACTTACTCTCACACACGTTACAACAATATGAATTAGCATGAACACCTGCCATTACAGTAACAACTTCACTGTAATTAGGTTCACACACGTTACAACTATATGAGTTAGCATGAACAACTGCCATTACGGTAAACAGTTCACTGTACTTATGCTCACACACGTTACAACTATATGAGTTAGCATGAACAACTGCCATTACGGTAAACAGTTCAATGTACTTACGCTCACAGCACGTTGCAACTATATGAGTTAGCCTGAACAACTGCCATTACGGTAAACAGTTCACTGTACCTGCTCTCACACACGTTACAACTATATGAGTTAGCATGAACAACTGCCATTAAGGTAAACAGTTCGCTGTACTTACTCTCACACATGTTACAACTATATGAGTTTGAAGGAACAACTGCCATTACGTTAAACAGTTCACTCTACTTACTCTCATACATGTTACAACTATATGAGTTAGCATGAACAACTGCCATTACGGTAAACAGTTCGCTGTACTTACTCTCACACACGTTACAAATATATGAGTTAGCATGAACAACTGCCATTACGGTAAACAGTTCACTGTACTTATGCTCACACACGTTACAACTATATGAATTAGCATGAACAACTGCCATTACGGTAAACAGTTCAACGTACTTACGCTCACAGCACGTTACAACTATATGAGTTAGCCTGAACAACTGCCATTACGGTAAACAGTTCACTGTACCTACTCTCACACACGTTACAACTATATGAGTTAGCATGAACAACTGCCATTACGGTAAACAGTTCGCTGTACTTCCTCTCACACATGTTACAACTATATGAGTTAGGAGGAACAACTGCCATTACGTTAAACAGTTCACTCTACTTACTCTCATACATGTTACAACTATATGAGTTAGCATGAACAACTGCCCTTATGGTAAACAGCTCGCTGTACTTACTCTCACACACGTTACAACTATATGAGTTAGCATGAACAACTGCCATTACGGTAAACAGTTCGCTGTACTTACTCTCACACACGTTAAAACTATATGAGTTAGCATGAACAACTGCCATTACGGTAATTAGTTCGCTGTACTTACTCTCCGACATGTTACAACTATATGAGTTAGCATGAACAACTGCCATTACAGTAAAGAGTTCGCTGTACTTCCTCTCACACATGTTACAACTATATGAGTTAGCATGAACAACTGCCATTACAGTAAACAGTTCACTGTACTTCCGCTCAAACATGTTACAACTATTTGAGTTAGCATGAACAACTGCCATTACAGTAACAACTTCACTTTAATTAGGTTCACACACGTTACAACTATATGAGTTAGCATGAACAACTGCCATTACGGTAAACAGTTCGCTGTACTTACGCTCACACAGGTTACAACTATATGAGTTAGCATGAACAACTGCCATCACGGTAAACAGTTCGCTGTACTTACTCTCACACATGTTACAACTATATGAGTTAGGAGGAACAACTGCCATTACGTTAAACAGTTCGCTGTACTTACTCTCAAACACGTTACAACTATATGATTTAGCATGAACAACTGCCATTACGGTACACAGTTCAATGTACTGCCTCTCATACATTTTACAACTATATGAGTTAGGAGGAACAACTGCCATTACGTTAAACAGTTCACTCTACTAACTCTCATACATGTTACCACTATATGAGTTAGCATGAACAACTGCCATTACGGTAAACAGTTCACTGTACTTACTCTCACACACGTTACAACAATATGAGTTAGCATGAACAACTGCCATTACAGTAAACAGCTCACTGTAGTTATGCTCACACATGTTACAACTATTTGAGTTAGCATGAACAACTGCCATTACAGTAAACAGTTCACTGTACTTCCTCTCACAAATGTTACAACTATATGAGTTAGGAGGAACAACAACCATTACGTTAAACAGTTCACTCTACTTACTCTCATACATGTTACAACTATATGAGTTAGCATGAACAACTGCCATTACGGTAAACAGTTCACTGTTCTTACTCTCATACACGTTACAACTATATGAGTTAGCATGAACAACTGCCATTACGGTAAACAGTTCGCTGTACTTACGCTCACACATGTTACAACTATATGAGTTAGCATGAACAACTGCCATTACGGTAAACAGTTCGCTGTACTTACTCTCACACACGTTACAACTATATGATTTAGCATGAACAACTGCCATTACGGTACACAGTTCACTGTACTTCCTCTCATACATATTACAACTATATGAGTTAGGAGGAACAACTGCCATTACGTTAAACAGTTCGCTGTACTTACTCTCACACACGTTAAAACTATATGAGTTAGCATGAACAACTGCCATTACGGTAATTAGTTCGCTGTACTTACTCTCCGACATGTTACAACTATATGAGTTAGCATGAACAACTGCCATTACAGTAAAGAGTTCGCTGTACTTCCTCTCACACATGTTACAACTATATGAGTTAGCATGAACAACTGCCATTACAGTAAACAGTTCACTGTACTTCCGCTCAAACATGTTACAACTATTTGAGTTAGCATGAACAACTGCCATTACAGTAACAACTTCACTTTAATTAGGTTCACACACGTTACAACTATATGAGTTAGCATGAACAACTGCCATTACGGTAAACAGTTCGCTGTACTTACGCTCACACAGGTTACAACTATATGAGTTAGCATGAACAACTGCCATCACGGTAAACAGTTCGCTGTACTTACTCTCACACATGTTACAACTATATGAGTTAGGAGGAACAACTGCCATTACGTTAAACAGTTCACTCTACTTACTCTCATACATGTTACAACTATATGAGTTAGCATGAACAACTGCCATTACGGTAAACAGTTCGCTGTACTTACTCTCACACACGTTACAACTATATGAGTTAGCATGAACAACTGCCATTACGGTAAACAGTTCGCTGTACTTGATCTCACACACGTTACAGCTATATGATTTAGCATGAACAACTGCCATTACGGTAAAGAGTTCGCTGTACTTCCTCTCACACATCTTACAACTATATGAGTTAGCATGAACAACTGCCATTACAGTAAACAGCTCACTGTAGTTATGCTCACACATGTTACAACTATTTGAGTTAGCATGAACAACTGCCATTACAGTAAACAGTTCACTGTACTTACGCTCAAACATCTTACAACTATATGAGTTAGGCTGAACAACAGCCATTACAGTAACAACTTCACTGTAATTAGGTTCACACACATTACAACTATATGAGTTAGCATGAACAACTGCCATTACGGTAAAGAGTTCGCTGTACTTCCTCTCACACATGTTACAACTATATGAGTTAGCATGAACAACTGCCATTACAGTAAACAGCTCACTGTAGTTATGCTCACACATGTTACAACTATTTGAGTGAGCATGAACAACTGCCATTACAGTAAACAGTTCACTGTACTTCCTCTCACAAATGTTACAACTATATGAGTTAGGAGGAACAACAACCATTACGTTAAACAGTTCACTCTACTTACTCTCATACATGTTACAACTATATGAGTTAGCATGAACAACTGCCATTACGGTAAACAGTTCACTGTTCTTACTCTCATACACGTTACAACTATATGAGTTAGCATGAACAACTGCCATTACGGTAAACAGTTCGCTGTACTTACGCTCACACATGTTACAACTATATGAGTTAGCATGAACAACTGCCATTACGGTAAACAGTTCGCTGTACTTACTCTCACACACGTTACAACTATATGATTTAGCATGAACAACTGCCATTACGGTACACAGTTCACTGTACTTCCTCTCATACATATTACAACTATATGAGTTAGGAGGAACAACTGCCATTACGTTAAACAGTTCACTCTACTTACTCTCACACACGTTACAACATTATGAGTTAGCCTGAACAACTGCCATTACGGTAAACAGTTCACTGTACCTACTCTCACACACGTTACAACTATATGAGTTAGCATGAACAACTGCCATTACGGTAAACAGTTAGCTGTACTTACTCTCACACACGTTACAACTATATGATTTAGCATGAACAACTGCCATTACGGTACACAGTTCACTGTACTTCCTCTCATACATATTACAACTATATGAGTTAGGAGGAACAACTGCCATTACGTTAAACAGTTCACTCTACTTACTCTCACACACGTTACAACTATATGAGTTAGCATGAACAACTGCCATTACAGTAAACAGTTCACTGTACTTCCTCTCACAAATGTTACAACTATATGAGTTAGGAGGAAAAGCTGCCATTACGTTAAACAGTTCACTCTACTTACTCTCACACATGTTACAACTACATGAGTTAGCATGAACAACTGCCATTACGGTAAACAGTTCGCTGTACTTACTCTCACACATGTTACAACTATATGAGTCAGGAGGAACAACTGTCTTTACGTTAAACAGTTCACTCTACTTACTCTCATACATGTTACAACTATATGAGTTAGCATAATACAACTGCCATTACGGTAAACAGTTCACTGTACTTACTCTCATACACGTTACAACTATATGAGTTAGCATGAACAACTGCCATTACAGTAAACAGCTCACTGTAGTTATGCTCACACATGTTACAACTATTTGAGTTAGCATGAACAACTGCCATTACAGTAAACAGTTCACTGTACTTCCTCTCACAAATGTTACAACTATATGAGTTAGGAGGAACAACAACCATTACGTTAAACAGTTCACTCTACTTACTCTCATACATGTTACAACTATATGAGTTAGCATGAACAACTGCCATTACGGTAAACAGTTCACTGTTCTTACTCTCATACACGTTACAACTATATGAGTTAGCATGAACAACTGCCATTACGGTAAACAGTTCGCTGTACTTACTCTCACACACGTTACAACTATATGATTTAGCATGAACAACTGCCATTACGGTACACAGTTCACTGTACTTCCTCTCATACATATTACAACTATATGAGTTAGGAGGAACAACTGCCATTACGTTAAACAGTTCACTCTACTTACTCTCACACACGTTACAACATTATGAGTTAGCCTGAACAACTGCCATTACGGTAAACAGTTCACTGTACCTACTCTCACACACGTTACAACTATATGAGTTAGCATGAACAACTGCCATTACGGTAAACAGTTCGCTGTACTTACTCTCACACACGTTACAACTATATGATTTAGCATGAACAACTGCCATTACGGTACACAGTTCACTGTACTTCCTCTCATACATATTACAACTATATGAGTTAGGAGGAACAACTGCCATTACGTTAAACAGTTCACTCTACTTACTCTCACACACGTTACAACTATATGAGTTAGCATGAACAACTGCCATTTCAGTAAACAGTTCACTGTACTTCCTCTCACAAATGTTACAACTATATGAGTTAGGAGGAAAAGCTGCCATTACGTTAAACAGTTCACTCTACTTACTCTCACACATGTTACAACTACATGAGTTAGCATGAACAACTGCCATTACGGTAAAGAGTTCGCTGTACTTACTCTCACACATGTTACAACTATATGAGTCAGGAGGAACAACTGTCTTTACGTTAAACAGTTCACTCTACTTACTCTCATACATGTTACAACTATATGAGTTAGCATAATACAACTGCCATTACGGTAAACAGTTCACTGTACTTACTCTCATACACGTTACAACTATATGAGTTAGCATGAACAACTGCCATTACGGTAAACAGTTCGCTGTACTTACTCTCACACACGTTACAACTATATGAGTTAGCATGAACAACTGCCATTACGGTAAACAGTTCGCTGTACATCCTCTCACACATGTTACAACTATATGAGTTAGGAGGAACAACTGCCATTACGTTAAACAGTTCACTCTACTTACTCTCATATATGTTACAACTATATGAGTTAGCATGAACAACTGCCCTTATGGTAAACAGCTCGCTGTATTTACTCTCACACACGATACAACTATATGAGTTAGCATGAACAACTGCCATTACGGTAAACAGCTCGCTGTACTTACGCTCACACATGTTACAACTATATGAGTTAGCATGAACAACTGCCATTACGGTAAAGAGTTCGCTGTACTTCCTCTCACACATGTTACAACTATATGAGTTAGCATGAACAACTGCCATTACGGTAAACAGTTCACTGTACTTACTCTCACACACGTTACAACAATATGAATTAGCATGAACACCTGCCATTACAGTAACAACTTCACTGTAATTAGGTTCACACACGTTACAACTATATGAGTTAGCCTGAACAACTGCCATTACGGTAAACAGTTCACTGTACCTGCTCTCACACACGTTACAACTATTTGAGTTAGCATGAACAACTGCCATTACGGTAAACAGTTCGCTGTACATCCTCTCACACATGTTACAACTATATGAGTTAGGAGGAACAACTGCCATTACGTTAAACAGTTCACTCTACTTACTCTCATACATGTTACAACTATATGAGTTAGCATGAACAACTGCCCTTATGGTAAACAGCTCGCTGTAGTTACTCTCACACACGATACAACTATATGAGTTAGCATGAACAACTGCCATTACGGTAAACAGCTCGCTGTACTTACGCTCACACATGTTACAACTATATGAGTTAGCATGAACAACTGCCATTACGGTAAAGAGTTCGCTGTACTTCCTCTCACACATGTTACAACTATATGAGTTAGCATGAACAACTGCCATTACGGTAAACAGTTCACTGTACTTACTCTCACACACGTTACAACAATATGAATTAGCATGAACACCTGCCATTACAGTAACAACTTCACTGTAATTAGGTTCACACACGTTACAACTATATGAGTTAGCCTGAACAACTGCCATTACAGTAAACAGTTCACTGTACCTGCTCTCACACACGTTACAACTATTTGAGTTAGCATGAACAACTGCCATTACGGTAAACAGTTCGCTGTACTTCCTCTCACACATGTTACAACTATATGAGTTAGGAGGAACAACTGCCATTACGTTAAACAGTTCACTCTACTTACTCTCATACATGTTACAACTATATGAGTTAGCATGAACAACTGCCCTTATGGTAAACAGCTCGCTGTAGTTACTCTCACACACGTTACAACTATATGAGTTAGCATGAACAACTGCCATTACGGTAAACAGCTCGCTGTACTTACGCTCACACATGTTACAACTATATGAGTTAGCCTGAACAACTGCCCTTATGGTAAACAGCTCGCTGTACTTACTCTCACACACGTTAAAACTATATGAGTTAGCATGAACAACTGCCATTACGGTAAACAGTTCGCTGTACTTACTCTTACACACGTTAAAACTATATGAGTTAGCATGAACAACTGCCATTACGGTAAATAGTTCGCTGTACTTACTCTCCGACATGTTACAACTATATGAGTTAGCATGAACAACTGCCATTACAGTAAAGAGTTCGCTGTACTTCCTCTCACACATGTTACAACTATATGAGTTAGCATGAACAACTGCCATTACAGTAAACAGTTCACTGTACTTACGCTCAAACATGTTACAACTATTTGAGTTAGCATGAACAACTGCCATTACAGTAACAACTTCACTTTAATTAGGTTCACACACGTTACAACTATATGAGTTAGCATGAACAACTGCCATTACGTTAAACAGTTCACTCTACTTACTCTCATACATGTTACAACTATATAAGTTAGCATGAACAACTGCCATTACGGTAAACAGTTCGCTGTACTTACTCTCACACACGTTACAACTATATGAGTTAGCATGAACAACTGCCATTACGGTAAACAGTTCGCTGTACTTAATCTCCGACATGTTACAACTATATGAGTTAGCATGAACAACTGCAATTACAGTAAAGAGTTCACTGTACTTCCTCTCACACATCTTACAACTATATGAGTTAGCATGAACAACTGCCATTACAGTAAACAGCTCACTGTATTTATGCTCACACATGTTACAACTATTTGAGTTAGCATGAACAACTGCCATTACAGTAAACAGTTCACTGTACTTACGCTCAAACATCTTACAACTATATGAGTTAGGCTGAACAACTGCCATTACAGTAACAACTTCACTGTAATTAGGTTCACACACGTTACAACTATATGAGTTAGCATAAACAACTGCCATTACGGTAAACAGTTCGCTGTACTTACGCTCAAACATGTTACAACTATATGAGTTAGCATGAACAACTGCCATTACGGTAAAGAGTTCGCTGTACTTCCTCTCACACATGTTACAACTATATGAGTTAGCATGAACAACTGCCATTACAGTAAACAGCTCACTGTAGTTATGCTCACACATGTTACAACTATTTGAGTTAGCATGAACAACTGCCATTACGTTAAACAGTTCACTGTACTTACTCTCACACACGTTACAACTATATGAGTTAGCATGAACAACTGCCATTATGGTAAACAATTCACTGTACTTATGCTCACACACGTTACAACTATATGAGTTAGCATGAACAACTGCCATTACGGTAAACAGTTCGCTGTACTTACGCTCACACAGGTTACAACTATATGAGTTAGGAGGAACAACTGCCATTACGTTAAACAGTTCACTCTACTTACTCTCATACATGTTACAACTATATAAGTTAGCATGAACAACTGCCATTACGGTAAACAGTTCGCTGTACTTACTCTCACACACGTTACAACTATATGAGTTAGCATGAACAACTGCCATTACGGTAAACAGTTCGCTGTACTTAATCTCCGACATGTTACAACTATATGAGTTAGCATGAACAACTGCAATTACAGTAAAGAGTTCGCTGTACTTCCTCTCACACATCTTACAACTATATGAGTTAGCATGAACAACTGCCATTACAGTAAACAGCTCACTGTACTTACTCTCACACACGTTACAACTATATGATTTAGCATGAACAACTGCCATTACGGTACACAGTTCACTGTACTTCCTCTCATACATATTACAACTATATGAGTTAGGAGGAACAACTGCCATTACGTTAAACAGTTCACTCTACTTACTCTCACACACGTTACAACATTATGAGTTAGCCTGAACAACTGCCATTACGGTAAACAGTTCACTGTACCTACTCTCACACACGTTACAACTATATGAGTTAGCATGAACAACTGCCATTACGGTAAACAGTTCGCTGTACTTACTCTCACACACGTTACAACTATATGATTTAGCATGAACAACTGCCATTACGGTACACAGTTCACTGTACTTCCTCTCATACATATTACAACTATATGAGTTAGGAGGAACAACTGCCATTACGTTAAACAGTTCACTCTACTTACTCTCACACACGTTACAACTATATGAGTTAGCATGAACAACTGCCATTACAGTAAACAGTTCACTGTACTTCCTCTCACAAATGTTACAACTATATGAGTTAGGAGGAAAAGCTGCCATTACGTTAAACAGTTCACTCTACTTACTCTCACACATGTTACAACTACATGAGTTAGCATGAACAACTGCCATTACGGTAAAGAGTTCGCTGTACTTACTCTCACACATGTTACAACTATATGAGTCAGGAGGAACAACTGTCTTTACGTTAAACAGTTCACTCTACTTACTCTCATACATGTTACAACTATATGAGTTAGCATAATACAACTGCCATTACGGTAAACAGTTCACTGTACTTACTCTCATACACGTTACAACTATATGAGTTAGCATGAACAACTGCCATTACGGTAAACAGTTCGCTGTACTTACTCTCACACACGTTACAACTATATGAGTTAGCATGAACAACTGCCATTACGGTAAACAGTTCGCTGTACATCCTCTCACACATGTTACAACTATATGAGTTAGGAGGAACAACTGCCATTACGTTAAACAGTTCACTCTACTTACTCTCATACATGTTACAACTATATGAGTTAGCATGAACAACTGCCCTTACGGTAAACAGCTCGCTGTAGTTACTCTCACACACGATACAACTATATGAGTTAGCATGAACAACTGCCATTACGGTAAACAGCTGGCTGTACTTACGCTCACACATGTTACAACTATATGAGTTAGCATGAACAACTGCCATTACGGTAAAGAGTTCGCTGTACTTCCTCTCACACATGTTACAACTATATGAGTTAGCATGAACAACTGCCATTACGGTAAACAGTTCACTGTACTTACTCTCACACACGTTACAACAATATGAATTAGCATGAACACCTGCCATTACAGTAACAACTTCACTGTAATTAGGTTCACACACGTTACAACTATATGAGTTAGCCTGAACAACTGCCATTACGGTAAACAGTTCACTGTACCTGCTCTCACACACGTTACAACTATTTGAGTTAGCATGAACAACTGCCATTACGGTAAACAGTTCGCTGTACTTACTCTCACACATGTTACAACTATATGAGTTAGGAGGAACAACTGCCATTACGTTAAACAGTTCACTCTACTTACTCTCATACATGTTACAACTATATGAGTTAGCATGAACAACTGCCCTTATGGTAAACAGCTCGCTGTAGTTACTCTCACACACGTTACAACTATATGAGTTAGCATGAACAACTGCCATTACGGTAAACAGCTCGCTGTACTTACGCTCACACATGTTACAACTATATGAGTTAGCCTGAACAACTGCCCTTATGGTAAACAGCTCGCTGTACTTACTCTCACACACGTTAAAACTATATGAGTTAGCATGAACAACTGCCATTACGGTAAATAGTTCGCTGTACTTACTCTCCGACATGTTACAACTATATGAGTTAGCATGAACAACTGCCATTACAGTAAAGAGTTCGCTGTACTTCCTCTCACACATGTTACAACTATATGAGTTAGCATGAACAACTGCCATTACAGTAAACAGTTCACTGTACTTACGCTCAAACATGTTACAACTATTTGAGTTAGCATGAACAACTGCCATTACAGTAACAACTTCACTGTAATTAGGTTCACACACGTTACAACTATATGAGTTAGCATGAACAACTGCCATTACGGTAAACAGTTCGCTGTACTTACGCTCACACAGGTTACAACTATATGAGTTAGGAGGAACAACTGCCATTACGTTAAACAGTTCACTCTACTTACTCTCATACATGTTACAACTATATAAGTTAGCATGAACAACTGCCATTACGGTAAACAGTTCGCTGTACTTACTCTCACACACGTTACAACTATATGAGTTAGCATGAACAACTGCCATTACGGTAAACAGTTCGCTGTACTTAATCTCCGACATGTTACAACTATATGAGTTAGCATGAACAACTGCAATTACAGTAAAGAGTTCGCTGTACTTCCTCTCACACATCTTACAACTATATGAGTTAGCATGAACAACTGCCATTACAGTAAACAGCTCACTGTATTTATGCTCACACATGTTACAACTATTTGAGTTAGCATGAACAACTGCCATTACAGTAAACAGTTCACTGTACTTACGCTCAAACATCTTACAACTATATGAGTTAGGCTGAACAACTGCCATTACAGTAACAACTTCACTGTAATTAGGTTCACACACGTTACAACTATATGAGTTAGCATAAACAACTGCCATTACGGTAAACAGTTCGCTGTACTTACGCTCAAACATGTTACAACTATATGAGTTAGCATGAACAACTGCCATTACGGTAAAGAGTTCGCTGTACTTCCTCTCACACATGTTACAACTATATGAGTTAACATGAACAACTGCCATTACAGTAAACAGCTCACTGTAGTTATGCTCACACATGTTACAACTATTTGAGTTAGCATGAACAACTGCCATTACGGTAAACAGTTCACTGTACTTACTCTCATACACGTTACAACTATATGAGTTAGCATGAACAACTGCCATTATGGTAAACAATTCACTGTACTTATGCTCACACACGTTACAACTATATGAGTTAGCATGAACAACTGCCATTACGGTAAACAGTTCGCTGTACTTACGCTCACACAGGTTACAACTATATGAGTTAGGACGAACAACTGCCATTACGTTAAACAGTTCACTCTACTTACTCTCATACATGTTACAACTATATAAGTTAGCATGAACAACTGCCATTACGGTAAAAAGTTCGCTGTACTTACTCTCACACACGTTATAACTATATGAGTTAGCATGAACAACTGCCATTACGGTAAACAGTTCGCTGTACTTAATCTCCGACATGTTACAACTATATGAGTTAGCATGAACAACTGCAATTACAGTAAAGAGTTCGCTGTACTTCCTCTCACACATCTTACAACTATATGAGTTAGCATGAACAACTGCCATTACAGTAAACAGCTCACTGTATTTATGCTCACACATGTTACAACTATTTGAGTTAGCATGAACAACTGCCATTACAGTAAACAGTTCACTGTACTTACGCTCAAACATCTTACAACTATATGAGTTAGGCTGAACAACTGCCATTACAGTAACAACTTCGCTGTAATTGGGTTCACACACGTTACAACTATATGAGTTAGCATAAACAACTGCCATTACGGTAAACAGTTCGCTGTACTTACGCTCAAACATGTTACAACTATATGAGTTAGCATGAACAACTGCCATTACGGTAAAGAGTTCGCTGTACTTCCTCTCACACATGTTACAACTATATGAGTTAGGATGAACAACTGCCATTACAGTAAACAGCTCACTGTAGTTATGCTCACACATGTTACAACTATTTGAGTTAGCATGAACAACTGCCATTACGGTAAACAGTTCACTGTACTTACTCTCACACACGTTACAACTATATGAGTTAGCATGAACAACTGCCATTATGGTAAACAATTCACTGTACTTATGTTCACACACGTTACAACTATATGAGTTAGCATGAACAACTGCCATTACGGTAAACAGTTCAATGTACTTACGCTCACAGCACGTTAAAACTATATGAGTTAACATGAACAACTGCCATTACGGTAAACAGTTCGCTGTACTTACGCTCACATAGGTTACAACTATATGAGTTAGCATGAACAACTGTCATTACGGTAAACAGTTCGCTGTACTTACGCTCAAACACGTTACAACTATATGAGTTAGGCTGAACAACTGCCATTACAGTAACAACTTCACTGTGATTAGGTTCACACACGTTACAACTATATGAGTTAGCATGAACAACTGCCATTACGGTAAACAGTTCGCTGTACTTACGCTCACACATGTTACAACTATATGAGTTAGCATGAACAACTGCCATTACGGTAAAGAGTTCGCTGTACTTCCTCTCACACATGTTACAACTATATGAGTTAGCATGAACAACTGCCATTACAGTAAAAAAGCTCACTGTTGTTATGCTCACACATGTTACAACTATTTGAGGTAGCATGAACAACTGCCATTACAGTAAACAGTTCACTGTACTTCCTCTCACAAATGTTACAACTATATGAGTTAGGAGGAACAACTGCCATTACGTTAAACAGTTCACTCTACTTACTCTCATACATGTTACAACTATATGAGTTAGCATGAACAACTGCCATTACGGTAAACAGTTCACTGTACTTACTCTCATACACGTTACATCTATATGAGTTAGCATGAACAACTGCCATTACGGTAAACAGTTCGCTGTACTTACGCTCATACATATTACAACTATATGAGTTAGCATGAACAACTGCCATTACGGTAAACAGTTCGCTGTACTTACTCTCACACACGTTACAACTATATGAGTTAGCATGAACAACTGCCATTACAGTAAACAGTTCACTGTACTTCCTCTCACATATGTTACAACTATATGAGTCAGGAGAAACAACTGTCTTTACGTTAAACAGTTCACTCTACTTACTCTCATACATGTTACAACTATATGAGTTAGCATAATACAACTGCCATTACGGTAAACAGTTCACTGTACTTACTCTCATACACGTTACAACTATATGAGTTAGCATGAACAACTGCCATTACGGTAAACAGTTCGCTGTACTTACGCTCACACATGTTACAACTATATGAGTTAGCATGAACAACTGCCATTACGGTAAACAGTTCGCTGTACTTACTCTCAAACACGTTACAACTATATGATTTAGCATGAACAACTGCCATTACGGTAAACAGTTCAATGTACTGCCTCTCATACATTTTACAACTATATGAGTTAGGAGGAACAACTGCCATTACGTTAAACAGTTCGCTCTACTTCCTCTCACACATGTTACAACTATATGAGTTAGCATGAACAACTGCCATTACGTTAAACAGTTCACTCTACTTACTCTCATACATGTTACAACTATATGAGTTAGCATGAACAACTGCCCTTATGGTAAACAGCTCGCTGTAGTTACTCTCACACACGTTACAACTATATGAGTTAGCATGAACAACTGCCATTACGGTAAACAGCTCGCTGTACTTACGCTCACACATGTTACAACTATATGAGTTAGCATGAACAACTGCCATTACGGTAAAGAGTTCGCTGTACTTCCTCTCACACATGTTACAACTATATGAGTTAGCATGAACAACTGCCATTACGGTAAACAGTTCACTGTACTTACTCTCACACACGTTACAACAATATGAATTAGCATGAACACCTGCCAATACAGTAACAACTTCACTGTAATTAGGTTCACACACGTTACAACTATATGATTTAGCATGAACAACTGCCATTACGGTACACAGTTCAATGTACTGCCTCTCATACATTTTACAACTATATGAGTTAGGAGGAACAACTGCCATTACGTTAAACAGTTCACTCTACTTACTCTCATACATGTTACCACTATATGAGTTAGCATGAACAACTGCCATTACGGTAAACAGTTCACTGTACTTACTCTCACACACGTTACAACAATATGAATTTGCATGAACACCTGCCATTACAGTAACAACTTCACTGTAATTAGGTTCACACACGTTACAACTATATGAGTTAGCATGAACAACTGCCATTACGGTAAACAGTTCACTGTACTTATGCTCACACACGTTACAACTATATGAGTTAGCATGAACAACTGCCATTACGGTAAACAGTTCAATGTACTTACGCTCACAGCACGTTACAACTATATGAGTTAGCCTGAACAACTGCCATTACGGTAAAAAGTTCACTGTACCTGCTCTCACACACGTTACAAGTATATGAGTTAGCACGAACAACTGCCATTACGGTAAACAGTTCGCTGTACTTCCTCTCACACATGTTACAACTATATGAGTTAGGAGGAACAACTGCCATTACGTTAAACAGTTCACTCTACTTACTCTCATACATGTTACAACTATATGAGTTAGCATGAACAACTGCCCTTATGGTAAACAGCTCGCTGTAGTTACTCTCACACACGTTACAACTATATGAGTTAGCATGAACAACTGCCATTACGGTAAACAGCTCGCTGTACTTACGCTCACACATGTTACAACTATATGAGTTAGCATGAACAACTGCCATTACGGTAAAGAGTTCGCTGTACTTCCTCTCACACATGTTACAACTATATGAGTTAGCATGAACAACTGCCATTACGGTAAACAGTTCACTGTACTTACTCTCACACACGTTACAACAATATGAATTAGCATGAACACCTGCCATTACAGTAACAACTTCACTGTAATTAGGTTCACACACGTTACAACTATATGAGTTAGCATGAACAACTGCCATTACAGTAAACAGTTCACTGTACTTCCTCTCACAAATGTTACAACTATATGAGTTAGGAGGAACAACAACCATTACGTTAAACAGTTCACTCTACTTACTCTCATACATGTTACAACTATATGAGTTAGCATGAACAACTGCCATTACGGTAAACAGTTCACTGTACTTACTCTCATACACGTTACAACTATATGAGTTAGCATGAACAACTGCCATTACGGTAAACAGTTCAATGTACTTACGCTCACAGCACGTTACAACTATATGAGTTAGCCTGAACAACTGCCATTACGGTAAAAAGTTCACTGTACCTGCTCTCACACACGTTACAAGTATATGAGTTAGCATGAACAACTGCCATTACGGTAAACAGTTCGCTGTACTTCCTCTCACACATGTTACAACTATATGAGTTAGGAGGAACAACTGCCATTACGGTAACAACTTCACTGTGATTAGGTTCACACACGTTACAACTATATGAGTTAGCATGAACAACTGCCATTACGGTAAACAGTTCGCTGTACTTACGCTCACACATGTTACAACTATATGAGTTAGCATGAACAACTGCCATTACGGTAAAGAGTTCGCTGTACTTCCTCTCACACATGTTACAACTATATGAGTTAGCATGAACAACTGCCATTACAGTAAAAAAGCTCACTGTTGTTATGCTCACACATGTTACAACTATTTGAGGTAGCATGAACAACTGCCATTACAGTAAACAGTTCACTGTACTTCCTCTCACAAATGTTACAACTATATGAGTTAGGAGGAACAACTGCCATTACGTTAAACAGTTCACTCTACTTACTCTCATACATGTTACAACTATATGAGTTAGCATGAACAACTGCCATTACGGTAAACAGTTCACTGTACTTACTCTCATACACGTTACATCTATATGAGTTAGCATGAACAACTGCCATTACGGTAAACAGTTCGCTGTACTTACGCTCACACATGTTACAACTATATGAGTTAGCATGAACAACTGCCATTACGGTAAACAGTTCGCTGTACTTACTCTCACACACGTTACAACTATATGATTTAGCATGAACAACTGCCATTACGGTACACAGTTCACTGTACTTCCTCTCATACATATTACAACTATATGAGTTAGGAGGAACAACTGCCATTACGTTAAACAGTTCACTCTACTTACTCTCACACACGTTACAACTATATGAGTTAGCATGAACAACTGCCATTACAGTAAACAGTTCACTGTACTTCCTCTCACAAATGTTACAACTATATGAGTTAGGAGGAAAAGCTGCCATTACGTTAAACAGTTCACTCTACTTACTCTCACACATGTTACAACTACATGAGTTAGCATGAACAACTGCCATTACGGTAAAGAGTTCGCTGTACTTACTCTCACACATGTTACAACTATATGAGTCAGGAGAAACAACTGTCTTTACGTTAAACAGTTCACTCTACTTATTCTCATACATGTTACAACTATATGAGTTAGCATAATACAACTGCCATTACGGTAAACAGTTCACTGTACTTACTCTCATACACGTTACAACTATATGAGTTAGCATGAACAACTGCCATTACGGTAAACAGTTCGCTGTACTTACGCTCACACATGTTACAACTATATGAGTTAGCATGAACAACTGCCATTACGGTAAACAGTTCGCTGTACTTACTCTCAAACACGTTACAACTATATGATTTAGCATGAACAACTGCCATTACGGTACACAGTTCAATGTACTGCCTCTCATACATTTTACAACTATATGAGTTAGGAGGAACAACTGCCATTACGTTAAACAGTTCACTCTACTTACTCTCATACATGTTACCACTATATGAGTTAGCATGAACAACTGCCATTACGGTAAACAGTTCACTGTACTTACTCTCACACACGTTACAACAATATGAATTTGCATGAACACCTGCCATTACAGTAACAACTTCACTGTAATTAGGTTCACACACGTTACAACTATATGAGTTAGCATGAACAACTGCCATTACGGTAAACAGTTCACTGTACTTATGCTCACACACGTTACAACTATATGAGTTAGCATGAACAACTGCCATTACGGTAAACAGTTCAATGTACTTACGCTCACAGCACGTTACAACTATATGAGTTAGCCTGAACAACTGCCATTACGGTAAAAAGTTCACTGTACCTGCTCTCACACACGTTACAAGTATATGAGTTAGCACGAACAACTGCCATTACGGTAAACAGTTCGCTGTACTTCCTCTCACACATGTTACAACTATATGAGTTAGGAGGAACAACTGCCATTACGTTAAACAGTTCACTCTACTTACTCTCATACATGTTACAACTATATGAGTTAGCATGAACAACTGCCCTTATGGTAAACAGCTCGCTGTAGTTACTCTCACACACGTTACAACTATATGAGTTAGCATGAACAACTGCCATTACGGTAAACAGCTCGCTGTACTTACGCTCACACATGTTACAACTATATGAGTTAGCATGAACAACTGCCATTACGGTAAAGAGTTCGCTGTACTTCCTCTCACACATGTTACAACTATATGAGTTAGCATGAACAACTGCCATTACGGTAAACAGTTCACTGTACTTACTCTCACACACGTTACAACAATATGAATTAGCATGAACACCTGCCATTACAGTAACAACTTCACTGTAATTAGGTTCACACACGTTACAACTATATGAGTTAGCATGAACAACTGCCATTACAGTAAACAGTTCACTGTACTTCCTCTCACAAATGTTACAACTATATGAGTTAGGAGGAACAACAACCATTACGTTAAACAGTTCACTCTACTTACTCTCATACATGTTACAACTATATGAGTTAGCATGAACAACTGCCATTACGGTAAACAGTTCACTGTACTTACTCTCATACACGTTACAACTATATGAGTTAGCATGAACAACTGCCATTACGGTAAACAGTTCAATGTACTTACGCTCACAGCACGTTACAACTATATGAGTTAGCCTGAACAACTGCCATTACGGTAAAAAGTTCACTGTACCTGCTCTCACACACGTTACAAGTATATGAGTTAGCATGAACAACTGCCATTACGGTAAACAGTTCGCTGTACTTCCTCTCACACATGTTACAACTATATGAGTTAGGAGGAACAACTGCCATTACGGTAACAACTTCACTGTGATTAGGTTCACACACGTTACAACTATATGAGTTAGCATGAACAACTGCCATTACGGTAAACAGTTCGCTGTACTTACGCTCACACATGTTACAACTATATGAGTTAGCATGAACAACTGCCATTACGGTAAAGAGTTCGCTGTACTTCCTCTCACACATGTTACAACTATATGAGTTAGCATGAACAACTGCCATTACAGTAAAAAAGCTCACTGTTGTTATGCTCACACATGTTACAACTATTTGAGGTAGCATGAACAACTGCCATTACAGTAAACAGTTCACTGTACTTCCTCTCACAAATGTTACAACTATATGAGTTAGGAGGAACAACTGCCATTACGTTAAACAGTTCACTCTACTTACTCTCATACATGTTACAACTATATGAGTTAGCATGAACAACTGCCATTACGGTAAACAGTTCACTGTACTTACTCTCATACACGTTACATCTATATGAGTTAGCATGAACAACTGCCATTACGGTAAACAGTTCGCTGTACTTACGCTCACACATGTTACAACTATATGAGTTAGCATGAACAACTGCCATTACGGTAAACAGTTCGCTGTACTTACTCTCACACACGTTACAACTATATGATTTAGCATGAACAACTGCCATTACGGTACACAGTTCACTGTACTTCCTCTCATACATATTACAACTATATGAGTTAGGAGGAACAACTGCCATTACGTTAAACAGTTCACTCTACTTACTCTCACACACGTTACAACTATATGAGTTAGCATGAACAACTGCCATTACAGTAAACAGTTCACTGTACTTCCTCTCACAAATGTTACAACTATATGAGTTAGGAGGAAAAGCTGCCATTACGTTAAACAGTTCACTCTACTTACTCTCACACATGTTACAACTACATGAGTTAGCATGAACAACTGCCATTACGGTAAAGAGTTCGCTGTACTTACTCTCACACATGTTACAACTATATGAGTCAGGAGAAACAACTGTCTTTACGTTAAACAGTTCACTCTACTTATTCTCATACATGTTACAACTATATGAGTTAGCATAATACAACTGCCATTACGGTAAACAGTTCACTGTACTTACTCTCATACACGTTACAACTATATGAGTTAGCATGAACAACTGCCATTACGGTAAACAGTTCGCTGTACTTACGCTCACACATGTTACAACTATATGAGTTAGCATGAACAACTGCCATTACGGTAAACAGTTCGCTGTACTTACTCTCAAACACGTTACAACTATATGATTTAGCATGAACAACTGCCATTACGGTACACAGTTCAATGTACTGCCTCTCATACATTTTACAACTATATGAGTTAGGAGGAACAACTGCCATTACGTTAAACAGTTCACTCTACTTACTCTCATACATGTTACCACTATATGAGTTAGCATGAACAACTGCCATTACGGTAAACAGTTCACTGTACTTACTCTCACACACGTTACAACAATATGAATTTGCATGAACACCTGCCATTACAGTAACAACTTCACTGTAATTAGGTTCACACACGTTACAACTATATGAGTTAGCATGAACAACTGCCATTACGGTAAACAGTTCACTGTACTTATGCTCACACACGTTACAACTATATGAGTTAGCATGAACAACTGCCATTACGGTAAACAGTTCAATGTACTTACGCTCACAGCACGTTACAACTATATGAGTTAGCCTGAACAACTGCCATTACGGTAAAAAGTTCACTGTACCTGCTCTCACACACGTTACAAGTATATGAGTTAGCACGAACAACTGCCATTACGGTAAACAGTTCGCTGTACTTCCTCTCACACATGTTACAACTATATGAGTTAGGAGGAACAACTGCCATTACGTTAAACAGTTCACTCTACTTACTCTCATACATGTTACAACTATATGAGTTAGCATGAACAACTGCCCTTATGGTAAACAGCTCGCTGTAGTTACTCTCACACACGTTACAACTATATGAGTTAGCATGAACAACTGCCATTACGGTAAACAGCTCGCTGTACTTACGCTCACACATGTTACAACTATATGAGTTAGCATGAACAACTGCCATTACGGTAAAGAGTTCGCTGTACTTCCTCTCACACATGTTACAACTATATGAGTTAGCATGAACAACTGCCATTACGGTAAACAGTTCACTGTACTTACTCTCACACACGTTACAACAATATGAATTAGCATGAACACCTGCCATTACAGTAACAACTTCACTGTAATTAGGTTCACACACGTTACAACTATATGAGTTAGCATGAACAACTGCCATTACGGTAAACAGTTCACTGTACTTATGCTCACACACGTTACAACTATATGAGTTAGCATGAACAACTGCCATTACGGTAAACAGTTCAATGTACTTACGCTCACAGCACGTTACAACTATATGAGTTAGCCTGAACAACTGCCATTACGGTAAACAGTTCACTGTACCTGCTCTCACACACGTTACAACTATATGAGTTAGCATGAACAACTGCCATTACGGTAAACAGTTCGCTGTACTTACTCTCACACATGTTACAACTATATGAGTTAGAAGGAACAACTGCCATTACGTTAAACAGTTCACTCTACTTACTCTCATACATGTTACAACTATATGAGTTAGCATGAACAACTGCCATTACGGTAAACAGTTCGCTGTACTTACTCTCACACACGTTACAACTATATGAGTTAGCATGAACAACTGCCATTACGGTAAACAGTTCACTGTACTTATGCTCACACACGTTACAACTATATGAATTAGCATGAACAACTGCCATTACGGTAAACAGTTCAACGTACTTACGCTCACAGCACGTTACAACTATATGAGTTAGCCTGAACAACTGCCATTACGGTAAACAGTTCACTGTACCTACTCTCACACACGTTACAACTATATGAGTTAGCATGAACAACTGCCATTACGGTAAACAGTTCGCTGTACTTCCTCTCACACATGTTACAACTATATGAGTTAGGAGGAACAACTGCCATTACGTTAAACAGTTCACTCTACTTACTCTCATACATGTTACAACTATATGAGTTAGCATGAACAACTGCCCTTATGGTAAACAGCTCGCTGTACTTACTCTCACACACGTTACAACTATATGAGTTAGCATGAACAACTGCCATTACGGTAAACAGTTCGCTGTACTTACTCTCACACACGTTAAAACTATATGAGTTAGCATGAACAACTGCCATTACGGTAATTAGTTCGCTGTACTTACTCTCCGACATGTTACAACTATATGAGTTAGCATGAACAACTGCCATTACAGTAAAGAGTTCGCTGTACTTCCTCTCACACATGTTACAACTATATGAGTTAGCATGAACAACTGCCATTACAGTAAACAGTTCACTGTACTTCCGCTCACACAGGTTACAACTATATGAGTTAGCATGAACAACTGCCATCACGGTAAACAGTTCGCTGTACTTACTCTCACACATGTTACAACTATATGAGTTAGGAGGAACAACTGCCATTACGTTAAACAGTTCACTCTACTTACTCTCATACATGTTACAACTATATGAGTTAGGCTGAACAACAGCCATTACAGTAACAACTTCACTGTAATTAGGTTCACACACGTTACAACTATATGAGTTAGCATGAACAACTGCCATTACGGTAAAGAGTTCGCTGTACTTCCTCTCACACATGTTACAACTATAAGAGTTAGCATGAACAACTGCCATTACAGTAAACATCTCACTGTAGTTATGCTCACACATGTTACAACTATTTGAGTTAGCATGAACAACTGCCATTACAGTAAACAGTTCACTGTACTTCCTCTCACAAATGTTACAACTATATGAGTTAGGAGGAACAACAACCATTACGTTAAACAGTTCACTCTACTTACTCTCATACATGTTACAACTATATGAGTTAGCATGAACAACTGCCATTACGGTAAACAGTTCACTGTACTTACTCTCATACACGTTACAACTATATGAGTTAGCATTAACAACTGCCATTACGGTAAACAGTTCGCTGTACTTACGCTCACACATGTTACAACTATATGAGTTAGCATGAACAACTGCCATTACGGTAAACAGTTCGCTGTACTTACTCTCACACACGTTACAACTATATGATTTAGCATGAACAACTGCCATTACGGTACACAGTTCACTGTACTTCCTCTCATACATATTACAACTATATGAGTTAGGAGGAACAACTGCTATTACGTTAAACAGTTCACTCTACTTACTCTCACACACGTTACAACATTATGAGTTAGCCTGAACAACTGCCATTACGGTAAACAGTTCACTGTACCTACTCTCACACACGTTACAACTATATGAGTTAGCATGAACAACTGCCATTACGGTAAACAGTTCGCTGTACTTACTCTCACACACGTTACAACTATATGATTTAGCATGAACAACTGCCATTACGGTACACAGTTCACTGTACTTCCTCTCATACATATTACAACTATATGAGTTAGGAGGAACAACTGCCATTACGTTAAACAGTTCACTCTACTTACTCTCACACATGTTACAACTATATGAGTTAGCATGAACAACTGCCATTACAGTAAACAGTTCACTGTACTTCCTCTCACAAATGTTACAACTATATGAGTTAGGAGGAAAAGCTGCCATTACGTTAAACAGTTCACTCTACTTACTCTCACACATGTTACAACTACATGAGTTAGCATGAACAACTGCCATTACGGTAAAGAGTTCGCTGTACTTACTCTCACACATGTTACAACTATATGAGTCAGGAGGAACAACTGTCTTTACGTTAAACAGTTCACTCTACTTACTCTCATACATGTTACAACTATATGAGTTAGCATAATACAACTGCCATTACGGTAAACAGTTCGCTGTACTTACTCTCACACACGTTACAACTATATGATTTAGCATGAACAACTGCCATTACGGTACACAGTTCACTGTACTTCCTCTCATACATATTACAACTATATGAGTTAGGAGGAACAACTGCTATTACGTTAAACAGTTCACTCTACTTACTCTCACACACGTTACAACATTATGAGTTAGCCTGAACAACTGCCATTACGGTAAACAGTTCACTGTACCTACTCTCACACACGTTACAACTATATGAGTTAGCATGAACAACTGCCATTACGGTAAACAGTTCGCTGTACTTACTCTCACACACGTTACAACTATATGATTTAGCATGAACAACTGCCATTACGGTACACAGTTCACTGTACTTCCTCTCATACATATTACAACTATATGAGTTAGGAGGAACAACTGCCATTACGTTAAACAGTTCACTCTACTTACTCTCACACACGTTACAACTATATGAGTTAGCATGAACAACTGCCATTACAGTAAACAGTTCACTGTACTTCCTCTCACAAATGTTACAACTATATGAGTTAGGAGGAAAAGCTGCCATTACGTTAAACAGTTCACTCTACTTACTCTCACACATGTTACAACTACATGAGTTAGCATGAACAACTGCCATTACGGTAAAGAGTTCGCTGTACTTACTCTCACACATGTTACAACTATATGAGTCAGGAGGAACAACTGTCTTTACGTTAAACAGTTCACTCTACTTACTCTCATACATGTTACAACTATATGAGTTAGCATAATACAACTGCCATTACGGTAAACAGTTCACTGTACTTACTCTCATACACGTTACAACTATATGAGTTAGCATGAACAACTAGCATTACGGTAAACAGTGCGCTGTACTTACGATCACACATGTTACAACTATATGAGTTAGCATGAACAACTGCCATTACGGTAAACAGTTCGCTGTACTTACTCTCAAACACGTTACAACTATATGATTTAGCATGAACAACTGCCATTACGGTACACAGTTCAATGTACTGCCTCTCATACATTTTACAACTATATGAGTTAGGAGGAACAACTGCCATTACGTTAAACATTTCACTCTACTTACTCTCATACATGTTACCACTATATGAGTTAGCATGAACAACTGCCATTACGGTAAACAGTTCACTGTACTTACTCTCACACACGCTACAACAATATGAATTAGCATGAACACCTGCCATTACAGTAACAACTTCACTGTAATTAGGTTCACACACGTTACAACTATATGAGTTAGCATGAACAACTGCCATTACGGTAAACAGTTCACTGTACTTATGCTCACACACGTTACAACTATATGAGTTAGCATGAACAACTGCCATTACGGTAAACAGTTCAATGTACTTACGCTCACAGCACGTTACAACTATATGAGTTAGCCTGAACAACTGCCATTACGGTAAAAAGTTCACTGTACCTGCTCTCACACACGTTACAAGTATATGAGTTAGCATGAACAACTGCCATTACGGTAAACAGTTCGCTGTACTTCCTCTCACACATGTTACAACTATATGAGTTAGGAGGAACAACTGCCATTACGTTAAACAGTTCACTCTACTTACTCTCATACATGTTACAACTATATGAGTTAGCATGAACAACTGCCCTTATGGTAAACAGCTCGATGTAGTTACTCTCACACACGTTACAACTATATGAGTTAGCATGAACAACTGCCATTACGGTAAACAGCTCGCTGTACTTACGCTCACACATGTTACAACTATATGAGTTAGCATGAACAACTGCTATTACAGTAAACAGCTCACTGTAGTTATGCTCACACATGTTACAACTATATGAGTTAGCATGAACAACTGCCATTACGGTAAACAGTTCACTGTACTTACTCTCACACACGTTACAACAATATGAATTAGCATGAACACCTGCCATTACAGTAACAACTTCACTGTAATTAGGTTCACACACGTTACAACTATATGAGTTAGCATGAACAACTGCCATTACGGTAAACAGTTCACTGTACTTATGCTCACACACGTTACAACTATATGAGTTAGCATGAACAACTGCCATTACGGTAAACAGTTCAATGTACTTACGCTCACAGCACGTTACAACTATATGAGTTAGCCTGAACAACTGCCATTACGGTAAACAGTTCACTGTACCTGCTCTCACACACGTTACAACTATATGAGTTAGCATGAACAACTGCCATTACGGTAAACAGTTCGCTGTACTTACTCTCACACATGTTACAACTATATGAGTTAGAAGGAACAACTGCCATTACGTTAAACAGTTCACTCTACTTACTCTCATACATGTTACAACTATATGAGTTAGCATGAACAACTGCCATTACGGTAAACAGTTCGCTGTACTTACTCTCACACACGTTACAACTATATGAGTTAGCATGAACAACTGCCATTACGGTAAACAGTTCACTGTACTTATGCTCACACACGTTACAACTATATGAATTAGCATGAACAACTGCCATTACGGTAAACAGTTCAACGTACTTACGCTCACAGCACGTTACAACTATATGAGTTAGCCTGAACAACTGCCATTACGGTAAACAGTTCACTGTACCTACTCTCACACACGTTACAACTATATGAGTTAGCATGAACAACTGCCATTACGGTAAACAGTTCGCTGTACTTCCTCTCACACATGTTACAACTATATGAGTTAGGAGGAACAACTGCCATTACGTTAAACAGTTCACTCTACTTACTCTCATACATGTTACAACTATATGAGTTAGCATGAACAACTGCCCTTATGGTAAACAGCTCGCTGTACTTACTCTCACACACGTTACAACTATATGAGTTAGCATGAACAACTGCCATTACGGTAAACAGTTCGCTGTACTTACTCTCACACACGTTAAAACTATATGAGTTAGCATGAACAACTGCCATTACGGTAATTAGTTCGCTGTACTTACTCTCCGACATGTTACAACTATATTAGTTAGCATGAACAACTGCCATTACAGTAAAGAGTTCGCTGTACTTCCTCTCACACATGTTACAACTATATGAGTTAGCATGAACAACTGCCATTACAGTAAACAGTTCACTGTACTTCCGCTCAAACATGTTACAACTATTTGAGTTAGCATGAACAACTGCCATTACAGTAACAACTTCACTTTAATTAGGTTCACACACGTTACAACTATATGAGTTAGCATGAACAACTGCCATTACGGTAAACAGTTCGCTGTACTTACGCTCACACAGGTTACAACTATATGAGTTAGCATGAACAACTGCCATCACGGTAAACAGTTCGCTGTACTTACTCTCACACATGTTACAACTATAAGAGTTAGGAGGAACAACTGCCATTACGTTAAACAGTTCACTCTACTTACTCTCATACATGTTACAACTATATGAGTTAGCATGAACAACTGCCATTACGGTAAACAGTTCGCTGTACTTACTCTCACACACGTTACAACTATATGAGTTAGCATGAACAACTGCCATTACGGTAAACAGTTCGCTGTACTTGCTCTCACACACGTTACAGCTATATGATTTAGCATGAACAACTGCCATTACGGTAAAGAGTTCGCTGTACTTCCTCTCACACATCTTACAACTATATGAGTTAGCATGAACAACTGCTATTACAGTAAACAGCTCACTGTAGTTATGCTCACACATGTTACAACTATTTGAGTTAGCATGAACAACTGCCATTACAGTAAACAGTTCACTGTACTTACGCTCAAACATCTTACAACTATATGAGTTAGGCTGAACAACAGCCATTACAGTAACAACTTCACTGTAATTAGGTTCACACACGTTACAACTATATGAGTTAGCATGAACAACTGCCATTACGGTAAAGAGTTCTCTGTACTTCCTCTCACACATGTTACAACTATATGAGTTAGCATGAACAACTGCCATTACAGTAAACAGCTCACTGTAGTTATGCTCACACATGTTACAACTATTTGAGTTAGCATGAACAACTGCCATTACAGTAAACAGTTCACTGTACTTCCTCTCACAAATGTTACAACTATATGAGTTAGGAGGAACAACAACCATTACGTTAAACAGTTCACTCTACTTACTCTCATACATGTTACAACTATATGAGTTAGCATGAACAACTGCCATTACGGTAAACAGTTCACTGTACTTACTCTCATACACGTTACAACTATATGAGTTAGCATGAACAACTGCCATTACGGTAAACAGTTCGCTGTACTTACGCTCACACATGTTACAACTATATGAGTTAGCATGAACAACTGCCATTACGGTAAACAGTTCGCTGTACTTACTCTCACACACGTTACAACTATATGATTTAGCATGAACAACTGCCATTACGGTACACAGTTCACTGTACTTCCTCTCATACATATTACAACTATATGAGTTAGGAGGAACAACTGCCATTACGTTAAACAGTTCACTCTACTTACTCTCACACACGTTACAACATTATGAGTTAGCCTGAACAACTGCCATTACGGTAAACAGTTCACTGTACCTACTCTCACACACGTTACAACTATATGAGTTAGCATGAACAACTGCCATTACGGTAAACAGTTCGCTGTACTTACTCTCACACACGTTACAACTATATGAGTTAGCATGAACAACTGCCATTACGGTACACAGTTCACTGTACTTCCTCTCATACATATTACAACTATATGAGTTAGGAGGAACAACTGCCATTACGTTAAACAGTTCACTCTACTTACTCTCACACATGTTACAACTACATGAGTTAGCATGAACAACTGCCATTACGGTAAAGAGTTCGCTGTACTTACTCTCACACATGTTACAACTATATGAGTCAGGAGGAACAACTGTCTTTACGTTAAACAGTTCACTCTACTTACTCTCATACATGTTACAACTATATGAGTTAGCATAATACAACTGCCATTACAGTAAACAGTTCACTGTACTTCCTCTCACAAATGTTACAACTATATGAGTTAGGAGGAACAACAACCATTACGTTAAACAGTTCACTCTACTTACTCTCATACATGTTACAACTATATGAGTTATCATGAACAACTGCCATTACGGTAAACAGTTCACTGTACTTACTCTCATACACGTTACAACTATATGAGTTAGCATGAACAACTGCCATTACGGTAAACAGTTCGCTGTACTTACGCTCACACATGTTACAACTATATGAGTTAGCATGAACAACTGCCATTACGGTAAACAGTTCGCTGTACTTACTCTCACACACGTTACAACTATATGATTTAGCATGAACAACTGCCATTACGGTACACAGTTCACTGTACTTCCTCTCATACATATTACAACTATATGAATTAGGAGGAACAACTACCATTACGTTAAACAGTTCACTCTACTTACTCTCACAGACGTTACAACATTATGAGTTAGCCTGAACAACTGCCATTATGGTAAACAGTTCACTGTACCTACTCTCACACACGTTACAACTATATGAGTTAGCATGAACAACTGCCATTACGGTAAACAGTTCGCTGTACTTGCTCTCACACACGTTACAGCTATATGATTTAGCATGAACAACTGCCATTACGGTAAAGAGTTCGCTGTACTTCCTCTCACACATCTTACAACTATATGAGTTAGCATGAACAACTGCCATTACAGTAAACAGCTCACTGTAGTTATGCTCACACATGTTACAACTATTTGAGTTAGCATGAACAACTGCCATTACAGTAAACAGTTCACTGTACTTACGCTCAAACATCTTACAACTATATGAGTTAGGCTGAACAACAGCCATTACAGTAACAACTTCACTGTAATTAGGTTCACACACGTTACAACTATATGAGTTAGCATGAACAACTGCCATTACGGTAAACAGTTCGCTGTACTTACGCTCACACAGGTTACAACTATATGAGTTAGCATGAACAACTGCCATTACGGTAAACAGTTCGCTGTACTTACGCTCAAACACGTTACAACTATATGAGTTAGCATGAACAACTGCCATTATGGTAAACAATTCACTGTACTTATGCTCACACACGTTACAACTATATGAGTTAGCATGAACAACTGCCATTACGGTAAACAGTTCAATGTACTTACGCTCACAGCACGTTAAAACTATATGAGTTAGCATGAACAACTGCCATTACGGTAAACAGTTCGCTGTACTTACGCTCACATAGGTTACAACTATATGAGTTAGCATGAACAACTGTCATTACGGTAAACAGTTCGCTGTACTTACGCTCAAACACATTACAACTATATGAGTTAGGCTGAACAACTGCCATTACAGTAACAACTTCACTGTGATTAGGTTCACACACGTTACAACTATATGAGTTAGCATGAACAACTGCCATTACGGTAAACAGTTCGCTGTACTTACGCTCAAACACGTTACAACTATATGAGTTAGGCTGAACAACTGCCATTACAGTAACAACTTCACTGTGATTAGGTTCACACACGTTACAACTATATGAGTTAGCATGAACAACTGCCATTACGGTAAACAGTTCGCTATACTTACGCTCACACATGTTACAACTATATGAGTTAGCATGAACAACTGCCATTACGGTAAACAGTTCACTCTACTTACTCTCATACATGTTACAACTATATGAGTTAGCATGAACAACTGCCCTTATGGTAAACAGCTCGCTGTAGTTACTCTCACACACGTTACAACTATATGAGTTAGCATGAACAACTGCCATTACGGTAAACAGCTCGCTGTACTTACGCTCACACATGTTACAACATTATGAGTTAGCATGAACAACTGCCATTACGGTAAAGAGTTCGCTGTACTTCCTCTCACACATGTCACAACTATATGAGTTAGCATGAACAACTGCCATTACGGTAAACAGTTCACTGTACTTACTCTCACACACGTTACAACAATATGAATTAGCATGAACACCTGCCATTACAGTAACAACTTCACTGTAATTAGGTTCACACACGTTACAACTATATGAGTTAGCATGAACAACTGCCATTACGGTAAACAGTTCACTGTACTTATGCTCACACACGTTACACCTATATGAGTTAGCATGAACAACTGCCATTACGGTAAACAGTTCAATGTACTTACGCTCACAGCACGTTACAACTATATGAGTTAGCCTGAACAACTGCCATTACGGTAAACAGTTCACTGTACCTGCTCTCACACACGTTACAACTATATGAGTTAGCATGAACAACTGCCATTACGGTAAACAGTTCGCTGTACTTCCTCTCACACATGTTACAACTATATGAGTTAGGAGGAACAACTGCCATTACGTTAAACAGTTCACTCTACTTACTCTCAAACATCTTACAACTATATGAGTTAGGCTGAACAACAGCCATTACAGTAAACAGTTCACTGTACTTACGCTCAAACATCTTACAACTATATGAGTTAGGCTGAACAACAGCCATTACAGTAACAACTTCACTGTAATTAGGTTCACACACGTTACAACTATATGAGTTAGCATGAACAACTGCCATTACGGTAAAGAGTTCGCTGTACTTCCTCTCACACATGTTACAACTATATGAGTCAGCATGAACAACTGCCATTACAGTAAACAGCTCACTGTAGTTATGCTCACACATGTTACAACTATTTGAGTTAGCATGAACAACTGCCATTACAGTAAACAGTTCACTGTATTTCCTCTCACAAATGTTACAACTATATGAGTTAGGAGGAACAACAACCATTACGTTAAACAGTTCACTCTACTTACTCTCATACATGTTACAACTATATGAGTTAGCATGAAAAACTGCCATTACGGTAAACAGTTCACTGTACTTACTCTCATACACGTTATAACTATATGAGTTAGCATGAACAACTGCCATTACGGTAAACAGTTCGCTGTACTTACGCTCACACATGTTACAACTATATGAGTTAGCATGAACAACTGCCATTACGGTAAACAGTTCGCTGTACTTACTCTCACACACGTTACAACTATATGATTTAGCATGAACAACTGCCATTACGGTACACAGTTCACTGTACTTCCTCTCATACATATTACAACTATATGAGTTAGGAGGAACAACTGCCATTACGTTAAACAGTTCACTCTACTTACTCTCACACACGTTACAACTATATGAGTTAGCCTGAACAACTGCCATTACGGTAAACAGTTCACTGTACCTACTCTCACACACGTTACAACTATATGAGTTAGCATGAACAACTGCCATTACGGTAAACAGTTCGCTGTACTTGCTCTCACACACGTTACAGCTATATGATTTAGCATGAACAACTGCCATTACGGTAAAGAGTTCGCTGTACTTCCTCTCACACATCTTACAACTATATGAGTTAGCATGAACAACTGCCATTACGGTAAACAGTTCGCTGTACTTGCTCTCACACACGATACAGCTATATGAGTTAGCATGAACAACTGCCATTACAGTCAACAGCTCACTGTAGTTATGCTCACACATGTTACAACTATTTGAGTTAGCATGAACAACTGCCATTACAGTAAACAGTTCACTGTACTTACGCTCAAACATCTTACAACTATATGAGTTAGGCTGAACAACAGCCATTACAGTAACAACTTCACTGTAATTAGGTTCACACACGTTACAACTATATGAGTTAGCATGAACAACTGCCATTACGGTAAACAGTTCGCTGTACTTACGCTCACACAGGTTACAACTATATGAGTTAGCATGAACAACTGCCATTACGGTAAACAGTTCGCTGTACTTACGCTCAAACACGTTACAACTATATGAGTTAGGCTGAACAACTGCCATTACAGTAACAACTTCACTGTGATTAGGTTCACATACGTTACAACTATATGAGTTAGCATGAACAACTGTCATTACGGTAAACAGTTCGCTGTACTTACGCTCAAACACGTTACAACTATGTGAGTTAGGCTGAACAACTGCCATTACAGTAACAACTTCACTGTGATTAGGTTCACACACGTTACAACTATATGAGTTAGCATGAACAACTGCCATTACAGTAAACAGCTCACTGTAGTTATGCTCACACATGTTACAACTATTTGAGTTAGCATGAACAACTGCCATTACGGTAAACAGTTCGCTGTACTTACGCTCACACATGTTACAACTATATGAGTTAGCATGAACAACTGCCCTTATGGTAAACAGCTCGCTGTACTTACTCTCACACACGTTACAACTATATGAGTTAGCATGAACAACTGCCATTACGGTAAACAGTTCGCTGTACTTACTCTCACACACGTTAAAACTATATGAGTTAGCATGAACAACTGCCATTACGGTAAACAGTTCGCTGTACTTACGCTCACATAGGTTACAACTATATGAGTTAGCATGAACAACTGTCATTACGGTAAACAGTTCGCTGTACTTACGCTCAAACACGTTACAACTATATGAGTTAGGCTGAACAACTGCCATTACAGTAACAACTTCACTGTGATTAGGTTCACACACGTTACAAATATATGAGTTAGCATGAACAACTGCCTTTACGGTAAACAGTTCGCTGTACTTACGCTCAAACACGTTACAACTATATGAGTTAGGCTAAACAACTGCCATTACAGTAACAACTTCACTGTGATTAGGTTCACACACGTTACAACTATATGAGTTAGCATGAACAACTGCCATTACGGTAAACAGTTCGCTGTACTTACGCTCACACATGTTACAACTATATGAGTTAGCATGAACAACTGCCATTACGGTAAAGAGTTCGCTGTACTTCCTCTCACACATGTTACAACTATATGAGTTACCATGAACAACTGCCATTACAGTAAACAGCTCACTGTAGTTATGCTCACACATGTTACAACTATTTGAGTTAGCATGAACAACTGCCATTACAGTAAACAGTTCACTGTACTTCCTCTCACAAATGTTACAACTATATGAGTTAGGAGGAACAACTGCCATTACGTTAAACAGTTCACTCTACTTACTCTCATACATGTTACAACTATATGAGTTAGCATGAACAACTGCCATTACGGTAAAGAGTTCGCTGTACTTACTCTCACACATGTTACAACTATATGAGTTAGGAGGAACAACTGCCATTACGTTAAACAGTTCACACTACTTACTCTCATACATGTTACAACTATATGAGTTAGCATGAACAACTGCCATTACGGTAAACAGTTCACTGTACTTACTCTCATACACGTTACAACTATATGAGTTAGCATGAACAACTGCCATTACGGTAAACAGTTCGCTGTACTTACGCTCACACATGTTACAACTATATGAGTTAGCATGAACAACTGCCATTACGGTAAACAATTCGCTGTACTTACTCTCACACACGTTACAACTATATGATTTAGCATGAACAACTGCCATTACGGTACACAGTTCACTGTACTTCCTCTCATACATGTTACAACTATATGAGTTAGGAGGAACAACTGCCATTACGTTAAACAGTTCACTCTACTTACTCTCATACATGTTACCACTATATGAGTTAGCATGAACAACTGCCATTACGGTAAACAATTCACTGTACTTACTCTCACACACATTACAACTATATGAGTTAGCAAGAACAACTGCCATTACAGTAACAACTTCACTGTAATTAGGTTCACACACGTTACAACTATATGAGTTAGCATGAACAACTGCCATTACGGTAAACAGTTCAATGTACTTACGCTCACAGCACGTTACAACTATATGAGTTAGCCTGAACAACTGCCATTACGGTAAACAGTTCACTGTACCTACTCTCACACACGTTACAACTATATGAGTTAGCATGAACAACTGCCATTACGGTAAACAGTTCGCTGTACTTCCTCTCACACATGTTACAACTATATGAGTTAGGAGGAACAACTGCCATTACGTTAAACAGTTCACTCTACTTACTCTCATACATGTTACAATTATATGAGTTAGCATGAACAACTGCCCTTATGGTAAACAGCTCGCTGTACTTACTCTCACACACGTTACAACTATATGAGTTAGCATGAACAACTGCCATTACGGTAAACAGCTCGCTGTACTTACGCTCACACATGTTACAACTATATGAGTTAGCATGAGCAACTGCCATTACGGTAAAGAGTTCGCTGTACTTCCTCTCACACATGTTACAACTATATGAGTTAGCATGAACAACTGCCATTACAGTAAACAGCTCACTGTAGTTATAATCACACATGTTACAACTATTTGAGTTAGCATGAACAACTGCCATTACAGTAAACAGTTCACTGTACTTCCTCTCACACACGTTAAAACTATATGAGTTAGCATTAACAACTGCCATTACGGTAAACAGTTCACTGTACTTACTCTCACACACATTACAACTGTATGAGTTAGCATGAACAACTGCCATTACAGTAACAACTTCACTGTAATTAGGTTCACACACGTTACAACTATATGAGTTAGCATGTACAACTGCCATTACGGTAAACAGTTCACTGTACTTATGCTCACACACGTTACAACTATATGAGTTAGCATGAACAACTGCCATTACGGTAAACAGTTCAATGTACTTACGCTCACAGCACGTTACAACTATATGAGTTAGCCTGAACAACTGCCATTACGGTAAACAGTTCACTGTACCTACTCTCACACACGTTACAACTATATGAGTTAGCATGAACAACTGCCATTACGGTAAACAGCTCGCTGTACTTACGCTCACACATGTTACAACTATATGAGTTAGCATGAGCAACTGCCATTACGGTAAAGAGTTCGCTGTACTTCCTCTCACACATGTTACAACTATATGAGTTAGCATGAACAACTGCCATTACTGTAAACAGTTCGCTGTACTTCCTCTCACACATGTTACAACTATATGAGTTAGGAGGAACAACTGCCATTACGTTAAACAGTTCACTCTACTTACTCTCATACATGTTACAACTATATGAGTTAGCATGAACAACTGCCATTACGGTAAACAGTTCACTGTACTTACTCTCATACACGTTACAACTATATGAGTTAGCATGAACAACTGCCATTACGGTAAACAGTTCGCTGTACTTACGCTCACACACGTTACAACTATATGAGTTAGCATGAACAACTGCCATTACGGTAAACAGTTCGCTGTACTTACTCTCACACACGTTACAACTATATGATTTAGCATGAACAACTGCCATTACGGTACACAGTTCACTGTACTTCCTCTCATACATGTTACAACTATATGAGTTAGCATGAACAACTGCCATTACGGTAAACAGTTCGCTGTACTTACTCTCACACACGTTACAACTATATGAGTTAGCATGAACAACTGCCATTATGGTAAAGAGTTCGCTGTACTTCCTCTCACACATGTTACAACTATATGAGTTAGGAGGAACAACTGCCATTACGTTAAACAGTTCACTCTACTTACTCTCATACATGTTACAACTATATGAGTTAGCATGAACAACTGCCATTACGGTAAACAGTTCGCTGTACTTACTCTCACACACGTTACAACTATATGAGTTAGCATGAACAACTGCCATTACGGTAACAACTTCACTGTGAATAGGTTCACACACGTTACAACTATATGACTTAGCATGAACAACTGTCATTACGGTAAACAGTTCGCTGTACTTACTCTCCGACATGTTACAACTATATGAGTTAGCATGAACAACTGCCATTACGGTAAACAGTTCACTGTACTTATGCTCACACACGTTACAACTATATGAGTTAGCATGAACAACTGCCATTACGGTAAACAGTTCACTGTACTTACGCTCACAGCACGTTACAACTATATGAGTTAGCCTGAACAACTGTCATTACGGTAAACAGTTCACTGTACTTACTCTCACACA
Source organism: Lampris megalopsis (assembly GCA_022114975.2). Taxonomy (NCBI): domain Eukaryota; kingdom Metazoa; phylum Chordata; class Actinopteri; order Lampriformes; family Lampridae; genus Lampris; species Lampris megalopsis. The sequence continues at coordinate 914,236 of JAJHIY020000614.1, forward strand.
CGTTACAACTATATGAGTTAGCATGAACAACTGCCATTACGGTAAAGAGTTCGCTGTACTTCCTCTCACACATGTTACAACTATATGAGTTAGGAGGAACAACTGCCATTACGTTAAACAGTTCACTCTACTTACTCTCATACATGTTACAACTATATGAGTTAGCATGAACAACTGCCATTACAGTAAACAGCTCACTGTAGTTATGCTCAAACATGTTACAACTATATGAGTTAGGCTGAACAACTGCTATTACAGTAAACAGTTCACTGTACCTACGCTCAAACATGTTACAACTATATGAGTTAGGCTGAACAACTGCCATTACAGTAACAACTTCACTGTAATTAGGTTCACACACGTTACAACTATATGAGTTAGCATGAACAGCTGCCATTACGGTAAACAGTTCGCTGTACTTACGCTCACACAGGTTACAACTATATGAGTTAGCATGAACAACTGCCATTACGGTAAACAGTTCGTTGTATTTACGCTCAAACACGTTACAACTATATGAGTTAGGCTGAACAACTGCCATTACAGTAACAACTTCACTGTGAATAGGTTCACACACGTTACAACTATATGACTTAGCATGAACAACTGTCATTACGGTAAACAGTTCGCTGTACTTACTCTCCGACATGTTACAACTATATGAGTTAGCATGAACAACTGCCATTACGGTAAACAGTTCACTGTACTTATGCTCACACACGTTACAACTATATGAGTTAGCATGAACAACTGCCATTACGGTAAACAGTTCACTGTACTTACGCTCACAGCACGTTACAACTATATGAGTTAGCCTGAACAACTGCCATTACGGTAAACAGTTCACTGTACTTACTCTCACACACGTTACAACTATATGAGTTAGCATGAACAACTGCCATTACGGTAAAGAGTTCGCTGTACTTCCTCTCACACATGTTACAACTATATGAGTTAGGAGGAACAACTGCCATTACGTTAAACAGTTCACTCTACTTACTCTCATACATGTTACAACTATATGAGTTAGCATGAACAACTTCCCTTATGGTAAACAGTTCGCTGTACTTACTCTCACACACGTTACAACTATATGAGTTAGACTGAACAACTGCCATTACGGTAAACAGTTCGCTGTACTTACTCTCCGACATGTTACAACTATATGAGTTAGCATGAACAACTGCCATTACAGTAAAGAGTTCGCTGTACTTACTCTCACACATGTTACAACTATATGAGTTAGCATGAACAACTGCCATTACAGTAAACAGCTCACTGTAGTTATGCTCAAACATGTTAGAACTATATGAGTTAGGCTGAACAACTGCCATTACAGTAAACAGTTCACTGTACTTACGCTCAAACATGTTACAACTATATGAGTTAGGCTGAACAACTGCCATTACAGTAACAACTTCACTGTAATTAGGTTCACACACGTTACAACTATATGAGGTAGCATGAACAGCTGCCATTACGGTAAACAGTTCGCTGTAGTTACGCTCACACAGGTTACAACTATATGAGTTAGCATGAACAACTGCCATTACGGTAAACAGTTCGTTGTACTTACGCTCAAGCTCGTTACAACTATATGAGTTAGGCTGAACAACTGCCATTACAGTAACAACTTCACTGTGAATAGGTTCACACACGTTACAACTATATGACTTAGCATGAACAACTGTCATTACGGTAAACAGTTCGCTGTACTTACGCTCACACATGTTACAACTATATGATTTAGCATGAACAACTGCCATTACGGTAAACAGTTCGCTGTACTTACGCTCACACACGTTACAACTATATGAGTTAGCATGAACAACTGCCATTACGGTAAACAGTTCGCTGTACTTCCTCTCACACATGTTACAACTATATGAGTTAGGAGGAACAACTGCCATTACGTTAAACAGTTCACTCTACTTACTCTCACACACGTTACAACTATATGAGTTAGCCTGAACAACTGCCATTACGGTAAACAGTTCACTGTACCTACTCTCACACACGTTACAACTATATGAGTTAGCATGAACAACTGCCATTACGGTAAACAGTTCGCTGTACTTGCTCTCACACACGTTACAGCTATATGATTTAGCATGAACAACTGCCATTACGGTAAAGAGTTCGCTGTACTTCCTCTCACACATCTTACAACTATATGAGTTAGCATGAACAACTGCCATTACGGTAAACAGTTCGCTGTACTTGCTCTCACACACGATACAGCTATATGAGTTAGCATGAACAACTGCCATTACAGTCAACAGCTCACTGTAGTTATGCTCACACATGTTACAACTATTTGAGTTAGCATGAACAACTGCCATTACAGTAAACAGTTCACTGTACTTACGCTCAAACATCTTACAACTATATGAGTTAGGCTGAACAACAGCCATTACAGTAACAACTTCACTGTAATTAGGTTCACACACGTTACAACTATATGAGTTAGCATGAACAACTGCCATTACGGTAAACAGTTCGCTGTACTTACGCTCACACAGGTTACAACTATATGAGTTAGCATGAACAACTGCCATTACGGTAAACAGTTCGCTGTACTTACGCTCAAACACGTTACAACTATATGAGTTAGGCTGAACAACTGCCATTACAGTAACAACTTCACTGTGATTAGGTTCACATACGTTACAACTATATGAGTTAGCATGAACAACTGTCATTACGGTAAACAGTTCGCTGTACTTACGCTCAAACACGTTACAACTATGTGAGTTAGGCTGAACAACTGCCATTACAGTAACAACTTCACTGTGATTAGGTTCACACACGTTACAACTATATGAGTTAGCATGAACAACTGCCATTACAGTAAACAGCTCACTGTAGTTATGCTCACACATGTTACAACTATTTGAGTTAGCATGAACAACTGCCATTACGGTAAACAGTTCGCTGTACTTACGCTCACACATGTTACAACTATATGAGTTAGCATGAACAACTGCCCTTATGGTAAACAGCTCGCTGTACTTACTCTCACACACGTTACAACTATATGAGTTAGCATGAACAACTGCCATTACGGTAAACAGTTCGCTGTACTTACTCTCACACACGTTAAAACTATATGAGTTAGCATGAACAACTGCCATTACGGTAAACAGTTCGCTGTACTTACGCTCACATAGGTTACAACTATATGAGTTAGCATGAACAACTGTCATTACGGTAAACAGTTCGCTGTACTTACGCTCAAACACGTTACAACTATATGAGTTAGGCTGAACAACTGCCATTACAGTAACAACTTCACTGTGATTAGGTTCACACACGTTACAAATATATGAGTTAGCATGAACAACTGCCTTTACGGTAAACAGTTCGCTGTACTTACGCTCAAACACGTTACAACTATATGAGTTAGGCTAAACAACTGCCATTACAGTAACAACTTCACTGTGATTAGGTTCACACACGTTACAACTATATGAGTTAGCATGAACAACTGCCATTACGGTAAACAGTTCGCTGTACTTACGCTCACACATGTTACAACTATATGAGTTAGCATGAACAACTGCCATTACGGTAAAGAGTTCGCTGTACTTCCTCTCACACATGTTACAACTATATGAGTTACCATGAACAACTGCCATTACAGTAAACAGCTCACTGTAGTTATGCTCACACATGTTACAACTATTTGAGTTAGCATGAACAACTGCCATTACAGTAAACAGTTCACTGTACTTCCTCTCACAAATGTTACAACTATATGAGTTAGGAGGAACAACTGCCATTACGTTAAACAGTTCACTCTACTTACTCTCATACATGTTACAACTATATGAGTTAGCATGAACAACTGCCATTACGGTAAAGAGTTCGCTGTACTTACTCTCACACATGTTACAACTATATGAGTTAGGAGGAACAACTGCCATTACGTTAAACAGTTCACACTACTTACTCTCATACATGTTACAACTATATGAGTTAGCATGAACAACTGCCATTACGGTAAACAGTTCACTGTACTTACTCTCATACACGTTACAACTATATGAGTTAGCATGAACAACTGCCATTACGGTAAACAGTTCGCTGTACTTACGCTCACACATGTTACAACTATATGAGTTAGCATGAACAACTGCCATTACGGTAAACAATTCGCTGTACTTACTCTCACACACGTTACAACTATATGATTTAGCATGAACAACTGCCATTACGGTACACAGTTCACTGTACTTCCTCTCATACATGTTACAACTATATGAGTTAGGAGGAACAACTGCCATTACGTTAAACAGTTCACTCTACTTACTCTCATACATGTTACCACTATATGAGTTAGCATGAACAACTGCCATTACGGTAAACAATTCACTGTACTTACTCTCACACACATTACAACTATATGAGTTAGCAAGAACAACTGCCATTACAGTAACAACTTCACTGTAATTAGGTTCACACACGTTACAACTATATGAGTTAGCATGAACAACTGCCATTACGGTAAACAGTTCAATGTACTTACGCTCACAGCACGTTACAACTATATGAGTTAGCCTGAACAACTGCCATTACGGTAAACAGTTCACTGTACCTACTCTCACACACGTTACAACTATATGAGTTAGCATGAACAACTGCCATTACGGTAAACAGTTCGCTGTACTTCCTCTCACACATGTTACAACTATATGAGTTAGGAGGAACAACTGCCATTACGTTAAACAGTTCACTCTACTTACTCTCATACATGTTACAATTATATGAGTTAGCATGAACAACTGCCCTTATGGTAAACAGCTCGCTGTACTTACTCTCACACACGTTACAACTATATGAGTTAGCATGAACAACTGCCATTACGGTAAACAGCTCGCTGTACTTACGCTCACACATGTTACAACTATATGAGTTAGCATGAGCAACTGCCATTACGGTAAAGAGTTCGCTGTACTTCCTCTCACACATGTTACAACTATATGAGTTAGCATGAACAACTGCCATTACAGTAAACAGCTCACTGTAGTTATAATCACACATGTTACAACTATTTGAGTTAGCATGAACAACTGCCATTACAGTAAACAGTTCACTGTACTTCCTCTCACACACGTTAAAACTATATGAGTTAGCATTAACAACTGCCATTACGGTAAACAGTTCACTGTACTTACTCTCACACACATTACAACTGTATGAGTTAGCATGAACAACTGCCATTACAGTAACAACTTCACTGTAATTAGGTTCACACACGTTACAACTATATGAGTTAGCATGTACAACTGCCATTACGGTAAACAGTTCACTGTACTTATGCTCACACACGTTACAACTATATGAGTTAGCATGAACAACTGCCATTACGGTAAACAGTTCAATGTACTTACGCTCACAGCACGTTACAACTATATGAGTTAGCCTGAACAACTGCCATTACGGTAAACAGTTCACTGTACCTACTCTCACACACGTTACAACTATATGAGTTAGCATGAACAACTGCCATTATGGTAAACAGTTCGCTGTACTTCCTCTCACACATGTTACAACTATATGAGTTAGGAGGAACAACTGCCATTACGTTAAACAATTCACTCTACTTACTCTCATACATGTTACAACTATATGAGTTAGCATGAACAACTGCCCTTATGGTAAACAGCTCGCTGTACTTACTCTCACACACGTTACAACTATATGAGTTAGCATGAACAACTGCCATTACGGTAAACAGCTCGCTGTACTTACGCTCACACATGTTACAACTATATGAGTTAGCATGAGCAACTGCCATTACGGTAAAGAGTTCGCTGTACTTCCTCTCACACATGTTACAACTATATGAGTTAGCATGAACAACTGCCATTACTGTAAACAGTTCGCTGTACTTCCTCTCACACATGTTACAACTATATGAGTTAGGAGGAACAACTGCCATTACGTTAAACAGTTCACTCTACTTACTCTCATACATGTTACAACTATATGAGTTAGCATGAACAACTGCCATTACGGTAAACAGTTCACTGTACTTACTCTCATACACGTTACAACTATATGAGTTAGCATGAACAACTGCCATTACGGTAAACAGTTCGCTGTACTTACGCTCACACATGTTACAACTATATGAGTTAGCATGAACAACTGCCATTACGGTAAACAGTTCGCTGTACTTACTCTCACACACGTTACAACTATATGATTTAGCATGAACAACTGCCATTACGGTACACAGTTCACTGTACTTCCTCTCATACATGTTACAACTATATGAGTTAGCATGAACAACTGCCATTACGGTAAACAGTTCGCTGTACTTACTCTCACACACGTTACAACTATATGAGTTAGCATGAACAACTGCCATTATGGTAAAGAGTTCGCTGTACTTCCTCTCACACATGTTACAACTATATGAGTTAGGAGGAACAACTGCCATTACGTTAAACAGTTCACTCTACTTACTCTCATACATGTTACAACTATATGAGTTAGCATGAACAACTGCCATTACGGTAAACAGTTCGCTGTACTTACTCTCACACACGTTACAACTATATGAGTTAGCATGAACAACTGCCATTACGGTAAACAGTTCGCTGTACTTACTCTCATACATGTTACAACTATATGAGTTAGCATGAACAACTGCCATTACAGTAAACAGCTCACTGTAGTTATGCTCAAACATGTTACAACTATATGAGTTAGGCTGAACAACTGCTATTACAGTAAACAGTTCACTGTACCTACGCTCAAACATGTTACAACTATATGAGTTAGGCTGAACAACTGCCATTACAGTAACAACTTCACTGTAATTAGGTTCACACACGTTACAACTATATGAGTTAGCATGAACAGCTGCCATTACGGTAAACAGTTCGCTGTACTTACGCTCAAGCACGTTACAACTATATGAGTTAGCATGAACAACTGCCATTATGGTAAACAGTTCGCTGTACTTACTCTCACACACGTTACAACTATATGATTTAGCATGAACAACTGCCATTACGGTACACAGTTCATTGTACTTCCTCTCATACATGTTACAACTATATGAGTTAGCATGAACAACTGCCATTACGGTAAACAGTTCGCTGTACTTACTCTCACACACGTTACAACTATATGAGTTAGCATGAACAACTGCCATTATGGTAAAGAGTTCGCTGTACTTCCTCTCACACATGTTACAACTATATGAGTTAGGAGGAACAACTGCCATTACGTTAAACAGTTCACTCTACTTACTCTCATACATGTTACAACTATATGAGTTAGCATGAACAACTGCCATTACGGTAAAGAGTTCGCTGTACTTACTCTCACACACGTTACAACTATATGAGTTAGCATGGACAACTGCCATTACGGTAACAACTTCACTGTGAATAGGTTCACACACGTTACAACTATATGACTTAGCATGAACAACTGTCATTACGGTAAACAGTTCGCTGTACTTACTCTCCGACATGTTACAACTATATGAGTTAGCATGAACAACTGCCATTACGGTAAACAGTTCACTGTACTTATGCTCACACACGTTACAACTATATGAGTTAGCATGAACAACTGCCATTACGGTAAACAGTTCACTGTACTTACGCTCACAGCACGTTACAACTATATGAGTTAGCCTGAACAACTGCCATTACGGTAAACAGTTCACTGTACTTACTCTCACACACGTTACAACTATATGAGTTAGCATGAACAACTGCCATTACGGTAAAGAGTTCGCTGTACTTCCTCTCACACATGTTACAACTATATGAGTTAGGAGGAACAACTGCCATTACGTTAAACAGTTCACTCTACTTACTCTCATACATGTTACAACTATATGAGTTAGCATGAACAACTTCCCTTATGGTAAACAGTTCGCTGTACTTACTCTCACACACGTTACAACTATATGAGTTAGCATGAACAACTGCCATTACGGTAAACATTTCGCTGTACTTACTCTCCGACATGTTACAACTATATGAGTTAGCATGAACAACTGCCATTACAGTAAAGAGTTCGCTGTACTTCCTCTCACACATGTTACAACTATATGAGTTAGCATGAACAACTGCCATTACAGTAAACAGCTCACTGTAGTTATGCTCAAACATGTTACAACTATATGAGTTAGGCTGAACAACTGCCATTACAGTAAACAGTTCACTGTACTTACGCTCAAACATGTTACAACTATATGAGTTAGGCTGAACAACTGCCATTACAGTAACAACTTCACTGTAATTAGGTTCACACACGTTACAACTATATGAGGTAGCATGAACAGCTGCCATTACGGTAAACAGTTCGCTGTACTTACGCTCACACAGGTTACAACTATATGAGTTAGCATGAACAACTGCCATTACGGTAAACAGTTCGTTGTACTTACGCTCAAGCACGTTACAACTATATGAGTTAGGCTGAACAACTGCCATTACAGTAACAACTTCACTGTGAATAGGTTCACACACGTTACAACTATATGACTTAGCATGAACAACTGTCATTACGGTAAACAGTTCGCTGTACTTACGCTCACACATGTTACAACTATATGATTTAGCATGAACAACTGCCATTACGGTAAACAGTTCGCTGTACTTACGCTCACACACGTTACAACTATATGAGTTAGCATGAACAACTGCCATTACGGTAAACAGTTCGCTGTACTTCCTCTCACACATGTTACAACTATATGAGTTAGGAGGAACAACTGCCATTACGTTAAACAGTTCACTCTACTTACTCTCATACATGTTACAACTATATGAGTTAGCATGAGCAACTGCCATTACGGTAAACAGTTCACTCTACTTACGCTCAAACACTTTACAACTATATGAGTTAGGCTGAACAACTGCCATTACAGTAACAACTTCACTGTGAATAGGTTCACACACGTTACAACTATATGAGTTAGCATGAACAACTGCCATTACTGTAAACAGTTCGCTGTACTTCCTCTCACACATGTTACAACTATATGAGTTAGGAGGAACAACTGCCATTACGTTAAACAGTTCACTCTACTTACTCTCATACATGTTACAACTATATGAGTTAGCATGAACAACTGCCATTACGGTAAACAGTTCACTGTACTTACTCTCATACACGTTACAACTATATGAGTTAGCATGAACAACTGCCATTACGGTAAACAGTTCGCTGTACTTACGCTCACAAACGTTACAACTATATGATTTAGCATGAACAACTGCCATTACGGTACACAGTTCACTGTACTTCCTCTCATACATGTTACAACTATATGAGTTAGCATAAACAACTGCCATTACGGTAAACAGTTCGCTGTACTTACTCTCACACACGTTACAACTATATGAGTTAGCATGAACAACTGCCATTATGGTAAAGAGTTCGCTGTACTTCCTCTCACACATGTTACAACTATATGAGTTAGGAGGAACAACTGCCATTACGTTAAACAGTTCACTCTACTTACTCTCATACATGTTACAACTATATGAGTTAGCATGAACAACTGCCATTACGGTAAACAGTTCGCTGTACTTACTCTCACACATGTTACAACTATATGAGTTAGGAGGAACAACTGCCATTACGTTAAACAGTTCACTCTACTTACTCTCATACATGTTACAACTATATGAGTTAGCATGAACAACTTCCCTTATGGTAAACAGTTCGCTGTACTTACTCTCACACACGTTACAACTATATGAGTTATCATGAACAACTGCCATTACGGTAAACAGTTCGCTGTACTTACGCTCACACAGGTTACAACTATATGAGTTAGCATGAACAACTGCCATTACGGTAAACAGTTCGTTGTATTTATGCTCAAACACGTTACAACTATATGAGTTAGGCTGAACAACTGCCATTACAGTAACAACTTCACTGTGAATAGGTTCACACACGCTACAACTTTATGACTTAGCATGAACAACTGTCATTACGGTAAACAGTTCGCTGTACTTACTCTCCGACATGTTACAACTATATGAGTTAGCATGAACAACTGCCATTACGGTAAACAGTTCACTGTACTTATGCTCACACACGTTACAACTATATGAGTTAGCATGAACAACTGCCATTACGGTAAACAGTTCACTGTACTTACGCTCACAGCACGTTACATCTATATGAGTTAGCCTGAACAACTGCCATTACGGTAAACAGTTCACTGTACTTACTCTCACACACGTTACAACTATATGAGTTAGCATGAACAACTGCCATTACGGTAAAGAGTTCGCTGTACTTCCTCTCACACATGTTACAACTATATGAGTTAGGAGGAACAACTGCCATTACGTTAAACAGTTCACTCTACTTACTCTCATACATGTTACAACTATATGAGTTAGCATGAACAACTTCCCTTATGGTAAACAGTTCGCTGTACTTACTCTCACACACGTTACAACTATATGAGTTAGCATGAACAACTGCCATTACGGTAAACAGTTCGCTGTACTTACTCTCCGACATGTTACAACTATATGAGTTAGCATGAACAACTGCCATTACAGTAAAGAGTTCGCTGTACTTCCTCTCACACATGTTACAACTATATGAGTTAGCATGAACAACTGCCATTACAGTAAACAGCTCACTGTAGTTATGCTCAAACATGTTAGAACTATATGAGTTAGGCTGAACAACTGCCATTACAGTAAACAGTTCACTGTACTTACGCTCAAACATGTTACAACTATATGAGTTAGGCTGAACAACTGCCATTACAGTAACAACTTCACTGTAATTAGGTTCACACACGTTACAACTTTATGAGGTAGCATGAACAGCTGCCATTACGGTAAACAGTTCGCTGTACTTACGCTCACACAGGTTACAACTATATGAGTTAGCATGAACAACTGCCATTACGGTAAACAGTTCAATGTACTTACGCTCACAGCACGTTAAAACTATATGAGTTAGCATGAACAACTGCCATTACGGTAAACAGTTCGCTGTACTTACGCTCACATAGGTTACAACTATATGAGTTAGCATGAACAACTGTCATTACGGTAAACAGTTCGCTGTACTTACGCTCAAACACATTACAACTATATGAGTTAGGCTGAACAACTGCCATTACAGTAACAACTTCACTGTGATTAGGTTCACACACGTTACAACTATATGAGTTAGCATGAACAACTGCCATTACGGTAAACAGTTCGCTATACTTACGCTCACACATGTTACAACTATATGAGTTAGCATGAACAACTGCCATTACGGTAAACAGTTCACTCTACTTACTCTCATACATGTTACAACTATATGAGTTAGCATGAACAACTGCCCTTATGGTAAACAGCTCGCTGTAGTTACTCTCACACACGTTACAACTATATGAGTTAGCATGAACAACTGCCATTACGGTAAACAGCTCGCTGTACTTACGCTCACACATGTTACAACATTATGAGTTAGCATGAACAACTGCCATTACGGTAAAGAGTTCGCTGTACTTCCTCTCACACATGTTACAACTATATGAGTTAGCATGAACAACTGCCATTACGGTAAACAGTTCACTGTACTTACTCTCACACACGTTACAACAATATGAATTAGCATGAACACCTGCCATTACAGTAACAACTTCACTGTAATTAGGTTCACACACGTTACAACTATATGAGTTAGCATGAACAACTGCCATTACGGTAAACAGTTCACTGTACTTATGCTCACACACGTTACACCTATATGAGTTAGCATGAACAACTGCCATTACGGTAAACAGTTCAATGTACTTACGCTCACAGCACGTTACAACTATATGAGTTAGCCTGAACAACTGCCATTACGGTAAACAGTTCACTGTACCTGCTCTCACACACGTTACAACTATATGAGTTAGCATGAACAACTGCCATTACGGTAAACAGTTCGCTGTACTTCCTCTCACACATGTTACAACTATATGAGTTAGGAGGAACAACTGCCATTACGTTAAACAGTTCACTCTACTTACTCTCAAACATCTTACAACTATATGAGTTAGGCTGAACAACAGCCATTACAGTAAACAGTTCACTGTACTTACGCTCAAACATCTTACAACTATATGAGTTAGGCTGAACAACAGCCATTACAGTAACAACTTCACTGTAATTAGGTTCACACACGTTACAACTATATGAGTTAGCATGAACAACTGCCATTACGGTAAAGAGTTCGCTGTACTTCCTCTCACACATGTTACAACTATATGAGTCAGCATGAACAACTGCCATTACAGTAAACAGCTCACTGTAGTTATGCTCACACATGTTACAACTATTTGAGTTAGCATGAACAACTGCCATTACAGTAAACAGTTCACTGTATTTCCTCTCACAAATGTTACAACTATATGAGTTAGGAGGAACAACAACCATTACGTTAAACAGTTCACTCTACTTACTCTCATACATGTTACAACTATATGAGTTAGCATGAAAAACTGCCATTACGGTAAACAGTTCACTGTACTTACTCTCATACACGTTATAACTATATGAGTTAGCATGAACATCTGCCATTACGGTAAACAGTTCGCTGTACTTACGCTCACACATGTTACAACTATATGAGTTAGCATGAACAACTGCCATTACGGTAAACAGTTCGCTGTACTTACTCTCACACACGTTACAACTATATGATTTAGCATGAACAACTGCCATTACGGTACACAGTTCACTGTACTTCCTCTCATACATATTACAACTATATGAGTTAGGAGGAACAACTGCCATTACGTTAAACAGTTCACTCTACTTACTCTCACACACGTTACAACTATATGAGTTAGCCTGAACAACTGCCATTACGGTAAACAGTTCACTGTACCTACTCTCACACACGTTACAACTATATGAGTTAGCATGAACAACTGCCATTACGGTAAACAGTTCGCTGTACTTGCTCTCACACACGTTACAGCTATATGATTTAGCATGAACAACTGCCATTACGGTAAAGAGTTCGCTGTACTTCCTCTCACACATCTTACAACTATATGAGTTAGCATGAACAACTGCCATTACGGTAAACAGTTCGCTGTACTTGCTCTCACACACGATACAGCTATATGAGTTAGCATGAACAACTGCCATTACAGTCAACAGCTCACTGTAGTTATGCTCACACATGTTACAACTATTTGAGTTAGCATGAACAACTGCCATTACAGTAAACAGTTCACTGTACTTACGCTCAAACATCTTACAACTATATGAGTTAGGCTGAACAACAGCCATAACTTCACTGTAATTAGGTTCACACACGTTACAACTATATGAGTTAGCATGAACAACTGCCATTACGGTAAACAGTTCGCTGTACTTACGCTCACACAGGTTACAACTATATGAGTTAGCATGAACAACTGCCATTACGGTAAACAGTTCGCTGTACTTACGCTCAAACACGTTACAACTATATGAGTTAGGCTGAACAACTGCCATTACAGTAACAACTTCACTGTGATTAGGTTCACATACGTTACAACTATATGAGTTAGCATGAACAACTGTCATTACGGTAAACAGTTCGCTGTACTTACGCTCAAACACGTTACAACTATGTGAGTTAGGCTGAACAACTGCCATTACAGTAACAACTTCACTGTGATTAGGTTCACACACGTTACAACTATATGAGTTAGCATGAACAACTGCCATTACAGTAAACAGCTCACTGTAGTTATGCTCACACATGTTACAACTATTTGAGTTAGCATGAACAACTGCCATTACGGTAAACAGTTCGCTGTACTTACGCTCACACATGTTACAACTATATGAGTTAGCATGAACAACTGCCCTTATGGTAAACAGCTCGCTGTACTTACTCTCACACACGTTACAACTATATGAGTTAGCATGAACAACTGCCATTACGGTAAACAGTTCGCTGTACTTACTTTCACACACGTTAAAACTATATGAGTTAGCATGAACAACTGCCATTACGGTAAACAGTTCGCTGTACTTACGCTCACATAGGTTACAACTATATGAGTTAGCATGAACAACTGTCATTACGGTAAACAGTTCGCTGTACTTGCGCTCAAACACGTTACAACTATATGAGTTAGGCTGAACAACTGCCATTACAGTAACAACTTCACTGTGATTAGGTTCACACACGTTACAAATATATGAGTTAGCATGAACAACTGCCTTTACGGTAAACAGTTCGCTGTACTTACGCTCAAACACGTTACAACTATATGAGTTAGGCTAAACAACTGCCATTACAGTAACAACTTCACTGTGATTAGGTTCACACACGTTACAACTATATGAGTTAGCATGAACAACTGCCATTACGGTAAACAGTTCGCTGTACTTACGCTCACACATGTTACAACTATATGAGTTAGCATGAACAACTGCCATTACGGTAAAGAGTTCGCTGTACTTCCTCTCACACATGTTACAACTATATGAGTTACCATGAACAACTGCCATTACAGTAAACAGCTCACTGTAGTTATGCTCACACATGTTACAACTATTTGAGTTAGCATGAACAACTGCCATTACAGTAAACAGTTCACTGTACTTCCTCTCACAAATGTTACAACTATATGAGTTAGGAGGAACAACTGCCATTACGTTAAACAGTTCACTCTACTTACTCTCATACATGTTACAACTATATGAGTTAGCATGAACAACTGCCATTACGGTAAAGAGTTCGCTGTACTTACTCTCACACATGTTACAACTATATGAGTTAGGAGGAACAACTGCCATTACGTTAAACAGTTCACACTACTTACTCTCATACATGTTACAACTATATGAGTTAGCATGAACAACTGCCATTACGGTAAACAGTTCACTGTACTTACTCTCATACACGTTACAACTATATGAGTTAGCATGAACAACTGCCATTACGGTAAACAGTTCGCTGTACTTACGCTCACACATGTTACAACTATATGAGTTAGCATGAACAACTGCCATTACGGTAAACAATTCGCTGTACTTACTCTCACACACGTTACAACTATATGATTTAGCATGAACAACTGCCATTACGGTACACAGTTCACTGTACTTCCTCTCATACATGTTACAACTATATGAGTTAGGAGGAACAACTGCCATTACGTTAAACAGTTCACTCTACTTACTCTCATACATGTTACCACTATATGAGTTAGCATGAACAACTGCCATTACGGTAAACAATTCACTGTACTTACTCTCACACACATTACAACTATATGAGTTAGCAAGAACAACTGCCATTACAGTAACAACTTCACTGTAATTAGGTTCACACACGTTACAACTATATGAGTTAGCATGAACAACTGCCATTACGGTAAACAGTTCAATGTACTTACGCTCACAGCACGTTACAACTATATGAGTTAGCCTGAACAACTGCCATTACGGTAAACAGTTCACTGTACCTACTCTCACACACGTTACAACTATATGAGTTAGCATGAACAACTGCCATTATGGTAAACAGTTCGCTGTACTTCCTCTCACACATGTTACAACTATATGAGTTAGCATGAACAACTGCCATTACGGTAAACAGTTCACTGTACTTACTCTCATACACGTTACAACTATATGAGTTAGCATGAACAACTGCCATTACGGTAAACAGTTCGCTGTACTTACGCTCACACATGTTACAACTATATGAGTTAGCATGAACAACTGCCATTACGGTAAACAATTCGCTGTACTTACTCTCACACACGTTACAACTATATGATTTAGCATGAACAACTGCCATTACGGTACACAGTTCACTGTACTTCCTCTCATACATGTTACAACTATATGAGTTAGGAGGAACAACTGCCATTACGTTAAACAGTTCACTCTACTTACTCTCATACATGTTACCACTATATGAGTTAGCATGAACAACTGCCATTACGGTAAACAATTCACTGTACTTACTCTCACACACATTACAACTATATGAGTTAGCAAGAACAACTGCCATTACAGTAACAACTTCACTGTAATTAGGTTCACACACGTTACAACTATATGAGTTAGCATGAACAACTGCCATTACGGTAAACAGTTCAATGTACTTACGCTCACAGCACGTTACAACTATATGAGTTAGCCTGAACAACTGCCATTACGGTAAACAGTTCACTGTACCTACTCTCACACACGTTACAACTATATGAGTTAGCATGAACAACTGCCATTATGGTAAACAGTTCGCTGTACTTCCTCTCACACATGTTACAACTATATGAGTTAGGAGGAACAACTGCCATTACGTTAAACAATTCACTCTACTTACTCTCATACATGTTACAACTATATGAGTTAGCATGAACAACTGCCCTTATGGTAAACAGCTCGCTGTACTTACTCTCACACACGTTACAACTATATGAGTTAGCATGAACAACTGCCATTACGGTAAACAGCTCGCTGTACTTACGCTCACACATGTTACAACTATATGAGTTAGCATGAGCAACTGCCATTACGGTAAAGAGTTCGCTGTACTTCCTCTCACACATGTTACAACTATATGAGTTAGCATGAACAACTGCCATTACTGTAAACAGTTCGCTGTACTTCCTCTCACACATGTTACAACTATATGAGTTAGGAGGAACAACTGCCATTACGTTAAACAGTTCACTCTACTTCCTCTCACACATGTTACAACTATATGAGTTAGGAGGAACAACTGCCATTACGTTAAACAGTTCACTCTACTTACTCTCATACATGTTACAACTATATGAGTTAGCATGAACAACTGCCATTACGGTAAACAGTTCACTGTACTTACTCTCATACACGTTACAACTATATGAGTTAGCATGAACAACTGCCATTACGGTAAACAGTTCGCTGTACTTACGCTCACACACGTTACAACTATATGAGTTAGCATGAACAACTGCCATTACGGTAAACAGTTCGCTGTACTTACTCTCACACACGTTACAACTATATGATTTAGCATGAACAACTGCCATTACGGTACACAGTTCACTGTACTTCCTCTCATACATGTTACAACTATATGAGTTAGCATGAACAACTGCCATTACGGTAAACAGTTCGCTGTACTTACTCTCACACACGTTACAACTATATGAGTTAGCATGAACAACTGCCATTATGGTAAAGAGTTCGCTGTACTTCCTCTCACACATGTTACAACTATATGAGTTAGGAGGAACAACTGCCATTACGTTAAACAGTTCACTCTACTTACTCTCATACATGTTACAACTATATGAGTTAGCATGAACAACTGCCATTACGGTAAACAGTTCGCTGTACTTACTCTCACACACGTTACAACTATATGAGTTAGCATGAACAACTGCCATTACGGTAACAACTTCACTGTGAATAGGTTCACACACGTTACAACTATATGACTTAGCATGAACAACTGTCATTACGGTAAACAGTTCGCTGTACTTACTCTCCGACATGTTACAACTATATGAGTTAGCATGAACAACTGCCATTACGGTAAACAGTTCACTGTACTTATGCTCACACACGTTACAACTATATGAGTTAGCATGAACAACTGCCATTACGGTAAACAGTTCACTGTACTTACGCTCACAGCACGTTACAACTATATGAGTTAGCCTGAACAACTGCCATTACGGTAAACAGTTCACTGTACTTACTCTCACACACGTTACAACTATATGAGTTAGCATGAACAACTGCCATTACGGTAAAGAGTTCGCTGTACTTCCTCTCACACATGTTACAACTATATGAGTTAGGAGGAACAACTGCCATTACGTTAAACAGTTCACTCTACTTACTCTCATACATGTTACAACTATATGAGTTAGCATGAACAACTGCCATTACAGTAAACAGCTCACTGTAGTTATGCTCAAACATGTTACAACTATATGAGTTAGGCTGAACAACTGCTATTACAGTAAACAGTTCACTGTACCTACGCTCAAACATGTTACAACTATATGAGTTAGGCTGAACAACTGCCATTACAGTAACAACTTCACTGTAATTAGGTTCACACACGTTACAACTATATGAGTTAGCATGAACAGCTGCCATTACGGTAAACAGTTCGCTGTACTTACGCTCACACAGGTTACAACTATATGAGTTAGCATGAACAACTGCCATTACGGTAAACAGTTCGTTGTATTTACGCTCAAACACGTTACAACTATATGAGTTAGGCTGAACAACTGCCATTACAGTAACAACTTCACTGTGAATAGGTTCACACACGTTACAACTATATGACTTAGCATGAACAACTGTCATTACGGTAAACAGTTCGCTGTACTTACTCTCCGACATGTTACAACTATATGAGTTAGCATGAACAACTGCCATTACGGTAAACAGTTCACTGTACTTATGCTCACACACGTTACAACTATATGAGTTAGCATGAACAACTGCCATTACGGTAAACAGTTCACTGTACTTACGCTCACAGCACGTTACAACTATATGAGTTAGCCTGAACAACTGCCATTACGGTAAACAGTTCACTGTACTTACTCTCACACACGTTACAACTATATGAGTTAGCATGAACAACTGCCATTACGGTAAAGAGTTCGCTGTACTTCCTCTCACACATGTTACAACTATATGAGTTAGGAGGAACAACTGCCATTACGTTAAACAGTTCACTCTACTTACTCTCATACATGTTACAACTATATGAGTTATCATGAACAACTGCCATTACGGTAAACAGTTCGCTGTACTTACTCTCCGACATGTTACAACTATATGAGTTAGCATGAACAACTGCCATTACAGTAAAGAGTTCGCTGTACTTACTCTCACACATGTTACAACTATATGAGTTAGCATGAACAACTGCCATTACAGTAAACAGCTCACTGTAGTTATGCTCAAACATGTTAGAACTATATGAGTTAGGCTGAACAACTGCCATTACAGTAAACAGTTCACTGTACTTACGCTCAAACATGTTACAACTATATGAGTTAGGCTGAACAACTGCCATTACAGTAACAACTTCACTGTAATTAGGTTCACACACGTTACAACTATATGAGGTAGCATGAACAGCTGCCATTACGGTAAACAGTTCGCTGTACTTACGCTCACACAGGTTACAACTATATGAGTTAGCATGAACAACTGCCATTACGGTAAACAGTTCGTTGTACTTACGCTCAAGCTCGTTACAACTATATGAGTTAGGCTGAACAACTGCCATTACAGTAACAACTTCACTGTGAATAGGTTCACACACGTTACAACTATATGACTTAGCATGAACAACTGTCATTACGGTAAACAGTTCGCTGTACTTACGCTCACACATGTTACAACTATATGATTTAGCATGAACAACTGCCATTACGGTAAACAGTTCGCTGTACTTACGCTCACACACGTTACAACTATATGAGTTAGCATGAACAACTGCCATTACGGTAAACAGTTCGCTGTACTTCCTCTCACACATGTTACAACTACATGAGTTAGGAGGAACAACTGCCATTACGTTAAACAGTTCACTCTACTTACTCTCATACATGTTACAACTATATGAGTTAGCATGAGCAACTGCCATTACGGTAAACAGTTCACTCTACTTACGCTCAAACACTTTACAACTATATGAGTTAGGCTGAACAACTGCCATTATAGTAACAACTTCACTGTGAATAGGTTCACACACGTTACAACTATATGAGTTAGCATGAACAACTGCCATTACTGTAAACAGTTCGCTGTACTTCCTCTCACACATGTTACAACTATATGAGTTAGGAGGAACAACTGCCATTACGTTAAACAGTTCACTCTACTTACTCTCATACATGTTACAACTATATGAGTTAGCATGAACAACTGCCATTACGGTAAACAGTTCGCTGTACTTACGCTCACACACGTTACAACTATATGAGTTAGCATGAACAACTGCCATTACGGTAAACAGTTCGCTGTACTTACTCTCACACACGTTACAACTATATGATTTAGCATGAACAACTGCCATTACGGTACACAGTTCATTGTACTTCCTCTCATACATGTTACAACTATATGAGTTAGCATGAACAACTGCTATTACGGTAAACAGTTCGCTGTACTTACTCTCACACACGTTACAACTATATGAGTTAGCATGAACAACTGCCATTATGGTAAAGAGTTCGCTGTACTTCCTCTCACACATGTTACAACTATATGAGTTAGGAGGAACAACTGCCATTACGTTAAACAGTTCACTCTACTTACTCTCATACATGTTACAACTATATGAGTTATCATGAACAACTGCCATTACGGTAAACAGTTCGCTGTACTTACTCTCCGACATGTTACAACTATATGAGTTAGCATGAACAACTGCCATTACAGTAAAGAGTTCGCTGTACTTACTCTCACACATGTTACAACTATATGAGTTAGCATGAACAACTGCCATTGAAGTAAACAGCTCACTGTAGTTATGCTCAAACATGTTAGAACTATATGAGTTAGGCTGAACAACTGCCATTACAGTAAACAGTTCACTGTACTTACGCTCAAACATGTTACAACTATATGAGTTAGGCTGAACAACTGCCATTACAGTAACAACTTCACTGTAATTAGGTTCACACACGTTACAACTATATGAGGTAGCATGAACAGCTGCCATTACGGTAAACAGTTCGCTGTACTTACGCTCACACAGGTTACAACTATATGAGTTAGCATGAACAACTGCCATTACGGTAAACAGTTCGTTGTACTTACGCTCAAGCTCGTTACAACTATATGAGTTAGGCTGAACAACTGCCATTACAGTAACAACTTCACTGTGAATAGGTTCACACACGTTACAACTATATGACTTAGCATGAACAACTGTCATTACGGTAAACAGTTCGCTGTACTTACGCTCACACATGTTACAACTATATGATTTAGCATGAACAACTGCCATTACGGTAAACAGTTCGCTGTACTTACGCTCACACACGTTACAACTATATGAGTTAGCATGAACAACTGCCATTACGGTAAACAGTTCGCTGTACTTCCTCTCACACATGTTACAACTACATGAGTTAGGAGGAACAACTGCCATTACGTTAAACAGTTCAC
The DNA here is from genome assembly GCA_022114975.2 of Lampris megalopsis. NCBI lineage: Eukaryota > Metazoa > Chordata > Actinopteri > Lampriformes > Lampridae > Lampris > Lampris megalopsis. The sequence continues at coordinate 935,388 of JAJHIY020000614.1, forward strand.
TCTACTTACTCTCATACATGTTACAACTATATGAGTTAGCATGAGCAACTGCCATTACGGTAAACAGTTCACTCTACTTACGCTCAAACACTTTACAACTATATGAGTTAGGCTGAACAACTGCCATTATAGTAACAACTTCACTGTGAATAGGTTCACACACGTTACAACTATATGAGTTAGCATGAACAACTGCCATTACTGTAAACAGTTCGCTGTACTTCCTCTCACACATGTTACAACTATATGAGTTAGGAGGAACAACTGCCATTACGTTAAACAGTTCACTCTACTTACTCTCATACATGTTACAACTATATGAGTTAGCATGAACAACTGCCATTACGGTAAACAGTTCGCTGTACTTACGCTCACACACGTTACAACTATATGAGTTAGCATGAACAACTGCCATTACGGTAAACAGTTCGCTGTACTTACTCTCACACACGTTACAACTATATGATTTAGCATGAACAACTGCCATTACGGTACACAGTTCATTGTACTTCCTCTCATACATGTTACAACTATATGAGTTAGCATGAACAACTGCTATTACGGTAAACAGTTCGCTGTACTTACTCTCACACACGTTACAACTATATGAGTTAGCATGAACAACTGCCATTATGGTAAAGAGTTCGCTGTACTTCCTCTCACACATGTTACAACTATATGAGTTAGGAGGAACAACTGCCATTACGTTAAACAGTTCACTCTACTTACTCTCATACATGTTACAACTATATGAGTTAGCATGAACAACTGCCATTACGGTAAACAGTTCGCTGTACTTACTCTCACACACGTTACAACTATATGAGTTAGCATGGACAACTGCCATTACGGTAACAACTTCACTGTGAATAGGTTCACACACGTTACAACTATATGACTTAGCATGAACAACTGTCATTACGGTAAACAGTTCGCTGTACTTACTCTCCGACATGTTACAACTATATGAGTTAGCATGAACAACTGCCATTACGGTAAACAGTTCACTGTACTTATGCTCACACACGTTACAACTATATGAGTTAGCATGAACAACTGCCATTACGGTAAACAGTTCACTGTACTTACGCTCACAGCACGTTACAACTATATGAGTTAGCCTGAACAACTGCCATTACGGTAAACAGTTCACTGTACTTACTCTCACACACGTTACAACTATATGAGTTAGCATGAACAACTGCCATTACGGTAAAGAGTTCGCTGTACTTCCTCTCACACATGTTACAACTATATGAGTTAGGAGGAACAACTGCCATTACGTTAAACAGTTCACTCTACTTACTCTCATACATGTTACAACTATATGAGTTAGCATGAACAACTTCCCTTATGGTAAACAGTTCGCTGTACTTACTCTCACACACGTTACAACTATATGAGTTAGCATGAACAACTGCCATTACGGTAAACATTTCGCTGTACTTACTCTCCGACATGTTACAACTATATGAGTTAGCATGAACAACTGCCATTACAGTAAAGAGTTCGCTGTACTTCCTCTCACACATGTTACAACTATATGAGTTAGCATGAACAACTGCCATTACAGTAAACAGCTCACTGTAGTTATGCTCAAACATGTTACAACTATATGAGTTAGGCTGAACAACTGCCATTACAGTAAACAGTTCACTGTACTTACGCTCAAACATGTTACAACTATATGAGTTAGGCTGAACAACTGCCATTACAGTAACAACTTCACTGTAATTAGGTTCACACACGTTACAACTATATGAGGTAGCATGAACAGCTGCCATTACGGTAAACAGTTCGCTGTACTTACGCTCACACAGGTTACAACTATATGAGTTAGCATGAACAACTGCCATTACGGTAAACAGTTCGTTGTACTTACGCTCAAGCACGTTACAACTATATGAGTTAGGCTGAACAACTGCCATTACAGTAACAACTTCACTGTGAATAGGTTCACACACGTTACAACTATATGACTTAGCATGAACAACTGTCATTACGGTAAACAGTTCGCTGTACTTACGCTCACACATGTTACAACTATATGATTTAGCATGAACAACTGCCATTACGGTAAACAGTTCGCTGTACTTACGCTCACACACGTTACAACTATATGAGTTAGCATGAACAACTGCCATTACGGTAAACAGTTCGCTGTACTTCCTCTCACACATGTTACAACTATATGAGTTAGGAGGAACAACTGCCATTACGTTAAACAGTTCACTCTACTTACTCTCATACATGTTACAACTATATGAGTTAGCATGAGCAACTGCCATTACGGTAAACAGTTCACTCTACTTACGCTCAAACACTTTACAACTATATGAGTTAGGCTGAACAACTGCCATTACAGTAACAACTTCACTGTGAATAGGTTCACACACGTTACAACTATATGAGTTAGCATGAACAACTGCCATTACTGTAAACAGTTCGCTGTACTTCCTCTCACACATGTTACAACTATATGAGTTAGGAGGAACAACTGCCATTACGTTAAACAGTTCACTCTACTTACTCTCATACATGTTACAACTATATGAGTTAGCATGAACAACTGCCATTACGGTAAACAGTTCACTGTACTTACTCTCATACACGTTACAACTATATGAGTTAGCATGAACAACTGCCATTACGGTAAACAGTTCGCTGTACTTACTCTCACACACGTTACAACTATATGATTTAGCATGAACAACTGCCATTACGGTACACAGTTCACTGTACTTCCTCTCATACATGTTACAACTATATGAGTTAGCATGAACAACTGCCATTACGGTAAACAGTTCGCTGTACTTACTCTCACACACGTTACAACTATATGAGTTAGCATGAACAACTGCCATTATGGTAAAGAGTTCGCTGTACTTCCTCTCACACATGTTACAACTATATGAGTTAGGAGGAACAACTGCCATTACGTTAAACAGTTCACTCTACTTACTCTCATACATGTTACAACTATATGAGTTAGCATGAACAACTGCCATTACGGTAAACAGTTCGCTGTACTTACTCTCACACACGTTACAACTATATGAGTTAGCATGAACAACTGCCATTACGGTAACAACTTCACTGTGAATAGGTTCACACACGTTACAACTATATGACTTAGCATGAACAACTGTCATTACGGTAAACAGTTCGCTGTACTTACTCTCCGACATGTTACAACTATATGAGTTAGCATGAACAACTGCCATTACGGTAAACAGTTCACTGTACTTATGCTCACACACGTTACAACTATATGAGTTAGCATGAACAACTGCCATTACGGTAAACAGTTCACTGTACTTACGCTCACAGCACGTTACAACTATATGAGTTAGCCTGAACAACTGCCATTACGGTAAACAGTTCACTGTACTTACTCTCACACACGTTACAACTATATGAGTTAGCATGAACAACTGCCATTACGGTAAAGAGTTCGCTGTACTTCCTCTCACACATGTTACAACTATATGAGTTAGGAGGAACAACTGCCATTACGTTAAACAGTTCACTCTACTTACTCTCATACATGTTACAACTATATGAGTTAGCATGAACAACTGCCATTACAGTAAACAGCTCACTGTAGTTATGCTCAAACATGTTACAACTATATGAGTTAGGCTGAACAACTGCTATTACAGTAAACAGTTCACTGTACCTACGCTCAAACATGTTACAACTATATGAGTTAGGCTGAACAACTGCCATTACAGTAACAACTTCACTGTAATTAGGTTCACACACGTTACAACTATATGAGTTAGCATGAACAGCTGCCATTACGGTAAACAGTTCGCTGTACTTACGCTCACACAGGTTACAACTATATGAGTTAGCATGAACAACTGCCATTACGGTAAACAGTTCGTTGTATTTACGCTCAAACACGTTACAACTATATGAGTTAGGCTGAACAACTGCCATTACAGTAACAACTTCACTGTGAATAGGTTCACACACGTTACAACTATATGACTTAGCATGAACAACTGTCATTACGGTAAACAGTTCGCTGTACTTACTCTCCGACATGTTACAACTATATGAGTTAGCATGAACAACTGCCATTACGGTAAACAGTTCACTGTACTTATGCTCACACACGTTACAACTATATGAGTTAGCATGAACAACTGCCATTACGGTAAACAGTTCACTGTACTTACGCTCACAGCACGTTACAACTATATGAGTTAGCCTGAACAACTGCCATTACGGTAAACAGTTCACTGTACTTACTCTCACACACGTTACAACTATATGAGTTAGCATGAACAACTGCCATTACGGTAAAGAGTTCGCTGTACTTCCTCTCACACATGTTACAACTATATGAGTTAGGAGGAACAACTGCCATTACGTTAAACAGTTCACTCTACTTACTCTCATACATGTTACAACTATATGAGTTATCATGAACAACTGCCATTACGGTAAACAGTTCGCTGTACTTACTCTCCGACATGTTACAACTATATGAGTTAGCATGAACAACTGCCATTACAGTAAAGAGTTCGCTGTACTTACTCTCACACATGTTACAACTATATGAGTTAGCATGAACAACTGCCATTACAGTAAACAGCTCACTGTAGTTATGCTCAAACATGTTAGAACTATATGAGTTAGGCTGAACAACTGCCATTACAGTAAACAGTTCACTGTACTTACGCTCAAACATGTTACAACTATATGAGTTAGGCTGAACAACTGCCATTACAGTAACAACTTCACTGTAATTAGGTTCACACACGTTACAACTATATGAGGTAGCATGAACAGCTGCCATTACGGTAAACAGTTCGCTGTACTTACGCTCACACAGGTTACAACTATATGAGTTAGCATGAACAACTGCCATTACGGTAAACAGTTCGTTGTACTTACGCTCAAGCTCGTTACAACTATATGAGTTAGGCTGAACAACTGCCATTACAGTAACAACTTCACTGTGAATAGGTTCACACACGTTACAACTATATGACTTAGCATGAACAACTGTCATTACGGTAAACAGTTCGCTGTACTTACGCTCACACATGTTACAACTATATGATTTAGCATGAACAACTGCCATTACGGTAAACAGTTCGCTGTACTTACGCTCACACACGTTACAACTATATGAGTTAGCATGAACAACTGCCATTACGGTAAACAGTTCGCTGTACTTCCTCTCACACATGTTACAACTATATGAGTTAGGAGGAACAACTGCCATTACGTTAAACAGTTCACTCTACTTACTCTCATACATGTTACAACTATATGAGTTAGCATGAGCAACTGCCATTACGGTAAACAGTTCACTCTACTTACGCTCAAACACTTTACAACTATATGAGTTAGGCTGAACAACTGCCATTATAGTAACAACTTCACTGTGAATAGGTTCACACACGTTACAACTATATGAGTTAGCATGAACAACTGCCATTACTGTAAACAGTTCGCTGTACTTCCTCTCACACATGTTACAACTATATGAGTTAGGAGGAACAACTGCCATTACGTTAAACAGTTCACTCTACTTACTCTCATACATGTTACAACTATATGAGTTAGCATGAACAACTGCCATTACGGTAAACAGTTCGCTGTACTTACGCTCACACACGTTACAACTATATGAGTTAGCATGAACAACTGCCATTACGGTAAACAGTTCGCTGTACTTACTCTCACACACGTTACAACTATATGATTTAGCATGAACAACTGCCATTACGGTACACAGTTCATTGTACTTCCTCTCATACATGTTACAACTATATGAGTTAGCATGAACAACTGCTATTACGGTAAACAGTTCGCTGTACTTACTCTCACACACGTTACAACTATATGAGTTAGCATGAACAACTGCCATTATGGTAAAGAGTTCGCTGTACTTCCTCTCACACATGTTACAACTATATGAGTTAGGAGGAACAACTGCCATTACGTTAAACAGTTCACTCTACTTACTCTCATACATGTTACAACTATATGAGTTAGCATGAACAACTGCTATTACGGTAAACAGTTCGCTGTACTTACTCTCACACACGTTACAACTATATGAGTTAGCATGGACAACTGCCATTACGGTAACAACTTCACTGTGAATAGGTTCACACACGTTACAACTATATGACTTAGCATGAACAACTGTCATTACGGTAAACAGTTCGCTGTACTTACTCTCCGACATGTTACAACTATATGAGTTAGGCTGAACAACTGCCATTACAGTAACAACTTCACTGTAATTAGGTTCACACACGTTACAACTATATGAGGTAGCATGAACAGCTGCCATTACGGTAAACAGTTCGCTGTACTTACGCTCACACAGGTTACAACTATATGAGTTAGCATGAACAACTGCCATTACGGTAAACAGTTCGTTGTACTTACGCTCAAGCACGTTACAACTATATGAGTTAGGCTGAACAACTGCCATTACAGTAACAACTTCACTGTGAATAGGTTCACACACGTTACAACTATATGACTTAGCATGAACAACTGTCATTACGGTAAACAGTTCGCTGTACTTACGCTCACACATGTTACAACTATATGATTTAGCATGAACAACTGCCATTACGGTAAACAGTTCGCTGTACTTACGCTCACACACGTTACAACTATATGAGTTAGCATGAACAACTGCCATTACGGTAAACAGTTCGCTGTACTTCCTCTCACACATGTTACAACTATATGAGTTAGGAGGAACAACTGCCATTACGTTAAACAGTTCACTCTACTTACTCTCATACATGTTACAACTATATGAGTTAGCATGAGCAACTGCCATTACGGTAAACAGTTCACTCTACTTACGCTCAAACACTTTACAACTATATGAGTTAGGCTGAACAACTGCCATTACAGTAACAACTTCACTGTGAATAGGTTCACACACGTTACAACTATATGAGTTAGCATGAACAACTGCCATTACTGTAAACAGTTCGCTGTACTTCCTCTCACACATGTTACAACTATATGAGTTAGGAGGAACAACTGCCATTACGTTAAACAGTTCACTCTACTTACTCTCATACATGTTACAACTATATGAGTTAGCATGAACAACTGCCATTACGGTAAACAGTTCACTGTACTTACTCTCATACACGTTACAACTATATGAGTTAGCATGAACAACTGCCATTACGGTAAACAGTTCGCTGTACTTACTCTCACACACGTTACAACTATATGATTTAGCATGAACAACTGCCATTACGGTACACAGTTCACTGTACTTCCTCTCATACATGTTACAACTATATGAGTTAGCATGAACAACTGCCATTACGGTAAACAGTTCGCTGTACTTACTCTCACACACGTTACAACTATATGAGTTAGCATGAACAACTGCCATTATGGTAAAGAGTTCGCTGTACTTCCTCTCACACATGTTACAACTATATGAGTTAGGAGGAACAACTGCCATTACGTTAAACAGTTCACTCTACTTACTCTCATACATGTTACAACTATATGAGTTAGCATGAACAACTGCCATTACGGTAAACAGTTCGCTGTACTTACTCTCACACACGTTACAACTATATGAGTTAGCATGAACAACTGCCATTACGGTAACAACTTCACTGTGAATAGGTTCACACACGTTACAACTATATGACTTAGCATGAACAACTGTCATTACGGTAAACAGTTCGCTGTACTTACTCTCCGACATGTTACAACTATATGAGTTAGCATGAACAACTGCCATTACGGTAAACAGTTCACTGTACTTATGCTCACACACGTTACAACTATATGAGTTAGCATGAACAACTGCCATTACGGTAAACAGTTCACTGTACTTACGCTCACAGCACGTTACAACTATATGAGTTAGCCTGAACAACTGCCATTACGGTAAACAGTTCACTGTACTTACTCTCACACACGTTACAACTATATGAGTTAGCATGAACAACTGCCATTACGGTAAAGAGTTCGCTGTACTTCCTCTCACACATGTTACAACTATATGAGTTAGGAGGAACAACTGCCATTACGTTAAACAGTTCACTCTACTTACTCTCATACATGTTACAACTATATGAGTTAGCATGAACAACTGCCATTACAGTAAACAGCTCACTGTAGTTATGCTCAAACATGTTACAACTATATGAGTTAGGCTGAACAACTGCTATTACAGTAAACAGTTCACTGTACCTACGCTCAAACATGTTACAACTATATGAGTTAGGCTGAACAACTGCCATTACAGTAACAACTTCACTGTAATTAGGTTCACACACGTTACAACTATATGAGTTAGCATGAACAGCTGCCATTACGGTAAACAGTTCGCTGTACTTACGCTCACACAGGTTACAACTATATGAGTTAGCATGAACAACTGCCATTACGGTAAACAGTTCGTTGTATTTACGCTCAAACACGTTACAACTATATGAGTTAGGCTGAACAACTGCCATTACAGTAACAACTTCACTGTGAATAGGTTCACACACGTTACAACTATATGACTTAGCATGAACAACTGTCATTACGGTAAACAGTTCGCTGTACTTACTCTCCGACATGTTACAACTATATGAGTTAGCATGAACAACTGCCATTACGGTAAACAGTTCACTGTACTTATGCTCACACACGTTACAACTATATGAGTTAGCATGAACAACTGCCATTACGGTAAACAGTTCACTGTACTTACGCTCACAGCACGTTACAACTATATGAGTTAGCCTGAACAACTGCCATTACGGTAAACAGTTCACTGTACTTACTCTCACACACGTTACAACTATATGAGTTAGCATGAACAACTGCCATTACGGTAAAGAGTTCGCTGTACTTCCTCTCACACATGTTACAACTATATGAGTTAGGAGGAACAACTGCCATTACGTTAAACAGTTCACTCTACTTACTCTCATACATGTTACAACTATATGAGTTATCATGAACAACTGCCATTACGGTAAACAGTTCGCTGTACTTACTCTCCGACATGTTACAACTATATGAGTTAGCATGAACAACTGCCATTACAGTAAAGAGTTCGCTGTACTTACTCTCACACATGTTACAACTATATGAGTTAGCATGAACAACTGCCATTACAGTAAACAGCTCACTGTAGTTATGCTCAAACATGTTAGAACTATATGAGTTAGGCTGAACAACTGCCATTACAGTAAACAGTTCACTGTACTTACGCTCAAACATGTTACAACTATATGAGTTAGGCTGAACAACTGCCATTACAGTAACAACTTCACTGTAATTAGGTTCACACACGTTACAACTATATGAGGTAGCATGAACAGCTGCCATTACGGTAAACAGTTCGCTGTACTTACGCTCACACAGGTTACAACTATATGAGTTAGCATGAACAACTGCCATTACGGTAAACAGTTCGTTGTACTTACGCTCAAGCTCGTTACAACTATATGAGTTAGGCTGAACAACTGCCATTACAGTAACAACTTCACTGTGAATAGGTTCACACACGTTACAACTATATGACTTAGCATGAACAACTGTCATTACGGTAAACAGTTCGCTGTACTTACGCTCACACATGTTACAACTATATGATTTAGCATGAACAACTGCCATTACGGTAAACAGTTCGCTGTACTTACGCTCACACACGTTACAACTATATGAGTTAGCATGAACAACTGCCATTACGGTAAACAGTTCGCTGTACTTCCTCTCACACATGTTACAACTATATGAGTTAGGAGGAACAACTGCCATTACGTTAAACAGTTCACTCTACTTACTCTCATACATGTTACAACTATATGAGTTAGCATGAGCAACTGCCATTACGGTAAACAGTTCACTCTACTTACGCTCAAACACTTTACAACTATATGAGTTAGGCTGAACAACTGCCATTATAGTAACAACTTCACTGTGAATAGGTTCACACACGTTACAACTATATGAGTTAGCATGAACAACTGCCATTACTGTAAACAGTTCGCTGTACTTCCTCTCACACATGTTACAACTATATGAGTTAGGAGGAACAACTGCCATTACGTTAAACAGTTCACTCTACTTACTCTCATACATGTTACAACTATATGAGTTAGCATGAACAACTGCCATTACGGTAAACAGTTCGCTGTACTTACGCTCACACACGTTACAACTATATGAGTTAGCATGAACAACTGCCATTACGGTAAACAGTTCGCTGTACTTACTCTCACACACGTTACAACTATATGATTTAGCATGAACAACTGCCATTACGGTACACAGTTCATTGTACTTCCTCTCATACATGTTACAACTATATGAGTTAGCATGAACAACTGCTATTACGGTAAACAGTTCGCTGTACTTACTCTCACACACGTTACAACTATATGAGTTAGCATGAACAACTGCCATTATGGTAAAGAGTTCGCTGTACTTCCTCTCACACATGTTACAACTATATGAGTTAGGAGGAACAACTGCCATTACGTTAAACAGTTCACTCTACTTACTCTCATACATGTTACAACTATATGAGTTAGCATGAACAACTGCCATTACGGTAAACAGTTCGCTGTACTTACTCTCACACACGTTACAACTATATGAGTTAGCATGGACAACTGCCATTACGGTAACAACTTCACTGTGAATAGGTTCACACACGTTACAACTATATGACTTAGCATGAACAACTGTCATTACGGTAAACAGTTCGCTGTACTTACTCTCCGACATGTTACAACTATATGAGTTAGCATGAACAACTGCCATTACGGTAAACAGTTCACTGTACTTATGCTCACACACGTTACAACTATATGAGTTAGCATGAACAACTGCCATTACGGTAAACAGTTCACTGTACTTACGCTCACAGCACGTTACAACTATATGAGTTAGCCTGAACAACTGCCATTACGGTAAACAGTTCACTGTACTTACTCTCACACACGTTACAACTATATGAGTTAGCATGAACAACTGCCATTACGGTAAAGAGTTCGCTGTACTTCCTCTCACACATGTTACAACTATATGAGTTAGGAGGAACAACTGCCATTACGTTAAACAGTTCACTCTACTTACTCTCATACATGTTACAACTATATGAGTTAGCATGAACAACTTCCCTTATGGTAAACAGTTCGCTGTACTTACTCTCACACACGTTACAACTATATGAGTTAGCATGAACAACTGCCATTACGGTAAACATTTCGCTGTACTTACTCTCCGACATGTTACAACTATATGAGTTAGCATGAACAACTGCCATTACAGTAAAGAGTTCGCTGTACTTCCTCTCACACATGTTACAACTATATGAGTTAGCATGAACAACTGCCATTACAGTAAACAGCTCACTGTAGTTATGCTCAAACATGTTACAACTATATGAGTTAGGCTGAACAACTGCCATTACAGTAAACAGTTCACTGTACTTACGCTCAAACATGTTACAACTATATGAGTTAGGCTGAACAACTGCCATTACAGTAACAACTTCACTGTAATTAGGTTCACACACGTTACAACTATATGAGGTAGCATGAACAGCTGCCATTACGGTAAACAGTTCGCTGTACTTACGCTCACACAGGTTACAACTATATGAGTTAGCATGAACAACTGCCATTACGGTAAACAGTTCGTTGTACTTACGCTCAAGCACGTTACAACTATATGAGTTAGGCTGAACAACTGCCATTACAGTAACAACTTCACTGTGAATAGGTTCACACACGTTACAACTATATGACTTAGCATGAACAACTGTCATTACGGTAAACAGTTCGCTGTACTTACGCTCACACATGTTACAACTATATGATTTAGCATGAACAACTGCCATTACGGTAAACAGTTCGCTGTACTTACGCTCACACACGTTACAACTATATGAGTTAGCATGAACAACTGCCATTACGGTAAACAGTTCGCTGTACTTCCTCTCACACATGTTACAACTATATGAGTTAGGAGGAACAACTGCCATTACGTTAAACAGTTCACTCTACTTACTCTCATACATGTTACAACTATATGAGTTAGCATGAGCAACTGCCATTACGGTAAACAGTTCACTCTACTTACGCTCAAACACTTTACAACTATATGAGTTAGGCTGAACAACTGCCATTACAGTAACAACTTCACTGTGAATAGGTTCACACACGTTACAACTATATGAGTTAGCATGAACAACTGCCATTACTGTAAACAGTTCGCTGTACTTCCTCTCACACATGTTACAACTATATGAGTTAGGAGGAACAACTGCCATTACGTTAAACAGTTCACTCTACTTACTCTCATACATGTTACAACTATATGAGTTAGCATGAACAACTGCCATTACGGTAAACAGTTCACTGTACTTACTCTCATACACGTTACAACTATATGAGTTAGCATGAACAACTGCCATTACGGTAAACAGTTCGCTGTACTTACGCTCACACACGTTACAACTATATGATTTAGCATGAACAACTGCCATTACGGTACACAGTTCACTGTACTTCCTCTCATACATGTTACAACTATATGAGTTAGCATAAACAACTGCCATTACGGTAAACAGTTCGCTGTACTTACTCTCACACACGTTACAACTATATGAGTTAGCATGAACAACTGCCATTATGGTAAAGAGTTCGCTGTACTTCCTCTCACACATGTTACAACTATATGAGTTAGGAGGAACAACTGCCATTACGTTAAACAGTTCACTCTACTTACTCTCATACATGTTACAACTATATGAGTTAGCATGAACAACTGCCATTACGGTAAACAGTTCGCTGTACTTACTCTCACACATGTTACAACTATATGAGTTAGGAGGAACAACTGCCATTACGTTAAACAGTTCACTCTACTTACTCTCATACATGTTACAACTATATGAGTTAGCATGAACAACTTCCCTTATGGTAAACAGTTCGCTGTACTTACTCTCACACACGTTACAACTATATGAGTTATCATGAACAACTGCCATTACGGTAAACAGTTCGCTGTACTTACGCTCACACAGGTTACAACTATATGAGTTAGCATGAACAACTGCCATTACGGTAAACAGTTCGTTGTATTTATGCTCAAACACGTTACAACTATATGAGTTAGGCTGAACAACTGCCATTACAGTAACAACTTCACTGTGAATAGGTTCACACACGTTACAACTATATGACTTAGCATGAACAACTGTCATTACGGTAAACAGTTCGCTGTACTTACTCTCCGACATGTTACAACTATATGAGTTAGCATGAACAACTGCCCTTATGGTAAACAGCTCGCTGTACTTACTCTCACACACGTTACAACTATATGAGTTAGCATGAACAACTGCCATTACGGTAAACAGTTCACTGTACTTACGCTCACAGCACGTTACATCTATATGAGTTAGCCTGAACAACTGCCATTACGGTAAACAGTTCACTGTACTTACTCTCACACACGTTACAACTATATGAGTTAGCATGAACAACTGCCATTACGGTAAAGAGTTCGCTGTACTTCCTCTCACACATGTTACAACTATATGAGTTAGGAGGAACAACTGCCATTACGTTAAACAGTTCACTCTACTTACTCTCATACATGTTACAACTATATGAGTTAGCATGAACAACTTCCCTTATGGTAAACAGTTCGCTGTACTTACTCTCACACACGTTACAACTATATGAGTTAGCATGAACAACTGCCATTACGGTAAACAGTTCGCTGTACTTACTCTCCGACATGTTACAACTATATGAGTTAGCATGAACAACTGCCATTACAGTAAAGAGTTCGCTGTACTTCCTCTCACACATGTTACAACTATATGAGTTAGCATGAACAACTGCCATTACAGTAAACAGCTCACTGTAGTTATGCTCAAACATGTTAGAACTATATGAGTTAGGCTGAACAACTGCCATTACAGTAAACAGTTCACTGTACTTACGCTCAAACATGTTACAACTATATGAGTTAGGCTGAACAACTGCCATTACAGTAACAACTTCACTGTAATTAGGTTCACACACGTTACAACTATATGAGGTAGCATGAACAGCTGCCATTACGGTAAACAGTTCGCTGTACTTACGCTCACACAGGTTACAACTATATGAGTTAGCATGAACAACTGCCATTACGGTAAACAGTTCGTTGTACTTACGCTCAAGCACGTTACAACTATATGAGTTAGACTGAACAACTGCCATTACAGTAACAACTTCACTGTGAATAGGTTCACACACGTTACAACTATATGACTTAGCATGAACAACTGTCATTACGGTAAACAGTTCGCTGTACTTACGCTCACACATGTTACAACTATATGATTTAGCATGAACAACTGCCATTACGGTAAACAGTTCGCTGTACTTACGCTCACACACGTTACAACTATATGAGTTAGCATGAACAACTGCCATTACGGTAAACAGTTCGCTGTACTTCCTCTCACACATGTTACAACTATATGAGTTAGGAGGAACAACTGCCATTACGTTAAACAGTTCACTCTACTTACTCTCATACATGTTACAACTATATGAGTTAGCATGAGCAACTGCCATTACGGTAAACAGTTCACTCTACTTACGCTCAAACACTTTACAACTATATGAGTTAGGCTGAACAACTGCCATTACAGTAACAACTTCACTGTGAATAGGTTCACACACGTTACAACTATATGAGTTAGCATGAACAACTGCCATTACTGTAAACAGTTCGCTGTACTTCCTCTCACACATGTTACAACTATATGAGTTAGGAGGAACAACTGCCATTACGTTAAACAGTTCACTCTACTTACTCTCATACATGTTACAACTATATGAGTTAGCATGAACAACTGCCATTACGGTAAACAGTTCACTGTACTTACTCTCATACACGTTACAACTATATGAGTTAGCATGAACAACTGCCATTACGGTAAACAGTTCGCTGTACTTACGCTCACACACGTTACAACTATATGAGTTAGCATGAACAACTGCCATTACGGTAAACAGTTCGCTGTACTTACTCTCACACACGTTACAACTATATGATTTAGCATGAACAACTGCCATTACGGTACACAGTTCACTGTACTTCCTCTCATACATGTTACAACTATATGAGTTAGCATGAACAACTGCCATTACGGTAAACAGTTCGCTGTACTTACGCTCACACACGTTACAACTATATGAGTTAGCATGAACAACTGCCATTACGGTAAACAGTTCGCTGTACTTACTCTCACACACGTTACAACTATATGATTTAGCATGAAAAACTGCCATTACGGTACACAGTTCACTGTACTTCCTCTCATACATGTTACAACTATATGAGTTAGCATGAACAACTGCCATTACGGTAAACAGTTCGCTGTACTTACTCTCACACACGTTACAACTATATGAGTTAGCATGAACAACTGCCATTACGGTAACAACTTCACTGTGAATAGGTTCACACACGTTACAACTATATGACTTAGCATGAACAACTGTCATTACGGTAAACAGTTCGCTGTACTTACTCTCCGACATGTTACAACTATATGAGTTAGCATGAACAACTGCCATTACGGTAAACAGTTCACTGTACTTATGCTCACACACGTTACAACTATATGAGTTAGCATTGTGGGGTACTTGGGATTTAGTAGCCCCCCATCTATTTTTTATTTTATATACTTACCTTCATTGACCACTCACTAATAGTAAAGAGGAGAATTGTTTGCTGTGTTGTTGTGATAGCCGGTTCTCGCCACAGGAGGGCACTGCAGGTTAATTGCTTCTAGCCTGTGTGACGTAGTGCTGGCTCTCGCCGTGCACTCTGGGACATAGAGTCGTCAGATGAGTGTTGCCGTTCGTATAGTGAGCCATGCTCTGAAAACGTGTCCTCTGTAATGTCTATTTGACAGGTAAGCAGACTAGTTAGACATATGGAATTAGGATGGTGATTAAATATGATGTGTAGGTGGGATATGGATGCCTATTAGAAATACCCACGAAGGGACTTTCATATTTGTTTTGATGGCGTCATATCACTGGCTGGCGTTAGCTAGATTGCTGGCGAGTTGCTAGCGTTAGCATGGCCGTAGCTCCCGCGGTCTGAGCCCGTTGTTCTGTGGCTTGGCTTTGACATTGTCTGTGGGTGTGATTGGTCTGTCCCTTTGCTGTGTTTGGTGTCTCCACACTGTGTGAGTGTGAAGGTAGGCCTATGTGTGTTGCTATTTTGATCCCCCCATGTTCCGTAACGTTATATGCTGTTTAGCTTTGCTTGCGGTAGGCTAGACTAATGTGAATTTATGGAAGAATATATTTGGTGCTCTTATTGTGTATAAATTGGAGATGAGTGTTGCCGTTCGTATAGTGAGCCATGCTCTGAAAACGTGTCCTCTGTAATGTCTATTTGACAGATGGAGTAAAACAACAAAAACACCAGCCCTTGTAAGTGTCATTCTTATCAAGTGTGCTACAAATATTGGTGCCGAAACCCGGGATCAGCGCCATTGCCACCATTGTCAGGAGAAGAAGTGGGGAGCGGAGTGAGAACACGTGACCAACAATGGAACTGGAGCTTGAGCAACTGCAAGACAGGCTGAGTGAGACCCTCCTGCAGTTAGGGCTGGACCAGTTAAAAGAGGTGTGTGTTATTGCTAAAGTCCCCACTGAAAACCAGACAAAGAGGCATGCGCTGATCAGACTTATTAGTGAAACTGTGGATGAAGCAATTGAGAAGGAGGATGAAGAGGTAGCACGTCAGTTTCTGTCCAGACTAGTGGACCTCTCTAGTGAAATGAAGCAGAGAGGGGCGGAGTCACATACTGGTGCAGGTGCAGACAGTACTAACAAGGATGCTGCTGAATTGGCAAGCTTACATGAACAATATCAGGCCTTACAGTCCAGCTTTACTGCATCCACAAAAGCGCTTGAGGAAGAGATATCACGCCTCAGTGAGAAACTAAGTCTTAAAGAACCCAGTAGACCTAGTCAACCTTCAAACCCAATCCCGTCAGTAATCCAACCCCCTGAAGTAACCATACGCAGAGACTTTAAGATAAATGGCCAAATAGGAGAACGGGGGCAGATAGACAAGTTGTCTTATATAAATCTTACGCATCAGATTGATATGGGGGTGAGAAAAGGCCACAGCGAGTTGGAGATAATAGAGGCTGTAATCCGAGCCATCAGTCCTGGGCTGACTCTCCGTGACTTGTTAGAGATCAAAACCGAACTCACCCTCCCTCAGCTGAGGACCATTCTGAAAGGCCATTTCAAAGAGGATAGCTCTGTGGACCTATATCACCGACTAATCAACATCACACAGGACAGTCAGGAGTCACCACAGAACTTCCTGTTCCGAGCCATAGCATGTAAAGAGAGACTCTTAGCAGCAGCGAGAGAGCCTGGCTCTGATGAACAATACAGCCCTGAACTGATACAGAAGAAGTTCCTAAGAGCTGTGGGAACTGGGCTAGTGAGTGACCAGGTAAAATATCAGCTCAAGAGCTATCTCGATGATCAAGCAACTACTGATGATGTTCTCATTGTTAAGATGATAGAGGCCGCAAGTTTCGAGTCAGAGAGACAGCGGAAATTCAAGAAGAGCTCCCACAGTAAGGAAACCAGAGTGCGGGAAGTGCGAGCTGAGGCACATCAGTATCTAGGAGCGGAAGCTGCAGTGGTCGGGGGTCAGGAGTCGTCACCATCAACATCCGCGAGTGTGAAAGCCCTTAAGACACAGGCAGGGAACCAAAAGGAGTCTGCGTTCTACGAGATAATCCAACAGCTGAAAGGAGAAATGGAACAGATGAGAAAAGCCATGAACCACTCCTCTGGCCAAAGACCTTCTCGTCAGCAGCAGCCTGTGAGGAAGCGCGGATGCAAAGCCTGTCAAGACAGTGAAAGGGGCGACCAGTGCAACCACTGTTTCAAATGCGGACAGAGTGGCCATCTTTCAAGAGGGTGTAGAGCTCAGAGGCCTGAAAAATCGGAGCAGGTAGACACGTCTAGCTGTACTGTCACCAGCAAGCTCATCGACGACAGTATTCAGCTACTAGAAGCCAGAGTGTCTGCCCGACAGCGAGACGAGGCAGGGCGGGAACAGCAAGCACCCACAGTGAGTCATATCTCCTCAAAACGCCAGTCACAGCTGCTGAACCTAATTGGAAAGAAATACATGATAAACTGTTACATTGATGGTGTAGCCACACAGGCATTGTGGGATACCGGGTCGCAGGTCTGCCTAATCAGTGAAGAATGGAGGAGAAAACATCTCCCACACACCAAGGTGAGAAGCACAGAAGAGATCCTTGGCCCTGGCACCCTGACTGGTAAAGCAGCAAACCAGACAACCATTCCTTTCTCTGGATGGGTGGAAGTGACTGTCCAGTTAGCACCGAATAGCACCACTCAGACTCCACCAATGGAACTCACTGTGCCAATACTAGTAACCACACACCAGGGCACCGCAGAAGAACCGATCATCGGTTACAATGTAATTGAACACCTGTTAGAGTCTGGAGCTGGACAGCCATCAAGTGTAATCACAAAGGCACTAAGCATTGCGTTCGCGGTTGACTACAAGAAGGCTGAAGTCCTCGTGAAGCTGATAAACAGCCAAGATGATATGGAAGGTGAGGGGATGGTTAAAGTGGGCCGAGAAAGCATGACTATTCCGGCGGGCCAGACAAAGATTGTTAAGTGTGGTGTTAGAGCAGGGCCCCTCCAAGCAGACCAGAACGTCCTCTTTGAGCCTAATGTGAACCCAAAGTGGCCAGAGGGCCTGAAGGTGGATGAAAACATTGTATGTTTACAGAAGGGAACCTGGTCACGCATCGCTGTCCCAGTGACTAACGTCACAGCTCATGACATCACACTGCCGCCACGGACTCCCCTGGGGCAGACCCAAAGAACTAGAGCCATCTACCCTGCCGCCGTGAAGCCGTTGGATGTGGATGGGACTAGTACAGTGAACCCAGTCATCCCAGGGACCTCCACAACAGGTACAGAACGAAGACCTGTGATTAGAGACACAACAAAGCTGAAAGGGCCAGGTGATGTCAAGACGGAACACCAGGAGGAAGATCTATGGGACCCGCCTGTCCCTCTGAACCACCTGACACCTGAACAACAACTGCAGGTGAGAGAGCTACTGCGGGAGGAGAGTAGTGTGTTCGCACGCGATGACCATGATGTGGGGACTATTCCATCACTCCAGCTCAAGATCCGCCTGAGTGACACCACACCGGTGAAGCGGACATACACATCAGTCCCAAAGCCTCTTCATAAAGAAGTGAAGGAATACCTCGAGGATTTACTGAACAGAGGCTGGATAACTAAGTCAAAATCACCCTACTCAAGCCCAATCGTGTGTGTGCGGAAAAAGGATGGGAGCCTCCGCCTCTGCTGTGACTACCGTGAGTTGAACAAGAGGTCCATCCCAGACCGCCATCCAATACCACGCATCCAGGATATGCTCGACAGCCTGAAGGGGAGTGCCTGGTTTTCTGTCTTGGATCAGGGGAAGGCATATCACCAGGGGTTTCTTGAGGAGTCCAGCCGTCCACTGACTGCATTCATCACCCCGTGGGGATTATATGAATGGGTGAGAATTCCCTTCGGACTGTCCTCAGCACCAGCAGAGTTCCAGAGGTCCATGGAGGAATGTTTGATTGGGCTGAGGGACAACATTTGTCAGCCGTATTTAGATGACAACCTGGTCCACTCAACCACATTTGACGAACACCTCCAGCACCTGAGAAGAGTACTGCACCGCTACAGAAGCCATGGAATCAAGCTGACGGCAAGAAAATGTGAACTCTTCAAAAACCAAGTAAGGTTCCTGGGAAGGCTTGTGACCAAGGATGGATACACAATGGACCCCGCTGATGTGGCCCCGGTCCAGGCACTGAAGGAGAGAGAACCTACGACCATCGGAGAGCTCAGGAAGATGCTGGGATTCATCTCGTATTACCGGCCCTACATACCTAACTTCTCCCGAATCGCAAGGCCTCTCTATGACCTCCTCACCCCAGAGAAGACAGCAGCGGGGAAGCTCAAACAAAAGAGAAAGGACAAGGGGAGGAAGGGCTCCCGAGACCATCTGCCCTCCTCTCACCCAGTTAAGTGGACAGCTGAACACCAACAGGTCCTCTGTCAGTTGATTGAATTCCTCATCCAGCCACCAGTGTTGGGCTACCCAGACTTTGAACAGCCCTTTATCCTTCACTGCGACGCGTCACGAGAGGGCCTCGGGGCAGTATTGTATCAAAGACAGTCACAGGGTGGGCTGGCAGTCATCGCGTATGGGTCTAGGACACTGACAACTCCTGAGAAGAACTACCATCTCCACTCAGGGAAGTTGGAGTTCCTCGCGATGAAATGGGCCATATGTGAGAGATTTAGAGATTACCTCTACCACGCTCCATCATTCACTGTCTACACAGACAATAATCCCCTCACCTATGTGCTCACGACAGCCAAACTGAATGCGACCACCCACAGGTGGGTAGCAGAGTTAGCCGATTTCCAGTTCTCTATCAAGTACCGGCCTGGACGAGCCAATGGGGACGCAGATGGCCTCTCACGCATGCCGATGGAGCAGTACATGCAGACCTGTTCACAAGAAGTACACCCCGAGGTCATGAACAGTGTGACCCAGGCGCTGTCAGTACAGCTGGAGAGAGCTGAGCCTTGGATGTGTCCGGTAACCATAGCCACAGCACTAGCCGAGTTTGAGAAGGAACATACATCACCTGTGGCAGAGATACCCAGTCAGACGGTGAGAGACGCCCAGAGGGAGGATGCTGTCATTGGTGAGGTGCTGAAGTACATAACCTCCAATCAGTGGCCTCGGGGAAAAACACAGTGTGCGAGCAGGGGTGTTGCGACACTCATGAGAGAGAAGCATCGGCTGTGCCTTGATGATGATGGCATCCTGCGCCGGAAAACAGCTACCCGAACTCAGCTAGTCCTGCCGAAAAAGTTCCATGAGCTGGTATATAAAGAACTGCACAGAGACCTGGGCCATCTAGGCGTGGAGAGGGTGTTGCACCTGTTGAGGGACCGTTTCTATTGGCCTCACATGCAGAAAGATGTGGAACATTACATCACACAGGTGTGTAGCTGCCTGAAGACCAAGCGCCCCAACAAACCAACCAGAGCCCCTCTCACCAACATCGTGACCACACACCCATTTGAGATGGTCTCCATTGACTTCTTACACTTAGAGAAGTGTAAGGGAGGGTACGAGTATATACTGGTGGTTATGGACCACTTTACCCGTTTTGTTCAAGCCTATGCATGCAGAAACAAAGCTGCCAAGACCGCCGCAGAGAAGGTATTCGGGGACTTTGTGCTGAGATTTGGTTTCCCGGCGACGCTGCACCATGACCAAGGGAAGGAGTTTGACAATAAGCTCTTCGCCAAGCTGCAGGAGTACAGTGGAGTCAGGGGTTCTCACACAACACCGTATCACCCGCAAGGAAATGGTCAGGTCGAGCGTTTCAACAGAACGGTTCTGGCGATGCTGAGAAACCTGCCAGCGGTTGCGAAAACGGATTGGAAAGCGTCACTCCCAAAGGTGATACATGCATACAACTGCACCCGAAATGAAGCGACCGGATTTGCACCTTACTATCTGTTGTTCGGCAGAAATCCAAGACTTCCCATTGACCTGATGTTTGGCCTTAGAGCAAAGGACCAGGCACTATCCCATCAAGAATATGCAGAGAAGTGGAAGGCCCGCATGAATGACGCCTATCGCCTAGCATCAGAGACAGCACGGAAGGAGGGGGCCAGAAACAAAACACTATACGACAAAAAGGCCCACGGGACAGAGCTGTATGCCGGATGCAGGGTTCTCATCCGCAACCTGAACGAGAAAGGAGGACCGGGGAAATTAAGACCATTCTGGGAGGACCAGGTGCATGTAGTAACACAGAGGAAGCACGCCGACAGCCCTGTGTATGAGCTGAAGCCGGAGAATGGAAAAGGACGAACCAGAATCATGCATAGGAACCTTCTTCTGCCATGCGACTTCCTGCCGGTGGAACCAAGAGAAGAGGACTTACCTGTGAAACCTAGACGGGAGAGAAAGAAGACAGACAGACAAATGCAGTGGAACCAGGAACAGGACAGTGACTCAGATGATGAGGATAACTGGAGATGCATCGTAGGACGACCAACAGTCAGAGCCAGTGAGCGGATCCAGAGTCAGCTGAGCCCAGACGCCTTGGAGTTCTACCCGGAGGAAAGAGACGGTCAAGATGAAGAGGATTTTGCGGAGCAGCCTGCAACAATAGAGGACAATGGGACAGTGTCAGAGAATGGCGAGACATCTGGAGCTGAAGAAGAGGATGAGCCCGATGACGACAAGAGCCCGGAAGATGCCTTGCAGCCTCCACCAGAAGATGCCTTGCAGCCTCCTCCAGGGGAAGCTGTGCAGCCTGCCAGAGAAAAAGCATATCCTTTGAGAAATAGAAAACCTACACCAGTGTTTACTTATCACAGACTAGGGCAGCCTAGTGTGTCTGGTAGATAAGCAAATCAGACAACTCAGTATAAATAAATAAATGAAAAAAAAAAACAAAAAAAAAAACAAAAAAAAAAAAAAAACAAAAAAACTTTTGACATGTTACAATTGTTATAGCTATGTGATTTTAGTTGTCCTGTGATCACCAGACACAGAGTTACTGTAGCATTGGGGTTTTAGAACACACCTGTTACCACCAGGGATATTACTATTACAAAGTTATTTGCTTTTAGTCAGATACTATAGCTCCCCGGCCTCAAGACGGACGAAGCAGTGGATTCAAGTGCACATTATTTACTGCAAACATATACCATTAAAAGGAGATGTGTGTTATATGTTATGACTGATTACAGTACAGTATCCAGATTGACTCCTGCTTAGTAATAACCTATCTTTTCAATGAAAAGTTATGCAATGTGGACTGGTAGATTTGTTATGTCGGGACGCCATTATCTTTTTGAGGGGAGAGTGTGGGGTACTTGGGATTTAGTAGCCCCCCATCTATTTTTTATTTTATATACTTACCTTCATTGACCACTCACTAATAGTAAAGAGGAGAATTGTCTGCTGTGTTGTTGTGATAGCCGGTTCTCGCCACAGGAGGGCACTGCAGGTTAATTGCTTCTAGCCTGTGTGACGTAGTGCTGGCTCTCGCCGTGCACTCTGGGACATAGAGTCGTCAGATGAGTGTTGCCGTTCGTATAGTGAGCCATGCTCTGAAAACGTGTCCTCTGTAATGTCTATTTGACAGGTAAGCAGACTAGTTAGACATATGGAATTAGGATGGTGATTAAATATGATGTGTAGGTGGGATATGGATGCCTATTAGAAATACCCACGAAGGGACTTTCATATTTGTTTTGATGGCGTCATATCACTGGCTGGCGTTAGCTAGATTGCTAGCGAGTTGCTAACGTTAGCATAGCCATAGCTCCCGCGGTCTGAACCCATTGTTCTGTAGCTTGGCTTTGACATTGTCTGTAGGTGTGATTGGTCTGTCCCTTTACTATGTTTGGTGTCTCCACACTGTGTAAATATGAAGGTAGGCCTATGTGTGTTGCTATTTTGTTCCCCCCATGTTCCGTAGCGTTATATACTGTTTAGCTTTGCTCGCGGTAGGCTAGACTAATGTGAATTTATGGAAGAATATATTTGGTGCTCTTATTGTGTATAAATTGGAGATGAGTGTTGCCGTTCGTATAGTGAGCCATGCTCTGAAAACGTGTCCTCTGTAATGTCTATTTGACAGATGGAGTAAAACAACAAAAACACCAGCCCTTGTAAGTGTCATTCTTATCAAGTGTGCTACAGCATGAACAACTGCCATTAAAGTAACAACTTCACTGTAATTAGGTTCACACACGTTACAACTATATGAGTTAGCATGAACAACTGCCATTACGGTAAACAGTTCACTGTACTTATGCTCACACACGTTACAACTATATGAGTTAGCATGAACAACTGCCATTACGGTAAACAGTTAACTGTACTTACGCTCACAGCACGTTACAACTATATGAGTTAGCCTGAACAACTGCCATTACGGTAAACAGTTCACTGTACTTACTCTCACACACGTTACAACTATATGAGTTAGCATGAACAACTGCCATTACGGTAAAGAGTTCGCTGTACTTCCTCTCACACATGTTACAACTATATGAGTTAGGAGGAACAACTGCCATTACGTTAAACAGTTCACTCTACTTACTCTCATACATGTTACAACTATATGAGTTAGCATGAACAACTTCCCTTATGGTAAACAGTTCGCTGTACTTACTCTCACACACGTTACAACTATATGAGTTATCATGAACAACTGCCATTACGGTAAACAGTTCGCTGTACTTTCTCTCCGACATGTTACAACTATATGAGTTAGCATGAACAACTGCCATTACAGTAAAGAGTTCGCTGTACTTCCTCTCACACATGTTACAACTATATGAGTTAGCATGAACAACTGCCATTACAGTAAACAGCTCACTGTAGTTATGCTCAAACATGTTAGAACTATATGAGTTAGGCTGAACAACTGCCATTACAGTAAACAGTTCACTGTACTTACGCTCAAACATGTTACAACTATATGAGTTAGGCTGAACAACTGCCATTACAGTAACAACTTCACTGTAATTAGGTTCACATACGTTACAACTATATGAGGTAGCATGAACAGCTGCCATTACGGTAAACAGTTCGCTGTACTTACGCTCACACAGGTTACAACTATATGAGTTAGCATGAACAACTGCCATTACGGTAAACAGTTCGCTGTACTTACTCTCACACATGTTACAACTATATGAGTTAGGAGGAACAACTGCCATTACGTTAAACAGTTCACTCTACTTACTCTCATACATGTTACAACTATATGAGTTAGCATGAACAACTTCCCTTATGGTAAACAGTTCGCTGTACTTACTCTCACACACGTTACAACTATATGAGTTATCATGAACAACTGCCATTACGGTAAACAGTTCGCTGTACTTACGCTCACACAGGTTACAACTATATGAGTTAGCATGAACAACTGCCATTACGGTAAACAGTTCGTTGTATTTATGCTCAAACACGTTACAACTATATGAGTTAGGCTGAACAACTGCCATTACAGTAACAACTTCACTGTGAATAGGTTCACACACGTTACAACTATATGACTTAGCATGAACAACTGTCATTACGGTAAACAGTTCGCTGTACTTACTCTCCGACATGTTACAACTATATGAGTTAGCATGAACAACTGCCATTACGGTAAACAGTTCACTGTACTTATGCTCACACACGTTACAACTATATGAGTTAGCATGAACAACTGCCATTACGGTAAACAGTTCACTGTACTTACGCTCATAGCACGTTACATCTATATGAGTTAGCCTGAACAACTGCCATTACGGTAAACAGTTCACTGTACTTACTCTCACACACGTTACAACTATATGAGTTAGCATGAACAACTGCCATTACGGTAAAGAGTTCGCTGTACTTCCTCTCACACATGTTACAACTATATGAGTTAGGAGGAACAACTGCCATTACGTTAAACAGTTCACTCTACTTACTCTCATACATGTTACAACTATATGAGTTAGCATGAACAACTTCCCTTATGGTAAACAGTTCGCTGTACTTACTCTCACACACGTTACAACTATATGAGTTAGCATGAACAACTGCCATTACGGTAAACAGTTCGCTGTACTTACTCTCCGACATGTTACAACTATATGAGTTAGCATGAACAACTGCCATTACAGTAAAGAGTTCGCTGTACTTCCTCTCACACATGTTACAACTATATGAGTTAGCATGAACAACTGCCATTACAGTAAACAGCTCACTGTAGTTATGCTCAAACATGTTAGAACTATATGAGTTAGGCTGAACAACTGCCATTACAGTAAACAGTTCACTGTACTTACGCTCAAACATGTTACAACTATATGAGTTAGGCTGAACAACTGCCATTACAGTAACAACTTCACTGTAATTAGGTTCACACACGTTACAACTATATGAGGTAGCATGAACAGCTGCCATTACGGTAAACAGTTCGCTGTACTTACGCTCACACAGGTTACAACTATATGAGTTAGCATGAACAACTGCCATTACGGTAAACAGTTCGTTGTACTTACGCTCAAGCACGTTACAACTATATGAGTTAGACTGAACAACTGCCATTACAGTAACAACTTCACTGTGAATAGGTTCACACACGTTACAACTATATGACTTAGCATGAACAACTGTCATTACGGTAAACAGTTCGCTGTACTTACGCTCACACATGTTACAACTATATGATTTAGCATGAACAACTGCCATTACGGTAAACAGTTCGCTGTACTTACGCTCACACACGTTACAACTATATGAGTTAGCATGAACAACTGCCATTACGGTAAACAGTACGCTGTACTTCCTCTCACACATGTTACAACTATATGAGTTAGGAGGAACAACTGCCATTACGTTAAACAGTTCACTCTACTTACTCTCATACATGTTACAACTATATGAGTTAGCATGAGCAACTGCCATTACGGTAAACAGTTCACTCTACTTACGCTCAAACACTTTACAACTATATGAGTTAGGCTGAACAACTGCCATTACAGTAACAACTTCACTGTGAATAGGTTCACACACGTTACAACTATATGAGTTAGCATGAACAACTGCCATTACTGTAAACAGTTCGCTGTACTTCCTCTCACACATGTTACAACTATATGAGTTAGGAGGAACAACTGCCATTACGTTAAACAGTTCACTCTACTTACTCTCATACATGTTACAACTATATGAGTTAGCATGAACAACTGCCATTACGGTAAACAGTTCACTGTACTTACTCTCATACACGTTACAACTATATGAGTTAGCATGAACAACTGCCATTACGGTAAACAGTTCGCTGTACTTACGCTCACACACGTTACAACTATATGAGTTAGCATGAACAACTGCCATTACGGTAAACAGTTCGCTGTACTTACTCTCACACACGTTACAACTATATGATTTAGCATGAACAACTGCCATTACGGTACACAGTTCACTGTACTTCCTCTCATACATGTTACAACTATATGAGTTAGCATGAACAACTGCCATTACGGTAAACAGTTCGCTGTACTTACTCTCACACACGTTACAACTATATGAGTTAGCATGAACAACTGCCATTATGGTAAAGAGTTCGCTGTACTTCCTCTCACACATGTTACAACTATATGAGTTAGGAGGAACAACTGCCATTACGTTAAACAGTTCACTCTACTTACTCTCATACATGTTACAACTATATGAGTTAGCATGAACAACTGCCATTACGGTAAACAGTTCGCTGTACTTACTCTCACACACGTTACAACTATATGAGTTAGCATGAACAACTGCCATTACGGTAACAACTTCACTGTGAATAGGTTCACACACGTTACAACTATATGACTTAGCATGAACAACTGTCATTACGGTAAACAGTTCGCTGTACTTACTCTCCGACATGTTACAACTATATGAGTTAGCATGAACAACTGCCATTACGGTAAACAGTTCACTGTACTTATGCTCACACACGTTACAACTATATGAGTTAGCATGAACAACTGCCATTAAAGTAACAACTTCACTGTAATTAGGTTCACACACGTTACAACTATATGAGTTAGCATGAACAACTGCCATTACGGTAAACAGTTCACTGTACTTATGCTCACACACGTTACAACTATATGAGTTAGCATGAACAACTGCCATTACGGTAAACAGTTAACTGTACTTACGCTCACAGCACGTTACAACTATATGAGTTAGCCTGAACAACTGCCATTACGGTAAACAGTTCGCTGTACTTACTCTCACACATGTTACAACTATATGAGTTAGGAGGAACAACTGCCATTACGTTAAACAGTTCACTCTACTTACTCTCATACATGTTACAACTATATGAGTTAGCATGAACAACTTCCCTTATGGTAAACAGTTCGCTGTACTTACTCTCACACACGTTACAACTATATGAGTTATCATGAACAACTGCCATTACGGTAAACAGTTCGCTGTACTTACGCTCACACAGGTTACAACTATATGAGTTAGCATGAACAACTGCCATTACGGTAAACAGTTCGTTGTATTTATGCTCAAACACGTTACAACTATATGAGTTAGGCTGAACAACTGCCATTACAGTAACAACTTCACTGTGAATAGGTTCACACACGTTACAACTATATGACTTAGCATGAACAACTGTCATTACGGTAAACAGTTCGCTGTACTTACTCTCCGACATGTTACAACTATATGAGTTAGCATGAACAACTGCCATTACGGTAAACAGTTCACTGTACTTATGCTCACACACGTTACAACTATATGAGTTAGCATGAACAACTGCCATTACGGTAAACAGTTCACTGTACTTACGCTCACAGCACGTTACATC
Organism: Lampris megalopsis; assembly: GCA_022114975.2. NCBI lineage: Eukaryota > Metazoa > Chordata > Actinopteri > Lampriformes > Lampridae > Lampris > Lampris megalopsis. The sequence continues at coordinate 963,943 of JAJHIY020000614.1, forward strand.
TATATGAGTTAGCCTGAACAACTGCCATTACGGTAAACAGTTCACTGTACTTACTCTCACACACGTTACAACTATATGAGTTAGCATGAACAACTGCCATTACGGTAAAGAGTTCGCTGTACTTCCTCTCACACATGTTACAACTATATGAGTTAGGAGGAACAACTGCCATTACGTTAAACAGTTCACTCTACTTACTCTCATACATGTTACAACTATATGAGTTAGCATGAACAACTTCCCTTATGGTAAACAGTTCGCTGTACTTACTCTCACACACGTTACAACTATATGAGTTAGCATGAACAACTGCCATTACGGTAAACAGTTCGCTGTACTTACTCTCCGACATGTTACAACTATATGAGTTAGCATGAACAACTGCCATTACAGTAAAGAGTTCGCTGTACTTCCTCTCACACATGTTACAACTATATGAGTTAGCATGAACAACTGCCATTACAGTAAACAGCTCACTGTAGTTATGCTCAAACATGTTAGAACTATATGAGTTAGGCTGAACAACTGCCATTACAGTAAACAGTTCACTGTACTTACGCTCAAACATGTTACAACTATATGAGTTAGGCTGAACAACTGCCATTACAGTAACAACTTCACTGTAATTAGGTTCACACACGTTACAACTATATGAGGTAGCATGAACAGCTGCCATTACGGTAAACAGTTCGCTGTACTTACGCTCACACAGGTTACAACTATATGAGTTAGCATGAACAACTGCCATTACGGTAAACAGTTCGTTGTACTTACGCTCAAGCACGTTACAACTATATGAGTTAGACTGAACAACTGCCATTACAGTAACAACTTCACTGTGAATAGGTTCACACACGTTACAACTATATGACTTAGCATGAACAACTGTCATTACGGTAAACAGTTCGCTGTACTTACGCTCACACATGTTACAACTATATGATTTAGCATGAACAACTGCCATTACGGTAAACAGTTCGCTGTACTTACGCTCACACACGTTACAACTATATGAGTTAGCATGAACAACTGCCATTACGGTAAACAGTTCGCTGTACTTCCTCTCACACATGTTACAACTATATGAGTTAGGAGGAACAACTGCCATTACGTTAAACAGTTCACTCTACTTACTCTCATACATGTTACAACTATATGAGTTAGCATGAGCAACTGCCATTACGGTAAACAGTTCACTCTACTTACGCTCAAACACTTTACAACTATATGAGTTAGGCTGAACAACTGCCATTACAGTAACAACTTCACTGTGAATAGGTTCACACACGTTACAACTATATGAGTTAGCATGAACAACTGCCATTACTGTAAACAGTTCGCTGTACTTCCTCTCACACATGTTACAACTATATGAGTTAGGAGGAACAACTGCCATTACGTTAAACAGTTCACTCTACTTACTCTCATACATGTTACAACTATATGAGTTAGCATGAACAACTGCCATTACGGTAAACAGTTCACTGTACTTACTCTCATACACGTTACAACTATATGAGTTAGCATGAACAACTGCCATTACGGTAAACAGTTCGCTGTACTTACGCTCACACACGTTACAACTATATGAGTTAGCATGAACAACTGCCATTACGGTAAACAGTTCGCTGTACTTACTCTCACACACGTTACAACTATATGATTTAGCATGAACAACTGCCATTACGGTACACAGTTCACTGTACTTCCTCTCATACATGTTACAACTATATGAGTTAGCATGAACAACTGCCATTACGGTAAACAGTTCGCTGTACTTACTCTCACACACGTTACAACTATATGAGTTAGCATGAACAACTGCCATTATGGTAAAGAGTTCGCTGTACTTCCTCTCACACATGTTACAACTATATGAGTTAGGAGGAACAACTGCCATTACGTTAAACAGTTCACTCTACTTACTCTCATACATGTTACAACTATATGAGTTAGCATGAACAACTGCCATTACGGTAAACAGTTCGCTGTACTTACTCTCACACACGTTACAACTATATGAGTTAGCATGAACAACTGCCATTACGGTAACAACTTCACTGTGAATAGGTTCACACACGTTACAACTATATGACTTAGCATGAACAACTGTCATTACGGTAAACAGTTCGCTGTACTTACTCTCCGACATGTTACAACTATATGAGTTAGCATGAACAACTGCCATTACGGTAAACAGTTCACTGTACTTATGCTCACACACGTTACAACTATATGAGTTAGCATGAACAACTGCCATTAAAGTAACAACTTCACTGTAATTAGGTTCACACACGTTACAACTATATGAGTTAGCATGAACAACTGCCATTACGGTAAACAGTTCACTGTACTTATGCTCACACACGTTACAACTATATGAGTTAGCATGAACAACTGCCATTACGGTAAACAGTTAACTGTACTTACGCTCACAGCACGTTACAACTATATGAGTTAGCCTGAACAACTGCCATTACGGTAAACAGTTCGCTGTACTTACTCTCACACATGTTACAACTATATGAGTTAGGAGGAACAACTGCCATTACGTTAAACAGTTCACTCTACTTACTCTCATACATGTTACAACTATATGAGTTAGCATGAACAACTTCCCTTATGGTAAACAGTTCGCTGTACTTACTCTCACACACGTTACAACTATATGAGTTATCATGAACAACTGCCATTACGGTAAACAGTTCGCTGTACTTACGCTCACACAGGTTACAACTATATGAGTTAGCATGAACAACTGCCATTACGGTAAACAGTTCGTTGTATTTATGCTCAAACACGTTACAACTATATGAGTTAGGCTGAACAACTGCCATTACAGTAACAACTTCACTGTGAATAGGTTCACACACGTTACAACTATATGACTTAGCATGAACAACTGTCATTACGGTAAACAGTTCGCTGTACTTACTCTCCGACATGTTACAACTATATGAGTTAGCATGAACAACTGCCATTACGGTAAACAGTTCACTGTACTTATGCTCACACACGTTACAACTATATGAGTTAGCATGAACAACTGCCATTACGGTAAACAGTTCACTGTACTTACGCTCACAGCACGTTACATCTATATGAGTTAGCCTGAACAACTGCCATTACGGTAAACAGTTCACTGTACTTACTCTCACACACGTTACAACTATATGAGTTAGCATGAACAACTGCCATTACGGTAAAGAGTTCGCTGTACTTCCTCTCACACATGTTACAACTATATGAGTTAGGAGGAACAACTGCCATTACGTTAAACAGTTCACTCTACTTACTCTCATACATGTTACAACTATATGAGTTAGCATGAACAACTTCCCTTATGGTAAACAGTTCGCTGTACTTACTCTCACACACGTTACAACTATATGAGTTAGCATGAACAACTGCCATTACGGTAAACAGTTCGCTGTACTTACTCTCCGACATGTTACAACTATATGAGTTAGCATGAACAACTGCCATTACAGTAAAGAGTTCGCTGTACTTCCTCTCACACATGTTACAACTATATGAGTTAGCATGAACAACTGCCATTACAGTAAACAGCTCACTGTAGTTATGCTCAAACATGTTAGAACTATATGAGTTAGGCTGAACAACTGCCATTACAGTAAACAGTTCACTGTACTTACGCTCAAACATGTTACAACTATATGAGTTAGGCTGAACAACTGCCATTACAGTAACAACTTCACTGTAATTAGGTTCACACACGTTACAACTATATGAGGTAGCATGAACAGCTGCCATTACGGTAAACAGTTCGCTGTACTTACGCTCACACAGGTTACAACTATATGAGTTAGCATGAACAACTGCCATTACGGTAAACAGTTCGTTGTACTTACGCTCAAGCACGTTACAACTATATGAGTTAGACTGAACAACTGCCATTACAGTAACAACTTCACTGTGAATAGGTTCACACACGTTACAACTATATGACTTAGCATGAACAACTGTCATTACGGTAAACAGTTCGCTGTACTTACGCTCACACATGTTACAACTATATGATTTAGCATGAACAACTGCCATTACGGTAAACAGTTCGCTGTACTTACGCTCACACACGTTACAACTATATGAGTTAGCATGAACAACTGCCATTACGGTAAACAGTTCGCTGTACTTCCTCTCACACATGTTACAACTATATGAGTTAGGAGGAACAACTGCCATTACGTTAAACAGTTCACTCTACTTACTCTCATACATGTTACAACTATATGAGTTAGCATGAGCAACTGCCATTACGGTAAACAGTTCACTCTACTTACGCTCAAACACTTTACAACTATATGAGTTAGGCTGAACAACTGCCATTACAGTAACAACTTCACTGTGAATAGGTTCACACACGTTACAACTATATGAGGTAGCATGAACAGCTGCCATTACGGTAAACAGTTCGCTGTACTTACGCTCACACAGGTTACAACTATATGAGTTAGCATGAACAACTGCCATTACGGTAAACAGTTCGCTGTACTTACTCTCACACATGTTACAACTATATGAGTTAGGAGGAACAACTGCCATTACGTTAAACAGTTCACTCTACTTACTCTCATACATGTTACAACTATATGAGTTAGCATGAACAACTTCCCTTATGGTAAACAGTTCGCTGTACTTACTCTCACACACGTTACAACTATATGAGTTATCATGAACAACTGCCATTACGGTAAACAGTTCGCTGTACTTACGCTCACACAGGTTACAACTATATGAGTTAGCATGAACAACTGCCATTACGGTAAACAGTTCGTTGTATTTATGCTCAAACACGTTACAACTATATGAGTTAGGCTGAACAACTGCCATTACAGTAACAACTTCACTGTGAATAGGTTCACACACGTTACAACTATATGACTTAGCATGAACAACTGTCATTACGGTAAACAGTTCGCTGTACTTACTCTCCGACATGTTACAACTATATGAGTTAGCATGAACAACTGCCATTACGGTAAACAGTTCACTGTACTTATGCTCACACACGTTACAACTATATGAGTTAGCATGAACAACTGCCATTACGGTAAACAGTTCACTGTACTTACGCTCACAGCACGTTACATCTATATGAGTTAGCCTGAACAACTGCCATTACGGTAAACAGTTCACTGTACTTACTCTCACACACGTTACAACTATATGAGTTAGCATGAACAACTGCCATTACGGTAAAGAGTTCGCTGTACTTCCTCTCACACATGTTACAACTATATGAGTTAGGAGGAACAACTGCCATTACGTTAAACAGTTCACTCTACTTACTCTCATACATGTTACAACTATATGAGTTAGCATGAACAACTTCCCTTATGGTAAACAGTTCGCTGTACTTACTCTCACACACGTTACAACTATATGAGTTAGCATGAACAACTGCCATTACGGTAAACAGTTCGCTGTACTTACTCTCCGACATGTTACAACTATATGAGTTAGCATGAACAACTGCCATTACAGTAAAGAGTTCGCTGTACTTCCTCTCACACATGTTACAACTATATGAGTTAGCATGAACAACTGCCATTACAGTAAACAGCTCACTGTAGTTATGCTCAAACATGTTAGAACTATATGAGTTAGGCTGAACAACTGCCATTACAGTAAACAGTTCACTGTACTTACGCTCAAACATGTTACAACTATATGAGTTAGGCTGAACAACTGCCATTACAGTAACAACTTCACTGTAATTAGGTTCACACACGTTACAACTATATGAGGTAGCATGAACAGCTGCCATTACGGTAAACAGTTCGCTGTACTTACGCTCACACAGGTTACAACTATATGAGTTAGCATGAACAACTGCCATTACGGTAAACAGTTCGTTGTACTTACGCTCAAGCACGTTACAACTATATGAGTTAGACTGAACAACTGCCATTACAGTAACAACTTCACTGTGAATAGGTTCACACACGTTACAACTATATGACTTAGCATGAACAACTGTCATTACGGTAAACAGTTCGCTGTACTTACGCTCACACATGTTACAACTATATGATTTAGCATGAACAACTGCCATTACGGTAAACAGTTCGCTGTACTTACGCTCACACACGTTACAACTATATGAGTTAGCATGAACAACTGCCATTACGGTAAACAGTTCGCTGTACTTCCTCTCACACATGTTACAACTATATGAGTTAGGAGGAACAACTGCCATTACGTTAAACAGTTCACTCTACTTACTCTCATACATGTTACAACTATATGAGTTAGCATGAGCAACTGCCATTACGGTAAACAGTTCACTCTACTTACGCTCAAACACTTTACAACTATATGAGTTAGGCTGAACAACTGCCATTACAGTAACAACTTCACTGTGAATAGGTTCACACACGTTACAACTATATGAGTTAGCATGAACAACTGCCATTACTGTAAACAGTTCGCTGTACTTCCTCTCACACATGTTACAACTATATGAGTTAGGAGGAACAACTGCCATTACGTTAAACAGTTCACTCTACTTACTCTCATACATGTTACAACTATATGAGTTAGCATGAACAACTGCCATTACGGTAAACAGTTCACTGTACTTACTCTCATACACGTTACAACTATATGAGTTAGCATGAACAACTGCCATTACGGTAAACAGTTCGCTGTACTTACGCTCACACACGTTACAACTATATGAGTTAGCATGAACAACTGCCATTACGGTAAACAGTTCGCTGTACTTACTCTCACACACGTTACAACTATATGATTTAGCATGAACAACTGCCATTACGGTACACAGTTCACTGTACTTCCTCTCATACATGTTACAACTATATGAGTTAGCATGAACAACTGCCATTACGGTAAACAGTTCGCTGTACTTACTCTCACACACGTTACAACTATATGAGTTAGCATGAACAACTGCCATTATGGTAAAGAGTTCGCTGTACTTCCTCTCACACATGTTACAACTATATGAGTTAGGAGGAACAACTGCCATTACGTTAAACAGTTCACTCTACTTACTCTCATACATGTTACAACTATATGAGTTAGCATGAACAACTGCCATTACGGTAAACAGTTCGCTGTACTTACTCTCACACACGTTACAACTATATGAGTTAGCATGAACAACTGCCATTACGGTAACAACTTCACTGTGAATAGGTTCACACACGTTACAACTATATGACTTAGCATGAACAACTGTCATTACGGTAAACAGTTCGCTGTACTTACTCTCCGACATGTTACAACTATATGAGTTAGCATGAACAACTGCCATTACGGTAAACAGTTCACTGTACTTATGCTCACACACGTTACAACTATATGAGTTAGCATGAACAACTGCCATTAAAGTAACAACTTCACTGTAATTAGGTTCACACACGTTACAACTATATGAGTTAGCATGAACAACTGCCATTACGGTAAACAGTTCACTGTACTTATGCTCACACACGTTACAACTATATGAGTTAGCATGAACAACTGCCATTACGGTAAACAGTTAACTGTACTTACGCTCACAGCACGTTGCAACTATATGAGTTAGCCTGAACAACTGCCATTACGGTAAACAGTTCGCTGTACTTACTCTCACACATGTTACAACTATATGAGTTAGGAGGAACAACTGCCATTACGTTAAACAGTTCACTCTACTTACTCTCATACATGTTACAACTATATGAGTTAGCATGAACAACTTCCCTTATGGTAAACAGTTCGCTGTACTTACTCTCACACACGTTACAACTATATGAGTTATCATGAACAACTGCCATTACGGTAAACAGTTCGCTGTACTTACGCTCACACAGGTTACAACTATATGAGTTAGCATGAACAACTGCCATTACGGTAAACAGTTCGTTGTATTTATGCTCAAACACGTTACAACTATATGAGTTAGGCTGAACAACTGCCATTACAGTAACAACTTCACTGTGAATAGGTTCACACACGTTACAGCTATATGACTTAGCATGAACAACTGTCATTACGGTAAACAGTTCGCTGTACTTACTCTCCGACATGTTACAACTATATGAGTTAGCATGAACAACTGCCATTACGGTAAACAGTTCACTGTACTTATGCTCACACACGTTACAACTATATGAGTTAGCATGAACAACTGCCATTACGGTAAACAGTTCACTGTACTTACGCTCACAGCACGTTACATCTATATGAGTTAGCCTGAACAACTGCCATTACGGTAAACAGTTCACTGTACTTACTCTCACACACGTTACAACTATATGAGTTAGCATGAACAACTGCCATTACGGTAAAGAGTTCGCTGTACTTCCTCTCACACATGTTACAACTATATGAGTTAGGAGGAACAACTGCCATTACGTTAAACAGTTCACTCTACTTACTCTCATACATGTTACAACTATATGAGTTAGCATGAACAACTTCCCTTATGGTAAACAGTTCGCTGTACTTACTCTCACACACGTTACAACTATATGAGTTAGCATGAACAACTGCCATTACGGTAAACAGTTCGCTGTACTTACTCTCCGACATGTTACAACTATATGAGTTAGCATGAACAACTGCCATTACAGTAAAGAGTTCGCTGTACTTCCTCTCACACATGTTACAACTATATGAGTTAGCATGAACAACTGCCATTACAGTAAACAGCTCACTGTAGTTATGCTCAAACATGTTAGAACTATATGAGTTAGGCTGAACAACTGCCATTACAGTAAACAGTTCACTGTACTTACGCTCAAACATGTTACAACTATATGAGTTAGGCTGAACAACTGCCATTACAGTAACAACTTCACTGTAATTAGGTTCACACACGTTACAACTATATGAGGTAGCATGAACAGCTGCCATTACGGTAAACAGTTCGCTGTACTTACGCTCACACAGGTTACAACTATATGAGTTAGCATGAACAACTGCCATTACGGTAAACAGTTCGTTGTACTTACGCTCAAGCACGTTACAACTATATGAGTTAGACTGAACAACTGCCATTACAGTAACAACTTCACTGTGAATAGGTTCACACACGTTACAACTATATGACTTAGCATGAACAACTGTCATTACGGTAAACAGTTCGCTGTACTTACGCTCACACATGTTACAACTATATGATTTAGCATGAACAACTGCCATTACGGTAAACAGTTCGCTGTACTTACGCTCACACACGTTACAACTATATGAGTTAGCATGAACAACTGCCATTACGGTAAACAGTTCGCTGTACTTCCTCTCACACATGTTACAACTATATGAGTTAGGAGGAACAACTGCCATTACGTTAAACAGTTCACTCTACTTACTCTCATACATGTTACAACTATATGAGTTAGCATGAGCAACTGCCATTACGGTAAACAGTTCACTCTACTTACGCTCAAACACTTTACAACTATATGAGTTAGGCTGAACAACTGCCATTACAGTAACAACTTCACTGTGAATAGGTTCACACACGTTACAACTATATGAGTTAGCATGAACAACTGCCATTACTGTAAACAGTTCGCTGTACTTCCTCTCACACATGTTACAACTATATGAGTTAGGAGGAACAACTGCCATTACGTTAAACAGTTCACTCTACTTACTCTCATACATGTTACAACTATATGAGTTAGCATGAACAACTGCCATTACGGTAAACAGTTCACTGTACTTACTCTCATACACGTTACAACTATATGAGTTAGCATGAACAACTGCCATTACGGTAAACAGTTCGCTGTACTTACGCTCACACACGTTACAACTATATGAGTTAGCATGAACAACTGCCATTACGGTAAACAGTTCGCTGTACTTACTCTCACACACGTTACAACTATATGATTTAGCATGAACAACTGCCATTACGGTACACAGTTCACTGTACTTCCTCTCATACATGTTACAACTATATGAGTTAGCATGAACAACTGCCATTACGGTAAACAGTTCGCTGTACTTACTCTCACACACGTTACAACTATATGAGTTAGCATGAACAACTGCCATTATGGTAAAGAGTTCGCTGTACTTCCTCTCACACATGTTACAACTATATGAGTTAGGAGGAACAACTGCCATTACGTTAAACAGTTCACTCTACTTACTCTCATACATGTTACAACTATATGAGTTAGCATGAACAACTGCCATTACGGTAAACAGTTCGCTGTACTTACTCTCACACACGTTACAACTATATGAGTTAGCATGAACAACTGCCATTACGGTAACAACTTCACTGTGAATAGGTTCACACACGTTACAACTATATGACTTAGCATGAACAACTGTCATTACGGTAAACAGTTCGCTGTACTTACTCTCCGACATGTTACAACTATATGAGTTAGCATGAACAACTGCCATTACGGTAAACAGTTCACTGTACTTATGCTCACACACGTTACAACTATATGAGTTAGCATGAACAACTGCCATTAAAGTAACAACTTCACTGTAATTAGGTTCACACACGTTACAACTATATGAGTTAGCATGAACAACTGCCATTACGGTAAACAGTTCACTGTACTTATGCTCACACACGTTACAACTATATGAGTTAGCATGAACAACTGCCATTACGGTAAACAGTTAACTGTACTTACGCTCACAGCACGTTACAACTATATGAGTTAGCCTGAACAACTGCCATTACGGTAAACAGTTCACTGTACTTACTCTCACACACGTTACAACTATATGAGTTAGCATGAACAACTGCCATTACGGTAAAGAGTTCGCTGTACTTCCTCTCACACATGTTACAACTATATGAGTTAGGAGGAACAACTGCCATTACGTTAAACAGTTCACTCTACTTACTCTCATACATGTTACAACTATATGAGTTAGCATGAACAACTTCCCTTATGGTAAACAGTTCGCTGTACTTACTCTCACACACGTTACAACTATATGAGTTATCATGAACAACTGCCATTACGGTAAACAGTTCGCTGTACTTTCTCTCCGACATGTTACAACTATATGAGTTAGCATGAACAACTGCCATTACAGTAAAGAGTTCGCTGTACTTCCTCTCACACATGTTACAACTATATGAGTTAGCATGAACAACTGCCATTACAGTAAACAGCTCACTGTAGTTATGCTCAAACATGTTAGAACTATATGAGTTAGGCTGAACAACTGCCATTACAGTAAACAGTTCACTGTACTTACGCTCAAACATGTTACAACTATATGAGTTAGGCTGAACAACTGCCATTACAGTAACAACTTCACTGTAATTAGGTTCACATACGTTACAACTATATGAGGTAGCATGAACAGCTGCCATTACGGTAAACAGTTCGCTGTACTTACGCTCACACAGGTTACAACTATATGAGTTAGCATGAACAACTGCCATTACGGTAAACAGTTCGCTGTACTTACTCTCACACATGTTACAACTATATGAGTTAGGAGGAACAACTGCCATTACGTTAAACAGTTCACTCTACTTACTCTCATACATGTTACAACTATATGAGTTAGCATGAACAACTTCCCTTATGGTAAACAGTTCGCTGTACTTACTCTCACACACGTTACAACTATATGAGTTATCATGAACAACTGCCATTACGGTAAACAGTTCGCTGTACTTACGCTCACACAGGTTACAACTATATGAGTTAGCATGAACAACTGCCATTACGGTAAACAGTTCGTTGTATTTATGCTCAAACACGTTACAACTATATGAGTTAGGCTGAACAACTGCCATTACAGTAACAACTTCACTGTGAATAGGTTCACACACGTTACAACTATATGACTTAGCATGAACAACTGTCATTACGGTAAACAGTTCGCTGTACTTACTCTCCGACATGTTACAACTATATGAGTTAGCATGAACAACTGCCATTACGGTAAACAGTTCACTGTACTTATGCTCACACACGTTACAACTATATGAGTTAGCATGAACAACTGCCATTACGGTAAACAGTTCACTGTACTTACGCTCACAGCACGTTACATCTATATGAGTTAGCCTGAACAACTGCCATTACGGTAAACAGTTCACTGTACTTACTCTCACACACGTTACAACTATATGAGTTAGCATGAACAACTGCCATTACGGTAAAGAGTTCGCTGTACTTCCTCTCACACATGTTACAACTATATGAGTTAGGAGGAACAACTGCCATTACGTTAAACAGTTCACTCTACTTACTCTCATACATGTTACAACTATATGAGTTAGCATGAACAACTTCCCTTATGGTAAACAGTTCGCTGTACTTACTCTCACACACGTTACAACTATATGAGTTAGCATGAACAACTGCCATTACGGTAAACAGTTCGCTGTACTTACTCTCCGACATGTTACAACTATATGAGTTAGCATGAACAACTGCCATTACAGTAAAGAGTTCGCTGTACTTCCTCTCACACATGTTACAACTATATGAGTTAGCATGAACAACTGCCATTACAGTAAACAGCTCACTGTAGTTATGCTCAAACATGTTAGAACTATATGAGTTAGGCTGAACAACTGCCATTACAGTAAACAGTTCACTGTACTTACGCTCAAACATGTTACAACTATATGAGTTAGGCTGAACAACTGCCATTACAGTAACAACTTCACTGTAATTAGGTTCACACACGTTACAACTATATGAGGTAGCATGAACAGCTGCCATTACGGTAAACAGTTCGCTGTACTTACGCTCACACAGGTTACAACTATATGAGTTAGCATGAACAACTGCCATTACGGTAAACAGTTCGTTGTACTTACGCTCAAGCACGTTACAACTATATGAGTTAGACTGAACAACTGCCATTACAGTAACAACTTCACTGTGAATAGGTTCACACACGTTACAACTATATGACTTAGCATGAACAACTGTCATTACGGTAAACAGTTCGCTGTACTTACGCTCACACATGTTACAACTATATGATTTAGCATGAACAACTGCCATTACGGTAAACAGTTCGCTGTACTTACGCTCACACACGTTACAACTATATGAGTTAGCATGAACAACTGCCATTACGGTAAACAGTTCGCTGTACTTCCTCTCACACATGTTACAACTATATGAGTTAGGAGGAACAACTGCCATTACGTTAAACAGTTCACTCTACTTACTCTCATACATGTTACAACTATATGAGTTAGCATGAGCAACTGCCATTACGGTAAACAGTTCACTCTACTTACGCTCAAACACTTTACAACTATATGAGTTAGGCTGAACAACTGCCATTACAGTAACAACTTCACTGTGAATAGGTTCACACACGTTACAACTATATGAGTTAGCATGAACAACTGCCATTACTGTAAACAGTTCGCTGTACTTCCTCTCACACATGTTACAACTATATGAGTTAGGAGGAACAACTGCCATTACGTTAAACAGTTCACTCTACTTACTCTCATACATGTTACAACTATATGAGTTAGCATGAACAACTGCCATTACGGTAAACAGTTCACTGTACTTACTCTCATACACGTTACAACTATATGAGTTAGCATGAACAACTGCCATTACGGTAAACAGTTCGCTGTACTTACGCTCACACACGTTGCAACTATATGAGTTAGCATGAACAACTGCCATTACGGTAAACAGTTCGCTGTACTTACTCTCACACACGTTACAACTATATGATTTAGCATGAACAACTGCCATTACGGTACACAGTTCACTGTACTTCCTCTCATACATGTTACAACTATATGAGTTAGCATGAACAACTGCCATTACGGTAAACAGTTCGCTGTACTTACTCTCACACACGTTACAACTATATGAGTTAGCATGAACAACTGCCATTATGGTAAAGAGTTCGCTGTACTTCCTCTCACACATGTTACAACTATATGAGTTAGGAGGAACAACTGCCATTACGTTAAACAGTTCACTCTACTTACTCTCATACATGTTACAACTATATGAGTTAGCATGAACAACTGCCATTACGGTAAACAGTTCGCTGTACTTACTCTCACACACGTTACAACTATATGAGTTAGCATGAACAACTGCCATTACGGTAACAACTTCACTGTGAATAGGTTCACACACGTTACAACTATATGACTTAGCATGAACAACTGTCATTACGGTAAACAGTTCGCTGTACTTACTCTCCGACATGTTACAACTATATGAGTTAGCATGAACAACTGCCATTACGGTAAACAGTTCACTGTACTTATGCTCACACACGTTACAACTATATGAGTTAGCATGAACAACTGCCATTAAAGTAACAACTTCACTGTAATTAGGTTCACACACGTTACAACTATATGAGTTAGCATGAACAACTGCCATTACGGTAAACAGTTCACTGTACTTATGCTCACACACGTTACAACTATATGAGTTAGCATGAACAACTGCCATTACGGTAAACAGTTAACTGTACTTACGCTCACAGCACGTTACAACTATATGAGTTAGCCTGAACAACTGCCATTACGGTAAACAGTTCACTGTACTTACTCTCACACACGTTACAACTATATGAGTTAGCATGAACAACTGCCATTACGGTAAAGAGTTCGCTGTACTTCCTCTCACACATGTTACAACTATATGAGTTAGGAGGAACAACTGCCATTACGTTAAACAGTTCACTCTACTTACTCTCATACATGTTACAACTATATGAGTTAGCATGAACAACTTCCCTTATGGTAAACAGTTCGCTGTACTTACTCTCACACACGTTACAACTATATGAGTTATCATGAACAACTGCCATTACGGTAAACAGTTCGCTGTACTTTCTCTCCGACATGTTACAACTATATGAGTTAGCATGAACAACTGCCATTACAGTAAAGAGTTCGCTGTACTTCCTCTCACACATGTTACAACTATATGAGTTAGCATGAACAACTGCCATTACAGTAAACAGCTCACTGTAGTTATGCTCAAACATGTTAGAACTATATGAGTTAGGCTGAACAACTGCCATTACAGTAAACAGTTCACTGTACTTACGCTCACACACGTTACAACTATATGAGTTAGCATGAACAACTGCCATTACGGTAAACAGTTCGCTGTACTTCCTCTCACACATGTTACAACTATATGAGTTAGGAGGAACAACTGCCATTACGTTAAACAGTTCACTCTACTTACTCTCATACATGTTACAACTATATGAGTTAGCATGAGCAACTGCCATTACGGTAAACAGTTCACTCTACTTACGCTCAAACACTTTACAACTATATGAGTTAGGCTGAACAACTGCCATTATAGTAACAACTTCACTGTGAATAGGTTCACACACGTTACAACTATATGAGTTAGCATGAACAACTGCCATTACTGTAAACAGTTCGCTGTACTTCCTCTCACACATGTTACAACTATATGAGTTAGGAGGAACAACTGCCATTACAGTAACAACTTCACTGTAATTAGGTTCACACACGTTACAACTATATGAGGTAGCATGAACAGCTGCCATTACGGTAAACAGTTCGCTGTACTTACGCTCACACAGGTTACAACTATATGAGTTAGCATGAACAACTGCCATTACGGTAAACAGTTCGTTGTACTTACGCTCAAGCACGTTACAACTATATGAGTTAGGCTGAACAACTGCCATTACAGTAACAACTTCACTGTGAATAGGTTCACACACGTTACAACTATATGACTTAGCATGAACAACTGTCATTACGGTAAACAGTTCGCTGTACTTACGCTCACACATGTTACAACTATATGATTTAGCATGAACAACTGCCATTACGGTAAACAGTTCGCTGTACTTACGCTCACACACGTTACAACTATATGAGTTAGCATGAACAACTGCCATTACGGTAAACAGTTCGCTGTACTTCCTCTCACACATGTTACAACTATATGAGTTAGGAGGAACAACTGCCATTACGTTAAACAGTTCACTCTACTTACTCTCATACATGTTACAACTATATGAGTTAGCATGAGCAACTGCCATTACGGTAAACAGTTCACTCTACTTACGCTCAAACACTTTACAACTATATGAGTTAGGCTGAACAACTGCCATTATAGTAACAACTTCACTGTGAATAGGTTCACACACGTTACAACTATATGAGTTAGCATGAACAACTGCCATTACTGTAAACAGTTCGCTGTACTTCCTCTCACACATGTTACAACTATATGAGTTAGGAGGAACAACTGCCATTACGTTAAACAGTTCACTCTACTTACTCTCATACATGTTACAACTATATGAGTTAGCATGAACAACTGCCATTACGGTAAACAGTTCGCTGTACTTACGCTCACACACGTTACAACTATATGAGTTAGCATGAACAACTGCCATTACGGTAAACAGTTCGCTGTACTTACTCTCACACACGTTACAACTATATGATTTAGCATGAACAACTGCCATTACGGTACACAGTTCACTGTACTTCCTCTCATACATGTTACAACTATATGAGTTAGCATGAACAACTGCCATTACGGTAAACAGTTCGCTGTACTTACTCTCACACACGTTACAACTATATGAGTTAGCATGAACAACTGCCATTATGGTAAAGAGTTCGCTGTACTTCCTCTCACACATGTTACAACTATATGAGTTAGGAGGAACAACTGCCATTACGTTAAACAGTTCACTCTACTTACTCTCATACATGTTACAACTATATGAGTTAGCATGAACAACTGCCATTACGGTAAACAGTTCGCTGTACTTACTCTCACACACGTTACAACTATATGAGTTAGCATGGACAACTGCCATTACGGTAACAACTTCACTGTGAATAGGTTCACACACGTTACAACTATATGACTTAGCATGAACAACTGTCATTACGGTAAACAGTTCGCTGTACTTACTCTCCGACATGTTACAACTATATGAGTTAGCATGAACAACTGCCATTACGGTAAACAGTTCACTGTACTTATGCTCACACACGTTACAACTATATGAGTTAGCATGAACAACTGCCATTACGGTAAACAGTTCACTGTACTTACGCTCACAGCACGTTACAACTATATGAGTTAGCCTGAACAACTGCCATTACGGTAAACAGTTCACTGTACTTACTCTCACACACGTTACAACTATATGAGTTAGCATGAACAACTGCCATTACGGTAAAGAGTTCGCTGTACTTCCTCTCACACATGTTACAACTATATGAGTTAGTAGGAACAACTGCCATTACGTTAAACAGTTCACTCTACTTACTCTCATACATGTTACAACTATATGAGTTAGCATGAACAACTTCCCTTATGGTAAACAGTTCGTTGTACTTACTCTCACACACGTTACAACTATATGAGTTAGCATGAACAACTGCCATTACGGTAAACAGTTCGCTGTACTTACTCTCCGACATGTTACAACTATATGAGTTAGCATGAACAACTGCCATTACAGTAAAGAGTTCGCTGTACTTCCTCTCACACATGTTACAACTATATGAGTTAGCATGAACAACTGCCATTACAGTAAACAGCTCACTGTAGTTATGCTCAAACATGTTACAACTATATGAGTTAGGCTGAACAACTGCCATTACAGTAAACAGTTCACTGTACTTACGCTCAAACATGTTACAACTATATGAGTTAGGCTGAACAACTGCCATTACAGTAACAACTTCACTGTAATTAGGTTCACACACGTTACAACTATATGAGGTAGCATGAACAGCTGCCATTACGGTAAACAGTTCGCTGTACTTACGCTCACACAGGTTACAACTATATGAGTTAGCATGAACAACTGCCATAACGGTAAACAGTTCGTTGTACTTACGCTCAAGCACGTTACAACTATATGAGTTAGGCTGAACAACTGCCATTACAGTAACAACTTCACTGTAATTAGGTTCACATACGTTACAACTATATGAGGTAGCATGAACAGCTGCCATTACGGTAAACAGTTCGCTGTACTTACGCTCACACATGTTACAACTATATGATTTAGCATGAACAACTGCCATTACGGTAAACAGTTCGCTGTACTTACGCTCACACACGTTACAACTATATGAGTTAGCATGAACAACTGCCATTACGGTAAACAGTTCGCTGTACTTCCTCTCACACATGTTACAACTATATGAGTTAGGAGGAACAACTGCCATTACGTTAAACAGTTCACTCTACTTACTCTCATACATGTTACAACTATATGAGTTAGCATGAGCAACTGCCATTACGGTAAACAGTTCACTCTACTTACGCTCAAACACTTTACAACTATATGAGTTAGGCTGAACAACTGCCATTACAGTAACAACTTCACTGTGAATAGGTTCACACACGTTACAACTATATGAGTTAGCATGAACAACTGCCATTACTGTAAACAGTTCGCTGTACTTCCTCTCACACATGTTACAACTATATGAGTTAGGAGGAACAACTGCCATTACGTTAAACAGTTCACTCTACTTACTCTCATACATGTTACAACTATATGAGTTAGCATGAACAACTGCCATTACGGTAAACAGTTCACTGTACTTACTCTCATACACGTTACAACTATATGAGTTAGCATGAACAACTGCCATTACGGTAAACAGTTCGCTGTACTTACGCTCACACACGTTACAACTATATGAGTTAGCATGAACAACTGCCATTACGGTAAACAGTTCGCTGTACTTACTCTCACACACGTTACAACTATATGATTTAGCATGAACAACTGCCATTACGGTACACAGTTCACTGTACTTCCTCTCACACATGTTACAACTATATGAGTTAGCATGAACAACTGCCATTACGGTAAACAGTTCGCTGTACTTACTCTCACACACGTTACAACTATATGAGTTAGCATGAACAACTGCCATTATGGTAAACAGTTCGCTGTACTTCCTCTCACACATGTTACAACTATATGAGTTAGGAGGAACAACTGCCATTACGTTAAACAGTTCACTCTACTTACTCTCATACATGTTACAACTATATGAGTTAGCATGAACAACTGCCATTACGGTAAACAGTTCGCTGTACTTACTCTCACACACGTTACAACTATATGAGTTAGCATGAACAACTGCCATTACGGTAAACAGCTCGCTGTACTTACTCTCAGACATGTTACAACTATATGAGTTAGCATTAACAACTGCCATTACGGTAAACAGTTCACTCTACTTACTCTCACACACGTTACAACTATATGAGTTAGCATGAACAACTGTATTACGGTAAACAATTCGCTGTACTTACTCTCACACACGTTACAACTATATGAGCTAGCATGAACAACTGCCATTACGGTAAAGAGTTCGCTGTACTTCCGCTCACACACGTTACAACTATATGACCACAGTAATACGACATGCCTCTGACTTGTTAAAATTACCACTTCAAACAAAATGTTTGGTGGAAGTGAAGGGCCCTAGCCCCTCACCGCCTTGAACTTCTGTGCCCGCCCAAAACATAATTACCCCGATGCTGAAAATGAGTACTCATGCATTATGTAAAAATAAAAATGAATGAATACACGTTCAAATACACGAATAATCAATAAATGTAATAGAATGCTAAAATGTTGTGATGTGGAGGAGCTAATGTCGGACCACCGGAGCGCAATGTCGGTGTGTGATTTTGTCCACCCAGGCTGTAACTGATGTAAAAGGAAGTGAATACACATTATGCACACATTAGTTGAGTAAGCTAGCTAATGTTAAAAATGGACATTAGCCCAGCAGGGAAGGACTCGCACACAGAGAACAAAAAAAGGAATTCAGGCTAGGGTCTGGATTTTAAACATTTATATTTGCTACATTGTTACACTGTAAAGACAGTGAACAATGTGTTAAGTGCACTGAGTCCAAAGGTGCAAATGTTTCAGTCCATGCTTGACTTTCCTCGGTTCACTGACAATTTTTTCCCTGACTACAGCACCAGAGAAGAAGACAAACAGGGCAGTTTTATAAGCCGCAGCTCAACCCTTGTTTACCAAATATGGACGTAAGAAAATCGTTTTCTTGTGGCCCCAAGTCTACACCAGCAGAAGGGAGACCAGCTACTGCATTAAGTCAGGAAACAGTTGGTGCCGAGGTGAGTGCAACTAGCAAAGAAAATTCAGAGAGAGACGTCATTGCCGGTTCAGCTAACTACTACTACTACTACTACTACTACTACTACTACTACTACTACTACTACTACTACTACCGCTACTGCTACTACTACTACTACTACTACTACTACTTATTGTATTCAGAAATCACGTCAGGACACAGCGCTGTCGCTCGACACAACCTCTCCGTGGCATTCTTTATTTAGACTGACACAGCATCAAAGGCAGACCCGATCAAACAACCCAGAGCCCGCAGGCATCACCAATCGATCCCAGCACAATAGAACAGCACCACATCAAATGCAGCACTGTCGATGTGTGCAGACATAACATTCCCCCCCCCCCCGGCAGGATTTCAAACATGAAAGGTTGACACAAAGTCCTCTTGGTGGCCAGGGCGTAAACGTGTGTGAACAGGTCGCGGGGCGGCCTGAGGCTGGGCAGGCCGAGGTGGGGAGGGAGATGGCAGGGGAAGCTGAGGCCCAGAAATGTCTGGGGCCCGTGTAGGAGCTGCATGAAGCCCCGGGGCGTCTCGCCATGCTGAGGGAATGGCTATGGTTGTGTCACTAGCTGTGTGTGGCGGAGCTGACACCTTCCGTAGACGACTGGAGTGCCACCGAGTGCCATCGCTGAGGAGGTAAGTGGCTGGGCCCAGCTGACGGGTGACTTGGAGAGGAGAGGACCAGTATGAAGCCATTTTATTGTCCCTGTGGGGCCTGCGGACCCTGACCCAGTCTGACACATTGATGTCTGGCACCCTGGTTCGTTTTGACTGGTCAAACCGTTGCTTCATCCGCGTCTGCTGACGAGTGACTGAGGCTCTGACCCCAGAGGGAGGTGCCTGAGGTGTGGAGGGGCGGAGCCTGTCAAGGGGCATGCACAGTTCCCGGCCTAGCATGAGAGAGGCTGGGGAGACGCCTGTGGTCGAGTGCTGTGTGGCCCGATAGTGCAGCAGAGTGTGACGGATGGCCTGCGTGAAAGAGCACCCTTGGGCCATGTGTGCTCTGAGGCCGTTCTTCAGTGACTGGTGAAAACGTTCAACGCCGCCATTGGCCTGGGGGTGGTAGTACGCAGTGCGTATATGACGGATGCCCTTGCTTTCGAGATAAGCAGTGAACTCAGCAGAGACCAGCTGAGGGCCGTTGTCAGTGGTGATGGTCTTTGGGAGGCCCCAGCGAGAGAAAAGAGAGTCCAGGAAGTCGATGATGATCTGTGAGGTCACAGTGCCGGAAGTGGTGAGTTCAGGCCATTTTGAGTGTAGATCGTAGGCGACCACCATGAAGCGTTGGTGGTGGGGAACTCCATGGATCTCACCACAAATGTCCAACTGCAGGTGTTCCCAGGGCTGAGAGGGCCAGGCGAGAGGTTGCAGGGGTGGGGGAGCCTGGTGGCCAGTCTTGCCACTCACAAGGCAGGCAGAACAGTCCTTCACCAGAGCCTCAATATCTCTGTCTATCCCCGGCCACCACACTAGGTCTCGGCAGCGCTGTTTCAGTTTCACAATGCCCAGGTGGCCTTCATGCGCCGTATTCAAAACACGTGCACGGAGAGCAGCTGGGACCACTGTGCAAAACCCACGTGCCACGCAGGTGTCGTTCCAGCAGGAGAGCTCCTGTCTGACTCGGGCGAACGCAGCCAGCTCCTCTGGGACCTTGTGAGGCCAGCCGTTCTGGATGTAGGTGCGGAGCTGGGAGAGGACAGGGTCCTGTTTCGGAGGCTGCCCTCAGCTCCTGCAGAGAGACAGTGGCCTGGAGGGGTGTGTGTAGCATTTGGACAATGTCCTTTTCCACACAGTCAGTGTCCGTCTGTGGAGCTGGGGTGGAGACAGAGCGAGAGAGCAGGTCAGCGACAACATTGTCTCTGCCTGGGGTGAACTGCAGGCTGAAGTTGTACTGGCGGAGGCGGTCAGACCAGCGGTGCAGCCTCAGGGGTTTGTGGCCTGTCCCAGATGTGGACAGCAGCGCTGTCAGGGCCTGGTGATCTGTCTTGAGGGTGAAGGAGCGGCCATAGAGGTAGAGGTGCCACCTTTCACAAGCCCAGATACAGGCTAACGCCTCACGCTCACCCACGGAGTACCGCTGCTCGGTCAGGTTGAGGGCACGGGAGGCGAAGGCAATGGGCTTCTCCACACCGTTCTGGGTTTGAGACAGCACAGCCCCTATCGCTGTGGCTGATGCGTCACAGGTCACAAAGGTGGAGCTGGAGATGTCGAAGTGAGCCAACACTGGTGGTGAAGTCAGTTGAGTCTTGAGATCACGCACAGCGTCACTGCATGCCTTTGACCACACCCATGGCTCGTCCTTACGCAGCAGCTGGCGCAGGGGGGCTGTGGTCGCAGAGTACTGGGTAAGAAACCTCAGGTAGTAACTTGTCATACCCAGGAAGGAGGCGACCTGGGCGGCCGAGCTGGGCTCAGGGATGGCCTGAATGGCATCCACGTTGGATTGTAGTGGAGTTACACCGCTCGCTGACAGCCGGAACCCCACGAAGTCGATGGCTGGCACAAAGAGGACACATTTCTCAGCATTGAGAGTTAGCTTGTGCTTGGACAGGGCTGCGAAGACCATGTTGAGGCGCTTGTCGTGGATTTCACTGGTGGGCCCGTGTACCACTATATCGTCCAGATAAATGGCCACGCCCAGTATGCCAGCCAGCACGGAGACCATGATTTTCTGGAAGCAGCTAGGGGCGGAGCTGAGACCGAAAGGCATCCTGGTGTAGCGAAACACTCCTGCATGTGTCACAAAGGCTGTGAGGTTTCGGCTGCTGGGGTGGAGGGGCACCTGTAAGTACCCCTGTCTGAGGTCGAGCTTGGAGAACACCTCAGAGCCATAGAACTGAGCAGTGAGTTCTTCTGAGGTGGGCAGTGGATACTTATCAGGGACCACTGCCTTATTTACTGCACGTAGATCGACGCAGACACGCAGGCCCCCCGACTTCTTTTTAGCCACCACGAGGTTTGAGACCCAAGGTGACGCGTCCACCGGTTCAATGATGCCAGCTTCCAGCAGTTGTTGCAGCTCGGCGGAGACCCCATCACGGAGAGCCAACGGGATGCGGCGCAGTGGTTGGATGACAGATTTCACAGCAGGGTTGAGGAGAGGTTGATGGGCGAAGGCGGAGAGGCAGCCCAGCCCCATAAACAGCGATGGCCACTTCTGCTGCCAAGGTGTGGCAACAGTCAGGATTGCTGCCCCCCTTGTGTCTAAGAGGGAGAACCCCAGAGCGGAGAACAGGTCCAGGCCCATCAGGTTGGCCCCACGGCGTGCCACATGAAAAACTGCATTGGGCACCAGCTTGGTTCCATAGCGGACAGTCAGTTGGAGATAGCCAACCAGATCGATTTTGGAGTCACCATACCCACAGAGGACAGCTGAGGGTGCGGACAGTGGCAGTGAACCGAAAAATTGACTGTAGGTATCAACATTCAGGAGAGACACACCTGCACCGGTGTCCAACAGCAGGGGGATGCACACATCATTAATGTTGACTGTGCATGATTTGAATGACACCGGCCCAGAGCTCACCTTGTGAATGACGGCGGTTGAAGACTGGGGGGTGTGGCCCTCTGACCCAGCCGGGGAAGATCGACAGACGTTGGCAAAGTGATTGTGCTTACCGCAACTACGGCATGTCTGGCCACGGGCAGGGCAGTTCTGAGCCCTTGAAACATGAGACCGAGACCCACAGTTACCACAGGACTGTTGAGGGCGGGGCCGAGAACGCCGTCGTTGCAGTTGCAAGACGTCCCCAGTGGAGTCGGCGCCCGCCTCGCTCTGGCTGGGTTGAGTCCCGAGGGGCAGCCGTGAGTAGAGGGAGGAGTCGTTGGCAGCTTGACTGGAGGTGGCCACTTGCTGTGTATTTAGCATAGCAGCACACTCAGCTGCTCCCTCAACCTGTAGTGCGATGGTAATTGCTCTGGACAGCAGCAGATCGTCTTTTTCCAGCAGGAGAGTCTCACGCACCTTTGCGTTGTTGGTGTGTTCGATTAGCTGGTCGCGAACCATCTCGTCCTGAAGCGCGCCAAACTTGCATGAGCTAGCTAGCCCTCGCAAATTAGCTACGTACTGCCGCACAGACTCACCAGGCAGTTGGTGTCGCTGACGGAATATAAATCGCCGAAGGAGGGCACTCTGTGGAGCAGCGAAATGGGTGCTCATAGGTCCCACAGCTTCATCAAAGCTTGTGACGTTCCCCAGAGACGCGAGCACACGATGACCCTCTGCTCCCAAGCAGTGTAGCAACAGAGCCGTCTTCCTAGCCTGGCTCACGTCGTCGAGCCCTGAGGCGATGATGTAATTTTCAAAACTATGTAGCCAGCGAGTCCATGGTACCGGAGGCTCGCCAGATAATGCCAGGAAGGGGGCAGGTGGTGGGAGAGAGATATCAGCCATCCTCGTCGCCAATATTGTATTCAGAAATCACGTCAGGACACAGCGCTGTCGCTCGACACAACCTCTCCGTGGCATTCTTTATTTAGACTGACACAGCATCAAAGGCAGACCCGATCAAACAACCCAGAGCCCGCAGGCATCACCAATCGATCCCAGCACAATAGAACAGCACCAAATCAAATGCAGCACTGTCGATGTGTGCAGACATAACACTACTACTACTACTGTTACTACTGCTACTACTTTCGGCTGCCGCCGTTAGGGGTCGGCACAGCGGATCATCCGTTTCCATCTCTTCCTGTCCTCTGCATCTTCCTCTGTCACACCAGCCACCTGCATGTCTTCCCTCACCGCATCCATAAACCTCCTCTTTGGCTTTCCTCTTTTCCTCTTCCCTGGAAGCTCCATCCGTCTCCCAATATACCCAGCATCTCTCCTCCACACATGTCCAAACCATCTCAGCCTTGCATCTCTTTCTTTGTCTCCAAACCGTCCAACTCGAGCAGTCCCTCGAATATAATCGTTCCTAATCCTGTCCTTCTTCGTCACTCCCAGTGAAAATCTTATCATCTTCACCTCTGCCACCTCCAGCTCCACGTCCTGTCTTTTCATCAGTGCCACTGTCTCCAAACCAAACAACATAGCTGGTTTCACAGCCATCCTGTAAACCTTTCCTTTAACTCTTGCTGGTACCCTTCTGTCGCAAATCACTCCTGACACTCTTCTCCACCCACTCTACCCTGCCTGCACTCTCTTCTTCACCTCTCTTCTGCACTCCCCGTTACTTTGGACAGTTGACCCCAAGTATTTAAACTCATATGCTTTCATCACCTCCACTCCTTGCATCTTCACCATTCCACTGTCCTCCCTCTCATTCACGCATAGGTATTGCCGGTTCAGCTAACACCTCGCGGTATCTGCAACAGGTGTTTGCTGCACCTCAGCGACTACATGGCACAAATCTGCATCAGACGATGTCTGTTTTCTGTTCTTTTAATTCCTACTTTGGTTTCTTTTTCTTGTAGATTCTTATGCATACTTAACTATGAAATTAAGCTTGGTTTGCTGCCTTATTAGTCATTTAGGTATTTAGGTCAGGTGATCGGTGTCTCTTGTTGATGACATCATAAGCAGGCATCTTGGCATTCTCTATGTCAGAGTGTGGGGAAAGCTCAGACCTTTTGATCCGACATCATCGTGACATTCAGGTCTTTGAAAGCATCGTCGGTTTTTAAAAGCAACTGTTGGGGATAGTTTCACGAATTAAAAATATTTGGATGGTTTGTTTGTTTATTTATTTAATTAACCCAGCCACTGAGGATGCACAAGCCAGTGCCCTCTTAGTACTGGTCCCAAGCCCGGATAAATGGGGAGAGTTGCATCAGGTAGGGCATCTGGCGTTAAAACTTTAACAAATCAATTTTTTCTGATCATAAATCAAACTTCCATTTTGGATCAGCCGAGGCCAGCAGGGTGCCTGAGAAACTATGCTGTTTTGCGAAGGTGAAGGAGAGGGGGAAGGCATGTCCAGAGGCAGCGGGAGGAGGAAGGGTAGGAGTGTGGAGGGGAGAGTTGCAATGTTGAATGTTGGTGCTATGACTGGTAATGGGAGAGAGCTGGCTGATATGATGGAGAGAAGAAAGGTAGGTATAGTGTGTGTGCAAGAGACCAGGTAGAAGGAGAGTAAGGCCAGGAGTATCGGAGGTGGGTTCCAACACTTCTACCATGGTGCGTGGTGCTGATGGGAGGAGAAATGGGGTAGGGGTAATTCTGAAGGAAGAGTATGTCAAGAGTGTGTTGGAGGTGAAGAGAGTGTCAGACAGAGTGATGAGTATGAACCTGGAAATCGACGGTGTGATGATGGATGTTATCACCGCATATGCCATGCAAGTTAGACTTACGTAGATGTAGACTGCTTTTCCGTATTAGTCATTGCCTTATACAGTGCATCCGGAAAGTATTCACACCCCTTCACTTTCCCCACATTTTGTTATGTTACAGCCTTATTCCAAAATGGATTAAATTCATTTTTTTCTCATTAGTCTACACACAATACCCCATAATTATAAAGTGAAAAAGGTTTTGTAGAGTTTTTTGCAAATTTATTGAAAATAAAAAACTGAAATATTGCACGTACGTAAGTATTCACACCCTTTACTCAGTACTTGGTATAGGCACCCTTGGCAGCGATTACAGCCTCAGTCTTCTTGGGTATGAAGCTACAAGCTTGGCACACTTATATTTGGGGTATTTCTCCCATTCTTCTCTGCAGATCCTCTCGAGCTCTGTAAGGTTAGATGGGGAGTGTCGCTGCACAGCTATTTTCAGGTCTTTCCAGAGATGTCCAATGGGGTTCAAGTCTGTGCTCTGGCTGGGCCACTCAAGGACATTCACAGACTTGTCCCGAAGCCACTCCTTCGTTGTCTTGGCTGTGTGCTTAGGGTCGTTGTCATGTTGAAAGGTAAACCTTCGCCCCAGTCTGACGTCCTGAGCGCTCTGGAGCAGGTTTTCATCAAGGATCTCTCTGTACTTGGCTCCATTCATCTTTCCCTCGATCCTGACTAGTCTCCCAGTTCCTGCCGCTGAAGAACATCCCCACAGCATGATGCTGCCACCACCATGCTTCACTGTAGGGATGGTATTAGCAAGGTGATGAGAGGTGCCTGGTTTCCTCCAGACGTGACCTTTGGCATTCAGGCCAAAGAGTTCAATCTTGGTTTCATCAGACCAGAGAATCTTGTTTCTCGTGGTCTGAGAGTCCTTTAGGTGCTTTCTGGAAAACTCCAAGTGGGCTGTCATGTGCCTTTTACTGAGCAGAGGCTTCCGTCTGGCCACTCTACCATAAAGGCCTGATTGGTGGAGTGCTGCAGAGATGGTTGTCCTTCTGGAAGGTTCTCCCATCTCCTCAGAGGAACGCTGGAGCTCTGTCAGAGTGACCATCGGGTTCTTGGTTACCTCCCTGACCAAGGCCCTTCTCCCCCGATTGCTCAGTTTGGCTGGGCAGCCAGCTCTTGGAAGAGTCCTGGTGGATCCAAACTTCTTCCATTTACGAATGATGGAGACCACTGTGCTCTTCGGGACCTTCAAAGCTGTAGACATTTTTTTGTACCCTTCCCCAGATCTGTGCCTCGATAGAATCCTGTCTTGGAGGTCCACAGACAATTCCTTTGACTTCATGGCTTGGTTTCTGCTCTAACATGCACTGTCAACAGTGGGACCTTATATAGACAGGTGTGTGCCTTTCCAAATCATGTCCAATCAATTGAATTTACTACAGGTGGACTCCAATCAAGATGTAGAAACATCTCAAGGATGATCAGTGGAAACAGGATGAACCTGAGCTCAATTTTGAGTGTCATAGCAAAGGGTGTGAATACTTATGTACATGCAATATTTCAGTTTTGTATTTTTAATACATTTGCAAAAATTTCTACAAAACCTTTTTCACTTTGTCATTATGGGATATTGTGTGTAGATTGATGAGAAAAAAAGGAATTTAATCCATTTTGGAATAAGGCTGTAACATAACAAAATGTGGGGAAAGTGAAGGGGTGTGAATACTTTCCGATGCACTGTATATATGTCTCATACAAGGGATACATACAAGGGAACAAAATTAGGTTTCACAATGACCTCAATGCCACATAAAAACAAATAACGCAATAAATATTAAAAACCAAAAATGCATTAAAAACAAGAATTCTTGGCCGAGTTTTCTACTTTCAGCCGTACCGTCGGAAGGGTGGAGCAGTGGTGACACGTCTCACGGCCCAGAGTCGCTACAGAGCAAATGTGAGGACTTAAGAAGCGAGGTCGAGAAGAAACAATAGGGTAGAGATAGGTGTTCTACTGTTGCCGTCTCGGCCCTGTTTAAACGAGTTCCACTGCTGGACCGATCCCATAGAATTCTGCACCCAAACAAGTACCGGTACCCAAACAAGGAGATCCACCGCGTGCCATCGTGGCCCTCCCGCACTATTTCCATGACTGTGCCAATATCCTACGCCTCGCCAGAGAGAAACAACGGGTTAACATAGACGAGACGGCTATCTCCTGATTATACTGCACGAGTGACCAGAGCCCGTGTGGGCTTCAACAGTGTCAGACAGCAGCTCCGAGGGATACCGGGGGTTCGGTTTAGCATTCTCCATCCAGCCCGCTTCCGGATCACCTACAATAATGTGGAGAGGATTTTCTCAACGCCCGAGGATGCTCAAACGTATATCACACAGAACATCAAAACACCCAGTGGTGCAACTGACCAGTAACTAGGACTTGACATCTACCTCATTACTTCTCCCTTCTGAGGCCATGATCAGTTACAAAGACTCAGTCAGAGTGAGTAACAGCTTTCTGGTCTGCTTAGAGCAGTGTTTCTCAACCCAGTCCTCAAGGAACCCCTATCCTGCAGATTTTCATTGTAACCCTGCATAGGTAGCCCTGCTTGTACTTACTCGACTAATCATCTTGCAGCACTTAATTATGCAAGGTGTGCAACATCTGACAAAATTCATTGCTGATTGGTTGAATAACAACAAACAGGTACCTATTCAGGGTTGCAAAGAAAATATGCAGGATAGGGGTTCCTTGAGGACTGGGTTGAGAAACACTGGCTTAGAGTTACTCTGATATTTTAGTCACTTCCATTTTATGGGATTTGTTATTTAACACTGGGTGACTTAACAATTGTTTTTCACTGTCATACATGTCATAGGACAGGCTGTTCTCATTCCCTGGTCATAGTAAAAGGTACAAAAAATAATGCACTAAACTTCATATGTAACCCATGTATGTAACCACATATGGGAGGGGGGGAAGCTGTTCTCCCTCCCCTACACCCCCCCCCCAGGGTTGTGGTTACGTTACATATGCGGTTACATACATGGGTTACATACGATTTGTGTGCATAACTTTCCGTACGATATCACACGAACCGTTTCATGACAATACGTTGAATATGAATAGAAGGTATACCTCCACCATGATAACGAGACACCTAGCCCTCTGATACGTGGTCATTCACTGCCCTCTAGTGGGCTCTCCTCTTGTCTGACTAATTAAGTGTTTGGGTAGAAAACAGCGGAGACTAGTTTTATTTCACCCTTCTTGTTGTTTGAAAGTTACGTGTTCCCAAAATGTTAATCAGGGTGTTTTTTATTTTATTTTTTTTACTAGGGCTGTCAGACAAGGGGTGAAAGTTAAGCAGTGACAATATTTAATTTGTTATAATTATTATAATTATTATTATTAATTACTATTAGTATCATCTTTTTCTTTTATTCGTTTCCTTTACTTTCCCCTTATGGAGTAGCAGCCAACAATAGGGCATACTGGTGCCTTGTTTCATAACATGTTCTGTGGGGCTTAGTGACAGTTTCGTGGTAACCCGTTAAATGCTTATGTGGGGATGTTGCCTTAAGTTGGGTGAGGCTAGTGCGATCTTCCAGCCAGAGGAAGGTCAGCAGAGAGGATCAAGGCTTTTCTTTCACAGGGTGTCGTTAAATAAGTTGCTTAGTGTCTGTGTTTTCTCTTTACTTGTTTTTAGTTTAGGGACTCTGACCTTGTTACGACTGAACCAATTGACTGTACACTTGCATTTCTCAATTCATCATGACTATGTCTGACATTACTATCCCAGGCTCAACTGGTTTTACTGGGTGGACCATTAAGGGGGTCTTGGGCTATAGCAGCAGGGGGTAGCATCAGCAGGGACATGGATAGGTGATTTAAAACCTCTGAAGTGTCCCCGCTCCTTTTTAAATACTCCCTCATGCTTTGAGGGCACATGCTACAGGGTCAGTGACTGTGGGTGATTTGATATGTGCTTCAATTCTATCCAGTCTAGTTTAGAATAGAATAGAATAGAATAGAATAGAATAGAATAGAATAGAATAGAATAGAATAGAATGCACTTTGTCATTTGTACAAACCCCAGTTCCAACGAAGTTGGGACGTTGTGTAAACGTAAATAAAAACAGAATACAATGATTTGCAAATCCTTTTCCACCTATATTCAGTTGAATCCACTACAAAGACAAGATATTTAATGTTCACACTGATAAACTTTATTGGTTTTTTGCAAATATTCCCTCATTGTGAATGTGATGCCTGCAACACGTTCCAAAGAAGCTGGGACAGGGGCATGTTCACCACTGTGTTACACCACCTTTCCTTTTAACAACAATCAATAAGCGTTTGGGAACTGAGGACACTAGTTGTTGAAGCTTTGTAGGTGGAATTCTTTCCCATTCTTGCTTGATGTACGACTTCAGTTGCTCAGCAGTCCGGGGTCTCCGTTGCCGTATTTTGTGCTTCATGATGCGCCACACATGTTCAATGGGAGACAGGTCTGGACTGCAGGCAGGCCAGTCCAGTACCCGCACTCTTTTACTACGAAGCCCCGCTGGTGTAACACATGCAGAATGTGGCTTGGCATTGTCTTGCTGAAATAAGCAGGGACGTCCCTGAAAAAGATGTCGCTTGGATGGCAGCATATGTTGCTCCAAATCCTGTATGTACCTTTCAGCATTAATGGTGCCTTCACAGATGTGCAAGTTACCCATGATGCCATGGGCACTAACACCCCTCCCCATACCATCACATATGCTGGCTTTTGAACTTTGTGCTGAGAACAATCTGGATGGTCCTTTTCCTTTTGAGCCCGGAGGACACGACGTCCATGATTTCCAAAAACAATGTGAAATGTGGACTCGTCAGACCACAGCACACTTGTCCACTTTGCGTCAGTCCATCTCAGATGAGCTCGGGCCCAGAGAAGCCGGCGGTGTTTCTGGGTGGTGTTGATATCTGGCTTTGGCTTTGCATGGTAGAGTTTTAACTTGCACTTGTAGATGTAGCAACAAACTGTGTTAACTGACGATGGTTTTCCCAAGTGCTCCTGAGCCCACGTGGTCATATCCTTTACACAGTGATGTCGGTTTTTAATGCAGTGCCGCCTGAGGGGTCGAAAGTCACGGGCATTCAGTGTTGGTTTTCAGCCTTGCCGCTTACGTGCAGAGATTTCTCCGGATTCTCTGAATCTTGTGATGATATTATGGACTGGAGATGATGAAATCCCTAAATTCCTTGCAGTTGCACGTTGAGGAACGTTGTTCTTAAACTGTTGGACTATTTGCTCAAGCAGTTGTTCACAAAGTGGTGACCCTCGCCCCATCCTTGCTTGTGAATGACTGAGCCTTTCGGGGATGCTCCTTTTATACCCAATCATGACACTCACCTGTTACCAGTTAACCTGTTCACCTGTGGAATGTTCCCAACAGGTGTTTTTTGAGCATTCCTCAACTTTCCCAGTCTTTTGTTGCCCCTGTCCCAGCTTCTTTGGAACGTGTTGCAGGCATCACATTCAAAATGAGTGAATATTTGCAAAGAACAATAAAGTTTATCAGTTTGGACATTAACTATCTTGTCTTTGTAGTGTATTCAGTTGAATATAGGTCGAAAAGGATTTGCAAATTATTGTATTCTGTTTTTATTCACGTTTTACACAACGTCCCAACTTCATTGGAATTGGGGTTTGTACATATATACAATGAAATTCAATCTCTGTGTTTAACCCATCCTAGCTGTGTATCTAAGAGCAGTGGGCAGCCGCCGTGCAGCACCCGGGGAATGGTTTACTCTTGGTTTACCCTTTCTGGGTACTGACAGCTGGGTAGACTGTGCCCGGGGATTTCAATTCAGAGTTACCTTTTCCTAGCCTTTGCCTAAAAAGGCATCAACCCACAAGGCAGCAGGTGGATTTAAAATCAGAGTTCCCTTCTCCTATCCCAATGTGTTGGCTGGACTGGGCACCATGGGAAGTACCATACAGGCATGCAGGAGGACCAGATCTATCAGTAGGGACATCGTCCTTAGCCAAAGGGCCCTTGCTGAGGTAAGGTGCTACCCCTCCACAGTCTGCGGTTGCAGTTTAGCGTCTTACCCAGGACGTTTAACATGCTTCCACCACCATCTTCCCAATAAATATGGACCTGAACCTTTAACTACTATGATGGGCAGTGTATTCCTGCTGATGGTATTTCACTTTCACGTAAGTTTTCGACAGCAAAGGCATTTTTTCTCTTGTATATGTTCTCAAATCAAGAGGGATTTTTTTCCTTTTTTTAAAATTTAGGAGCATTTTTTACTTTTTCTTTGAAAGTTCCTCTAACGACCATGGTTGGACCTTTAGTGGACTGGTTACGTAGTCGCCCATGGTGCGGGCGACCCGGGTTCGCGTCTCAGCTGCGGCGGTTCTCGGTTGCCCCCCGAATTCGCTACGTTGGTGTCAGAAGTGGGATGGTGAGACCGTGAGGCCATCGGAAGCGCATGCGCCCAGAGGCGTGTGGGAGCTCATATGCTGAACTGCGCAAAGGTCTTATCTCCAAGATTTGTTTGACTTAGGAGATGTCTTGTCAAACTAGGTTTGTGCACCCACCACATTAGGTTTGTGCACCCGCCACACTGAAGCAATATGGAATTCTTCTTATCTTCATTCTCAACGTTATTTGCAGTAAAAAAAACAAAACAAAAAAAGTTCCATACTTTTACAGTATTCCGCCCATGCTTGCACTTGTGAATCAAATGGCGGCAGTGTTCCTATTTTTGAGATCTCACCTGCAGGTGTGCCCCCCCCCCCCCTTCACCAAGTCTTTTGTCCTGCTGGAGTTTCCAACAATCAAGCAATCAATCACTCAATCAGCGCACACTGGCCAGAATGCTGATTAACTCCAGATTATCCTCATCAGCAATACAACATAGTGTATCCAAACAACGTCAATGAGGACCCAGGACTCCAGGAGTAACTTTTCTTTACTTCATTTGTCTTTGGCAACTTCAACAAACACAATGAGAGAGAACAGACACGCCGATCATCTTCTTCATACAGTCTACCTGGACAGGTAAAACACCACGAGCTCTAGATAAAATTACAGTATGTAATAATATAAAGTCTCAGGATGGTACATTTTCATATGCCCACTTGGCAGTACTAATTGTTTGCTTGTTTGTTAAGGCTACGCAATAGTAGGCATACCCCTGTTGGGGTTGGATGAGAGGTCGGCGTAGGGAAAGACGGATCTGGGGAGGTGGGTGGCAGGATGTGGGTATTAGGTTTTGTTTTTTTTTGTGTTTTTTTTGTTTTTTTACTTTTTAGACATCTTGGCGGTCTATCGTTCCTCTCTACTAATGGTAAATATGCACCCTTTCATTTGCCATACTGACTGCATCTCTCTCCCCAACTTTATTAATAGATGATCATGTCCATTATCTCCTGCAGTGACATATACAATGTCACTAACATCTGGACTAGGGGGTGGTATGAGTAGGTCAGTCAGCTGAACCAGCTGGAATGTGAAAGGCCTCAACCTGCCTGTAAAAACGAAAAAGGTTCTGATTCATCTTAAATACCTCAACACTCAGATTGCATTTCCCCAGGAAACGCACATTCGTGACTCGGACCAAGTTCGGTTTCGCTGTTGTTGGGTAGGCCAGTTGCTCCACTTGAAATCTCAGTTCTAATCCAGAGGGGCTGCTATACTGATTAACAAAAATATCCCGTTTTCGGTCTCAAAGGTTAATGCAGATTCAAGGGGCCGTTACATAATTTTCACTGGTCAGATGTATAATTGTCTGGTTATTCTAGCTAACAAATACACTCCAAATTGGGATGATCCACAATTCTGGAAGGATTTTTTTTTATCCCACTTACCTGACATCAATACACACAGTCTTATCCTTGGTGGAGACTTTGACTGTGTCCTGTCCACAACTCTCGACCGTAGCTCATCAAACCCTGCCACTCTTTCCAATTGTTATTCTATTTCTAAACATTATTTATGTATTAAACATACTGTAGCGAATTCGGGGGGCAACCACAGGAACCGCCGCAGCCTGAACGTGAACGCGTATTTCCCGCACCGCGGGAGACATCGCTAACCGCTCGACTAAAGGGTCCGACCCGTTAGCCAAGGGCTAACGTGTCTACTTCTCCATGGACGTTGCCACCTGTAAAATCAGAACTGTGACCGGGGAACTAACCGGCATGCTGGGGAAGAGAGCACTGCAGGTGCAGGCAGGGAAAGCCGCAGCCACCCACGAGTTTTGGTTGGCTGATATACAAGACCCCTGCATCATCGGACTGGACTTGCCGACTTGTTAGGGGGCTCTGGTCAATGTGCCAAGTAATGCCATTCACCTCGGCACAGAGACCCGGGTCTTCCGGAAGGTGGGAAGTATCCACATCCAGCCAACTCCACCTGTCACCACGCCGCCGCCGCCACCACCCCCACTGTCACCACTGCTGCCACCCGAGGTGATGACGACACTGCCCGGCCCACCAACAATGACCCCCATCAAGGCTACCATTCCTCAGACACCCTCACCGGACACTGTTGCCGCCATCCAGGATCTGTGTCAGCGGAGCAGTGAAGGGCTGGACTCTCAGCAGAGCCAACAGCTGAGAGACCTGCTCCAACAGTTCACTGAGATTTTTGCTGCACGCGAGGAGTGCACCCAGACCAACCTGGTGCAGCACACAATCGACACTGGCACAACTCCGCCCATTAGACTGCGACCCTACCGGTTAGCTCTTGCCAAGCGTGACGCTGCAGAGTGGATGATTCTAGAGATGGCTGCGGCCGGCGTGATAGATCCATCCAACAGCCCTTGGGCTGCCCCTGCCATCCTGGTCAAAAAGAAGCATGACACCTGGAGGTTCTGTGTGGACTTTCGTCAACTGAACAATGCAACTCGCAAGGACTCCTACCCCTTGCCCCACACTGACGACGCTCTGGACAACATCGCAGAGTCACAGTGAGTCAGCTCACTTGACCTACGGAGCGGTTACTGGCAGATGGAGCTGGCACCAGAAGCCAGACCCAAGACAGCCTTCACCATCGGCCAGGGACTCTGGCAATTTCGTGTGATGCCCTTTGGTCTCTGCAATGCCCCCGCCACGTTCGAGAGACTAATGGAGAGGGTGCTGGCTCACATCCCCCGCAACCGGTGCGTGGTTTAAATTGACGACCTTCTGGTTCATGTCACTGACTTCGAGCTGGCCCTAGAGAACCTCCATCAGGTCTTCCAAGCCATTCAGGGGCAGGCCTGCGCCTTCACCCCAAGAAATGCAACCTCCTTCAACATGAGACCAAGTTTTTGGGCGATGTGGTGGGGGCAGAGGGCGTGGCCCCTGATCCTACTAAGGTGAAGGCGGTCGAGAATGGCCAGTTCCGTGAAACGTCAGTGAGATGTGCAGCTTCATGGGGCTCGTTTCCTACTACCGACGTTTTGTTCGCAACGTTGCCTCCATTGCCAGTCCCCTACACCATCTCACCGAGTACGGACGGGAGTTCAACTGGGACGACAACTGTGCAGTTGCCATTGCCCGGCTCCGCACCGCCTTGATCACTGCACCCATTCTGGCCCTTCCTGATCCTAAGTGTCGCTTCACCGTGGACACAGACGCTAGCAATGTGGAGCTGGGGGCCATCCTGTCTCAGGAGGTTGCTGGGGGAGAAAGAGTGGTGGCCTACTACAGTCGTGTCTTGAGCCGCCCCGGACGCAATTACTGCGTTACACGACGCAAGCTCCTGGTGGTGGCTGCGGCGTTCGATCATTTTCGCTCCTATCTCTATGGCCAGGCCTTTCTCCTGTGGACGGATCATGCGGCCCTGATCTGGCTGCTCAGCTTTAAGGAGCCCGAAGGCCAGGTGGCTAGGTGGATTGTGGAGCTGCAGAGCTACGATTTCGAGACCCAGCACCAAGTTACAGATACCCTCTCCCGTCGTCCCTGCAAGGACTGCAGAGCGCCACTGTGAGCGCCAAGAGCAG
Source organism: Lampris megalopsis (assembly GCA_022114975.2). Taxonomy (NCBI): domain Eukaryota; kingdom Metazoa; phylum Chordata; class Actinopteri; order Lampriformes; family Lampridae; genus Lampris; species Lampris megalopsis. Next base: position 1,000,308 of record JAJHIY020000614.1, read on the forward strand.
CGACACAGACCAATCCTCCAAGTGTCCACCACGCGGCAGGTTGAGCCAGAGGACGCGTGGCTGATGTACATGGACAAGCAGGAGTGGCAAGCAGCACACGATAGTGATGGGTCAACGCCAAGGCATGCCCCCACTGGCAAACTTTCTCTGCCATGTCGGTGGAGACCAAGGCATACTTTTCCCAGTGGGCCACCTTGGCCCGGCGTGATGGACTGTTGTACCGGGTCTGGCAAGCGCCGGGCCGGGGAAGAAGTGTGTGGCAGTTACTGGTGCCCAAGGACTGGCGCCACCGAGTGCTACGGGCGGCCCAAAGCTTGGTGGGGGTGGGTCACTATGGGGTGGCCAAGACGCTGAACAAACTGCGCCAACGGTTCTACTGGGCCGGATGCAGGCACGACACTGAACTTTTTGTGCACTATTGTGATGCCTGCACCGCCAAGAAAGGACCAACCAGACGCTCCCATGCCCCTCTACAACAATATCAAGTGGGGGCCCCCATGGAGCTGGTGTTGTGGATTTTCCTATCCTTTTAATGGGCTCTTGCCCCAGCAACCTCTGGGAAGAATAATCATCGGACAAATACTGGAGCAAACAGAATCTTTAATGCATCTGCAGATGGAGAGTCATATAGTCACAGAAGTCAGTCTGTGAGGATATGCTCTAACTTGAGCTGGAGGTAGTGTTTTTTTTATAGAGCAGTCCGTCGCGTCATACCCTACGTTTCTTGCATTAACCAAGGTGTTATCTTACAAAGGATGCAGGAAAACATCTACGTTAATCATGTCCTGTGTCTGGTGTGTGTCTGTGGGTCCGTTACCCTTGTCTTTGCTGTCCCAGGCCGGAGAGGCCCTCATGATTTAGTGGCCATGTGTGTCCGCAGTGTGTGGGATTTAGTGGCCATGTGTGTGTGTCTGCAGTGAGTGAGAAGTTTCATACACACAGAGAAGTGGAAAACTACAGAGTACATACGGAGTGCATATGGAGTACAATTTGTACTCCACACTGGTCGGTGTGTACCTCCTTGGCCCATTTCCCACCACATACAATGGAAAAGTCCTTGTGGCCATGGACTACTATACCAAATGAAAGAAATACGCAGCGATCAGGGGCGGAACTTCGAGGCACAGGTGTTCACTGAGGTGTGTAAACGCATGGGGATGATGAGACCATGAGGTCATCAGAAGCGCGTGCGCCCTGAGGCGTGAGGGAGCTGATATGCTGAAGCGCGGGGACGCGCTTCCCAAAGGAGGGGGGTAGCGTAACGTGCACGGATAAGTAGACCCGTTAGTTGGACCCTTTAGTCGAGCAGTCGGCAATGTTTCCCGCGGTGCGGGAGATACGGGTTCGCGTCCCGGCTGCGGCGGTTCCTGCGGTTGCCCCCGAATTCGCTACAATACATTACTAAACTTCTATGGATTATCGGATGTTTGGCATTTTCTAAATCCCACGGCTCGTGACCTTTTTTTTCTTTTTTTTCTTACCATGTTAAGAAGATTAACTCTCGGATTGATTACTTTTTACTAGAAAATAAACTGCTCTAATCAGTTTGAAAATGCAGTTATCAGGCTGTCCTAATCTCAAAGACGCTCCATTGATTCTTGAGTTAACCTTACCAAACAAACCTTTATCTCACGGACCGTGGAGCTTTCATCACATTTCTGTCTAATCAAATTATTTCATTTCTCGAAATAAATCGGCAACTGTATGGGAGACATTAAAAGCTTATATGAGTGGTCAAATTATGTCTTACTCTACCTATGCCCAAAAATGTTAAATGTAACGTATGCCTTACAGGATGAAATCCTGGAAATTGATAGAATTTATACCACTTCCCCATTGCCACACCTATATAAAAAATGTCTTTCACTACAAACGTAATTTGAAGTTTTATCAATTGGACATGCAGAGTGCGTCCTTTTGAAAGTACGGTCCAATAATTATGAATGGGGGAGAAATCCGGTAGAATTCTTGCACATCAGCTTCGCCAAGCATCGTCTCGGTGTACTCACTCAGGTATAGTCACAACTGACCATGATGAAATAAATGATACGTTTTGTAATTTTTATGTAAAACTTTATGCTTCTGACCCCCCTGAAGATCAGTCATTAATGGATTATTTTTTTCCCAAAAATTTGACATCCCCTCCATTTATGTAAATGTTAAGCATAGACTCGAGGAGTCCATCTCTGAAATTGAAATAATGCAAGCAACTGGAACCATACAGAGTGGCAAGTCTCCGGAGCCAGACAGTTTCTCAACCAAAATTTATAAGACATTTTTTAACTTAGTTTTTATTTCAATTTAAAAATAAAAAAGGAAGACATTTTCAAGGCTTCTTTCCCCCACTACTGGAAAAAATGTTTGGCAACTAATTCAGTGCTCACTCTCTCCCTCCATCGTTATTTGAGGCCTCAGTTTCTATATTGCTCAAGAAGGGTAAGAACCCCCTTGATGTGCATCTTAACGACCTGTCTCGCTACTTAATACTGATGTGCCAATACAGGCTAAAGCCTTAGCTCGCCATTTATAAACAGTAATTGCAGTTATAATTTCCCCAGAACAGACTGGTTTGTCAAAAACAGGCACTCTTTTTTTTTATATGCATCATCTTTTAAACATTCTTTATTCTAAGCCTTCTCAGACCCCAGAGGTGGTGATATCATTTGAAGTGGAAAAGGCTTTTGACTCGGTGGAGTGGGACTACTTTTTTATTTTACTTTGCGAAAAGTTGGTTCCGGTGATAATTTTATATCCTGGGTCAGATTATTGAACTTGTCCCCCAAGGCCTCAATGGGTACAATTAATATAATCTCTTCCTCTTTCCAATTACGCAAGGGAACACGATAAGGGTGCCCTTTAAGCCCCCTGCACTTTGTGATAGCAATAGAATCTGTGACCATAGCCCTGCGTTGCGAGTTCAACATCCATGGTGTTCATAGAGAACAAGAACAAAAGGCATCACTTTTTGCTGATGACCTGTTGGTTTTTTGTATCTGATCCCTAAGATCTTGACATTATTGAAAGAATTTTGATTTTTTTTTCTAGATATAAACTCATCTAACATAAAAGCGAACTAATCCTAATTAACGCCGCGGCAGATAAATGTCCACTTTACTCGCTTCCGTTCAAGATTTGACCTAATAAATTTACTTATTTTGGAATTGTAACACGGATATATAATGATATTTTAAAACACAAATTTCTAACTGTGCAAGGCCATATTAAACTTGATCTGGAAGGTTGGTCTGGGCTCCCTCTATCAGTCACATGTCATGTTAATGCAGTTAGAATGAATATCTTACCCATTTTTTTAACGTATTTCAATGTATACCTGTTTATATTAAGACATTCTGCATTTTGCCAGATACATTTATTTCATCGTTTATTTGGAATGGAAAAATGCCTTGGATATGCAAAGCAGTCCTTCAGAAAACACGTGAAGCTGTTGGAATGGACTTACCAAGTTTTCAGCAATATTACTGGTCCTGTAATGTAATGGCACTGTCATTGTGGCAGTCAGTTCATAGGCATCGAAATCCAATGTTGGTTAGCCTTTTAGATGTCATCTGTCTCTCATGTATCTTTGCACTTACTTCTCTGCTCAGCACTCCCTTAGGCTCACACCATATCCAAATTTACTGATAACCCAGTCATATGTGAGGCTATTAAGTTTTTTTTGGGGGGGGGGATGTAGACAGACTCAGATTTAAAGATCTCCCTATTGGTACCCATATTACCAAAAAAAAAATTTTTTTAATCAGTCTTTTGTCCCTTCTATTTCTGATGGAGCTTTTGAGCTATGGAGACTCAATGGGATATTCACTTTGGAGGATCTATTTATTGATAACGCTTTAGCGTCTTTCAATCAGTTGTCTGAGAACTTTAATTTACCTCTAGTCACTGTTTCCCAGTTCTACCTCCAAAGACCTAATAGGACCAAATTCTTGAAATCAATCCTGCTGAAAAGGGGTATATCGGGCAGCACCATGGCCCAGTGGCTAGCACTGTCGCCTCCCAGCAAGAAGGTCCAGGTTCGTACCCCGGAGTTGTCGAATGAAGCTTTCCTGTTTCATTCGAAAGGTCTAAATAGACTTTTGGGGGCAGCTGTGTAGGAAAGCCCTGATTAAGAAGAGGAATTTAGTTTGGCTCCCGCTAGTATTGTACACTCATTTGAGTTTACTGGTAAGGTTACTGTCCCTTTAAGAAATACAGAGACTTTCCGGTTCTAACCAGCTTGTCTCAGTCCGTCTGTCTGCTACTTAGCTACAGTTTGCCTCTTCCATTTCGAGGAAATTGTGTGTCAATGACAGATGTAAGTAGAGTATTTAGTATGTCTTCATTTGTGCCTGTTTCATTTACTGCGACTTACATGGAAATATGATTATATAAATCCACTTTCTGTGCTCTTGCGTCTCTGCTAGTGAGACGCTGTTAGCTATGCCATGCTGGTTAGCTTAGTTGGGCATTAGCTATGTTCCTCTACCGCCGTGCCTCACGCTGACGCATGTGTTGTGTTATGTTTATGTGTGTGCATGTGTATTATGGTCGCTCATGTGTTATTATTGTTCATTAATATAGATGCTGTATTGTATTTCCCTGTAGACAACCACATTCTTCGAATAAATATCCTCGAACTGAAGCTCCGGCTCCGTGATTCTCTGACCGGAGTCACACCACCATAATATTTGCCAGCTCTATTCAGCGCAACTGTAGAGGCCCTAGACCTCTGTTGTAATGATGAATCAAAGCCTATCGTGAGGAAGTCCATTAACATTTTTAAACAACTGACAGCCCCAATTTTTTTACCATCGTTTTTAATGTAAATACACAGACTATGTTCCCACTTATTTTCTTTGTAGTGTGCACAAAAAATGGGATCTCATCACAATGCAGACATGCAGACACAAGAACCCACATAAACGTCACATGTAAATTGTAAGGGTGTGACTCGACCTTTCACTACCCAGACAGCATGTCTACATACAGACTGCATAATAATACTGAGTGTGATATAAATATATATATATTTTTTATTTTGTACCACAGTTGCACTTAATTTCGTTGTACAGTTGTGCAATAACAAATAAAGGCATTCATTCATTAAGTCAACAAATGAACTTTCAGGACATCCTACTGGTCCCTACTCACCTTGCAGGCCTCCCTGTCAGCCTCTCTGGTCCTCCAACTTGGGTGGATGTCTGAAAAATACACAGACACAACTCAAACTGACTGAAATGTGCAGAAAGCCTCCTCCTGTGAATGTGCAAATCCAGTCCTTCTATCCACTGACTTTGTGTATATGTGCGAGTTGTGCACATAGTCTGTGCATGCATCGCTAACCCGGCATTATATTTTTATAAAAAAGGCTGTTAAACTGGGGTATCTAGGACAAGGGTTGAACAAGGGCAGGAGGTGAAGAAAGGCAAAACTGGTTGCTAGAATAAAGACTTAGCAGAACATCAGTAGCTTTGTTTTTCACCTGTTTGCTATCTACCACAGCCCCATACAACCTCCATGTTGCATTGAGCAACACAGAAGCTGCAGCTACCTGACCATGACCCCATCTCATGGATCCCACGTTGCCACATTGGCTTGTCAAACGTCAGATTAATGGATAGAAATGATTGACAGAGATCTTCAAGCAGCAGGTGATGCAGAAATACTGTGTCAAAAATGCCACATGTACTGTGCAAGACAGCAAAGGTAAAAAAAAATGTTTTAAAAAAAGACTGATTATATTGCTGACCTCAGCTGAGGCAATTTCTAGATACAGTCAAGTCATTTTATTACTACAACTCAGGCTCTAAACGTCTTACCAAGGCCTCCTACGGTCACAGAGTAAGTGACCATAATCTCAAATTAATCTCTAGGCCAAATTACTGTTGTTAATTTTCTCTCTCACTTTAAGGGTTAACAGGGAAGCTGGCTGCTGGTTAAATGATACCCAGACTTAGGTGTGGAAAGTAGGGTGTAAGTTGACTCTTCGTCAAGAGGAAGAGTGAATCAGGAGTGGTCAAGTTGGGCACAACTGTCGGGGATAAACCGATTTCCTTGCAATTGAGACTATTAAATACAGGAGGGATGCTGGGTATATTGGGAGAAGGATGCTGAATATGAAGCTGCCAGGGAAGAGGAGAAGAGGAAGGCCAAAGGGGAGGTTTATGGATGTGTTGAGAGAGGACATGTATGTGGCTGGTGTGACAGAGAAAGATGCAGAGGACAGGAAGAGATGGACATGGATGATCTGCTGTGGCGACCCCTAATAGGAGCAGCCGAAAGTAGTAGATTACTGGCTTGGCAAATGTGTGAATGTAATTAGTCAGCTGGTTGTAAGTCTACGAGAGTCATGTTGAGGATCTGCAATCAAACTCGTGTTACATCTAATACTACACAGTATATGAAAATCGCGTCCATTACACTGAATCAGTATTTTGGAAATTAGTGTGTACCCATCTTGGAAGGTGACCCAGTCCCATGAATGCTGCTTCCCACACAATTGACTTCGACACCTGTCTAGGGTGGGAAGACCTAGCCCCGTATTGAAATGTCATTACCTGGTGGGTCACTTTCTCTTGCTAGTGTTCTTGCTCTGCTACCTGTTGCACACTGTGTCCTCGATCCTTCCGTCTACACTGGCCACCTTAAAACCTATTCTCCACGGCCGACTCCAACTCCAGCAGACCTCACTAAGTATAAGCAAGTATCCTTAAAAACTTCCATTACTTCACTATTGCTAAGGTTCACTGCTCTAATTAACTAATGCATTTCCAAGTGATTATCTATTAATACTCAGCCATTGACATACCTGACTATTCTCCAGGAAATGCTGTTAGTCTTTGTTCTCCATAGACCATTTTACAGATGCATGCCATACTGGGGGATTTTGCTCATGCCTGACTCCACCTGCAGTTGGATCCCCGACTTCCTATCTGACAGGACGCAGCACGTGAAGCTGGGGGAACACGTCTCTTGACTCCCTGTCCATTAGCACCAGTTTCCCCCAAGGCTGTGTCCTTTCTCCTCTGCTCCTCTCCCTGTAGACAAACAGCTGCACCTCCAGTCACCAGTCAGTCAAGCTCCTGAAGTTTGCTGACAACACTGCCCTCATTGGGCTAATCTCAGAAAGGGGTGGTGGTTCCCATATTCAAAAAGGGGGACCGGAGGGTGTGCTCCAATTATCGGGGCATCACATTGCTCAGCCTCCATGGGAAAGTCTACTCCAGGGTACTAGAACGGAGGCTCCGACCGATTGTCGTACCTCAGATCCAAGAAGAACAATGCAGGTTCCGTCCTGGCCGTGGAACAATGGACCAACTCTTCACCCTTGTGGAAGTGCTGAGGGGGGCATGAGAGTCTGACCAGCCAGTCTATATGTGTTTTGTGGACTTGGAGAAGGCTTACGACCGTGTACCCCGAGGCACTCTGTGGGGAGTTCTGTGGGAGTATGGGATACTGGGGCAGTTGCTACAAGCCATCCAGTCCTTGTATAACCAAAGTGAGAGCTGTATCCGCATTCTTGGCACAAAGTCAAACACGTTTTTGGTGGGTGTCGGACTCCACCAAGGTTGTCCCTTGTCTCCAATTCTGTTTGTGATATTCATGGACAGGACCTCAAGGTGCAGCCAAGGTGAGGAGTGTGTCCGTTTTGGGAACCTCAGAATTGCATCTCTGCTCTTCGCAGATGATTTGGTTTTGTTAGCTTTATCAGAACGCAATCTCCGGCGCGCACTAGAGCAGTTTGCAGTTTAGTGTGAAATGGCTGGGATGAGAATCAGCACCTCCAAGTCTGAGGTCATGGTTCTCCACTGGAAAATGGTGGATTGCTCCCTCCGGGTTGGGGATGAGTTGTTGCCTCAAGTGAAGGAGTTCAAGTATCTTGGGGTCTTGTTCACGAGTGAGGGTAGGATGGAGCGGGAGATTGACAGGTGGATTGGTGCAGCATCAGCAGGAATGCGGACGTTGTACCGGATCGTTGTGGCGAAGAAGGAGCTGAGCCAGAAGGCAAAGCTCTCAATTTACCTGTCAATCTTCGTTCCAATCCTCACCTATGGTCATGAGCTTTGGGTAGCGACTGAAAGGGTGAGATCGTGGATACAAGCGACTGAAATGAGTTTCCTCCGTAGGATGTCTGGGCTCAGCCTTAGAGATAGGGTGAGGAGCTCGGACATCCGGAGAGAGCTTGGAGTAGAGCCACTGCTCCTTCGTATCGAAAGGATCCAGTTGAGATGGTTCGGGCATCTGATTAGGATGCCACCTGGGCACCTTCCTTTGGAGGTTTACCAGGCACGGGCAACCGGGAGGAGACCCCGTGGTAGACCCAGAACTCGCTGGAGGGACTGCATGTCCAATCTGGCCTGGGAACGCCTTGGGATCCCCCAGGAGCAGTTGGAGGGCATTGCTGGGGAGAGGGACGCCTGGAGTGCCCTACGTAGCTTGCTGCCACTGCGACCCAACCCTGGAAAAGTGGCTGAAGATGAGATGAGATGAGTCTTCAGGCAACTGAAGAAGTTCAGCATGGGGCCCAGGATTCTACAGGCCTTCTACAGAGGCACAACCAAGAGCACCCTGACTGGATGCATCACCACCTGGCATGGGAACTGTACTGCCCACAACCGCAAAACACTGCAGAGGGTTGTGTGGACAGCCCAGCACATCAGTGGATGCGAGTTTCCCTCCATCCAGGACATATACAATGGACGTTGTGTCAGCAAAGCCTGTAGGATTATCAAAGACCCCAGCCACCCCAACTATGGACTGTTCCAGCTGCTACCGTCAGGCAAGCGGTACTGCAGCCTCAAAGCCCAGACCAGTAGGCTCCAGAACAGCTTTTTCCACCAAGCAACCAGGCTTTTGAACAAAGAACATTAAAGACACTAAGCCTGGTACCGGACTGACTTGTACTGACCTATGGTCTTCAGCGGATAACCAGTTTACACACAAACACACTCACACTTGGCATACATAAACACACACACAAATATACAAACAACTACATACACATATACACATTTATTAAGGCTGGGCCGACACGCACGCACGCACACACACACACAGCACCCTACATATACCACACATTATTTATTATGATTACTGCTTTTTTTGTTCTGTTTTGTTGTTATTTATTACTATTGTTGCTGCAGTGTTGAGGAGCCGAAACACAAGAATTGTTACTCTCTTGAACTTGTATATTGAGACGTAACAAATAAAGTCTCTTGAAACTTTTTGTCAAAGTGGACGAATGTGAGTTTCATGTCAGCTCGGTCCCCTTCCTGGGTTACATCATTGAGAGTGCGCAGGTGAGAACAGATCCAGGCGGTGGAAGACTGCCCCAAACCCACCTCAGTGAAACAGCTCCAGCAGTTCCTTCTACCACTGGTTCATCAAAGCCAACAGCCGAGTTGCCGCACGCCTCACCCACCTTACCTCACCCAGTTCTCCCTACTCTTGGGCTCCCAAAATTGATGCACCTTTTCAGAACTAAACAAACGGTTCAGATCCACACCCATCCTCGTCTACCCTGATCCCTCACGACAGTTTGTTGTGGAGGTCGGTGCCTCCAACTCCAGTGTTGGGGCGGTTCTCTACCATTATTTGGCAACTGATATGATGCTCCATCCTTGCGTCTTCTTTTCCTGATGTCTGAGCAGCCCAGCATATCACCGGTATCCAGCTCCCAGCCATAAAAGACATGTATCACAAACTCTGCCTTCAAATGGGTCTCAGCATCAGCAGAGATCCCACCCACCCCAACCATGGACTGTTCTCCCCCCTGCACTCTGGGATGTGCTACAGGAGCCTCAGAGCCCACACTACCAGGCTCAAAAACAGCTTCTTTCCCAAGCCCACCTGAACCTGGCTACCCACTGAATGTCTGTAAATATATTTATACTTGTGCTGTTGTTTTTTTTTTTTAATTTTTTTTTTTACTTAAGCTGTAAGTCTTCATCTGTACATATTTTATACTATGTTTACTATGTTTGTCCATGTCTGTCTTGCGCTCTTTGGCAACGCCGCTGCCCTCATTTCATTTTACATATGTGCCTGCACAGTGTTTTTAATGACAATAAATTAGATTGAATTGAATCTATAGTCAAGGAGTTTCAACCCAACCAGCCAGATCCAGGTAATGGTCCTGCAAATCATCTTTTTCACCTGATTCAGTCTGCTCTCAGGTCCTCCAGTGGGTGCATTCCTCCAAGGTTTCCTGCCATCCGGGTGTCAGTCTCACCCTGTCTCTACTGAAGCGGCAGTTCTAGTGGCCCGCCATGGCTGCCGACACCTGTGCCTTCATTACCGCCTGCTTCATATGTGCCTGAGGAAAGGCCTCCCAAGAGCCACCCGCAGGCCTGCTCCATGCCTTGCCAGTCCCCGCTCACCTATGGTCCCACATTAGCCTTGATTTCGTTTCTGGGCTCAGGCCTTCACAAGGTAATACAGTTATACTCACCCTTGTGGACCGGTTTTCTAAAGCCGTACCCCATGTGGCTCTCCCCAAGTTTCCCACAGCCTTGGACACAGCTGACCTCCTGGTATACCATGTCTTCCACCTGCAAACATTGTGTCCAACTGAGATCCCAAGTCTGAAAGGCCTTCTGCCAAGGCCTTGGAGCTATAGTGAGTGTCTTCTGATTACCACCCCCAGACCAATGATCAAATGGAGCGGGTCAACCAGGACCTGGGAGTGGTGCTTTGTTGTATGGCCTACAAGAACCAGGCGGCCTGGATCGAATATGCTCACAAGTCCCAAACAAGTGCAGCCTCTGGTATCTCACCCTTTGAATGTGCCATGGGTTTTCAGCCACATCTGTTCCCAGCCCAGAAGGAGGAAGTCTCCGTTCCCTCAGTTCAGGCCCACTTTCGTCATTGTTGGAAGGTTTGGAAGGCTGTCCTTGCTGCTCTGCTGTACTCCACTGCCCATAACCGAGGCATTGCTGACCGTCATTGGACATCAGCCCTGTCATGGTTGCGTGGTCTGGGTTTCCAAGGCTCACCTGTTCCACATTCACTGATTGGCTTGCCTTTTCTGTTCCTGCCCATGTTTTGCACACCTGTTCCCCATTCTCTAATTGGTGTGCGATTTCGGTTCCTGCCCTGCCTTGCTCACCTGTTCCCCATTTCCCTGACTGGCTCCCCAGCAGTTATATAGTCCCCCTGATTGGCCTGGCTCACTGTTGCATTTTGATGTCAGAAATGTTAACCTACATTAGACTGGGGCTTCATGTCTTATGCCTTCCTTACATTTGGTACCTGCCGTTCCAGCTTTTGTAAGTTTAAGTATTGCTCTAACTCAACTTTTCTCCGCTGTCTGCATGTGGGTCCTCGACTACTACTGCCGGCGTGACTACCCCCCCATACCAACCAGGTCAGGAGGTTTGGCTTTCTTTTAAGGATATACCATAGAAACTCCCCGTTACATTGGCCCCTTTGAGATTGACTCTATTATCAGCGGTTAGACTCAAGCTGCCTCGTCACATGGGGATTCATCCCACTTTTCATGTCTCTCAGTTGAAACCTGTCTCCACCAGCCCCTTGTTTCGTCCATTTGCCGCTCCTCCACCTCCGGACTATCGATGGCCATCCAGCCTACACCGTTTAGCAGTTGCTGGATGCACACTGCCAGGGCCAGTATTTAGTGGACTGGGAAGGATATGGACCAGAAGAGTGCAGCTGGGTTCCCCACCAGCACATCCTGTGCCCATCCCTGGTCCGGGACTTTCATCGGTAGCACCCAGACAAGCCCGGCGGGTTGCCTAGAGGTGCCCATTGTGTGTGTGTGTGGGGGGGTACTGTTACGGCTTTGACTGTTCACAGTTCAGTCACTCATCTTAACTTTTTCATTGTTCTTTGCCTTCCTGTTTATTTTGGAATACTTAACCTTTCTTGTTGTTTCGGTTGCTGCCCCTGCTTTTGCCACCAGTCAGGACTTCGTGTTTGCTGCCTGCCCCTTGTCTGCTCTGTCACGTGCTTTTCAACTGACTTACCGTTAACTTGAACTGTATCTGAAATGCCTATCTGCTTGCCTGCTCCGTGTGTTTGGCTGCATATCATACTGACTCCTTGATGTTCTGACCTCTGCCTGCCTGTTCGTTAAACCAAGTGTCATCGTGTCATCCTGTCTGAGAGTCCTGCGTCTGGGTCTGAGGTTGTAACAATGAGCTCTCAGAAGAATTATTACGGTGGACAAACAATTTTATCCTGGAGAACATATGGTAACCTCCACTGCTTCTCACCTCAAATAATTCCACACCGTTTGAAGACAGAGGAGCCTGCGGAGTTCAACAATACATGCACATGACGACTGATATGGTGCCACACTGAGCAGTTTTTTTTTTTTTGCTGTAAACATACCCAGAGTGACCCTGATGGTCTTGCATATCTATTGTGAGCAAAGAGGGTGGTCTGTTGTTCGCTTTACCTCTTCATTATGGAAAGTATTTTCATTGATGATCTCATCAAGTGTCTTTTTGGGAGGCTAAAAGGAGAGAGGAGAGAGGAAGTGAACTTGGGTGAGGACAGAGACGTGGGGTTATGGAGAGGATGGGAGAATAAACTTAACCAAGTTATGATTAATTGCTATCAATGTGGACTATCAACTGAAAAGTAACTGAAAAGCTGCAAGAACCTAGGGTATTTAACGTTTTACCCCTTTTTCTCCCCAATTGTATCCGGTCAATCATCCCACTTTTCCGAGCTGTCCCAGTCGCTGCTCCACCCCCTCTGTCGATCCAGCGAGGGCTGCAGACTACCACATGCCTCCTCCCATACATGTGGAGTCCCCAGCTGCTTCTTTTCACCTGACAGTGAGGAGTTTCACCAGGGGGACGTAGCGCATGGGAGGATCACGCTATTCCTCCCAGTCCCCCCCCCCCCCAAGACAGACGCCCCAACCAACCAGAGGAGGCGCTAGTGCAGCGACCAAGACACATACCCACATCCGGCTTCCCACCCGCAGACACGGCCAATTGTGTCTGTAGGGATGTCCGACCAAGCCGGAGGTAACACGGGGATTCGAACCGGCGATCCCCGTGTTGGTAGGCAACGGAATAGATCGCCACGCCACCCGGACACCCTGTATTTAATATTTTCTGTTGTTTCAATAAACTGGTTGAATAATGTAAAGCAATATAGAGAAGTCAGCGTGAGCAAGTACGCTGTATTGTTACTTTATATGGTAACACACAATATACACTGTTGTGGAATGGCATAATTTCAGCATATCCAAAAAAAAATCTAGAGTTTACTTAAGGTTAACGAAGATCCAGTTAGGAAAACTTATTATAACCAAGCAACTACTAACATTGAATCAGCTGACGCCGCTATTAAGTTGCCCCTGTAAAACGGTGTGTATGTGGGATGGCCAACATGTACGCCAATGCTGCAGAGCAGCATGAAGAGGAACAATATGAATCACATTTTCCCAGGTTACTTCTCTGACTAGTGTGGAAACTGATGAGCTCGTCAATACCGACTACTCCATTGTTACCATTTGAAGAAAACATAGCCCTAAAAGAAAACACTGCTTACAACATTTAAATCTTTCAAAAAGAAGTGAAAGAAAGAATAACTGAACCATTCAGGTCAAAGTACTTTTCAAAGTATTTTAAACATATTTTTGAAAATGCCACACAGGTAGTGTTATAGGTTTGTCTCATCAGCCTTTCCAAGCTGTCACACAGTTTGAAATAAAATACAGGACTCACTAAAAATATCCCACAAATCTTTACAAGTTTCAAAAGATTAAGTATTCTCAAGCGTGCAATTCTCAGCAGTTTGACGCGTTATACAAGGGCTAGTTAACTCGTCTTCAAGTACTCAATTACAGACATTTTGTATGAAACACAGAATCTCACGGATACTCCACTCCTAAACTTGTTTTTTGCGAGTACACTTGCATAGTTGATCCCATATTAGACTTGTATGATCCAATGGTGGATTTGTAAAAATGGTTAGTTTTACGTCCCTCGGTCTGGAGAGGGTGCAACAACTAGTGCCCTGGGGAACAGTGAGGTGAGGGTGCGACAGAGTGAGACGTATAAATAAAATACAAATATTTATTAACACCATGACAGGACAAGGGAACCGAACGGTTGCCAAAACAACAAAAGTACCCCCCCCCTTGGCAGTGCTCAAAAGCACCAAGCCTAAAGACAGAGGGTGGCAACCGCTCCTAACCTAGCGTGTCTAACAGAGGTAAGCTACGTGATGGGGTGTTTGCCCATGGGCATCTTACCTTGACCCCCTTGCCCAAAAGAACTAAAAGGTTAACCGTAACTCAAACGGGCCAGACATCACAAACACGAAGTAGCTGCAGAGACAAAGACATCAACACAAAGTAGCTGCAGAGACAAAGACGTCAATACAAAGTAGCTGCAGAGACAAAGACATCAACACAAAGTAGCTACAGAGACAAAGACAATACAAAGTAGCTACAGAGACAAAGACAATACAAAGTAGCTACAGAGACAAAGACAATACAAAGTAGCTACAGAGACAAAGACATCGATACAAAGTAGCTACAGAGACAAAGACGTCAACACCAAGTAGCTGCAGAGACAAAGACATCAATACAAAGTAGCTGCAGAGACAAAGACGTCAACACAAAGTAGCTACACAACACAAACTAAAATCACACACAAACTAAACTAGCGGACGCCCCGGGGACCTGAAGACAAGTGGGGGTTTAAACAGCAGACTGCACAGCTGATGGGAATTGGATGATTGACTGGTTGATTAGGTGATGAGGAGAACCTGGCGGATACCTGAATGTAGAGTCAGAGTGAGGGTTAGATACAGTAACACCCCCACCCATAAAAACAAGCCCCTACAGGCTTGTTAACAAACCCCTCCCCCCACAAGAACAAAAAAAAAGACAATGTGCTACATAACATGACAGTAACATGTGACCAAACAAAAAGGTGGAGCACCTCAGCCACAACAACGGATCACCACAAGTAGCGCCGCTACATCCAAAATGTGACCCAAAAACGGCCAGCACCTTCCCACCAACCACATGGTCACCTACAAAAAGTGGCCCTCAACCCACAAGTTACTGAGACAAAACACAAAGTAGCACACACACACACACACACACACACACACAACCCGGCACAGTGGCGACCCACGCCAAATAACGTAGCTGCGTTCGACCTGCAGGTGAACCAGCTACAACTCGTGACCAAACAACAACCCAAAGCACACACACAGTCACAACACAAAGTGTGCAAGCAGGGAGCAGCTGGTGGAGGAGGCATGGTGAAGGTTGAGAGGGCAGCGCGCCCCGCACTCACAGCTCTAAAGGTCTACCGCCCGTAACTCCCCTCCTGTCTCTCTGCCATAAATCCCACCCCGCAAATCTCCCACCGGAGACCTGACTCAGCCTGCCTCTCAGGGGGAACCACAACAGCCTGGCCGGCAGCTCCACCCTAGCATCGGATCTCGTCCGCTTCGGCACGAAGCTCCGCCACCAGGACCAACACCATGGCAGAGGACGAAAGGAAGTGGGCCAGCAGCCACAGCCATACCCACCACCAAACCAAGAACGCACCAACAACCCCTGCTAACACTAAACACAATAATGAACACCGTGCAGGTATGGGTGGGGTGTTACGGCCACGGGTGTGTCCGTATAGTTGTGTAGTGTTGCCTCCTGTATCCAACTCTCACTCTACATTCAGGTATCCACCAGGTGCTCATCACCTAACCAACCGGTCAACAAATCGTCCAATTTCCATCAGCTGTGCAGTCTCCCATCTAAACCCCCACATATCTTCAGGTCCCCGGGGGGCCAGCTAGTTAGTTTGTGTGGTTTTAGTTAGTGTGGTGTCGCTACCTTGTGTTGTCTTTGTCTCTGTAGTTACTTTGTGTTTGTAATATCTGGCTCGTTTTCGATTAAGTTTGCATTTTGACGATTTTGAGTTACGGTTAACCTTTTAGTTCTTTTGGGCAAGGGATCAAAGTAAGATGCCCATGGGCAAACATCCCATCACGCAGCTCACCTCTGTTAGACATGCTAGGTTAGGAGCGGTGCCACCATGTGTCTTTGGGTTTGCTGCTTTTCAGCACTGTCAAGGGGGGTTACTTTTGTTAGTAGTTTGTTTTGGCAACCGTTCGGTTCCCTTGTCCTGTCATGGTGTTAATAAATATTTATATTTTATTATATTTATACGTTTATATGTCTCACTGTGTCGCACCCTCACCTCACTAATTGTTGCACCCTCACCAGACCGAGGGACGTAACAGTTAGTATGGAAAGCAGGCACCTGCATACTTTGGACCACTGTTATCACATCAGAATTGATGTTGAGTAGCATGGATGGCCATGATAAGAGTGTACATACACGTGTCAGACTGTACAAAATGAGCTACAGTCAGCAGGGCTTCAAATGATTCATCTTTGAGCAACGTTGGACTGGTTAGTAAAGCGAAAAAACGTGTTATTGGAGGTTGGCATGGAGAATGTCATGAGATTCGGTGACTCGATGTGGAAACAGCGTAAGTAGCTGCTCTCAGCGCTGCTCTTCTTATAGAAGGTACAGCAGTGCTGTAGCACGAGCGCTACCACTACTTTTGGCTGCTCGCGTTAGGGGGCGCCACAGCGGATCACCCGTTTCAATTTCTTCCCGTCTTGTGCGTCTTCCTCTGTCACGCCAGCCACCTGCATGTCTTCCCTCACCACATCCATAAACCTCCTCTTTGGCCATCCTCTCCCCTGGCAGCTCCATATTCAGTATCCTTCTCCCAGTATACCCAGCATCTCTCCTCCACACATGTCCAAACCATCTCAATCTTGCCTCTCTTGCTTTGTCTCCAACCCGTCCAACTTGAGCAGTCCCTCTAATATAATCATTCCTAATCCTGTTCTTCTTCATCACTCCCAATGAAAATCTTAGCACCTTCAACTCTGCCACCTCCAGCTCCACCTCCTGTCTTTTTGTCAGTGCCACTGTCTCCAAACCATACAACATAGCTGGTCTCACAACCATCTTGTAAACCCTCCCTTTAACTCTTGCTGATACCCTTCTGTCGCAAATCACTCCTGACACTCTTCTCCACCTACTCCACCCTGCCTGCACTCTCTTCTTCACCTCTCTCCTGCACTCCCCGTTACTTTGAACAGTTGACTCCAAATATTTAAACTCAAATGCCTTCATCACCTCCACTCCTTGCATCCTGACCATTCCACTGTCCTCCCTCTCATTCACACATAGGTATCCCGTCTTGCTCCTACTGACTTTCATTCCTCTTCTCTCCAGTGTATACCTCCACCTCTCCAGGCTCTCCTCCACCTGCACCCTACTCTCGCTACAGATCACAATGTCATCCGCGAACATCATCGTCCATGGAGACTCCTGCCTGATCTTGTCCGTCAACCTGTCCATCACCATTGCAAACAAGAAAGGGTTCAGAGCCGATCCTTGATGTAATCCCACCTCCACCTTGAACCCATCTGTCATTCCAACCACACACCTCAACATTGTCACACCTCCCTCATACATATCCTGCAACACTCCTACATCGCTTCTTTACGAAAGGGTTTCCGTGTTGAGAGGCCGGAGCGACAACTAGGTTGGCTGGAGCAGCACCATGTTGCTCTCGTTGTGATTTTGTACGGAAGAATAAATGACACACACGTTCGTGTAGTCAGTGAGAGAAATTGTCCATCTCTACTTTCCTGCAATTTCCACATTGGTGATCCCGACGTTTGTCAACTGGACGTTTCCAGAGACAAATCTTTATGAACATGACAACTATGCGGTTTCTCTCAAGCCGCCGGAGTTCTGGGAGTGGTCAGCCTCGGCTTGGTTCGCCCAGACAAAAGCGCAGTTCAACGGCAACCAGAGTGGTGAGCCTCCTCACAAATCCTCCGCAGCAGGATAAATACGATACACTCAAGGCTCACCTGTTGAAAACTTTTGAACTTTCTGACGCTGAATGGGCCAGCCGGCTCTTCTTGCTACAAGGTCTCGGTGACAGTAAGCCGTCTGAACTTAAGGACAGGATGCTGGATCTCCTGGAAGACCACAAGCCTGGCTTCCTCTTCATCCAACTGTTTCTGTGACAGCTGCCCTCTCAGGTCGTGCTCTGGCCGAGGGGGCGGACTATGGCACTAGGTATGTGGAGCTGTGTTTCGGAGGCCAGCAGTTCGGTTGGGGATTTGTCTCGGCGAAAGTGTCCGTCCCCCTCATCGTCGCGGATTTCCTATGCGCCTATGGGCTGCTGGTGGATGTCAAAAACCGCCGCTTGATCGATGCTGTTAGTTGCTGCTCGTATGGGTGTACTCTTAGCGGAGCGCACTCCATCAGACTGTCTAGCATGCTCTCCACCGCAGATGATTTTCTCTGGCTTTTTGCTGAGTTTCTGGTCCTCACGCAGCCTACCTTCTCGTCTTCCAACTGCAAGCACGGAGTGGAGCACCACGTCGCCACCACTGGCCCACCAGTCTATGCTCGGGCTCGGCGCCTCAACCTGGCCACGCTCACAGCCGCCAGGGAGGCGTTCGAGAATATGGAGCGTCGCGGCATCATTCACCTTGGCTGCGCCATGAGATCCTGTCCACCAATATCACAAACAGAATCAGAGACAAGGGACAACCTTGGTGAAGTCTGACACCCACCAAAAATGTGTTTGAGTTTGTGCCGAGTATTCGGACACAGCTCTCACATTGGTGTCTTGTAGCAACTGCCCTGGTACCCCATACTCCCGCAGTACCTTCCACAGAGTGACCTGGGGTATAAAGGTTGTAAGCCTTCCCCAAGTCCACAAAACACATGTAGACTGGCTGGTCCAACTCCCATGCCTCCCTCAGCACTTCCGCAAGGGTAAAGAGTTGATCCGTTGTTCCACAGCCATGACAGAATCTGCATTGTTCCTCCTGGATCCAAGGTTCGACAGTCAGTCGGAATCTCGTTTCCAGCAGCCTAGAGTAGACATTCCAAATGAGGCTGAGCAATGTGATGCCCTGATAATTAGAGCACACCCTCCATTCCCCTTGTTTTAAATATGGGAACCACCACCCCAATCTGCAACTCCACAAGTTCTGTTCCCTGACCTCCATGCCATACTGAAGATGCGTGTCAGCCAAGACAGCCCAATATTGTCCAGAGCCTTCAGCATCTCAGAGCGAATCTCATCCACACCCGGCGCCTTGCCATCGAGGAGCTTCTCAACTACCGCAGACACATTTGCCAGGGATATGGGTGGAGCTTCCCCCGAGTCTTCAAACTCTACCTCCTCCACTAATGACATATTAGCCTGGTTCAGGAGCTCCTCAAAGTGTTCTTTCCACTGCCCGACAACATGCCCAGTCCGGGTCAACAGTTTCCCTCCCCGGCTGAACACAGCCTGAGTCAAGCCCTGCTTCCCCTTTCTGAGTTGCTGGAAAGTTTGCCAGAACTTCCTTGAGGCCAACCAAAAGTTCTCTTCCATAGCCTCACCAAACTCCTCCCACACCCGAGTTTTGCTTCTGCGGTCGCCGAAGCCGCAGCCCTTCTGTCCACCCAGAACCTTTCTGCTGCTTCAGGAGACCCCCTGGGCCAACCAAGCCAGAAAGGCCTCCTTCTGCAGCCTGATGGCTTCCCTCACCGCTGTTGTCCACCAGCAGGTTCTGAGGCTGCCGCCTCGACAGGCACCGATGACCTTATGACCACAGCTCCTCCCTGCCACATCTGTAATAGAGGTTTTAAACATGGCCCACTCAGACTCCATGTCCCCAGATTCCCCCGCGATACATGAGACTACGTCCTGAGGTGGGAGTGGAAGACCTCACGCACAGGGGTCTCCACCAGACGTTCTCAGTATACCCTCACTACACGTTTGAGTTTTCCAGGTCTGTTCAGCAGCCTTCCCCACCATCTGATCCAACTCACCACCAGGTGGTGATCAGTTGACAGCTCTGCTCCTCTCTTCACCCGAGTGTCTAAAACATATGGCTGCAGATCTGATGATACGACCACAAAGTATGTCATTGATCTTCAGCCTAAGGTGTTCTGGTACTAAGTACACTTATGAACTAACTTATGTTCAAACATGGTGTTTATTATGGCCAATCTATGAATCACACAAAAGTCCAATAACAAGCCACCGCTCGGGTTACCACCAGAGAGGCCACTCCTCCCAATCATGCACCTCCAGGTTTCTCATCATTGTCCCCGTGAGCGTTGAAGTCCCCAGTAGAACTATAGAGTCCCCAGGCAGAACCCTATCCAGGACACCACCCAGAGACTCCAAAAATGCCGGATACTCTGAACTGCTATTCGGTGCATAAGCACACACAATAGTCAGAGCCTTTCCCCAAGCGACTCACAGTCGTTTAGAGGTGACCCTCTCATTCCCTGGGGAGAACTCCAACATGGCAGTGCTCAGCTGGGGACTTGTGAGTATCCCCACACCCGCCCGGCACCTGTCAACTTGGCCAACTCCGAAAAAGTAAAGAGTCCAGCCCCTCTGCCGTAATTTGGTACCAGAGCCCATGCTATGTGTAGAGGTGAGCCCAACTATATGTAGTTGGTATCGCTCCACCTCCTGCACCAGCTCAGGCTCCTTCCCTGCCAAAGAGGTGACATTCCACATCCCGAGGACCAATCTGGGATGCCGGAAGTTGGCACGCCCTAGTCCCCGCCTTTGCCTGCCGCCCGGCCTGCATTTCACCCTACCCCAATGCTCATCTCCCCGTGTGGTGGGTCCATGGGGTGGTGGCTCTATGTTGTTTTTTGAGCTGGGCCTGACCGGGTGCCATGGGCCAAGTCCCAGCCACTAGATGCTTGCCGGCGAGCTCCCTCCCCAGGTCTGGCTCCAGGAGGGGGCCCCGGTTTCCCTTTTCCGGGCGAGATGCTGTAGCTCTGCTGGTGTACTTTCATTATGTTTCTTGAGAATCGTTCTTAGTCTGGCCCTTCTCCTGGGACTGACTTGCCTTGGGAGACCCTGCCAGGAGTTTTTACCCCCTGACAGCACAGCTCCCAGGATCAACGGGACACCCAAACACCTCCAACTCGTAGGGGTGTATATATAGACAGTACAAGTCTGTTTCATGCCATAAGCAATTATCAACTGTCCGGTACAGTACAAGCCTGTTTCATGCATATATACATATATATACAAAAAATCAATCAGTCCAGTGATTCAAGTAAATTCTTTATGAGACAGTACAAGCCTGTTTCATAGGCCTTGTTTGTTTAGTACTTTTTTATCATTGAGTGTTTAAGTTATATATATATATATATTTTTTTTTTTTACTTTTTTTTTAATGCCCTTTGATGGACTGGGGGCCTGTCCAGGGTGTGTCCCCACCTGCCACTTAATGACTGCTGAGATAGGCTCCAGCATCCCCGTGACCCTAATTAGGATAAGTGGCTTAGATAATGGATGGATAGATAAATTATATTATATATATACAGTGCATCCGGAAAGAATTCACACCCCTTCAACTTTCCCCACATTTTGTTATGTAACAGCCGTATTTCAAAATGGATTAAATTCTTTTTTTTTTCTCATCAATCTACACACAATACCCCATAATGACAAAGTGAAAAAGGTTTTGTAAATATTTTTGCAAATTTATTAAAAATAAAAAACAGAAATATTGCATGTACATAAGTATTCACACCCTTTGCTATGACACTCAAAATTGAGCTCAGGTTCATCCTGTTTCCACTGATCATCCTTGAGATGTTTCTACATCTTGATTGGAGTCCACCTGTAGTAAATTCAATTGATTGGACATGATTTGGAAAGGCACACACCTGTCTATATAAGGTCCCACTGTTAACAGTGCAAGTCAGAGCAGAAACCAAGCAATGAAGTCAAAGGAATTGTCTGTGGACTTCCGTGACAGGATTGTATCGAGGCACAGATCTGGGGAAGGGTACAAAAAAATGTCTACAGCTTTGAAGGTCCCAAAGAGCACAGTGGTCTCCATCATTCGTAAATGGAAGAAGTTTGGATCCACCAGGACTCTTCCTAGAGCTGGCCACCCAGCCAAACTGAGCAATTGGGGGAGAAGGGCCTTGGTCAGGGAGGTACCAAGAACCCGATAGTCACTCTGACAGAGCTCCAGCGTTCCTCTGTGGAGATGGGAGAACCTTCCAGAAGGACAACCATCTCTGCAGCACTCCATCAATCAGGTCTTTATGGTAGAGTGGCCAGACGGAAGCCTCTGCTCAGTAAAAGGCACATGACAGCCCACTTGGAGTTTGCCAGAAAGCACCTAAAGGACTCTCAGACCATGAGAAATAAGATTCTCTGGTCTGATGAAACCAAGATTGAACTCTTTGGCCTGAATGCCAAACGTCACATCTGGAGGAAACCAGGCACCTCTCATCACCTTGCTAATACCATCCCTACAGTGAAGCATGGTGGTGGCAGCATCATGCTGTGGGGATGTTTTTCAGCGGCAGGAACTGGGAGACTAGTAAGGATCGAGGGAAAGATGAATGGAGCAAAATACAGAGAGATCCTTGATGAAAACCTGCTCCAGAGCGCTCAGGACCTCAGACTTGGGCGAAGGTTTACCTTTCAACATGACAACGACGCTAAGCACACAGCCAAGACAATGAAGGAGCGGCTTCGGGACAAGTCTGTGAATGTCCTTGAGTGGCCCAGCCAGAGCCCAGACTTGAGCCCCATTGAACATCTCTGGAAAGACCTGAAAATAGCTGTGCAGAGACACTCCCCATCTAACCTTAGAGCTCGAGAGGATCTGCAGAGAAGAATGGGAGAAATACCCCAAATATAGGTGTGCCAAGCTTGTAGCTTCATACCCAAGAAGACTTGAGGCTGTAATCGCTGCCAAGGGGGCCTCAACCAAGTACTGAGTAAAGGGTGTGAATACTTATGTACATGCAATATTTCAGTTTTTTATTTTTAATAAATTTGCAAAAAATTCTACAAAACCTTTTTCGCTTTGTCATTATGGGGTATTGTGTGTAGATTGATGAGAAAAAAAAAGGAATTTAATCCATTTTGTAATAAGGCTGTAACATAACAAAATGTGGGGAAAGTGAAGGGGTGTGAATACTTTCCGGATGCACTGTATATATATATAGATAGATAGATAGATAGATAGATAGATATAAATAGATATATTTAAAAATATATTTTATCTTATATTGATCTATGCGGGTGCCAAGACCAGCTGCTTTTAACCTTTACATGATTTTGAGGCTGTAGATGTCGGCAGATGCACTACAATGGTCTACGTTTAGTAACTCTTTAATTTCAAATCCAGGGGATTATATCAGCACCAGGGACGCTTAACAAAAGCAAAAGAGAAAATGCCGTGTTCTGGTTTACTGGCAGAGAAACCTACCGGGCGACCAAACTCCAATTCGGCAAAAAACTTGAACCAGGGGTCATCTTCTACAGAGAGTTCTGGTGGATGGACAGACTGGAGTGAGGGAGAGGAAGTGAGTGAGAGGGAGTGATGGTGAGGGAGTGAGGGAGATGAAAGGGAAGCATGAGGGATGGAAATAAGGACGAAACAAACAAAGAGATGGAGGGAAGACTCATGAAGACAAGAGTAATGGGTTTACTTTTCAATGCCCTACACTGGGTAAGTGATAGAAACAGCTTAGACATGAACAACTCATATTGCTCCAAAATGGGCTCCTCTCCAAGTTTAGTAATAAACTAATGTGTGTGTTATTATTTCAATAAACTAATGTGTGTTATTGTTTCAATAAACTGATAATGTATGACATTATATCAATAAACTAATAATGTGTGTGTTATTATTTCCCACTGAGGACAAGCCAGTGCATTCTTGGTCCCGGTCCCAAGCCCGATCCATACCGGATCGGTCGAGGCCCGGGTTACCAACGACCGCCGCCGGTACTGTTGGCCTATTACTGTTGGCTGCCAGTGGAAACTATGCTACTGTTGAGGGAAGGAGAAGAAGAGGGGGAAGGCATGTCCAGAGGCAGCTAGAGAGGAGGAAGGATAGGAGTGTGGGGTTGAGAGTCGGAACTTTGAATGTTGGCTCTATGACTGGTAAAGGGAGAGAGCTGGCTGATATGATAAAAAGAAGAAGGTAGGCATACTGTGTGTGCAAGAGACCAGGTGGAAGGGGATTAAGGCCAGGAGTATCGGAGGTGGGTTCAAACTCTTCAACCATGGTGCGAATGGGAGGAGAAATGGGGTAGGGGTAATTCTGAAGGAAGAGTATGTCAAGAGTGCGCTGGAGGTGAAGAGAGTGTCAGACAGAGTGATGAGTATGAAGCTGGAAATCGAAGGTGTGATGATGAATGTTATCAGCGCATATGCCCCGCAAGTTGGGTGTGAGATGGAAGAGAAAGAAGAATTCTGGAGTGAGTTGGATGAAGTGGTGGAGAGGGTACCCAAGGAGGAGAGAGTGGTGATTGGAGCGGACTTCAATGGACATGTTAGTGAAGGGAACAGAGGAGATGAGGAGGTGATGGGTAGGTATGGTGTCAAGGAGGGAAATGTGAAAGGACAGATGGTGGTGGATTTTACAAAAAGGATGGAAATGGCTGTGGTGAATACATATTTCAAGAAGAGAGAGGAACACAGGGTGATGGACAAGAGTGGAGGAAAGTGCACACAGGTGGACTATATCTTATGTAGAAGGCACAATCTAAAAGGGATTGGAGACTGCAAGGTGGTGACAGGGGAGAACGTAGCAAGGCAGCATCAGATGGTGGTCTGTAGGATGACACTGGAGACCAAGACGAGGAAGAGAGTGAAGGCAGAGCCAAGGATCAAAGGGTGGAAGTTGAAGAGGGAAGACTGTTGTGTGGAGTTCAGGCAGGAGGTAAGACAGGCACTGGGTGGTAGTGAAGAGTTGCCAGATGGCTGGACAACCACTGCAGAAATAGTGAGGGAGACAGCTAGGAAGGTACTTGGTGTGTCATCAGGACAGAGGAAGGAAGACAAGGAGACTTGGTGGTGGAATGAGGAAGTACAGCAAAGTATACAGAGGAAGAGGTTGACAAAGAAGAAGTGGGATATTCAGAGAGAAGAAGTAAGTAGACAGGAGTACAAGGAGTACAAGGAGACGCAGCATAAAGTGGAGAGAGAGTTGGCAAAGGAAAAGGCGTATGGTGAGTTGTATGACAGGTTAGACACTAAGGAAGGAGAAAAGGACTTGTACTGATTGGCTAGACAGAGGGACCGAGCTGGGAAGGATGTGCAGCAGGTTAGGGTGATCAAGGATAGAGATGGAAATGAGCTGACAAGTGAGGAGAGTGTGCTGAGAAGGTGGAATGAGTACTTCGAGGGGCTGATAAATGAAGAAAATGAGAGAGAGAGAGAGAGAGAGAGAGAGAGAGAGAGAGAGGTTGGATGATGTGGGGATAGTGAATTAGGAAGTGCAGTGGATTAGCAAGGAGGAAGTGAGGGCAGCTATGAAGAGGATGAAGAGTGGAAAGGCAGTTGGTCCTGATGACATACCTGTGGAGGCATGGAGGTGTTTAGGAGAGATGGCAGTGGAGTTTTTAACTAGACTGTTTAACACAATCTTGGAAAGTGAGAGCATGCCTGAGGAGTGGAGAAGAAGCATACTGGTACCGATTTTCAAGAACAAGGGTGATGTGCAGAACTGTAGCAACTACAGAGGTATAAAGTTGATCAGCCAACAGCATGAAGGTATGGGAAAGAGTAATAGAAGCTAGGTTAAGAGGAGAGGGGATGATCAGCGAGCAGCAGTATGGTTTCATGCCATGAAAGAGCACCACAGATGTGATGTTTGCTTTGAGAATGTTAATGGAGAAGTATAGAGGAGGCCAGCAAGAGTTGCATTGTGTCTTTGTAGATTTAGAGAAAGCATACGACAGGGTGCCGAGAGAGGAGGTGTAGTATTGTATGAGGAAGTCGGGAGTGGAAGAGAAGTATGTAGGAGTGGTTCAGGATACGAATGAGGGAAGTGTGACAGTGGTGAGGTGTGTGGTTGGAATGACAGATGGGTTCAAGGTGGAGGTGGGATTACATCAAGGATCGGCTCTG
The DNA here is from genome assembly GCA_022114975.2 of Lampris megalopsis. Taxonomy (NCBI): domain Eukaryota; kingdom Metazoa; phylum Chordata; class Actinopteri; order Lampriformes; family Lampridae; genus Lampris; species Lampris megalopsis. Next base: position 1,026,261 of record JAJHIY020000614.1, read on the forward strand.
AGCCCTTTCTTGTTTGCAATGGTGATGGACAGGTTGACGGACAAGACCAGGCAGGAGTCTCCATGGACGATGATGTTTGCAGATGACATTGTGATCTGTAGCGAGAGTAGGGTGCAGGTGGAGGAGAGCCTGGAGAGGTGGAGATATGCACTGGAGAGAAGAGGAATGAAAGTCAGTAGGAGCAAGACGGGATACCTATGTGTGAATGAGAGGGAGGACAGTGGAATGGTCAGGACGCAAGGAGTGGAGGTGATGAAGGTGTATGAGTTTAAATACTTGGGGTCCAAATAAACAGGGAGTGCAGAAGAGAGGTGAAGAGGAGAGTGCAGGCAGGGTTGAGTGGGTGGAGATGAGTGTCAGGAGTGATTTGTGACAGAAGGGTACCAGCAAGAGTTAAAGGGAATGTTCACAAGATGGTAGTGAGACCAGCTATGTTATATGGTTTGGAGACAGTGGCACTGACGAAAAGACAGGAGGTGGAGCTGGAGTTGGCAGAGTTGAAGATGATAAGATTTTCACTGGGAGTGATGAAGAAGGACAGGATTAGGAACGAGTATATTAGAGGGACTGCTCAAGTTGGACGGTTTGGAGACAAAGCAAGAGAGGCAAGATGGTTTGGACATGTGTGGGTATGCTGGGAGAAGGATGGTGAATATGGAGCTGCCAGGGAAGAGGAGAAGAGGAAGGCCAAAGAGGAGGTTTATGGATGCGGTGAGGGAGGACATGCAGGTGGCTGGTGTGACAGAGGAAGATGCAGAGGACAGGAAGAGATGGAAACGGATGACCCGCTGTGGCGCCCCCTAACGGCAGCAGCCGACAGTAGTAGTAGTAGTAGTAGTAGTAGTAGTAGTAGTAGTATGTGTTATTATTTAAATAAACCAATATTTTTTATTATTTCAATAAACTAATAATTTGTGTGTTATTATTTCAATAAACTAATGTTATTAATTCAATAAACTAATAATGTGTGTATTATTATTTCAATAAACTAGTATGTGTGTGTGTGTGCGTGTGTGTGCGTGTGTGTGTGTGTGTGTGTTAGTATTGGCTGGCATCATGAGGAGATGTGTGACCAGTCACATGTGCTGGTGTGTATGTGTACAAGTCTCTCTGGTTCCAGTCCAGATGATGTTCCAGGTTCACAGTCAGAGCTGCTGCATGGGTCCACTTTGTGATACGTATCCAGCTTTCTGTGTGAGGGCCTCTGTTCCCTTCATAGACACATATAAACACATACACACATACACACATACACATATACACAAACACAAATGCACATGAAAGATGGCAGGTGGATGATGTGACAGGGAGGAGGAGGAAATAACTGCACTGGTAATATCTACACCATACCAGCTGTATGCGATTGTGTATGTGATAGTTTGTGTGTGTGTGTGTGTGTGTGTGTGTACTCGCTAGTGTATCCCCATTTCTTACATATCCCTCTGAGTTTTCCTGAAAGTAGACAATGGTGGGCTGCGTCGGGGCTCGTTTGAGATGGGGCTATCATCCAAGGTGCTTCTGGGTAATTTGTTTCCACGGACACCTGAGATAAGACAACATGATTACCTTCATGACTGGCTGAATCAACAACAAAACAAAGGTCAGGTAAGATTATTTGTCCAGAAAGTACATCTGAGTCCCTCAGCTACCTCGCTGTTCTAAAAGTAAACCAGGAGTAACAGTACTGTAACTTCTAATCTGCTCATTCATTCTGTCAGAATAACGTTACAATAGTTAAGTGGTCTAAAGGTAAACCAGGAGTAACAGTACTGTAACTTCTAATCTGCTCATTCATTCTGTCAGAATAACGTTACAATAGTTAAGTGGTCTAAAGGTAAACCAGGAGTAACAGTACTGTAACTTCTAATCTGCTCATTCATTCTGTCAGAATAACGTTACAATAGTTAAGTGGTCTAAAGGTAAACCAGGAGTAACAGTACTGTAACTTCTAATCTGCTCATTCATTCCGTCAGAATAACGTTACAATAGTTAAGTGGTCTAAAGGTAAACCAGGAGTGACAGTACTGTACTTTCTAATCTGCTCATTCATTCTGTCAGAATAACATTACAATAGTTAAGTGGTCTAAAGGTAAACCAGGAATAACAGTACTGTAACTTCTAACCTGCTCATTCATTCTGTCAGAATAACGTTACAATAGTTAAGTGGTCTAAAGGTAAACCAGGAGTAACAGTACTGTAACTTCTAATCCGCTAATTCATTCTGTCAGAATAACGTTACAATAGTTAAGTGGTCTAAAGGTAAACCAGGAGTAACAGTACTGTAACTTCTAATCTGCTCATTAATTCTGTCAGAATAACATCACAATAGTTAAGTGGTCTAAAGGTAAACCAGGAGTAACAGTACTGTAACTTCTAATCTGCTCATTCATTCTGTCAGAATAACATTACAATAGTTAAGTGGTCTAAAGGTAAACCAGGAGTAACAGTACTGTAACTTCTAATCTGCTCATTCTGTCAGAATAACATTACAATAGTTAAGTGGTCTAAAGGTAAACCAGGAGTAACAGTACTGTAACGTCTAATCTGCTCATTCATTCTGTCAGAATAACGTTACAATTGTTAAGTGGTCTATAGGAAAACCAGGAGTAACAGTGCTGTAACTTCTAATCTGCTTCATTCTGTCAGAATAACGTTAAAATAGTTAAGGGGTCTAAAGGTAAACCAGGAGTAACAGTACTGTAACTTCTAATCTGCTCATTCATTCTGTCAGAATAACGTTACAATAGTTAAGTGGTCTAAAGGTAAACCAGGAGTAACAGTACTTTACTTTCTAATCTGCTCATTCATTCTGTTAGAATAACATTACAATAGTTAAGTGGTCTAAAGGTAAACCAGGAGTAACAGTACTGTAACTTCTAACCTGCTCATTCATTCTGTCAGAATAACGTTACAATAGTTAAGTGGTCTAAAGGTAAACCAGGAGTAACAGTACTGTAACATCTAATCTGCTCATTCATTCTGTCAGAATAACGTTAGAATAGTTAAGTGGTCTAAAGGTAAACCAGGAGTAACAGTACTGTAACTTCTAATCTGCTCATTCATTCCGTCAGAATAACGTTACAATAGTTAAGTGGTCTAAAGGTAAACCAGGAGTGACAGTACTGTACTTTCTAATCTGCTCATTCATTCTGTCAGAATAACATTACAATAGTTAAGTGGTCTAAAGGTAAACCAGGAGTAACAGTACTGTAACTTCTAACCTGCTCATTCATTCTGTCAGAATAACGTTACAATAGTTAAGTGGTCTAAAGGTAAACCAGGAGTAACAGTACTGTAACTTCTAATCCGCTAATTCATTCTGTCAGAATAACGTTACAATAGTTAAGTGGTCTAAAGGTAAACCAGGAGTAACAGTACTGTAACTTCTAATCTGCTCATTAATTCTGTCAGAATAACATCACAATAGTTAAGTGGTCTAAAGGTAAACCAGGAGTAACAGTACTGTAACTTCTAATCTGCTCATTCATTCTGTCAGAATAACATTACAATAGTTAAGTGGTCTAAAGGTAAACCAGGAGTAACAGTACTGTAACTTCTAATCTGCTCATTCTGTCAGAATAACATTACAATAGTTAAGTGGTCTAAAGGTAAACCAGGAGTAACAGTACTGTAACGTCTAATCTGCTCATTCATTCTGTCAGAATAACGTTACAATAGTTAAGTGGTCTATAGGAAAACCAGGAGTAACAGTGCTGTAACTTCTAATCTGCTTCATTCTGTCAGAATAACGTTAAAATAGTTAAGGGGTCTAAAGGTAAACCAGGAGTAACAGTACTGTAACTTCTAATCTGCTCATTCATTCTGTCAGAATAACGTTACAATAGTTAAGTGGTCTAAAGGTAAACCAGGAGTAACAGTACTTTACTTTCTAATCTGCTCATTCATTCTGTTAGAATAACATTACAATAGTTAAGTGGTCTAAAGGTAAACCAGGAGTAACAGTACTGTAACTTCTAACCTGCTCATTCATTCTGTCAGAATAACGTTACAATAGTTAAGTGGTCTAAAGGTAAACCAGGAGTAACAGTACTGTAACATCTAATCTGCTCATTCATTCTGTCAGAATAACGTTAGAATAGTTAAGTGGTCTAAAGGTAAACCAGGAGTAACAGTACTGTAACTTCTAATCTGTTCATTCTGTCAGAATAACGTTACAATAGTTAAGTGGTCTAAAGGTAAACCAGGAGTAACAGTACTGTAACTTCTAATCTGCTCATTCATTCTGTCAGAATAACGTTACAATAGTTAAGTGGTCTAAAGGTAAACCAGGAGTAACAGTACTGTAACTTCTAATCTGCTCATTCATTCTGTCAGAATAACGTTACAATAGTTAAGTGGTCTAAAGGTAAACCAGGAGTAACAGTACTGTAACTTCTAATCTGCTCATTCTGTCAGAATAACGTTACAATAGTTAAGTGGTCTAAAGGTAAACCAGGAGTAACAGTACTGTAACTTCTAATCCGCTCATTCATTCTGTCAGAATAACGTTACAATAGTTAAGTGGTCTAAAGGTAAACCAGGGGTAACAGTACTGTAATTTCTAATCTGTTCATTCTGTCAGAATAACATTACAATAGCTAAGTGGTTTAAAGGTAAACCAGGAGTAACAGTACTGTAACTTCTAATCTGCTCATTCATTCTGTCAGAATAACGTTACAATAGTTAAGTGGTCTAAAAGGTAAACCAGGAGTAACAGTACTGTAACTTCTAATCTGCTCATTCTGTCAGAATAACGTTACAATAGTTAAGTGGTTTAAAGGTAAACCAGGAGTAACAGTACTGTAACTTCTAATCTGCTCATTCATTCTGTCAGAATAACGTTACAATAGTTAAGTGGTCTAAAGGTAAACCAGGAGTAACAGTACTGTAATTTCTAATCTGCTTATTCTGTCAGAATAATGTTACATTAAGTGGTCTAAAGGTAAACCAGGAGTAACAGTACTGTACTTTCTAATCTGCTCATTCTGTCAGAATAACGTTACATTAAGTGGTCTAAAGGTAAACCAGGAGTAACAGTACTGTAACTTCTAATCTGCTTATTCTGTCAGAATAATGGTACAATAGTTAAGAGGTCTAAAGGTAAACCAGGAGTAACAGTACTGTAACTTCTAATCTGCTCATTCATTCTGTCAGAATAACATTACAATAGTTAAGTGGTCTAAAGGTAAACCAGGAGTAACAGTACTGTAACTTCTAATCTGCTCATTCATTCTGTCAGAATAACATTACAATAGTTAAGTGGTCTAAAGGTAAACCAGGAGTAACAGTACTGTAACTTCTAATCTGCTCATTCTGTCAGAATAACATTACAATAGTTAAGTGGTCTAAAGGTAAACCAGGAGTAACAGTACTGTAACGTCTAATCTGCTCATTCATTCTGTCAGAATAACGTTACAATAGTTAAGTGGTCTATAGGAAAACCAGGAGTAACAGTGCTGTAACTTCTAATCTGCTCATTCATTCTGTCAGAATAACGTTAAAATAGTTAAGGGGTCTAAAGGTAAACCAGGAGTAACAGTACTGTAACTTCTAATCTGCTCATTTATTCTGTCAGAATAACGTTACAATAGTTAAGTGGTCTAAAAGGTAAACCAGGAGTAACAGTACTGTAACTTCTAATCTGCTCATTCTGTCAGAATAACGTTACAATAGTTAAGTGGTTTAAAGGTAAACCAGGAGTAACAGTACTGTAACTTCTAATCTGCTCATTCATTCTGTCAGAATAACGTTACAATAGTTAAGTGGTCTAAAGGTAAACCAGGAGTAACAGTACTGTAATTTCTAATCTGCTTATTCTGTCAGAATAATGTTACATTAAGTGGTCTAAAGGTAAACCAGGAGTAACAGTACTGTACTTTCTAATCTGCTCATTCTGTCAGAATAACGTTACATTAAGTGGTCTAAAGGTAAACCTGGAGTAACAGTACTGTAACTTCTATTCTGCTTATTCTGTCAGAATAATGGTACAATAGTTAAGTGGTCTAAAGGTAAACCAGGAGTAACAGTACTGTAACTTCTAATCTGCTCATTCATTCTGTCAGAATAACATTACAATAGTTAAGTGGTCTAAAGGTAAACCAGGAGTAACAGTACTTTACTTTCTAATCTGCTCATTCATTCTGTTAGAATAACATTACAATAGTTAAGTGGTCTAAAGGTAAACCAGGAGTAACAGTACTGTAACTTCTAACCTGCTCATTCATTCTGTCAGAATAACGTTACAATAGTTAAGTGGTCTAAAGGTAAACCAGGAGTAACAGTACTGTAACTTCTAATCTGCTCATTCATTCTGTCAGAATAACGTTAGAATAGTTAAGTGGTCTAAAGGTAAACCAGGAGTAACAGTACTGTAACTTCTAATCTGCTCATTCTGTCAGAATAACGTTACAATAGTTAAGTGGTCTAAAGGTAAACCAGGAGTAACAGTACTGTAACTTCTAATCTGCTCATTCTGTCAGAATAACGTTACAATAGTTAAGTGGTCTAAAGGTAAACCAGGAGTAACAGTACTGTAACTTCTAATCTGCTCATTCATTCTGTCAGAATAACGTTACAATAGTTAAGTGGTCTAAAGGTAAACCAGGAGTAACAGTACTGTAACTTCTAATCTGCTCATTCTGTCAGAATAACGTTACAATAGTTAAGTGGTCTAAAGGTAAACCAGGAGTAACAGTACTGTAACTTCTAATCCGCTCATTCATTCTGTCAGAATAATGTTACAATAGTTAAGTGGTCTAAAGGTAAACCAGGAGTAACAGTACTGTAATTTCTAATCTGTTCATTCTGTCAGAATAACATTACAATAGCTAAGTGGTTTAAAGGTAAACCAGGAGTAACAGTACTGTAACTTCTAATCTGCTCATTCATTCTGTCAGAATAACGTTACAATAGTTAAGTGGTCTAAAAGGTAAACCAGGAGTAACAGTACTGTAACTTCTAATCTGCTCATTCTGTCAGAATAACGTTACAATAGTTAAGTGGTTTAAAGGTAAACCAGGAGTAGCAGTACTGTAATTTCTAATCTGCTCATTCATTCTGTCAGAATAACGTTACAATAGTTAAGTGGTCTAAAGGTAAACCAGGAGTAACAGTACTGTAATTTCTAATCTGCTTATTCTGTCAGAATAATGTTACATTAAGTGGTCTAAAGGTAAACCAGGAGTAACAGTACTGTACTTTCTAATCTGCTCATTCTGTCAGAATAACGTTACATTAAGTGGTCTAAAGGTAAACCAGGAGTAACAGTACTGTAACTTCTAATCTGCTTATTCTGTCAGAATAATGGTACAATAGTTAAGTGGTCTAAAGGTAAACCAGGAGTAACAGTACTGTAACTTCTAATCTGCTCATTCATTCTGTCAGAATAACATTACAATAGTTAAGTGGTCTAAAGGTAAACCAGGAGTAACAGTACTGTAACTTCTAATCTGCTCATTCATTCTGTCAGAATAACATTACAATAGTTAAGTGGTCTAAAGGTAAACCAGGAGTAACAGTACTGTAACTTCTAATCTGCTCATTCTGTCAGAATAACATTACAATAGTTAAGTGGTCTAAAGGTAAACCAGGAGTAACAGTACTGTAACGTCTAATCTGCTCATTCATTCTGTCAGAATAACGTTACAATAGTTAAGTGGTCTATAGGAAAACCAGGAGTAACAGTGCTGTAACTTCTAATCTGCTCATTCATTCTGTCAGAATAACGTTAAAATAGTTAAGGGGTCTAAAGGTAAACCAGGAGTAACAGTACTGTAACTTCTAATCTGCTCATTTATTCTGTCAGAATAACGTTACAATAGTTAAGTGGTCTAAAAGGTAAACCAGGAGTAACAGTACTGTAACTTCTAATCTGCTCATTCTGTCAGAATAACGTTACAATAGTTAAGTGGTTTAAAGGTAAACCAGGAGTAACAGTACTGTAACTTCTAATCTGCTCATTCATTCTGTCAGAATAACGTTACAATAGTTAAGTGGTCTAAAGGTAAACCAGGAGTAACAGTACTGTAATTTCTAATCTGCTTATTCTGTCAGAAAAATGTTACATTAAGTGGTCTAAAGGTAAACCAGGAGTAACAGTACTGTAATTTCTAATCTGCTCATTCTGTCAGAATAAAGTTACATTAAGTGGTCTAAAGGTAAACCAGGAGTAACAGTACTGTAACTTCTAATCTGCTTATTCTGTCAGAATAATGGTACAATAGTTAAGTGGTCTAAAGGTAAACCAGGAGTAACAGTACTGTAACTTCTAATCTGCTCATTCATTCTGTCAGAATAACATTACAATAGTTAAGTGGTCTAAAGGTAAACCAGGAGTAACAGTACTGTAACTTCTAATCTGCTCATTCATTCTGTCAGAATAACATTACAATAGTTAAGTGGTTTAAAGGTAAACCAGGAGTAACAGTACTGTAACTTCTAATCTGCTCATTCATTCTGTCAGAATAACGTTACAATAGTTAAGTGGTCTAAAGGTAAACCAGGAGTAACAGTACTGTAATTTCTAATCTGCTTATTCTGTCAGAATAATGTTACATTAAGTGGTCTAAAGGTAAACCAGGAGTAACAGTACTGTACATTCTAATCTGCTCATTCTGTCAGAATAACTTTACATTAAGTGGTCTAAAGGTAAACCAGGAGTAACAGTACTGTAACTTCTAATCTACTTATTCTGTCAGAATAATGGTACAATAGTTAAGCGGTCTAAAGGTAAACCAGGAGTAACAGTACTGTAACTTCTAATCTGCTCATTCATTCTGTCAGAATAACATTACAATAGTTAAGTGGTCTAAAGGTAAACCAGGAGTAACAGTACTGTAACTTCTAATCTGCTCATTCATTCTGTCAGAATAACATTACAATAGTTAAGTGGTCTAAAGGTAAACCAGGAGTAACAGTACTGTAACGTCTAATCTGCTCATTCATTCTGTCAGAATAACGTTAAAATAGTTAAGGGGTCTAAAGGTAAACCAGGAGTAACAGTACTGTAACTTCTAATCTGCTCATTTATTCTGTCAGAATAACGTTACAATAGTTAAGTGGTCTAAAGGTAAACCAGGAGTAACAGTACTGTAACTTCTAATCTGCTCATTCTGTCAGAATAACGTTACAATAGTTAAGTGGTTTAAAGGTAAACCAGGAGTAACAATACTGTAACTTCTAATCTGCTCATTCATTCTGTCAGAATAACGTTACAATAGTTAAGTGGTCTAAAGGTAAACCAGGAGTAACAGTACTGTAATTTCTAATCTGCTTATTCTGTCAGAAAAATGTTACATTAAGTGGTCTAAAGGTAAACCAGGAGTGACAGTACTGTACTTTCTAATCTGCTCATTCTGTCAGAATAACGTTACATTAAGTGGTCTAAAGGTAAACCAGGAGTAACAGTACTGTAACTTCTAATCTGCTTATTCTGTCAGAATAATGGTACAATAGTTAAGTGGTCTAAAGGTAAACCAGGAGTAACAGTACTGTAACTTCTAATCTGCTCATTCATTCTGTCAGAATAACATTACAATAGTTAAGTGGTCTAAAGGTAAACCAGGAGTAACAGTACTGTAACTTCTAATCTGCTCATTCATTCTGTCAGAATAACATTACAATAGTTAAGTGGTTTAAAGGTAAACCAGGAGTAACAGTACTGTAACTTCTAATCTGCTCATTCATTCTGTCAGAATAACGTTACAATAGTTAAGTGGTCTAAAGGTAAACCAGGAGTAACAGTACTGTAATTTCTAATCTGCTTATTCTGTCAGAATAATGTTACATTAAGTGGTCTAAAGGTAAACCAGGAGTAACAGTACTGTACATTCTAATCTGCTCATTCTGTCAGAATAACGTTACATTAAGTGGTCTAAAGGTAAACCAGGAGTAACAGTACTGTAACTTCTAATCTGCTTATTCTGTCAGAATAATGGTACAATAGTTAAGTGGTCTAAAGGTAAACCAGGAGTAACAGTACTGTAACTTCTAATCTGCTCATTCATTCTGTCAGAATAACATTACAATAGTTAAGTGGTCTAAAGGTAAACCAGGAGTAACAGTACTGTAACTTCTAATCTGCTCATTCATTCTGTCAGAATAACATTACAATAGTTAAGTGGTCTAAAGGTAAACCAGGAGTAACAGTACTGTAACTTCTAATCTGCTCATTCTGTCAGAATAACATTACAATAGTTAAGTGGTCTAAAGGTAAACCAGGAGTAACAGTACTGTAACGTCTAATCTGCTCATTCATTCTGTCAGAATAACGTTACAATAGTTAAGTGGTCTATAGGAAAACCAGGAGTAACAGTGCTGTAACTTCTAATCTGCTCATTCATTCTGTCAGAATAACGTTAAAATAGTTAAGGGGTCTAAAGGTAAACCAGGAGTAACAGTACTGTAACTTCTAATCTGCTCATTTATTCTGTCAGAATAACGTTACAATAGTTAAGTGGTCTAAAAGGTAAACCAGGAGTAACAGTACTGTAACTTCTAATCTGCTCATTCTGTCAGAATAACGTTACAATAGTTAAGTGGTTTAAAGGTAAACCAGGAGTAACAGTACTGTAACTTCTAATCTGCTCATTCATTCTGTCAGAATAACGTTACAATAGTTAAGTGGTCTAAAGGTAAACCAGGAGTAACAGTACTGTAATTTCTAATCTGCTTATTCTGTCAGAAAAATGTTACATTAAGTGGTCTAAAGGTAAACCAGGAGTAACAGTACTGTACTTTCTAATCTGCTCATTCTGTCAGAATAACGTTACATTAAGTGGTCTAAAGGTAAACCAGGAGTAACAGTACTGTAACTTCTAATCTGCTTATTCTGTCAGAATAATGGTACAATAGTTAAGTGGTCTAAAGGTAAACCAGGAGTAACAGTACTGTAACTTCTAATCTGCTCATTCATTCTGTCAGAATAACATTACAATAGTTAAGTGGTCTAAAGGTAAACCAGGAGTAACAGTACTGTAACTTCTAATCTGCTCATTCATTCTGTCAGAATAACATTACAATAGTTAAGTGGTCTAAAGGTAAACCAGGAGTAACAGTACTGTAACTTCTAATCTGCTCATTCTGTCAGAATAACATTACAATAGTTAAGTGGTCTAAAGGTAAACCAGGAGTAACAGTACTGTAACGTCTAATCTGCTCATTCATTCTGTCAGAATAACGTTACAATAGTTAAGTGGTCTATAGGAAAACCAGGAGTAACAGTGCTGTAACGTCTAATCTGCTCATTCATTCTGTCAGAATAACGTTAAAATAGTTAAGGGGTCTAAAGGTAAACCAGGAGTAACAGTACTGTAACTTCTAATCTGCTCATTCTGTCAGAATAACGTTACAATAGTTAAGTGGTCTAAAGGTAAACCAGGAGTAACAGTACTGTACTTTTTAATCTGCTCTTTCTGTCAGAATAACGTTACAATAGTTAAGTGGTCTAAAGGTAAACCAGGAGTAACAGTACTGTAACTTCTAATCTGCTCATTCTGTCAGAATAATGGTACAATAGTTAAGTGGTCTAAAGGTAAACCAGGAGTAACAGGACTGTAACTTCTACTCTGCTTATTCTGTCAGAACAATGGTACAATAGTTAAGTGGTCTAAAGGTAAACCAGGAGTAACAGTACTGTAACTTCTAATCTGCTTATTCTGTCAGAAAAATGGTACGATAGTTAAGTGGTCTAAAGGTAAACCAGGAGTAACAGGACTGTAACTTATAAACTGCTAATTCTGTCAGAATAACACTACAGTAGTTAAGTGGTCTAAAGGTAAACCAGGACTTTACTTTTAGAAAAAACAACCCACTCAGTCATTCCATTCCATGTGTGGCACATTCTTTGAATTTGGTTGGTGTGAACTGTGTTGAAAGTAGTTGTTGGGAAGTAAGCCTTTTTTTTTTACTTAATACAATCGCTATAAGCTTTTAACTCCGCTTCCACCCACCGATGGAATAAAGTGTTCACTAACAACATCACACTGATGCTAAAATCCCTCTGGTATTGTTGTAAACTTAGTCCTAGTCAGTCACATTATTATGTATCGGTAATAACTAACCCAGCCACTGATAATGCACAAGCCAGTGCATTCTTAGTGCCGGTCCCAAAAAAAGCTTTGCCAAATTAAATATGCGGCTCATAAGTCAGATATCCATACCGGATCGGTCGGGGCCCGGGTTACCAATGACCACCACTGGTACTGTTGGCCAGCAGAGTGGCAGTGGAAACTATGCTACTGTTGGGGGAAGGAGAAGGAGAGGGGGGAGGCATGTCCAGAGGCAGTGAGAGAGGAGGAAGGGTAGGAGTGTGGAGGTGAGAGTCTGAACTTTGAATGTTGGCACTATGACTGGTAAAAGGAGAGAGCTGGCTGATATGATGGAGAGAAGAAAGGTAGGTATACTGTGTGTGTAAGAGACCAGGTGGAAGGGGAGTAAGGCCAGGAGCATCGGAGGTGGCTTCCAACTCTTCCACCATGGTGTGAATGGGGTAGGGGTAATTCTGAAGGAAGAGTATTGTCAAGAGTGTGCTGGAGGTGAAAAGAGTGTCAGACAGAGTGACGAGTATGAAGCTGGAAATCGAAGGTGTGATGATGAATGTTATCAGTGCATATGCCCCGCAAGTTGGGTGTGAGACGGAAGAGAAAGAAGAATTCTGGAGTGAGTTGGGTGAAGTTGTGGAGAGGGTACCCAAGGAAGAGAGAGTGGTGATTGGAGTGGACTTCAATGGACATGTTGATGAAGGGAACAGAGGTGATGAGGAGGTGATGGGTAGGTATGGTGTCAAGGAGAGAAATGTGGAAAGACAGATGGTGGTGGATTTTGCGAAAAGGATGGAAACGCTGTGGTGAATACATGTTTTAAGAAGAGGGAGGAACACAGGGTGACGTACAAGAGTGGAGGAAATTGCACACAGGTGGACTGTATCTTATGTGGCGCGATCTGAAATGGGTTGGAGACAAGTGACAGGGGAGAACGTAGCTAGGCAGCATTGGATGGTGGCTGGGCAAGCACTGCAGAAATAGTGAGGGAGACAGCTAGGAAGTAAGGCTGGACGATTAACCACATTTCAATTACGATTCTGGCTTCCCACGATCATAAAACAAGATCAGGCTGCTCTGATGGCCGAGCGGAATAAACCGCCATCTTGCAATCTGCTCGTCGTGTGGCTGGGAGGTTCGTATCCCAGACTCGCCGTAACCGGTCACGGCCAGAGCGTCCATGAGGTAAGGCATTAATTAGGCCACCCTTACCCGAGGGAGAGTGGGTGTAGATTGGTGTAGTGTTCGGGGACTCGACGTTCTCCAGCGACCCCTCTGGCTCATCCGGGCGCCTGCAGCCAAGCCACCGAAAGCATTCTCCCTACGTCTCCTTCGCGGCCTGAAGGTAATTTAATCCATGCGAGGCTTCAGCGTGTAAACTAGCGAGAGCAGCCGACACGAGTTTGAAGGAAGCTGGTGTTACGACTATCTCCTTCCTGTGGAAACGTGAGCCAGTGGAGTTATTCGACAAGAGTTCCGGCCATATGCCATTGGGATAATCGGGTGGGATAAGGGGAAAACTAGAAAGAAAGAAATTTATTAAACAAGATAATCGAAGTAAAACGATTATTATGCCGCGGTCTGTAGGCCAGTGTTAGGTTGTGCTGTGAATGCAACGCACCCGTCTTTTACAGCTAGTTGTGTGCCCCGCCCCTCCCCTGAAGCTCGAACAGTTTGACTTTTCCCGTTCGCGTTAAGAGGTCGGGGGGCGGCGTGCGTTTTTCAGTCTTCGAGTGAAACGTTTAGAAGATGGCAGAAAGGCGGCCTCTGGTGGAAAAGAAAGGTAAAACAATTCAATCGTCTAGAAGCATTTTGGTTTCGAGGAGTCGGACTTGGAACAGACTAAAATAGTGTGCAAGATTTGTCACATGGTCATGTCTGCACCCCATATTGTTTTTACTTGATTTTAATCTATTTCTTGTTTTTCAGTTCAATTATATTTTAAGCTCAAAGTCATCGTGTTTTAATAGTTCAATAAACGCATGTTTTCAAATCAATGACTAATCGTGTTTAATAATCGGGATTTCAATATCAATCAAAATAATCGTGATTATGATTTTTGCCATAATCGTCCAGCCCTACTAGGAAGGTACTTGGTGTGTCATCAGGACAGAGGAAGGAAGACAATGAGACTTGGTGGTGGAAGGAGGAAGTACAGCAAATTATACAGAGGAAGAGGTTGGCAAAGAAAAAGTGAGATAGTCAGACAGATGAAGAAAGTAGACAGGAGTACAAGGATATGTAGCGTAAAGCGAATAGAGAGGTGGCAAAGGCAAAGGAAAAGGCGTATGGTGAGTTCTAAGAGAGGTTGGACACTAAGGAATGAGAAACGGACTTGTACCAATTGAATAGACAGAAAGACTGAGCTGGGAAGGATGTGCAGCAGGTTAGGGCAATCAAGGATAGAGTTGGAAATGTGCTGACAAGTGAGGAGCGTGTGCTGAGAAGGTGGAAAGAGTACTTTGAGGGGCTGATGAATGAAGAAAACGAGAGAGAGAAGGTTGGATGATGTGGGGGTAGTGAATTAGGAAGTGCAGTGGATTAACAAGGAGGAAGTGAGGGCAGCTATGAAGAGGATGAAGAGTGGAAAGGCAGTTGGTCCTGATGACATACCTGTGGAGACATGGAGATGTTTAGGAGAGATGGCAGTGGAGTTTTTAACTAGATTGTTTAACACAATCTGGTTAAATACTTGGGGTCAACTTTCCAAAGTAACAGGAAGAGCAGAAGAGAGATGAAGAAGAGAGTGCAGACAGGGTAGAGTGGGTGGAGAAGAGTGTCAAGAGTGATTTGTGACAGAAGGGCACCAGTGAGAGTTAAAGGGAAGGTTTACAAGATGGCTGTGAAACCAGATATGTTACATTACATTACAGTCATTTAGCCGACACTTTTATCCAAAGCGACTTACAATAAGTGCATCATTTAACGTAGGAAATCAGGAGAACTATTAGTCACCAGGGTCATAAGTTCATCTAAACAAGCATCTAAGAGCAAAACCAGTGCTAAAGTAAAAGCACAAGAAAGATATTTCTTTGTTTTTTTTTTTAAATTAGTGAATACAATGAGTGCTAAGAATAAGTAACAGGGTAGTAGTTCTTGAAGAGGTGAGTTTTCAACCTGCGCTGAAAGATGGGCAGCGACTCCGCTGTCCTGAGATCAGTGGGGAGTTCATTCCACCACTGTGGGGCCAGGACAGAAAAGAGCCGTGACCGGTCGATCGGCAGCAGGGGCCTCTGTGCGACGGGGCAACCAGGTGTCCCGAGGCAGCAGAGCGAAGTGGTCGGGTGGGGGTATAGGGCTTGACCATGGCCTGGAGATAGGAAGAAGCTGTTCCTTTCACTGCCCTGTAGGCTAGCGCCAGTCTTAAACTGGATGCGAGCAGCACCTGGGAGCCAGTGTAGGGACATTAGAAGGGGAGTTGTGTGGGAGAACTTAGGGCGGTTGAACACCAGACGAGTTGCAGCCTTCTAAACAAGCTCCAGAGGTCTGATGGCCAACGCTGGGGCATGACCATCTCCAGCCAGGAGATGACCAGAGCCTGGATGAACACCTGTGCCATCTCGTTGGTGAGGAATGGGCGAATCCTCCTGATGTTATAGAGGAGAAATGTGCAGGAGCGAGCAACCGATGCAACGTTTGCAGCAAATGATAGTTGGTAGTCCAGGATCACACCCAGATTCCTTAACTGTCTGGTTTGGAGACAGTGGCGCTAATGAAAAGACAGGAGGCGGAGCAGGAGGTGGCAGACTTGAAGATGCTAAGATTTTCATTGGGAGTGATGACGAAGGACAGGATTAGGAATGAGAACATTAGAGGGACAGCTAAGGTTTTACGGTTTTGAGACAAAGCATGAGAGTCAAGATTGAGAGGGTTTGGACATGTGTGGAGGAGAGATGCTGGGTATAACAGGAGAAGGATGCTGAATATGGAGCTGCCAGGGAGGAGGAAAAGAGGAAGGCCAAACAGGAGGTTTATGGACGTGGTGAGAGAAGACATGCATTTGGCTGGTGTGACAGAGGAAGATGCAGAGGACAGGAAGAAATGGAAATGGAGGATCCGCTGTGGCGACCCCCAACAGGAGCAGCCGAAAGTAGTAGTAGTAGTAGTAGTAGTAATAACTGGTGTGCTGTCTGCTTGAGTGGTTTTCCATGAACGCAAATATTGCCATAGTCTAGAGTCATTCACTGCCTTGGGATGACTTAATCAATTGTTTCCTTGTCTTGTAATTTATGAGTGAAATGGCAGTACTTGGGCTATTGAACTGTATAGGCATACCTTGTCAGCTGGACTGGTTATTCAGCCTTTGAACAATAGGTGTGTGATTATGGTCTGGTGGATTTGACATGCCAGCTTGCCTGGAAGCTCAAAATAATTAAGGTGGGGTTTAATGACTGGGGCATGGGGGGGGCGTGGTGTGTGTGTGTGGGGGGGGGGGTATGAGCTTCAGTGCCCAGGAGCCCCTGGAGGTATTAATCCAGCCTTGCTCTTGATAGCTAGTGTCCTTTAACTCTGCTAAATGCGAACTCCAAAATCCTTACTCGTGTATATTTTGCTAGTAGACTCAAGACATGAGATACACACTGCTTTCATGGTTAACAGACTTAGTAATAATACCAGATCCCAACGCGTTGCGTTCTCTCATTAGCTTGACTAAGCTTTTATAGTAATTATTTCCTGAAAACATCAGACTCATTCGTCATCAAAATTCAACTTGAAATTTAATTAAAAATTTGGGAACTGTTGGGGGAAAAGTAAATCAATAGAATTGTTAGAATGTTTTAAACTTGTCACACCCTCGTCTCCGCCTGCTATTGCTATGCCAGTCTACTAACCAATTCCACCTGTTGCTCATTGTTACGTATGTCATTTCCTTGCACTATATTTTGTTCTCACAATACCAGTCTATGTAACTGCGTAATGATATCTGTTGGCATGGGCTACGTGACCTGAGTTGACTAAGTAAAAGAGAAGGCGCTAACCTCAAGTTCTTCACAACAACGTGTCTGTGTCGCCATTAAGACTACGTTTGGCTAAAGTTGAATGTGTGCGTGTAATAAGAACATACACAATAATTGATGACGAGGATTTGCAAGTAACAGTCAGCAGCGTGTGCCGTTTCCCGTGAGTGAAGGATGAGGAAAACTTCAAGAGGGAGTGAAACGAGGGAGGGTGCCTTATCGGAGGACGCATTCTGCACAGATGGGAGTCGTGGGTACACTGTTATAGCGAGCTAAGCTGACTGCCGCTGACTTGCATAAAAGACCATTCGAACACAAATAAGATAAATAATGGCCGGAGGTATTGGAAAAAATGACAAGTGTTGATTGCTCCACAGAAGATTGGGCAACATATGTTGAAAGATTAGAGCAGTACCAGCCTTCCTAGCTGCATGAATGACTGGTTTGTTTGGCTTTTCTATATCAATTTTGTGAGTGACTTTAAGCTTCCCAATACCCTGAAAAACATCAGCATAATCATCCTCCACATTCCCTGTGCCTTCGTCACTTTCATTTTTTACCTCATGAACATGTTTTACCAGACCTAATTAACTGCACGTTCTAAGCCCAATAATGGGTGGCTTGCTACCTTGCAAAATGACAAAAGGCACACCAAATTGCTCACCTTTTATGGACATTACCAAAGTGCATGTACCCATTGTAGGGATAGGCTCCCCACTGTGTGCTCTCAGTTTCACTCGGTCCTTGGTGTTCACAATGGCTGGAATCTCCAACCTGGCCAGGTCAATTTCAGCCATTACGTTGGCCTGCACGCCTGTCCAGCTTGAAACAGATGTTTGTTCCATTTACAGTGTCCTCGGCAGTCCAGTCCTCATCCTTCACCGCACTGTAGACCATACCCATGAAGAGGTCACCTGCAGTGTCCCTGTCGATACAGTGGCTCTTTCTCTGGATCTGTTTGCAGACCCTGGCGAATTGGTTCTTTCTGCCACACTTTCGACATTCTGTCCGAACGCCGGACATTGTTGTGGTCTGTGTTCCCACCACAGCGTGAGCAGTGCCTCGTCTCCGGACTCTGCCACTTGCTCTTTTCGTGCTGTTCGCCAGTCTTCTGCTTTGCTTTGTGCTTAGTTACACTGTCTATTTCCATGACTGTCTTTCAGCTGACTACAGCCCATGCTTTTCAGTCAGTTTCATGTCAGTTCTCTTGCCTGGCACACTTGCATCGCTTTCTCTAGCGTCAAGTCAGCTTCTCCAAGTACCCTTTCTCTCAGACTCTTGTCGCCCACCCCATCACTATCCTGTCACGGACCAGCGAGTCAGATAAACCGCCAAAGTTGCATGACTGACTCTTCAACTGTCCATACTAAATTCTTCAACAGTCTCTGACTCGGTCTGTGACCTGCTATGAAAACATACCTTTCATATGTCTAATTTTCCTTTGGGATGCAAAAGGCTGCAAATCTCTGTGATTATCTGTGATTTCCAGTAAAGATTGCCAGGCACATTTCTCACACCTGGAATTCCAGTATATGGCTGTGATGCTAAAAACATACACTGGGGAGAGGATAACAATAATGGGAGTAGTCACAGTGAAAGTCCAACATGGTGATCAAATGTGTGGTTTGCCCCTGTATATCTTCTAAAGAGGAGGTGTGCCCCTTTTTGGATGTGAGTGGCTACGAGAAGTGCGACTGGATTGGCAATCGATCAAGGAAATGCAAGCTACAACAGGCTCGGGAAAACAGAGCAGATGCTCTACAACGAGAAGACTGAATCAGATACTCCCAAAGGCAGGACAAGTCTTCCAAGGAGGCATTTGGAGGCTAAAGCACATGGAAGCACAGATTGTGCTGGAAGACAATACAGTTCCAAAATTCCACAAGGCTCGCTCAGTGCAATACGCCCTTCACCCCAAAGTGGAGAATGGGCTCCAAAGACTGGAAAGAGAGGGCATTCTATCCAAAGTGGACTGGTCTGAGTGGGTGAAGCCAATAGTTCCACTGGCACGGTACACATCTTTGCTGCACAAAAATCGATCTGGCACAGGCATAACTACAGATGGAGAATGATGAGTCTTCCAATAAATACCTGACAGTCGACACCACAAATGGGGCTTTATCAGTACAATCGCCTGGTGTTTGGCGTAGCTTCAGCTCAGCAATATGGCAGAAGGCCGTGGAACAAGTCTTGCTAGGCATACCAAACACACAGTGTTATCTGGAGGATATTGTAATCACAGGAGTGAATGACGAAGAACACCTTGTCAACTTGGAATTGGTCCTTAAGTGGCTAGAAGATTCTGGATTAAGGGCGAACAAAGCCAAGTGTGAGTTCTTCCAGGATTCCACTGAGTACTCCATCCACCCATCCATTGTCTTAACCACTTATCCTGCTCTCAGGGTTGCGGGGATGCTGGAGCCTATTCCAGCAGTCATTGGGCAGCGGGCGGGGAGACACCCTGGACAAGCCACCAGGCCATCACAGGGCCCATTGAGTACTGTGGTCACAAAATTGATAAAGATGGACTAAACAAATGCAAGGACAAAGTTCATGCTCTTATAAAGGCACCACCCCCACAGAACATTTCTCAACTGCGTTCTTTCTTGGGCTTGGTAAATTATTACCATACATTTCTGGCCAACCTCTCAACAGTCCTTCACCATTGAACCTCCAAAGTGAGAATAAATGGTGCTGGTCCAAAGCATGTGAGAGTAATTTCAAAAAGGCGAAATATTTAGTCACCTCACACAATATGCTAACACACTACAACCCCAAGCTGCCGCTCAAACTTGCCTGTGATGCTTCCCCATCTGGGATCAGAGTGGTGTTATCACATAGGTTTGCTGATTTGAACATGCCCGATAGCATTTGCGTCCAGGTCCTTAAATGCAGCCAAACTCAAATTGACAGGGAAGCCCTGAGTCAGGTCTGGGGGATGAGGAAGTTGCAGTACTTGTATTGCAAGAACTTTACTTTATTCACTGATCAGCCATATAACATAGCTGGTCTCACTACCATCTTGTAAACCTTCCCTTTAACTCTTGCTGGTACCCTTCTACCACAAATCACTCCTGACACTCTTCTCCACCCACTCCACCCTGCCTGCACTCTCTCCTTCACCTCTCTCCTGCACTCCCTGTTACTTTGGACAGTTGACCCCAAGTATTTAAACTCATCCGTCTTCATCACCTCTCCTCACCACTCCACTGTCCTACCTCTCATTCACGCATGTTACATGTTATACATGTATTAAATGTTATGATAACATGTAATACATTTCTATTTATATGCCTGGTTTCTCATTATTGCCTCTTTCATGTTTTTCCTTGTTTATATTTTCATTTACGCATGCCTGCACTTGCATCTGGTGTCATGCAAAATTCTTTACAGAATGCTCCTCCAACTATTGACTGCACCAACTGCACCAGATGACCTGGATCTATGCCAGGTCACGGCCGACCAGAGGTGTCTCCTGAATACACAGCATCACCAGCTGGCTTGGCTGAGCTCACTGAAGATACCTTTTACCTGTGCTTCTGAGGGTACACATTCCCACTGCGCCTTCCGATCCATTGCCTCTGACCAGTCAGTCAGCCAGCCTGCCCCTCAGCCTATTCTCTCACCAGAAACACAGCTCACACTTCCAGAGTGGTATGATGGCTTTCCAATTGAAGTGCAAGGGATTCAATGCTCGCTATACTTCATCCACAAAGCCTGGAGCCTCCACTTCAGATGCCTCCAAGATGGCAATAGTCGGCTCCCTAATGACTGGGCATGCATTGAAGTAGGTTACTGTCGTTTGGATGAGAGGGGATCCTGAGACACGTTCTTACAACCTGTTCTTGGCTCTGTTCAGGGTCGTGTTTGACCTTTCACCAGAAAGGGGGGGGGTGAAAGCCTTTTCAAACATGACAGGATTTCTTCACTACTGCAGAATATGCCTTTTCCTTCCACACAACAGCTGCCTCCAGCATTTGCAATAAGCTTGCCCTGTGCGGCTTATTTTGGAGGGGACTGTGAAGTGAGAGGAGATGTAGATGTAACTTGTGTGCAGGGCACAACTTGTTCCTAGACATTCTTATTAGCATGGTGATTCATCTAGACATCTACTGAAAGAGCGTTTTGATCCATCATGCCTCACTCTGATAGCTCCAGCACAAGCAGACCCTAAGCCCATGGAGGTGGAATTAACCCACCTCTTCTCAACTGAGCAACACCATTGAATTAAGCTGATATTCCAGTACTGCAGCTGCTGCAGTACTGGAATATCAGCTTAATTCGATGGATAAGGTAAATTTACCAGGATGGTCCAGGCCAAGATAAGGTAGATTTACCAGGATGGTCTAGGACAGGATAAGGTAGATTTACCAGGACGGTCCAGACCAGGATAAGGTAGATTTACCAGGATGGTCCAGGCCAGGATAAGGTAGATTTACCAGGACGGTCTAGGACAGGATAAGGTGGATTTACCAGGATGGTCTAGGACAGGATACGGTAGATTTACCAGGATGGTCCAGGCCAAGATAAGGTAGATTTACCAGGATGGTCTAGGACAGGATAAGGTAGATTTACCAGGATAGTCCAGGCCAAGATAAGGTAGATTTACCAGGATGGTCTAGGACAGGATAAGGTAGATTTACCAGGACGGTTCAGGCCAGGATAAGGTAGATTTAGCAGGATGGTCCAGGCCAAGATAAGGTAGATTTTAATTATCACAAAGCAGTGAAGGGTCTGGACACATTTACACCATGTGATGTTATAAAGGTGCTGTGTTCAACCATAGAGGATGAGCTGGTTTCTGCTGCAGAGCTCGGATAAAAGGGGTCTTACCTGTTTGTTTGTTTTTTGTTTTTTGAGCTGTTGAATGATTACTGTTGGAAATGTTAAAGATGTATGTTAAGTACTTGTTTGTAAGTTGACAAATATTTTTCATATTGTTGAAAAGATGTCAGATCTGTTTTTTGATATATTTTTTTGTTAAATAGATGTTAAATAAATGTTTTAAAAATTAAAAAGTATCTCTCTCTCGCTCTCTCTTACTCACACACACACACAGCATCATCACAGTTGGGCAGGTACCAGGC
Organism: Lampris megalopsis; assembly: GCA_022114975.2. Lineage (NCBI taxonomy): Eukaryota > Metazoa > Chordata > Actinopteri > Lampriformes > Lampridae > Lampris > Lampris megalopsis. The sequence goes on from JAJHIY020000614.1 coordinate 1,048,344, forward strand.
AGAAGTGATGGCTGAGCTCAACTCACTGGTGCTGTCAGTGCTGCTGAGTTGCAGGCCAGGAGAGGGTGATGAAGAGGATGGGTCAGAGAACCGAGAAGTGGGGGATAAAAAAGAGGAAGAAAGTGTAGGGGTTTGGAAGGATCGGCTTGAAGAGAGGGAGGAGACGAGAGGAGGTAAAGGAGGACAGGAGAGGGGAAAGACAGATGACCGACTGCTGTTAACCTGTGGGGAAGAAGAAATAGTGCCCATGTTCATCAGTCAGCTGAGGTGGCAGTAGGAAGGAAACATGAAACATGAGGACAGACACATGGTTTTACATGGTTTTACATAGCTCAATATTCACTTTTACATGTACACTTTTATAGGTTGAAGGAAGATGTGTAAATTGTGATATGTAGTTTTTGTTAAACTCATTCTGTACGGGTGACGTCAGTAAGCAGGAGTGGAGGGCCAAGATTTGATCCCCCTGTCATGACTTCTGCTTCAGTACCCTTGAGCAACATGTTTAAACCCTGTGCTGCTCACATAAGCACTGCACTGGCTAGACAACCTGTTTCTCACATGGGTACAGATTCACTATATTAAAACACTGAATGAGGGAGGAGGGAAATACCTTCACTTTGTTTGATGTAGTGACAGTATGTACTTGTATATCCAGTATATAGTAGTAACTGTATAGCGTTTGGGCTCCGTTTTATTTGAAAAATGACACTATATCAAGTAATCCATATTTTATACAATCTTGTAGTAAGGCCCCATATAAAAAACCAATAGAAAAAAAAATCTGTCCTAACAGCAGAAAAAAATGAATCCTAACACATTAATCATCTCCTTGCTATGCTGATACACAAACAGTTTTGACTGCTAAACCTTTACAGCCCTACAGGGGGCGCATCACATCACGTCACGTCAAGTCACGTCACATCTCATCACATCACACCAATTCACGTCAAGTCACGTCACATTTCATCACATCACATCAAGTCAAGTCTAGTCACGTCACATCACATCGCATCACGTCAAGTCGCGTCACATCACATCACATCGCATCACGTCATGTTGCGTCACATCACATCACGTCAAGTCACGTCTCATCACATCACATCACATCACGTCGAGTCACGTCACATCACATCGCATCACGTCAAGTCGCGTCACATCTCATCACATCACATCTCATCACGTCAAGTTGCGTCACATCACATCACGTCAAGTCACGTCACATTATATCACATCAAGTCAAGTCACATCACATCTCATCACTGCATCACATCACATCACGTCGAGTCACGTCACATCGCGTCGCATCGCGTCACATCTCATCACATCACATCACGTCAAGTCGCGTCGCTTCACGTCACATCTCATCACGTCACGTCAAGTCGCGTCACATCTCGTCGCATCACATCTTATCACATCACATCACGTCAAGTCACCTCACATCACATCTCATCACAACACACCACATCACATCAAGTCACGTCACATCACATCAAGTCACGTCACATCACATCTCATCACAACACACCACATCACATCAAGTCGGGTCACATCTTATCACGTCATATCACATCACATCTCATCATGCCACGTCAAGTCATGTCACATCTCATCACATCACATCACGTCACATCTTGTCACCTCACATCACGTCAAGTCGCGTCACATCTCGTCACATCACATCAAGTTGCATCACATTTTATCACTGTTATGGCTCGCTCACCCCGCGCCGGCAGCCATAGTCATCAGGGCTGGGCTTAAGTTTGGTGGCCTCCCACGTGCCCGTTGTCAGTTCGTGTTGTAACCTCCCCGCACCCGCAGTAGCGGCCACTCTCCTCTCACGGTCCTTTTCTCTACGAACTCACCCCAGCCCTTGGTTCATGTTTTTCCCTTGCAAAGTTTCCCCGTGGAAGTATCCTGCCGTGTTCCCGTTTGGATTACCCGCGAGCCTTTTTCCCCTTGGACTTTCCGTTTTTTTCCTTGTCGCTCATTGCCTTCCTATGTTTGACTATTTGTACGCGTAAGGAATAAAGTACGCCAGTTTCGGCTAACCCCATCTCTGTCTGGTGTCGTGCGCTTGGGGTCTTCCACAAACCCTAACAGTACGAACTGACCGTGACGACCCCAGCCGACACAGAGAGCGTACCGGCCAGCCCGCTTCGAGCGGCTCTCATCGAACAGATCCAACTGACTAACTCCCACACCCAGCAGCTAGAGGCGGCCTCCGCCGCGGTGAGAAATCTTCAGACTCGGGTCCCGCCCCTCCAGGCCTGTGTGGGTAACCTAACGAGGCAGCAGGCGGCGTTGGTGAGCCAACAAGCAGAGATCCTGCGGCAGTTGCAAACCATCACGGCGGCTCTCACCATCCAGCCGCCCGGTTAACCCTGTGGGGCTCAACCCAGCCCTGCCTCTCCAGCCCACGACCGTTTGATGGCGACTTTGAGACCTGTGCCACGTTCATCATGCAGTGTGAGCTGGTCTTCCTGCACCAACCCAGCATGTTCACGTCTGATGCTGCCCGGGTCGCTTATGTGACCAACCTGCTCACAGGCCGAGCAGCTCAGTGGGCCACTGCTTCCTGGTCCATGAAGGCCAGTTTCTGCCTCACCTACGAGGCCTTTGAGGCGGAACTACGGAAGGTTTTCCACCATCCAGTCAGTGGCCAGGACCCTGGTGCTCGGCTGAGCAGTATCCAGCAGGGCAGTGGCAGTGTCACAGACTACTCGGTGGAGTTCAGGCTGGCCGCAGCTGAGAGCGGCTGGAACGACCAGTCACTTCAGGTCACCTTCCGGAGAGGTCTCAGTGAGGCTGTCAAGGACCAGCTAGCCACCCGGGAGGAGCCCACCTCCCTCGAGGACCTGATCAAGCTCGCCATCTGCATCGACGGACGCCTCCGGGAGAGGAGGCGCAAGCGAGCCCTGCGTGGATCCCCGTCCATTCCCCAGTCGTCCAGCACTCCTAACAGGATCCCTACTCCTGTTCGCCCCACTTTCCCTGTGGCCGTTTCTCCCCCCGCGCCCCAGACCACGACGGGGGAGGAACCTATGCAGCTGTGGCGCACGCGCCTTAGTCCGGCCGAACGGGTGGCCCGGTTCAAGGCGGGTCAATGCCTCTACTGTGGCCAGAAGGGACATCTGATCAGCGGCTGCCCCACTCGGCCAAAAGACTAGGCTCACTGGGGCCCCGGGAGATCCTACTGAGCCGACTTTCCTGTTCCCGCCGTCCTGCCCCACAGAACCATCTAGTTAGCGTTACCCTGGCCTGGGCTGACCAGCGGCTCACGGTGGGTGCACTCCTCGACTCGGGGGCTGATGAGTGTTTCCTGGACTCGGAGTTTGCTGCCCAGGCTAACATCCCGCTAGAGACGCTGGAGAAGTCCATGGAGGCCTTCACGCTGGACGAGCACTGCCTGGCCAGCGTCACCCAACGCACCCACCCTGTCTCTCTCACCATAGCAGGTAACCATGTGGAGAGACTTCGGTTCTACATCATCCAGTCCCCGTTAGTCCCTGTGATCCTAGGGCGCCCCTGGTTCGTGCAGCATGAGCCACACATCGCCTGGGCCTCCGGTACCATCATGGAGTGGAGCGCCTCCTGTCATGCTCAATGTCTCCAGGCGGCTCCCGCCCCATCCCCCCGACGTGCCCCTAGTACCCCGCCTCCCGACCTCTCCTCTGTTCCCCCTGAGTACCATGAGTTAGGTGAGGTTTTCAGCAAAACCCGGACCCAATCTCTTCCTCCTCATCAGCCTTATGACTGTGCTATCAACCTCCACTCTGGGGCACCCCTTCCCAGCAGTCGTCTGTACAGTCTGACCATCCCCGAGAAAGCTGCGATGGACGAGTACATCTCCGAGTCCTTGGCAGCGGGGCTCATTCGGCCCTCGTCCTCCCAGGTGGCAGCTGAATTCTTTTTCGTGAAGAAGAAGGACGGGGGCCTCCGACCCTGCATTGACTATCGCCAACTCAATGAGATAACCGTCAAGAACAAGTACCCCCTTCCTCTCATGAGTTCCACCCTTGAGCCCCTCACTCAGGCTACAGTCTTCACTAAGCTGGACCTCCGGTGTGCCTATCATCTGGTCCGGATCTGGAAGGGGGACGAGCGGAAGACAGCCTTTAAGACGCCCCGGGGTCATTATGAGTACCTGGTCATGCCGTTCGGCCTCACCAACGCCCCGGCGGTATTCCAGGCTCTCATGAATGACATTCTCCGCGACATGCTCGATGAGTTTGTGGTGGTGTACCTCGATGACATCCTCATCTTCTCCAGGACCCTCGAGGAACATGTCCAGCATGTCCGCCGGGTACTCGAACGTCTCCTCCGGAACTGGCTCTTCGTCAAGGCAGAGAAGTGCCGATTCCATTCCCCTTCCGTTGACTACCTGGGCTTCGTCGTTGAGAGGGGACAGACCCGGGCCGACCCCCGCAAGATCCAGGCTGTGGTGGACTGGCCCGATCCCACATCACGGAAGGAATTACAGAGCTTCCTCGGGTTTGCGAACTTCTATCGGAGGTTCATCCGGAACTACAGCCGCGTGGCAGAACCTCTCACCAGGCTGACCTCCCCCTCCCAGCCGTTCATCTGGTCCCCGGCTGCCCGCTCTGCGTTCCAGTCCCTCAAGGAGAGGTTCACCAGCGCCCCGGTCCTGCTCCACCCCGACCCCAAGAGGCAGTTCATCGTAGAGGCGGACGCTTCGGACACCGGGTTGGGGGCTATCCTCTCCCAGCGGTCAGCGTCTGACCAGAAGGTCCACCCATGCGCCTTCTTCTCTCGCCGGTTCCTCCCCGCCGAGGAGAACTACGATGTCGGGAAACGGGAGCTGCTGGCAGTGGTGGCTGCTCTGGAGGAGTGGCGCCATTGGCTGGACGGATCTGGACGGATCATCTGGACGGATCATAAGAAGTTGACGTTCATCCGGGCAACCAAGCGCCTCAATGGTCGGCAGGCACGGTGGGCCAGCTTCCTCAGTCGGTTTGACTTCACGCTGACTTATCGCCCCGGGTCCCGCAACACGAAGGCAGACTCCCTGTCCCGACAACACCCGAGGAGGGAGCCAGCTACAGAGGAGCCGACTCCCATCCTTCCTGAGGCCAGGGTGGTTGGCGTGGTTACCTGGGGCATCGAGACCGTGGTCAGGCAGGCGTTGCACCTCCCATCCCGCGTCTGGGAGGTGACCAGAGCTGCTCTGCTCCGGGCAGCTGAGCGCGCCAGTCGGGGAGCCAACCGACGCCGGTCCCCAGCACCTACGTACCAACCAGGCCAAAGGGTGTGGCTGTCCTCGAAGGATCTCCCGCTTCAGTCCACCGCGAAGAAGCTGAACCCCCGGTTTGTCGGGCACTTTGAGATCAGGAAGGTTCTCAACCCCGCGGCAGTGAGTCTTAAGCTTCCGGCTTCCTTGAAGACCCATCCCGTGTTTCATGTGTCTCGGGTTAAGCCTGTCTCCCACAGTCCTCTGATGCCTCCGGCCCCGGCTCCGCCTCCCCCTGAGATCGTGGATGGGCACCCCCAGTGGAAGGTCCGCCGGCTGCTGGACGTCCGGCGCCGAGGACGGGGGTTCCAGTATTTGGTGGACTGGGAGGGCTACGGTCCGGAGGAACGCAGCTGGGTCTCCCGCCAGCTCATCCTGGACCCTGGGCTGCTCACTGAGTTCCATCGTTCCCATCCCGACAAGCCGGGCAAGTCGCCTTGTGGCTCCAGTGGAGGGGGGGGTACTGTTATGGCCCGCCCACCCCGCGCCGGCAGCCAATCGGCTCGTCAGGGCCGGGCTTAGTCATCAGGGCTGGGCTTAAATTTGGTGGCCTCCCACGTGTCCGTTGTCAGTTCGTGTTGTAACCTCCCCGCACCCGCAGTAGCGGCCACTCTCCTCTCACGGTCCTTTTCTCTACGAACTCATCCCAGCCCTTGGTTCATGTTTTTCCCTTGCAAAGTTTCCCCGTGGAAGTATCCTGCCGTGTTCCCGTTTGGATTACCCGCGAGCCTTTTTCCCCTTGGACTTTCCGTTTTTTTCCTTGTCGCTCATTGCCTTCCTATGTTTGACTATTTGTACGCGTAAGGAATAAAGTACGCCAGTTTCGGCTAACCCCATCTCTGTCTGGTGTCGTGCGCTTGGGGTCTTCCACAAACCCTAACAATCACATCACATCGCGTCAAGTCACGTCACATCACATCTCATCACAACACACCACATCACAACACAACACACCACATCACATCAAGTCGGGTCACATCTTATCACATCACATCACGTCAAGTCATGTCACATTTCATCACATCACATCACGTCACATCTCGTCACCTCACATCACGTCAAGTCACGTCACATCACATCTCATCACACCACATCACATGTCGTTATGTCATGTCACAACACGACACGACAAGACACGTCACTGTTATGTATGCACACATCGACAGTGCTGCATTTGATTTGGTGCTGTTCTATTGTGCTGGGATCGATTGGTGCCTGCGGGCTCTGGGTTGTTTGATCGGGTCTGCCTTTGATGCTGTGTCAGTCTAAATAAAGAATGCCACGGAGAGGTTGTGTCGAGCGACAGCGCTGTGTCCTGACGTGATTTAAAAATACAATATTGGCGACGAGGATGGCTGATATCTCTCTCCCACCACCTGCCCCCTTCCTGGCATTACCTGGCGAGCCCCCGGTACCATGGACTCGCTGGCTACATAGTTTTGAAAATTACATCATCGCCTCAGGGCTCGACGACGTGAGCCAGGCTAGGAAGACGGCTCTGTTGCTACACTGCTTGGGAGCAGAGGGTCATCGTGTGCTCGGGTCTCTGGGGAACGTCACAAGCTTTGCCGAAGCTGTGGGACTTATGAGCACCCATTTCGCTGCTCCACAGAGTGCCCTCCTTCGGCGATTTATATTCCGTCAGCGACACCAACTGCCTGGTGAGTCTATGCGGCAGTACGTAGCTAATTTGCGAGGGCTAGCTAGCTCATGCAAGTTTGGCGCGCTTCAGGACGAGATGGTTCGCGACCAGCTAATCGAACACACCAACAACGCAAAGGTGCGTGAGACTCTCCTGCTGGAAAAAGACGATCTGCTGCTGTCCAGAGCAATTACCATCGCACTACAGGTTGAGGGAGCAGCTGAGTGTGCTGCTATGCTAAATACACAGCAAGTGGCCACCTCCAGTCAAGCTGCCAACGACTCCTCCCTCTACTCACGGCTGCCCCTCGGGACTCAACCCAACCAGAGCGAGGCGGGCGCCGACTCCACTGGGGACGTCTTGCAACTGCAACGACGGCGTTCTCGTCCCCGCCCTCAACAGTCCTGTGGTAACTGTGGGTCTCGGTCTCATGTTTCAAGGGCTCAGAACTGCCCTGCCCGTGGCCAGACATGCCGTAGCTGCGGTAAGCACAATCACTTTGCCAACGTCTGTCGATCTTCCCCGGCTGGGTCAGAGGGCCACACCTCCCAGTCTTCAACCGCCGTCATTCACAAGGTGAGCTCTGGGCCAGTGTCATTCAAATCATGCACAGTCAACATTAATGATGTGTGCATCCCCCTGCTGTTGGACACCGGTGCAAGTGTGTCTCTCCTGAATGTTGATACCTACAGTCAATTTTTCGGTTCACTGCCACTGTCCGCACCCTCAGCTGTCCTCTGTGGGTATGGTGACTCCAAAATCGATCTGGTTGGCTCTCTCCAACTGACTGTCCGCTATGGAACCAAGCTGGTGCCCAATGCAGTTTTTCATGTGGCACGCCGTGGGGCCAACCTGATGGGCCTGGACCTGTTCTCCGCTCTGGGGTTCTCCCTCTTAGACACAAGGGGGGCAGCAATCCTGACTGTTGCCACACCTTGGCAGCAGAAGTGGCCATCACTGTTTATGTGGCTGGGCTGCCTCTCCGCCTTCACCCATCAACCTCTCCTCAACCCTGCTGTGAAATCTGTCATCCAACCACTGCGCCGCATCCCGTTGGCTCTCCGTGATGGGGTCTCCGCCGAGCTGCAACAACTGCTGGAAGCTGGCATCATTGAACCGGTGGACGCGTCACCTTGGGTCTCAAACCTCGTGGTGGCTAAGAAGAAGTCGGGGGGCCTGCGTGTCTGCGTCGATCTACGTGCAGTAAATAAGGCAGTGGTCCCTGATAAGTATCCACTGTCCACCTCAGAAGAACTCACTGCTCAGTTCTATGGCTCTGAGGTGTTCTCCAAGCTCGACCTCAGACAGGGGTACTTACAGGTGCCCCTCCACCCCAGCAGCCGAAACCTCACAGCCTTTGTGACACATGCAGGAGTGTTTCGCTACACCAGGATGCCTTTCGGTCTCAGCTCCGCCCCTAGCTGCTTCCAGAAAATCATGGTCTCCGTGCTGGCTGGCATACTGGGCGTGGCCATTTATCTGGACGATATAGTGGTACACGGGCCCACCAGTGAAATCCACGACAAGCGCCTTAACATGGTCTTCGCAGCCCTGTCCAAGCACAAGCTAACTCTCAATGCTGAGAAATGTGTCCTCTTTGTGCCAGCCATCGACTTCGTGGGGTTCCGGCTGTCAGCGAGCGGTGTAACTCCACTACAATCCAACGTGGATGCCATTCAGGCCATCCCTGAGCCCAGCTCGGCCGCCCAGGTCGCCTCCTTCCTGGGTATGACAAGTTACTACCTGAGGTTTCTTACCCAGTACTCTGCGACCACAGCCCCCCTGCGCCAGCTGCTGCGTAAGGACGAGCCATGGGTGTGGTCAAAGGCATGCAGTGACGCTGTGCGTGATCTCAAGACTCAACTGACTTCACCACCAGTGTTGGCTCACTTCGACATCTCCAGCTCCACCTTTGTGACCTGTGACGCATCAGCCACAGCGATAGGGGCTGTGCTGTCTCAAACCCAGAACGGTGTGGAGAAGCCCATTGCCTTCGCCTCCCGTGCCCTCAACCTGACCGAGCAGCGGTACTCCGTGGGTGAGCGTGAGGCGTTAGCCTGTATCTGGGCTTGTGAAAGGTGGCACCTCTACCTCTATGGCCGCTCCTTCACCCTCAGGACAGATCACCAGGCCCTGACAGCGCTGCTGTCCACATCTGGGACAGGCCACAAACCCCTGAGGCTGCACCGCTGGTCTGACCGCCTCCGCCAGTACAACTTCAGCCTGCAGTTCACCCCAGGCAGAGACAATGTTGTCGCTGACCTGCTCTCTCGCTCTGTCTCCACCCCAGCTCCACAGACGGACACTGACTGTGTGGAAAAGGACATTGTCCAAATGCTACACACACCCCTCCAGGCCACTGTCTCTCTGCAGGAGCTGAGGGCAGCCTCCGAAACAGGACCCTGTCCTCTCCCAGCTCCGCACCTACATCCAGAACGGCTGGCCTCACAAGGTCCCAGAGGAGCTGGCTGCGTTCGCCCGAGTCAGACAGGAGCTCTCCTGCTGGAACGACACCTGCGTGGCACGTGGGTTTTGCACAGTGGTCCCAGCTGCTCTCCGTGCACGTGTTTTGAATACGGCGCATGAAGGCCACCTGGGCATTGTGAAACTGAAACAGCGCTGCCGAGACCTGGTGTGGTGGCCAGGGATAGACAGAGATATTGAGGCTCTGGTGAAGGACTGTTCTGCCTGCCTTGTGAGTGGCAAGACTGGCCACCAGGCTCCCCCACCCCCGCAACCTCTCGCCTGGCCCTCTCAGCCCTGGGAACACCTGCAGTTGGACATTTGTGGTGAGATCCATGGAGTTCCCCACCACCAATGCTTCATGGTGGTCGCCTACGATCTACACTCAAAATGGCCTGAACTCACCACTTCCGGCACTGTGACCTCACAGATCATCATCGACTTCCTGGACTCTCTTTTCTCTTGCTGGGGCCTCCCAAAGACCATCACCACTGACAACGGCCCTCAGCTGGTCTCTGCTGAGTTCACTGCTTATCTCGAAAGCAAGGGCATCCGTCATATACGCACTGCGTACTACCACCCCCAGGCCAATGGCGGCGTTGAATGTTTTCACCAGTCACTGAAGAACGGCCTCAGAGCACACATGGCCCAAGGGTGCTCTTTCACGCAGGCCATCCGTCACACTCTGCTGCACTATCGGGCCACACAGCACTCGACCACAGGCGTCTCCCCAGCCTCTCTCATGCTAGGCCGGGAACTGTGCATGCCCCTTGACAGGCTCCGCCCCTCCACACCTCAGGCACCTCCCTCTGGGGTCAGAGCCTCAGTCACTCGTCAGCAGACACGGATGAAGCAACGGTTTGACCAGTCAAAACGAACCAGGGTGCCAGACATCAATGTGTCAGACTGGGTCAGGGTCCGCAGGCCCCACAGGGACAATAAAATGGCTTCATACTGGTCCTCTCCTCTCCAAGTCACCCGTCAGCTGGGCCCAGCCACTTACCTCCTCAGCGATGGCACTCGGTGGCACTCCAGTCGTCTACGGAAGGTGTCAGCTCCGCCACACACAGCTGGTGACACAACCATAGCCATTCCCTCAGCATGGCGAGACGCCCCGGGGCTTCATGCAGCTCCTACACGGGCCCCAGACATTTCTGGGCCTCAGCTTCCCCTGCCATCTCCCTCCCCACCTCGGCCTGCCCAGCCTCAGGCCGCCCCGCGACCTGTTCGCACACGTTTACGCCCTGGCCACCTAGAGGACTTTGTGTCAACCTTTCATGTTTGAAATCCTGCCGGGGGGGGGGGGAATGTTATGTATGCACACATCGACAGTGCTGCATTTGATTTGGTGCTGTTCTATTGTGCTGGGATCGATTGGTGATGCCTGCGGGCTCTGGGTTGTTTGATCGGGTTTGCCTTTGATGCTGTGTCAGTCTAAATAAAGAATGCCACGGAGAGGTTGTGTCGAGCGACAGCGCTGTGTCCTGACGTGATTTAAAAATACAATAGTCACGTCACGACACAAATGTCAGGGTTTCCCCTGACATTCGTGTCGTGACAGAATAACAGACAAAACAACTGACAAATGCTCAGTCGTTTTGTCAGTAGACCTGCTGTAAATGCAGCCTGTCTTCTGAATCCGCTTTTGGTTTTAATCTGATGAACTTTGTAGGGACTTTCTGTGTCCAATTTGTCAAACCTATTATGTCAATTACAGTAGACAACCTGACCCACCCAATACATAAACCCGATAGATAAACCCAATACATAAACCCAATACATAAACCCGATAGATAAACCCAATACATAAACCCAATACATAAACCCAATAGATAAAACCAATACATAAACCCAATACGTACACCCAATACATAAACCCAATAGATAAACCCAATACATAAACCCAAAAGATAAACCCAATACATAAACCCAATACATAAACCCAAAAGATAAACCCAATAGATAAACCCAATACATAAACCCAATATGTAAACCCAATACATTAACCCAATAGAAAAACGCAATAGATAAACCCGATAGATAAACCCAATACATAAACCCAATAGATAAACCCAATATGTAAACCCAATACATAAACCCAATAGATAAACAAATGGAGAAACCCAGTAGAGAAACTCAGTATACAAACCCAATAGATAAACAAGTAGAGAAACCTAGTACACAAAACCATTAGAGAAACCCATGAAATGTTGCAAGACTGTGTTGAGATTAGGTGCAACAAACAAGAGAGAGGAAAACTAAATAAAGAGGCAGTGCTAAAGGTAGGCGGTTCTGATGCTGCATCGCACCGAGGGACGGGATGTCTGATCCAGCTTTTGGTCCAGGTTGTAGTCCAGATAGTGGTCAAGGTTGATTGGAGTGCTCTCACAGCCCCTTGCTAGCAGACTGGAAGAGATGCAGGGAGATGTGACGTGATCGTTCATCTTACCCTCTGACATGTCAGACGCCCACCACATCTCCTCTTCAACCGACCATAAGGAAGAAAACATGAAAAGTAAACCACAACGTTCTAGTAGAGAGATCAGCCAGAAATTACAAGTAGAAAACATGAGAAGTAAATCAAAACATGGCACCAGAAATGACAAGTAGAAAACATGAAAAGTAAATCACAACGTGGCACCAGAGAGATCAGCCGGAAATGACAAGAACAAAACATGAAAAGTAAATCACAACATGGCAGCAGAGAGATCGGCCAGAAATGACAAGAACAAAACATGAAAAGTAAATCACAACGTGCCAGCAGAGAGATCAGCCAGAAATGACAAGAACAAAACATGAGAAGTAATTCACAACGTGGCAGCAGAGAGATCAGCCGGAAATGACAAGAACAAAACGTTAGAAGTAAATCACAACATGGCAACAGAGAGATCAGTCGGAAATGACAAGAACAAAACATGAGAAATAAATCACAACGTGGCAGCAGAGCGATCAGCCGGAAATGACAAGAACAAAACGTGAGAAGTAAATCACAACGTGGCAGCAGAGAGATCAGCCAGAAATGACTAGAGGAACACATAAGAAGTAATTCACAACGTGGCAGCAGAGAGATCAGCCGGAAATGACTAGAGGAATACATGAGAAGTAAATCACAACGTGGCAGCAGAGAGATCACCCAGAAATGACAAATAGAAAACGTGAGAAGTAATTCACAACGTGGCAGCAGAGAGATCAGCCAGAAAAGACAAGAACAAAACATGAGAAGTAAATCACAACGTGGCAGCAGAGAGATCAGCCAGAAATGACAAGTAGAAAACATGAGAAGTAATTCACAACGTGGCAGCAGAGAGATCAGCCGGAAATGACAAGAACAAAACGTGAGAAGTAAATCACAACGTGGCAGCAGAGCGATCAGCCAGAAATGACAACAGGAACACATGAGAAGTAAATCACAACATGGCAGCAGAGAGATCAGCCAGAAATTATAAGAACAAAACGTGAGAAGTAAATCACAACGTGGCAGCAGAGAGATCAGCCAGAAATGACAAGTAGAAAACGTGAGAAGTAATTCACAACGTGGCAGCAGAGAGATCACCCAGAAACGACAAGTAGAAAACATGAGAAGTAAATGTAACCCTGTGGTTAAATTATAGGCCTTAGATATATTACATTGCACTATTAGATAAGAGTTTGGCCTATGTTTGTTATTTGAGTTTGAAGATATTGTATTGTTGATATTGTTCTGCAAAACAGTTGTTTACCAATGTGAAATGCATTTACTTTCGTGTTGAAACTTACCATTGTTGTGATTGGTTGGCTGTGGAGAGTATACCTTACCTTGAATGTGATTGGTTGAGAGGGCAGCGGAAAACGTCAGCACGAGCAGGCTGGAGGGGGAGATGGAGGTCTCTCGTCCCTTGTGTGAGCAAAACGGAGCAGTTTGATGTCGAGTTGTTATATGCTATTTTGCGGTGAGAGAAATGTAATTGAAGTTTAGTGAACAGTGATGTGTGATCGAGACCCATCCCGGGAACTGTTTGTGTGGATTTGGGAGACAAATTAACTACTCGTCAGTCCCATATGTGGACCCAGCGACGTTACGGAGCGAGCTAGCCAGTCGGTGTTCGTTGCTAGCACAACAAGACGCGCGAATGGACTGGATGCGGTAAGGGGCTTGCCCCACAGTGAGTCGGGCCGTCTTCTAGTTTAGCGAAGTAACGTTATCAGTACAGTGTAGTGGTGGGTTCATGCGACCATCGAGGAACGCAGAAGGAGTCGTCTGTTGCCGTGTTGGTCTGCCGAGGCGAGCGCACGGTTCGACCGTGAGATGGTGCTAACGGCTAACTAGCCAGTTAGCTAGGATGGCTGCCTGCCTGACGTTCGCTGCTGTGCTGCGGCGGGAAGCGCGAGACGAAGAGGAGCATTCTTTGTGAGTACAAGTTGGATGTGCGGGCTTCCAAGGGGAGCGAAGAGGGCTGTTTAGGGTCCCAACGTACCCGATAAAGAAACAGGCCTGCAACTGGGGGTTGACTTTCTTTTATTTTATTGCCGGCTTAGTTATAGGGTTATTGAGCTGTATGCTAATGTGTTATTCTGATTAATTTGTGTATATCTGAATGCAGATGCTTGTTAGCCATTGAGGCTTATCACTTTCATTCATTCTAATAATTATTACTCATAATACATTTGTATATATAATTCTATGTACCTGTGTGAGTGTGGATTATTCATGTGTGTTTATTCCTGTGGTGTCTAGGCTATGGTAAGTGACATGTTGAGACAACCTTAAAGGGCTAATCCACCATTTTAATATAAGTTACTCGGTGACACATTGAGGTGTCTAGATCATGTTAGATTGCCTTAAAGGGGTCATATGCCATACTTGAGCGCCTTAAAGGGGTAGTCAACCTTTTTAGTTGGAGTTACCAGATGACACTGTAAGACATTTAGAGCCTTTAGAACATACTTTAAACACATAAAAAGCGAAGTTAACATACTTCAATAGTTTATTGGATGCCGAGTTGTATAGAGAACTCAGGAGCGTTGTCCTTGACAGTGAAAAAGGATAGATAGCGATACATAAATCACAACGTGGCAGCAGAGAGATCAGACAGAAATGACAAGAACAAAACATGAGAAGTAAATCACAACGTGGCAGCAGAGAGATCAGCCAGAAATGATAAGAACAAAACGTGAGAAGTAAATCACAACGTGGCAGCAGAGAGATCACCCAGAAACGACAAGTAGAAAACATGAGAAGTAAATCACAACGTGGCAGCAGAGAGATCAGCCAGAAATGACAGGAAGAAAACATGAGAAGTAAATGTAACCCTGTGGTTAAATTATAGGCCTTAGATATATTACATTGTACTATTAGATAAGAGTTTGGCCTATGTTTGTTATTTGAGTTTGAAGATATTGTATTGTTGATATTGTTCTGCAAAACAGTTGTTTACCAATGTGAAATGCATTTACTTTCGTGTTGAAACTTACCATTGTTGTGATTGGTTGGCTGTGGAGAGTATACCTTACCTTGAATGTGATTGGTTGAGAGGGCAGCGGAAAACGTCAGCACGAGCAGACTGGAGGGGGAGATGGAGGTCTCTCGTCCCTTGTGTGAGCAAAACGGAGCAGTTTGATGTCGAGTTGTTATATGCTATTTTGCGGTGAGAGAAATGTAATTGAAGTTTAGTGAACAGTGATGTGTGATCGAGACCCATCCCGGGAACTGTTTGTGTGGATTTGGGAGACAAATTAACTACTCGTCAGTCCCATATGTGGACCCAGCGACGTTACGGAGCGAGCTAGCCAGTCGGTGTTCGTTGCTAGCACAACAAGACGCGCGAATGGACTGGATGCGGTAAGGGGCTTGCCCCACAGTGAGTCGGGCCGTCTTCTAGTTTAGCGAAGTAACGTTATCAGTACAGTGTAGTGGTGGGTTCATGCGACCATCGAGGAACGCAGAAGGAGTCGTCTGTTGCCGTGTTGGTCTGCCGAGGCGAGCGCACGGTTCGACCGTGAGATGGTGCTAACGGCTAACTAGCCAGTTAGCTAGGATGGCTGCCTGCCTGACGTTCGCTGCTGTGCTGCGGCGGGAAGCGCGAGACGAAGAGGAGCATTCTTTGTGAGTACAAGTTGGATGTGCGGGCTTCCAAGGGGAGCGAAGAGGGCTGTTTAGGGTCCCAACGTACCCGATAAAGAAACAGGCCTGCAACTGGGGGTTGACTTTCTTTTATTTTATTGCCGGCTTAGTTATAGGGTTATTGAGCTGTATGCTAATGTGTTATTCTGATTAATTTGTGTATATCTGAATG
This sequence comes from Lampris megalopsis, assembly GCA_022114975.2. NCBI lineage: Eukaryota > Metazoa > Chordata > Actinopteri > Lampriformes > Lampridae > Lampris > Lampris megalopsis. Next base: position 1,063,972 of record JAJHIY020000614.1, read on the forward strand.
CAGATGCTTGTTAGCCATTGAGGCTTATCACTTTCATTCATTCTAATAATTATTACTCATAATACATTTGTATATATAATTCTATGTACCTGTGTGAGTGTGGATTATTCATGTGTGTTTATTCCTGTGGTGTCTAGGCTATGGTAAGTGACATGTTGAGACAACCTTAAAGGGCTAATCCACCATTTTAATATAAGTTACTCGGTGACACATTGAGGTGTCTAGATCATGTTAGATTGCCTTAAAGGGGTCATATGCCATACTTGAGCGCCTTAAAGGGGTAGTCAACCTTTTTAGTTGGAGTTACCAGATGACACTGTAAGACATTTAGAGCCTTTAGAACATACTTTAAACACATAAAAAGCGAAGTTAACATACTTCAATAGTTTATTGGATGCCGAGTTGTATAGAGAACTCAGGAGCGTTGTCCTTGACAGTGAAAAAGGATAGATAGCGATACATAAATCACAACGTGGCAGCAGAGAGATCAGACAGAAATGACAAGAACAAAACATGAGAAGTAAATCACAACGTGGCAGCAGAGAGATCAGCCAGAAATGATAAGAACAAAACGTGAGAAGTAAATCACAACGTGGCAGCAGAGAGATCAGCCAGAAATGACAAGAACAAAACATGAGAAATAAATCACAACGTGGCAGCAGAGAGATCAGCAAGAAATGACAGGAAAGAAAACATGAGAAGCAAATCACAACGTGGCAGCAGAGATCAGCCAGAAATGACTAGAGGAACACATGAGAAGTAAATCACAACGTGGCAGCAAAGAGATCAGCCAGAAATGACAAGAACAAAACATGAGAAGTAAATCACAACGTGGCAGCAGAGAGATCAGCAAGAAATGACTAGAGGAACACATGAGAAGTAAATCACAACGTGGCAGCAGAGAGATCAGCCAGAAATGATAAGAACAAAACGTGAGAAGTAAATCACAACGTGGCAGCAGAGAGATCACCCAGAAACGACAAGTAGAAAACATGAGAAGTAAATCACAACGTGGCAGCAGAGAGATCAGGCAGAAATGACTAGAGGAACACATGACAAGTAAATCACAATGTGGCAGCAGAGAGATCAGCCAGAAATGACTAGAGGAACACATGAGAAGTAAATCACAACGTGGCAGCAGAGAGATCAGCCAGAAATGACAAGAAAAAAACATGAGAAGTAAATCACAACGTGGCAGCATAGAGATCAGCCAAAAATGACTAGAGGAACACATGAGAAGTAAATCACAACGTGGCAGCAGAGAGATCAGCCAGAAATGATAAGAACAAAACGTTAGAAGTAAATCACAACGTGGCAGCAGAGAGATCAGCCAGAAATGATAAGAACAAAACGTTAGAAGTAAATCACAACGTGGCAGCAGAGGGATCACCCAGAAACGACAAGTAGAAAACATGAGAAGTAAATCACAACGTGGCAGCAGAGAGATCAGCCAGAAATGACAGGAAGAAAACATGAGAAGTAAATCACAACGTGGCAGCATAGAGATCAGCCGGAAATGACAAGAACAAAACGTGAGAAGTAAATCAAAACATGGCAGCAGATAGATCAGCCAGAAATTATAAGAACAAAACGTGAGAAGTAAATCACAACGTGGCAGCAGAGAGATCAGCCAGAAATGATAAGAACAAAACGTGAGAAGTAAATCACAACGTGGCAGCAGAGAGATCAGGCAGAAATGACAAATAGAAAACTTAAGAAGTAACTCACAACGTGGCAGCAGAGAGATCAGCCAGAAATGACTAGAGGAACACATGAGAAGTAAATCACAACGTGGCAGCAGAGAGATCAGCCAGAAATGACTAGAGGAACACAATAGAAGTAAATCACAACGTGGCAGCAGAGAGATCAGCCAGAAATGACTAGAGGAACACATGAGAAGTAAATCACAACGTGGCAGCAGAGAGATCAGCCAGAAATGACAAGAAAAAAACATGAGAAGTAAATCACAACGTGGCAGCATAGAGATCAGCCAAAAATGACTAGAGGAACACATGAGAAGTAAATCACAACGTGGCAGCAGAGAGATCAGCCAGAAATGATAAGAACAAAACGTTAGAAGTAAATCACAACGTGGCAGCAGAGAGATCAGCCAGAAATGATAAGAACAAAACGTTAGAAGTAAATCACAACGTGGCAGCAGAGAGATCACCCAGAAACGACAAGTAGAAAAAATGAGAAGTAAATCACAACGTGGCAGCAGAGAGATCAGCCAGAAATGACAGGAAGAAAACATGAGAAGTAAATCACAACGTGGCAGCAGAGAGATCAGCCGGAAATGACAAGAACAAAACGTGAGAAGTAAATCAAAACATGGCAGCAGATAGATCAGCCAGAAATTATAAGAACAAAACGTGAGAAGTAAATCACAACGTGGCAGCAGAGAGATCAGCTAGAAATGATAAGAACAAAACGTGAGAAGTAAATCACAACGTGGCAGCAGAGAGATCAGGCAGAAATGACAAATAGAAAACTTAAGAAGTAACTCACAACGTGGCAGCAGAGAGATCAGCCAGAAATGACTAGAGGAACACATGAGAAGTAAATCACAACGTGGCAGCAGAGAGATCAGCCAGAAATGACTAGAGGAACACAATAGAAGTAAATCACAACGTGGCAGCAGAGAGATCAGCCAGAAATGACTAGAGGAACACATGAGAAGTAAATCACAACGTGGCAGCAGAGAGATCAGCCAGAAATGACAAGAAAAAAACATGAGAAGTAAATCACAACGTGGCAGCATAGAGATCAGCCAAAAATGACTAGAGGAACACATGAGAAGTAAATCACAACGTGGCAGCAGAGAGATCAGCCAGAAATGATAAGAACAAAACGTTAGAAGTAAATCACAACGTGGCAGCAGAGAGATCAGCCAGAAATGATAAGAACAAAACGTTATAAGTAAATCACAACGTGGCAGCAGAGAGATCACCCAGAAACGACAAGTAGAAAAAATGAGAAGTAAATCACAACGTGGCAGCAGAGAGATCAGCCAGAAATGACAGGAAGAAAACATGAGAAGTAAATCACAACGTGGCAGCAGAGAGATCAGCCGGAAATGACAAGAACAAAACGTGAGAAGTAAATCAAAACATGGCAGCAGATAGATCAGCCAGAAATTATAAGAACAAAACGTGAGAAGTAAATCACAACGTGGCAGCAGAGAGATCAGCTAGAAATGATAAGAACAAAACGTGAGAAGTAAATCACAACGTGGCAGCAGAGAGATCAGGCAGAAATGACAAATAGAAAACTTAAGAAGTAACTCACAACGTGGCAGCAGAGAGATCAGCCAGAAATGACTAGAGGAACACATGAGAAGTAAATCACAACGTGGCAGCAGAGAGATCAGCCAGAAATGACTAGAGGAACACAATAGAAGTAAATCACAACGTGGCAGCAGAGAGATCAGCCAAAAATGACTAGAGGAACACATGAGAAGTAAATCACAACGTGGCAGCAGAGAGATCAGCCAGAAATGATAAGAACAAAACGTTAGAAGTATATCACAACGTGGCAGCAGAGAGATCACCCAGAAACGACAATTAGAATACATGAGAAGTAAATCACAACGTGGCAGCAGAGAGATCAGCCAGAAATGACAGGAAGAAAACATGACACGTAAATCACAACGTGGCAGCAGAGAGATCAGCCGGAAATGACAAGAACAAAACGTGAGAAGTAAATCAAAACATGGCAGCAGATAGATCAGCCAGAAATTATAAGAAAAAAACGTGAGAAGTGAATCACAACGTGGCAGCAGAGAGATCAGCCAGAAATGACTAGAGGAACACATGAGAAGTAAATCACAACGTGGCAGCAGAGAGATCAGCCAGAAATGACAAGAAAAAAACATGAGAAGTAAATGTAACCCTGTGGTTAAATTATAGGCCTTAGATATATTACATTGTACTATTAGATAAGAGTTTGGCCTATGTTTGTTATTTGAGTTTGAAGATATTGTATTGTTGATATTGTTCTGCAAAACAGTTGTTTACCAATGTGAAATGCATTTACTTTCGTGTTGAAACTTACCATTGTTGTGATTGGTTGGCTGTGGAGAGTATACCTTACCTTGAATGTGATTGGTTGAGAGGGCAGCGGAAAACGTCAGCACGAGCAGACTGGAGGGGGAGATGGAGGTCTCTCGTCCCTTGTGTGAGCAAAACGGAGCAGTTTGATGTCGAGTTGTTATATGCTATTTTGCGGTGAGAGAAATGTAATTGAAGTTTAGTGAACAGTGATGTGTGATCGAGACCCATCCCGGGAACTGTTTGTGTGGATTTGGGAGACAAATTAACTACTCGTCAGTCCCATATGTGGACCCAGCGACGTTACGGAGCGAGCTAGCCAGTCGGTGTTCGTTGCTAGCACAACAAGACGCGCGAATGGACTGGATGCGGTAAGGGGCTTGCCCCACAGTGAGTCGGGCCGTCTTCTAGTTTAGCGAAGTAACGTTATCAGTACAGTGTAGTGGTGGGTTCATGCGACCATCGAGGAACGCAGAAGGAGTCGTCTGTTGCCGTGTTGGTCTGCCGAGGCGAGCGCACGGTTCGACCGTGAGATGGTGCTAACGGCTAACTAGCCAGTTAGCTAGGATGGCTGCCTGCCTGACGTTCGCTGCTGTGCTGCGGCGGGAAGCGCGAGACGAAGAGGAGCATTCTTTGTGAGTACAAGTTGGATGTGCGGGCTTCCAAGGGGAGCGAAGAGGGCTGTTTAGGGTCCCAACGTACCCGATAAAGAAACAGGCCTGCAACTGGGGGTTGACTTTCTTTTATTTTATTGCCGGCTTAGTTATAGGGTTATTGAGCTGTATGCTAATGTGTTATTCTGATTAATTTGTGTATATCTGAATGCAGATGCTTGTTAGCCATTGAGGCTTATCACTTTCATTCATTCTAATAATTATTACTCATAATACATTTGTATATATAATTCTATGTACCTGTGTGAGTGTGGATTATTCATGTGTGTTTATTCCTGTGGTGTCTAGGCTATGGTAAGTGACATGTTGAGACAACCTTAAAGGGCTAATCCACCATTTTAATATAAGTTACTCGGTGACACATTGAGGTGTCTAGATCATGTTAGATTGCCTTAAAGGGGTCATATGCCATACTTGAGCGCCTTAAAGGGGTAGTCAACCTTTTTAGTTGGAGTTACCAGATGACACTGTAAGACATTTAGAGCCTTTAGAACATACTTTAAACACATAAAAAGCGAAGTTAACATACTTCAATAGTTTATTGGATGCCGAGTTGTATAGAGAACTCAGGAGCGTTGTCCTTGACAGTGAAAAAGGATAGATAGCGATACATAAATCACAACGTGGCAGCAGAGAGATCAGACAGAAATGACAAGAACAAAACATGAGAAGTAAATCACAACGTGGCAGCAGAGAGATCAGCCAGAAATGATAAGAACAAAACGTGAGAAGTAAATCACAACGTGGCAGCAGAGAGATCACCCAGAAACGACAAGTAGAAAACATGAGAAGTAAATCACAACGTGGCAGCAGAGAGATCAGCCAGAAATGACAGGAAGAAAACATGAGAAGTAAATCACAACGTGGCAGCAGAGAGATCAGCCGGAAATGACAAGAACAAAACGTGAGAAGTAAATCAAAACATGGCAGCAGATAGATCAGCCAGAAATTATAAGAACAAAACGTGAGAAGTAAATCACAACGTGGCAGCAGAGAGATCAGCCAGAAATGATAAGAACAAAACGTGAGAAGTAAATCACAACGTGGCAGCAGAGAGATCAGGCAGAAATGACAAATAGAAAACTTAAGAAGTAACTCACAACGTGGCAGCAGAGAGATCAGCCAGAAATGACTAGAGGAACACATGAGAAGTAAATCACAACGTGGCAGCAGAGAGATCAGCCAGAAATGACTAGAGGAACACAATAGAAGTAAATCACAACGTGGCAGCAGAGAGATCAGCCAAAAATGACTAGAGGAACGCATGAGAAGTAAATCACAACGTGGCAGCAGAGAGATCAGCCAGAAATGATAAGAACAAAACGTTAGAAGTATATCACAACGTGGCAGCAGAGAGATCACCCAGAAACGACAAGTAGAATACATGAGAAGTAAATCACAACGTGGCAGCAGAGAGATCAGCCAGAAATGACAGGAAGAAAACATGAGAAGTAAATCACAACGTGGCAGCAGAGAGATCAGCCGGAAATGACAAGAACAAAACGTGAGAAGTAAATCAAAACATGGCAGCAGATAGATCAGCCAGAAATTATAAGAAAAAAACGTGAGAAGTAAATCACAACGTGGCAGCAGAGAGATCAGCCAGAAATGACTAGAGGAACACATGAGAAGTAAATCACAACGTGGCAGCAGAGAGATCAGCCAGAAATGACAAGAAAAAAACATGAGAAGTAAATCACAACGTGGCAGCATAGAGATCAGCCAAAAATGACTAGTGGAACACATGAGAAGTAAATCACAACGTGGCAGCAGAGAGATCAGCCAGAAATGATAAGAACAAAACGTTAGAAGTAAATCACAACGTGGCAGCAGAGAGATCAGCCAGAAATGATAAGAACAAAACGTTAGAAGTAAATCACAACGTGGCAGCAGAGAGATCACCCAGAAACGACAAGTAGAAAACATGAGAAGTAAATCACAACGTGGCAGCAGAGAGATCAGCCAGAAATGACAGGAAGAAAACATGAGAAGTAAATCACAACGTGGCAGCAGAGAGATCAGCCGGAAATGACAAGAACAAAACGTCAGAAGTAAATCAAAACATGGTAGCAGATAGATCAGCCAGAAATTATAAGAACAAAACGTGAGAAGTAAATCACAACGTGGCAGCAGAGAGATCAGCCAGAAATGACAAATAGAAAACGTAAGAAGTAATTCACAACGTGGCAGCAGAGAGATCAGCCAGAAATGACTAGAGGAACACATGAGAAGTAAATCACAACGTGGCAGCAGAGAGATCAGCCAGAAATGACAAGAAAAAACATGAGAAGTAAATCACAATGTGGCAGCAGAGATCAGCCAGAAATGACGAGAGGAACACATGAGAAGTAAATCACAACGTGGTAGCAGAGAGATAAGCCAGAAATGACAAATAAGAAAACGTAAGAAGTAATTCACAAAGTGGCAGCAGAGAGATCAGCCAGAAATGACTAGAGGAACACATGAGAAGTAAATCACAACGTGGCAGCAGAGAGATCAGCCGGAAATGACAAGAACAAAACGTGAGAAGTAAATCACAACGTGACAAAAGAGAGATCAGCCAGAAATGACTAGAGGAACACAATAGAAGTATATCACAACGTGGCAGCAGAGAGATCAGCCAGAAATGATAAGAACAAAACGTTAGAAATAAATCACAACATGGCAGCAGAGAGATCAGCCAGAAATGACAAGAAAAAAACATGAGAAGTAAATCACAACGTGGCAGCATAGAGATCAGCCAAAAATGACTAGAGGAACACATGAGAAGTAAATCACAACGTGGCAGCAGAGAGATCAGCCAGAAATGATAAGAACAAAACGTTAGAAGTAAATCACAACGTGGCAGCAGAGAGATCAGCCAGAAATGATAAGAACAAAACGTTAGAAGTAAATCACAACGTGGCAGCAGAGGGATCACCCAGAAACGACAAGTAGAAAACATGAGAAGTAAATCACAACGTGGCAGCAGAGAGATCAGCCAGAAATGACAGGAAGAAAACATGAGAAGTAAATCACAACGTGGCAGCAGAGAGATCAGCCGGAAATGACAAGAACAAAACGTGAGAAGTAAATCAAAACATGGCAGCAGATAGATCAGCCAGAAATTATAAGAACAAAACGTGAGAAGTAAATCACAACGTGGCAGCAGAGAGATCAGCCAGAAATGATAAGAACAAAACGTGAGAAGTAAATCACAACGTGGCAGCAGAGAGATCAGGCAGAAATGACAAATAGAAAACTTAAGAAGTAACTCACAACGTGGCAGCAGAGAGATCAGCCAGAAATGACTAGAGGAACACATGAGAAGTAAATCACAACGTGGCAGCAGAGAGATCAGCCAGAAATGACTAGAGGAACACAATAGAAGTAAATCACAACGTGGCAGCAGAGAGATCAGCCAGAAATGACTAGAGGAACACATGAGAAGTAAATCACAACGTGGCAGCAGAGAGATCAGCCAGAAATGACAAGAAAAAAACATGAGAAGTAAATCACAACGTGGCAGCATAGAGATCAGCCAAAAATGACTAGAGGAACACATGAGAAGTAAATCACAACGTGGCAGCAGAGAGATCAGCCAGAAATGATAAGAACAAAACGTTAGAAGTAAATCACAACGTGGCAGCAGAGAGATCAGCCAGAAATGATAAGAACAAAACGTTAGAAGTAAATCACAACGTGGCAGCAGAGAGATCACCCAGAAACGACAAGTAGAAAAAATGAGAAGTAAATCACAACGTGGCAGCAGAGAGATCAGCCAGAAATGACAGGAAGAAAACATGAGAAGTAAATCACAACGTGGCAGCAGAGAGATCAGCCGGAAATGACAAGAACAAAACGTGAGAAGTAAATCAAAACATGGCAGCAGATAGATCAGCCAGAAATTATAAGAACAAAACGTGAGAAGTAAATCACAACGTGGCAGCAGAGAGATCAGCTAGAAATGATAAGAACAAAACGTGAGAAGTAAATCACAACGTGGCAGCAGAGAGATCAGGCAGAAATGACAAATAGAAAACTTAAGAAGTAACTCACAACGTGGCAGCAGAGAGATCAGCCAGAAATGACTAGAGGAACACATGAGAAGTAAATCACAACGTGGCAGCAGAGAGATCAGCCAGAAATGACTAGAGGAACACAATAGAAGTAAATCACAACGTGGCAGCAGAGAGATCAGCCAAAAATGACTAGAGGAACACATGAGAAGTAAATCACAACGTGGCAGCAGAGAGATCAGCCAGAAATGATAAGAACAAAACGTTAGAAGTATATCACAACGTGGCAGCAGAGAGATCACCCAGAAACGACAAGTAGAATACATGAGAAGTAAATCACAACGTGGCAGCAGAGAGATCAGCCAGAAATGACAGGAAGAAAACATGACACGTAAATCACAACGTGGCAGCAGAGAGATCAGCCGGAAATGACAAGAACAAAACGTGAGAAGTAAATCAAAACATGGCAGCAGATAGATCAGCCAGAAATTATAAGAAAAAAACGTGAGAAGTGAATCACAACGTGGCAGCAGAGAGATCAGCCAGAAATGACTAGAGGAACACATGAGAAGTAAATCACAACGTGGCAGCAGAGAGATCAGCCAGAAATGACAAGAAAAAAACATGAGAAGTAAATGTAACCCTGTGGTTAAATTATAGGCCTTAGATATATTACATTGTACTATTAGATAAGAGTTTGGCCTATGTTTGTTATTTGAGTTTGAAGATATTGTATTGTTGATATTGTTCTGCAAAACAGTTGTTTACCAATGTGAAATGCATTTACTTTCGTGTTGAAACTTACCATTGTTGTGATTGGTTGGCTGTGGAGAGTATACCTTACCTTGAATGTGATTGGTTGAGAGGGCAGCGGAAAACGTCAGCACGAGCAGACTGGAGGGGGAGATGGAGGTCTCTCGTCCCTTGTGTGAGCAAAACGGAGCAGTTTGATGTCGAGTTGTTATATGCTATTTTGCGGTGAGAGAAATGTAATTGAAGTTTAGTGAACAGTGATGTGTGATCGAGACCCATCCCGGGAACTGTTTGTGTGGATTTGGGAGACAAATTAACTACTCGTCAGTCCCATATGTGGACCCAGCGACGTTACGGAGCGAGCTAGCCAGTCGGTGTTCGTTGCTAGCACAACAAGACGCGCGAATGGACTGGATGCGGTAAGGGGCTTGCCCCACAGTGAGTCGGGCCGTCTTCTAGTTTAGCGAAGTAACGTTATCAGTACAGTGTAGTGGTGGGTTCATGCGACCATCGAGGAACGCAGAAGGAGTCGTCTGTTGCCGTGTTGGTCTGCCGAGGCGAGCGCACGGTTCGACCGTGAGATGGTGCTAACGGCTAACTAGCCAGTTAGCTAGGATGGCTGCCTGCCTGACGTTCGCTGCTGTGCTGCGGCGGGAAGCGCGAGACGAAGAGGAGCATTCTTTGTGAGTACAAGTTGGATGTGCGGGCTTCCAAGGGGAGCGAAGAGGGCTGTTTAGGGTCCCAACGTACCCGATAAAGAAACAGGCCTGCAACTGGGGGTTGACTTTCTTTTATTTTATTGCCGGCTTAGTTATAGGGTTATTGAGCTGTATGCTAATGTGTTATTCTGATTAATTTGTGTATATCTGAATGCAGATGCTTGTTAGCCATTGAGGCTTATCACTTTCATTCATTCTAATAATTATTACTCATAATACATTTGTATATATAATTCTATGTACCTGTGTGAGTGTGGATTATTCATGTGTGTTTATTCCTGTGGTGTCTAGGCTATGGTAAGTGACATGTTGAGACAACCTTAAAGGGCTAATCCACCATTTTAATATAAGTTACTCGGTGACACATTGAGGTGTCTAGATCATGTTAGATTGCCTTAAAGGGGTCATATGCCATACTTGAGCGCCTTAAAGGGGTAGTCAACCTTTTTAGTTGGAGTTACCAGATGACACTGTAAGACATTTAGAGCCTTTAGAACATACTTTAAACACATAAAAAGCGAAGTTAACATACTTCAATAGTTTATTGGATGCCGAGTTGTATAGAGAACTCAGGAGCGTTGTCCTTGACAGTGAAAAAGGATAGATAGCGATACATAAATCACAACGTGGCAGCAGAGAGATCAGACAGAAATGACAAGAACAAAACATGAGAAGTAAATCACAACGTGGCAGCAGAGAGATCAGCCAGAAATGATAAGAACAAAACGTGAGAAGTAAATCACAACGTGGCAGCAGAGAGATCACCCAGAAACGACAAGTAGAAAACATGAGAAGTAAATCACAACGTGGCAGCAGAGAGATCAGCCAGAAATGACAGGAAGAAAACATGAGAAGTAAAACACAACGTGGCAGCAGAGAGATCAGCCGGAAATGACAAGAACAAAACGTGAGAAGTAAATCAAAACATGGCAGCAGATAGATCAGCCAGAAATTATAAGAACAAAACGTGAGAAGTAAATCACAACGTGGCAGCAGAGAGATCAGCCAGAAATGATAAGAACAAAACGTGAGAAGTAAATCACAACGTGGCAGCAGAGAGATCAGGCAGAAATGACAAATAGAAAACTTAAGAAGTAACTCACAACGTGGCAGCAGAGAGATCAGCCAGAAATGACTAGAGGAACACATGAGAAGTAAATCACAACGTGGCAGCAGAGAGATCAGCCAGAAATGACTAGAGGAACACAATAGAAGTAAATCACAACGTGGCAGCAGAGAGATCAGCCAAAAATGACTAGAGGAACGCATGAGAAGTAAATCACAACGTGGCAGCAGAGAGATCAGCCAGAAATGATAAGAACAAAACGTTAGAAGTATATCACAACGTGGCAGCAGAGAGATCACCCAGAAACGACAAGTAGAATACATGAGAAGTAAATCACAACGTGGCAGCAGAGAGATCAGCCAGAAATGACAGGAAGAAAACATGAGAAGTAAATCACAACGTGGCAGCAGAGAGATCAGCCGGAAATGACAAGAACAAAACGTGAGAAGTAAATCAAAACATGGCAGCAGATAGATCAGCCAGAAATTATAAGAAAAAAACGTGAGAAGTAAATCACAACGTGGCAGCAGAGAGATCAGCCAGAAATGACTAGAGGAACACATGAGAAGTAAATCACAACGTGGCAGCAGAGAGATCAGCCAGAAATGACAAGAAAAAAACATGAGAAGTAAATCACAACGTGGCAGCATAGAGATCAGCCAAAAATGACTAGTGGAACACATGAGAAGTAAATCACAACGTGGCAGCAGAGAGATCAGCCAGAAATGATAAGAACAAAACGTTAGAAGTATATCACAACGTGGCAGCAGAGAGATCACCCAGAAACGACAAGTAGAATACATGAGAAGTAAATCACAACGTGGCAGCAGAGAGATCAGCCAGAAATGACAGGAAGAAAACATGAGAAGTAAATCACAACGTGGCAGCAGAGAGATCAGCCGGAAATGACAAGAACAAAACGTGAGAAGTAAATCAAAACATGGCAGCAGATAGATCAGCCAGAAATTATAAGAAAAAAACGTGAGAAGTAAATCACAACGTGGCAGCAGAGAGATCAGCCAGAAATGACTAGAGGAACACATGAGAAGTAAATCACAACGTGGCAGCAGAGAGATCAGCCAGAAATGACAAGAAAAAAACATGAGAAGTAAATCACAACGTGGCAGCATAGAGATCAGCCAAAAATGACTAGTGGAACACATGAGAAGTAAATCACAACGTGGCAGCAGAGAGATCAGCCAGAAATGATAAGAACAAAACGTTAGAAGTAAATCACAACGTGGCAGCAGAGAGATCAGCCAGAAATGATAAGAACAAAACGTTAGAAGTAAATCACAACGTGGCAGCAGAGAGATCACCCAGAAACGACAAGTAGAAAACATGAGAAGTAAATCACAACGTGGCAGCAGAGAGATCAGCCAGAAATGACAGGAAGAAAACATGAGAAGTAAATCACAACGTGGCAGCAGAGAGATCAGCCGGAAATGACAAGAACAAAACGTGAGAAGTAAATCAAAACATGGTAGCAGATAGATCAGCCAGAAATTATAAGAACAAAACGTGAGAAGTAAATCACAACGTGGCAGCAGAGAGATCAGCCAGAAATGACAAATAGAAAACGTAAGAAGTAATTCACAACGTGGCAGCAGAGAGATCAGCCAGAAATGACTAGAGGAACACATGAGAAGTAAATCACAACGTGGCAGCAGAGAGATCAGCCAGAAATGACAAGAAAAAACATGAGAAGTAAATCACAATGTGGCAGCAGAGATCAGCCAGAAATGACGAGAGGAACACATGAGAAGTAAATCACAACGTGGTAGCAGAGAGATAAGCCAGAAATGACAAATAAGAAAACGTAAGAAGTAATTCACAAAGTGGCAGCAGAGAGATCAGCCAGAAATGACTAGAGGAACACATGAGAAGTAAATCACAACGTGGCAGCAGAGAGATCAGCCGGAAATGACAAGAACAAAACGTGAGAAGTAAATCACAACGTGGCAAAAGAGAGATCAGCCAGAAATGACTAGAGGAACACAATAGAAGTATATCACAACGTGGCAGCAGAGAGATCAGCCAGAAATGATAAGAACAAAACGTTAGAAGTAAATCACAACATGGCAGCAGAGAGATCAGCCAGAAATGATAAGAACAAAACGTTAGAAGTAAATCACAACGTGGCAGCAGAGATCAGCCAGAAATGACAAGTAGAAAACGTGAGAAGTAATTCACAACGTGGCAGCAGAGAGATCAGCCAGAAATGACTAGAGGAACACATCAGAAGTAAATCACAACGTGGCAGCAGGGAGATCAGCCAGAAATGACAGGAAGAAAACATGAGAAGTAAATCACAACGTGGCAGCAGAGACATCAGCCGGAAATAACAAGAACAAAACGTGAGAAGTAAATCAAAACATGGCAGTAGAGAGATCAGCCAGAAATGATAAGAACAAAACATGAGAAGTAAATCACAACGTGGCAGCAGAGAGATCAGCCGGAAATGACAAGAACAAAACGTGAGAAGTACATCAAAACATGGCAGCAGAGAGATCAGCCGGAAATGATAAGAACAAAACATGAGAAGTAAATCACAACGTGGCAGCATAGAGATCAGCCAGAAATGACTAGAGGAACACAATAGAAGTAAATCACAACGTGGCAGCAGAGAGATCAGCCAGAAATGATAAGAACAAAACGTTAGAAGTAAATTACAACGTGGCAGCAGAGAGATCAGCCAGAAATGATAAGAACAAAACGTTAGAAGTAAATCACAACGTGGCAGCAGAGATCAGCTGGAAATGACAAGTAGAAAACGTGAGAAGTAATTCACAACGTGGCAGCAGAGAGATCACCCAGAAACGACAAGTAGAAAACATGAGAAGTAAATCACAACGTGGCAGCAGAGAGATCAGCTGGAAATGACAAGAACAAAACGTGAGAAGTAAATCAAAACATGGCAGCAGAGAGATCAGCCAGAAATTATAAGAACAAAACGTGACAAGTAAATCACAACGTGGCAGCAGAGAGATCAGCCAGAAATGACAAATAGAAAACGTAAGAAGTAATTCACAACGTGGCAGCAGAGAGATCAGCCAGAAATGACTAGAGGAACACATGAGAAGTAAATCACAACGTGGCAGCAGAGAGATCAGCCAGAAATGACAAGAAAAAACATGAGAAGTAAATCACAACGTGGCAGCAGAGAGATCAGGCAGAAATGACTAGAGGAACACATGACAAGTAAATCACAATGTGGCAGCAGAGAGATCAGCCATAAATGATAAGAACAAAACGTGAGAAGTAAATCACAACGTGGCAGCAGAGAGATCAGGCAGAAATGACAAATAGAAAACTTAAGAAGTAACTCACAACGTGGCAGCAGAGAGATCAGCCAGAAATGACTAGAGGAACACATGAGAAGTAAATCACAACGTGGCAGCAGAGAGATCAGCCAGAAATGACTAGAGGAACACAATAGAAGTAAATCACAACGTGGCAGCAGAGAGATCAGCCAGAAATGACTAGAGGAACACATGAGAAGTAAATCACAACGTGGCAGCAGAGAGATCAGCCAGAAATGACAAGAAAAAAACATGAGAAGTAAATCACAACGTGGCAGCATAGAGATCAGCCAAAAATGACTAGAGGAACACATGAGAAGTAAATCACAACGTGGCAGCAGAGAGATCAGCCAGAAATGATAAGAACAAAACGTTAGAAGTAAATCACAACGTGGCAGCAGAGAGATCAGCCAGAAATGATAAGAACAAAACGTTAGAAGTAAATCACAACGTGGCAGCAGAGAGATCACCCAGAAACGACAAGTAGAAAAAATGAGAAGTAAATCACAACGTGGCAGCAGAGAGATCAGCCAGAAATGACAGGAAGAAAACATGAGAAGTAAATCACAACGTGGCAGCAGAGAGATCAGCCGGAAATGACAAGAACAAAACGTGAGAAGTAAATCAAAACATGGCAGCAGATAGATCAGCCAGAAATTATAAGAACAAAACGTGAGAAGTAAATCACAACGTGGCAGCAGAGAGATCAGCTAGAAATGATAAGAACAAAACGTGAGAAGTAAATCACAACGTGGCAGCAGAGAGATCAGGCAGAAATGACAAATAGAAAACTTAAGAAGTAACTCACAACGTGGCAGCAGAGAGATCAGCCAGAAATGACTAGAGGAACACATGAGAAGTAAATCACAACGTGGCAGCAGAGAGATCAGCCAGAAATGACTAGAGGAACACAATAGAAGTAAATCACAACGTGGCAGCAGAGAGATCAGCCAAAAATGACTAGAGGAACACATGAGAAGTAAATCACAACGTGGCAGCAGAGAGATCAGCCAGAAATGATAAGAACAAAACGTTAGAAGTATATCACAACGTGGCAGCAGAGAGATCACCCAGAAACGACAAGTAGAATACATGAGAAGTAAATCACAACGTGGCAGCAGAGAGATCAGCCAGAAATGACAGGAAGAAAACATGACACGTAAATCACAACGTGGCAGCAGAGAGATCAGCCGGAAATGACAAGAACAAAACGTGAGAAGTAAATCAAAACATGGCAGCAGATAGATCAGCCAGAAATTATAAGAAAAAAACGTGAGAAGTGAATCACAACGTGGCAGCAGAGAGATCAGCCAGAAATGACTAGAGGAACACATGAGAAGTAAATCACAACGTGGCAGCAGAGAGATCAGCCAGAAATGACAAGAAAAAAACATGAGAAGTAAATGTAACCCTGTGGTTAAATTATAGGCCTTAGATATATTACATTGTACTATTAGATAAGAGTTTGGCCTATGTTTGTTATTTGAGTTTGAAGATATTGTATTGTTGATATTGTTCTGCAAAACAGTTGTTTACCAATGTGAAATGCATTTACTTTCGTGTTGAAACTTACCATTGTTGTGATTGGTTGGCTGTGGAGAGTATACCTTACCTTGAATGTGATTGGTTGAGAGGGCAGCGGAAAACGTCAGCACGAGCAGACTGGAGGGGGAGATGGAGGTCTCTCGTCCCTTGTGTGAGCAAAACGGAGCAGTTTGATGTCGAGTTGTTATATGCTATTTTGCGGTGAGAGAAATGTAATTGAAGTTTAGTGAACAGTGATGTGTGATCGAGACCCATCCCGGGAACTGTTTGTGTGGATTTGGGAGACAAATTAACTACTCGTCAGTCCCATATGTGGACCCAGCGACGTTACGGAGCGAGCTAGCCAGTCGGTGTTCGTTGCTAGCACAACAAGACGCGCGAATGGACTGGATGCGGTAAGGGGCTTGCCCCACAGTGAGTCGGGCCGTCTTCTAGTTTAGCGAAGTAACGTTATCAGTACAGTGTAGTGGTGGGTTCATGCGACCATCGAGGAACGCAGAAGGAGTCGTCTGTTGCCGTGTTGGTCTGCCGAGGCGAGCGCACGGTTCGACCGTGAGATGGTGCTAACGGCTAACTAGCCAGTTAGCTAGGATGGCTGCCTGCCTGACGTTCGCTGCTGTGCTGCGGCGGGAAGCGCGAGACGAAGAGGAGCATTCTTTGTGAGTACAAGTTGGATGTGCGGGCTTCCAAGGGGAGCGAAGAGGGCTGTTTAGGGTCCCAACGTACCCGATAAAGAAACAGGCCTGCAACTGGGGGTTGACTTTCTTTTATTTTATTGCCGGCTTAGTTATAGGGTTATTGAGCTGTATGCTAATGTGTTATTCTGATTAATTTGTGTATATCTGAATGCAGATGCTTGTTAGCCATTGAGGCTTATCACTTTCATTCATTCTAATAATTATTACTCATAATACATTTGTATATATAATTCTATGTACCTGTGTGAGTGTGGATTATTCATGTGTGTTTATTCCTGTGGTGTCTAGGCTATGGTAAGTGACATGTTGAGACAACCTTAAAGGGCTAATCCACCATTTTAATATAAGTTACTCGGTGACACATTGAGGTGTCTAGATCATGTTAGATTGCCTTAAAGGGGTCATATGCCATACTTGAGCGCCTTAAAGGGGTAGTCAACCTTTTTAGTTGGAGTTACCAGATGACACTGTAAGACATTTAGAGCCTTTAGAACATACTTTAAACACATAAAAAGCGAAGTTAACATACTTCAATAGTTTATTGGATGCCGAGTTGTATAGAGAACTCAGGAGCGTTGTCCTTGACAGTGAAAAAGGATAGATAGCGATACATAAATCACAACGTGGCAGCAGAGAGATCAGACAGAAATGACAAGAACAAAACATGAGAAGTAAATCACAACGTGGCAGCAGAGAGATCAGCCAGAAATGATAAGAACAAAACGTGAGAAGTAAATCACAACGTGGCAGCAGAGAGATCACCCAGAAACGACAAGTAGAAAACATGAGAAGTAAATCACAACGTGGCAGCAGAGAGATCAGCCAGAAATGACAGGAAGAAAACATGAGAAGTAAAACACAACGTGGCAGCAGAGAGATCAGCCGGAAATGACAAGAACAAAACGTGAGAAGTAAATCAAAACATGGCAGCAGATAGATCAGCCAGAAATTATAAGAACAAAACGTGAGAAGTAAATCACAACGTGGCAGCAGAGAGATCAGCCAGAAATGATAAGAACAAAACGTGAGAAGTAAATCACAACGTGGCAGCAGAGAGATCAGGCAGAAATGACAAATAGAAAACTTAAGAAGTAACTCACAACGTGGCAGCAGAGAGATCAGCCAGAAATGACTAGAGGAACACATGAGAAGTAAATCACAACGTGGCAGCAGAGAGATCAGCCAGAAATGACTAGAGGAACACAATAGAAGTAAATCACAACGTGGCAGCAGAGAGATCAGCCAAAAATGACTAGAGGAACGCATGAGAAGTAAATCACAACGTGGCAGCAGAGAGATCAGCCAGAAATGATAAGAACAAAACGTTAGAAGTATATCACAACGTGGCAGCAGAGAGATCACCCAGAAACGACAAGTAGAATACATGAGAAGTAAATCACAACGTGGCAGCAGAGAGATCAGCCAGAAATGACAGGAAGAAAACATGAGAAGTAAATCACAACGTGGCAGCAGAGAGATCAGCCGGAAATGACAAGAACAAAACGTGAGAAGTAAATCAAAACATGGCAGCAGATAGATCAGCCAGAAATTATAAGAAAAAAACGTGAGAAGTAAATCACAACGTGGCAGCAGAGAGATCAGCCAGAAATGACTAGAGGAACACATGAGAAGTAAATCACAACGTGGCAGCAGAGAGATCAGCCAGAAATGACAAGAAAAAAACATGAGAAGTAAATCACAACGTGGCAGCATAGAGATCAGCCAAAAATGACTAGTGGAACACATGAGAAGTAAATCACAACGTGGCAGCAGAGAGATCAGCCAGAAATGATAAGAACAAAACGTTAGAAGTATATCACAACGTGGCAGCAGAGAGATCACCCAGAAACGACAAGTAGAATACATGAGAAGTAAATCACAACGTGGCAGCAGAGAGATCAGCCAGAAATGACAGGAAGAAAACATGAGAAGTAAATCACAACGTGGCAGCAGAGAGATCAGCCGGAAATGACAAGAACAAAACGTGAGAAGTAAATCAAAACATGGCAGCAGATAGATCAGCCAGAAATTATAAGAAAAAAACGTGAGAAGTAAATCACAACGTGGCAGCAGAGAGATCAGCCAGAAATGACTAGAGGAACACATGAGAAGTAAATCACAACGTGGCAGCAGAGAGATCAGCCAGAAATGACAAGAAAAAAACATGAGAAGTAAATCACAACGTGGCAGCATAGAGATCAGCCAAAAATGACTAGTGGAACACATGAGAAGTAAATCACAACGTGGCAGCAGAGAGATCAGCCAGAAATGATAAGAACAAAACGTTAGAAGTAAATCACAACGTGGCAGCAGAGAGATCAGCCAGAAATGATAAGAACAAAACGTTAGAAGTAAATCACAACGTGGCAGCAGAGAGATCACCCAGAAACGACAAGTAGAAAACATGAGAAGTAAATCACAACGTGGCAGCAGAGAGATCAGCCAGAAATGACAGGAAGAAAACATGAGAAGTAAATCACAACGTGGCAGCAGAGAGATCAGCCGGAAATGACAAGAACAAAACGTGAGAAGTAAATCAAAACATGGTAGCAGATAGATCAGCCAGAAATTATAAGAACAAAACGTGAGAAGTAAATCACAACGTGGCAGCAGAGAGATCAGCCAGAAATGACAAATAGAAAACGTAAGAAGTAATTCACAACGTGGCAGCAGAGAGATCAGCCAGAAATGACTAGAGGAACACATGAGAAGTAAATCACAACGTGGCAGCAGAGAGATCAGCCAGAAATGACAAGAAAAAACATGAGAAGTAAATCACAATGTGGCAGCAGAGATCAGCCAGAAATGACGAGAGGAACACATGAGAAGTAAATCACAACGTGGTAGCAGAGAGATAAGCCAGAAATGACAAATAAGAAAACGTAAGAAGTAATTCACAAAGTGGCAGCAGAGAGATCAGCCAGAAATGACTAGAGGAACACATGAGAAGTAAATCACAACGTGGCAGCAGAGAGATCAGCCGGAAATGACAAGAACAAAACGTGAGAAGTAAATCACAACGTGGCAAAAGAGAGATCAGCCAGAAATGACTAGAGGAACACAATAGAAGTATATCACAACGTGGCAGCAGAGAGATCAGCCAGAAATGATAAGAACAAAACGTTAGAAGTAAATCACAACATGGCAGCAGAGAGATCAGCCAGAAATGATAAGAACAAAACGTTAGAAGTAAATCACAACGTGGCAGCAGAGATCAGCCAGAAATGACAAGTAGAAAACGTGAGAAGTAATTCACAACGTGGCAGCAGAGAGATCAGCCAGAAATGACTAGAGGAACACATCAGAAGTAAATCACAACGTGGCAGCAGGGAGATCAGCCAGAAATGACAGGAAGAAAACATGAGAAGTAAATCACAACGTGGCAGCAGAGACATCAGCCGGAAATAACAAGAACAAAACGTGAGAAGTAAATCAAAACATGGCAGTAGAGAGATCAGCCAGAAATGATAAGAACAAAACATGAGAAGTAAATCACAACGTGGCAGCAGAGAGATCAGCCGGAAATGACAAGAACAAAACGTGAGAAGTACATCAAAACATGGCAGCAGAGAGATCAGCCGGAAATGATAAGAACAAAACATGAGAAGTAAATCACAACGTGGCAGCATAGAGATCAGCCAGAAATGACTAGAGGAACACAATAGAAGTAAATCACAACGTGGCAGCAGAGAGATCAGCCAGAAATGATAAGAACAAAACGTTAGAAGTAAATTACAACGTGGCAGCAGAGAGATCAGCCAGAAATGATAAGAACAAAACGTTAGAAGTAAATCACAACGTGGCAGCAGAGATCAGCTGGAAATGACAAGTAGAAAACGTGAGAAGTAATTCACAACGTGGCAGCAGAGAGATCACCCAGAAACGACAAGTAGAAAACATGAGAAGTAAATCACAACGTGGCAGCAGAGAGATCAGCTGGAAATGACAAGAACAAAACGTGAGAAGTAAATCAAAACATGGCAGCAGAGAGATCAGCCAGAAATTATAAGAACAAAACGTGACAAGTAAATCACAACGTGGCAGCAGAGAGATCAGCCAGAAATGACAAATAGAAAACGTAAGAAGTAATTCACAACGTGGCAGCAGAGAGATCAGCCAGAAATGACTAGAGGAACACATGAGAAGTAAATCACAACGTGGCAGCAGAGAGATCAGCCAGAAATGACAAGAAAAAACATGAGAAGTAAATCACAACGTGGCAGCAGAGAGATCAGGCAGAAATGACTAGAGGAACACATGACAAGTAAATCACAATGTGGCAGCAGAGAGATCAGCCATAAATGATAAGAACAAAACGTGAGAAGTAAATCACAACGTGGCAGCAGAGAGATCAGGCAGAAATGACAAATAGAAAACTTAAGAAGTAATTCACAACGTGGCAGCAGAGAGATCAGCCAGAAATGACTAGAGGAACACATGAGAAGTAAATCACAACGTGGCAGCAGAGAGATCAGCCAGAAATGACAAGAAAAAAACATGAGAAGTAAATCACAACGTGGCAGCATAGAGATCAGCCAGAAATGACTAGAGGAACACATGAGAAGTAAATCACAACGTGGCAGCAGAGAGATCAGCCAGAGATGATAAGAACAACACGTTAGAAGTAAATCACAACGTGGCAGCAGACAGATCAGCCAGAAATGATAAGAATAAAACGTTAGAAGTAAATCACAACGTGGCAGCATAGAGATCACCCAGAAATGACTAGAGGAACACAATAGAAGTAAATCACAACGTGGCAGCAGAGAGATCAGCCAGAAATGATAAGAACAAAACGTTAGAAGTAAATCACAACGTGGCAGCAGAGAGATCAGCCAGAAATGATAAGAACAAAACGTTAGAAGTAAATCACAACGTGGCAGCAGAGATCAGCCAGAAATTACAAGTAGAAAACGTGAGAAGTAATTCACAACGTGGCAGCAGAGAGATCAGCCAGATATGACTAGAGGAACACATGAGAAGTAAATCACAACGTGGCAGCAGAGAGATCAGCCAGAAATGACTAGAGGAACACATCAGAAGTAAATCACAACGTGGCAGCAGGGAGATCAGCCAGAAATGACAGGAAGAAAACATGAGAAGTAAATCACAACGTGGCAGCAGAGACATCAGCCGGAAATAACAAGAACAAAACGTGAGAAGTAAATCAAAACATGGCAGTAGAGAGATCAGCCAGAAATGATAAGAACAAAACATGAGAAGTAAATCACAACGTGGCAGCAGAGAGATCAGCCGGAAATGACAAGAACAAAACGTGAGAAGTACATCAAAACATGGCAGCAGAGAGATCAGCCGGAAATGATAAGAACAAAACATGAGAAGTAAATCACAACGTGGCAGCATAGAGATCAGCCAGAAATGACTAGAGGAACACAATAGAAGTAAATCACAACGTGGCAGCAGAGAGATCAGCCAGAAATGATAAGAACAAAACGTTAGAAGTAAATTACAACGTGGCAGCAGAGAGATCAGCCAGAAATGATAAGAACAAAACGTTAGAAGTAAATCACAACGTGGCAGCAGAGATCAGCTGGAAATGACAAGTAGAAAACGTGAGAAGTAATTCACAACGTGGCAGCAGAGAGATCACCCAGAAACGACAAGTAGAAAACATGAGAAGTAAATCACAACGTGGCAGCAGAGAGATCAGCTGGAAATGACAAGAACAAAACGTGAGAAGTAAATCAAAACATGGCAGCAGAGAGATCAGCCAGAAATTATAAGAACAAAACGTGACAAGTAAATCACAACGTGGCAGCAGAGAGATCAGCCAGAAATGACAAATAGAAAACGTAAGAAGTAATTCACAACGTGGCAGCAGAGAGATCAGCCAGAAATGACTAGAGGAACACATGAGAAGTAAATCACAACGTGGCAGCAGAGAGATCAGCCAGAAATGACAAGAAAAAACATGAGAAGTAAATCACAACGTGGCAGCAGAGAGATCAGGCAGAAATGACTAGAGGAACACATGACAAGTAAATCACAATGTGGCAGCAGAGAGATCAGCCATAAATGATAAGAACAAAACGTGAGAAGTAAATCACAACGTGGCAGCAGAGAGATCAGGCAGAAATGACAAATAGAAAACTTAAGAAGTAATTCACAACGTGGCAGCAGAGAGATCAGCCAGAAATGACTAGAGGAACACATGAGAAGTAAATCACAACGTGGCAGCAGAGAGATCAGCCAGAAATGACAAGAAAAAAACATGAGAAGTAAATCACAACGTGGCAGCATAGAGATCAGCCAGAAATGACTAGAGGAACACATGAGAAGTAAATCACAACGTGGCAGCAGAGAGATCAGCCAGAGATGATAAGAACAACACGTTAGAAGTAAATCACAACGTGGCAGCAGACAGATCAGCCAGAAATGATAAGAATAAAACGTTAGAAGTAAATCACAACGTGGCAGCATAGAGATCACCCAGAAATGACTAGAGGAACACAATAGAAGTAAATCACAACGTGGCAGCAGAGAGATCAGCCAGAAATGATAAGAACAAAACGTTAGAAGTAAATCACAACGTGGCAGCAGAGAGATCAGCCAGAAATGATAAGAACAAAACGTTAGAAGTAAATCACAACGTGGCAGCAGAGATCAGCCAGAAATTACAAGTAGAAAACGTGAGAAGTAATTCACAACGTGGCAGCAGAGAGATCAGCCAGATATGACTAGAGGAACACATGAGAAGTAAATCACAACGTGGCAGCAGAGAGATCAGCCAGAAATGACAAGAAAAAACATGAGAAGTAAATCACAACGTGGCAGCATAGAGATCAGTCAGAAATGACTAGAGGAACACATGACAAGTAAATCACAATGTGGCAGCAGAGAGATCAGCCATAAATGATAAGAACAAAACGTGAGAAGTAAATCACAACGTGGCAGCAGAGAGATCAGGCAGAAATGACAAATAGAAAACTTAAGAAGTAATTCACAACGTGGCAGCATAGAGATCAGCCAGAAATGACTAGAGGAACACATGAGAAGTAAATCACAACGTGGCAGCAGAGAGATCAGCCAGAAATGATAAGAACAAAACGTTAGAAGTAAATCACAACGTGGCAGCAGAGAGATCAGCCAGAAATGATAAGAACAAAACGTTAGAAGTAAATCACAACGTGGCAGCAGAGAGATCAGGCAGAAATGATAAGAACAAAACGTTAGAAGTAAATCACAACGTGGCAGCAGAGAGATCAGCCAGAAATGATAAGAACAAAACGTTAGAAGTAAATCACAACGTGGCAGCAGAGAGATCACCCAGAAACGACAAGTAGAAAACATGAGAAGTAAATCACAACGTGGCAGCAGAGAGATCAGCCAGAAATGATAAGAACAAAACGTTAGAAGTAAATCACAACGTGGCAGCAGAGAGATCAGCCAGAAATGATAAGAACAAAACGTTAGAAGTAAATCACAACGTGGCAGCAGAGAGAGATCACCCAGAAACGACAAGTAGAAAACGTAAGAAGTAATTCACAACGTGGCAGCAGAGAGATCAGCCAGAAATGACTAGAGGAACACATGAGAAGTAAATCACAACGTGGCAGCAGAGAGATCAGCCAGAAATGACAAGAAAAAACATGAGAAGTAAATCACAATGTGGCAGCAGACAGATCAGCCAGAAATGATAAGAACAAAACGTTAGAAGTAAATCACAACGTGGCAGCAGAGATCAGCTGGAAATGACAAGTAGAAAACGTGAGAAGTAATTCACAACGTGGCAGCAGAGAGATCACCCAGAAACGACAAGTAGAAAACATGAGAAGTAAATCACAACGTGGCAGCAGAGAGATCAGCTGGAAATGACAAGAACAAAACGTGAGAAGTAAATCAAAACATGGCAGCAGAGAGATCAGCCAGAAATTATAAGAACAAAACGTGACAAGTAAATCACAACGTGGCAGCAGAGAGATCAGCCAGAAATGACAAATAGAAAACGTAAGAAGTAATTCACAACGTGGCAGCAGAGAGATCAGCCAGAAATGACTAGAGGAACACATGAGAAGTAAATCACAACGTGGCAGCAGAGAGATCAGCCAGAAATGACAAGAAAAAACATGAGAAGTAAATCACAACGTGGCAGCAGAGAGATCAGGCAGAAATGACTAGAGGAACACATGACAAGTAAATCACAATGTGGCAGCAGAGAGATCAGCCATAAATGATAAGAACAAAACGTGAGAAGTAAATCACAACGTGGCAGCAGAGAGATCAGGCAGAAATGACAAATAGAAAACTTAAGAAGTAATTCACAACGTGGCAGCAGAGAGATCAGCCAGAAATGATAAGAACAAAACGTTAGAAGTAAATCACAACGTGGCAGCAGAGATCAGCCAGAAATTACAAGTAGAAAACGTGAGAAGTAATTCACAACGTGGCAGCAGAGAGATCAGCCAGATATGACTAGAGGAACACATGAGAAGTAAATCACAACGTGGCAGCAGAGAGATCAGCCAGAAATGACAAGAAAAAACATGAGAAGTAAATCACAACGTGGCAGCATAGAGATCAGGCAGAAATGACTAGAGGAACACATGACAAGTAAATCACAATGTGGCAGCAGAGAGATCAGCCATAAATGATAAGAACAAAACGTGAGAAGTAAATCACAACGTGGCAGCAGAGAGATCAGGCAGAAATGACAAATAGAAAACTTAAGAAGTAATTCACAACGTGGCAGCATAGAGATCAGCCAGAAATGACTAGAGGAACACATGAGAAGTAAATCACAACGTGGCAGCAGAGAGATCAGCCAGAAATGATAAGAACAAAACGTTAGAAGTAAATCACAACGTGGCAGCAGAGAGATCAGCCAGAAATGATAAGAACAAAACGTTAGAAGTAAATCACAACGTGGCAGCAGAGAGATCACCCAGAAATGACTAGAGGAACACAATAGAAGTAAATCACAACGTGGCAGCAGAGAGATCAGCCAGAAATGATAAGAACAAAACGTTAGAAGTAAATCACAACGTGGCAGCAGAGAGATCAGCCAGAAATGATAAGAACAAAACGTTAGAAGTAAATCACAACGTGGCAGCAGAGAGATCACCCAGAAACGACAAGTAGAAAACATGAGAAGTAAATCACAACGTGGCAGCAGAGAGATCAGCCAGAAATGACAGGAAGAAAACATGAGAAGTAAATCACAACGTGGCAGCAGAGAGATCAGCCGGAAATGACAAGAACAAAACGTGAGAAGTAAATCAAAACATGGCAGCCTAGAGATCAGCCAGAAATTATAAGAACAAAACGTGAGAAGTAAATCACAACGTGGCAGCAGAGAGATCAGCCAGAAATGACAAATAGAAAACGTAAGAAGTAATTCACAACGTGGCAGCAGAGAGATCAGCCAGAAATGACTAGAGGAACACATGAGAAGTAAATCACAACGTGGCAGCAGAGAGATCAGCCAGAAATGACAAGAAAAAACATGAGAAGTAAATCACAATGTGGCAGCAGAGATCAGCCAGAAATGACGAGAGGAACACATGAGAAGTAAATCACAACGTGGTAGCAGAGAGATCAGCCAGAAATGACAAATAAGAAAACGTAAGAAGTAATTCACAAAGTGGCAGCAGAGAGATCAGCCAGAAATGACTAGAGGAACACATGAGAAGTAAATCACAACGTGGCAGCAGAGAGATCAGCCGGAAATGACAAGAACAAAACGTGAGAAGTAAATCACAACGTGGCAGCAGAGAGATCAGCCAGAAATGACTAGAGGAACACAATAGAAGTATATCACAACGTGGCAGCAGAGAGATCAGCCAGAAATGATAAGAACAAAACGTTAGAAGTAAATCACAACATGGCAGCAGAGAGATCAGCCAGAAATGATAAGAACAAAACGTTAGAAGTAAATCACAACGTGGCAGCAGAGATCAGCCAGAAATGACAAGTAGAAAACGTGAGAAGTAATTCACAAAGTGGCAGCAGAGAGATCAGCCAGAAATGACTTGAGAAACACATCAGAAGTAAATCACAACGTGGCAGCAGGGAGATCAGCCAGAAATGACAGGAAGAAAACATGAGAAGTAAATCACAACGTGGCAGCAGAGACATCAGCCGGAAATGACAAGAACAAAACGTGAGAATTAAATCAAAACATGGCAGCAGAGAGATCAGCCAGAAATGATAAGAACAGAACATGAGAAGTAAATCACAACGTGGCAGCAGAGAGATCAGCCGGAAATGACAAGAACAAAACGTGAGAAGTAAATCAAAACATGGCAGCAGAGAGATCAGCCAGAAATGATAAGAACAAAACATGAGAAGTAAATCACAACGTGGCAGCATAGAGATCAGCCAGAAATGACTAGAGGAACACAATAGAAGCAAATCACAACGTGGCAGCAGAGAGATCAGCCAGAAATGATAAGAACAAAACGTTAGAAGTAAATTACAACGTGGCAGCAGAGAGATCAGTCAGAAATGATAAGAACAAAACGTTAGAAGTAAATCACAACGTGGCAGCAGAGATCAGCTGGAAATGACAAGTAGAAAACGTGAGAAGTAATTCACAACGTGGCAGCAGAGAGATCACCCAGAAACGACAAGTAGAAAACATGAGAAGTAAATCACAACGTGGCAGCAGAGAGATCAGCTGGAAATGACAAGAACAAAACGTGAGAAGTAAATCAAAACATGGCAGCAGAGAGATCAGCCAGAAATTATAAGAACAAAACGTGACAAGTAAATCACAACGTGGCAGCAGAGAGATCAGCCAGAAATGACAAATAGAAAACGTAAGAAGTAATTCACAACTTGGCAGCAGAGAGATCAGCCAGAAATGACTAGAGGAACACATGAGAAGTAAATCACAACGTGGCAGCAGAGAGATCAGCCAGAAATGACAAGCAAAAACATGAGAAGTAAATCACAACGTGGCAGCAGAGAGATCAGGCAGAAATGACTAGAGGAACACATGACAAGTAAATCACAATGTGGCAGCAGAGAGATCGGCGATAAATGATAAGAACAAAACGTGAGAAGTAAATCACAACGTGGCAGCAGAGAGATCAGGCAGAAATGACAAATAGAAAACTTAAGAAGTAATTCACAACGTGGCAGCAGAGAGATCAGCCAGAAATGACTAGAGGAACACATGAGAAGTAAATCACAACGTGGCAGCAGAGAGATCAGCCAGAAATGACAAGAAAAAAACATGAGAAGTAAATCACAACGTGGCAGCATAGAGATCAGCCAGAAATGACTAGAGGAACACATGAGAAGTAAATCACAACGTGGCAGCAGAGAGATCAGCCAGAAATGATAAGAACAAAACGTTAGAAGTAAATCACAACGTGGCAGCAGACAGATCAGCCAGAAATGATAAGAACAAAACGTTAGAAGTAAATCACAACGTGGCAGCATAGAGATCACCCAGAAATGACTAGAGGAACACAATAGAAGTAAATCACAACGTGGCAGCAGAGAGATCAGCCAGAAACGATAAGAACAAAACGTTAGAAGTAAATCACAACGTGGCAGCAGAGAGATCAGCCAGAAATGATAAGAACAAAACGTTAGAAGTAAATCACAACGTGGCAGCAGAGATCAGCCAGAAATTACAAGTAGAAAACGTGAGAAGTAATTCACAACGTGGCAGCAGAGAGATCAGTCAGAAATGACTAGAGGAACACATGAGAAGTAAATCACAACGTGGCAGCAGAGAGATCAGCCAGAAATGACAAGAAAAAACATGAGAAGTAAATCACAACGTGGCAGCAGAGAGATCAGGCAGAAATGACAAATAGAAAACTTAAGAAGTAATTCACAACGTGGCAGCATAGAGATCAGCCAGAAATGACTAGAGGAACACATGAGAAGTAAATCACAACGTGGCAGCAGAGAGATCAGCCAGAAATGATAAGAACAAAACGTTAGAAGTAAATCACAACGTGGCAGCAGAGAGATCAGCCAGAAATGATAAGAACAAAACGTTAGAAGTAAATCACAACGTGGCAGCAGAGAGATCACCCAGAAATGACTAGAGGAACACAATAGAAGTAAATCACAACGTGGCAGCAGAGAGATCAGCCAGAAATGATAAGAACAAAACGTTAGAAGTAAATCACAACGTGGCAGCAGAGAGATCAGCCAGAAATGATAAGAACAAAACGTTAGAAGTAAATCACAACGTGGCAGCAGAGAGATCACCCAGAAACGACAAGTAGAAAACATGAGAAGTAAATCACAACGTGGCAGCAGAGAGATCAGCCAGAAATGACAGGAAGAAAACATGAGAAGTAAATCACAACGTGGCAGCAGAGAGATCAGCCGGAAATGACAAGAACAAAACGTGAGAAGTAAATCAAAACATGGCAGCAGATAGATCAGCCAGAAATTATAAGAACAAAACGTGAGAAGTAAATCACAACGTGGCAGCAGAGAGATCAGCCAGAAATGACAAATAGAAAACGTAAGAAGTAATTCACAACGTGGCAGCAGAGAGATCAGCCAGAAATGACTAGAGGAACACATGAGAAGTAAATCACAACGTGGCAGCAGAGAGATCAGCCAGAAATGACAAGAAAAAACATGAGAAGTAAATCACAATGTGGCAGCAGAGATGAGCCAGAAATGACGAGAGGAACACATGAGAAGTAAATCACAACGTGGTAGCAGAGAGATCAGCCAGAAATGACAAATAAGAAAACGTAAGAAGTAATTCACAAAGTGGCAGCAGAGAGATCAGCCAGAAATGACTAGAGGAACACATGAGAAGTAAATCACAACGTGGCAGCAGAGAGATCAGCCGGAAATGACAAGAACAAAACGTGAGAAGTAAATCACAACGTGGCAGCAGAGAGATCAGCCAGAAATGACTAGAGGAACACAATAGAAGTATATCACAACGTGGCAGCAGAGAGATCAGCCAGAAATGATAAGAACAAAACGTTAGAAGTAAATCACAACATGGCAGCAGAGAGATCAGCCAGAAATGATAAGAACAAAACGTTAGAAGTAAATCACAACGTGGCAGCAGAGATCAGCCAGAAATGACAAGTAGAAAACGTGAGAAGTAATTCACAAAGTGGCAGCAGAGAGATCAGCCAGAAATGACTTGAGAAACACATCAGAAGTAAATCACAACGTGGCAGCAGGGAGATCAGCCAGAAATGACAGGAAGAAAACATGAGAAGTAAATCACAACGTGGCAGCAGAGACATCAGCCGGAAATGACAAGAACAAAACGTGAGAATTAAATCAAAACATGGCAGCAGAGAGATCAGCCAGAAATGATAAGAACAGAACATGAGAAGTAAATCACAACGTGGCAGCAGAGAGATCAGCCGGAAATGACAAGAACAAAACGTGAGAAGTAAATCAAAACATGGCAGCAGAGAGATCAGCCAGAAATGATAAGAACAAAACATGAGAAGTAAATCACAACGTGGCAGCATAGAGATCAGCCAGAAATGACTAGAGGAACACAATAGAAGCAAATCACAACGTGGCAGCAGAGAGATCAGCCAGAAATGATAAGAACAAAACGTTAGAAGTAAATTACAACGTGGCAGCAGAGAGATCAGTCAGAAATGATAAGAACAAAACGTTAGAAGTAAATCACAACGTGGCAGCAGAGATCAGCTGGAAATGACAAGTAGAAAACGTGAGAAGTAATTCACAACGTGGCAGCAGAGAGATCACCCAGAAACGACAAGTAGAAAACATGAGAAGTAAATCACAACGTGGCAGCAGAGAGATCAGCTGGAAATGACAAGAACAAAACGTGAGAAGTAAATCAAAACATGGCAGCAGAGAGATCAGCCAGAAATTATAAGAACAAAACGTGACAAGTAAATCACAACGTGGCAGCAGAGAGATCAGCCAGAAATGACAAATAGAAAACGTAAGAAGTAATTCACAACTTGGCAGCAGAGAGATCAGCCAGAAATGACTAGAGGAACACATGAGAAGTAAATCACAACGTGGCAGCAGAGAGATCAGCCAGAAATGACAAGCAAAAACATGAGAAGTAAATCACAACGTGGCAGCAGAGAGATCAGGCAGAAATGACTAGAGGAACACATGACAAGTAAATCACAATGTGGCAGCAGAGAGATCGGCGATAAATGATAAGAACAAAACGTGAGAAGTAAATCACAACGTGGCAGCAGAGAGATCAGGCAGAAATGACAAATAGAAAACTTAAGAAGTAATTCACAACGTGGCAGCAGAGAGATCAGCCAGAAATGACTAGAGGAAAAAATGAGAAGTAAATCACAACGTGGCAGCAGAGAGATCAGCCAGAAATGACAAGAAAAAAACATGAGAAGTAAATCACAACGTGGCAGCATAGAGATCAGCCAGAAATGACTAGAGGAACACATGAGAAGTAAATCACAACGTGGCAGCAGAGAGATCAGCCAGAAATGATAAGAACAAAACGTTAGAAGTAAATCACAACGTGGCAGCAGACAGATCAGCCAGAAATGATAAGAACAAAACGTTAGAAGTAAATCACAACGTGGCAGCATAGAGATCACCCAGAAATGACTAGAGGAACACAATAGAAGTAAATCACAACGTGGCAGCAGAGAGATCAGCCAGAAACGATAAGAACAAAACGTTAGAAGTAAATCACAACGTGGCAGCAGAGAGATCAGCCAGAAATGATAAGAACAAAACGTTAGAAGTAAATCACAACGTGGCAGCAGAGATCAGCCAGAAATTACAAGTAGAAAACGTGAGAAGTAATTCACAACGTGGCAGCAGAGAGATCAGTCAGAAATGACTAGAGGAACACATGAGAAGTAAATCACAACGTGGCAGCAGAGAGATCAGCCAGAAATGACAAGAAAAAACATGAGAAGTAAATCACAACGTGGCAGCATAGAGATCAGGCAGAAATGACTAGAGGAACACATGACAAGTAAATCACAATGTGGAAGCAGAGAGATCAGCCATAAATGATAAGAACAAAACGTGAGAAGTAAATCACAACGTGGCAGCAGAGAGATCAGGCAGAAATGACAAATAGAAAACTTAAGAAGTAATTCACAACGTGGCAGCATAGAGATCAGCCAGAAATGACTAGAGGAACACATGAGAAGTAAATCACAACGTGGCAGCAGAGAGATCAGCCAGAAATGATAAGAACAAAACGTTAGAAGTAAATCACAACGTGGCAGCAGAGAGATCAGCCAGAAATGATAAGAACAAAACGTTAGAAGTAAATCACAACGTGGCAGCAGAGAGATCACCCAGAAATGACTAGAGGAACACAATAGAAGTAAATCACAACGTGGCAGCAGAGAGATCAGCCAGAAATGATAAGAACAAAACGTTAGAAGTAAATCACAACGTGGCAGCAGAGAGATCAGCCAGAAATGATAAGAACAAAACGTTAGAAGTAAATCACAACGTGGCAGCAGAGATCAGCCAGAAATTACAAGTAGAAAACGTGAGAAGTAATTCACAACGTGGCAGCAGAGAGATCACCCAGAAACGACAAGTAGAAAACATGAGAAGTATATCACAACGTGGCAGCAGAGAGATCAGCCAGAAATAACAGGAAGAAAACATGAGAAGTAAATCACAACGTGGCAGCAGAGAGATCAGCCATAAATGACAAATAGAAAACGTAAGAAGTAATTCACAACGTGGCAGCAGAGAGATCAGCCAGATATGACTAGAGGAACACATCAGAAGTAAATCACAACGTGGCAGCAGGGAGATCAGCCAGAAATGACAGGAAGAAAACATGAGAAGTAAATCACAACGTGGTAGCAGAGAGATCAGCCGGAAATGACAAGAACAAAACTTGAGAAGTAAATCAAAACATGGCAGCAGAGAGATCAGCCAGAAATGATAAGAACAAAACATGAGAAGTAAATCACAACGTGGCAGCATAGAGATCAGCCAGAAATGACTAGAGGAACACAATAGAAGTAAATCACAACGTGGCAGCAGAGAGATCAGCCAGAAATTATAAGAACAAAACGTTAGAAGTAAATCACAACGTGGCAGCAGAGAGATCAGCCAGAAATGATAAGAACAAAACGTTAGAAGTAAATCACAACGTGGCAGCAGAGATCAGCCAGAAATGACAAGTAGAAAACGTGAGAAGTAATTCACAACGTGGCAGCAGAGAGATCACCCAGAAACGACAAGTAGAAAACATGAGAAGTAAATCACAACGTGGCAGCAGAGAGATCAGCCAGAAATAACAGGAAGAAAACATGAGAAGTAAATCACAACGTGGCAGCAGAGAGATCAGCCGGAAATGACAAGAACAAAACGTGAGAAGTAAATCAAAACATGGCAGCAGAGAGATCAGCCAGAAATTATAAGAACAAAACGTGAGAAGTAAATCACAACGTGGCAGCAGAGAGATCAGCCAGAAATGACAAATAGAAAACGTAAGAAGTAAATCACAACGTGGCAGCAGAGAGATCAGCCAGAAATGACAAGAAAAAACATGAGAAGTAAATCACAACGTGGCAGCAGAGAGATCAGGCAGAAATGACTAGAGGAACACATGACAAGTAAATCACAATGTGGCAGCAGAGAGATCAGCCATAAATGATAAGAACAAAACGTGAGAAGTAAATCACAACGTGGCAGCAGAGAGATCAGGCAGAAATGACAAATAGAAAACTTAAGAAGTAATTCACAACGTGGCAGCACAGAGATCAGCCAGAAATTACTAGAGGAACACATGAGAAGTAAATCACAACGTGGCAGCAGAGAGATCAGCCAGAAATGACAAGAAAAAAACATGAGAAGTAAATCACAACGTGGCAGCATAGAGATCAGCCAGAAATGACTAGAGGAACACATGAGAAGTAAATCACAACGTGGCAGCAGAGAGATCAGGCAGAAATGATAAGAACAAAACGTTAGAAGTAAATCACAACGTGGCAGCAGACAGATCAGCCAGAAATGATAAGAACAAAACGTTAGAAGTAAATCACAACGTGGCAGCAGAGAGATCACCCAGAAATGACTAGAGGAACACAATAGAAGTAAATCACAACGTGGCAGCAGAGAGATCAGCCAGAAATTATAAGAACAAAACGTTATAAGTAAATCACAACGTGGCAGCAGAGAGATCAGCCTGAAATGATAAGAACAAAACGTTAGAAGTAAATCACAACGTGGCAGCAGAGATCAGCCAGAAATGACAAGTAGAAAACGTGAGAAGTAATTCACAACGTGGCAGCAGAGAGATCACCCAGAAACGACAAGTAGAAAACATGAGAAGTAAATCACAACGTGGCAGCAGAGAGATCAGCCGGAAATGACAAGAACAAAACGTGAGAAGTAAATCAAAACATGGCAGCAGAGAGATCAGCCAGAAATTATAAGAACAAAACGTGAGAAGTAAATCACAACGTGGCAGCAGAGAGATCAGCCAGAAATGACAAATAGAAAACGTAAGAAGTAATTCACAACGTGGCAGCAGAGAGATCAGCCAGAAATGACTAGAGGAACACATGAGAAGTAAATCACAACGTGGCAGCAGAGAGATCAGCCAGAAATGACAAGAAAAAACATGAGAAGTAAATCACAACGTGGCAGCAGAGAGATCAGGCAGAAATGACTAGAGGAACACATGACAAGTAAATCACAATGTGGCAGCAGAGAGATCAGCCATAGATGATAAGAACAAAACGTGAGAAGTAAATCACAACGTGGCAGCAGAGAGATCAGGCAGAAATGACAAATAGAAAACTTAAGAAGTAATTCACAACGTGGCAGCACAGAGATCAGCCAGAAATTACTAGAGGAACACATGAGAAGTAAATCACAACGTGGCAGCAGAGAGATCAGCTAGAAATGACAAGAAAAAAACATGAGAAGTAAATCACAACGTGGCAGCATAGAGATCAGCCAGAAATGACTAGAGGAACACATGAGAAGTAAATCACAACGTGGCAGCAGAGAGATCAGCCAGAAATGATAAGAACAAAACGTTAGAAGTAAATCACAACGTGGCAGCAGAGAGATCACCCAGAAATGACTAGAGGAACACAATAGAAGTAAATCACAACGTGGCAGCAGAGAGATCAGCCAGAAATGATAAGAACAAAACGTTAGAAGTAAATCACAACGTGGCAGCAGAGAGATCAGCCAGAAATGATAAGAACAAAACGTTAGAAGTAAATCACAACGTGGCAGCAGAGATCAGCCAGAAATTACAAGTAGAAAACGTGAGAAGTAATTCACAACGTGGCAGCAGAGAGATCACCCAGAAACGACAAGTAGAAAACATGAGAAGTAAATCACAACGTGGCAGCAGAGAGATCAGCCAGAAATAACAGGAAGAAAACATGAGAAGTAAATCACAACGTGGCAGCAGAGAGATCAGCCGGAAATGACAAGAACAAAATGTGAGAAGTAAATCAAAACATGGCAGCAGAGAGATCAGCCAGAAATTATAAGAACAAAACGTGAGAAGTAAATCACAACGTTGTAGCAGAGAGATCAGCTATAAATGACAAATAGAAAACGTAAGAAGTAATTCACAACGTGGCAGCAGAGAGATCAGCCAGAAATGACTAGAGGAACACATCAGAAGTAAATCACAACGTGGCAGTAGAGAGATCAGCCAGAAATGACTAGAGGAAAACATGACAAGTAAATCACAACGTGGCAGCAGAGAGATCAGCCATAAATGATAAGAACACAACTTGAGAAGTAAATCAAAACATGGCAGCAGAGAGATCAGCCAGAAATGATAAGAACAAAACATGAGAAGTAAATCACAACGTGGCAGTAGAGAGATCAGCCGGAAATGACAAGAACAAAACGTGAGAAGTAAATCAAAACATGGCAGCAGAGAGATCAGCCAGAAATGATAAGAACAAAACATGAGAAGTAAATCACAACGTGGCAGCATAGAGATCAGCCAGAAATGACTAGAGGAACACAATAGAAGTAAATCACAACGTGGCAGCAGAGAGATCAGCCAGAAATGATAAGAACAAAACGTTAGAAGTAAATCACAACGTGGCAGCAGAGAGATCAGCCAGAAATGATAAGAACAAAACGTTAGAAGTAAATCACAACGTGGCAGCAGAGATCAGCCAGAAATGACAAGTAGAAAACGTGAGAAGTAATTCACAACGTGGCAGCAGAGAGATCACCCAGAAACGACAAGTAGAAAACATGAGAAGTAAATCACAACGTGGCAGCAGAGAGATCAGCCAGAAATAACAGGAAGAAAACATGAGAAGTAAATCACAACGTGGCAGCAGAGAGATCAGCCAGAAATGACAAGAACAAAACGTGAGAAGTAAATCAAAACATGGCAGCAGAGAGATCAGCCAGAAATTATAAGAACAAAACGTGAGAAGTAAATCACAACGTGGCAGCAGAGAGATCAGCCAGAAATGACAAATAGAAAACGTAAGAAGTAATTCACAACGTGGCAGCAGAGAGATCAGCCAGAAATGACTAGAGGAACACATGAGAAGTAAATCACAACGTGGCAGCAGAGAGATCAGCCAGAAATGACAAGAAAAAACATGAGAAGTAAATCACAACGTGGCAGCAGAGAGATCAGGCAGAAATGACTAGAGGAACACATGACAAGTAAATCACAACGTGGCAGCATAGAGATCAGCCAGAAATGATAAGAACAAAACGTTAGAAGTAAATCACAACGTGGCAGCAGAGAGATCACCCAGAAATGACTAGAGGAACACAATAGAAGTAAATCACAACGTGGCAGCAGAGAGATCAGCCGGAAATGACAAGAACAAAACGTGAGAAGTAAATCAAAACATGGCAGCAGAGAGATCAGCCAGAAATTATAAGAACAAAACGTGAGAAGTAAATCACAACGTGGCAGCAGAGAGATCAGCCAGAAATGACAAATAGAAAACGTAAGAAGTAATTCACAACGTGGCAGCAGAGAGATCAGCCAGAAATGACTAGAGGAACACATGAGAAGTAAATCACAACGTGGCAGCAGAGAGATCAGCCAGAAATGACAAGAAAAAACATGAGAAGTAAATCACAACGTGGCAGCAGAGAGATCAGCCAGAAATGATTAGAACAAAACGTGAGAAGTAAATCACACCGTGGCAGCAGAGAGATCAGGCAGAAATGACAAATAGAAAACTTAAGAAGTAATTCACAACGTGGCAGCAGAGAGATCAGCCAGAAATGACTAGAGGAACACATGAGAAGTAAATCACAACGTGGCAGCAGAGAGATCAGCCAGAAATGACAAGAAAAAAACATGAGAAGTAAATCACAACGTGGCAGCATAGAGATCAGCCAAAAATGACTAGAGGAACACATGAGAAGTAAATCACAACGTGGCAGCAGAGAGATCAGCCAGAAATGATAAGAACAAAACGTTAGAAGTAAATCACAACGTGGCAGCAGACAGATCAGCCAGAAATGATAAGAACAAAACGTTAGAAGTAAATCACAACGTGGCAGCAGAGAGATCACCCAGAAATGACTAGAGGAACACAATAGAAGTAAATCACAACGTGGCAGCAGAGAGATCAGCCAGAAATGATAAGAACAAAACGTTAGAAGTAAATCACAACGTGGCAGCAGAGAGATTAGCCAGAAATGATAAGAACAAAACGTTAGAAGTAAATCACAACGTGGCAGCAGAGATCAGCCAGAAATTACAAGTAGAAAACGTGAGAAGTAATTCACAACGTGGCAGCAGAGAGATCACCCAGAAACGACAAGTAGAAAACATGAGAAGTAAATCACAACGTGGCAGCAGAGAGATCAGCCAGAAATAACAGGAAGAAAACATGAGAAGTAAATCACAACGTGGCAGCAGAGAGATCAGCCAGAAATGACAAGAACAAAACGTGAGAAGTAAATCAAAACATGGCAGCAGAGAGATCAGCCAGAAATTATAAGAACAAAACGTGAGAAGTAAATCACAACGTGGCAGCAGAGAGATCAGCCAGAAATGACAAATAGAAAACGTAAGAAGTAATTCACAACGTGGCAGCAGAGAGATCAGCCAGAAATGACTAGAGGAACACATGAGAAGTAAATCACAACGTGGCAGCAGAGAGATCAGCCAGAAATGACAAGAAAAAACATGAGAAGTAAATCACAACGTGGCAGCAGAGAGATCAGGCAGAAATGACTAGAGGAACACATGACAAGTAAATCACAACGTGGCAGCATAGAGATCAGCCAGAAATGATAAGAACAAAACGTTAGAAGTAAATCACAACGTGGCAGCAGAGAGATCACCCAGAAATGACTAGAGGAACACAATAGAAGTAAATCACAACGTGGCAGCAGAGAGATCAGCCGGAAATGACAAGAACAAAACGTGAGAAGTAAATCAAAACATGGCAGCAGAGAGATCAGCCAGAAATTATAAGAACAAAACGTGAGAAGTAAATCACAACGTGGCAGCAGAGAGATCAGCCAGAAATGACAAATAGAAAACGTAAGAAGTAATTCACAACGTGGCAGCAGAGAGATCAGCCAGAAATGACTAGAGGAACACATGAGAAGTAAATCACAACGTGGCAGCAGAGAGATCAGCCAGAAATGACAAGAAAAAACATGAGAAGTAAATCACAACGTGGCAGCAGAGAGATCAGCCAGAAATGATTAGAACAAAACGTGAGAAGTAAATCACACCGTGGCAGCAGAGAGATCAGGCAGAAATGACAAATAGAAAACTTAAGAAGTAATTCACAACGTGGCAGCAGAGAGATCAGCCAGAAATGACTAGAGGAACACATGAGAAGTAAATCACAACGTGGCAGCAGAGAGATCAGCCAGAAATGACAAGAAAAAAACATGAGAAGTAAATCACAACGTGGCAGCATAGAGATCAGCCAAAAATGACTAGAGGAACACATGAGAAGTAAATCACAACGTGGCAGCAGAGAGATCAGCCAGAAATGATAAGAACAAAACGTTAGAAGTAAATCACAACGTGGCAGCAGACAGATCAGCCAGAAATGATAAGAACAAAACGTTAGAAGTAAATCACAACGTGGCAGCAGAGAGATCACCCAGAAATGACTAGAGGAACACAATAGAAGTAAATCACAACGTGGCAGCAGAGAGATCAGCCAGAAATGATAAGAACAAAACGTTAGAAGTAAATCACAACGTGGCAGCAGAGAGATTAGCCAGAAATGATAAGAACAAAACGTTAGAAGTAAATCACAACGTGGCAGCAGAGATCAGCCAGAAATTACAAGTAGAAAACGTGAGAAGTAATTCACAACGTGGCAGCAGAGAGATCACCCAGAAACGACAAGTAGAAAACATGAGAAGTAAATCACAACGTGGCAGCAGAGAGATCAGCCAGAAATAACAGGAAGAAAACATGAGAAGTAAATCACAACGTGGCAGCAGAGAGATCAGCCGGAAATGACAAGAACAAAACGTGAGAAGTAAATCAAAACATGGCAGCAGAGAGATCAGCCAGAAATTATAAGAACAAAACGTGAGAAGTAAATCACAATGTTGTAGCAGAGAGATCAGCTATAAATGACAAATAGAAAACGTAAGAAGTAATTCACAACGTGGCAGCAGAGAGATCAGCCAGAAATGACTAGAGGAACACATCAGAAGTAAATCACAACGTGGCAGTAGAGAGATCAGCCAGAAATGACTAGAGGAAAACATGACAAGTAAATCACAACGTG
The DNA here is from genome assembly GCA_022114975.2 of Lampris megalopsis. Lineage (NCBI taxonomy): Eukaryota > Metazoa > Chordata > Actinopteri > Lampriformes > Lampridae > Lampris > Lampris megalopsis. The sequence continues at coordinate 1,103,422 of JAJHIY020000614.1, forward strand.
GCAGCAGAGAGATCAGCCATAAATGATAAGAACACAACTTGAGAAGTAAATCAAAACATGGCAGCAGAGAGATCAGCCAGAAATGATAAGAACAAAACATGAGAAGTAAATCACAACGTGGCAGCATAGAGATCAGCCAGAAATGACTAGAGGAACACAATAGAAGTAAATCACAACGTGGCAGCAGAGAGATCAGCCAGAAATGATAAGAACAAAACGTTAGAAGTAAATCACAACGTGGCAGCAGAGAGATCAGCCAGAAATGATAAGAACAAAACGTTAGAAGTAAATCACAACGTGGCAGCAGAGATCAGCCAGAAATGACAAGTAGAAAACGTGAGAAGTAATTCACAACGTGGCAGCAGAGAGATCACCCAGAAATGACTAGAGGAACACAATAGAAGTAAATCACAACGTGGCAGCAGAGAGATCAGCCAGAAATGATAAGAACAAAACGTTAGAAGTAAATCACAACGTGGCAGCAGAGAGATCAGCCAGAAATGATAAGAACAAAACGTTAGAAGTAAATCACAACGTGGCAGCAGAGATCAGCCAGAAATTACAAGTAGAAAACGTGAGAAGTAATTCACAACGTGGCAGCAGAGAGATCACCCAGAAACGACAAGTAGAAAACATGAGAAGTAAATCACAACGTGGCAGCAGAGAGATCAGCCAGAAATAACAGGAAGAAAACATGAGAAGTAAATCACAACGTGGCAGCAGAGAGATCAGCCGGAAATGACTAGAGGAAAACATGACAAGTAAATCACAACGTGGCAGCAGAGAGATCAGCCATAAATGATAAGAACAAAACGTGAGAAGTAAATCACAACGTGGCAGCAGAGAGATCAGGCAGAAATGACAAATAGAAAACTTAAGAAGTAATTCACAACGTGGCAGCACAGAGATCAGCCAGAAATTACTAGAGGAACACATGAGAAGTAAATCACAACGTGGCAGCAGAGAGATCAGCCAGAAATGACAAGAAAAAAACATGAGAAGTAAATCACAACGTGGCAGCATAGAGATCAGCCAGAAATGACTAGAGGAACACATGAGAAGTAAATCACAACGTGGCAGCAGAGAGATCAGGCAGAAATGATAAGAACAAAACGTTAGAAGTAAATCACAACGTGGCAGCAGACAGATCAGCCAGAAATGATAAGAACAAAACGTTAGAAGTAAATCACAACGTGGCAGCAGAGAGATCACCCAGAAATGACTAGAGGAACACAATAGAAGTAAATCACAACGTGGCAGCAGAGAGATCAGCCAGAAATTATAAGAATAAACGTTATAAGTAAATCACAACGTGGCAGCAGAGAGATCAGGCAGAAATGATAAGAACAAAACGTTAGAAGTAAATCACAACGTGGCAGCAGACAGATCAGCCAGAAATGATAAGAACAAAACGTTAGAAGTAAATCACAACGTGGCAGCAGAGAGATCACCCAGAAATGACTAGAGGAACACAATAGAAGTAAATCACAACGTGGCAGCAGAGAGATCAGCCAGAAATTATAAGAACAAAACGTTATAAGTAAATCACAACGTGGCAGCAGAGAGATCAGCCTGAAATGATAAGAACAAAACGTTAGAAGTAAATCACAACGTGGCAGCAGAGATCAGCCAGAAATGACAAGTAGAAAACGTGAGAAGTAATTCACAACGTGGCAGCAGAGAGATCACCCAGAAACGACAAGTAGAAAACATGAGAAGTAAATCACAACGTGGCAGCAGAGAGATCAGCCGGAAATGACAAGAACAAAACGTGAGAAGTAAATCAAAACATGGCAGCAGAGAGATCAGCCAGAAATTATAAGAACAAAACGTGAGAAGTAAATCACAACGTGGCAGCAGAGAGATCAGCCAGAAATGACAAATAGAAAACGTAAGAAGTAAATCACAACGTGGCAGCAGAGAGATCAGCCAGAAATGACAAGAAAAAACATGAGAAGTAAATCACAACGTGGCAGCAGAGAGATCAGGCAGAAATGACTAGAGGAACACATGACAAGTAAATCACAATGTGGCAGCAGAGAGATCAGCCATAAATGATAAGAACAAAACGTGAGAAGTAAATCACAACGTGGCAGCAGAGAGATCAGGCAGAAATGACAAATAGAAAACTTAAGAAGTAATTCACAACGTGGCAGCACAGAGATCAGCCAGAAATTACTAGAGGAACACATGAGAAGTAAATCACAACGTGGCAGCAGAGAGATCAGCCAGAAATGACAAGAAAAAAACATGAGAAGTAAATCACAACGTGGCAGCATAGAGATCAGCCAGAAATGACTAGAGGAACACATGAGAAGTAAATCACAACGTGGCAGCAGAGAGATCAGGCAGAAATGATAAGAACAAAACGTTAGAAGTAAATCACAACGTGGCAGCAGACAGATCAGCCAGAAATGATAAGAACAAAACGTTAGAAGTAAATCACAACGTGGCAGCAGAGAGATCACCCAGAAATGACTAGAGGAACACAATAGAAGTAAATCACAACGTGGCAGCAGAGAGATCAGCCAGAAATTATAAGAACAAAACGTTATAAGTAAATCACAACGTGGCAGCAGAGAGATCAGCCTGAAATGATAAGAACAAAACGTTAGAAGTAAATCACAACGTGGCAGCAGAGATCAGCCAGAAATGACAAGTAGAAAACGTGAGAAGTAATTCACAACGTGGCAGCAGAGAGATCACCCAGAAACGACAAGTAGAAAACATGAGAAGTAAATCACAACGTGGCAGCAGAGAGATCAGCCGGAAATGACAAGAACAAAACGTGAGAAGTAAATCAAAACATGGCAGCAGAGAGATCAGCCAGAAATTATAAGAACAAAACGTGAGAAGTAAATCACAACGTGGCAGCAGAGAGATCAGCCAGAAATGACAAATAGAAAACGTAAGAAGTAATTCACAACGTGGCAGCAGAGAGATCAGCCAGAAATGACTAGAGGAACACATGAGAAGTAAATCACAACGTGGCAGCAGAGAGATCAGCCAGAAATGACAAGAAAAAACATGAGAAGTAAATCACAACGTGGCAGCAGAGAGATCAGGCAGAAATGACTAGAGGAACACATGACAAGTAAATCACAATGTGGCAGCAGAGAGATCAGCCATAGATGATAAGAACAAAACGTGAGAAGTAAATCACAACGTGGCAGCAGAGAGATCAGGCAGAAATGACAAATAGAAAACTTAAGAAGTAATTCACAACGTGGCAGCACAGAGATCAGCCAGAAATTACTAGAGGAACACATGAGAAGTAAATCACAACGTGGCAGCAGAGAGATCAGCTAGAAATGACAAGAAAAAAACATGAGAAGTAAATCACAACGTGGCAGCATAGAGATCAGCCAGAAATGACTAGAGGAACACATGAGAAGTAAATCACAACGTGGCAGCAGAGAGATCAGCCAGAAATGATAAGAACAAAACGTTAGAAGTAAATCACAACGTGGCAGCAGACAGATCAGCCAGAAATGATAAGAACAAAACGTTAGAAGTAAATCACAACGTGGCAGCAGAGAGATCACCCAGAAATGACTAGAGGAACACAATAGAAGTAAATCACAACGTGGCAGCAGAGAGATCAGCCAGAAATGATAAGAACAAAACGTTAGAAGTAAATCACAACGTGGCAGCAGAGAGATCAGCCAGAAATGATAAGAACAAAACGTTAGAAGTAAATCACAACGTGGCAGCAGAGATCAGCCAGAAATTACAAGTAGAAAACGTGAGAAGTAATTCACAACGTGGCAGCAGAGAGATCACCCAGAAACGACAAGTAGAAAACATGAGAAGTAAATCACAACGTGGCAGCAGAGAGATCAGCCAGAAATAACAGGAAGAAAACATGAGAAGTAAATCACAACGTGGCAGCAGAGAGATCAGCCGGAAATGACAAGAACAAAATGTGAGAAGTAAATCAAAACATGGCAGCAGAGAGATCAGCCAGAAATTATAAGAACAAAACGTGAGAAGTAAATCACAACGTTGTAGCAGAGAGATCAGCTATAAATGACAAATAGAAAACGTAAGAAGTAATTCACAAGTGGCAGCAGAGAGATCAGCCAGAAATGACTAGAGGAACACATCAGAAGTAAATCACAACGTGGCAGTAGAGAGATCAGCCAGAAATGACTAGAGGAAAACATGACAAGTAAATCACAACGTGGCAGCAGAGAGATCAGCCATAAATGATAAGAACACAACTTGAGAAGTAAATCAAAACATGGCAGCAGAGAGATCAGCCAGAAATGATAAGAACAAAACATGAGAAGTAAATCACAACGTGGCAGTAGAGAGATCAGCCGGAAATGACAAGAACAAAACGTGAGAAGTAAATCAAAACATGGCAGCAGAGAGATCAGCCAGAAATGATAAGAACAAAACATGAGAAGTAAATCACAACGTGGCAGCATAGAGATCAGCCAGAAATGACTAGAGGAACACAATAGAAGTAAATCACAACGTGGCAGCAGAGAGATCAGCCAGAAATGATAAGAACAAAACGTTAGAAGTAAATCACAACGTGGCAGCAGAGAGATCAGCCAGAAATGATAAGAACAAAACGTTAGAAGTAAATCACAACGTGGCAGCAGAGATCAGCCAGAAATGACAAGTAGAAAACGTGAGAAGTAATTCACAACGTGGCAGCAGAGAGATCACCCAGAAACGACAAGTAGAAAACATGAGAAGTAAATCACAACGTGGCAGCAGAGAGATCACCCAGAAATGACTAGATGAACACAATAGAAGTAAATCACAACGTGGCAGCAGAGAGATCAGCCGGAAATGACAAGAACAAAACGTGAGAAGTAAATCAAAACATGGCAGCAGAGAGATCAGCCAGAAATTATAAGAACAAAACGTGAGAAGTAAATCACAACGTGGCAGCAGAGAGATCAGCCAGAAATGACAAATAGAAAACGTAAGAAGTAATTCACAACGTGGCAGCAGAGAGATCAGCCAGAAATGACTAGAGGAACACATGAGAAGTAAATCACAACGTGGCAGCAGAGAGATCAGCCAGAAATGACAAGAAAAAACATGAGAAGTAAATCACAACGTGGCAGCAGAGAGATCAGCCAGAAATGATTAGAACAAAACGTGAGAAGTAAATCACACCGTGGCAGCAGAGAGATCAGGCAGAAATGACAAATAGAAAACTTAAGAAGTAATTCACAACGTGGCAGCAGAGAGATCAGCCAGAAATGACTAGAGGAACACATGAGAAGTAAATCACAACGTGGCAGCAGAGAGATCAGCCAGAAATGACAAGAAAAAAACATGAGAAGTAAATCACAACGTGGCAGCATAGAGATCAGCCAAAAATGACTAGAGGAACACATGAGAAGTAAATCACAACGTGGCAGCAGAGAGATCAGCCAGAAATGATAAGAACAAAACGTTAGAAGTAAATCACAACGTGGCAGCAGACAGATCAGCCAGAAATGATAAGAACAAAACGTTAGAAGTAAATCACAACGTGGCAGCAGAGAGATCACCCAGAAATGACTAGAGGAACACAATAGAAGTAAATCACAACGTGGCAGCAGAGAGATCAGCCAGAAATGATAAGAACAAAACGTTAGAAGTAAATCACAACGTGGCAGCAGAGAGATCAGCCAGAAATGATAAGAACAAAACGTTAGAAGTAAATCACAACGTGGCAGCAGAGATCAGCCAGAAATTACAAGTAGAAAACGTGAGAAGTAATTCACAACGTGGCAGCAGAGAGATCACCCAGAAACGACAAGTAGAAAACATGAGAAGTAAATCACAACGTGGCAGCAGAGAGATCAGCCAGAAATAACAGGAAGAAAACATGAGAAGTAAATCACAACGTGGCAGCAGAGAGATCAGCCGGAAATGACAAGAACAAAACGTGAGAAGTAAATCAAAACATGGCAGCAGAGAGATCAGCCAGAAATTATAAGAACAAAACGTGAGAAGTAAATCACAATGTTGTAGCAGAGAGATCAGCTATAAATGACAAATAGAAAACGTAAGAAGTAATTCACAACGTGGCAGCAGAGAGATCAGCCAGAAATGACTAGAGGAACACATCAGAAGTAAATCACAACGTGGCAGTAGAGAGATCAGCCAGAAATGACTAGAGGAAAACATGACAAGTAAATCACAACGTGGCAGCAGAGAGATCAGCCATAAATGATAAGAACACAACTTGAGAAGTAAATCAAAACATGGCAGCAGAGAGATCAGCCAGAAATGATAAGAACAAAACATGAGAAGTAAATCACAACGTGGCAGCATAGAGATCAGCCAGAAATGACTAGAGGAACACAATAGAAGTAAATCACAACGTGGCAGCAGAGAGATCAGCCAGAAATGATAAGAACAAAACGTTAGAAGTAAATCACAACGTGGCAGCAGAGAGATCAGCCAGAAATGATAAGAACAAAACGTTAGAAGTAAATCACAACGTGGCAGCAGAGATCAGCCAGAAATGACAAGTAGAAAACGTGAGAAGTAATTCACAACGTGGCAGCAGAGAGATCACCCAGAAATGACTAGAGGAACACAATAGAAGTAAATCACAACGTGGCAGCAGAGAGATCAGCCAGAAATGATAAGAACAAAACGTTAGAAGTAAATCACAACGTGGCAGCAGAGAGATCAGCCAGAAATGATAAGAACAAAACGTTAGAAGTAAATCACAACGTGGCAGCAGAGATCAGCCAGAAATTACAAGTAGAAAACGTGAGAAGTAATTCACAACGTGGCAGCAGAGAGATCACCCAGAAACGACAAGTAGAAAACATGAGAAGTAAATCACAACGTGGCAGCAGAGAGATCAGCCAGAAATAACAGGAAGAAAACATGAGAAGTAAATCACAACGTGGCAGCAGAGAGATCAGCCGGAAATGACAAGAACAAAATGTGAGAAGTAAATCAAAACATGGCAGCAGAGAGATCAGCCAGAAATTATAAGAACAAAACGTGAGAAGTAAATCACAACGTTGTAGCAGAGAGATCAGCTATAAATGACAAATAGAAAACGTAAGAAGTAATTCACAACGTGGCAGCAGAGAGATCAGCCAGAAATGACTAGAGGAACACATCAGAAGTAAATCACAACGTGGCAGTAGAGAGATCAGCCAGAAATGACTAGAGGAAAACATGACAAGTAAATCACAACGTGGCAGCAGAGAGATCAGCCATAAATGATAAGAACACAACTTGAGAAGTAAATCAAAACATGGCAGCAGAGAGATCAGCCAGAAATGATAAGAACAAAACATGAGAAGTAAATCACAACGTGGCAGTAGAGAGATCAGCCGGAAATGACAAGAACAAAACGTGAGAAGTAAATCAAAACATGGCAGCAGAGAGATCAGCCAGAAATGATAAGAACAAAACATGAGAAGTAAATCACAACGTGGCAGCATAGAGATCAGCCAGAAATGACTAGAGGAACACAATAGAAGTAAATCACAACGTGGCAGCAGAGAGATCAGCCAGAAATGATAAGAACAAAACGTTAGAAGTAAATCACAACGTGGCAGCAGAGAGATCAGCCAGAAATGATAAGAACAAAACGTTAGAAGTAAATCACAACGTGGCAGCAGAGATCAGCCAGAAATGACAAGTAGAAAACGTGAGAAGTAATTCACAACGTGGCAGCAGAGAGATCACCCAGAAACGACAAGTAGAAAACATGAGAAGTAAATCACAACGTGGCAGCAGAGAGATCAGCCAGAAATAACAGGAAGAAAACATGAGAAGTAAATCACAACGTGGCAGCAGAGAGATCAGCCAGAAATGACAAGAACAAAACGTGAGAAGTAAATCAAAACATGGCAGCAGAGAGATCAGCCAGAAATTATAAGAACAAAACGTGAGAAGTAAATCACAACGTGGCAGCAGAGAGATCAGCCAGAAATGACAAATAGAAAACGTAAGAAGTAATTCACAACGTGGCAGCAGAGAGATCAGCCAGAAATGACTAGAGGAACACATGAGAAGTAAATCACAACGTGGCAGCAGAGAGATCAGCCAGAAATGATAAGAACAAAACGTTAGAAGTAAATCACAACGTGGCAGCAGAGAGATCAGGCAGAAATGACTAGAGGAACACATGACAAGTAAATCACAACGTGGCAGCATAGAGATCAGCCAGAAATGATAAGAACAAAACGTTAGAAGTAAATCACAACGTGGCAGCAGAGAGATCACCCAGAAATGACTAGAGGAACACAATAGAAGTAAATCACAACGTGGCAGCAGAGAGATCAGCCGGAAATGACAAGAACAAAACGTGAGAAGTAAATCAAAACATGGCAGCAGAGAGATCAGCCAGAAATTATAAGAACAAAACGTGAGAAGTAAATCACAACGTGGCAGCAGAGAGATCAGCCAGAAATGACAAATAGAAAACGTAAGAAGTAATTCACAACGTGGCAGCAGAGAGATCAGCCAGAAATGACTAGAGGAACACATGAGAAGTAAATCACAACGTGGCAGCAGAGAGATCAGCCAGAAATGACAAGAAAAAACATGAGAAGTAAATCACAACGTGGCAGCAGAGAGATCAGCCAGAAATGATTAGAACAAAACGTGAGAAGTAAATCACACCGTGGCAGCAGAGAGATCAGGCAGAAATGACAAATAGAAAACTTAAGAAGTAATTCACAACGTGGCAGCAGAGAGATCAGCCAGAAATGACTAGAGGAACACATGAGAAGTAAATCACAACGTGGCAGCAGAGAGATCAGCCAGGAATGACAAGAAAAAAACATGAGAAGTAAATCACAACGTGGCAGCATAGAGATCAGCCAAAAATGACTAGAGGAACACATGAGAAGTAAATCACCACGTGGCAGCATAGAGATCAGCCAGAAATGATAAGAACAAAACGTTAGAAGTAAATCACAACGTGGCAGCAGACAGATCAGCCAGAAATGATAAGAACAAAACGTTAGAAGTAAATCACAACGTGGCAGCAGAGAGATCACCCAGAAATGACTAGAGGAACACAATAGAAGTAAATCACAACGTGGCAGCAGAGAGATCAGCCAGAAATGATAAGAACAAAACGTTAGAAGTAAATCACAACGTGGCAGCAGAGAGATCAGCCAGAAATGATAAGAACAAAACGTTAGAAGTAAATCACAACGTGGCAGCAGAGATCAGCCAGAAATTACAAGTAGAAAACGTGAGAAGTAATTCACAACGTGGCAGCAGAGAGATCACCCAGAAACGACAAGTAGAAAACATGAGAAGTAAATCACAACGTGGCAGCAGAGAGATCAGCCAGAAATAACAGGAAGAAAACATGAGAAGTAAATCACAACGTGGCAGCAGAGAGATCAGCCGGAAATGACAAGAACAAAACGTGAGAAGTAAATCAAAACATGGCAGCAGAGAGATCAGCCAGAAATTATAAGAACAAAACGTGAGAAGTAAATCACAATGTTGTAGCAGAGAGATCAGCTATAAATGACAAATAGAAAACGTAAGAAGTAATTCACAACGTGGCAGCAGAGAGATCAGCCAGAAATGACTAGAGGAACACATCAGAAGTAAATCACAACGTGGCAGTAGAGAGATCAGCCAGAAATGACTAGAGGAAAACATGACAAGTAAATCACAACGTGGCAGCAGAGAGATCAGCCATAAATGATAAGAACACAACTTGAGAAGTAAATCAAAACATGGCAGCAGAGAGATCAGCCAGAAATGATAAGAACAAAACATGAGAAGTAAATCACAACGTGGCAGCATAGAGATCAGCCAGAAATGACTAGAGGAACACAATAGAAGTAAATCACAACGTGGCAGCAGAGAGATCAGCCAGAAATGATAAGAACAAAACGTTAGAAGTAAATCACAACGTGGCAGCAGAGAGATCAGCCAGAAATGATAAGAACAAAACGTTAGAAGTAAATCACAACGTGGCAGCAGAGATCAGCCAGAAATGACAAGTAGAAAACGTGAGAAGTAATTCACAACGTGGCAGCAGAGAGATCACCCAGAAATTATAAGAACAAAACGTGAGAAGTAAATCACAACGTGGCAGCAGAGAGATCAGCCAGAAATGACAAATAGAAAACGTAAGAAGTAATTCACAACGTGGCAGCAGAGAGATCAGCCAGAAATGACTAGAGGAACACATGAGAAGTAAATCACAACGTGGCAGCAGAGAGATCAGCCAGAAATGACAAGAAAAAACATGAGAAGTAAATCACAACGTGGCAGCAGAGAGATCAGGCAGAAATGACTAGAGGAACACATGACAAGTAAATCACAATGTGGCAGCATAGAGATCAGCCAGAAATGATAAGAACAAAACGTTAGAAGTAAATCACAACGTGGCAGCAGAGAGATCACCCAGAAATGACTAGAGGAACACAATAGAAGTAAATCACAACGTGGCAGCAGAGAGATCAGCCGGAAATGACAAGAACAAAACGTGAGAAGTAAATCAAAACATGGCAGCAGAGAGATCAGCCAGAAATTATAAGAACAAAACGTGAGAAGTAAATCACAACGTGGCAGCAGAGAGATCAGCCAGAAATGACAAATAGAAAACGTAAGAAGTAATTCACAACGTGGCAGCAGAGAGATCAGCCAGAAATGACTAGAGGGACACATGAGAAGTAAATCACAACGTGGCAGCAGAGAGATCAGCCAGAAATGACAAGAAAAAACATGAGAAGTAAATCACAACGTGGCAGCAGAGAGATCAGCCAGAAATGATTAGAACAAAACGTGAGAAGTAAATCACACCGTGGCAGCAGAGAGATCAGGCAGAAATGACAAGTAGAAAACATGAGAAGTAAATCACAACGTGGCAGCAGAGAGATCAGCCAGAAATAACAGGAAGAAAACATGAGAAGTAAATCACAACGTGGCAGCAGAGAGATCAGCCGGAAATGACAAGAACAAAATGTGAGAAGTAAATCAAAACATGGCAGCAGAGAGATCAGCCAGAAATTATAAGAACAAAACGTGAGAAGTAAATCACAACGTTGTAGCAGAGAGATCAGCTATAAATGACAAATAGAAAACGTAAGAAGTAATTCACAACGTGGCAGCAGAGAGATCAGCCAGAAATGACTAGAGGAACACATCAGAAGTAAATCACAACGTGGCAGTAGAGAGATCAGCCAGAAATGACTAGAGGAAAACATGACAAGTAAATCACAACGTGGCAGCAGAGAGATCAGCCATAAATGATAAGAACACAACTTGAGAAGTAAATCAAAACATGGCAGCAGAGAGATCAGCCAGAAATGATAAGAACAAAACATGAGAAGTAAATCACAACGTGGCAGTAGAGAGATCAGCCGGAAATGACAAGAACAAAACGTGAGAAGTAAATCAAAACATGGCAGCAGAGAGATCAGCCAGAAATGATAAGAACAAAACATGAGAAGTAAATCACAACGTGGCAGCATAGAGATCAGCCAGAAATGACTAGAGGAACACAATAGAAGTAAATCACAACGTGGCAGCAGAGAGATCAGCCAGAAATGATAAGAACAAAACGTTAGAAGTAAATCACAACGTGGCAGCAGAGAGATCAGCCAGAAATGATAAGAACAAAACGTTAGAAGTAAATCACAACGTGGCAGCAGAGATCAGCCAGAAATGACAAGTAGAAAACGTGAGAAGTAATTCACAACGTGGCAGCAGAGAGATCACCCAGAAACGACAAGTAGAAAACATGAGAAGTAAATCACAACGTGGCAGCAGAGAGATCAGCCAGAAATAACAGGAAGAAAACATGAGAAGTAAATCACAACGTGGCAGCAGAGAGATCAGCCAGAAATGACAAGAACAAAACGTGAGAAGTAAATCAAAACATGGCAGCAGAGAGATCAGCCAGAAATTATAAGAACAAAACGTGAGAAGTAAATCACAACGTGGCAGCAGAGAGATCAGCCAGAAATGACAAATAGAAAACGTAAGAAGTAATTCACAACGTGGCAGCAGAGAGATCAGCCAGAAATGACTAGAGGAACACATGAGAAGTAAATCACAACGTGGCAGCAGAGAGATCAGCCAGAAATGACAAGAAAAAACATGAGAAGTAAATCACAACGTGGCAGCAGAGAGATCAGGCAGAAATGACTAGAGGAACACATGACAAGTAAATCACAATGTGGCAGCATAGAGATCAGCCAGAAATGATAAGAACAAAACGTTAGAAGTAAATCACAACGTGGCAGCAGAGAGATCACCCAGAAATGACTTGAGGAACACAATAGAAGTAAATCACAACGTGGCAGCAGAGAGATCAGCCGGAAATGACAAGAACAAAACGTGAGAAGTAAATCAAAACATGGCAGCAGAGAGATCAGCCAGAAATTATAAGAACAAAACGTGAGAAGTAAATCACAACGTGGCAGCAGAGAGATCAGCCAGAAATGACAAATAGAAAACGTAAGAAGTAATTCACAACGTGGCAGCAGAGAGATCAGCCAGAAATGACTAGAGGGACACATGAGAAGTAAATCACAACGTGGCAGCAGAGAGATCAGCCAGAAATGACAAGAAAAAACATGAGAAGTAAATCACAACGTGGCAGCAGAGAGATCAGCCAGAAATGATTAGAACAAAACGTGAGAAGTAAATCACACCGTGGCAGCAGAGAGATCAGGCAGAAATGACAAGTAGAAAACATGAGAAGTAAATCACAACGTGGCAGCAGAGAGATCAGCCAGAAATGACTAGAGGAACACATGAGAAGTAAATCACAACGTGGCAGCAGAGAGATCAGCCAGAAATGACAAGAACAAAACATGAGAAGTAAATCACAACGTGGCAGCATAGAGATCAGCCAAAAATGACTAGAGGAACACATGAGAAGTAAATCACCACGTGGCAGCATAGAGATCAGCCAGAAATGATAAGAACAAAACGTTAGAAGTAAATCACAACGTGGCAGCAGACAGATCAGCCAGAAATGATAAGAACAAAACGTTAGAAGTAAATCACAACGTGGCAGCAGAGAGATCACCCAGAAATGACTAGAGGAACACAATAGAAGTAAATCACAACGTGGCAGCAGAGAGATCAGCCAGAAATGATAAGAACAAAACGTTAGAAGTAAATCACAACGTGGCAGCAGAGAGATCAGCCAGAAATGATAAGAACAAAACGTTAGAAGTAAATCACAACGTGGCAGCAGAGATCAGCCAGAAATTACAAGTAGAAAACGTGAGAAGTAATTCACAACGTGGCAGCAGAGAGATCACCCAGAAACGACAAGTAGAAAACATGAGAAGTAAATCACAACGTGGCAGCAGAGAGATCAGCCAGAAATAACAGGAAGAAAACATGAGAAGTAAATCACAACGTGGCAGCAGAGAGATCAGCCGGAAATGACAAGAACAAAACGTGAGAAGTAAATCAAAACATGGCAGCAGAGAGATCAGCCAGAAATTATAAGAACAAAACGTGAGAAGTAAATCACAATGTTGTAGCAGAGAGATCAGCTATAAATGACAAATAGAAAACGTAAGAAGTAATTCACAACGTGGCAGCAGAGAGATCAGCCAGAAATGACTAGAGGAACACATCAGAAGTAAATCACAACGTGGCAGTAGAGAGATCAGCCAGAAATGACTAGAGGAAAACATGACAAGTAAATCACAACGTGGCAGCAGAGAGATCAGCCATAAATGATAAGAACACAACTTGAGAAGTAAATCAAAACATGGCAGCAGAGAGATCAGCCAGAAATGATAAGAACAAAACATGAGAAGTAAATCACAACGTGGCAGCATAGAGATCAGCCAGAAATGACTAGAGGAACACAATAGAAGTAAATCACAACGTGGCAGCAGAGAGATCAGCCAGAAATGATAAGAACAAAACGTTAGAAGTAAATCACAACGTGGCAGCAGAGAGATCAGCCAGAAATGATAAGAACAAAACGTTAGAAGTAAATCACAACGTGGCAGCAGAGATCAGCCAGAAATGACAAGTAGAAAACGTGAGAAGTAATTCACAACGTGGCAGCAGAGAGATCACCCAGAAATTATAAGAACAAAACGTGAGAAGTAAATCACAACGTGGCAGCAGAGAGATCAGCCAGAAATGACAAATAGAAAACGTAAGAAGTAATTCACAACGTGGCAGCAGAGAGATCAGCCAGAAATGACTAGAGGAACACATGAGAAGTAAATCACAACGTGGCAGCAGAGAGATCAGCCAGAAATGACAAGAAAAAACATGAGAAGTAAATCACAACGTGGCAGCAGAGAGATCAGGCAGAAATGACTAGAGGAACACATGACAAGTAAATCACAATGTGGCAGCATAGAGATCAGCCAGAAATGATAAGAACAAAACGTTAGAAGTAAATCACAACGTGGCAGCAGAGAGATCACCCAGAAATGACTAGAGGAACACAATAGAAGTAAATCACAACGTGGCAGCAGAGAGATCAGCCGGAAATGACAAGAACAAAACGTGAGAAGTAAATCAAAACATGGCAGCAGAGAGATCAGCCAGAAATTATAAGAACAAAACGTGAGAAGTAAATCACAACGTGGCAGCAGAGAGATCAGCCAGAAATGACAAATAGAAAACGTAAGAAGTAATTCACAACGTGGCAGCAGAGAGATCAGCCAGAAATGACTAGAGGGACACATGAGAAGTAAATCACAACGTGGCAGCAGAGAGATCAGCCAGAAATGACAAGAAAAAACATGAGAAGTAAATCACAACGTGGCAGCAGAGAGATCAGCCAGAAATGATTAGAACAAAACGTGAGAAGTAAATCACACCGTGGCAGCAGAGAGATCAGGCAGAAATGACAAGTAGAAAACATGAGAAGTAAATCACAACGTGGCAGCAGAGAGATCAGCCAGAAATAACAGGAAGAAAACATGAGAAGTAAATCACAACGTGGCAGCAGAGAGATCAGCCGGAAATGACAAGAACAAAATGTGAGAAGTAAATCAAAACATGGCAGCAGAGAGATCAGCCAGAAATTATAAGAACAAAACGTGAGAAGTAAATCACAACGTTGTAGCAGAGAGATCAGCTATAAATGACAAATAGAAAACGTAAGAAGTAATTCACAACGTGGCAGCAGAGAGATCAGCCAGAAATGACTAGAGGAACACATCAGAAGTAAATCACAACGTGGCAGTAGAGAGATCAGCCAGAAATGACTAGAGGAAAACATGACAAGTAAATCACAACGTGGCAGCAGAGAGATCAGCCATAAATGATAAGAACACAACTTGAGAAGTAAATCAAAACATGGCAGCAGAGAGATCAGCCAGAAATGATAAGAACAAAACATGAGAAGTAAATCACAACGTGGCAGTAGAGAGATCAGCCGGAAATGACAAGAACAAAACGTGAGAAGTAAATCAAAACATGGCAGCAGAGAGATCAGCCAGAAATGATAAGAACAAAACATGAGAAGTAAATCACAACGTGGCAGCATAGAGATCAGCCAGAAATGACTAGAGGAACACAATAGAAGTAAATCACAACGTGGCAGCAGAGAGATCAGCCAGAAATGATAAGAACAAAACGTTAGAAGTAAATCACAACGTGGCAGCAGAGAGATCAGCCAGAAATGATAAGAACAAAACGTTAGAAGTAAATCACAACGTGGCAGCAGAGATCAGCCAGAAATGACAAGTAGAAAACGTGAGAAGTAATTCACAACGTGGCAGCAGAGAGATCACCCAGAAACGACAAGTAGAAAACATGAGAAGTAAATCACAACGTGGCAGCAGAGAGATCAGCCAGAAATAACAGGAAGAAAACATGAGAAGTAAATCACAACGTGGCAGCAGAGAGATCAGCCAGAAATGACAAGAACAAAACGTGAGAAGTAAATCAAAACATGGCAGCAGAGAGATCAGCCAGAAATTATAAGAACAAAACGTGAGAAGTAAATCACAACGTGGCAGCAGAGAGATCAGCCAGAAATGACAAATAGAAAACGTAAGAAGTAATTCACAACGTGGCAGCAGAGAGATCAGCCAGAAATGACTAGAGGAACACATGAGAAGTAAATCACAACGTGGCAGCAGAGAGATCAGCCAGAAATGACAAGAAAAAACATGAGAAGTAAATCACAACGTGGCAGCAGAGAGATCAGGCAGAAATGACTAGAGGAACACATGACAAGTAAATCACAATGTGGCAGCATAGAGATCAGCCAGAAATGATAAGAACAAAACGTTAGAAGTAAATCACAACGTGGCAGCAGAGAGATCACCCAGAAATGACTTGAGGAACACAATAGAAGTAAATCACAACGTGGCAGCAGAGAGATCAGCCGGAAATGACAAGAACAAAACGTGAGAAGTAAATCAAAACATGGCAGCAGAGAGATCAGCCAGAAATTATAAGAACAAAACGTGAGAAGTAAATCACAACGTGGCAGCAGAGAGATCAGCCAGAAATGACAAATAGAAAACGTAAGAAGTAATTCACAACGTGGCAGCAGAGAGATCAGCCAGAAATGACTAGAGGGACACATGAGAAGTAAATCACAACGTGGCAGCAGAGAGATCAGCCAGAAATGACAAGAAAAAACATGAGAAGTAAATCACAACGTGGCAGCAGAGAGATCAGCCAGAAATGATTAGAACAAAACGTGAGAAGTAAATCACACCGTGGCAGCAGAGAGATCAGGCAGAAATGACAAGTAGAAAACATGAGAAGTAAATCACAACGTGGCAGCAGAGAGATCAGCCAGAAATGATAAGAACAAAACGTTAGAAGTAAATCACAACGTGGCAGCAGAGAGATCAGCCAGAAATGACAAGAACAAAATGTGAGAAGTAAATCAAAACATGGCAGCAGAGAGATCAGCCTGAAATTATAAGAACAAAACGTGAGAAGTAAATCACAACGTTGTAGCAGAGAGATCAGCTATAAATGACAAATAGAAAACGTAAGAAGTAATTCACAACGTGGCAGCAGAGAGATCAGCCAGAAATGACTAGAGGAACACATCAGAAGTAAATCACAACGTGGCAGTAGAGAGATCAGCCAGAAATGACTAGAGGAAAACATGACAAGTAAATCACAACGTGGCAGCAAAGAGATCAGCCATAAATGATAAGAACACAACTTGAGAAGTAAATCAAAACATGGCAGCAGAGAGATCAGCCAGAAATGATAAGAACAAAACATGAGAAGTAAATCACAACGTGGCAGTAGAGAGATCAGCCGGAAATGACAAGAACAAAACGTGAGAAGTAAATCAAAACATGGCAGCAGAGAGATCAGCCAGAAATGATAAGAACAAAACATGAGAAGTAAATCACAACGTGGCAGCATAGAGATCAGCCAGAAATGACTAGAGGAACACAATAGAAGTAAATCACAACGTGGCAGCAGAGAGATCAGCCAGAAATGATAAGAACAAAACGTTAGAAGTAAATCACAACGTGGCAGCAGAGAGATCAGCCAGAAATGACAAATAGAAAACGTAAGAAGTAATTCACAACGTGGCAGCAGAGAGATCAGCCAGAAATGACTAGAGGAACACATGAGAAGTAAATCACAACGTGGCAGCAGAGAGATCAGCCAGAAATGACAAGAAAAAACATGAGAAGTAAATCACAACGTGGCAGCAGAGAGATCAGGCAGAAATGACTAGAGGAACACATGACAAGTAAATCACAACGTGGCAGCATAGAGATCAGCCAGAAATGATAAGAACAAAACGTTAGAAGTAAATCACAACGTGGCAGCAGAGAGATCACCCAGAAATGACTAGAGGAACACAATAGAAGTAAATCACAACGTGGCAGCAGAGAGATCAGCCGGAAATGACAAGAACAAAACGTGAGAAGTAAATCAAAACATGGCAGCAGAGAGATCAGCCAGAAATTATAAGAACAAAACGTGAGAAGTAAATCACAACGTGGCAGCAGAGAGATCAGCCAGAAATGACAAATAGAAAACGTAAGAAGTAATTCACAACGTGGCAGCAGAGAGATCAGCCAGAAATGACTAGAGGAACACATGAGAAGTAAATCACAACGTGGCAGCAGAGAGATCAGCCAGAAATGACAAGAAAAAACATGAGAAGTAAATCACAACGTGGCAGCAGAGAGATCAGCCAGAAATGATTAGAACAAAACGTGAGAAGTAAATCACACCGTGGCAGCAGAGAGATCAGGCAGAAATGACAAATAGAAAACTTAAGAAGTAATTCACAACGTGGCAGCAGAGAGATCAGCCGGAAATGACTAGAGGAACACATGAGAAGTAAATCACAACGTGGCAGCAGAGAGATCAGCCAGAAATGACAAGAAAAAAACATGAGAAGTAAATCACAACGTGGCAGCATAGAGATCAGCCAAAAATGACTAGAGGAACACATGAGAAGTAAATCACAACGTGGCAGCAGAGAGATCAGCCAGAAATGATAAGAACAAAACGTTAGAAGTAAATCACAACGTGGCAGCAGAGAGATCACCCAGAAATGATAAGAACAAAACGTTAGAAGTAAATCACAACGTGGCAGCAGAGAGATCCCCCAGAAATGACTAGAGGAACACATCAGAAGTAAATCACAACGTGGCAGTAGAGAGATCAGCCAGAAATGACTAGAGGAAAACATGACAAGTAAATCACAACGTGGCAGCAGAGAGATCAGCCATAAATGATAAGAACACAACTTGAGAAGTAAATCAAAACATGGCAGCAGAGAGATCAGCCAGAAATGATAAGAACAAAACATGAGAAGTAAATCACAACGTGGCAGTAGAGAGATCAGCCGGAAATGACAAGAACAAAACGTGAGAAGTAAATCAAAACATGGCAGCAGAGAGATCAGCCAGAAATGATAAGAACAAAACATGAGAAGTAAATCACAACGTGGCAGCATAGAGATCAGCCAGAAATGACTAGAGGAACACAATAGAAGTAAATCACAACGTGGCAGCAGAGAGATCAGCCAGAAATGATAAGAACAAAACGTTAGAAGTAAATCACAACGTGGCAGCAGAGAGATCAGCCAGAAATGATAAGAACAAAACGTTAGAAGTAAATCACAACGTGGCAGCAGAGATCAGCCAGAAATGACAAGTAGAAAACGTGAGAAGTAATTCACAACGTGGCAGCAGAGAGATCACCCAGAAACGACAAGTAGAAAACATGAGAAGTAAATCACAACGTGGCAGCAGAGAGATCAGCCAGAAATGACAAATAGAAAACGTAAGAAGTAATTCACAGCGTGGCAGCAGAGAGATCAGCCAGAAATGACTAGAGGAACACATGAGAAGTAAATCACAACGTGGCAGCAGAGAGATCAGCCAGAAATGACAAGAAAAAACATGAGAAGTAAATCACAACGTGGCAGCAGAGAGATCAGGCAGAAATGACTAGAGGAACACATGACAAGTAAATCACAATGTGGCAGCATAGAGATCAGCCAGAAATGATAAGAACAAAACGTTAGAAGTAAATCACAACGTGGCAGCAGAGAGATCACCCAGAAATGACTAGAGGAACACAATAGAAGTAAATCACAACGTGGCAGCAGAGAGATCAGCCGGAAATGACAAGAACAAAACGTGAGAAGTAAATCAAAACATGGCAGCAGAGAGATCAGCCAGAAATTATAAGAACAAAACGTGAGAAGTAAATCACAACGTGGCAGCAGAGAGATCAGCCAGAAATGACAAATAGAAAACGTAAGAAGTAATTCACAACGTGGCAGCAGAGAGATCAGCCAGAAATGACTAGAGGGACACATGAGAAGTAAATCACAACGTGGCAGCAGAGAGATCAGCCAGAAATGACAAGAAAAAACATGAGAAGTAAATCACAACGTGGCAGCAGAGAGATCAGCCAGAAATGATTAGAACAAAACGTGAGAAGTAAATCACACCGTGGCAGCAGAGAGATCAGGCAGAAATGACAAGTAGAAAACATGAGAAGTAAATCACAACGTGGCAGCAGAGAGATCAGCCAGAAATGATAAGAACAAAACGTTAGAAGTAAATCACAACGTGGCAGCAGAGAGATCAGCCAGAAATGACAAGAACAAAATGTGAGAAGTAAATCAAAACATGGCAGCAGAGAGATCAGCCAGAAATTATAAGAACAAAACGTGAGAAGTAAATCACAACGTTGTAGCAGAGAGATCAGCTATAAATGACAAATAGAAAACGTAAGAAGTAATTCACAACGTGGCAGCAGAGAGATCAGCCAGAAATGACTAGAGGAACACATCAGAAGTAAATCACAACGTGGCAGTAGAGAGATCAGCCAGAAATGACTAGAGGAAAACATGACAAGTAAATCACAACGTGGCAGCAAAGAGATCAGCCATAAATGATAAGAACACAACTTGAGAAGTAAATCAAAACATGGCAGCAGAGAGATCAGCCAGAAATGATAAGAACAAAACATGAGAAGTAAATCACAACGTGGCAGTAGAGAGATCAGCCGGAAATGACAAGAACAAAACGTGAGAAGTAAATCAAAACATGGCAGCAGAGAGATCAGCCAGAAATGATATGAACAAAACATGAGAAGTAAATCACAACGTGGCAGCATAGAGATCAGCCAGAAATGACTAGAGGAACACAATAGAAGTAAATCACAACGTGGCAGCAGAGAGATCAGCCAGAAATGATAAGAACAAAACGTTAGAAGTAAATCACAACGTGGCAGCAGAGAGATCAGCCAGAAATGATAAGAACAAAACGTTAGAAGTAAATCACAACGTGGCAGCAGAGATCAGCCAGAAATGACAAGTAGAAAACGTGAGAAGTAATTCACAACGTGGCAGCAGAGAGATCACCCAGAAACGACAAGTAGAAAACATGAGAAGTAAATCACAACGTGGCAGCAGAGAGATCAGCCAGAAATGACAAATAGAAAACGTAAGAAGTAATTCACAACGTGGCAGCAGAGAGATCAGCCAGAAATGACTAGAGGAACACATGAGAAGTAAATCACAACGTGGCAGCAGAGAGATCAGCCAGAAATGACAAGAAAAAACATGAGAAGTAAATCACAACGTGGCAGCAGAGAGATCAGGCAGAAATGACTAGAGGAACACATGACAAGTAAATCACAACGTGGCAGCATAGAGATCAGCCAGAAATGATAAGAACAAAACGTTAGAAGTAAATCACAACGTGGCAGCAGAGAGATCACCCAGAAATGACTAGAGGAACACAATAGAAGTAAATCACAACGTGGCAGCAGAGAGATCAGCCGGAAATGACAAGAACAAAACGTGAGAAGTAAATCAAAACATGGCAGCAGAGAGATCAGCCAGAAATTATAAGAACAAAACGTGAGAAGTAAATCACAACGTGGCAGCAGAGAGATCAGCCAGAAATGACAAATAGAAAACGTAAGAAGTAATTCACAACGTGGCAGCAGAGAGATCAGCCAGAAATGACTAGAGGAACACATGAGAAGTAAATCACAACGTGGCAGCAGAGAGATCAGCCATAAATGATAAGAACAAAACGTGAGAAGTAAATCACAACGTGGCAGCAGAGAGATCAGCCAGAAATGACAAGTAGAAAACGTGAGAAGTAATTCACAACGTGGCAGCAGAGAGATCACCCAGAAACGACAAGTAGAAAACATGAGAAGTAAATTACAACGTGGCAGCAGAGAGATCAGCCAGAAATGACAAGAACAAAACGTGAGAAGTAAATCACAACATGGCAGCATAGAGATCAGCCAGAAATGATAAGAACAAAACATGAGAAGTAAATCACAATGTGGCAGCAGAGATCAGCCAGAAATGACGAGAGGAACACATGAGAAGTAAATCACAACGTGGTAGCAGAAAGATCAGCCAGAAATGACAAATAAGAAAACCTAAGTAGTAATTCACAACGTGGCAGCAGAGAGATCAGCCAGAAATGACTAGAGGAACACATGAGAAGTAAATCACAACGTGGCAGCAGAGAGATCAGCCAGAAATGACTAGAGGAAAACATGACAAGTAAATCACAACGTGGCAGCAGAGAGATCAGCCATAAATGATAAGAACAAAACTTGAGAAGTAAATCACAACGTGGCAGCAGAGAGATCAGCCAGAAATGACAAGTAGAAAACGTGAGAAGTAATTCACAACGTGGCAGCAGAGAGATCAGCCAGAAATGACAAATAGAAAACGTAAGAAGTAATTCACAACGTGGCAGCAGAGAGATCAGCCAGAAATGACTAGAGGAACACATGAGAAGTAAATCACAACGTGGCAGCAGAGAGATCAGCCAGAAATGACAAGAAAAAAACATGAGAAGTAAATCACAACGTGGCAGCAGAGAGATCAGCCAGAAATGATAAGAACAAAACGTTAGAAGTAAATCACAACGTGGCAACAGAGACATCAGCCAGAAATGATAAGAACAAAACGTTAGAAGTAAATCACAACGTGGCAGAGAGAGATCAGCCAGAAATGACAAGTAGAAAACGTGAGAAGTAAATCACAACATGGCAGCAGAGAGATCACCCAGAAACGACAAGTAGAAAACATGAGAAGTAAATCACAACGTGGCAGCAGAGATATCAGCCAGAAATGACAGGAAGAAAACATGAGAAGTAAATCACAACGTGGCAGCAGAGAGATCAGCCGGAAATGACAAGAACAAAACGTGAGAAGTAAATCAAAACATTGCAGCAGAGAGATCAGCCAGAAATGATAAGAACAAAACATGAGAAGTAAATCACAACGTGGCAGCAGAGAGATCAGCCAGAAATGATAAGTACAAAACGTTAGAAGTAAATCACAACGTGGCAGCAGAGAGATCAGCCAGAAATGATAAGAACAAAACGTGAGAAGTAAATCACAACATGGCAGCAGAGAGATCAGCCAGAAATGACAAATAAGAAAACGTAAGAAGTAATTCACAACGTGGCAGCAGAGAGATCAGCCAGAAATGACAGGAAGAAAACATGAGAAGTAAATCACAACGTGGCAGCAGAGAGATCAGCCAGAAATGATAAGAACAAAACGTTAGAAGTAAATCACAACGTGGCAGCAGAGAGATCAGCCAGAAATGATAAGAACAAAACGTTAGAAGTAAATCACAACGTGGTAGCAGAAAGATCAGCCAGAAATGACAAATAAGAAAACGTGAGAAGTAATTCACAACGTGGCAGCAGAGAGATCACCCAGAAACGACAAGTAGAAAACATGAGAAGTAAATCACAACGTGGCAGCAGAGAGATCAGCCAGAAATGACAAGAACAAAACGTGAGAAGTAAATCAAAACATGGCAGCAGAGAGATCAGCCAGAAATGATAAGAACAAAACGTTAGAAGTAAATCACAACGTGGCAGCAGAGAGATCAGCCAGAAATGACAAATAGAAAACTTAAGAAGTAATTCACAACGTGGCAGCAGAGAGATCAGCCAGAAATGACAGGAAGAAAACATGAGAAGTAAATCACAACGTGGCAGCAGAGAGATCAGCCGGAAATGACAAGAACAAAATGTGAGAAGTAAATCAAAACATTGCAGCAGAGAGATCAGCCAGAAATGATAAGAACAAAACATGAGAAGTAAATCACAACGTGGCAGCAGAGAGATCAGCCAGAAATGATAAGATCAAAACGTTAGAAGTAAATCACAACGTGGCAGCAGAGAGATCAGCCAGAAATGATAAGAACAAAATGTGAGAAGGAAATCACAACTTGGCAGCAGAGAGATCACCCAGAAACGACAAGTATAAAACATGAGAAGTAAATCACAACGTGGCAGCAGAGATCAGCCAGAAATGACGAGAGGAACACATGAGAAGTAAATCACAACGTGGTAGCAGAGAGATCAGCCAGAAATGACAAATAAGAAAACGTAAGAAGTAATTCACAACGTGGCAGCAGAGAGATCAGCCAGAAATGACTAGAGGAACACATGAGAAGTAAATCACAACGTGGCAGCAGAGAGATCAGCCAGAAATGACAGGAAGAAAACATGAGAAGTAAATCACAACGTGGCAGCAGAGAGATCAGCCAGAAATGACAGGAAGAAAAAATGAGAAGTAAATCACAACGTGGCAGCAGAGAGATCAGCCGGAAATGACAAGAACAAAATGTGAGAAGTAAATCAAAACATTGCAGCAGAGAGATCAGCCAGAAATGATAAGAACAAAACATGAGAAGTAAATCACAACGTGGCAGCAGAGAGATCAGCCAGAAATGATAAGATCAAAACGTTAGAAGTAAATCACAACGTGGCAGCAGAGAGATCAGCCAGAAATGATAAGAACAAAACGTGAGAAGGAAATCACAACTTGGCAGCAGAGAGATCACCCAGAAACGACAAGTATAAAACATGAGAAGTAAATCACAACGTGGCAGCAGAGATCAGCCAGAAATGACGAGAGGAACACATGAGAAGTAAATCACAACGTGGTAGCAGAGAGATCAGCCAGAAATGACAAATAAGAAAACGTAAGAAGTAATTCACAACGTGGCAGCAGAGAGATCAGACAGAAATGACTAGAGGAACACATGAGAAGTAAATCACAACGTGGCAGCAGAGAGATCAGCCAGAAATGACAGGAAGAAAACATGAGAAGTAAATCACAACGTGGCAGCAGAGAGATCAGCCAGAAATGACAGGAAGAAAAAATGAGAAGTAAATCACAACGTGGCAGCAGAGAGATCAGCCGGAAATGACAAGAACAAAATGTGAGAAGTAAATCAAAACATTGCAGCAGAGAGATCAGCCAGAAATGATAAGAACAAAACATGAGAAGTAAATCACAACGTGGCAGCAGAGAGATCAGCCAGAAATGATAAGATCAAAACGTTAGAAGTAAATCACAACGTGGCAGCAGAGAGATCAGCCAGAAATGATAAGAACAAAACGTGAGAAGGAAATCACAACTTGGCAGCAGAGAGATCACCCAGAAACGACAAGTATAAAACATGAGAAGTAAATCACAACGTGGCAGCAGAGATCAGCCAGAAATGACGAGAGGAACACATGAGAAGTAAATCACAACGTGGTAGCAGAGAGATCAGCCAGAAATGACAAATAAGAAAACGTAAGAAGTAATTCACAACGTGGCAGCAGAGAGATCAGACAGAAATGACTAGAGGAACACATGAGAAGTAAATCACAACGTGGCAGCAGAGAGATCAGCCAGAAATGACAGGAAGAAAACATGAGAAGTAAATCACAACGTGGCAGCAGAGAGATCAGCCAGAAATGATAAGAACAAAACGTTAGAAGTAAATCACAACGTGGCAGCAGAGAGATCAGCCAGAAATGATAAGAACAAAACGTTAGAAGTAAATCACAACGTGGCAGCAGAGAGATCAGCCAGAAATGACAAGTAGAAAACGTGAGAAGTAAATCACAACATGGCAGCAGAGAGATCACCCAGAAACGACAAGTAGAAAACATGAGAAGTAAATCACAACGTGGCAGCAGAGATATCAGCCAGAAATGACAGGAAGAAAACATGAGAAGTAAATCACAACGTGGCAGCAGAGAGATCAGCCGGAAATGACAAGAACAAAATGTGAGAAGTAAATCAAAACATTGCAGCAGAGAGATCAGCCAGAAATGATAAGAACAAAACATGAGAAGTAAATCACAACGTGGCAGCAGAGAGATCAGCCAGAAATGATAAGAACAAAACGTTAGAAGTAAATCACAACGTGGCAGCAGAGAGATCAGCCAGAAATGATAAGAACAAAACGTTAGAAGTAAATCACAACGTGGCAGCAGAGAGATCAGCCATAAATGATAAGAACAAAACGTGAGAAGTAAATCACAACGTGGCAGCAGAGAGATCAGCCAGAAATGACAAGTAGAAAACGTGAGAAGTAATTCACAACGTGGCAGCAGAGAGATCACCCAGAAACGACAAGTAGAAAACATGAGAAGTAAATTACAACGTGGCAGCAGAGAGATCAGCCAGAAATGACAAGAACAAAACGTGAGAAGTAAATCACAACATGGCAGCATAGAGATCAGCCAGAAATGATAAGAACAAAACATGAGAAGTAAATCACAATGTGGCAGCAGAGATCAGCCAGAAATGACGAGAGGAACACATGAGAAGTAAATCACAACGTGGTAGCAGAAAGATCAGCCAGAAATGACAAATAAGAAAACCTAAGAAGTAATTCACAACGTGGCAGCAGAGAGATCAGCCAGAAATGACTAGAGGAACACATGAGAAGTAAATCACAACGTGGCAGCAGAGAGATCAGCCAGAAATGACAGGAAGAAAACATGAGAAGTAAATCACAACGTGGCAGCAGAGAGATCAGCCAGAAATGATAAGAACAAAACGTTAGAAGTAAATCACAACGTGGCAGCAGAGAGATCAGCCAGAAATGATAAGAACAAAACGTGAGAAGTAAATCACAACATGGCAGCAGAGAGATCAGCCAGAAATGACAAATAAGAAAACGTAAGAAGTAATTCACAACGTGGCAGCAGAGAGATCTGCCAGAATTGACAGGAAGAAAACATGAGTAGTAAATCACAACGTGGCAGCAGAGAGATCAGCCAGAAATGATAAGAACAAAACTTTAGAAGTAAATCACAACGTGGCAGCAGAGAGATCAGCCAGAAATGATAAGAACAAAACGTTAGAAGTAAATCACAACGTGGCAGCAGAAATCAGCCAGAAATGACAAGTAGAAAACGTGAGAAGTAATTCACAACGTGGCAGCAGAGAGATCACCCAGAAACGACAAGTAGAAAACATGAGAAGTAAATCACAACGTGGCAGCAGAGAGATCAGTCAGAAATGACAAGAACAAAACGTGAGAAGTAAATCAAAACATGGCAGCAGAGAGATCAGCCAGAAATGATAAGAACAAAACGTTAGAAGTAAATCACAACGTGGCAGCAGAGAGATCAGCCAGAAATGATAAGAACAAAACGTTAGAAGTAAATCACAACGTGGCAGCAGAGAGATCAGCCAGAAATGACAAGTAGAAAACGTGAGAAGTAAATCACAACATGGCAGCAGAGAGATCACCCAGAAACGACAAGTAGAAAACATGAGAAGTAAATAACAACGTGGCAGGAGAGATATCAGCCAGAAATGACAGGAAGAAAACATGAGAAGTAAATCACAACGTGGCAGCAGAGAGATCAGCCGGAAATGACAAGAACAAAACGTGAGAAGTAAATCAAAACATTGCAGCAGAGAGATCAGCCAGAAATGATTAGAACAAAACATGAGAAGTAAATCACAACGTGGCAGCAGAGAGATCAGCCAGAAATTATAAGAACAAAACGTGAGAAGTAAATCACAACGTGGCAGCAGAGAGATCAGCCAGAAATGACAAATAGAAAACGTAAGAAGTAATTCACAACGTGGCAGCAGAGAGATCAGCCAGAAATGACTAGAGGAACACATGAGAAGTAAATCACAACGTGGCAGCAGAGAGATCAGCCAGAAATGACAAGAAAAAAACATGAGAAGTAAATCACAACGTGGCAGCAGAGAGATCAGCCAGAAATGATAAGAACAAAACGTTAGAAGTAAATCACAACGTGGCAACAGAGAGATCAGCCAGAAATGATAAGAACAAAACGTTAGAAGTAAATCACAACGTGGCAGCAGAGAGATCAGCCAGAAATGACAAGTAGAAAACGTGAGAAGTAAATCACAACATGGCAGCAGAGAGATCACCCAGAAACGACAAGTAGAAAACATGAGAAGTAAATCACAACGTGGCAGCAGAGATATCAGCCAGAAATGATAAGATCAAAACGTTAGAAGTAAATCACAACGTGGCAGCAGAGAGATCAGCCAGAAATGATAAGAACAAAATGTGAGAAGGAAATCACAACTTGGCAGCAGAGAGATCACCCAGAAACGACAAGTATAAAACATGAGAAGTAAATCACAACGTGGCAGCAGAGATCAGCCAGAAATGACGAGAGGAACACATGAGAAGTAAATCACAACGTGGTAGCAGAGAGATCAGCCAGAAATGACAAATAAGAAAACGTAAGAAGTAATTCACAACGTGGCAGCAGAGAGATCAGCCAGAAATGACTAGAGGAACACATGAGAAGTAAATCACAACGTGGCAGCAGAGAGATCAGCCAGAAATGACAGGAAGAAAACATGAGAAGTAAATCACAACGTGGCAGCAGAGAGATCAGCCAGAAATGACAGGAAGAAAACATGAGAAGTAAATCACAACGTGGCAGCAGAGAGATCAGCCGGAAATGACAAGAACAAAATGTGAGAAGTAAATCAAAACATTGCAGCAGAGAGATCAGCCAGAAATGATAAGAACAAAACATGAGAAGTAAATCACAACGTGGCAGCAGAGAGATCAGCCAGAAATGATAAGATCAAAACGTTAGAAGTAAATCACAACGTGGCAGCAGAGAGATCAGCCAGAAATGATAAGAACAAAACGTGAGAAGGAAATCACAACTTGGCAGCAGAGAGATCACCCAGAAACGACAAGTATAAAACATGAGAAGTAAATCACAACGTGGCAGCAGAGATCAGCCAGAAATGACGAGAGGAACACATGAGAAGTAAATCACAACGTGGTAGCAGAGAGATCAGCCAGAAATGACAAATAAGAAAACGTAAGAAGTAATTCACAACGTGGCAGCAGAGAGATCAGACAGAAATGACTAGAGGAACACATGAGAAGTAAATCACAACGTGGCAGCAGAGAGATCAGCCAGAAATGACAGGAAGAAAACATGAGAAGTAAATCACAACGTGGCAGCAGAGAGATCAGCCAGAAATGATAAGAACAAAACGTTAGAAGTAAATCACAACGTGGCAGCAGAGAGATCAGCCAGAAATGATAAGAACAAAACGTTAGAAGTAAATCACAACGTGGCAGCAGAGAGATCAGCCAGAAATGACAAGTAGAAAACGTGAGAAGTAAATCACAACATGGCAGCAGAGAGATCACCCAGAAACGACAAGTAGAAAACATGAGAAGTAAATCACAACGTGGCAGCAGAGATATCAGCCAGAAATGACAGGAAGAAAACATGAGAAGTAAATCACAACGTGGCAGCAGAGATATCAGCCGGAAATGACAAGAACAAAATGTGAGAAGTAAATCAAAACATTGCAGCAGAGAGATCAGCCAGAAATGATAAGAACAAAACATGAGAAGTAAATCACAACGTGGCAGCAGAGAGATCAGCCAGAAATGATAAGAACAAAACGTTAGAAGTAAATCACAACGTGGCAGCAGAGAGATCAGCCAGAAATGATAAGAACAAAACGTTAGAAGTAAATCACAACGTGGCAGCAGAGAGATCAGCCAGAAATGATAAGAACAAAACGTTAGAAGTAAATCACAACGTGGCAGCAGAAATCAGCCAGAAATGACAAGTAGAAAACGTAAGAAGTAATTCACAACGTGGCAGCAGAGAGATCAGACAGAAATGACTAGAGGAACACATGAGAAGTAAATCACAACGTGGCAGCAGAGAGATCAGCCAGAAATGACAGGAAGAAAACATGAGAAGTAAATCACAACGTGGCAGCAGAGAGATCAGCCAGAAATGATAAGAACAAAACGTTAGAAGTAAATCACAACGTGGCAGCAGAGAGATCAGCCAGAAATGATAAGAACAAAACGTTAGAAGTAAATCACAACGTGGCAGCAGAGAGATCAGCCAGAAATGACAAGTAGAAAACGTGAGAAGTAAATCACAACATGGCAGCAGAGAGATCACCCAGAAACGACAAGTAGAAAACATGAGAAGTAAATCACAACGTGGCAGCAGAGATATCAGCCAGAAATGACAGGAAGAAAACATGAGAAGTAAATCACAACGTGGCAGCAGAGAGATCAGCCGGAAATGACAAGAACAAAATGTGAGAAGTAAATCAAAACATTGCAGCAGAGAGATCAGCCAGAAATGATAAGAACAAAACATGAGAAGTAAATCACAACGTGGCAGCAGAGAGATCAGCCAGAAATGATAAGAACAAAACGTTAGAAGTAAATCACAACGTGGCAGCAGAGAGATCAGCCAGAAATGATAAGAACAAAACGTTAGAAGTAAATCACAACGTGGCAGCAGAGAGATAAGCCAGAAATGATAAGAACAAAACGTTAGAAGTAAATCACAACGTGGCAGCAGAAATCAGCCAGAAATGACAAGTAGAAAACGTGAGAAGTAATTCACAACGTGGCAGCAGAGAGATCACCCAGAAACGACAAGTAGAAAACATGAGAAGTAAATCACAACATGGCAGCAGAGAGATCACCCAGAAACGACAAGTAGAAAACATGAGAAGTAAATCACAACGTGGCAGCAGAGAGATCAGCCAGAAATGATAAGAACAAAACGTTAGAAGTAAATCACAACGTGGCAGCAGAGATCAGCCAGAAATGACAAGTAGAAAACGTAGGAAGTAAATCACAACATGGCAGCAGAGAGATCACCCAGAAACGACAAGTAGAAAACATGAGAAGTAAATCACAACGTGGCAGCAGAGATATTAGCCAGAAATGACAGGAAGAAAACGTGAGAAGTAAATCACAACGTGGCAGCAGAGAGATCAGCCAGAAATGACAAATAAGAAAACGTAAGAAGTAATTCACAACGTGGCAGCAGAGAGATCAGCCAGAAATGACTAGAGGAACACATGAGAAGTAAATCACAACGTGGCAGCAGAGAGATCAGCCAGAAATGACAGGAAGAAAACATGAGAAGTAAATCACAACGTGGCAGCAGAGAGATCAGCCAGTAATGATAAGAACAAAACGTTAGAAGTAAATCACAACGTGGCAGCAGAGAGATCAGCCAGAAATGATAAGAACAAAACGTTAGAAGTAAATCAAAACATGGCAGCAGAGATCAGCCAGAAATGACAAGTAGAAAACGTGAGAAGTAATTCACAACGTGGCAGCAGAGAGATCACCCAGAAACGACAAGTAGAAAACATGAGAAGTAAATCACAACGTGGCAGCAGAGAGATCAGCCAGAAATAACAGGAAGAAAACATGAGAAGTAAATCACAACGTGGCAGCAGAGAGATCAGCCGGAAATGACAAGAACAAAACGTGAGAAGTAAATCAAAACATGGCAGCAGAGAGATCAGCCAGAAATTATAAGAACAAAACGTGAGAAGTAAATCACAACGTGGCAGCAGAGAGATCAGCCAGAAATGACAAATAGAAAACGTAAGAAGCAATTCACAACGTGGCAGCAGAGAGATCAGGCAGAAATGACTAGAGGAACACATGAGAAGTAAATCACAACGTGGCAGCAGAGATCAGCCAGAAATGACGAGAGGAACACATGAGAAGTAAATCACAACGTGGTAGCAGAGAGATCAGCCAGAAATGACAAATAAGAAAACGTAAGAAGTAATTCACAACGTGGCAGCAGAGAGATCAGCCAGAAATGACTAGAGGAACACATGAGAAGTAAATCACAACGTGGCAGCAGAGAGATCAGCCAGAAATGACAGGAAGAAAACATGAGAAGTAAATCACAACGTGGCAGCAGAGAGATCAGCCAGAAATGATAAGAACAAGACGTTAGAAGTAAATCACAACGTGGCAGCAGAGAGATCAGCCAGAAATGATAAGAACAAAACGTGAGAAGTAAATCACAACATGGCAGCAGAGAGATCAGCCAGAAATGACAAATAAGAAAACGTAAGAAGTAATCACAACGTGGCAGCAGAGAGATCAGCCAGAAATGACAGGAAGAAAACATGAGAAGTAAATCACAACGTGGCAGCAGAGAGATCAGCCAGAAATGATAAGAACAAAACGTTAGAAGTAAATCACAACGTGGCAGCAGAGAGATCAGCCAGAAATGATAAGAACAAAACGTTAGAAGTAAATCACAACGTGGCAGCAGAAATCAGCCAGAAATGACAAGTAGAAAACGTGAGAAGTAATTCACAACGTGGCAGCAGAGAGATCACCCAGAAACGACAAGTAGAAAACATGAGAAGTAAATCACAACGTGGCAGCAGAGAGATCAGCCAGAAATGACAAGAACAAAACGTGAGAAGTAAATCAAAACATGGCAGCAGAGAGATCAGCCAGAAATGATAAGAACAAAACGTTAGAAGTAAATCACAACGTGGCAGCAGAGAGATCAGCCAGAAATGATAAGAACAAAACGTTAGAAGTAAATCACAACGTGGCAGCAGAGAGATCAGCCAGAAATGACAAGTAGAAAACGTGAGAAGTAAATCACAACATGGCAGCAGAGAGATCACCCAGAAACGACAAGTAGAAAACATGAGAAGTAAATCACAACGTGGCAGGAGAGATATCAGCCAGAAATGACAGGAAGAAAACATGAGAAGTAAATCACAACGTGGCAGCAGAGAGATCAGCCGGAAATGACAAGAACAAAACGTGAGAAGTAAATCAAAACATTGCAGCAGAGAGATCAGCCAGAAATGATAAGAACAAAACATGAGAAGTAAATCACAACGTGGCAGCAGAGAGATCAGCCAGAAATGATAAGAACAAAACGTTAGAAGTAAATCACAACGTGGCAGCAGAGAGATCAGCCAGAAATTATAAGAACAAAACGTGAGAAGTAAATCACAACGTGGCAGCAGAGAGATCAGCCAGAAATGACAAATAGAAAACGTAAGAAGTAATTCACAACGTGGCAGCAGAGAGATCAGCCAGAAATGACTAGAGGAACACATGAGAAGTAAATCACAACGTGGCAGCAGAGAGATCAGCCAGAAATGACAAGAAAAAAACATGAGAAGTAAATCACAACGTGGCAGCAGAGAGATCAGCCAGAAATGATAAGAACAAAACGTTAGAAGTAAATCACAACGTGGCAACAGAGAGATCAGCCAGAAATGATAAGAACAAAACGTTAGAAGTAAATCACAACGTGGCAGCAGAGAGATCAGCCAGAAATGACAAGTAGAAAACGTGAGAAGTAAATCACAACATGGCAGCAGAGAGATCACCCATAAACGACAAGTAGAAAACATGAGAAGTAAATCACAACGTGGCAGCAGAGATATCAGCCAGAAATGACAGGAAGAAAACATGAGAAGTAAATCACAACGTGGCAGCAGAGAGATCAGCCGGAAATGACAAGAACAAAACGTGAGAAGTAAATCAAAACATTGCAGCAGAGAGATCAGCCAGAAATGATAAGAACAAAACATGAGAAGTAAATCAAAACGTGGCAGCAGAGAGATCAGCCAGAAATGATAAGAACAAAACGTTAGAAGTAAATCACAACGTGGCAGCAGAGAGATCAGCCAGAAATGATAAGAACAAAACGTGAGAAGTAAATCTCAACATGGCAGCAGAGAGATCAGCCAGAAATGACAAATAAGAAAACGTAAGAAGTAATTCACAACGTGGCAGCAGAGAGATCAGCCAGAAATGACAGGAAGAAAACATGAGAAGTAAATCACAACGTGGCAGCAGAGAGATCAGCCATAAATGATAAGAACAAAACGTTAGAAGTAAATCACAACGTGGCAGCAGAGAGATCAGCCAGAAATGATAAGAACAAAACGTTAGAAGTAAATCACAACGTGGCAGCAGAAATCAGCCAGAAATGACAAGTAGAAAACGTGAGAAGTAATTCACAACGTGGCAGCAGAGAGATCACCCAGAAACGACAAGTAGAAAACATGAGAAGTAAATCACAACGTGGCAGCAGAGAGATCAGCCAGAAATGACAAGAACAAAACGTGAGAAGTAAATCAAAACATGGCAGCAGAGAGATCAGCCAGAAATGATAAGAACAAAACGTTAGAAGTAAATCACAACGTGGCAGCAGAGAGAACAGCCAGAAATGATAAGAACAAAACGTTAGAAGTAAATCACAACGTGGCAGCAGAGAGATCAGCCAGAAATGACAAGTAGAAAACGTGAGAAGTAATTCACAACGTGGCAGCAGAGAGATCACCAAGAAACGACAAGTAGAAAACATGAGAAGTAAATCACAACGTGGCAGCAGAGATATCAGCCAGAAATGACAGGAAGAAAACATGAGAAGTAAATCACAACGTGGCAGCAGAGAGATCAGCCGGAAATGATAAGAACAAAACGTGAGAAGTAAATCACAACATGGCAGCAGAGAGATCAGCCAGAAATGACAAATAAGAAAACGTAAGAAGTAATTCACAACGTGGCAGCAGAGAGATCAGCCAGAAATGACAGGAAGAAAACATGAGAAGTAAATCACAACGTGGCAGCAGAGAGATCAGCCATAAATGATAAGAACAAAACGTTAGAAGTAAATCACAACGTGGCAGCAGAGAGATCAGCCAGAAATGATAAGAACAAAACGTTAGAAGTAAATCACAACGTGGCAGCAGAAATCAGCCAGAAATGACAAGTAGAAAACATGAGAAGTAAATCACAACGTGGCAGCAGAGAGATCAGCCAGAAATGACAAGAACAAAACGTGAGAAGTAAATCAAAACATGGCAGCAGAGAGATCAGCCAGAAATGATAAGAACAAAACGTTAGAAGTAAATCACAACGTGGCAGCAGAGAGAACAGCCAGAAATGATAAGAACAAAACGTTAGAAGTAAATCACAACGTGGCAGCAGAGAGATCAGCCAGAAATGACAAGTAGAAAACGTGAGAAGTAATTCACAACGTGGCAGCAGAGAGATCACCCAGAAACGACAAGTAGAAAACATGAGAAGTAAATCACAACGTGGCAGCAGAGATATCAGCCAGAAATGACAGGAAGAAAACATGAGAAGTAAATCACAACGTGGCAGCAGAGAGATCAGCCGGAAATGACAAGAACAAAACGTGAGAAGTAAATCAAAACATTGCAGCAGAGAGATCAGCCAGAAATGATAAGAACAAAACATGAGAAGTAAATCACAACGTGGCAGCAGAGATCAGCCAGAAATGACGAGAGGAACACATGAGAAGTAAATCACAACGTGGTAGCAGAGAGATCAGCCAGAAATGACAAATAAGAAAACGTAAGAAGTAATTCACAACGTGGCAGCAGAGAGATCAGCCAGAAATGACTAGAGGAACACATGAGAAGTAAATCACAACGTGGCAGCAGAGAGATCAGCCAGAAATGACTAGAGGAACACATGAGAAGTAAATCACAACGTGGCAGCAGAGAGATCAGCCAGAAATGACAGGAAGAAAACATGAGAAGTAAATCACAACGTGGCAGCAGAGAGATCAGCCAGAAATGACAAATAAGAAAACTTTAGAAGTAAATCACAACGTGGCAGCAGAGAGATCAGCCAGAAATGATAAGAACAAAACGTTAGAAGTAAATCACAACGTGGCAGCAGAAATCAGCCAGAAATGACAAGTAGAAAACGTGAGAAGTAATTCACAACGTGGCAGCAGAGAGATCACCCAGAAACGACAAGTAGAAAACATGACAAGTAAATCACAACGTGGCAGCAGAGAGATCAGTCAGAAATGACAAGAACAAAACGTGAGAAGTAAATCAAAACATGGCAGCAGAGAGATCAGCCAGAAATGATAAGAACAAAACGTTAGAAGTAAATCACAACGTGGCAGCAGAGAGATCAGCCAGAAATGATAAGAACAAAACGTTAGAAGTAAATCACAACGTGGCAGCAGAGAGATCAGCCAGAAATGACAAGTAGAAAACGTGAGAAGTAAATCACAACATGGCAGCAGAGAGATCACCCAGAAACGACAAGTAGAAAACATGAGAAGTAAATAACAACGTGGCAGGAGAGATATCAGCCAGAAATGACAGGAAGAAAACATGAGAAGTAAATCACAACGTGGCAGCAGAGAGATCAGCCGGAAATGACAAGAACAAAACGTGAGAAGTAAATCAAAACATTGCAGCAGAGAGATCAGCCAGAAATGATTAGAACAAAACATGAGAAGTAAATCACAACGTGGCAGCAGAGAGATCAGCCAGAAATGATAAGAACAAAACGTTAGAAGTAAATCACAACGTGGCAGCAGAGAGATCAGCCAGAAATTATAAGAACAAAACGTGAGAAGTAAATCACAACGTGGCAGCAGAGAGATCAGCCAGAAATGACAAATAGAAAACGTAAGAAGTAATTCACAACGTGGCAGCAGAGAGATCAGCCAGAAATGACTAGAGGAACACATGAGAAGTAAATCACAACGTGGCAGCAGAGAGATCAGCCAGAAATGACAAGAAAAAAACATGAGAAGTAAATCACAACGTGGCAGCAGAGAGATCAGCCAGAAATGATAAGAACAAAACGTTAGAAGTAAATCACAACGTGGCAACAGAGAGATCAGCCAGAAATGATAAGAACAAAACGTTAGAAGTAAATCACAACGTGGCAGCAGAGAGATCAGCCAGAAATGACAAGTAGAAAACGTGAGAAGTAAATCACAACATGGCAGCAGAGAGATCACCCATAAACGACAAGTAGAAAACATGAGAAGTAAATCACAACGTGGCAGCAGAGATATCAGCCAGAAATGACAGGAAGAAAACATGAGAAGTAAATCACAACGTGGCAGCAGAGAGATCAGCCGGAAATGACAAGAACAAAACGTGAGAAGTAAATCAAAACATTGCAGCAGAGAGATCAGCCAGAAATGATAAGAACAAAACATGAGAAGTAAATCAAAACGTGGCAGCAGAGAGATCAGCCAGAAATGATAAGAACAAAACGTTAGAAGTAAATCACAACGTGGCAGCAGAGAGATCAGCCAGAAATGATAAGAACAAAACGTGAGAAGTAAATCTCAACATGGCAGCAGAGAGATCAGCCAGAAATGACAAATAAGAAAACGTAAGAAGTAATTCACAACGTGGCAGCAGAGAGATCAGCCAGAAATGACAGGAAGAAAACATGAGAAGTAAATCACAACGTGGCAGCAGAGAGATCAGCCATAAATGATAAGAACAAAACGTTAGAAGTAAATCACAACGTGGCAGCAGAGAGATCAGCCAGAAATGATAAGAACAAAACGTTAGAAGTAAATCACAACGTGGCAGCAGAAATCAGCCAGAAATGACAAGTAGAAAACGTGAGAAGTAATTCACAACGTGGCAGCAGAGAGATCACCCAGAAACGACAAGTAGAAAACATGAGAAGTAAATCACAACGTGGCAGCAGAGAGATCAGCCAGAAATGACAAGAACAAAACGTGAGAAGTAAATCAAAACATGGCAGCAGAGAGATCAGCCAGAAATGATAAGAACAAAACGTTAGAAGTAAATCACAACGTGGCAGCAGAGAGAACAGCCAGAAATGATAAGAACAAAACGTTAGAAGTAAATCACAACGTGGCAGCAGAGAGATCAGCCAGAAATGACAAGTAGAAAACGTGAGAAGTAATTCACAACGTGGCAGCAGAGAGATCACCAAGAAACGACAAGTAGAAAACATGAGAAGTAAATCACAACGTGGCAGCAGAGATATCAGCCAGAAATGACAGGAAGAAAACATGAGAAGTAAATCACAACGTGGCAGCAGAGAGATCAGCCGGAAATGATAAGAACAAAACGTGAGAAGTAAATCACAACATGGCAGCAGAGAGATCAGCCAGAAATGACAAATAAGAAAACGTAAGAAGTAATTCACAACGTGGCAGCAGAGAGATCAGCCAGAAATGACAGGAAGAAAACATGAGAAGTAAATCACAACGTGGCAGCAGAGAGATCAGCCATAAATGATAAGAACAAAACGTTAGAAGTAAATCACAACGTGGCAGCAGAGAGATCAGCCAGAAATGATAAGAACAAAACGTTAGAAGTAAATCACAACGTGGCAGCAGAAATCAGCCAGAAATGACAAGTAGAAAACATGAGAAGTAAATCACAACGTGGCAGCAGAGAGATCAGCCAGAAATGACAAGAACAAAACGTGAGAAGTAAATCAAAACATGGCAGCAGAGAGATCAGCCAGAAATGATAAGAACAAAACGTTAGAAGTAAATCACAACGTGGCAGCAGAGAGAACAGCCAGAAATGATAAGAACAAAACGTTAGAAGTAAATCACAACGTGGCAGCAGAGAGATCAGCCAGAAATGACAAGTAGAAAACGTGAGAAGTAATTCACAACGTGGCAGCAGAGAGATCACCCAGAAACGACAAGTAGAAAACATGAGAAGTAAATCACAACGTGGCAGCAGAGATATCAGCCAGAAATGACAGGAAGAAAACATGAGAAGTAAATCACAACGTGGCAGCAGAGAGATCAGCCGGAAATGACAAGAACAAAACGTGAGAAGTAAATCAAAACATTGCAGCAGAGAGATCAGCCAGAAATGATAAGAACAAAACATGAGAAGTAAATCACAACGTGGCAGCAGAGATCAGCCAGAAATGACGAGAGGAACACATGAGAAGTAAATCACAACGTGGTAGCAGAGAGATCAGCCAGAAATGACAAATAAGAAAACGTAAGAAGTAATTCACAACGTGGCAGCAGAGAGATCAGCCAGAAATGACTAGAGGAACACATGAGAAGTAAATCACAACGTGGCAGCAGAGAGATCAGCCAGAAATGACTAGAGGAACACATGAGAAGTAAATCACAACGTGGCAGCAGAGAGATCAGCCAGAAATGACAGGAAGAAAACATGAGAAGTAAATCACAACGTGGCAGCAGAGAGATCAGCCAGAAATGACAAATAAGAAAACTTTAGAAGTAAATCACAACGTGGCAGCAGAGAGATCAGCCAGAAATGATAAGAACAAAACGTTAGAAGTAAATCACAACGTGGCAGCAGAAATCAGCCAGAAATGACAAGTAGAAAACGTGAGAAGTAATTCACAACGTGGCAGCAGAGAGATCACCCAGAAACGACAAGTAGAAAACATGACAAGTAAATCACAACGTGGCAGCAGAGAGATCAGTCAGAAATGACAAGAACAAAACGTGAGAAGTAAATCAAAACATGGCAGCAGAGAGATCAGCCAGAAATGATAAGAACAAAACGTTAGAAGTAAATCACAACGTGGCAGCAGAGAGATCAGCCAGAAATGATAAGAACAAAACGTTAGAAGTAAATCACAACGTGGCAGCAGAGAGATCAGCCAGAAATGACAAGTAGAAAACGTGAGAAGTAAATCACAACATGGCAGCAGAGAGATCACCCAGAAACGACAAGTAGAAAACATGAGAAGTAAATAACAACGTGGCAGGAGAGATATCAGCCAGAAATGACAGGAAGAAAACATGAGAAGTAAATCACAACGTGGCAGCAGAGAGATCAGCCGGAAATGACAAGAACAAAACGTGAGAAGTAAATCAAAACATTGCAGCAGAGAGATCAGCCAGAAATGATTAGAACAAAACATGAGAAGTAAATCACAACGTGGCAGCAGAGAGATCAGCCAGAAATTATAAGAACAAAACGTTAGAAGTAAATCACAACGTGGCAGCAGAGAGATCAGCCAGAAATTATAAGAACAAAACGTGAGAAGTAAATCACAACGTGGCAGCAGAGAGATCAGCCAGAAATGACAAATAGAAAACGTAAGAAGTAATTCACAACGTGGCAGCAGAGAGATCAGCCAGAAATGACTAGAGGAACACATGAGAAGTAAATCACAACGTGGCAGCAGAGAGATCAGCCAGAAATGACAAGAAAAAAACATGAGAAGTAAATCACAACGTGGCAGCAGAGAGATCAGCCAGAAATGATAAGAACAAAACGTTAGAAGTAAATCACAACGTGGCAACAGAGAGATCAGCCAGAAATTATAAGAACAAAACGTGAGAAGTAAATCACAACGTGGCAGCAGAGAGATCAGCCAGAAATGACAAATAGAAAACGTAAGAAGTAATTCACAACGTGGCAGCAGAGAGATCAGCCAGAAATGACTAGAGGAACACATGAGAAGTAAATCACAACGTGGCAGCAGAGAGATCAGCCAGAAATGACAAGAAAAAAACATGAGAAGTAAATCACAACGTGGCAGCAGAGAGATCAGCCAGAAATGATAAGAACAAAACGTTAGAAGTAAATCACAACGTGGCAACAGAGAGATCAGCCAGAAATGATAAGAACAAAACGTTAGAAGTAAATCACAACGTGGCAGC
This sequence comes from Lampris megalopsis, assembly GCA_022114975.2. Lineage (NCBI taxonomy): Eukaryota > Metazoa > Chordata > Actinopteri > Lampriformes > Lampridae > Lampris > Lampris megalopsis. The sequence goes on from JAJHIY020000614.1 coordinate 1,143,367, forward strand.
AGAGAGATCAGCCAGAAATGACAAGTAGAAAACGTGAGAAGTAAATCACAACATGGCAGCAGAGAGATCACCCAGAAACGACAAGTAGAAAACATGAGAAGTAAATCACAACGTGGCAGTAGAGATATCAGCCAGAAATGACAGGAAGAAAACATGAGAAGTAAATCACAACGTGGCAGCAGAGAGATCAGCCGGAAATGACAAGAACAAAACGTGAGAAGTAAATCAAAACATTGCAGCAGAGAGATCAGCCAGAAATGATAAGAACAAAACATGAGAAGTAAATCACAACGTGGCAGCAGAGAGATCAGCCAGAAATGATAAGAACAAAACGTTAGAAGTAAATCACAACGTGGCAGCAGAGAGATCAGCCAGAAATGATAAGAACAAAACGTTAGAAGTAAATCACAACGTGGCAGCAGAGAGATCAGCCAGAAATGACAAGTAGAAAACGTGAGAAGTAAATCACAACATGGCAGCAGAGAGATCACCCAGAAACGACAAGTAGAAAACATGAGAAGTAAATAACAACGTGGCAGGAGAGATATCAGCCAGAAATGACAGGAAGAAAACATGAGAAGTAAATCACAACGTGGCAGCAGAGAGATCAGCCGGAAATGACAAGAACAAAACGTGAGAAGTAAATCAAAACATTGCAGCAGAGAGATCAGCCAGAAATGATTAGAACAAAACATGAGAAGTAAATCACAACGTGGCAGCAGAGAGATCAGCCAGAAATTATAAGAACAAAACGTTAGAAGTAAATCACAACGTGGCAGCAGAGAGATCAGCCAGAAATTATAAGAACAAAACGTGAGAAGTAAATCACAACGTGGCAGCAGAGAGATCAGCCAGAAATGACAAATAGAAAACGTAAGAAGTAATTCACAACGTGGCAGCAGAGAGATCAGCCAGAAATGACTAGAGGAACACATGAGAAGTAAATCACAACGTGGCAGCAGAGAGATCAGCCAGAAATGACAAGAAAAAAACATGAGAAGTAAATCACAACGTGGCAGCAGAGAGATCAGCCAGAAATGATAAGAACAAAACGTTAGAAGTAAATCACAACGTGGCAACAGAGAGATCAGCCAGAAATGATAAGAACAAAACGTTAGAAGTAAATCACAACGTGGCAGCAGAGAGATCAGCCAGAAATGACAAGTAGAAAACGTGAGAAGTAAATCACAACATGGCAGCAGAGAGATCACCCAGAAACGACAAGTAGAAAACATGAGAAGTAAATCACAACGTGGCAGTAGAGATATCAGCCAGAAATGACAGGAAGAAAACATGAGAAGTAAATCACAACGTGGCAGCAGAGAGATCAGCCGGAAATGACAAGAACAAAACGTGAGAAGTAAATCAAAACATTGCAGCAGAGAGATCAGCCAGAAATGATAAGAACAAAACATGAGAAGTAAATCACAACGTGGCAGCAGAGAGATCAGCCAGAAATGATAAGAACAAAACGTTAGACGTAAATCACAACGTGGCAGCAGAGAGATAAGCCAGAAATGATAAGAACAAAACGTGAGAAGGAAATCACAACTTGGCAGCAGAGAGATCACCCAGAAACGACAAGTAGAAAACATGAGAAGTAAATCACAACGTGGCAGCAGAGATCAGCCAGAAATGACGAGAGGAACACATGAGAAGTAAATCACAACGTGGTAGCAGAGAGATCAGCCAGAAATGACAAATAAGAAAACGTAAGAAGTAATTCACAACGTGGCAGCAGAGAGATCAGCCAGAAATGACTAGAGGAACACATGAGAAGTAAATCACAACGTGGCAGCAGAGAGATCAGCCAGAAATGACTAGAGGAACACATGAGAAGTAAATCACAACGTGGCAGCAGAGAGATCAGCCAGAAATGACAGGAAGAAAACATGAGAAGTAAATCACAACGTGGCAGCAGAGAGATCAGCCAGAAATGATAAGAACAAAACGTTAGAAGTAAATCACAACGTGGCAGCAGAGAGATCAGCCAGAAATGATAAGAACAAAACGTGAGAAGTAAATCACAACATGGCAGCAGAGAGATCAGCCAGAAATGACAAATAAGAAAACATAAGAAGTAATTCACAACGTGGCAGCAGAGAGATCTGCCAGAATTGACAGGAAGAAAACATGAGAAGTAAATCACAACGTGGCAGCAGAGAGATCAGCCAGAAATGATAAGAACAAAACTTTAGAAGTAAATCACAACGTGGCAGCAGAGAGATCAGCCAGAAATGATAAGAACAAAACGTTAGAAGTAAATCACAACGTGGCAGCAGAAATCAGCCAGAAATGACAAGTAGAAAACGTGAGAAGTAATTCACAACGTGGCAGCAGAGAGATCACCCAGAAACGACAAGTAGAAAACATGAGAAGTAAATCACAACGTGGCAGCAGAGAGATCAGTCAGAAATGACAAGAACAAAACGTGAGAAGTAAATCAAAACATGGCAGCAGAGAGATCAGCCAGAAATGATAAGAACAAAACGTTAGAAGTAAATCACAACGTGGCAGCAGAGAGATCAGCCAGAAATGATAAGAACAAAACGTTAGAAGTAAATCACAACGTGGCAGCAGAGAGATCAGCCAGAAATGACAAGTAGAAAACGTGAGAAGTAAATCACAACATGGCAGCAGAGAGATCACCCAGAAACGACAAGTAGAAAACATGAGAAGTAAATAACAACGTGGCAGGAGAGATATCAGCCAGAAATGACAGGAAGAAAACATGAGAAGTAAATCACAACGTGGCAGCAGAGAGATCAGCCGGAAATGACAAGAACAAAACGTGAGAAGTAAATCAAAACATTGCAGCAGAGAGATCAGCCAGAAATGATTAGAACAAAACATGAGAAGTAAATCACAACGTGGCAGCAGAGAGATCAGCCAGAAATTATAAGAACAAAACGTTAGAAGTAAATCACAACGTGGCAGCAGAGAGATCAGCCAGAAATTATAAGAACAAAACGTGAGAAGTAAATCACAACGTGGCAGCAGAGAGATCAGCCAGAAATGACAAATAGAAAACGTAAGAAGTAATTCACAACGTGGCAGCAGAGAGATCAGCCAGAAATGACTAGAGGAACACATGAGAAGTAAATCACAACGTGGCAGCAGAGAGATCAGCCAGAAATGACAAGAAAAAAACATGAGAAGTAAATCACAACGTGGCAGCAGAGAGATCAGCCAGAAATGATAAGAACAAAACGTTAGAAGTAAATCACAACGTGGCAACAGAGAGATCAGCCAGAAATGATAAGAACAAAACGTTAGAAGTAAATCACAACGTGGCAGCAGAGAGATCAGCCAGAAATGACAAGTAGAAAACGTGAGAAGTAAATCACAACATGGCAGCAGAGAGATCACCCAGAAACGACAAGTAGAAAACATGAGAAGTAAATCACAACGTGGCAGCAGAGATATCAGCCAGAAATGACAGGAAGAAAACATGAGAAGTAAATCACAACGTGGCAGCAGAGAGATCAGCCGGAAATGACAAGAACAAAACGTGAGAAGTAAATCAAAACATTGCAGCAGAGAGATCAGCCAGAAATGATAAGAACAAAACATGAGAAGTAAATCACAACGTGGCAGCAGAGAGATCAGCCAGAAATGATAAGTACAAAACGTTAGAAGTAAATCACAACGTGGCAGCAGAGAGATCAGCCAGAAATGATAAGAACAAAACGTGAGAAGTAAATCACAACATGGCAGCAGAGAGATCAGCCAGAAATGACAAATAAGAAAACGTAAGAAGTAATTCACAACGTGGCAGCAGAGAGATCAGCCAGAAATGACAGGAAGAAAACATGAGAAGTAAATCACAACGTGGCAGCAGAGAGATCAGCCAGAAATGATAAGAACAAAACGTTAGAAGTAAATCACAACGTGGCAGCAGAGAGATCAGCCAGAAATGATAAGAACAAAACGTTAGAAGTAAATCACAACGTGGCAGCAGAAATCAGCCAGAAATGACAAGTAGAAAACGTGAGAAGTAATTCACAACGTGGCAGCAGAGAGATCACCCAGAAACGACAAGTAGAAAACATGAGAAGTAAATCACAACGTGGCAGCAGAGAGATCAGCCAGAAATGACAAGAACAAAACGTGAGAAGTAAATCAAAACATGGCAGCAGAGAGATCAGCCAGAAATGATAAGAACAAAACGTTAGAAGTAAATCACAACGTGGCAGCAGAGAGATCAGCCAGAAATGACTAGAGGAACACATGAGAAGTAAATCAAAACATGGCAGCAGAGATCAGCCAGAAATGACAAGTAGAAAACGTGAGAAGTAATTCACAACGTGGCAGCAGAGAGATCACCCAGAAACGACAAGTAGAAAACATGAGAAGTAAATCACAACGTGGCAGCAGAGAGATCAGCCAGAAATAACAGGAAGAAAACATGAGAAGTAAATCACAACGTGGCAGCAGAGAGATCAGCCGGAAATGACAAGAACAAAACGTGAGAAGTAAATCAAAACATGGCAGCAGAGAGATCAGCCAGAAATTATAAGAACAAAACGTGAGAAGTAAATCACAACGTGGCAGCAGAGAGATCAGCCAGAAATGACAAATAGAAAACGTAAGAAGCAATTCACAACGTGGCAGCAGAGAGATCAGGCAGAAATGACTAGAGGAACACATGAGAAGTAAATCACAACGTGGCAGCAGAGAGATCAGCCGGAAATGACAAGAACAAAACGTGAGAAGTAAATCAAAACATTGCAGCAGAGAGATCAGCCAGAAATGATAAGAACAAAACATGAGAAGTAAATCACAACGTGGCAGCAGAGATATCAGCCAGAAATGACAGGAAGAAAACGTGAGAAGTAAATCACAACGTGGCAGCAGAGAGATCAGCCAGAAATGACAAATAAGAAAACGTAAGAAGTAATTCACAACGTGGCAGCAGAGAGATCAGCCAGAAATGACTAGAGGAACACATGAGAAGTAAATCACAACGTGGCAGCAGAGAGATCAGCCAGAAATGACAGGAAGAAAACATGAGAAGTAAATCACAACGTGGCAGCAGAGAGATCAGCCAGTAATGATAAGAACAAAACGTTAGAAGTAAATCACAACGTGGCAGCAGAGAGATCAGCCAGAAATGATAAGAACAAAACGTTAGAAGTAAATCAAAACATGGCAGCAGAGATCAGCCAGAAATGACAAGTAGAAAACGTGAGAAGTAATTCACAACGTGGCAGCAGAGAGATCACCCAGAAACGACAAGTAGAAAACATGAGAAGTAAATCACAACGTGGCAGCAGAGAGATCAGCCAGAAATAACAGGAAGAAAACATGAGAAGTAAATCACAACGTGGCAGCAGAGAGATCAGCCGGAAATGACAAGAACAAAACGTGAGAAGTAAATCAAAACATGGCAGCAGAGAGATCAGCCAGAAATTATAAGAACAAAACGTGAGAAGTAAATCACAACGTGGCAGCAGAGAGATCAGCCAGAAATGACAAATAGAAAACGTAAGAAGCAATTCACAACGTGGCAGCAGAGAGATCAGGCAGAAATGACTAGAGGAACACATGAGAAGTAAATCACAACGTGGCAGCAGAGAGATCAGCCGGAAATGACAAGAACAAAACGTGAGAAGTAAATCAAAACATTGCAGCAGAGAGATCAGCCAGAAATGATAAGAACAAAACATGAGAAGTAAATCACAACGTGGCAGCAGAGAGATCAGCCAGAAATGATAAGAACAAAACGTTAGAAGTAAATCACAACGTGGCAGCAGAGAGATCAGCCAGAAATGATAAGAACAAAACGTAGGAAGTAAATCACAACATGGCAGCAGAGAGATCACCCAGAAACGACAAGTAGAAAACATGGGAAGTAAATCACAACGTGGCAGCAGAGAGATCAGCCAGAAATGACAGGAAGAAAACGTGAGAAGTAAATCACAACGTGGCAGCAGAGAGATCAGCCAGAAATGATAAGAACGAAACGTTAGAAGTAAATCACAACGTGGCAGCAGAGAGATCAGCCAGAAATTATAAGAACAAAACGTTAGAAGTAAATCACAACGTGGCAGCAGAGAGATCACCCAGAAACGACAAGTAGAAAACATGAGAAGTAAATCACAACGTGGCAGCAGAGAGATCAGCCAGAAATGAAAAATAAGAAAACCTAAGAAGTAATTCACAACGTGGCAGCAGAGAGATCAGCCAGAAATGATAAGAACAAAACGTTAGAAGTAAATCACAACGTGGCAGCAGAGAGATCAGCCAGAAATGATAAGAACAAAACGTTAGAAGTAAATCACAACGTGGCAGCAGAGAGATCAGCCAGAAATGACAAGTAGAAAACGTGAGAAGTAAATCACAAAATGGCAGCAGAGAGATCACCCAGAAACGACAAGTAGAAAACATGAGAAGTAAATCACAACGTGGCAGGAGAGATATCAGCCAGAAATGACAGGAAGAAAACATGAGAAGTAAATCACAACGTGGCAGCAGAGAGATCAGCCGGAAATGACAAGAACAAAACGTGAGAAGTAAATCAAAACATTGCAGCAGAGAGATCAGCCAGAAATGATAAGAACAAAACATGAGAAGTAAATCACAACGTGGCAGCAGAGAGATCAGCCAGAAATGATAAGAACAAAACGTTAGAAGTAAATCACAACGTGGCAGCAGAGAGATCAGCCAGAAATTATAAGAACAAAACGTGAGAAGTAAATCACAACGTGGCAGCAGAGAGATCAGCCAGAAATGACAAATAGAAAACGTAAGAAGTAATTCACAACGTGGCAGCAGAGAGATCAGCCAGAAATGACTAGAGGAACACATGAGAAGTAAATCACAACGTGGCAGCAGAGAGATCAGCCAGAAATGACAAGAAAAAAACATGAGAAGTAAATCACAACGTGGCAGCAGAGAGATCAGCCAGAAATGATAAGAACAAAACGTTAGAAGTAAATCACAACGTGGCAACAGAGAGATCAGCCAGAAATGATAAGAACAAAACGTTAGAAGTAAATCACAACGTGGCAGCAGAGAGATCAGCCAGAAATGACAAGTAGAAAACGTGAGAAGTAAATCACAACATGGCAGCAGAGAGATCACCCATAAACGACAAGTAGAAAACATGAGAAGTAAATCACAACGTGGCAGCAGAGATATCAGCCAGAAATGACAGGAAGAAAACATGAGAAGTAAATCACAACGTGGCAGCAGAGAGATCAGCCGGAAATGACAAGAACAAAACGTGAGAAGTAAATCAAAACATTGCAGCAGAGAGATCAGCCAGAAATGATAAGAACAAAACATGAGAAGTAAATCAAAACGTGGCAGCAGAGAGATCAGCCAGAAATGATAAGAACAAAACGTTAGAAGTAAATCACAACGTGGCAGCAGAGAGATCAGCCAGAAATGATAAGAACAAAACGTGAGAAGTAAATCACAACATGGCAGCAGAGAGATCAGCCAGAAATGACAAATAAGAAAACGTAAGAAGTAATTCACAACGTGGCAGCAGAGAGATCAGCCAGAAATGACAGGAAGAAAACATGAGAAGTAAATCACAACGTGGCAGCAGAGAAATCAGCCAGAAATGATAAGAACAAAACGTTAGAAGTAAATCACAACGTGGCAGCAGAGATCAGCCAGAAATGATAAGAACAAAACTTTAGAAGTAATTCACAACGTGGCAGCAGAAATCAGCCAGAAATGACAAGTAGAAAACATGAGAAGTAAATCACAACGTGGCAGCAGAGACATCAGCCAGAAATGACAGGAAGAAAACATGAGAAGTAAATCACAACGTGGCAGCAGAGAGATCAGCCGGAAATGACAAGAACAAAACGTGAGAAGTAAATCAAAACATTGCAGCAGAGAGATCAGCCAGAAATGATAAGAACAAAACATGAGAAGTAAATCACAACGTGGCAGCAGAGAGATCAGCCAGAAATGATAAGAACAAAACGTTAGAAGTAAATCACAACGTGGCAGCAGAGAGATCAGCCAGAAATGATAAGAACAAAACGTGAGAAGGAAATCACAACTTGGCAGCAGAGAGATCACCCAGAAACGACAAGTAGAAAACATGAGAAGTAAATCACAACGTGGCAGCAGAGATCAGCCAGAAATGACGAGAGGAACACATGAGAAGTAAATCACAACGTGGTAGCAGAGAGATCAGCCAGAAATGACAAATAAGAAAACGTAAGAAGTAATTCACAACTTGGCAGCAGAGAGATCACCCAGAAACGACAAGTATAAAACATGAGAAGTAAATCACAACGTGGCAGCAGAGATCAGCCAGAAATGACGAGAGGAACACATGAGAAGTAAATCACAACGTGGTAGCAGAGAGATCAGCCAGAAATGACAAATAAGAAAACGTAAGAAGTAATTCACAACGTGGCAGCAGAGAGATCAGCCAGAAATGACTAGAGGAACACATGAGAAGTAAATCACAACGTGGCAGCAGAGAGATCAGCCAGAAATGACAGGAAGAAAACATGAGAAGTAAATCACAACGTGGCAGCAGAGAGATCAGCCAGAAATGACAGGAAGAAAACATGAGAAGTAAATCACAACGTGGCAGCAGAGAGATCAGCCGGAAATGACAAGAACAAAATGTGAGAAGTAAATCAAAACATTGCAGCAGAGAGAACAGCCAGAAATGATAAGAACAAAACATGAGAAGTAAATCACAACGTGGCAGCAGAGAGATCAGCCAGAAATGATAAGATCAAAACGTTAGAAGTAAATCACAACGTGGCAGCAGAGAGATCAGCCAGAAATGATAAGAACAAAACGTTAGAAGTAAATCACAACGTGGCAGCAGAGAGATCAGCCAGAAATGACAAGTAGAAAACGTGAGAAGTAAATCACAACATGGCAGCAGAGAGATCACCCAGAAACGACAAGTAGAAAACATGAGAAGTAAATCACAACGTGGCAGCAGAGATATCAGCCAGAAATGACAGGAAGAAAACATGAGAAGTAAATCACAACGTGGCAGCAGAGAGATCAGCCGGAAATGACAAGAACAAAATGTGAGAAGTAAATCAAAACATTGCAGCAGAGAGATCAGCCAGAAATGATAAGAACAAAACATGAGAAGTAAATCACAACGTGGCAGCAGAGAGATCAGCCAGAAATGATAAGAACAAAACGTTAGAAGTAAATCACAACGTGGCAGCAGAGAGATCAGCCAGAAATGATAAGAACAAAACGTTAGAAGTAAATCACAACGTGGCAGCAGAGAGATCAGCCAGAAATGATAAGAACAAAACGTTAGAAGTAAATCACAACGTGGCAGCAGAAATCAGCCAGAAATGACAAGTAGAAAACGTGAGAAGTAATTCACAACGTGGCAGCAGAGAGATCACCCAGAAACGACAAGTAGAAAACATGAGAAGTAAATCACAACATGGCAGCAGAGAGATCACCCAGAAACGACAAGTAGAAAACATGAGAAGTAAATCACAACGTGGCAGCAGAGAGATCAGCCAGAAATGATAAGAACAAAACGTTAGAAGTAAATCACAACGTGGCAGCAGAGAGATCAGCCAGAAATGACAAGTAGAAAACGTGAGAAGTAAATCACAACATGGCAGCAGAGAGATCACCCAGAAACGACAAGTAGAAAACATGAGAAGTAAATCACAACGTGGCAGCAGAGATATCAGCCAGAAATGACAGGAAGAAAACATGAGAAGTAAATCACAACGTGGCAGCAGAGAGATCAGCCGGAAATGACAAGAACAAAACGTGAGAAGTAAATCAAAACATTGCAGCAGAGAGATCAGCCAGAAATGATAAGAACAAAACATGAGAAGTAAATCACAACGTGGCAGCAGAGAGATCAGCCAGAAATGATAAGAACAAAACGTTAGAAGTAAATCACAACGTGGCAGCAGAGAGATCAGCCAGAAATGATAAGAACAAAACGTGAGAAGGAAATCACAACTTGGCAGCAGAGAGATCACCCAGAAACGACAAGTAGAAAACATGAGAAGTAAATCACAACGTGGCAGCAGAGATCAGCCAGAAATGACGAGAGGAACACATGAGAAGTAAATCACAACGTGGTAGCAGAGAGATCAGCCAGAAATGACAAATAAGAAAACGTAAGAAGTAATTCACAACGTGGCAGCAGAGAGATCAGCCAGAAATGACTAGAGGAACACATGAGAAGTAAATCACAACGTGGCAGCAGAGAGATCAGCCAGAAATGACAGGAAGAAAACATGAGAAGTAAATCACAACGTGGCAGCAGAGAGATCAGCCAGAAATGACAAATAAGAAAACGTAAGAATTAATTCACAACGTGGCAGCAGAGAGATCAGCCAGAAATGACAGGAAGAAAACATGAGAAGTAAATCACAACGTGGCAGCAGAGAGATCAGCCAGAAATGATAAGAACAAAACGTTAGAAGTAAATCACAACGTGGCAGCAGAGAGATCAGCCAGAAATGATAATAACAAAACGTTAGAAGTAAATCACAACGTGGCAGCAGAAATCAGCCAGAAATGACAAGTAGAAAACGTGAGAAGTAATTCACAACGTGGCAGCAGAGAGATCACCCAGAAACGACAAGTAGAAAACATGAGAAGTAAATCACAACGTGGCAGCAGAGAGATCAGCCAGAAATGACAAGAACAAAACGTGAGAAGTAAATCAAAACATGGCAGCAGAGAGATCAGCCAGAAATGATAAGAACAAAACGTTAGAAGTAAATCACAACGTGGCAGCAGAGAGAACAGCCAGAAATGATAAGAACAAAACGTTAGAAGTAAATCACAACGTGGCAGCAGAGAGATCAGCCAGAAATGACAAGTAGAAAACGTGAGAAGTAAATCACAACGTGGCAGCAGAGAGATCAGCCAGAAATGACAAACAGAAAACTTAAGAAGTAATTCACAACGTGGCAGCAGAGAGATCAGCCAGAAATGACAGGAAGAAAACATGAGAAGTAAATCACAACGTGGCAGCAGAGAGATCAGCCGGAAATGACAAGAACAAAACGTGAGAAGTAAATCAAAACATTGCAGCAGAGAGATCAGCCAGAAATGATAAGAACAAAACATGAGAAGTAAATCACAACGTGGCAGCAGAGAGATCAGCCAGAAATGATAAGATCAAAACGTTAGAAGTAAATCACAACGTGGCAGCAGAGAGATCAGCCAGAAATGATAAGAACAAAACGTGAGAAGGAAATCACAACTTGGCAGCAGAGAGATCACCCAGAAACGACAAGTAGAAAACATGAGAAGTAAATCACAACGTGGCAGCAGAGATCAGCCAGAAATGACGAGAGGAACACATGAGAAGTAAATCACAACGTGGTAGCAGAGAGATCAGCCAGAAATGACAAATAAGAAAACGTAAGAAGTAATTCACAACGTGGCAGCAGAGAGATCAGCCAGAAATGACTAGAGGAACACATGAGAAGTAAATCACAACGTGGCAGCAGAGAGATCAGCCAGAAATGACAGGAAGAAAACATGAGAAGTAAATCACAACGTGGCAGCAGAGAGATCAGCCAGAAATGATAAGAACAAAACGTTAGAAGTAAATCACAACGTGGCAGCAGAGAGATCAGCCAGAAATGATAAGAACAAAACGTTAGAAGTAAATCACAACGTGGCAGCAGAGAGATCAGCCAGAAATGACAAGTAGAAAACGTGAGAAGTAAATCACAACATGGCAGCAGAGAGATCACCCAGAAACGACAAGTAGAAAACATGAGAAGTAAATCACAACGTGGCAGCAGAGATATCAGCCAGAAATGACAGGAAGAAAACATGAGAAGTAAATCACAACGTGGCAGCAGAGAGATCAGCCGGAAATGACAAGAACAAAACGTGAGAAGTAAATCAAAACATTGCAGCAGAGAGATCAGCCAGAAATGATAAGAACAAAACATGAGAAGTAAATCACAACGTGGCAGCAGAGAGATCAGCCAGAAATGATAAGAACAAAACGTTAGAAGTAAATCACAACGTGGCAGCAGAGAGATCAGCCAGAAATGATAAGAACAAAACGTTAGAAGTAAATCACAACGTGGCAGCAGAGAGATCAGCCAGAAATGATAAGAACAAAACGTTACAAGTAAATCACAACGTGGCAGCAGAGAGATCAGCCAGAAATGACAAGTAGAAAACGTGAGAAGTAATTCACAACGTGGCAGCAGAGAGATCACCCAGAAACGACAAGTAGAAAACATGAGAAGTAAATCACAACATGGCAGCAGAGAGATCACCCAGAATCTACAAGCAGAAAACATGAGAAGTAAATCACAACGTGGCAGCAGAGAGATCAGCCGGAAATGATAAGAACAAAACGTTAGAAGTAAATCACAACGTGGCAGCAGAGAGATCAGCCAGAAATGATAAGAACAAAACGTTAGAAGTAAATCACAACGTGGCAGCAGAGATCAGCCAGAAATGACAAGTAGAAAACGTGAGAAGTAATTCACAACGTGGCAGCAGAGAGATCACCCAGAAACGACAAGTAGAAAACATGAGAAGTAAATCACAACGTGGCAGCAGAGATATCAGCCAGAAATGACAGGAAGAAAACATGAGAAGTAAATCACAACGTGGCAGCAGAGAGATCAGCCGGAAATGATAAGAACAAAACGTTAGAAGTAAATCACAACGTGGCAGCAGAGAGAACAGCCAGAAATGATAAGAACAAAACGTTAGAAGTAAATCACAACGTGGCAGCAGAGAGATCAGCCAGAAATGACAAGTAGAAAACGTGAGAAGTAAATCACAACGTGGCAGCAGAGAGATCAGCCAGAAATGACAAGTAGAAAACGTGAGAAGTAAATCACAACGTGGCAGCAGAGAGATCAGCCAGAAATGATAAGAACAAAACATGAGAAGTAAATCACAACGTGGCAGCAGAGAGATCAGCCAGAAATGATAAGATCAAAACGTTAGAAGTAAATCACAACGTGGCAGCAGAGAGATCAGCCAGAAATGATAAGAACAAAACGTGAGAAGGAAATCACAACTTGGCAGCAGAGAGATCACCCAGAAACGACAAGTAGAAAACATGAGAAGTAAATCACAACGTGGCAGCAGAGATCAGCCAGAAATGACGAGAGGAACACATGAGAAGTAAATCACAACGTGGTAGCAGAGAGATCAGCCAGAAATGACAAATAAGAAAACGTAAGAAGTAATTCACAACGTGGCAGCAGAGAGATCAGCCAGAAATGACTAGAGGAACACATGAGAAGTAAATCACAACGTGGCAGCAGAGAGATCAGCCAGAAATGACAGGAAGAAAACATGAGAAGTAAATCACAACGTGGCAGCAGAGAGATCAGCCAGAAATGGTAAGAACAAAACGTTAGAAGTAAATCACAACGTGGCAGCAGAGAGATCAGCCAGAAATGATAAGAACAAAACGTTAGAAGTAAATCACAACGTGGCAGCAGAGAGATCAGCCAGAAATGACAAGTAGAAAACGTGAGAAGTAAATCACAACATGGCAGCAGAGAGATCACCCAGAAACGACAAGTAGAAAACATGAGAAGTAAATCACAACGTGGCAGCAGAGATATCAGCCAGAAATGACAGGAAGAAAACATGAGAAGTAAATCACAACGTGGCAGCAGAGAGATCAGCCGGAAATGACAAGAACAAAACGTGAGAAGTAAATCAAAACATTGCAGCAGAGAGATCAGCCAGAAATGATAAGAACAAAACATGAGAAGTAAATCACAACGTGGCAGCAGAGAGATCAGCCAGAAATGATAAGAACAAAACGTTAGAAGTAAATCACAACGTGGCAGCAGAGAGATCAGCCAGAAATGATAAGAACAAAACGTTAGAAGTAAATCACAACGTGGCAGCAGAGAGATCAGCCAGAAATGATAAGAACAAAACGTTACAAGTAAATCACAACGTGGCAGCAGAGAGATCAGCCAGAAATGACAAGTAGAAAACGTGAGAAGTAATTCACAACGTGGCAGCAGAGAGATCACCCAGAAACGACAAGTAGAAAACATGAGAAGTAAATCACAACATGGCAGCAGAGAGATCACCCAGAAACGACAAGCAGAAAACATGAGAAGTAAATCACAACGTGGCAGCAGAGAGATCAGCCGGAAATGATAAGAACAAAACGTTAGAAGTAAATCACAACGTGGCAGCAGAGAGATCAGCCAGAAATGACAAATAGAAAACGTAAGAAGCAATTCACAACGTGGCAGCAGAGAGATCAGGCAGAAATGACTAAAGGAACACATGAGAAGTAAATCACAACGTGGCAGCAGAGATCAGCCAGAAATGACGAGAGGAACACATGAGAAGTAAATCACAACGTGGTAGCAGAGAGATCAGCCAGAAATGACAAATAAGAAAACGTAAGAAGTAATTCACAACGTGGCAGCAGAGAGATCAGCCAGAAATGACTAGAGGAACACATGAGAAGTAAATCACAACGTGGCAGCAGAGAGATCAGCCATAAACGACAAGTAGAAAACATGAGAAGTAAATCACAACGTGGCAGCAGAGATATCAGCCAGAAATGACAGGAAGAAAACATGAGAAGTAAATCACAACGTGGCAGCAGAGAGATCAGCCGGAAATGACAAGAACAAAACGTGAGAAGTAAATCACAACGTGGCAGCAGAGAGATCAGCCGGAAATGACAAGAACAAAACGTGAGAAGTAAATCAAAACATTGCAGCAGAGAGATCAGCCAGAAATGATAAGAACAAAACATGAGAAGTAAATCACAACGTGGCAGCAGAGAGATCAGCCAGAAATGATAAGAACAAAACGTTAGAAGTAAATCACAACGTGGCAGCAGAGAGATCAGCCAGAAATTATAAGAACAAAACGTGAGAAGTAAATCACAACGTGGCAGCAGAGAGATCAGCCAGAAATGACAAATAGAAAACGTAAGAAGTAATTCACAACGTGGCAGCAGAGAGATCAGCCAGAAATGACTAGAGGAACACATGAGAAGTAAATCACAACGTGGCAGCAGAGAGATCAGCCAGAAATGACAAGAAAAAAACATGAGAAGTAAATCACAACGTGGCAGCAGAGAGATCAGCCAGAAATGATAAGAACAAAACGTTAGAAGTAAATCACAACGTGGCAACAGAGAGATCAGCCAGAAATGATAAGAACAAAACGTTAGAAGTAAATCACAACGTGGCAGCAGAGAGATCAGCCAGAAATGACAAGTAGAAAACGTGAGAAGTAAATCACAACATGGCAGCAGAGAGATCACCCATAAACGACAAGTAGAAAACATGAGAAGTAAATCACAACGTGGCAGCAGAGATATCAGCCAGAAATGACAGGAAGAAAACATGAGAAGTAAATCACAACGTGGCAGCAGAGAGATCAGCCGGAAATGATAAGAACAAAACGTTAGAAGTAAATCACAACGTGGCAGCAGAGAGAACAGCCAGAAATGATAAGAACAAAACGTTAGAAGTAAATCACAACGTGGCAGCAGAGAGATCAGCCAGAAATGACAAGTAGAAAACGTGAGAAGTAAATCACAACGTGGCAGCAGAGAGATCAGCCAGAAATGACAAGTAGAAAACGTGAGAAGTAAATCACAACGTGGCAGCAGAGAGATCAGCCAGAAATGATAAGAACAAAACATGAGAAGTAAATCACAACGTGGCAGCAGAGAGATCAGCCAGAAATGATAAGATCAAAACGTTAGAAGTAAATCACAACGTGGCAGCAGAGAGATCAGCCAGAAATGATAAGAACAAAACGTGAGAAGGAAATCACAACTTGGCAGCAGAGAGATCACCCAGAAACGACAAGTAGAAAACATGAGAAGTAAATCACAACGTGGCAGCAGAGATCAGCCAGAAATGACGAGAGGAACACATGAGAAGTAAATCACAACGTGGTAGCAGAGAGATCAGCCAGAAATGACAAATAAGAAAACGTAAGAAGTAATTCACAACGTGGCAGCAGAGAGATCAGCCAGAAATGACTAGAGGAACACATGAGAAGTAAATCACAACGTGGCAGCAGAGAGATCAGCCAGAAATGACAGGAAGAAAACATGAGAAGTAAATCACAACGTGGCAGCAGAGAGATCAGCCAGAAATGGTAAGAACAAAACGTTAGAAGTAAATCACAACGTGGCAGCAGAGAGATCAGCCAGAAATGATAAGAACAAAACGTTAGAAGTAAATCACAACGTGGCAGCAGAGAGATCAGCCAGAAATGACAAGTAGAAAACGTGAGAAGTAAATCACAACATGGCAGCAGAGAGATCACCCAGAAACGACAAGTAGAAAACATGAGAAGTAAATCACAACGTGGCAGCAGAGATATCAGCCAGAAATGACAGGAAGAAAACATGAGAAGTAAATCACAACGTGGCAGCAGAGAGATCAGCCGGAAATGACAAGAACAAAACGTGAGAAGTAAATCAAAACATTGCAGCAGAGAGATCAGCCAGAAATTATAAGAACAAAACATGAGAAGTAAATCACAACGTGGCAGCAGAGAGATCAGCCAGAAATGATAAGAACAAAACGTTAGAAGTAAATCACAACGTGGCAGCAGAGAGATCAGCCAGAAATGATAAGAACAAAACGTTAGAAGTAAATCACAACGTGGCAGCAGAGAGATCAGCCAGAAATGATAAGAACAAAACGTTACAAGTAAATCACAACGTGGCAGCAGAGAGATCAGCCAGAAATGACAAGTAGAAAACGTGAGAAGTAATTCACAACGTGGCAGCAGAGAGATCACCCAGAAACGACAAGTAGAAAACATGAGAAGTAAATCACAACATGGCAGCAGAGAGATCACCCAGAAACGACAAGCAGAAAACATGAGAAGTAAATCACAACGTGGCAGCAGAGAGATCAGCCGGAAATGATAAGAACAAAACGTTAGAAGTAAATCACAACGTGGCAGCAGAGAGATCAGCCAGAAATGACAAATAGAAAACGTAAGAAGCAATTCACAACGTGGCAGCAGAGAGATCAGGCAGAAATGACTAAAGGAACACATGAGAAGTAAATCACAACGTGGCAGCAGAGATCAGCCAGAAATGACGAGAGGAACACATGAGAAGTAAATCACAACGTGGTAGCAGAGAGATCAGCCAGAAATGACAAATAAGAAAACGTAAGAAGTAATTCACAACGTGGCAGCAGAGAGATCAGCCAGAAATGACTAGAGGAACACATGAGAAGTAAATCACAACGTGGCAGCAGAGAGATCAGCCATAAACGACAAGTAGAAAACATGAGAAGTAAATCACAACGTGGCAGCAGAGATATCAGCCAGAAATGACAGGAAGAAAACATGAGAAGTAAATCACAACGTGGCAGCAGAGAGATCAGCCGGAAATGACAAGAACAAAACGTGAGAAGTAAATCACAACGTGGCAGCAGAGAGATCAGCCGGAAATGACAAGAACAAAACGTGAGAAGTAAATCAAAACATTGCAGCAGAGAGATCAGCCAGAAATGATAAGAACAAAACATGAGAAGTAAATCACAACGTGGCAGCAGAGAGATCAGCCAGAAATGATAAGAACAAAACGTTAGAAGTAAATCACAACGTGGCAGCAGAGAGATCAGCCAGAAATTATAAGAACAAAACGTGAGAAGTAAATCACAACGTGGCAGCAGAGAGATCAGCCAGAAATGACAAATAGAAAACGTAAGAAGTAATTCACAACGTGGCAGCAGAGAGATCAGCCAGAAATGACTAGAGGAACACATGAGAAGTAAATCACAACGTGGCAGCAGAGAGATCAGCCAGAAATGACAAGAAAAAAACATGAGAAGTAAATCACAACGTGGCAGCAGAGAGATCAGCCAGAAATGATAAGAACAAAACGTTAGAAGTAAATCACAACGTGGCAACAGAGAGATCAGCCAGAAATGATAAGAACAAAACGTTAGAAGTAAATCACAACGTGGCAGCAGAGAGATCAGCCAGAAATGACAAGTAGAAAACGTGAGAAGTAAATCACAACATGGCAGCAGAGAGATCACCCATAAACGACAAGTAGAAAACATGAGAAGTAAATCACAACGTGGCAGCAGAGATATCAGCCAGAAATGACAGGAAGAAAACATGAGAAGTAAATCACAACGTGGCAGCAGAGAGATCAGCCGGAAATGACAAGAACAAAACGTGAGAAGTAAATCAAAACATTGCAGCAGAGAGATCAGCCGGAAATGACAAGAACAAAACGTGAGAAGTAAATCAAAACATTGCAGCAGAGAGATCAGCCAGAAATGATAAGAACAAAACATGAGAAGTAAATCACAACGTGGCAGCAGAGAGATCAGCCAGAAATGATAAGTACAAAACGTTAGAAGTAAATCACAACGTGGCAGCAGAGAGATCAGCCAGAAATGATAAGAACAAAACGTGAGAAGTAAATCACAACATGGCAGCAGAGAGATCAGCCAGAAATGACAAATAAGAAAACGTAAGAAGTAAATCACAACGTGGCAGCAGAGAGATCAGCCAGAAATGACAGGAAGAAAACATGAGAAGTAAATCACAACGTGGCAGCAGAGAGATCAGCCAGAAATGATAAGAACAAAACGTTAGAAGTAAATCACAACGTGGCAGCAGAGAGATCAGCCAGAAATGATAAGAACAAAACGTTAGAAGTAAATCACAACGTGGCAGCAGAAATCAGCCAGAAATGACAAGTAGAAAACGTGAGAAGTAATTCACAACGTGGCAGCAGAGAGATCACCCAGAAACGACAAGTAGAAAACATGAGAAGTAAATCACAACGTGGCAGCAGAGAGATCAGCCAGAAATGACAAGAACAAAACGTGAGAAGTAAATCAAAACATGGCAGCAGAGAGATCAGCCAGAAATGATAAGAACAAAACGTTAGAAGTAAATCACAACGTGGCCGCAGAGAGATCAGCCAGAAATGACTAGAGGAACACATGAGAAGTAAATCAAAACATGGCAGCAGAGATCAGCCAGAAATGACAAGTAGAAAACGTGAGAAGTAATTCACAACGTGGCAGCAGAGAGATCACCCAGAAACGACAAGTAGAAAACATGAGAAGTAAATCACAACGTGGCAGCAGAGAGATCAGCCAGAAATAACAGGAAGAAAACATGAGAAGTAAATCACAACGTGGCAGCAGAGAGATCAGCCGGAAATGACAAGAACAAAACGTGAGAAGTAAATCAAAACATGGCAGCAGAGAGATCAGCCAGAAATTATAAGAACAAAACGTGAGAAGTAAATCACAACGTGGCAGCAGAGAGATCAGCCAGAAATGACAAATAGAAAACGTAAGAAGCAATTCACAACGTGGCAGCAGAGAGATCAGGCAGAAATGACTAGAGGAACACATGAGAAGTAAATCACAACGTGGCAGCAGAGAGATCAGCCGGAAATGACAAGAACAAAACGTGAGAAGTAAATCAAAACATTGCAGCAGAGAGATCAGCCAGAAATGATAAGAACAAAACATGAGAAGTAAATCACAACGTGGCAGCAGAGATATCAGCCAGAAATGACAGGAAGAAAACGTGAGAAGTAAATCACAACGTGGCAGCAGAGAGATCAGCCAGAAATGACAAATAAGAAAACGTAAGAAGTAATTCACAACGTGGCAGCAGAGAGATCAGCCAGAAATGACTAGAGGAACACATGAGAAGTAAATCACAACGTGGCAGCAGAGAGATCAGCCAGAAATGACAGGAAGAAAACATGAGAAGTACATCACAACGTGGCAGCAGAGAGATCAGCCAGTAATGATAAGAACAAAACGTTAGAAGTAAATCACAACGTGGCAGCAGAGAGATCAGCCAGAAATGATAAGAACAAAACGTTAGAAGTAAATCAAAACATGGCAGCAGAGATCAGCCAGAAATGACAAGTAGAAAACGTGAGAAGTAATTCACAACGTGGCAGCAGAGAGATCACCCAGAAACGACAAGTAGAAAACATGAGAAGTAAATCACAACGTGGCAGCAGAGAGATCAGCCAGAAATAACAGGAAGAAAACAAGAGAAGTAAATCACAACGTGGCAGCAGAGAGATCAGCCGGAAATGACAAGAACAAAACGTGAGAAGTAAATCAAAACATGGCAGCAGAGAGATCAGCCAGAAATTATAAGAACAAAACGTGAGATGTAAATCACAACGTGGCAGCAGAGAGATCAGCCAGAAATGACAAATAGAAAACGTAAGAAGCAATTCACAACGTGGCAGCAGAGAGATCAGGCAGAAATGACTAGAGGAACACATGAGAAGTAAATCACAACGTGGCAGCAGAGAGATCAGCCGGAAATGACAAGAACAAAACGTGAGAAGTAAATCAAAACATTGCAGCAGAGAGATCAGCCAGAAATGATAAGAACAAAACATGAGAAGTAAATCACAACGTGGCAGCAGAGAGATCAGCCAGAAATGATAAGAACAAAACGTTAGAAGTAAATCACAACGTGGCAGCAGAGAGATCAGCCAGAAATGATAAGAACAAAACGTAGGAAGTAAATCACAACATGGCAGCAGAGAGATCACCCAGAAACGACAAGTAGAAAACATGAGAAGTAAATCACAACGTGGCAGCAGAGAGATCAGCCAGAAATGAAAAATAAGAAAACCTAAGAAGTAATTCACAACGTGGCAGCAGAGAGATCAGCCAGAAATGATAAGAACAAAACGTTAGAAGTAAATCACAACGTGGCAGCAGAGAGATCAGCCAGAAATGATAAGAACAAAACGTTAGAAGTAAATCACAACGTGGCAGCAGAGAGATCAGCCAGAAATGACAAGTAGAAAACGTGAGAAGTAAATCACAACATGGCAGCAGAGAGATCACACAGAAACGACAAGTAGAAAACATGAGAAGTAAATCACAACGTGGCAGGAGAGATATCAGCCAGAAATGACAGGAAGAAAACATGAGAAGTTAATCACAACGTGGCAGCAGAGAGATCAGCCGGAAATGACAAGAACAAAACGTGAGAAGTAAATCAAAACATTGCAGCAGAGAGATCAGCCAGAAATGATAAGAACAAAACATGAGAAGTAAATCACAACGTGGCAGCAGAGAGATCAGCCAGAAATGATAAGAACAAAACGTTAGAAGTAAATCACAACGTGGCAGCAGAGAGATCAGCCAGAAATTATAAGAACAAAACGTGAGAAGTAAATCACAACGTGGCAGCAGAGAGATCAGCCAGAAATGACAAATAGAAAACGTAAGAAGTAATTCACAACGTGGCAGCAGAGAGATCAGCCAGAAATGACTAGAGGAACACATGAGAAGTAAATCACAACGTGGCAGCAGAGAGATCAGCCAGAAATGACAAGAAAAAAACATGAGAAGTAAATCACAACGTGGCAGCAGAGAGATCAGCCAGAAATGATAAGAACAAAACGTTAGAAGTAAATCACAACGTGGCAACAGAGAGATCAGCCAGAAATGATAAGAACAAAACGTTAGAAGTAAATCACAACGTGGCAGCAGAGAGATCAGCCAGAAATGACAAGTAGAAAACGTGAGAAGTAAATCACAACATGGCAGCAGAGAGATCACCCATAAACGACAAGTAGAAAACATGAGAAGTAAATCACAACGTGGCAGCAGAGATATCAGCCAGAAATGACAGGAAGAAAACATGAGAAGTAAATCACAACGTGGCAGCAGAGAGATCAGCCGGAAATGACAAGAACAAAACGTGAGAAGTAAATCAAAACATTGCAGCAGAGAGATCAGCCAGAAATGATAAGAACAAAACATGAGAAGTAAATCAAAACGTGGCAGCAGAGAGATCAGCCAGAAATGATAAGAACAAAACGTTAGAAGTAAATCACAACGTGGCAGCAGAGAGATCAGCCAGAAATGATAAGAACAAAACGTGAGAAGTAAATCACAACATGGCAGCAGAGAGATCAGCCAGAAATGACAAATAAGAAAACGTAAGAAGTAATTCACAACGTGGCAGCAGAGAGATCAGCCAGAAATGACAGGAAGAAAACATGAGAAGTAAATCACAACGTGGCAGCAGAGAAATCAGCCAGAAATGATAAGAACAAAACGTTAGAAGTAAATCACAACGTGGCAGCAGAGATCAGCCAGAAATGATAAGAACAAAACTTTAGAAGTAATTCACAACGTGGCAGCAGAAATCAGCCAGAAATGACAAGTAGAAAACATGAGAAGTAAATCACAACGTGGCAGCAGAGATATCAGCCAGAAATGACAGGAAGAAAACATGAGAAGTAAATCACAACGTGGCAGCAGAGAGATCAGCCGGAAATGACAAGAACAAAACGTGAGAAGTAAATCAAAACATTGCAGCAGAGAGATCAGCCAGAAATGATAAGAACAAAACATGAGAAGTAAATCACAACGTGGCAGCAGAGAGATCAGCCAGAAATGATAAGAACAAAACGTTAGAAGTAAATCACAACGTGGCAGCAGAGAGATCAGCCAGAAATGATAAGAACAAAACGTGAGAAGGAAATCACAACTTGGCAGCAGAGAGATCACCCAGAAACGACAAGTAGAAAACATGAGAAGTAAATCACAACGTGGCAGCAGAGATCAGCCAGAAATGACGAGAGGAACACATGAGAAGTAAATCACAACGTGGTAGCAGAGAGATCAGCCAGAAATGACAAATAAGAAAACGTAAGAAGTAATTCACAACTTGGCAGCAGAGAGATCACCCAGAAACGACAAGTATAAAACATGAGAAGTAAATCACAACGTGGCAGCAGAGATCAGCCAGAAATGACGAGAGGAACACATGAGAAGTAAATCACAACGTGGTAGCAGAGAGATCAGCCAGAAATGACAAATAAGAAAACGTAAGAAGTAATTCACAACGTGGCAGCAGAGAGATCAGCCAGAAATGACTAGAGGAACACATGAGAAGTAAATCACAACCCGGCAGCAGAGAGATCAGCCAGAAATGACAGGAAGAAAACATGAGAAGTAAATCACAACGTGGCAGCAGAGAGATCAGCCAGAAATGACAGGAAGAAAACATGAGAAGTAAATCACAACGTGGCAGCAGAGAGATCAGCCGGAAATGACAAGAACAAAATGTGAGAAGTAAATCAAAACATTGCAGCAGAGAGATCAGCCAGAAATGATAAGAACAAAACATGAGAAGTAAATCACAACGTGGCAGCAGAGAGATCAGCCAGAAATGATAAGATCAAAACGTTAGAAGTAAATCACAACGTGGCAGCAGAGAGATCAGCCAGAAATGATAAGAACAAAACGTTAGAAGTAAATCACAACGTGGCAGCAGAGAGATCAGCCAGAAATGACAAGTAGAAAACGTGAGAAGTAAATCACAACATGGCAGCAGAGAGATCACCCAGAAACGACAAGTAGAAAACATGAGAAGTAAATCACAACGTGGCAGCAGAGATATCAGCCAGAAATGACAGGAAGAAAACATGAGAAGTAAATCACAACGTGGCAGCAGAGAGATCAGCCGGAAATGACAAGAACAAAATGTGAGAAGTAAATCAAAACATTGCAGCAGAGAGATCAGCCAGAAATGATAAGAACAAAACATGAGAAGTAAATCACAACGTGGCAGCAGAGAGATCAGCCAGAAATGATAAGAACAAAACGTTAGAAGTAAATCACAACGTGGCAGCAGAGAGATCAGCCAGAAATGATAAGAACAAAACGTTAGAAGTAAATCACAACGTGGCAGCAGAGAGATCAGCCAGAAATGATAAGAACAAAACGTTAGAAGTAAATCACAACGTGGCAGCAGAGAGATCAGCCAGAAATGACAAATAGAAAACGTAAGAAGTAATTCACAAAGTGGCAGCAGAGAGATCAGCCAGAAATGACTAGAGGAACACATGAGAAGTAAATCACAACGTGGCAGCAGAGAGATCAGCCAGAAATGACAAGAAAAAAACATGAGAAGTAAATCACAACGTGGCAGCAGAGAGATCAGCCAGAAATGATAAGAACAAAACGTTAGAAGTAAATCACAACGTGGCAACAGAGAGATCAGCCAGAAATGATAAGAACAAAACGTTAGAAGTAAATCACAACGTGGCAGCAGAGAGATCAGCCAGAAATGACAAGTAGAAAACGTGAGAAGTAAATCACAACATGGCAGCAGAGAGATCACCCATAAACGACAAGTAGAAAACATGAGAAGTAAATCACAACGTGGCAGCAGAGATATCAGCCAGAAATGACAGGAAGAAAACATGAGAAGTAAATCACAACGTGGCAGCAGAGAGATCAGCCGGAAATGACAAGAACAAAACGTGAGAAGTAAATCAAAACATTGCAGCAGAGAGATCAGCCAGAAATTATAAGAACAAAACGTGAGAAGTAAATCACAACGTGGCAGCAGAGAGATCAGCCAGAAATGACAAATAGAAAACGTAAGAAGCAATTCACAACGTGGCAGCAGAGAGATCAGGCAGAAATGACTAGAGGAACACATGAGAAGTAAATCACAACGTGGCAGCAGAGAGATCAGCCGGAAATGACAAGAACAAAACGTGAGAAGTAAATCAAAACATTGCAGCAGAGAGATCAGCCAGAAATGATAAGAACAAAACATGAGAAGTAAATCACAACGTGGCAGCAGAGAGATCAGCCAGAAATGATAAGAACAAAACGTTAGAAGTAAATCACAACGTGGCAGCAGAGAGATCAGCCAGAAATGATAAGAACAAAACGTAGGAAGTAAATCACAACATGGCAGCAGAGAGATCACCCAGAAACGACAAGTAGAAAACATGAGAAGTAAATCACAACGTGGCAGCAGAGAGATCAGCCAGAAATGAAAAATAAGAAAACCTAAGAAGTAATTCACAACGTGGCAGCAGAGAGATCAGCCAGAAATGATAAGAACAAAACGTTAGAAGTAAATCACAACGTGGCAGCAGAGAGATCAGCCAGAAATGATAAGAACAAAACGTTAGAAGTAAATCACAACGTGGCAGCAGAGAGATCAGCCAGAAATGACAAGTAGAAAACGTGAGAAGTAAATCACAACATGGCAGCAGAGAGATCACACAGAAACGACAAGTAGAAAACATGAGAAGTAAATCACAACGTGGCAGGAGAGATATCAGCCAGAAATGACAGGAAGAAAACATGAGAAGTTAATCACAACGTGGCAGCAGAGAGATCAGCCGGAAATGACAAGAACAAAACGTGAGAAGTAAATCAAAACATTGCAGCAGAGAGATCAGCCAGAAATGATAAGAACAAAACATGAGAAGTAAATCACAACGTGGCAGCAGAGAGATCAGCCAGAAATGATAAGAACAAAACGTTAGAAGTAAATCACAACGTGGCAGCAGAGAGATCAGCCAGAAATGACAAGTAGAAAACGTGAGAAGTAAATCACAACATGGCAGCAGAGAGATCACACAGAAACGACAAGTAGAAAACATGAGAAGTAAATCACAACGTGGCAGGAGAGATATCAGCCAGAAATGACAGGAAGAAAACATGAGAAGTTAATCACAACGTGGCAGCAGAGAGATCAGCCGGAAATGACAAGAACAAAACGTGAGAAGTAAATCAAAACATTGCAGCAGAGAGATCAGCCAGAAATGATAAGAACAAAACATGAGAAGTAAATCACAACGTGGCAGCAGAGAGATCAGCCAGAAATGATAAGAACAAAACGTTAGAAGTAAATCACAACGTGGCAGCAGAGAGATCAGCCAGAAATTATAAGAACAAAACGTGAGAAGTAAATCACAACGTGGCAGCAGAGAGATCAGCCAGAAATGACAAATAGAAAACGTAAGAAGTAATTCACAACGTGGCAGCAGAGAGATCAGCCAGAAATGACTAGAGGAACACATGAGAAGTAAATCACAACGTGGCAGCAGAGAGATCAGCCAGAAATGACAAGAAAAAAACATGAGAAGTAAATCACAACGTGGCAGCAGAGAGATCAGCCAGAAATGATAAGAACAAAACGTTAGAAGTAAATCACAACGTGGCAACAGAGAGATCAGCCAGAAATGATAAGAACAAAACGTTAGAAGTAAATCACAACGTGGCAGCAGAGAGATCAGCCAGAAATGACAAGTAGAAAACGTGAGAAGTAAATCACAACATGGCAGCAGAGAGATCACCCATAAACGACAAGTAGAAAACATGAGAAGTAAATCACAACGTGGCAGCAGAGATATCAGCCAGAAATGACAGGAAGAAAACATGAGAAGTAAATCACAACGTGGCAGCAGAGAGATCAGCCGGAAATGACAAGAACAAAACGTGAGAAGTAAATCAAAACATTGCAGCAGAGAGATCAGCCAGAAATGATAAGAACAAAACATGAGAAGTAAATCAAAACGTGGCAGCAGAGAGATCAGCCAGAAATGATAAGAACAAAACGTTAGAAGTAAATCACAACGTGGCAGCAGAGAGATCAGCCAGAAATGATAAGAACAAAACGTGAGAAGTAAATCACAACATGGCAGCAGAGAGATCAGCCAGAAATGACAAATAAGAAAACGTAAGAAGTAATTCACAACGTGGCAGCAGAGAGATCAGCCAGAAATGACAGGAAGAAAACATGAGAAGTAAATCACAACGTGGCAGCAGAGAAATCAGCCAGAAATGATAAGAACAAAACGTTAGAAGTAAATCACAACGTGGCAGCAGAGATCAGCCAGAAATGATAAGAACAAAACTTTAGAAGTAATTCACAACGTGGCAGCAGAAATCAGCCAGAAATGACAAGTAGAAAACATGAGAAGTAAATCACAACGTGGCAGCAGAGATATCAGCCAGAAATGACAGGAAGAAAACATGAGAAGTAAATCACAACGTGGCAGCAGAGAGATCAGCCGGAAATGACAAGAACAAAACGTGAGAAGTAAATCAAAACATTGCAGCAGAGAGATCAGCCAGAAATGATAAGAACAAAACATGAGAAGTAAATCACAACGTGGCAGCAGAGAGATCAGCCAGAAATGATAAGAACAAAACGTTAGAAGTAAATCACAACGTGGCAGCAGAGAGATCAGCCAGAAATGATAAGAACAAAACGTGAGAAGGAAATCACAACTTGGCAGCAGAGAGATCACCCAGAAACGACAAGTAGAAAACATGAGAAGTAAATCACAACGTGGCAGCAGAGATCAGCCAGAAATGACGAGAGGAACACATGAGAAGTAAATCACAACGTGGTAGCAGAGAGATCAGCCAGAAATGACAAATAAGAAAACGTAAGAAGTAATTCACAACTTGGCAGCAGAGAGATCACCCAGAAACGACAAGTATAAAACATGAGAAGTAAATCACAACGTGGCAGCAGAGATCAGCCAGAAATGACGAGAGGAACACATGAGAAGTAAATCACAACGTGGTAGCAGAGAGATCAGCCAGAAATGACAAATAAGAAAACGTAAGAAGTAATTCACAACGTGGCAGCAGAGAGATCAGCCAGAAATGACTAGAGGAACACATGAGAAGTAAATCACAACCCGGCAGCAGAGAGATCAGCCAGAAATGACAGGAAGAAAACATGAGAAGTAAATCACAACGTGGCAGCAGAGAGATCAGCCAGAAATGACAGGAAGAAAACATGAGAAGTAAATCACAACGTGGCAGCAGAGAGATCAGCCGGAAATGACAAGAACAAAATGTGAGAAGTAAATCAAAACATTGCAGCAGAGAGATCAGCCAGAAATGATAAGAACAAAACATGAGAAGTAAATCACAACGTGGCAGCAGAGAGATCAGCCAGAAATGATAAGATCAAAACGTTAGAAGTAAATCACAACGTGGCAGCAGAGAGATCAGCCAGAAATGATAAGAACAAAACGTTAGAAGTAAATCACAACGTGGCAGCAGAGAGATCAGCCAGAAATGACAAGTAGAAAACGTGAGAAGTAAATCACAACATGGCAGCAGAGAGATCACCCAGAAACGACAAGTAGAAAACATGAGAAGTAAATCACAACGTGGCAGCAGAGATATCAGCCAGAAATGACAGGAAGAAAACATGAGAAGTAAATCACAACGTGGCAGCAGAGAGATCAGCCGGAAATGACAAGAACAAAATGTGAGAAGTAAATCAAAACATTGCAGCAGAGAGATCAGCCAGAAATGATAAGAACAAAACATGAGAAGTAAATCACAACGTGGCAGCAGAGAGATCAGCCAGAAATGATAAGAACAAAACGTTAGAAGTAAATCACAACGTGGCAGCAGAGAGATCAGCCAGAAATGATAAGAACAAAACGTTAGAAGTAAATCACAACGTGGCAGCAGAGAGATCAGCCAGAAATGATAAGAACAAAACGTTAGAAGTAAATCACAACGTGGCAGCAGAGAGATCAGCCAGAAATGACAAATAGAAAACGTAAGAAGTAATTCACAAAGTGGCAGCAGAGAGATCAGCCAGAAATGACTAGAGGAACACATGAGAAGTAAATCACAACGTGGCAGCAGAGAGATCAGCCAGAAATGACAAGAAAAAAACATGAGAAGTAAATCACAACGTGGCAGCAGAGAGATCAGCCAGAAATGATAAGAACAAAACGTTAGAAGTAAATCACAACGTGGCAACAGAGAGATCAGCCAGAAATGATAAGAACAAAACGTTAGAAGTAAATCACAACGTGGCAGCAGAGAGATCAGCCAGAAATGACAAGTAGAAAACGTGAGAAGTAAATCACAACATGGCAGCAGAGAGATCACCCATAAACGACAAGTAGAAAACATGAGAAGTAAATCACAACGTGGCAGCAGAGATATCAGCCAGAAATGACAGGAAGAAAACATGAGAAGTAAATCACAACGTGGCAGCAGAGAGATCAGCCGGAAATGACAAGAACAAAACGTGAGAAGTAAATCAAAACATTGCAGCAGAGAGATCAGCCAGAAATTATAAGAACAAAACGTGAGAAGTAAATCACAACGTGGCAGCAGAGAGATCAGCCAGAAATGACAAATAGAAAACGTAAGAAGCAATTCACAACGTGGCAGCAGAGAGATCAGGCAGAAATGACTAGAGGAACACATGAGAAGTAAATCACAACGTGGCAGCAGAGAGATCAGCCGGAAATGACAAGAACAAAACGTGAGAAGTAAATCAAAACATTGCAGCAGAGAGATCAGCCAGAAATGATAAGAACAAAACATGAGAAGTAAATCACAACGTGGCAGCAGAGAGATCAGCCAGAAATGATAAGAACAAAACGTTAGAAGTAAATCACAACGTGGCAGCAGAGAGATCAGCCAGAAATGATAAGAACAAAACGTAGGAAGTAAATCACAACATGGCAGCAGAGAGATCACCCAGAAACGACAAGTAGAAAACATGAGAAGTAAATCACAACGTGGCAGCAGAGAGATCAGCCAGAAATGAAAAATAAGAAAACCTAAGAAGTAATTCACAACGTGGCAGCAGAGAGATCAGCCAGAAATGATAAGAACAAAACGTTAGAAGTAAATCACAACGTGGCAGCAGAGAGATCAGCCAGAAATGATAAGAACAAAACGTTAGAAGTAAATCACAACGTGGCAGCAGAGAGATCAGCCAGAAATGACAAGTAGAAAACGTGAGAAGTAAATCACAACATGGCAGCAGAGAGATCACACAGAAACGACAAGTAGAAAACATGAGAAGTAAATCACAACGTGGCAGGAGAGATATCAGCCAGAAATGACAGGAAGAAAACATGAGAAGTTAATCACAACGTGGC
The DNA here is from genome assembly GCA_022114975.2 of Lampris megalopsis. Lineage (NCBI taxonomy): Eukaryota > Metazoa > Chordata > Actinopteri > Lampriformes > Lampridae > Lampris > Lampris megalopsis. Next base: position 1,173,032 of record JAJHIY020000614.1, read on the forward strand.
AGCAGAGAGATCAGCCGGAAATGACAAGAACAAAACGTGAGAAGTAAATCAAAACATTGCAGCAGAGAGATCAGCCAGAAATGATAAGAACAAAACATGAGAAGTAAATCACAACGTGGCAGCAGAGAGATCAGCCAGAAATGATAAGAACAAAACGTTAGAAGTAAATCACAACGTGGCAGCAGAGAGATCAGCCAGAAATTATAAGAACAAAACGTGAGAAGTAAATCACAACGTGGCAGCAGAGAGATCAGCCAGAAATGACAAATAGAAAACGTAAGAAGTAATTCACAACGTGGCAGCAGAGAGATCAGCCAGAAATGACTAGAGGAACACATGAGAAGTAAATCACAACGTGGCAGCAGAGAGATCAGCCAGAAATGACAAGAAAAAAACATGAGAAGTAAATCACAACGTGGCAGCAGAGAGATCAGCCAGAAATGATAAGAACAAAACGTTAGAAGTAAATCACAACGTGGCAACAGAGAGATCAGCCAGAAATGATAAGAACAAAACGTTAGAAGTAAATCACAACGTGGCAGCAGAGAGATCAGCCAGAAATGACAAGTAGAAAACGTGAGAAGTAAATCACAACATGGCAGCAGAGAGATCACCCATAAACGACAAGTAGAAAACATGAGAAGTAAATCACAACGTGGCAGCAGAGATATCAGCCAGAAATGACAGGAAGAAAACATGAGAAGTAAATCACAACGTGGCAGCAGAGAGATCAGCCGGAAATGACAAGAACAAAACGTGAGAAGTAAATCAAAACATTGCAGCAGAGAGATCAGCCAGAAATGATAAGAACAAAACATGAGAAGTAAATCAAAACGTGGCAGCAGAGAGATCAGCCAGAAATGATAAGAACAAAACGTTAGAAGTAAATCACAACGTGGCAGCAGAGAGATCAGCCAGAAATGATAAGAACAAAACGTGAGAAGTAAATCACAACATGGCAGCAGAGAGATCAGCCAGAAATGACAAATAAGAAAACGTAAGAAGTAATTCACAACGTGGCAGCAGAGAGATCAGCCAGAAATGACAGGAAGAAAACATGAGAAGTAAATCACAACGTGGCAGCAGAGAAATCAGCCAGAAATGATAAGAACAAAACGTTAGAAGTAAATCACAACGTGGCAGCAGAGATCAGCCAGAAATGATAAGAACAAAACTTTAGAAGTAATTCACAACGTGGCAGCAGAAATCAGCCAGAAATGACAAGTAGAAAACATGAGAAGTAAATCACAACGTGGCAGCAGAGATATCAGCCAGAAATGACAGGAAGAAAACATGAGAAGTAAATCACAACGTGGCAGCAGAGAGATCAGCCGGAAATGACAAGAACAAAACGTGAGAAGTAAATCAAAACATTGCAGCAGAGAGATCAGCCAGAAATGATAAGAACAAAACATGAGAAGTAAATCACAACGTGGCAGCAGAGAGATCAGCCAGAAATGATAAGAACAAAACGTTAGAAGTAAATCACAACGTGGCAGCAGAGAGATCACCCAGAAATGATAAGAACAAAACGTGAGAAGGAAATCACAACTTGGCAGCAGAGAGATCACCCAGAAACGACAAGTAGAAAACATGAGAAGTAAATCACAACGTGGCAGCAGAGATCAGCCAGAAATGACGAGAGGAACACATGAGAAGTAAATCACAACGTGGTAGCAGAGAGATCAGCCAGAAATGACAAATAAGAAAACGTAAGAAGTAATTCACAACTTGGCAGCAGAGAGATCACCCAGAAACGACAAGTATAAAACATGAGAAGTAAATCACAACGTGGCAGCAGAGATCAGCCAGAAATGACGAGAGGAACACATGAGAAGTAAATCACAACGTGGTAGCAGAGAGATCAGCCAGAAATGACAAATAAGAAAACGTAAGAAGTAATTCACAACGTGGCAGCAGAGAGATCAGCCAGAAATGACTAGAGGAACACATGAGAAGTAAATCACAACCCGGCAGCAGAGAGATCAGCCAGAAATGACAGGAAGAAAACATGAGAAGTAAATCACAACGTGGCAGCAGAGAGATCAGCCAGAAATGACAGGAAGAAAACATGAGAAGTAAATCACAACGTGGCAGCAGAGAGATCAGCCGGAAATGACAAGAACAAAATGTGAGAAGTAAATCAAAACATTGCAGCAGAGAGATCAGCCAGAAATGATAAGAACAAAACATGAGAAGTAAATCACAACGTGGCAGCAGAGAGATCAGCCAGAAATGATAAGATCAAAACGTTAGAAGTAAATCACAACGTGGCAGCAGAGAGATCAGCCAGAAATGATAAGAACAAAACGTTAGAAGTAAATCACAACGTGGCAGCAGAGAGATCAGCCAGAAATGACAAGTAGAAAACGTGAGAAGTAAATCACAACATGGCAGCAGAGAGATCACCCAGAAACGACAAGTAGAAAACATGAGAAGTAAATCACAACGTGGCAGCAGAGATATCAGCCAGAAATGACAGGAAGAAAACATGAGAAGTAAATCACAACGTGGCAGCAGAGAGATCAGCCGGAAATGACAAGAACAAAATGTGAGAAGTAAATCAAAACATTGCAGCAGAGAGATCAGCCAGAAATGATAAGAACAAAACATGAGAAGTAAATCACAACGTGGCAGCAGAGAGATCAGCCAGAAATGATAAGAACAAAACGTTAGAAGTAAATCACAACGTGGCAGCAGAGAGATCAGCCAGAAATGATAAGAACAAAACGTTAGAAGTAAATCACAACGTGGCAGCAGAGAGATCAGCCAGAAATGATAAGAACAAAACGTTAGAAGTAAATCACAACGTGGCAGCAGAGAGATCAGCCAGAAATGACAAATAGAAAACGTAAGAAGTAATTCACAACGTGGCAGCAGAGAGATCAGCCAGAAATGACTAGAGGAACACATGAGAAGTAAATCACAACGTGGCAGCAGAGAGATCAGCCAGAAATGACAAGAAAAAAACATGAGAAGTAAATCACAACGTGGCAGCAGAGAGATCAGCCAGAAATGATAAGAACAAAACGTTAGAAGTAAATCACAACGTGGCAACAGAGAGATCAGCCAGAAATGATAAGAACAAAACGTTAGAAGTAAATCACAACGTGGCAGCAGAGAGATCAGCCAGAAATGACAAGTAGAAAACGTGAGAAGTAAATCACAACATGGCAGCAGAGAGATCACCCATAAACGACAAGTAGAAAACATGAGAAGTAAATCACAACGTGGCAGCAGAGATATCAGCCAGAAATGACAGGAAGAAAACATGAGAAGTAAATCACAACGTGGCAGCAGAGAGATCAGCCGGAAATGACAAGAACAAAACGTGAGAAGTAAATCAAAACATTGCAGCAGAGAGATCAGCCAGAAATGATAAGAACAAAACATGAGAAGTAAATCAAAACGTGGCAGCAGAGAGATCAGCCAGAAATGATAAGAACAAAACGTTAGAAGTAAATCACAACGTGGCAGCAGAGAGATCAGCCAGAAATGATAAGAACAAAACGTGAGAAGTAATTCACAACATGGCAGCAGAGAGATCAGCCAGAAATGACAAGTAGAAAACATGAGAAGTAAATCACAACGTGGCAGCAGAGATATCAGCCAGAAATGACAGGAAGAAAACATGAGAAGTAAATCACAACGTGGCAGCAGAGAGATCAGCCGGAAATGACAAGAACAAAACGTGAGAAGTAAATCAAAACATTGCAGCAGAGAGATCAGCCAGAAATGATAAGAACAAAACATGAGAAGTAAATCACAACGTGGCAGCAGAGAGATCAGCCAGAAATGATAAGAACAAAACGTTAGAAGTAAATCACAACGTGGCAGCAGAGAGATCAGCCAGAAATGATAAGAACAAAACGTGAGAAGGAAATCACAACTTGGCAGCAGAGAGATCACCCAGAAACGACAAGTAGAAAACATGAGAAGTAAATCACAACGTGGCAGCAGAGATCAGCCAGAAATGACGAGAGGAACACATGAGAAGTAAATCACAACGTGGTAGCAGAGAGATCAGCCAGAAATGACAAATAAGAAAACGTAAGAAGTAATTCACAACTTGGCAGCAGAGAGATCACCCAGAAACGACAAGTATAAAACATGAGAAGTAAATCACAACGTGGCAGCAGAGATCAGCCAGAAATGACGAGAGGAACACATGAGAAGTAAATCACAACGTGGTAGCAGAGAGATCAGCCAGAAATGACAAATAAGAAAACGTAAGAAGTAATTCACAACGTGGCAGCAGAGAGATCAGCCAGAAATGACTAGAGGAACACATGAGAAGTAAATCACAACCCGGCAGCAGAGAGATCAGCCAGAAATGACAGGAAGAAAACATGAGAAGTAAATCACAACGTGGCAGCAGAGAGATCAGCCAGAAATGACAGGAAGAAAACATGAGAAGTAAATCACAACGTGGCAGCAGAGAGATCAGCCGGAAATGACAAGAACAAAATGTGAGAAGTAAATCAAAACATTGCAGCAGAGAGATCAGCCAGAAATGATAAGAACAAAACATGAGAAGTAAATCACAACGTGGCAGCAGAGAGATCAGCCAGAAATGATAAGATCAAAACGTTAGAAGTAAATCACAACGTGGCAGCAGAGAGATCAGCCAGAAATGATAAGAACAAAACGTTAGAAGTAAATCACAACGTGGCAGCAGAGAGATCAGCCAGAAATGACAAGTAGAAAACGTGAGAAGTAAATCACAACATGGCAGCAGAGAGATCACCCAGAAACGACAAGTAGAAAACATGAGAAGTAAATCACAACGTGGCAGCAGAGATATCAGCCAGAAATGACAGGAAGAAAACATGAGAAGTAAATCACAACGTGGCAGCAGAGAGATCAGCCGGAAATGACAAGAACAAAATGTGAGAAGTAAATCAAAACATTGCAGCAGAGAGATCAGCCAGAAATGATAAGAACAAAACATGAGAAGTAAATCACAACGTGGCAGCAGAGAGATCAGCCAGAAATGATAAGAACAAAACGTTAGAAGTAAATCACAACGTGGCAGCAGAGAGATCAGCCAGAAATGATAAGAACAAAACGTTAGAAGTAAATCACAACGTGGCAGCAGAGAGATCAGCCAGAAATGATAAGAACAAAACGTTAGAAGTAAATCACAACGTGGCAGCAGAGAGATCAGCCAGAAATGACAAATAGAAAACGTAAGAAGTAATTCACAACGTGGCAGCAGAGAGATCAGCCAGAAATGACTAGAGGAACACATGAGAAGTAAATCACAACGTGGCAGCAGAGAGATCAGCCAGAAATGACAAGAAAAAAACATGAGAAGTAAATCACAACGTGGCAGCAGAGAGATCAGCCAGAAATGATAAGAACAAAACGTTAGAAGTAAATCACAACGTGGCAACAGAGAGATCAGCCAGAAATGATAAGAACAAAACGTTAGAAGTAAATCACAACGTGGCAGCAGAGAGATCAGCCAGAAATGACAAGTAGAAAACGTGAGAAGTAAATCACAACATGGCAGCAGAGAGATCACCCATAAACGACAAGTAGAAAACATGAGAAGTAAATCACAACGTGGCAGCAGAGATATCAGCCAGAAATGACAGGAAGAAAACATGAGAAGTAAATCACAACGTGGCAGCAGAGAGATCAGCCGGAAATGACAAGAACAAAACGTGAGAAGTAAATCAAAACATTGCAGCAGAGAGATCAGCCAGAAATGATAAGAACAAAACATGAGAAGTAAATCAAAACGTGGCAGCAGAGAGATCAGCCAGAAATGATAAGAACAAAACGTTAGAAGTAAATCACAACGTGGCAGCAGAGAGATCAGCCAGAAATGATAAGAACAAAACGTGAGAAGTAAATCACAACATGGCAGCAGAGAGATCAGCCAGAAATGACAAATAAGAAAGCGTAAGAAGTAATTCACAACGTGGCAGCAGAGAGATCAGCCAGAAATGACAGGAAGAAAACATGAGAAGTAAATCACAACGTGGCAGCAGAGAAATCAGCCAGAAATGATAAGAACAAAACGTTAGAAGTAAATCACAACGTGGCAGCAGAGATCAGCCAGAAATGATAAGAACAAAACTTTAGAAGTAATTCACAACGTGGCAGCAGAAATCAGCCAGAAATGACAAGTAGAAAACATGAGAAGTAAATCACAACGTGGCAGCAGAGATATCAGCCAGAAATGACAGGAAGAAAACATGAGAAGTAAATCACAACGTGGCAGCAGAGAGATCAGCCGGAAATGACAAGAACAAAACGTGAGAAGTAAATCAAAACATTGCAGCAGAGAGATCAGCCAGAAATGATAAGAACAAAACATGAGAAGTAAATCACAACGTGGCAGCAGAGAGATCAGCCAGAAATGATAAGAACAAAACGTTAGAAGTAAATCACAACGTGGCAGCAGAGAGATCAGCCAGAAATGATAAGAACAAAACGTGAGAAGGAAATCACAACTTGGCAGCAGAGAGATCACCCAGAAACGACAAGTAGAAAACATGAGAAGTAAATCACAACGTGGCAGCAGAGATCAGCCAGAAATGACGAGAGGAACACATGAGAAGTAAATCACAACGTGGTAGCAGAGAGATCAGCCAGAAATGACAAATAAGAAAACGTAAGAAGTAATTCACAACTTGGCAGCAGAGAGATCACCCAGAAACGACAAGTATAAAACATGAGAAGTAAATCACAACGTGGCAGCAGAGATCAGCCAGAAATGACGAGAGGAACACATGAGAAGTAAATCACAACGTGGTAGCAGAGAGATCAGCCAGAAATGACAAATAAGAAAACGTAAGAATTAATTCACAACGTGGCAGCAGAGAGATCAGCCAGAAATGACTAGAGGAACACATGAGAAGTAAATCACAACCCGGCAGCAGAGAGATCAGCCAGAAATGACAGGAAGAAAACATGAGAAGTAAATCACAACGTGGCAGCAGAGAGATCAGCCAGAAATGACAGGAAGAAAACATGAGAAGTAAATCACAACGTGGCAGCAGAGAGATCAGCCGGAAATGACAAGAACAAAATGTGAGAAGTAAATCAAAACATTGCAGCAGAGAGATCAGCCAGAAATGATAAGAACAAAACATGAGAAGTAAATCACAACGTGGCAGCAGAGAGATCAGCCAGAAATGATAAGATCAAAACGTTAGAAGTAAATCACAACGTGGCAGCAGAGAGATCAGCCAGAAATGATAAGAACAAAACGTTAGAAGTAAATCACAACGTGGCAGCAGAGAGATCAGCCAGAAATGACAAGTAGAAAACGTGAGAAGTAAATCACAACATGGCAGCAGAGAGATCACCCAGAAACGACAAGTAGAAAACATGAGAAGTAAATCACAACGTGGCAGCAGAGATATCAGCCAGAAATGACAGGAAGAAAACATGAGAAGTAAATCACAACGTGGCAGCAGAGAGATCAGCCGGAAATGACAAGAACAAAATGTGAGAAGTAAATCAAAACATTGCAGCAGAGAGATCAGCCAGAAATGATAAGAACAAAACATGAGAAGTAAATCACAACGTGGCAGCAGAGAGATCAGCCAGAAATGATAAGAACAAAACGTTAGAAGTAAATCACAACGTGGCAGCAGAGAGATCAGCCAGAAATGATAAGAACAAAACGTTAGAAGTAAATCACAACGTGGCAGCAGAGAGATCAGCCAGAAATGATAAGAACAAAACGTTAGAAGTAAATCACAACGTGGCAGCAGAAATCAGCCAGAAATGACAAGTAGAAAACGTGAGAAGTAATTCACAACGTGGCAGCAGAGAGATCACCCAGAAACGACAAGTAGAAAACATGAGAAGTAAATCACAACATGGCAGCAGAGAGATCACCCAGAAACGACAAGTAGAAAACATGAGAAGTAAATCACAACGTGGCAGCAGAGAGATCAGCCAGAAATGATAAGAACAAAACGTTAGAAGTAAATCACAACGTGGCAGCAGAGATCAGCCAGAAATGACAAGTAGAAAACGTGAGAAGTAATTCACAACGTGGCAGCAGAGAGATCACCCAGAAACGACAAGTAGAAAACATGAGAAGTAAATCACAACGTGGCAGCAGAGATATCAGCCAGAAATGACAGGAAGAAAACATGAGAAGTAAATCACAACGTGGCAGCAGAGAGATCAGCCGGAAATGACAAGAACAAAACGTGAGAAGTAAATCAAAACATTGCAGCAGAGAGATCAGCCAGAAATGATAAGAACAAAACATGAGAAGTAAATCACAACGTGGCAGCAGAGAGATCAGCCAGAAATGATAAGAACAAAACGTTAGAAGTAAATCACAACGTGGCAGCAGAGAGATCAGCCAGAAATGATAAGAACAAAACGTGAGAAGGAAATCACAACTTGGCAGCAGAGAGATCACCCAGAAACGACAATTAGAAAACATGAGAAGTAAATCACAACGTGGCAGCAGAGATCAGCCAGAAATGACGAGAGGAACACATGAGAAGTAAATCACAACGTGGTAGCAGAGAGATCAGCCAGAAATGACAAATAAGAAAACGTAAGAAGTAATTCACAACGTGGCAGCAGAGAGATCAGCCAGAAATGACTAGAGGAACACATGAGAAGTAAATCACAACGTGGCAGCAGAGAGATCAGCCAGAAATGACAGGAAGAAAACATGAGAAGTAAATCACAACGTGGCAGCAGAGAGATCAGCCAGAAATGACAAATAAGAAAACGTAAGAATTAATTCACAACGTGGCAGCAGAGAGATCAGCCAGAAATGACAGGAAGAAAACATGAGAAGTAAATCACAACGTGGCAGCAGAGAGATCAGCCAGAAATGATAAGAACAAAACGTTAGAAGTAAATCACAACGTGGCAGCAGAGAGATCAGCCAGAAATGATAATAACAAAACGTTAGAAGTAAATCACAACGTGGCAGCAGAAATCAGCCAGAAATGACAAGTAGAAAACGTGAGAAGTAATTCACAACGTGGCAGCAGAGAGATCACCCAGAAACGACAAGTAGAAAACATGAGAAGTAAATCACAACGTGGCAGCAGAGAGATCAGCCAGAAATGACAAGAACAAAACGTGAGAAGTAAATCAAAACATGGCAGCAGAGAGATCAGCCAGAAATGATAAGAACAAAACGTTAGAAGTAAATCACAACGTGGCAGCAGAGAGAACAGCCAGAAATGATAAGAACAAAACGTTAGAAGTAAATCACAACGTGGCAGCAGAGAGATCAGCCAGAAATGACAAGTAGAAAACGTGAGAAGTAAATCACAACGTGGCAGCAGAGAGATCAGCCAGAAATGACAAACAGAAAACTTAAGAAGTAATTCACAACGTGGCAGCAGAGAGATCAGCCAGAAATGACAGGAAGAAAACATGAGAAGTAAATCACAACGTGGCAGCAGAGAGATCAGCCGGAAATGACAAGAACAAAACGTGAGAAGTAAATCAAAACATTGCAGCAGAGAGATCAGCCAGAAATGATAAGAACAAAACGTGAGAAGTAAATCACAACATGGCAGCAGAGAGATCAGCCAGAAATGACAAATAAGAAAACGTAAGAAGTAATTCACAACGTGGCAGCAGAGAGATCAGCCAGAAATGACAGGAAGAAAACATGAGAAGTAAATCACAACGTGGCAGCAGAGAAATCAGCCAGAAATGATAAGAACAAAACGTTAGAAGTAAATCACAACGTGGCAGCAGAGATCAGCCAGAAATGATAAGAACAAAACTTTAGAAGTAATTCACAACGTGGCAGCAGAAATCAGCCAGAAATGACAAGTAGAAAACATGAGAAGTAAATCACAACGTGGCAGCAGAGATATCAGCCAGAAATGACAGGAAGAAAACATGAGAAGTAAATCACAACGTGGCAGCAGAGAGATCAGCCGGAAATGACAAGAACAAAACGTGAGAAGTAAATCAAAACATTGCAGCAGAGAGATCAGCCAGAAATGATAAGAACAAAACATGAGAAGTAAATCACAACGTGGCAGCAGAGAGATCAGCCAGAAATGATAAGAACAAAACGTTAGAAGTAAATCACAACGTGGCAGCAGAGAGATCAGCCAGAAATGATAAGAACAAAACGTGAGAAGGAAATCACAACTTGGCAGCAGAGAGATCACCCAGAAACGACAAGTAGAAAACATGAGAAGTAAATCACAACGTGGCAGCAGAGATCAGCCAGAAATGACGAGAGGAACACATGAGAAGTAAATCACAACGTGGTAGCAGAGAGATCAGCCAGAAATGACAAATAAGAAAACGTAAGAAGTAATTCACAACTTGGCAGCAGAGAGATCACCCAGAAACGACAAGTATAAAACATGAGAAGTAAATCACAACGTGGCAGCAGAGATCAGCCAGAAATGACGAGAGGAACACATGAGAAGTAAATCACAACGTGGTAGCAGAGAGATCAGCCAGAAATGACAAATAAGAAAACGTAAGAAGTAATTCACAACGTGGCAGCAGAGAGATCAGCCAGAAATGACTAGAGGAACACATGAGAAGTAAATCACAACCCGGCAGCAGAGAGATCAGCCAGAAATGACAGGAAGAAAACATGAGAAGTAAATCACAACGTGGCAGCAGAGAGATCAGCCAGAAATGACAGGAAGAAAACATGAGAAGTAAATCACAACGTGGCAGCAGAGAGATCAGCCGGAAATGACAAGAACAAAATGTGAGAAGTAAATCAAAACATTGCAGCAGAGAGATCAGCCAGAAATGATAAGAACAAAACATGAGAAGTAAATCACAACGTGGCAGCAGAGAGATCAGCCAGAAATGATAAGATCAAAACGTTAGAAGTAAATCACAACGTGGCAGCAGAGAGATCAGCCAGAAATGATAAGAACAAAACGTTAGAAGTAAATCACAACGTGGCAGCAGAGAGATCAGCCAGAAATGACAAGTAGAAAACGTGAGAAGTAAATCACAACATGGCAGCAGAGAGATCACCCAGAAACGACAAGTAGAAAACATGAGAAGTAAATCACAACGTGGCAGCAGAGATATCAGCCAGAAATGACAGGAAGAAAACATGAGAAGTAAATCACAACGTGGCAGCAGAGAGATCAGCCGGAAATGACAAGAACAAAATGTGAGAAGTAAATCAAAACATTGCAGCAGAGAGATCAGCCAGAAATGATAAGAACAAAACATGAGAAGTAAATCACAACGTGGCAGCAGAGAGATCAGCCAGAAATGATAAGAACAAAACGTTAGAAGTAAATCACAACGTGGCAGCAGAGAGATCAGCCAGAAATGATAAGAACAAAACGTTTGAAGTAAATCACAACGTGGCAGCAGAGAGATCAGCCAGAAATGATAAGAACAAAACGTTAGAAGTAAATCACAACGTGGCAGCAGAGAGATCAGCCAGAAATGACAAATAGAAAACGTAAGAAGTAATTCACAACGTGGCAGCAGAGAGATCAGCCAGAAATGACTAGAGGAACACATGAGAAGTAAATCACAACGTGGCAGCAGAGAGATCACCCATAAACGACAAGTAGAAAACATGAGAAGTAAATCACAACGTGGCAGCAGAGATATCAGCCAGAAATGACAGGAAGAAAACATGAGAAGTAAATCACAACGTGGCAGCAGAGAGATCAGCCGGAAATGACAAGAACAAAACGTGAGAAGTAAATCAAAACATTGCAGCAGAGAGATCAGCCAGAAATGATAAGAACAAAACATGAGAAGTAAATCAAAACGTGGCAGCAGAGAGATCAGCCAGAAATGATAAGAACAAAACGTTAGAAGTAAATCACAACGTGGCAGCAGAGAGATCAGCCAGAAATGATAAGAACAAAACGTGAGAAGTAAATCACAACATGGCAGCAGAGAGATCAGCCAGAAATGACAAATAAGAAAACGTAAGAAGTAATTCACAACGTGGCAGCAGAGAGATCAGCCAGAAATGACAGGAAGAAAACATGAGAAGTAAATCACAACGTGGCAGCAGAGAAATCAGCCAGAAATGATAAGAACAAAACGTTAGAAGTAAATCACAACGTGGCAGCAGAGATCAGCCAGAAATGATAAGAACAAAACTTTAGAAGTAATTCACAACGTGGCAGCAGAAATCAGCCAGAAATGACAAGTAGAAAACATGAGAAGTAAATCACAACGTGGCAGCAGAGATATCAGCCAGAAATGACAGGAAGAAAACATGAGAAGTAAATCACAACGTGGCAGCAGAGAGATCAGCCGGAAATGACAAGAACAAAACGTGAGAAGTAAATCAAAACATTGCAGCAGAGAGATCAGCCAGAAATGATAAGAACAAAACATGAGAAGTAAATCACAACGTGGCAGCAGAGAGATCAGCCAGAAATGATAAGAACAAAACGTTAGAAGTAAATCACAACGTGGCAGCAGAGAGATCAGCCAGAAATGATAAGAACAAAACGTGAGAAGGAAATCACAACTTGGCAGCAGAGAGATCACCCAGAAACGACAAGTAGAAAACATGAGAAGTAAATCACAACGTGGCAGCAGAGATCAGCCAGAAATGACGAGAGGAACACATGAGAAGTAAATCACAACGTGGTAGCAGAGAGATCAGCCAGAAATGACAAATAAGAAAACGTAAGAAGTAATTCACAACTTGGCAGCAGAGAGATCACCCAGAAACGACAAGTATAAAACATGAGAAGTAAATCACAACGTGGCAGCAGAGATCAGCCAGAAATGACGAGAGGAACACATGAGAAGTAAATCACAACGTGGTAGCAGAGAGATCAGCCAGAAATTACAAATAAGAAAACGTAAGAATTAATTCACAACGTGGCAGCAGAGAGATCAGCCAGAAATGACTAGAGGAACACATGAGAAGTAAATCACAACCCGGCAGCAGAGAGATCAGCCAGAAATGACAGGAAGAAAACATGAGAAGTAAATCACAACGTGGCAGCAGAGAGATCAGCCAGAAATGACAGGAAGAAAACATGAGAAGTAAATCACAACGTGACAGCAGAGAGATCAGCCGGAAATGACAAGAACAAAATGTGAGAAGTAAATCAAAACATTGCAGCAGAGAGATCAGCCAGAAATGATAAGAACAAAACATGAGAAGTAAATCACAACGTGGCAGCAGAGAGATCAGCCAGAAATGATAAGATCAAAACGTTAGAAGTAAATCACAACGTGGCAGCAGAGAGATCAGCCAGAAATGATAAGAACAAAACGTTAGAAGTAAATCACAACGTGGCAGCAGAGAGATCAGCCAGAAATGACAAGTAGAAAACGTGAGAAGTAAATCACAACATGGCAGCAGAGAGATCACCCAGAAACGACAAGTAGAAAACATGAGAAGTAAATCACAACGTGGCAGCAGAGATATCAGCCAGAAATGACAGGAAGAAAACATGAGAAGTAAATCACAACGTGGCAGCAGAGAGATCAGCCGGAAATGACAAGAACAAAATGTGAGAAGTAAATCAAAACATTGCAGCAGAGAGATCAGCCAGAAATGATAAGAACAAAACATGAGAAGTAAATCACAACGTGGCAGCAGAGAGATCAGCCAGAAATGATAAGAACAAAACGTTAGAAGTAAATCACAACGTGGCAGCAGAGAGATCAGCCAGAAATGATAAGAACAAAACGTTAGAAGTAAATCACAACGTGGCAGCAGAGAGATCAGCCAGAAATGATAAGAACAAAACGTTAGAAGTAAATCACAACGTGGCAGCAGAGAGATCAGCCAGAAATGATAATAACAAAACGTTAGAAGTAAATCACAACGTGGCAGCAGAAATCAGCCAGAAATGACAAGTAGAAAACGTGAGAAGTAATTCACAACGTGGCAGCAGAGAGATCACCCAGAAACGACAAGTAGAAAACATGAGAAGTAAATCACAACGTGGCAGCAGAGAGATCAGCCAGAAATGACAAGAACAAAACGTGAGAAGTAAATCAAAACATGGCAGCAGAGAGATCAGCCAGAAATGATAAGAACAAAACGTTAGAAGTAAATCACAACGTGGCAGCAGAGAGAACAGCCAGAAATGATAAGAACAAAACGTTAGAAGTAAATCACAACGTGGCAGCAGAGAGATCAGCCAGAAATGACAAGTAGAAAACGTGAGAAGTAAATCACAACGTGGCAGCAGAGAGATCAGCCAGAAATGACAAACAGAAAACTTAAGAAGTAATTCACAACGTGGCAGCAGAGAGATCAGCCAGAAATGACAGGAAGAAAACATGAGAAGTAAATCACAACGTGGCAGCAGAGAGATCAGCCGGAAATGACAAGAACAAAACGTGAGAAGTAAATCAAAACATTGCAGCAGAGAGATCAGCCAGAAATGATAAGAACAAAACATGAGAAGTAAATCACAACGTGGCAGCAGAGAGATCAGCCAGAAATGATAAGATCAAAACGTTAGAAGTAAATCACAACGTGGCAGCAGAGAGATCAGCCAGAAATGATAAGAACAAAACGTGAGAAGTAAATCACAACTTGGCATCAGAGAGATCACCCAGAAACGACAAGTAGAAAACATGAGAAGTAAATCACAACGTGGCAGCAGAGATCAGCCAGAAATGACGAGAGGAACACATGAGAAGTAAATCACAACGTGGTAGCAGAGAGATCAGCCAGAAATGACAAATAAGAAAACGTAAGAAGTAATTCACAACGTGGCAGCAGAGAGATCAGCCAGAAATGACTAGAGGAACACATGAGAAGTAAATCACAACGTGGCAGCAGAGAGATCAGCCAGAAATGACAGGAAGAAAACATGAGAAGTAAATCACAACGTGGCAGCAGAGAGATCAGCCAGAAATGATAAGAACAAAACGTTAGAAGTAAATCACAACGTGGCAGCAGAGAGATCAGCCAGAAATGATAAGAACAAAACGTTAGAAGTAAATCACAACGTGGCAGCAGAGAGATCAGCCAGAAATGACAAGTAGAAAACGTGAGAAGTAAATCACAACATGGCAGCAGAGAGATCACCCAGAAACGACAAGTAGAAAACATGAGAAGTAAATCACAACGTGGCAGCAGAGATATCAGCCAGAAATGACAGGAAGAAAACATGAGAAGTAAATCACAACGTGGCAGCAGAGAGATCAGCCGGAAATGACAAGAACAAAACGTGAGAAGTAAATCAAAACATTGCAGCAGAGAGATCAGCCAGAAATGATAAGAACAAAACATGAGAAGTAAATCACAACGTGGCAGCAGAGAGATCAGCCAGAAATGATAAGAACAAAACGTTAGAAGTAAATCACAACGTGGCAGCAGAGAGATCAGCCAGAAATGATAAGAACAAAACGTTAGAAGTAAATCACAACGTGGCAGCAGAGAGATCAGCCAGAAATGATAAGAACAAAACGTTACAAGTAAATCACAACGTGGCAGCAGAGAGATCAGCCAGAAATGACAAGTAGAAAACGTGAGAAGTAATTCACAACGTGGCAGCAGAGAGATCACCCAGAAACGACAAGTAGAAAACATGAGAAGTAAATCACAACATGGCAGCAGAGAGATCACCCAGAATCTACAAGCAGAAAACATGAGAAGTAAATCACAACGTGGCAGCAGAGAGATCAGCCGGAAATGATAAGAACAAAACGTTAGAAGTAAATCACAACGTGGCAGCAGAGAGATCAGCCAGAAATGATAAGAACAAAACGTTAGAAGTAAATCACAACGTGGCAGCAGAGATCAGCCAGAAATGACAAGTAGAAAACGTGAGAAGTAATTCACAACGTGGCAGCAGAGAGATCACCCAGAAACGACAAGTAGAAAACATGAGAAGTAAATCACAACGTGGCAGCAGAGATATCAGCCAGAAATGACAGGAAGAAAACATGAGAAGTAAATCACAACGTGGCAGCAGAGAGATCAGCCGGAAATGATAAGAACAAAACGTTAGAAGTAAATCACAACGTGGCAGCAGAGAACAGCCAGAAATGATAAGAACAAAACGTTAGAAGTAAATCACAACGTGGCAGCAGAGAGATCAGCCAGAAATGACAAGTAGAAAACGTGAGAAGTAAATCACAACGTGGCAGCAGAGAGATCAGCCAGAAATGATAAGAACAAAACATGAGAAGTAAATCACAACGTGGCAGCAGAGAGATCAGCCAGAAATGATAAGATCAAAACGTTAGAAGTAAATCACAACGTGGCAGCAGAGAGATCAGCCAGAAATGATAAGAACAAAACGTGAGAAGGAAATCACAACTTGGCAGCAGAGAGATCACCCAGAAACGACAAGTAGAAAACATGAGAAGTAAATCACAACGTGGCAGCAGAGATCAGCCAGAAATGACGAGAGGAACACATGAGAAGTAAATCACAACGTGGTAGCAGAGAGATCAGCCAGAAATGACAAATAAGAAAACGTAAGAAGTAATTCACAACGTGGCAGCAGAGAGATCAGCCAGAAATGACTAGAGGAACACATGAGAAGTAAATCACAACGTGGCAGCAGAGAGATCAGCCATAAATGACAGGAAGAAAACATGAGAAGTAAATCACAACGTGGCAGCAGAGAGATCAGCCAGAAATGATAAGAACAAAACGTTAGAAGTAAATCACAACGTGGCAGCAGAGAGATCAGCCAGAAATGATAAGAACAAAACGTTAGAAGTAAATCACAACGTGGCAGCAGAGAACAGCCAGAAATGATAAGAACAAAACGTTAGAAGTAAATCACAACGTGGCAGCAGAGAGATCAGCCAGAAATGACAAGTAGAAAACGTGAGAAGTAAATCACAACGTGGCAGCAGAGAGATCAGCCAGAAATGATAAGAACAAAACATGAGAAGTAAATCACAACGTGGCAGCAGAGAGATCAGCCAGAAATGATAAGATCAAAACGTTAGAAGTAAATCACAACGTGGCAGCAGAGAGATCAGCCAGAAATGATAAGAACAAAACGTGAGAAGGAAATCACAACTTGGCAGCAGAGAGATCACCCAGAAACGACAAGTAGAAAACATGAGAAGTAAATCACAACGTGGCAGCAGAGATCAGCCAGAAATGACGAGAGGAACACATGAGAAGTAAATCACAACGTGGTAGCAGAGAGATCAGCCAGAAATGACAAATAAGAAAACGTAAGAAGTAATTCACAACGTGGCAGCAGAGAGATCAGCCAGAAATGACTAGAGGAACACATGAGAAGTAAATCACAACGTGGCAGCAGAGAGATCAGCCAGAAATGACAGGAAGAAAACATGAGAAGTAAATCACAACGTGGCAGCAGAGAGATCAGCCAGAAATGATAAGAACAAAACGTTAGAAGTAAATCACAACGTGGCAGCAGAGAGATCAGCCAGAAATGATAAGAACAAAACGTTAGAAGTAAATCACAACGTGGCAGCAGAGAGATCAGCCAGAAATGACAAGTAGAAAACGTGAGAAGTAAATCACAACATGGCAGCAGAGAGATCACCCAGAAACGACAAGTAGAAAACATGAGAAGTAAATCACAACGTGGCAGCAGAGATATCAGCCAGAAATGACAGGAAGAAAACATGAGAAGTAAATCACAACGTGGCAGCAGAGAGATCAGCCGGAAATGACAAGAACAAAACGTGAGAAGTAAATCAAATCATTGCAGCAGAGAGATCAGCCAGAAATGATAAGAACAAAACATGAGAAGTAAATCACAACGTGGCAGCAGAGAGATCAGCCAGAAATGATAAGAACAAAACGTTAGAAGTAAATCACAACGTGGCAGCAGAGAGATCAGCCAGAAATGATAAGAACAAAACGTTAGAAGTAAATCACAACGTGGCAGCAGAGAGATCAGCCAGAAATGATAAGAACAAAACGTTACAAGTAAATCACAACGTGGCAGCAGAGAGATCAGCCAGAAATGACAAGTAGAAAACGTGAGAAGTAATTCACAACGTGGCAGCAGAGAGATCACCCAGAAACGACAAGTAGAAAACATGAGAAGTAAATCACAACATGGCAGCAGAGAGATCACCCAGAAACGACAAGCAGAAAACATGAGAAGTAAATCACAACGTGGCAGCAGAGAGATCAGCCGGAAATGATAAGAACAAAACGTTAGAAGTAAATCACAACGTGGCAGCAGAGAGATCAGCCAGAAATGATAAGAACAAAACGTTAGAAGTAAATCACAACGTGGCAGCAGAGAGATCAGCCAGAAATGATAAGAACAAAACATTACAAGTAAATCACAACGTGGCAGCAGAGAGATCAGCCAGAAATGACAAGTAGAAAACGTGAGAAGTAATTCACAACGTGGCAGCAGAGAGATCACCCAGAAACGACAAGTAGAAAACATGAGAAGTAAATCACAACATGGCAGCAGAGAGATCACCCAGAAACGACAAGCAGAAAACATGAGAAGTAAATCACAACGTGGCAGCAGAGAGATCAGCCGGAAATGATAAGAACAAAACGTTAGAAGTAAATCACAACGTGGCAGCAGAGAGATCAGCCAGAAATGATAAGAACAAAACGTTAGAAGTAAATCACAACGTGGCAGCAGAGAGATCAGCCAGAAATGATAAGAACAAAACGTTACAAGTAAATCACAACGTGGCAGCAGAAATCAGCCAGAAATGACAAGTAGAAAACGTGAGAAGTAATTCACAACGTGGCAGCAGAGAGATCACCCAGAAACGACAAGTAAAAAACATGAGAAGTAAATCACAACATGGCAGCAGAGAGATCACCCAGAAACGACAAGCAGAAAACATGAGAAGTAAATCACAACGTGGCAGCAGAGAGATCAGCCGGAAATGATAAGAACAAAACGTTAGAAGTAAATCACAACGTGGCAGCAGAGAGATCAGCCAGAAATGATAAGAACAAAACGTTAGAAGTAAATCACAACGTGGCAGCAGAGATCAGCCAGAAATGACAAGTAGAAAACGTGAGAAGTAATTCACAACGTGGCAGCAGAGAGATCACCCAGAAACGACAAGTAGAAAACATGAGAAGTAAATCACAATGTGGCAGCAGAGATATCAGCCAGAAATGACAGGAAGAAAACATGAGAAGTAAATCACAACGTGGCAGCAGAGAGATCAGCCGGAAATGACAAGAACAAAACGTGAGAAGTAAATCAAAACATTGCAGCAGAGAGATCAGCCAGAAATGATAAGAACAAAACATGAGAAGTAAATCACAACGTGGCAGCAGAGAGATCAGCCAGAAATGATAAGAACAAAACGTTAGAAGTAAATCACAACGTGGCAGCAGAGAGATCAGCCAGAAATGATAAGAACAAAACGTGAGAAGGAAATCACAACTTGGCAGCAGAGAGATCACCCAGAAACGACAAGTAGAAAACATGAGAAGTAAATCACAACGTGGCAGCAGAGATCAGCCAGAAATGACGAGAGGAACACATGAGAAGTAAATCACAACGTGGTAGCAGAGAGATCAGCCAGAAATGACAAATAAGAAAACGTAAGAAGTAATTCACAACGTGGCAGCAGAGAGATCAGCCAGAAATGACTAGAGGAACACATGAGAAGTAAATCACAACGTGGCAGCAGAGAGATCAGCCAGAAAAGACAGGAAGAAAACATGAGAAGTAAATCACAACGTGGCAGCAGAGAGATCAGCCAGAAATGATAAGAACAAAACGTTACAAGTAAATCACAACGTGGCAGCAGAGAGATCAGCCAGAAATGACAAGTAGAAAACGTGAGAAGTAATTCACAACGTGGCAGCAGAGAGATCACCCAGAAACGACAAGTAGAAAACATGAGAAGTAAATCACAACATGGCAGCAGAGAGATCACCCAGAATCTACAAGCAGAAAACATGAGAAGTAAATCACAACGTGGCAGCAGAGAGATCAGCCGGAAATGATAAGAACAAAACGTTAGAAGTAAATCACAACGTGGCAGCAGAGAGATCAGCCAGAAATGATAAGAACAAAACGTTAGAAGTAAATCACAACGTGGCAGCAGAGATCAGCCAGAAATGACAAGTAGAAAACGTGAGAAGTAATTCACAACGTGGCAGCAGAGAGATCACCCAGAAACGACAAGTAGAAAACATGAGAAGTAAATCACAACGTGGCAGCAGAGATATCAGCCAGAAATGACAGGAAGAAAACATGAGAAGTAAATCACAACGTGTCAGCAGAGAGATCAGCCGGAAATGATAAGAACAAAACGTTAGAAGTAAATCACAACGTGGCAGCAGAGAGATCAGCCAGAAATGATAAGAACAAAACGTTAGAAGTAAATCACAACGTGGCAGCAGAGATCAGCCAGAAATGACAAGTAGAAAACGTGAGAAGTAATTCACAACGTGGCAGCAGAGAGATCACCCAGAAACGACAAGTAGAAAACATGAGAAGTAAATCACAATGTGGCAGCAGAGATATCAGCCAGAAATGACAGGAAGAAAACATGAGAAGTAAATCACAACGTGGCAGCAGAGAGATCAGCCGGAAATGACAAGAACAAAACGTGAGAAGTAAATCAAAACATTGCAGCAGAGAGATCAGCCAGAAATGATAAGAACAAAACATGAGAAGTAAATCACAACGTGGCAGCAGAGAGATCAGCCAGAAATGATAAGAACAAAACGTTAGAAGTAAATCACAACGTGGCAGCAGAGAGATCAGCCAGAAATGATAAGAACAAAACGTGAGAAGGAAATCACAACTTGGCAGCAGAGAGATCACCCAGAAACGACAAGTAGAAAACATGAGAAGTAAATCACAACGTGGCAGCAGAGATCAGCCAGAAATGACGAGAGGAACACATGAGAAGTAAATCACAACGTGGTAGCAGAGAGATCAGCCAGAAATGACAAATAAGAAAACGTAAGAAGTAATTCACAACGTGGCAGCAGAGAGATCAGCCAGAAATGACTAGAGGAACACATGAGAAGTAAATCACAACGTGGCAGCAGAGAGATCAGCCAGAAAAGACAGGAAGAAAACATGAGAAGTAAATCACAACGTGGCAGCAGAGAGATCAGCCAGAAATGATAAGAACAAAACGTTACAAGTAAATCACAACGTGGCAGCAGAGAGATCAGCCAGAAATGACAAGTAGAAAACGTGAGAAGTAATTCACAACGTGGCAGCAGAGAGATCACCCAGAAACGACAAGTAGAAAACATGAGAAGTAAATCACAACATGGCAGCAGAGAGATCACCCAGAATCTACAAGCAGAAAACATGAGAAGTAAATCACAACGTGGCAGCAGAGAGATCAGCCGGAAATGATAAGAACAAAACGTTAGAAGTAAATCACAACGTGGCAGCAGAGAGATCAGCCAGAAATGATAAGAACAAAACGTTAGAAGTAAATCACAACGTGGCAGCAGAGATCAGCCAGAAATGACAAGTAGAAAACGTGAGAAGTAATTCACAACGTGGCAGCAGAGAGATCACCCAGAAACGACAAGTAGAAAACATGAGAAGTAAATCACAACGTGGCAGCAGAGATATCAGCCAGAAATGACAGGAAGAAAACATGAGAAGTAAATCACAACGTGGCAGCAGAGAGATCAGCCGGAAATGATAAGAACAAAACGTTAGAAGTAAATCACAACGTGGCAGCAGAGAGAACAGCCAGAAATGATAAGAACAAAACGTTAGAAGTAAATCACAACGTGGCAGCAGAGAGATCAGCCAGAAATGACAAGTAGAAAACGTGAGAAGTAAATCACAACGTGGCAGCAGAGAGATCAGCCAGAAATGACAAGTAGAAAACGTGAGAAGTAAATCACAACGTGGCAGCAGAGAGATCAGCCAGAAATGATAAGAACAAAACATGAGAAGTAAATCACAACGTGGCAGCAGAGAGATCAGCCAGAAATGATAAGATCAAAACGTTAGAAGTAAATCACAACGTGGCAGCAGAGAGATCAGCCAGAAATGATAAGAACAAAACGTGAGAAGGAAATCACAACTTGGCAGCAGAGAGATCACCCAGAAACGACAAGTAGAAAACATGAGAAGTAAATCACAACGTGGCAGCAGAGATCAGCCAGAAATGACGAGAGGAACACATGAGAAGTAAATCACAACGTGGTAGCAGAGAGATCAGCCAGAAATGACAAATAAGAAAACGTAAGAAGTAATTCACAACGTGGCAGCAGAGAGATCAGCCAGAAATGACTAGAGGAACACATGAGAAGTAAATCACAACGTGGCAGCAGAGAGATCAGCCAGAAATGACAGGAAGAAAACATGAGAAGTAAATCACAACGTGGCAGCAGAGAGATCAGCCAGAAATGGTAAGAACAAAACGTTAGAAGTAAATCACAACGTGGCAGCAGAGAGATCAGCCAGAAATGATAAGAACAAAACGTTAGAAGTAAATCACAACGTGGCAGCAGAGAGATCAGCCAGAAATGACAAGTAGAAAACGTGAGAAGTAAATCACAACATGGCAGCAGAGAGATCACCCAGAAACGACAAGTAGAAAACATGAGAAGTAAATCACAACGTGGCAGCAGAGATATCAGCCAGAAATGACAGGAAGAAAACATGAGAAGTAAATCACAACGTGGCAGCAGAGAGATCAGCCGGAAATGACAAGAACAAAACGTGAGAAGTAAATCAAAACATTGCAGCAGAGAGATCAGCCAGAAATGATAAGAACAAAACATGAGAAGTAAATCACAACGTGGCAGCAGAGAGATCAGCCAGAAATGATAAGAACAAAACGTTAGAAGTAAATCACAACGTGGCAGCAGAGAGATCAGCCAGAAATGATAAGAACAAAACGTTAGAAGTAAATCACAACGTGGCAGCAGAGAGATCAGCCAGAAATGATAAGAACAAAACGTTACAAGTAAATCACAACGTGGCAGCAGAGAGATCAGCCAGAAATGACAAGTAGAAAACGTGAGAAGTAATTCACAACGTGGCAGCAGAGAGATCACCCAGAAACGACAAGTAGAAAACATGAGAAGTAAATCACAACATGGCAGCAGAGAGATCACCCAGAAACGACAAGCAGAAAACATGAGAAGTAAATCACAACGTGGCAGCAGAGAGATCAGCCGGAAATGATAAGAACAAAACGTTAGAAGTAAATCACAACGTGGCAGCAGAGAGATCAGCCAGAAATGATAAGAACAAAACGTTAGAAGTAAATCACAACGTGGCAGCAGAGATCAGCCAGAAATGACAAGTAGAAAACGTGAGAAGTAATTCACAACGTGGCAGCAGAGAGATCACCCAGAAACGACAAGTAGAAAACATGAGAAGTAAATCACAACGTGGCAGCAGAGATATCAGCCAGAAATGACAGGAAGAAAACATGAGAAGTAAATCACAACGTGGCAGCAGAGAGATCAGCCGGAAATGACAAGAACAAAACGTGAGAAGTAAATCAAAACATTGCAGCAGAGAGATCAGCCAGAAATGATAAGAACAAAACATGAGAAGTAAATCACAACGTGGCAGCAGAGAGATCAGCCAGAAATGATAAGAACAAAACGTTAGAAGTAAATCACAACGTGGCAGCAGAGAGATCAGCCAGAAATGATAAGAACAAAACGTTAGAAGTAAATCACAACGTGGCAGCAGAGAGATCAGCCAGAAATGATAAGAACAAAACGTTACAAGTAAATCACAACGTGGCAGCAGAAATCAGCCAGAAATGACAAGTAGAAAACGTGAGAAGTAATTCACAACGTGGCAGCAGAGAGATCACCCAGAAACGACAAGTAAAAAACATGAGAAGTAAATCACAACATGGCAGCAGAGAGATCACCCAGAAACGACAAGCAGAAAACATGAGAAGTAAATCACAACGTGGCAGCAGAGAGATCAGCCGGAAATGATAAGAACAAAACGTTAGAAGTAAATCACAACGTGGCAGCAGAGAGATCAGCCAGAAATGATAAGAACAAAACGTTAGAAGTAAATCACAACGTGGCAGCAGAGATCAGCCAGAAATGACAAGTAGAAAACGTGAGAAGTAATTCACAACGTGGCAGCAGAGAGATCACCCAGAAACGACAAGTAGAAAACATGAGAAGTAAATCACAATGTGGCAGCAGAGATATCAGCCAGAAATGACAGGAAGAAAACATGAGAAGTAAATCACAACGTGGCAGCAGAGAGATCAGCCGGAAATGACAAGAACAAAACGTGAGAAGTAAATCAAAACATTGCAGCAGAGAGATCAGCCAGAAATGATAAGAACAAAACATGAGAAGTAAATCACAACGTGGCAGCAGAGAGATCAGCCAGAAATGATAAGAACAAAACGTTAGAAGTAAATCACAACGTGGCAGCAGAGAGATCAGCCAGAAATGATAAGAACAAAACGTGAGAAGGAAATCACAACTTGGCAGCAGAGAGATCACCCAGAAACGACAAGTAGAAAACATGAGAAGTAAATCACAACGTGGCAGCAGAGATCAGCCAGAAATGACGAGAGGAACACATGAGAAGTAAATCACAACGTGGTAGCAGAGAGATCAGCCAGAAATGACAAATAAGAAAACGTAAGAAGTAATTCACAACGTGGCAGCAGAGAGATCAGCCAGAAATGACTAGAGGAACACATGAGAAGTAAATCACAACGTGGCAGCAGAGAGATCAGCCAGAAAAGACAGGAAGAAAACATGAGAAGTAAATCACAACGTGGCAGCAGAGAGATCAGCCAGAAATGATAAGAACAAAACGTTAGAAGTAAATCAAAACATGGCAGCAGAGATCAGCCAGAAATGACAAGTAGAAAACGTGAGAAGTAATTCACAACGTGGCAGCAGAGAGATCACCCAGAAACGACAAGTAGAAAACATGAGAAGTAAATCACAACGTGGCAGCAGAGAGATCAGCCAGAAATGACAAGAACAAAACGTGAGAAGTAAATCACAACATGGCAGCAGAGAGATCAGCCAGAAATGATAAGAACAAAACATGAGAAGTAAATCACAATGTGGCAGCAGAGATCAGCCAGAAATGACGAGAGGAACACATGAGAAGTAAATCACAACGTGGTAGCAGAAAGATCAGCCAGAAATGACAAATAAGAAAACCTAAGAAGTAATTCACAACGTGGCAGCAGAGAGATCAGCCAGAAATGACTAGAGGAACACATGAGAAGTAAATCACAACGTGGCAGCAGAGAGATCAGCCAGAAATGACTAGAGGAACGCATGAGAAGAAAATCACAACGTGGCAGCATAGAGATCAGCCAGAAATGACTAGAGGAACACATGAGAAGTAAATCACAACGTGGCAGCAGAGAGATCATCCGGAAATGACAAGAACAAAACGTGAGAAGTAAATCACAACATGGCAGCAGAGAGATCAGCCAGAAATGATAAGAACAAAACATGAGAAGTAAATCACAATGTGGCAGCAGAGATCAGCCAGAAATGACTAGAGGAACACATGAGAAGTAAATCACAACTTGGCAGCAGAGAGATCAGCCAGAAATTATAAGAACAAAACGTGAGAAGTAAATCACAACGTGGCAGCAGAGAGATCAGCCAGAAATGACAAATAGAAAACGTAAGAAGTAATTCACAACGTGGCAGCAGAGAGATCAGCCAGAAATGACTAGAGGAACACATGAGAAGTAAATCACAACGTGGCAGCAGAGAGATCAGCCAGAAATGACAGGAAGGAAACATGAGAAGTAAATCACAACGTGGCAGCAGAGAGATCAGCCAGAAATGATAAGAACAAAACGTTAGAAGTAAATCACAACGTGGCAGCAGAGAGATCAGCCAGAAATGATAAGAACAAAACGTTAGAAGTAAATCACAACGTGGCAGCAGAGAGATCAGCCAGAAATGACAAGTAGAAAACGTGAGAAGTAAATCACAACATGGCAGCAGAGAGATCACCCAGAAACGACAAGTAGAAAACATGAGAAGT
Source organism: Lampris megalopsis (assembly GCA_022114975.2). Classification (NCBI taxonomy): domain Eukaryota; kingdom Metazoa; phylum Chordata; class Actinopteri; order Lampriformes; family Lampridae; genus Lampris; species Lampris megalopsis. The sequence continues at coordinate 1,198,873 of JAJHIY020000614.1, forward strand.
AAATCACAACGTGGCAGCAGAGATATCAGCCAGAAATGACAGGAAGAAAACATGAGAAGTAAATCACAACGTGGCAGCAGAGAGATCAGCCAGAAATGATAAGAACAAAACATGAGAAGTAAATCACAACGTGGCAGCAGAGAGATCAGCCAGAAATGATAAGAACAAAACGTTAGAAGTAAATCACAACGTGGCAGCAGAGAGATCAGCCAGAAATGATAAGAACAAAACGTTAGAAGTAAATCACAACGTGGCAGCAGAGAGATCAGCCAGAAATGATAAGAACAAAACGTTAGAAGTAAATCACAACGTGGCAGCAGAAATCAGCCAGAAATGACAAGTAGAAAACGTGAGAAGTAATTCACAACGTGGCAGCAGAGAGATCACCCAGAAACGACAAGTAGAAAACATGAGAAGTAAATCACAACATGGCAGCAGAGAGATCACCCAGAAACGACAAGTAGAAAACATGAGAAGTAAATCACAACGTGGCAGCAGAGAGATCAGCCGGAAATGATAAGAACAAAACGTTAGAAGTAAATCACAACGTGGCAGCAGAGAGATCAGCCAGAAATGATAAGAACAAAACGTTAGAAGTAAATCACAACGTGGCAGCAGAGATCAGCCAGAAATGACAAGTAGAAAACGTGAGAAGTAATTCACAACGTGGCAGCAGAGAGATCACCCAGAAACGACAAGTAGAAAACATGAGAAGTAAATCACAACGTGGCAGCAGAGATATCAGCCAGAAATGACAGGAAAAAACATGAGAAGTAAATCACAACGTGGCAGCAGAGAGATCAGCCGGAAATGACAAGAACAAAACGTGAGAAGTAAATCAAAACATTGCAGCAGAGAGATCAGCCAGAAATGATAAGAACAAAACATGAGAAGTAAATCACAACGTGGCAGCAGAGAGATCAGCCAGAAATGATAAGAACAAAACGTTAGAAGTAAATCACAACGTGGCAGCAGAGAGATCAGCCAGAAATGATAAGAACAAAACGTGAGAAGGAAATCACAACTTGGCAGCAGAGAGATCACCCAGAAACGACAAGTAGAAAACATGAGAAGTAAATCACAACGTGGCAGCAGAGATCAGCCAGAAATGACGAGAGGAACACATGAGAAGTAAATCACAACGTGGTAGCAGAGAGATCAGCCAGAAATGACAAATAAGAAAACGTAAGAAGTAATTCACAACGTGGCAGCAGAGAGATCAGCCAGAAATGACTAGAGGAACACATGAGAAGTAAATCACAACGTGGCAGCAGAGAGATCAGCCAGAAATGACAGGAAGAAAACATGAGAAGTAAATCACAACGTGGCAGCAGAGAGATCAGCCAGAAATGATAAGAACAAAACGTTAGAAGTAAATCAAAACATGGCAGCAGAGATCAGCCAGAAATGACAAGTAGAAAACGTGAGAAGTAATTCACAACGTGGCAGCAGAGAGATCACCCAGAAACGACAAGTAGAAAACATGAGAAGTAAATCACAACGTGGCAGCAGAGAGATCAGCCAGAAATAACAGGAAGAAAACGTGAGAAGTAATTCACAACGTGGCAGCAGAGAGATCAGCCGGAAATGACAAGAACAAAACGTGAGAAGTAAATCAAAACATGGCAGCAGAGAGATCAGCCAGAAATTATAAGAACAAAACGTGAGAAGTAAATCACAACGTGGCAGCAGAGAGATCAGTCAGAAATGACAAATAGAAAACGTAAGAAGCAATTCACAACGTGGCAGCAGAGAGATCAGGCAGAAATGACTAGAGGAACACATGAGAAGTAAATCACAACGTGGCAGCAGAGAGATCAGCCAGAAATGATAAGAACAAAACGTTAGAAGTAAATCACAACGTGGCAGCAGAGAGATCAGCCAGAAATGATAAGAACAAAACGTAGGAAGTAAATCACAACATGGCAGCAGAGAGATCACCCAGAAACGACAAGTAGAAAACATGAGAAGTAAATCACAACGTGGCAGCAGAGATATCAGCCAGAAATGACAGGAAGAAAACGTGAGAAGTAAATCACAACGTGGCAGCAGAGAGATCAGCCAGAAATGACAAATAAGAAAACGCAAGAAGTAATTCACAACGTGGCAGCAGAGAGATCAGCCAGAAATGACTAGAGGAACACATGAGAAGTAAATCACAACGTGGCAGCAGAGAGATCAGCCAGAAATGACAGGAAGAAAACATGAGAAGTAAATCACAACGTGGCAGCAGAGAGATCAGCCAGTAATGATAAGAACAAAACGTTAGAAGTAAATCACAACGTGGCAGCAGAGAGATCAGCCAGAAATGATAAGAACAAAACGTTAGAAGTAAATCAAAACATGGCAGCAGAGATCAGCCAGAAATGACAAGTAGAAAACGTGAGAAGTAATTCACAACGTGGCAGCAGAGAGATCACCCAGAAACGACAAGTAGAAAACATGAGAAGTAAATCACAACGTGGCAGCAGAGAGATCAGCCAGAAATGACAAGAACAAAACGTGAGAAGTAAATCACAACATGGCAGCAGAGAGATCAGCCAGAAATGATAAGAACAAAACATGAGAAGTAAATCACAATGTGGCAGCAGAGATCAGCCAGAAATGACGAGAGGAACACATGAGAAGTAAATCACAACGTGGTAGCAGAAAGATCAGCCAGAAATGACAAATAAGAAAACCTAAGAAGTAATTCACAACGTGGCAGCAGAGAGATCAGCCAGAAATGACTAGAGGAACACATGAGAAGTAAATCACAACGTGGCAGCAGAGAGATCAGCCAGAAATGACTAGAGGAACACATGAGAAGAAAATCACAACGTGGCAGCATAGAGATCAGCCAGAAATGACTAGAGGAACACATGAGAAGTAAATCACAACGTGGCAGCAGAGAGATCATCCGGAAATGACAAGAACAAAACGTGAGAAGTAAATCACAACATGGCAGCAGAGAGATCAGCCAGAAATGATAAGAACAAAACATGAGAAGTAAATCACAATGTGGCAGCAGAGATCAGCCAGAAATGACTAGAGGAACACATGAGAAGTAAATCACAACTTGGCAGCAGAGAGATCAGCCAGAAATTATAAGAACAAAACGTGAGAAGTAAATCACAACGTGGCAGCAGAGAGATCAGCCAGAAATGACAAATAGAAAACGTAAGAAGTAATTCACAACGTGGCAGCAGAGAGATCAGCCAGAAATGACTAGAGGAACACATGAGAAGTAAATCACAACGTGGCAGCAGAGAGATCAGCCAGAAATGACAGGAAGGAAACATGAGAAGTAAATCACAACGTGGCAGCAGAGAGATCAGCCAGAAATGATAAGAACAAAACGTTAGAAGTAAATCACAACGTGGCAGCAGAGAGATCAGCCAGAAATGATAAGAACAAAACGTTAGAAGTAAATCACAACGTGGCAGCAGAGAGATCAGCCAGAAATGACAAGTAGAAAACGTGAGAAGTAAATCACAACATGGCAGCAGAGAGATCACCCAGAAACGACAAGTAGAAAACATGAGAAGTAAATCACAACGTGGCAGCAGAGATATCAGCCAGAAATGACAGGAAGAAAACATGAGAAGTAAATCACAACGTGGCAGCAGAGAGATCAGCCAGAAATGATAAGAACAAAACATGAGAAGTAAATCACAACGTGGCAGCAGAGAGATCAGCCAGAAATGATAAGAACAAAACGTTAGAAGTAAATCACAACGTGGCAGCAGAGAGATCAGCCAGAAATGATAAGAACAAAACGTTAGAAGTAAATCACAACGTGGCAGCAGAGAGATCAGCCAGAAATGATAAGAACAAAACGTTAGAAGTAAATCACAACGTGGCAGCAGAAATCAGCCAGAAATGACAAGTAGAAAACGTGAGAAGTAATTCACAACGTGGCAGCAGAGAGATCACCCAGAAACGACAAGTAGAAAACATGAGAAGTAAATCACAACATGGCAGCAGAGAGATCACCCAGAAACGACAAGTAGAAAACATGAGAAGTAAATCACAACGTGGCAGCAGAGAGATCAGCCGGAAATGATAAGAACAAAACGTTAGAAGTAAATCACAACGTGGCAGCAGAGAGATCAGCCAGAAATGATAAGAACAAAACGTTAGAAGTAAATCACAACGTGGCAGCAGAGATCAGCCAGAAATGACAAGTAGAAAACGTGAGAAGTAATTCACAACGTGGCAGCAGAGAGATCACCCAGAAACGACAAGTAGAAAACATGAGAAGTAAATCACAACGTGGCAGCAGAGATATCAGCCAGAAATGACAGGAAAAAACATGAGAAGTAAATCACAACGTGGCAGCAGAGAGATCAGCCGGAAATGACAAGAACAAAACGTGAGAAGTAAATCAAAACATTGCAGCAGAGAGATCAGCCAGAAATGATAAGAACAAAACATGAGAAGTAAATCACAACGTGGCAGCAGAGAGATCAGCCAGAAATGATAAGAACAAAACGTTAGAAGTAAATCACAACGTGGCAGCAGAGAGATCAGCCAGAAATGATAAGAACAAAACGTGAGAAGGAAATCACAACTTGGCAGCAGAGAGATCACCCAGAAACGACAAGTAGAAAACATGAGAAGTAAATCACAACGTGGCAGCAGAGATCAGCCAGAAATGACGAGAGGAACACATGAGAAGTAAATCACAACGTGGTAGCAGAGAGATCAGCCAGAAATGACAAATAAGAAAACGTAAGAAGTAATTCACAACGTGGCAGCAGAGAGATCAGCCAGAAATGACTAGAGGAACACATGAGAAGTAAATCACAACGTGGCAGCAGAGAGATCAGCCAGAAATGACAGGAAGAAAACATGAGAAGTAAATCACAACGTGGCAGCAGAGAGATCAGCCAGAAATGATAAGAACAAAACGTTAGAAGTAAATCAAAACATGGCAGCAGAGATCAGCCAGAAATGACAAGTAGAAAACGTGAGAAGTAATTCACAACGTGGCAGCAGAGAGATCACCCAGAAACGACAAGTAGAAAACATGAGAAGTAAATCACAACGTGGCAGCAGAGAGATCAGCCAGAAATAACAGGAAGAAAACGTGAGAAGTAATTCACAACGTGGCAGCAGAGAGATCAGCCGGAAATGACAAGAACAAAACGTGAGAAGTAAATCAAAACATGGCAGCAGAGAGATCAGCCAGAAATTATAAGAACAAAACGTGAGAAGTAAATCACAACGTGGCAGCAGAGAGATCAGTCAGAAATGACAAATAGAAAACGTAAGAAGCAATTCACAACGTGGCAGCAGAGAGATCAGGCAGAAATGACTAGAGGAACACATGAGAAGTAAATCACAACGTGGCAGCAGAGAGATCAGCCAGAAATGATAAGAACAAAACGTTAGAAGTAAATCACAACGTGGCAGCAGAGAGATCAGCCAGAAATGATAAGAACAAAACGTAGGAAGTAAATCACAACATGGCAGCAGAGAGATCACCCAGAAACGACAAGTAGAAAACATGAGAAGTAAATCACAACGTGGCAGCAGAGATATCAGCCAGAAATGACAGGAAGAAAACGTGAGAAGTAAATCACAACGTGGCAGCAGAGAGATCAGCCAGAAATGACAAATAAGAAAACGCAAGAAGTAATTCACAACGTGGCAGCAGAGAGATCAGCCAGAAATGACTAGAGGAACACATGAGAAGTAAATCACAACGTGGCAGCAGAGAGATCAGCCAGAAATGACAGGAAGAAAACATGAGAAGTAAATCACAACGTGGCAGCAGAGAGATCAGCCAGTAATGATAAGAACAAAACGTTAGAAGTAAATCACAACGTGGCAGCAGAGAGATCAGCCAGAAATGATAAGAACAAAACGTTAGAAGTAAATCAAAACATGGCAGCAGAGATCAGCCAGAAATGACAAGTAGAAAACGTGAGAAGTAATTCACAACGTTGCAGAAGAGATCACCCAGAAACGACAAGTAGAAAACATGAGAAGTAAGTCACAACGTGGCAGCAGAGAGATCAGCCAGAAATAACAGGAAGAAAACATGAGAAGTAAATCACAACGTGGCAGCAGAGAGATCAGCCGGAAATGACAAGAACAAAACGTGAGAAGTAAATCACAACATGGCAGCAGAGAGATCAGCCAGAAATTATAAGAACAAAACGTGAGAAGTAAATCACAACGTGGTAGCAGAAAGATCAGCCAGAAATGGCAAATAAGAAAACCTAAGAAGTAATTCACAACGTGGCAGCAGAGAGATCAGCCAGAAATGACTAGAGGAACACATGAGAAGTAAATCACAACGTGGCAGCAGAGAGATCAGCCAGAAATGACTAGAGGAACACATGAGAAGAAAATCACAACGTGGCAGCATAGAGATCAGCCAGAAATGACTAGAGGAACACATGAGAAGTAAATCACAACGTGGCAGCAGAGAGATCATCCGGAAATGACAAGAACAAAACGTGAGAAGTAAATCACAACATGGCAGCAGAGAGATCAGCCAGAAATGATAAGAACAAAACATGAGAAGTAAATCACAATGTGGCAGCAGAGATCAGCCAGAAATGACTAGAGGAACACATGAGAAGTAAATCACAACGTGGCAGCAGAGAGATCAGCCAGTAATTATAAGAACAAAACGTGAGAATTAAATCACAACGTGGCAGCAGAGAGATCAGCCAGAAATGATAAGAACAAAACGTTAGAAGTAAATCACAACGTGGCAGCAGAGAGATCAGCCAGAAATGACAAGTAGAAAACGTGAGAAGTAAATCACAACATGGCAGCAGAGAGATCACCCAGAAACGACAAGTAGAAAACATGAGAAGTAAATCACAACGTGGCAGCAGAGATATCAGCCAGAAATGACAGGAAGAAAACATGAGAAGTAAATCACAACGTGGCAGCAGAGAGATCAGCCGGAAATGACAAGAACAAAACGTGAGAAGTAAATCAAAACATTGCAGCAGAGAGATCAGCCAGAAATGATAAGAACAAAACATGAGAAGTAAATCACAACGTGGCAGCAGAGAGATCAGCCAGAAATGATAAGAACAAAACGTTAGAAGTAAATCACAACGTGGCAGCAGAGAGATCAGCCAGAAATGATAAGAACAAAACGTTAGAAGTAAATCACAACGTGGCAGCAGAGAGATCAGCCAGAAATGATAAGAACAAAACGTTAGAAGTAAATCACAACGTGGCAGCAGAAATCAGCCAGAAATGACAAGTAGAAAACGTGAGAAGTAATTCACAACGTGGCAGCAGAGAGATCACCCAGAAACGACAAGTAGAAAACATGAGAAGTAAATCACAACATGGCAGCAGAGAGATCAGCCAGAAATGATAAGAACAAAACATGAGAAGTAAATCACAATGTGGCAGCAGAGATCAGCCAGAAATGACTAGAGGAACACATGAGAAGTAAATCACAACGTGGCAGCAGAGAGATCAGCCAGAAATTATAAGAACAAAACGTGAGAAGTAAATCACAACGTGGCAGCAGAGAGATCAGCCAGAAATGATAAGAACAAAACGTTAGAAGTAAATCACAACGTGGCAGCAGAGAGATCAGCCAGAAATGACAAGTAGAAAACGTGAGAAGTAAATCACAACATGGCAGCAGAGAGATCACCCAGAAACGACAAGTAGAAAACATGAGAAGTAAATCACAACGTGGCAGCAGAGATATCAGCCAGAAATGACAGGAAGAAAACATGAGAAGTAAATCACAACGTGGCAGCAGAGAGATCAGCCGGAAATGACAAGAACAAAACGTGAGAAGTAAATCTAAACATTGCAGCAGAGAGATCAGCCAGAAATGATAAGAACAAAACATGAGAAGTAAATCACAACGTGGCAGCAGAGAGATCAGCCAGAAATGATAAGAACAAAACGTTAGAAGTAAATCACAACGTGGCAGCAGAGAGATCAGCCAGAAATGATAAGAACAAAACGTTAGAAGTAAATCACAACGTGGCAGCAGAGAGATCAGCCAGAAATGATAAGAACAAAACGTTAGAAGTAAATCACAACGTGGCAGCAGAAATCAGCCAGAAATGACAAGTAGAAAACGTGAGAAGTAATTCACAACGTGGCAGCAGAGAGATCACCCAGAAACGACAAGTAGAAAACATGAGAAGTAAATCACAACATGGCAGCAGAGAGATCACCCAGAAACGACAAGTAGAAAACATGAGAAGTAAATCACAACGTGGCAGCAGAGAGATCAGCCGGAAATGATAAGAACAAAACGTTAGAAGTAAATCACAACGTGGCAGCAGAGAGATCAGCCAGAAATGATAAGAACAAAACGTTAGAAGTAAATCACAACGTGGCAGCAGAGATCAGCCAGAAATGACAAGTAGAAAACGTGAGAAGTAATTCACAACGTGGCAGCAGAGAGATCACCCAGAAACGACAAGTAGAAAACATGAGAAGTAAATCACAACGTGGCAGCAGAGATATCAGCCAGAAATGACAGGAAGAAAACATGAGAAGTAAATCACAACGTGGCAGCAGAGAGATCAGCCGGAAATGACAAGAACAAAACGTGAGAAGTAAATCAAAACATTGCAGCAGAGAGATCAGCCAGAAATGATAAGAACAAAACATGAGAAGTAAATCACAACGTGGCAGCAGAGAGATCAGCCAGAAATGATAAGAACAAAACGTTAGAAGTAAATCACAACGTGGCAGCAGAGAGATCAGCCAGAAATGATAAGAACAAAACGTGAGAAGGAAATCACAACTTGGCAGCAGAGAGATCACCCAGAAACGACAAGTAGAAAACATGAGAAGTAAATCACAACGTGGCAGCAGAGATCAGCCAGAAATGACGAGAGGAACACATGAGAAGTAAATCACAACGTGGTAGCAGAGAGATCAGCCAGAAATGACAAATAAGAAAACGTAAGAAGTAATTCACAACGTGGCAGCAGAGAGATCAGCCAGAAATGACTAGAGGAACACATGAGAAGTAAATCACAACGTGGCAGCAGAGAGATCAGCCAGAAATGACAGGAAGAAAACATGAGAAGTAAATCACAACGTGGCAGCAGAGAGATCAGCCAGAAATGATAAGAACAAAACGTTAGAAGTAAATCACAACGTGGCAGCAGAGAGATCAGCCAGAAATGATAAGAACAAAACGTGAGAAGTAAATCACAACATGGCAGCAGAGAGATCAGCCAGAAATGACAAATAAGAAAACGTAAGAAGTAATTCACAACGTGGCAGCAGAGAGATCAGCCAGAAATGACAGGAAGAAAACATGAGAAGTAAATCACAACGTGGCAGCAGAGAGATCAGCCAGAAATGATAAGAACAAAACGTTAGAAGTAAATCACAACGTGGCAGCAGAGAGATCAGCCAGAAATGATAAGAACAAAACGTTAGAAGTAAATCACAACGTGGCAGCAGAAATCAGCCAGAAATGACAAGTAGAAAACGTGAGAAGTAATTCACAACGTGGCAGCAGAGAGATCACCCAGAAACGACAAGTAGAAAACATGAGAAGTAAATCACAACGTGGCAGCAGAGAGATCAGCCAGAAATGACAAGAACAAAACGTGAGAAGTAAATCAAAACATGGCAGCAGAGAGATCAGCCAGAAATGATAAGAACAAAACGTTAGAAGTAAATCACAACGTGGCAGCAGAGAGATCAGCCAGAAATGATAAGAACAAAACGTTAGAAGTAAATCACAACGTGGCAGCAGAGAGATCAGCCAGAAATGACAAGTAGAAAACGTGAGAAGTAAATCACAACATGGCAGCAGAGAGATCACCCAGAAACGACAAGTAGAAAACATGAGAAGTAAATCACAACGTGGCAGGAGAGATATCAGCCAGAAATGACAGGAAGAAAACATGAGAAGTAAATCACAACGTGGCAGCAGAGAGATCAGCCGGAAATGACAAGAACAAAACGTGAGAAGTAAATCAAAACATTGCAGCAGAGAGATCAGCCAGAAATGATAAGAACAAAACGTGAGAAGTAAATCAAAACATTGCAGCAGAGAGATCAGCCAGAAATGATAAGAACAAAACATGAGAAGTAAATCACAACGTGGCAGCAGAGAGATCAGCCAGAAATGATAAGAACAAAACATGAGAAGTAAATCACAACGTGGCAGCAGAGAGATCAGCCAGAAATGATAAGAACAAAACGTTAGAAGTAAATCACAACGTGGCAGCAGAGAGATCAGCCAGAAATGATAAGAACAAAACGTGAGAAGTAAATCACAACATGGCAGCAGAGAGATCAGCCAGAAATGACAAATAAGAAAACGTAAGAAGTAATTCACAACTTGGCAGCAGAGAGATCACCCAGAAACGACAAGTAGAAAACATGAGAAGTAAATCACAACGTGGCAGCAGAGATCAGCCAGGAATGACGAGAGGAACACATGAGAAGTAAATCACAACGTGGTAGCAGAGAGATCAGCCAGAAATGACAAATAAGAAAACGTAAGAAGTAATTCACAACGTGGCAGCAGAGAGATCAGCCAGAAATGACTAGAGGAACACATGAGAAGTAAATCACAACGTGGCAGCAGAGAGATCAGCCAGAAATGACAGGAAGAAAACATGAGAAGTAAATCACAACGTGGCAGCAGAGAGATCAGCCAGAAATGATAAGAACAAAACGTTAGAAGTAAATCACAACGTGGCAGCAGAGAGATCAGCCAGAAATGATAAGAACAAAACGTGAGAAGTAAATCACAACATGGCAGCAGAGAGATCAGCCAGAAATGACAAATAAGAAAACGTAAGAAGTAATTCACAACGTGGCAGCAGAGAGATCAGCCAGAAATGACAGGAAGAAAACATGAGAAGTAAATCACAACGTGGCAGCAGAGAGATCAGCCAGAAATGATAAGAACAAAACTTTAGAAGTAAATCACAACGTGGCAGCAGAGAGATCAGCCAGAAATGATAAGAACAAAACGTTAGAAGTAAATCACAACGTGGCAGCAGAAATCAGCCAGAAATGACAAGTAGAAAACGTGAGAAGTAATTCACAACGTGGCAGCAGAGAGATCACCCAGAAACGACAAGTAGAAAACATGAGAAGTAAATCACAACGTGGCAGCAGAGATATCAGCCAGAAATGACAGGAAGAAAACATGACAAGTAAATCACAACGTGGCAGCAGAGAGATCAGCCGGAAATGACAAGAACAAAACGTGAGAAGTAAATCAAAACATTGCAGCAGAGAGATCAGCCAGAAATGATAAGAACAAAACATGAGAAGTAAATCACAACGTGGCAGCAGAGAGATCAGCCAGAAATGATAAGAACAAAACGTTAGAAGTAAATCACAACGTGGCAGCAGAGAGATCAGCCAGAAATGATAAGAACAAAACGTGAGAAGGAAATCACAACTTGGCAGCAGAGAGATCACCCAGAAACGACAAGTAGAAAACATGAGAAGTAAATCACAACGTGGCAGCAGAGATCAGCCAGAAATGACGAGAGGAACACATGAGAAGTAAATCACAACGTGGTAGCAGAGAGATCAGCCAGAAATGACAAATAAGAAAACGTAAGAAGTAATTCACAACGTGGCAGCAGAGAGATCAGCCAGAAATGACTAGAGGAACACATGAGAAGTAAATCACAACGTGGCAGCAGAGAGATCAGCCAGAAATGACAGGAAGAAAACATGAGAAGTAAATCACAACGTGGCAGCAGAGAGATCAGCCAGAAATGATAAGAACAAAACGTTAGAAGTAAATCACAACGTGGCAGCAGAGAGATCAGCCAGAAATGATAAGAACAAAACGTGAGAAGTAAATCACAACATGGCAGCAGAGAGATCAGCCAGAAATGACAAATAAGAAAACGTAAGAAGTAATTCACAACGTGGCAGCAGAGAGATCAGCCAGAAATGACAGGAAGAAAACATGAGAAGTAAATCACAACGTGGCAGCAGAGAGATCAGCCAGAAATGATAAGAACAAAACTTTAGAAGTAAATCACAACGTGGCAGCAGAGAGATCAGCCAGAAATGATAAGAACAAAACGTTAGAAGTAAATCACAACGTGGCAGCAGAAATCAGCCAGAAATGACAAGTAGAAAACGTGAGAAGTAATTCACAACGTGGCAGCAGAGAGATCACCCAGAAACGACAAGTAGAAAACATGAGAAGTAAATCACAACGTGGCAGCAGAGATATCAGCCAGAAATGACAGGAAGAAAACATGACAAGTAAATCACAACGTGGCAGCAGAGAGATCAGCCGGAAATGACAAGAACAAAACGTGAGAAGTAAATCAAAACATTGCAGCAGAGAGATCAGCCAGAAATGATAAGAACAAAACATGAGAAGTAAATCACAACGTGGCAGCAGAGAGATCAGCCAGAAATGATAAGAACAAAACGTTAGAAGTAAATCACAACGTGGCAGCAGAGAGATCAGCCAGAAATGATAAGAACAAAACGTGAGAAGGAAATCACAACTTGGCAGCAGAGAGATCACCCAGAAACGACAAGTAGAAAACATGAGAAGTAAATCACAACGTGGCAGCAGAGATCAGCCAGAAATGACGAGAGGAACACATGAGAAGTAAATCACAACGTGGTAGCAGAGAGATCAGCCAGAAATGACAAATAAGAAAACGTAAGAAGTAATTCACAACGTGGCAGCAGAGAGATCAGCCAGAAATGACTAGAGGAACACATGAGAAGTAAATCACAACGTGGCAGCAGAGAGATCAGCCAGAAATGACAGGAAGAAAACATGAGAAGTAAATCACAACGTGGCAGCAGAGAGATCAGCCAGAAATGATAAGAACAAAACGTTAGAAGTAAATCACAACGTGGCAGCAGAGAGATCAGCCAGAAATGATAAGAACAAAACGTGAGAAGTAAATCACAACATGGCAGCAGAGAGATCAGCCAGAAATGACAAATAAGAAAACGTAAGAAGTAATTCACAACGTGGCAGCAGAGAGATCAGCCAGAAATGACAGGAAGAAAACATGAGAAGTAAATCACAACGTGGCAGCAGAGAGATCAGCCAGAAATGATAAGAACAAAACTTTAGAAGTAAATCACAACGTGGCAGCAGAGAGATCAGCCAGAAATGATAAGAACAAAACGTTAGAAGTAAATCACAACGTGGCAGCAGAAATCAGCCAGAAATGACAAGTAGAAAACGTGAGAAGTAATTCACAACGTGGCAGCAGAGAGATCACCCAGAAACGACAAGTAGAAAACATGAGAAGTAAATCACAACGTGGCAGCAGAGAGATCAGTCAGAAATGACAAGAACAAAACGTGAGAAGTAAATCAAAACATGGCAGCAGAGAGATCAGCCAGAAATGATAAGAACAAAACGTTAGAAGTAAATCACAACGTGGCAGCAGAGAGATCAGCCAGAAATGATAAGAACAAAACGTTAGAAGTAAATCACAACGTGGCAGCAGAGAGATCAGCCAGAAATGACAAGTAGAAAACGTGAGAAGTAAATCACAACATGGCAGCAGAGAGATCACCCAGAAACGACAAGTAGAAAACATGAGAAGTAAATAACAACGTGGCAGGAGAGATATCAGCCAGAAATGACAGGAAGAAAACATGGGAAGTAAATCACAACGTGGCAGCAGAGAGATCAGCCGGAAATGACAAGAACAAAACGTGAGAAGTAAATCAAAACATTGCAGCAGAGAGATCAGCCAGAAATGATTAGAACAAAACATGAGAAGTAAATCACAACGTGGCAGCAGAGAGATCAGCCAGAAATTATAAGAACAAAACGTGAGAAGTAAATCACAACGTGGCAGCAGAGAGATCAGCCAGAAATGACAAATAGAAAACGTAAGAAGTAATTCACAACGTGGCAGCAGAGAGATCAGCCAGAAATGACTAGAGGAACACATGAGAAGTAAATCACAACGTGGCAGCAGAGAGATCAGCCAGAAATGACAAGAAAAAAACATGAGAAGTAAATCACAACGTGGCAGCAGAGAGATCAGCCAGAAATGATAAGAACAAAACGTTAGAAGTAAATCACAACGTGGCAACAGAGAGATCAGCCAGAAATGATAAGAACAAAACGTTAGAAGTAAATCACAACGTGGCAGCAGAGAGATCAGCCAGAAATGACAAGTAGAAAACGTGAGAAGTAAATCACAACATGGCAGCAGAGAGATCACCCAGAAACGACAAGTAGAAAACATGAGAAGTAAATCACAACGTGGCAGCAGAGATATCAGCCAGAAATGACAGGAAAAAACATGAGAAGTAAATCACAACGTGGCAGCAGAGAGATCAGCCGGAAATGACAAGAACAAAACGTGAGAAGTAAATCAAAACATTGCAGCAGAGAGATCAGCCAGAAATGATAAGAACAAAACATGAGAAGTAAATCACAACGTGGCAGCAGAGAGATCAGCCAGAAATGATAAGAACAAAACGTTAGAAGTAAATCACAACGTGGCAGCAGAGAGATCAGCCAGAAATGATAAGAACAAAACGTGAGAAGGAAATCACAACTTGGCAGCAGAGAGATCACCCAGAAACGACAAGTAGAAAACATGAGAAGTAAATCACAACGTGGCAGCAGAGAGATCAGCCAGAAATAACAGGAAGAAAACGTGAGAAGTAATTCACAACGTGGCAGCAGAGAGATCAGCCGGAAATGACAAGAACAAAACGTGAGAAGTAAATCAAAACATGGCAGCAGAGAGATCAGCCAGAAATTATAAGAACAAAACGTGAGAAGTAAATCACAACGTGGCAGCAGAGAGATCAGTCAGAAATGACAAATAGAAAACGTAAGAAGCAATTCACAACGTGGCAGCAGAGAGATCAGGCAGAAATGACTAGAGGAACACATGAGAAGTAAATCACAACGTGGCAGCAGAGAGATCAGCCAGAAATGATAAGAACAAAACGTTAGAAGTAAATCACAACGTGGCAGCAGAGAGATCAGCCAGAAATGATAAGAACAAAACGTAGGAAGTAAATCACAACATGGCAGCAGAGAGATCACCCAGAAACGACAAGTAGAAAACATGAGAAGTAAATCACAACGTGGCAGCAGAGATATCAGCCAGAAATGACAGGAAGAAAACGTGAGAAGTAAATCACAACGTGGCAGCAGAGAGATCAGCCAGAAATGACAAATAAGAAAACGCAAGAAGTAATTCACAACGTGGCAGCAGAGAGATCAGCCAGAAATGACTAGAGGAACACATGAGAAGTAAATCACAACGTGGCAGCAGAGAGATCAGCCAGAAATGACAGGAAGAAAACATGAGAAGTAAATCACAACGTGGCAGCAGAGAGATCAGCCAGTAATGATAAGAACAAAACGTTAGAAGTAAATCACAACGTGGCAGCAGAGAGATCAGCCAGAAATGATAAGAACAAAACGTTAGAAGTAAATCAAAACATGGCAGCAGAGATCAGCCAGAAATGACAAGTAGAAAACGTGAGAAGTAATTCACAACGTTGCAGAAGAGATCACCCAGAAACGACAAGTAGAAAACATGAGAAGTAAGTCACAACGTGGCAGCAGAGAGATCAGCCAGAAATAACAGGAAGAAAACATGAGAAGTAAATCACAACGTGGCAGCAGAGAGATCAGCCGGAAATGACAAGAACAAAACGTGAGAAGTAAATCAAAACATGGCAGCAGAGAGATCAGCCAGAAATTATAAGAACAAAACGTGAGAAGTAAATCACAACGTGGTAGCAGAAAGATCAGCCAGAAATGACAAATAAGAAAACCTAAGAAGTAATTCACAACGTGGCAGCAGAGAGATCAGCCAGAAATGACTAGAGGAACACATGAGAAGTAAATCACAACGTGGCAGCAGAGAGATCAGCCAGAAATGACTAGAGGAACACATGAGAAGAAAATCACAACGTGGCAGCATAGAGATCAGCCAGAAATGACTAGAGGAACACATGAGAAGTAAATCACAACGTGGCAGCAGAGAGATCATCCGGAAATGACAAGAACAAAACGTGAGAAGTAAATCACAACATGGCAGCAGAGAGATCAGCCAGAAATGATAAGAACAAAACATGAGAAGTAAATCACAATGTGGCAGCAGAGATCAGCCAGAAATGACTAGAGGAACACATGAGAAGTAAATCACAACGTGGCAGCAGAGAGATCAGCCAGTAATTATAAGAACAAAACGTGAGAATTAAATCACAACGTGGCAGCAGAGAGATCAGCCAGAAATGATAAGAACAAAACGTTAGAAGTAAATCACAACGTGGCAGCAGAGAGATCAGCCAGAAATGACAAGTAGAAAACGTGAGAAGTAAATCACAACATGGCAGCAGAGAGATCACCCAGAAACGACAAGTAGAAAACATGAGAAGTAAATCACAACGTGGCAGCAGAGATATCAGCCAGAAATGACAGGAAGAAAACATGAGAAGTAAATCACAACGTGGCAGCAGAGAGATCAGCCGGAAATGACAAGAACAAAACGTGAGAAGTAAATCAAAACATTGCAGCAGAGAGATCAGCCAGAAATGATAAGAACAAAACATGAGAAGTAAATCACAACGTGGCAGCAGAGAGATCAGCCAGAAATGATAAGAACAAAACGTTAGAAGTAAATCACAACGTGGCAGCAGAGAGATCAGCCAGAAATGATAAGAACAAAACGTTAGAAGTAAATCACAACGTGGCAGCAGAGAGATCAGCCAGAAATGATAAGAACAAAACGTTAGAAGTAAATCACAACGTGGCAGCAGAAATCAGCCAGAAATGACAAGTAGAAAACGTGAGAAGTAATTCACAACGTGGCAGCAGAGAGATCACCCAGAAACGACAAGTAGAAAACATGAGAAGTAAATCACAACATGGCAGCAGAGAGATCAGCCAGAAATGATAAGAACAAAACATGAGAAGTAAATCACAATGTGGCAGCAGAGATCAGCCAGAAATGACTAGAGGAACACATGAGAAGTAAATCACAACGTGGCAGCAGAGAGATCAGCCAGAAATTATAAGAACAAAACGTGAGAAGTAAATCACAACGTGGCAGCAGAGAGATCAACCAGAAATGATAAGAACAAAACGTTAGAAGTAAATCACAACGTGGCAGCAGAGAGATCAGCCAGAAATGACAAGTAGAAAACGTGAGAAGTAAATCACAACATGGCAGCAGAGAGATCACCCAGAAACGACAAGTAGAAAACATGAGAAGTAAATCACAACGTGGCAGCAGAGATATCAGCCAGAAATGACAGGAAGAAAACATGAGAAGTAAATCACAACGTGGCAGCAGAGAGATCAGCCGGAAATGACAAGAACAAAACGTGAGAAGTAAATCAAAACATTGCAGCAGAGAGATCAGCCAGAAATGATAAGAACAAAACATGAGAAGTAAATCACAACGTGGCAGCAGAGAGATCAGCCAGAAATGATAAGAACAAAACGTTAGAAGTAAATCACAACGTGGCAGCAGAGAGATCAGCCAGAAATGATAAGAACAAAACGTTAGAAGTAAATCACAACGTGGCAGCAGAGAGATCAGCCAGAAATGATAAGAACAAAACGTTAGAAGTAAATCACAACGTGGCAGCAGAAATCAGCCAGAAATGACAAGTAGAAAACGTGAGAAGTAATTCACAACGTGGCAGCAGAGAGATCACCCAGAAACGACAAGTAGAAAACATGAGAAGTAAATCACAACATGGCAGCAGAGAGATCACCCAGAAACGACAAGTAGAAAACATGAGAAGTAAATCACAACGTGGCAGCAGAGAGATCAGCCGGAAATGATAAGAACAAAACGTTAGAAGTAAATCACAACGTGGCAGCAGAGAGATCAGCCAGAAATGATAAGAACAAAACGTTAGAAGTAAATCACAACGTGGCAGCAGAGATCAGCCAGAAATGACAAGTAGAAAACGTGAGAAGTAATTCACAACGTGGCAGCAGAGAGATCACCCAGAAACGACAAGTAGAAAACATGAGAAGTAAATCACAACGTGGCAGCAGAGATATCAGCCAGAAATGACAGGAAGAAAACATGAGAAGTAAATCACAACGTGGCAGCAGAGAGATCAGCCGGAAATGACAAGAACAAAACGTGAGAAGTAAATCACAACATGGCAGCAGAGAGATCAGCCAGAAATGATAAGAACAAAACATGAGAAGTAAATCACAATGTGGCAGCAGAGATCAGCCAGAAATGACTAGAGGAACACATGAGAAGTAAATCACAACGTGGCAGCAGAGAGATCAGCCAGAAATTATAAGAACAAAACGTGAGAAGTAAATCACAACGTGGCAGCAGAGAGATCAGCCAGAAATGATAAGAACAAAACGTTAGAAGTAAATCACAACGTGGCAGCAGAGAGATCAGCCAGAAATGACAAGTAGAAAACGTGAGAAGTAAATCACAACATGGCAGCAGAGAGATCACCCAGAAACGACAAGTAGAAAACATGAGAAGTAAATCACAACGTGGCAGCAGAGATATCAGCCAGAAATGACAGGAAGAAAACATGAGAAGTAAATCACAACGTGGCAGCAGAGAGATCAGCCGGAAATGACAAGAACAAAACGTGAGAAGTAAATCAAAACATTGCAGCAGAGAGATCAGCCAGAAATGATAAGAACAAAACATGAGAAGTAAATCACAACGTGGCAGCAGAGAGATCAGCCAGAAATGATAAGAACAAAACGTTAGAAGTAAATCACAACGTGGCAGCAGAGAGATCAGCCAGAAATGATAAGAACAAAACGTTAGAAGTAAATCACAACGTGGCAGCAGAGAGATCAGCCAGAAATGATAAGAACAAAACGTTAGAAGTAAATCACAACGTGGCAGCAGAAATCAGCCAGAAATGACAAGTAGAAAACGTGAGAAGTAATTCACAACGTGGCAGCAGAGAGATCACCCAGAAACGACAAGTAGAAAACATGAGAAGTAAATCACAACGTGGCAGCAGAGAGATCAGTCAGAAATGACAAGAACAAAACGTGAGAAGTAAATCAAAACATGGCAGCAGAGAGATCAGCCAGAAATGATAAGAACAAAACGTTAGAAGTAAATCACAACGTGGCAGCAGAGAGATCAGCCAGAAATGATAAGAACAAAACGTTAGAAGTAAATCACAACGTGGCAGCAGAGAGATCAGCCAGAAATGACAAGTAGAAAACGTGAGAAGTAAATCACAACATGGCAGCAGAGAGATCACCCAGAAACGACAAGTAGAAAACATGAGAAGTAAATAACAACGTGGCAGGAGAGATATCAGCCAGAAATGACAGGAAGAAAACATGGGAAGTAAATCACAACGTGGCAGCAGAGAGATCAGCCGGAAATGACAAGAACAAAACGTGAGAAGTAAATCAAAACATTGCAGCAGAGAGATCAGCCAGAAATGATTAGAACAAAACATGAGAAGTAAATCACAACGTGGCAGCAGAGAGATCAGCCAGAAATTATAAGAACAAAACGTGAGAAGTAAATCACAACGTGGCAGCAGAGAGATCAGCCAGAAATGACAAATAGAAAACGTAAGAAGTAATTCACAACGTGGCAGCAGAGAGATCAGCCAGAAATGACTAGAGGAACACATGAGAAGTAAATCACAACGTGGCAGCAGAGAGATCAGCCAGAAATGACAAGAAAAAAACATGAGAAGTAAATCACAACGTGGCAGCAGAGAGATCAGCCAGAAATGATAAGAACAAAACGTTAGAAGTAAATCACAACGTGGCAACAGAGAGATCAGCCAGAAATGATAAGAACAAAACGTTAGAAGTAAATCACAACGTGGCAGCAGAGAGATCAGCCAGAAATGACAAGTAGAAAACGTGAGAAGTAAATCACAACATGGCAGCAGAGAGATCACCCAGAAACGACAAGTAGAAAACATGAGAAGTAAATCACAACGTGGCAGCAGAGATATCAGCCAGAAATGACAGGAAAAAACATGAGAAGTAAATCACAACGTGGCAGCAGAGAGATCAGCCGGAAATGACAAGAACAAAACGTGAGAAGTAAATCAAAACATTGCAGCAGAGAGATCAGCCAGAAATGATAAGAACAAAACATGAGAAGTAAATCACAACGTGGCAGCAGAGAGATCAGCCAGAAATGATAAGAACAAAACGTTAGAAGTAAATCACAACGTGGCAGCAGAGAGATCAGCCAGAAATGATAAGAACAAAACGTGAGAAGGAAATCACAACTTGGCAGCAGAGAGATCACCCAGAAACGACAAGTAGAAAACATGAGAAGTAAATCACAACGTGGCAGCAGAGATCAGCCAGAAATGACGAGAGGAACACATGAGAAGTAAATCACAACGTGGTAGCAGAGAGATCAGCCAGAAATGACAAATAAGAAAACGTAAGAAGTAATTCACAACGTGGCAGCAGAGAGATCAGCCAGAAATGACTAGAGGAACACATGAGAAGTAAATCACAACGTGGCAGCAGAGAGATCAGCCAGAAATGACAGGAAGAAAACATGAGAAGTAAATCACAACGTGGCAGCAGAGAGATCAGCCAGAAATGATAAGAACAAAACGTTAGAAGTAAATCAAAACATGGCAGCAGAGATCAGCCAGAAATGACAAGTAGAAAACGTGAGAAGTAATTCACAACGTGGCAGCAGAGAGATCACCCAGAAACGACAAGTAGAAAACATGAGAAGTAAATCACAACGTGGCAGCAGAGAGATCAGCCAGAAATAACAGGAAGAAAACGTGAGAAGTAATTCACAACGTGGCAGCAGAGAGATCAGCCGGAAATGACAAGAACAAAACGTGAGAAGTAAATCAAAACATGGCAGCAGAGAGATCAGCCAGAAATTATAAGAACAAAACGTGAGAAGTAAATCACAACGTGGCAGCAGAGAGATCAGTCAGAAATGACAAATAGAAAACGTAAGAAGCAATTCACAACGTGGCAGCAGAGAGATCAGGCAGAAATGACTAGAGGAACACATGAGAAGTAAATCACAACGTGGCAGCAGAGAGATCAGCCAGAAATGATAAGAACAAAACGTTAGAAGTAAATCACAACGTGGCAGCAGAGAGATCAGCCAGAAATGATAAGAACAAAACGTAGGAAGTAAATCACAACATGGCAGCAGAGAGATCACCCAGAAACGACAAGTAGAAAACATGAGAAGTAAATCACAACGTGGCAGCAGAGATATCAGCCAGAAATGACAGGAAGAAAACGTGAGAAGTAAATCACAACGTGGCAGCAGAGAGATCAGCCAGAAATGACAAATAAGAAAACGCAAGAAGTAATTCACAACGTGGCAGCAGAGAGATCAGCCAGAAATGACTAGAGGAACACATGAGAAGTAAATCACAACGTGGCAGCAGAGAGATCAGCCAGAAATGACAGGAAGAAAACATGAGAAGTAAATCACAACGTGGCAGCAGAGAGATCAGCCAGTAATGATAAGAACAAAACGTTAGAAGTAAATCACAACGTGGCAGCAGAGAGATCAGCCAGAAATGATAAGAACAAAACGTTAGAAGTAAATCAAAACATGGCAGCAGAGATCAGCCAGAAATGACAAGTAGAAAACGTGAGAAGTAATTCACAACGTTGCAGAAGAGATCACCCAGAAACGACAAGTAGAAAACATGAGAAGTAAGTCACAACGTGGCAGCAGAGAGATCAGCCAGAAATAACAGGAAGAAAACATGAGAAGTAAATCACAACGTGGCAGCAGAGAGATCAGCCGGAAATGACAAGAACAAAACGTGAGAAGTAAATCAAAACATGGCAGCAGAGAGATCAGCCAGAAATTATAAGAACAAAACGTGAGAAGTAAATCACAACGTGGTAGCAGAAAGATCAGCCAGAAATGACAAATAAGAAAACCTAAGAAGTAATTCACAACGTGGCAGCAGAGAGATCAGCCAGAAATGACTAGAGGAACACATGAGAAGTAAATCACAACGTGGCAGCAGAGAGATCAGCCAGAAATGACTAGAGGAACACATGAGAAGAAAATCACAACGTGGCAGCATAGAGATCAGCCAGAAATGACTAGAGGAACACATGAGAAGTAAATCACAACGTGGCAGCAGAGAGATCATCCGGAAATGACAAGAACAAAACGTGAGAAGTAAATCACAACATGGCAGCAGAGAGATCAGCCAGAAATGATAAGAACAAAACATGAGAAGTAAATCACAATGTGGCAGCAGAGATCAGCCAGAAATGACTAGAGGAACACATGAGAAGTAAATCACAACGTGGCAGCAGAGAGATCAGCCAGTAATTATAAGAACAAAACGTGAGAATTAAATCACAACGTGGCAGCAGAGAGATCAGCCAGAAATGATAAGAACAAAACGTTAGAAGTAAATCACAACGTGGCAGCAGAGAGATCAGCCAGAAATGACAAGTAGAAAACGTGAGAAGTAAATCACAACATGGCAGCAGAGAGATCACCCAGAAACGACAAGTAGAAAACATGAGAAGTAAATCACAACGTGGCAGCAGAGATATCAGCCAGAAATGACAGGAAGAAAACATGAGAAGTAAATCACAACGTGGCAGCAGAGAGATCAGCCGGAAATGACAAGAACAAAACGTGAGAAGTAAATCAAAACATTGCAGCAGAGAGATCAGCCAGAAATGATAAGAACAAAACATGAGAAGTAAATCACAACGTGGCAGCAGAGAGATCAGCCAGAAATGATAAGAACAAAACGTTAGAAGTAAATCACAACGTGGCAGCAGAGAGATCAGCCAGAAATGATAAGAACAAAACGTTAGAAGTAAATCACAACGTGGCAGCAGAGAGATCAGCCAGAAATGATAAGAACAAAACGTTAGAAGTAAATCACAACGTGGCAGCAGAAATCAGCCAGAAATGACAAGTAGAAAACGTGAGAAGTAATTCACAACGTGGCAGCAGAGAGATCACCCAGAAACGACAAGTAGAAAACATGAGAAGTAAATCACAACATGGCAGCAGAGAGATCAGCCAGAAATGATAAGAACAAAACATGAGAAGTAAATCACAATGTGGCAGCAGAGATCAGCCAGAAATGACTAGAGGAACACATGAGAAGTAAATCACAACGTGGCAGCAGAGAGATCAGCCAGAAATTATAAGAACAAAACGTGAGAAGTAAATCACAACGTGGCAGCAGAGAGATCAACCAGAAATGATAAGAACAAAACGTTAGAAGTAAATCACAACGTGGCAGCAGAGAGATCAGCCAGAAATGACAAGTAGAAAACGTGAGAAGTAAATCACAACATGGCAGCAGAGAGATCACCCAGAAACGACAAGTAGAAAACATGAGAAGTAAATCACAACGTGGCAGCAGAGATATCAGCCAGAAATGACAGGAAGAAAACATGAGAAGTAAATCACAACGTGGCAGCAGAGAGATCAGCCGGAAATGACAAGAACAAAACGTGAGAAGTAAATCAAAACATTGCAGCAGAGAGATCAGCCAGAAATGATAAGAACAAAACATGAGAAGTAAATCACAACGTGGCAGCAGAGAGATCAGCCAGAAATGATAAGAACAAAACGTTAGAAGTAAATCACAACGTGGCAGCAGAGAGATCAGCCAGAAATGATAAGAACAAAACGTTAGAAGTAAATCACAACGTGGCAGCAGAGAGATCAGCCAGAAATGATAAGAACAAAACGTTAGAAGTAAATCACAACGTGGCAGCAGAAATCAGCCAGAAATGACAAGTAGAAAACGTGAGAAGTAATTCACAACGTGGCAGCAGAGAGATCACCCAGAAACGACAAGTAGAAAACATGAGAAGTAAATCACAACATGGCAGCAGAGAGATCACCCAGAAACGACAAGTAGAAAACATGAGAAGTAAATCACAACGTGGCAGCAGAGAGATCAGCCGGAAATGATAAGAACAAAACGTTAGAAGTAAATCACAACGTGGCAGCAGAGAGATCAGCCAGAAATGATAAGAACAAAACGTTAGAAGTAAATCACAACGTGGCAGCAGAGATCAGCCAGAAATGACAAGTAGAAAACGTGAGAAGTAATTCACAACGTGGCAGCAGAGAGATCACCCAGAAACGACAAGTAGAAAACATGAGAAGTAAATCACAACGTGGCAGCAGAGATATCAGCCAGAAATGACAGGAAGAAAACATGAGAAGTAAATCACAACGTGGCAGCAGAGAGATCAGCCGGAAATGACAAGAACAAAACGTGAGAAGTAAATCACAACATGGCAGCAGAGAGATCAGCCAGAAATGATAAGAACAAAACATGAGAAGTAAATCACAATGTGGCAGCAGAGATCAGCCAGAAATGACTAGAGGAACACATGAGAAGTAAATCACAACGTGGCAGCAGAGAGATCAGCCAGAAATTATAAGAACAAAACGTGAGAAGTAAATCACAACGTGGCAGCAGAGAGATCAGCCAGAAATGATAAGAACAAAACGTTAGAAGTAAATCACAACGTGGCAGCAGAGAGATCAGCCAGAAATGACAAGTAGAAAACGTGAGAAGTAAATCACAACATGGCAGCAGAGAGATCACCCAGAAACGACAAGTAGAAAACATGAGAAGTAAATCACAACGTGGCAGCAGAGATATCAGCCAGAAATGACAGGAAGAAAACATGAGAAGTAAATCACAACGTGGCAGCAGAGAGATCAGCCGGAAATGACAAGAACAAAACGTGAGAAGTAAATCAAAACATTGCAGCAGAGAGATCAGCCAGAAATGATAAGAACAAAACATGAGAAGTAAATCACAACGTGGCAGCAGAGAGATCAGCCAGAAATGATAAGAACAAAACGTTAGAAGTAAATCACAACGTGGCAGCAGAGAGATCAGCCAGAAATGATAAGAACAAAACGTTAGAAGTAAATCACAACGTGGCAGCAGAGAGATCAGCCAGAAATGATAAGAACAAAACGTTAGAAGTAAATCACAACGTGGCAGCAGAAATCAGCCAGAAATGACAAGTAGAAAACGTGAGAAGTAATTCACAACGTGGCAGCAGAGAGATCACCCAGAAACGACAAGTAGAAAACATGAGAAGTAAATCACAACATGGCAGCAGAGAGATCACCCAGAAACGACAAGTAGAAAACATGAGAAGTAAATCACAACGTGGCAGCAGAGAGATCAGCCGGAAATGATAAGAACAAAACGTTAGAAGTAAATCACAACGTGGCAGCAGAGAGATCAGCCAGAAATGATAAGAACAAAACGTTAGAAGTAAATCACAACGTGGCAGCAGAGATCAGCCAGAAATGACAAGTAGAAAACGTGAGAAGTAATTCACAACGTGGCAGCAGAGAGATCACCCAGAAACGACAAGTAGAAAACATGAGAAGTAAATCACAACGTGGCAGCAGAGATATCAGCCAGAAATGACAGGAAGAAAACATGAGAAGTAAATCACAACGTGGCAGCAGAGAGATCAGCCGGAAATGACAAGAACAAAACGTGAGAAGTAAATCAAAACATTGCAGCAGAGAGATCAGCCAGAAATGATAAGAACAAAACATGAGAAGTAAATCACAACGTGGCAGCAGAGAGATCAGCCAGAAATGATAAGAACAAAACGTTAGAAGTAAATCACAACGTGGCAGCAGAGAGATCAGCCAGAAATGATAAGAACAAAACGTGAGAAGGAAATCACAACTTGGCAGCAGAGAGATCACCCAGAAACGACAAGTAGAAAACATGAGAAGTAAATCACAACGTGGCAGCAGAGATCAGCCAGAAATGACGAGAGGAACACATGAGAAGTAAATCACAACGTGGTAGCAGAGAGATCAGCCAGAAATGACAAATAAGAAAACGTAAGAAGTAATTCACAACGTGGCAGCAGAGAGATCAGCCAGAAATGACTAGAGGAACACATGAGAAGTAAATCACAACGTGGCAGCAGAGAGATCAGCCAGAAATGACAGGAAGAAAACATGAGAAGTAAATCACAACGTGGCAGCAGAGAGATCAGCCAGAAATGATAAGAACAAAACGTTAGAAGTAAATCACAACGTGGCAGCAGAGAGATCAGCCAGAAATGATAAGAACAAAACGTGAGAAGTAAATCACAACATGGCAGCAGAGAGATCAGCCAGAAATGACAAATAAGAAAACGTAAGAAGTAATTCACAACGTGGCAGCAGAGAGATCAGCCAGAAATGACAGGAAGAAAACATGAGAAGTAAATCACAACGTGGCAGCAGAGAGATCAGCCAGAAATGATAAGAACAAAACGTTAGAAGTAAATCACAACGTGGCAGCAGAGAGATCAGCCAGAAATGACAAGAACAAAACGTTAGAAGTAAATCACAACGTGGCAGCAGAAATCAGCCAGAAATGACAAGTAGAAAACGTGAGAAGTAATTCACAACGTGGCAGCAGAGAGATCACCCAGAAACGACAAGTAGAAAACATGAGAAGTAAATCACAACGTGGCAGCAGAGAGATCAGCCAGAAATGACAAGAACAAAACGTGAGAAGTAAATAAAAACATGGCAGCAGAGAGATCAGCCAGAAATGATAAGAACAAAACGTTAGAAGTAAATCACAACGTGGCAGCAGAGAGATCAGCCAGAAATGATAAGAACAAAACGTTAGAAGTAAATCACAACGTGGCAGCAGAGAGATCAGCCAGAAATGACAAGTAGAAAACGTGAGAAGTAAATCACAACATGGCAGCAGAGAGATCACCCAGAAACGACAAGTAGAAAACATGAGAAGTAAATCACAACGTGGCAGGAGAGATATCAGCCAGAAATGACAGGAAGAAAACATGAGAAGTAAATCACAACGTGGCAGCAGAGAGATCAGCCGGAAATGACAAGAACAAAACGTGAGAAGTAAATCAAAACATTGCAGCAGAGAGATCAGCCAGAAATGATAAGAACAAAACGTGAGAAGTAAATCAAAACATTGCAGCAGAGAGATCAGCCAGAAATGATAAGAACAAAACATGAGAAGTAAATCACAACGTGGCAGCAGAGAGATCAGCCAGAAATGATAAGAACAAAACATGAGAAGTAAATCACAACGTGGCAGCAGAGAGATCAGCCAGAAATGATAAGAACAAAACGTTAGAAGTAAATCACAACGTGGCAGCAGAGAGATCAGCCAGAAATGATAAGAACAAAACGTGAGAAGTAAATCACAACATGGCAGCAGAGAGATCAGCCAGAAATGACAAATAAGAAAACATAAGAAGTAATTCACAACGTGGCAGCAGAGAGATCAGCCAGAAATGACAGGAAGAAAACATGAGAAGTAAATCACAACGTGGCAGCAGAGAGATCAGCCAGAAATGATAAGAACAAAACGTTAGAAGTAAATCACAACGTGGCAGCAGAGAGATCAGCCAGAAATGATAAGAACAAAACGTTAGAAGTAAATCACAACGTGGCAGCAGAAATCAGCCAGAAATGACAAGTAGAAAACGTGAGAAGTAATTCACAACGTGGCAGCAGAGAGATCACCCAGAAACGACAAGTAGAAAACATGAGAAGTAAATCACAACGTGGCAGCAGAGAGATCAGCCAGAAATGACAAGAACAAAACGTGAGAAGTAAATCAAAACATGGCAGCAGAGAGATCAGCCAGAAATGATAAGAACAAAACGTTAGAAGTAAATCACAACGTGGCAGCAGAGAGAACAGCCAGAAATGATAAGAACAAAACGTTAGAAGTAAATCACAACGTGGCAGCAGAGAGATCAGCCAGAAATGACAAGTAGAAAACGTGAGAAGTAATTCACAACGTGGCAGCAGAGAGATCACCCAGAAACGACAAGTAGAAAACATGAGAAGTAAATCACAACGTGGCAGCAGAGATATCAGCCAGAAATGACAGGAAGAAAACATGACAAGTAAATCACAACGTGGCAGCAGAGAGATCAGCCGGAAATGACAAGAACAAAACGTGAGAAGTAAATCAAAACATTGCAGCAGAGAGATCAGCCAGAAATGATAAGAACAAAACATGAGAAGTAAATCACAACGTGGCAGCAGAGAGATCAGCCAGAAATGATAAGAACAAAACGTTAGAAGTAAATCACAACGTGGCAGCAGAGAGATCAGCCAGAAATGATAAGAACAAAACGTGAGAAGGAAATCACAACTTGGCAGCAGAGAGATCACCCAGAAACGACAAGTAGAAAACATGAGAAGTAAATCACAACGTGGCAGCAGAGATCAGCCAGAAATGACGAGAGGAACACATGAGAAGTAAATCACAACGTGGTAGCAGAGAGATCAGCCAGAAATGACAAATAAGAAAACGTAAGAAGTAATTCACAACGTGGCAGCAGAGAGATCAGCCAGAAATGACTAGAGGAACACATGAGAAGTAAATCACAACGTGGCAGCAGAGAGATCAGCCAGAAATGACAGGAAGAAAACATGAGAAGTAAATCACAACGTGGCAGCAGAGAGATCAGCCAGAAATGATAAGAACAAAACGTTAGAAGTAAATCACAACGTGGCAGCAGAGAGATCAGCCAGAAATGATAAGAACAAAACGTGAGAAGTAAATCACAACATGGCAGCAGAGAGATCAGCCAGAAATGACAAATAAGAAAACGTAAGAAGTAATTCACAACGTGGCAGCAGAGAGATCAGCCAGAAATGACAGGAAGAAAACATGAGAAGTAAATCACAACGTGGCAGCAGAGAGATCAGCCAGAAATGATAAGAACAAAACTTTAGAAGTAAATCACAACGTGGCAGCAGAGAGATCAGCCAGAAATGATAAGAACAAAACGTTAGAAGTAAATCACAACGTGGCAGCAGAAATCAGCCAGAAATGACAAGTAGAAAACGTGAGAAGTAATTCACAACGTGGCAGCAGAGAGATCACCCAGAAACGACAAGTAGAAAACATGAGAAGTAAATCACAACGTGGCAGCAGAGAGATCAGTCAGAAATGACAAGAACAAAACGTGAGAAGTAAATCAAAACATGGCAGCAGAGAGATCAGCCAGAAATGATAAGAACAAAACGTTAGAAGTAAATCACAACGTGGCAGCAGAGAGATCAGCCAGAAATGATAAGAACAAAACGTTAGAAGTAAATCACAACGTGGCAGCAGAGAGATCAGCCAGAAATGACAAGTAGAAAACGTGAGAAGTAAATCACAACATGGCAGCAGAGAGATCACCCAGAAACGACAAGTAGAAAACATGAGAAGTAAATAACAATGTGGCAGGAGAGATATCAGCCAGAAATGACAGGAAGAAAACATGGGAAGTAAATCACAACGTGGCAGCAGAGAGATCAGCCGGAAATGACAAGAACAAAACGTGAGAAGTAAATCAAAACATTGCAGCAGAGAGATCAGCCAGAAATGATAAGAACAAAACATGAGAAGTAAATCACAACGTGGCAGCAGAGAGATCAGCCAGAAATTATAAGAACAAAACGTGAGAAGTAAATCACAACGTGGCAGCAGAGAGATCAGCCAGAAATGACAAATAGAAAACGTAAGAAGTAATTCACAACGTGGCAGCAGAGAGATCAGCCAGAAATGACTAGAGGAACACATGAGAAGTAAATCACAACGTGGCAGCAGAGAGATCAGCCAGAAATGACAAGAAAAAAACATGAGAAGTAAATCACAACGTGGCAGCAGAGAGATCAGCCAGAAATGATAAGAACAAAACGTTAGAAGTAAATCACAACGTGGCAACAGAGAGATCAGCCAGAAATGATAAGAACAAAACGTTAGAAGTAAATCACAACGTGGCAGCAGAGAGATCAGCCAGAAATGACAAGTAGAAAACGTGAGAAGTAAATCACAACATGGCAGCAGAGAGATCACCCAGAAACGACAAGTAGAAAACATGAGAAGTAAATCACAACGTGGCAGCAGAGATATCAGCCACAAATGACAGGAAGAAAACATGAGAAGTAAATCACAACGTGGCAGCAGAGAGATCAGCCGGAAATGACAAGAACAAAACGTGAGAAGTAAATCAAAACATTGCAGCAGAGAGATCAGCCAGAAATGATAAGAACAAAACATGAGAAGTAAATCACAACGTGGCAGCAGAGAGATCAGCCAGAAATGATAAGTACAAAACGTTAGAAGTAAATCACAACGTGGCAGCAGAGAGATCAGCCAGAAATGATAAGAACAAAACGTGAGAAGTAAATCACAACATGGCAGCAGAGAGATCAGCCAGAAATGACAAATAAGAAAACGTAAGAAGTAATTCACAACGTGGCAGCAGAGAGATCAGCCAGAAATGACAGGAAGAAAACATGAGAAGTAAATCACAACGTGGCAGCAGAGAGATCAGCCAGAAATGATAAGAACAAAACGTTAGAAGTAAATCACAACGTGGCAGCAGAGAGATCAGCCAGAAATGATAAGAACAAAACGTTAGAAGTAAATCACAACGTGGCAGCAGAAATCAGCCAGAAATGACAAGTAGAAAACGTGAGAAGTAATTCACAACGTGGCAGCAGAGAGATCACCCAGAAACGACAAGTAGAAAACATGAGAAGTAAATCACAACGTGTGAGCAGAGAGATCAGCCAGAAATGACAAGAACAAAACGTGAGAAGTAAATCAAAACATGGCAGCAGAGAGATCAGCCAGAAATGATAAGAACAAAACGTTAGAAGTAAATCACAACGTGGCAGCAGAGAGAACAGCCAGAAATGATAAGAACAAAACGTTAGAAGTAAATCACAACGTGGCAGCAGAGAGATCAGCCAGAAATGACAAGTAGAAAACGTGAGAAGTAAATCACAACGTGGCAGCAGAGAGATCAGCCAGAAATGACAAATAGAAAACTTAAGAAGTAATTCACAACGTGGCAGCAGAGAGATCAGCCAGAAATGACAGGAAGAAAACATGAGAAGTAAATCACAACGTGGCAGCAGAGAGATCAGGCAGAAATGACAAGAACAAAACGTGAGAAGTAAATCAAAACATTGCAGCAGAGAGATCAGCCAGAAATGATAAGAACAAAACATGAGAAGTAAATCACAACGTGGCAGCAGAGAGATCAGCCAGAAATGATAAGATCAAAACGTTAGAAGTAAATCACAACGTGGCAGCAGAGAGATCAGTCAGAAATGATAAGAACAAAACGTGAGAAGGAAATCACAACTTGGCAGCAGAGAGATCACCCAGAAACGACAAGTAGAAAACATGAGAAGTAAATCACAACGTGGCAGCAGAGATCAGCCAGAAATGACGAGAGGAACACATGAGAAGTAAATCACAACGTGGTAGCAGAGAGATCAGCCAGAAATGACAAATAAGAAAACGTAAGAAGTAATTCACAACGTGGCAGCAGAGAGATCAGCCAGAAATGACTAGAGGAACACATGAGAAGTAAATCACAACGTGGCAGCAGAGAGATCAGCCAGAAATGACAGGAAGAAAACATGAGAAGTAAATCACAACGTGGCAGCAGAGAGATCAGCCAGAAATGATAAGAACAAAACGTTAGAAGTAAATCACAACGTGGCAGCAGAGAGAACAGCCAGAAATGATAAGAACAAAACGTTAGAAGTAAATCACAACGTGGCAGCAGAGAGATCAGCCAGAAATGACAAGTAGAAAACGTGAGAAGTAAATCACAACGTGGCAGCAGAGAGATCAGCCAGAAATGACAAATAGAAAACTTAAGAAGTAATTCACAACGTGGCAGCAGAGAGATCAGCCAGAAATGAAAGGAAGAAAACATGAGAAGTAAATCACAACGTGGCAGCAGAGAGATCAGGCAGAAATGATAAGAACAAAACATGAGAAGTAAATCACAACGTGGCAGCAGAGAGATCAGCCAGAAATGATAAGATCAAAACGTTAGAAGTAAATCACAACGTGGCAGCAGAGAGATCAGTCAGAAATGATAAGAACAAAACGTGAGAAGGAAATCACAACTTGGCAGCAGAGAGATCACCCAGAAACGACAAGTAGAAAACATGAGAAGTAAATCACAACGTGGCAGCAGAGATCAGCCAGAAATGACGAGAGGAACACATGAGAAGTAAATCACAACGTGGTAGCAGAGAGATCAGCCAGAAATGACAAATAAGAAAACGTAAGAAGTAATTCACAACGTGGCAGCAGAGAGATCAGCCAGAAATGACTAGAGGAACACATGAGAAGTAAATCACAACGTGGCAGCAGAGAGATCAGCCAGAAATGACAGGAAGAAAACATGAGAAGTAAATCACAACGTGGCAGCAGAGAGATCAGCCAGAAATGATAAGAACAAAACGTTAGAAGTAAATCACAACGTGGCAGCAG
Organism: Lampris megalopsis; assembly: GCA_022114975.2. Lineage (NCBI taxonomy): Eukaryota > Metazoa > Chordata > Actinopteri > Lampriformes > Lampridae > Lampris > Lampris megalopsis. Next base: position 1,231,087 of record JAJHIY020000614.1, read on the forward strand.
AGAGATCAGCCAGAAATGACAAGTAGAAAACGTGAGAAGTAAATCACAACATGGCAGCAGAGAGATAACCCAGAAACGACAAGTAGAAAACATGAGAAGTAAATCACAACGTGGCAGCAGAGATATCAGCCAGAAATGACAGGAAGAAAACATGAGAAGTAAATCACAACGTGGCAGCAGAGAGATCAGCCGGAAATGACAAGAACAAAATGTGAGAAGTAAATCAAAACATTGCAGCAGAGAGATCAGCCTGAAATGATAAGAACAAAACATGAGAAGTAAATCACAACGTGGCAGCAGAGAGATCAGCCAGAAATGATAAGAACAAAACGTTAGAAGTAAATCACAACGTGGCAGCAGAGAGATCAGCCAGAAATGATAAGAACAAAACGTTAGAAGTAAATCACAACGTGGCAGCAGAGAGATCAGCCAGAAATGATAAGAACAAAACGTTAGAAGTAAATCACAACGTGGCAGCAGAAATCAGCCAGAAATGACAAGTAGAAAACGTGAGAAGTAATTCACAACGTGGCAGCAGAGAGATCACCCAGAAACGACAAGTAGAAAACATGAGAAGTAAATCACAACATGGCAGCAGAGAGATCACCCAGAAACGACAAGTAGAAAACATGAGAAGTAAATCACAACGTGGCAGCAGAGAGATCAGCCAGAAATGATAAGAACAAAACGTTAGAAGTAAATCACAACGTGGCAGCAGAGATCAGCCAGAAATGACAAGTAGAAAACGTGTGAAGTAATTCACAACGTGGCAGCAGAGAGATCACCCAGAAACGACAAGTAGAAAACATGAGAAGTAAATCACAACGTGGCAGCAGAGATATCAGCCAGAAATGACAGGAAGAAAACATGAGAAGTAAATCACAACGTGGCAGCAGAGAGATCAGCCGGAAATGACAAGAACAAAACGTGAGAAGTAAATCAAAACATTGCAGCAGAGAGATCAGCCAGAAATGATAAGAACAAAACATGAGAAGTAAATCACAACGTGGCAGCAGAGAGATCAGCCAGAAATGATAAGAACAAAACGTTAGAAGTAAATCACAACGTGGCAGCAGAGAGATCAGCCAGAAATGATAAGAACAAAACGTGAGAAGGAAATCACAACTTGGCAGCAGAGAGATCACCCAGAAACGACAAGTAGAAAACATGAGAAGTAAATCACAACGTGGCAGCAGAGATCAGCCAGAAATGACGAGAGGAACACATGAGAAGTAAATCACAACGTGGTAGCAGAGAGATCAGCCAGAAATGACAAATAAGAAAACGTAAGAAGTAATTCACAACGTGGCAGCAGAGAGATCAGCCAGAAATGACTAGAGGAACACATGAGAAGTAAATCACAACGTGGCAGCAGAGAGATCAGCCAGAAATGACAGGAAGAAAACATGAGAAGTAAATCACAACGTGGCAGCAGAGAGATCAGCCAGAAATGACAAATAAGAAAACGTAAGAAGTAATTCACAACGTGGCAGCAGAGAGATCAGCCAGAAATGACAGGAAGAAAACATGAGAAGTAAATCACAACGTGGCAGCAGAGAGATCAGCCAGAAATGATAAGAACAAAACGTTAGAAGTAAATCACAACGTGGCAGCAGAGAGATCAGCCAGAAATGATAAGAACAAAACGTTAGATGTAAATCACAACGTGGCAGCAGAAATCAGCCAGAAATGACAAGTAGAAAACGTGAGAAGTAATTCACAACGTGGCAGCAGAGAGATCACCCAGAAACGACAAGTAGAAAACATGAGAAGTAAATCACAACGTGGCAGCAGAGAGATCAGCCAGAAATGACAAGAACAAAACGTGAGAAGTAAATCAAAACATGGCAGCAGAGAGATCAGCCAGAAATGATAAGAACAAAACGTTAGAAGTAAATCACAACGTGGCAGCAGAGAGAACAGCCAGAAATGATAAGAACAAAACGTTAGAAGTAAATCACAACGTGGCAGCAGAGAGATCAGCCAGAAATGACAAGTAGAAAACGTGAGAAGTAAATCACAACGTGGCAGCAGAGAGATCAGCCAGAAATGACAAATAGAAAACTTAAGAAGTAATTCACAACGTGGCAGCAGAGAGATCAGCCAGAAATGACAGGAAGAAAACATGAGAAGTAAATCACAACGTGGCAGCAGAGAGATCAGCCGGAAATGACAAGAACAAAACGTGAGAAGTAAATCAAAACATTGCAGCAGAGAGATCAGCCAGAAATGATAAGAACAAAACATGAGAAGTAAATCACAACGTGGCAGCAGAGAGATCAGCCAGAAATGATAAGATCAAAACGTTAGAAGTAAATCACAACGTGGCAGCAGAGAGATCAGCCAGAAATGATAAGAACAAAACGTGAGAAGGAAATCACAACTTGGCAGCAGAGAGATCACCCAGAAACGACAAGTAGAAAACATGAGAAGTAAATCACAACGTGGCAGCAGAGATCAGCCAGAAATGACGAGAGGAACACATGAGAAGTAAATCACAACGTGGTAGCAGAGAGATCAGCCAGAAATGACAAATAAGAAAACGTAAGAAGTAATTCACAACGTGGCAGCAGAGAGATCAGCCAGAAATGACTAGAGGAACACATGAGAAGTAAATCACAACGTGGCAGCAGAGAGATCAGCCAGAAATGACAGGAAGAAAACATGAGAAGTAAATCACAACGTGGCAGCATAGAGATCAGCCAGAAATGATAAGAACAAAACGTTAGAAGTAAATCACAACGTGGCAGCAGAGAGATCAGCCAGAAATGATAAGAACAAAACGTTAGAAGTAAATCACAACGTGGCAGCAGAGAGATCAGCCAGAAATGACAAGTAGAAAACGTGAGAAGTAAATCACAACATGGCAGCAGAGAGATCACCCAGAAACGACAAGTAGAAAACATGAGAAGTAAATCACAACGTGGCAGCAGAGATATCAGCCAGAAATGACAGGAAGAAAACATGAGAAGTAAATCACAACGTGGCAGCAGAGAGATCAGCCGGAAATGACAAGAACAAAACGTGAGAAGTAAATCAAAACATTGCAGCAGAGAGATCAGCCAGAAATGATAAGAACAAAACGTTAGAAGTAAATCACAACGTGGCAGCAGAGAGATCAGCCAGAAATGATAAGAACAAAACGTTAGAAGTAAATCACAACGTGGCAGCAGAGAGATCAGCCAGAAATGATAAGAACAAAACGTTACAAGTAAATCACAACGTGGCAGCAGAAATCAGCCAGAAATGACAAGTAGAAAACGTGAGAAGTAATTCACAACGTGGCAGCAGAGAGATCACCCAGAAACGACAAGTAGAAAACATGAGAAGTAAATCACAACATGGCAGCAGAGAGATCACCCAGAAACGACAAGCAGAAAACATGAGAAGTAAATCACAACGTGGCAGCAGAGAGATCAGCCGGAAATGATAAGAACAAAACGTTAGAAGTAAATCACAACGTGGCAGCAGAGAGATCAGCCAGAAATGATAAGAACAAAACGTTAGAAGTAAATCACAACGTGGCAGCAGAGATCAGCCAGAAATGACAAGTAGAAAACGTGAGAAGTAATTCACAACGTGGCAGCAGAGAGATCACCCAGAAACGACAAGTAGAAAACATGAGAAGTAAATCACAATGTGGCAGCAGAGATATCAGCCAGAAATGACAGGAAGAAAACATGAGAAGTAAATCACAACGTGGCAGCAGAGAGATCAGCCGGAAATGACAAGAACAAAACGTGAGAAGTAAATCAAAACATTGCAGCAGAGAGATCAGCCAGAAATGATAAGAACAAAACATGAGAAGTAAATCACAACGTGGCAGCAGAGAGATCAGCCAGAAATGATAAGAACAAAACGTTAGAAGTAAATCACAACGTGGCAGCAGAGAGATCAGCCAGAAATGATAAGAACAAAACGTGAGAAGGAAATCACAACTTGGCAGCAGAGAGATCACCCAGAAACGACAAGTAGAAAACATGAGAAGTAAATCACAACGTGGCAGCAGAGATCAGCCAGAAATGACGAGAGGAACACATGAGACGTAAATCACAACGTGGTAGCAGAGAGATCAGCCAGAAATGACAAATAAGAAAACGTAAGAAGTAATTCACAACGTGGCAGCAGAGAGATCAGCCAGAAATGACTAGAGGAACACATGAGAAGTAAATTACAACGTGGCAGCAGAGAGATCAGCCAGAAATGACAGGAAGAAAACATGAGAAGTAAATCACAACGTGGCAGCAGAGAGATCAGCCAGTAATGATAAGAACAAAACGTTAGAAGTAAATCACAACGTAGCAGCAGAGAGATCAGCCAGAAATGATAAGAACAAAACGTTAGAAGTAAATCAAAACATGGCAGCAGAGATCAGCCAGAAATGACAAGTAGAAAACGTGAGAAGTAATTCACAACGTGGCAGCAGAGAGATCAGCCAGAAACGACAAGTAGAAAACATGAGAAGTAAATCACAACGTGGCAGCAGAGAGATCAACCAGAAATAACAAATAGAAAACGTAAGAAGCAATTCACAACGTGGCAGCAGAGAGATCAGGCAGAAATGACTAGAGGAACACATTAGAAGTAAATCACAACGTGGCAGCAGAGAGATCAGCCGGAAATGACAAGAACAAAACGTGAGAAATAAATCAAAACATTGCAGCAGAGAGATCAGCCAGAAATGATAAGAACAAAACATGAGAAGTAAATCACAACGTGGCAGCAGAGAGATCAGCCGGAAATGACAAGAACAAAACGTGAGAAATAAATCAAAACATTGCAGCAGAGAGATCAGCCAGAAATGATAAGAACAAAACATGAGAAGTAAATCACAACGTGGCAGCAGAGAGATCAGCCAGAAATGATAAGAACAAAACGTTAGAAGTAAATCACAACGTGGCAGCAGAGAGATCAGCCAGAAATGATAAGAACAAAACGTAGGAAGTAAATCACAACATGGCAGCAGAGAGATCACCCAGAAACGACAAGTAGAAAACATGAGAAGTAAATCACAACGTGGCAGCAGAGATATCAGCCAGAAATGACAGGAAGAAAACGTGAGAAGTAAATCACAACGTGGCAGCAGAGAGATCAGGCAGAAATGACAAATAATAAAACGTAAGAAGTAATTCACAACGTGGCAGCAGAGAGATCAGCCAGAAATGACTAGAGGAACACATGAGAAGTAAATCACAACGTGGCAGCAGAGAGATCAGCCAGAAATGACAGGAAGAAAACATGAGAAGTAAATCACAACGTGGCAGCAGAGAGATCAGCCAGTAATGATAAGAACAAAACGTTAGAAGTAAATCACAACGTGGCAGCAGAGAGATCAGCCAGAAATGATAAGAACAAAACGTTAGAAGTAAATCAAAACATGGCAGCAGAGATCAGCCAGAAATGACAAGTAGAAAACGTGAGAAGTAATTCACAACGTGGCAGCAGAGAGATCACCCAGAAACGACAAGTAGAAAACATGAGAAGTAAATCACAACGTGGCAGCAGAGAGATCAGCCAGAAATAACAGGAAGAAAACATGAGAAGTAAATCACAACGTGGCAGCAGAGAGATCAGCCGGAAATGACAAGAACAAAACGTGAGAAGTAAATCAAAACATGGCAGCAGAGAGATCAGCCAGAAATTATAAGAACAAAACGTGAGAAGTAAATCACAACGTGGCAGCAGAGAGATCAGCCAGAAATGACAAATAGAAAACGTAAGAAGCAATTCACAACGTGGCAGCAGAGAGATCAGGCAGAAATGACTAGAGGAACACATGAGAAGTAAATCACAACGTGGCAGCAGAGAGATCAGCCGGAAATGACAAGAACAAAACGTGAGAAGTAAATCAAAACATTGCAGCAGAGAGATCAGCCAGAAATGATAAGAACAAAACATGAGAAGTAAATCACAACGTGGCAGCAGAGAGATCAGCCAGAAATGATAAGAACAAAACGTTAGAAGTAAATCACAACGTGGCAGCAGAGAGATCAGCCAGAAATGACAAATAGAAAACGTAAGAAGTAATTCACAACGTGGCAGCAGAGAGATCAGCCAGAAATGACTAGAGGAACACATGAGAAGTAAATCACAACGTGGCAGCAGAGAGATCAGCCAGAAATGACAAGAAAAAAACATGAGAAGTAAATCACAACGTGGCAGCAGAGAGATCAGCCAGAAATGATAAGAACAAAACGTTAGAAGTAAATCACAACGTGGCAACAGAGAGATCAGCCAGAAATGATAAGAACAAAACGTTAGAAGTAAATCACAACGTGGCAGCAGAGAGATCAGCCAGAAATGACAAGTAGAAAACGTGAGAAGTAAATCACAACATGGCAGCAGAGAGATCACCCAGAAACGACAAGTAGAAAACATGAGAAGTAAATCACAACGTGGCAGCAGAGATATCAGCCAGAAATGACAGGAAGAAAACATGAGAAGTAAATCACAACGTGGCAGCAGAGAGATCAGCCGGAAATGACAAGAACAAAACGTGAGAAGTAAATCAAAACATTGCAGCAGAGAGATCAGCCAGAAATGATAAGAACAAAACATGAGAAGTAAATCACAACGTGGCAGCAGAGAGATCAGCCAGAAATGACTAGAGGAACACATGAGAAGTAAATCACAACGTGGCAGCAGAGAGATCAGCCAGAAATGACAAGAAAAAAACATGAGAAGTAAATCACAACGTGGCAGCAGAGAGATCAGCCAGAAATGATAAGAACAAAACGTTAGAAGTAAATCACAACGTGGCAACAGAGAGATCATCCAGAAATGATAAGAACAAAACGTTAGAAGTAAATCACAACGTGGCAGCAGAGAGATCAGCCAGAAATGACAAGTAGAAAACGTGAGAAGTAAATCACAACATGGCAGCAGAGAGATCACCCAGAAACGACAAGTAGAAAACATGAGAAGTAAATCACAACGTGGCAGCAGAGATATCAGCCAGAAATGACAGGAAGAAAACATGAGAAGTAAATCACAACGTGGCAGCAGAGAGATCAGCCAGAAATGATAAGAACAAAACGTTAGAAGTAAATCACAACGTGGCAGCAGAGAGATCAGCCAGAAATGATAAGAACAAAACGTAGGAAGTAAATCACAACATGGCAGCAGAGAGATCACCCAGAAACGACAAGTAGAAAACATGAGAAGTAAATCACAACGTGGCAGCAGAGATATCAGCCAGAAATGACAGGAAGAAAACGTGAGAAGTAAATCACAACGTGGCAGCAGAGAGATCAGGCAGAAATGACAAATAATAAAACGTAAGAAGTAATTCACAACGTGGCAGCAGAGAGATCAGCCAGAAATGACTAGAGGAACACATGAGAAGTAAATCACAACGTGGCAGCAGAGAGATCAGCCAGAAATGACAGGAAGAAAACATGAGAAGTAAATCACAACGTGGCAGCAGAGAGATCAGCCAGTAATGATAAGAACAAAACGTTAGAAGTAAATCACAACGTGGCAGCAGAGAGATCAGCCAGAAATGATAAGAACAAAACGTTAGAAGTAAATCAAAACATGGCAGCAGAGATCAGCCAGAAATGACAAGTAGAAAACGTGAGAAGTAATTCACAACGTGGCAGCAGAGAGATCACCCAGAAACGACAAGTAGAAAACATGAGAAGTAAATCACAACGTGGCAGCAGAGAGATCAGCCAGAAATAACAGGAAGAAAACATGAGAAGTAAATCACAACGTGGCAGCAGAGAGATCAGCCGGAAATGACAAGAACAAAACGTGAGAAGTAAATCAAAACATGGCAGCAGAGAGATCAGCCAGAAATTATAAGAACAAAACGTGAGAAGTAAATCACAACGTGGCAGCAGAGAGATCAGCCAGAAATGACAAATAGAAAACGTAAGAAGCAATTCACAACGTGGCAGCAGAGAGATCAGGCAGAAATGACTAGAGGAACACATGAGAAGTAAATCACAACGTGGCAGCAGAGAGATCAGCCGGAAATGACAAGAACAAAACGTGAGAAGTAAATCAAAACATTGCAGCAGAGAGATCAGCCAGAAATGATAAGAACAAAACATGAGAAGTAAATCACAACGTGGCAGCAGAGAGATCAGCCAGAAATGATAAGAACAAAACGTTAGAAGTAAATCACAACGTGGCAGCAGAGAGATCAGCCAGAAATGACAAATAGAAAACGTAAGAAGTAATTCACAACGTGGCAGCAGAGAGATCAGCCAGAAATGACTAGAGGAACACATGAGAAGTAAATCACAACGTGGCAGCAGAGAGATCAGCCAGAAATGACAAGAAAAAAACATGAGAAGTAAATCACAACGTGGCAGCAGAGAGATCAGCCAGAAATGATAAGAACAAAACGTTAGAAGTAAATCACAACGTGGCAACAGAGAGATCAGCCAGAAATGATAAGAACAAAACGTTAGAAGTAAATCACAACGTGGCAGCAGAGAGATCAGCCAGAAATGACAAGTAGAAAACGTGAGAAGTAAATCACAACATGGCAGCAGAGAGATCACCCAGAAACGACAAGTAGAAAACATGAGAAGTAAATCACAACGTGGCAGCAGAGATATCAGCCAGAAATGACAGGAAGAAAACATGAGAAGTAAATCACAACGTGGCAGCAGAGAGATCAGCCGGAAATGACAAGAACAAAACGTGAGAAGTAAATCAAAACATTGCAGCAGAGAGATCAGCCAGAAATGATAAGAACAAAACATGAGAAGTAAATCACAACGTGGCAGCAGAGAGATCAGCCAGAAATGACTAGAGGAACACATGAGAAGTAAATCACAACGTGGCAGCAGAGAGATCAGCCAGAAATGACAAGAAAAAAACATGAGAAGTAAATCACAACGTGGCAGCAGAGAGATCAGCCAGAAATGATAAGAACAAAACGTTAGAAGTAAATCACAACGTGGCAACAGAGAGATCATCCAGAAATGATAAGAACAAAACGTTAGAAGTAAATCACAACGTGGCAGCAGAGAGATCAGCCAGAAATGACAAGTAGAAAACGTGAGAAGTAAATCACAACATGGCAGCAGAGAGATCACCCAGAAACGACAAGTAGAAAACATGAGAAGTAAATCACAACGTGGCAGCAGAGATATCAGCCAGAAATGACAGGAAGAAAACATGAGAAGTAAATCACAACGTGGCAGCAGAGAGATCAGCCGGAAATGACAAGAACAAAACGTGAGAAGTAAATCAAAACATTGCAGCAGAGAGATCAGCCAGAAATGATAAGAACAAAACGTGAGAAGTAATTCACAACGTGGCAGCAGAGAGATCACCCAGAAACGACAAGTAGAAAACATGAGAAGTAAATCACAACGTGGCAGCAGAGATATCAGCCAGAAATGACAGGAAGAAAACATGACAAGTAAATCACAACGTGGCAGCAGAGAGATCAGCCGGAAATGACAAGAACAAAACGTGAGAAGTAAATCAAAACATTGCAGCAGAGAGATCAGCCAGAAATGATAAGAACAAAACATGAGAAGTAAATCACAACGTGGCAGCAGAGAGATCAGCCAGAAATGATAAGAACAAAACGTTAGAAGTAAATCACAACGTGGCAGCAGAGAGATCAGCCAGAAATGATAAGAACAAAACGTGAGAAGGAAATCACAACTTGGCAGCAGAGAGATCACCCAGAAACGACAAGTAGAAAACATGAGAAGTAAATCACAACGTGGCAGCAGAGATCAGCCAGAAATGACGAGAGGAACACATGAGAAGTAAATCACAACGTGGTAGCAGAGAGATCAGCCAGAAATGACAAATAAGAAAACGTAAGAAGTAATTCACAACGTGGCAGCAGAGAGATCAGCCAGAAATGACTAGAGGAACACATGGGAAGTAAATCACAACGTGGCAGCAGAGAGATCAGCCGGAAATGACAAGAACAAAACGTGAGAAGTAAATCAAAACATTGCAGCAGAGAGATCAGCCAGAAATGATTAGAACAAAACATGATAAGTAAATCACAACGTGGCAGCAGAGAGATCAGCCAGAAATTATAAGAACAAAACGTGAGAAGTAAATCACAACGTGGCAGCAGAGAGATCAGCCAGAAATGACAAATAGAAAACGTAAGAAGTAATTCACAACGTGGCAGCAGAGAGATCAGCCAGAAATGACTAGAGGAACACATGAGAAGTAAATCACAACGTGGCAGCAGAGAGATCAGCCAGAAATGACAAGAAAAAAACATGAGAAGTAAATCACAACGTGGCAGCAGAGAGATCAGCCAGAAATGATAAGAACAAAACGTTAGAAGTAAATCACAACGTGGCAACAGAGAGATCAGCCAGAAATGATAAGAACAAAACGTTAGAAGTAAATCACAACGTGGCAGCAGAGAGATCAGCCAGAAATGACAAGTAGAAAACGTGAGAAGTAAATCACAACATGGCAGCAGAGAGATCACCCAGAAACGACAAGTAGAAAACATGAGAAGTAAATCACAACGTGGCAGCAGAGATATCAGCCAGAAATGACAGGAAGAAAACATGAGAAGTAAATCACAACGTGGCAGCAGAGAGATCAGCCGGAAATGACAAGAACAAAACGTGAGAAGTAAATCAAAACATTGCAGCAGAGAGATCAGCCAGAAATGATAAGAACAAAACATGAGAAGTAAATCACAACGTGGCAGCAGAGAGATCAGCCAGAAATGATAAGTACAAAACGTTAGAAGTAAATCACAACGTGGCAGCAGAGAGATCAGCCAGAAATGATAAGAACAAAACGTGAGAAGTAAATCACAACATGGCAGCAGAGAGATCAGCCAGAAATGACAAATAAGAAAACGTAAGAAGTAATTCACAACGTGGCAGCAGAGAGATCAGCCAGAAATGACAGGAAGAAAACATGAGAAGTAAATCACAACGTGGCAGCAGAGAGATCAGCCAGAAATGATAAGAACAAAACGTTAGAAGTAAATCACAACGTGGCAGCAGAGAGATCAGCCAGAAATGATAAGAACAAAACGTTAGAAGTAAATCACAACGTGGCAGCAGAAATCAGCCAGAAATGACAAGTAGAAAACGTGAGAAGTAATTCACAACGTGGCAGCAGAGAGATCACCCAGAAACGACAAGTAGAAAACATGAGAAGTAAATCACAACGTGGCAGCAGAGAGATCAGCCAGAAATGACAAGAACAAAACGTGAGAAGTAAATCAAAACATGGCAGCAGAGAGATCAGCCAGAAATGATAAGAACAAAACGTTAGAAGTAAATCACAACGTGGCAGCAGAGAGAACAGCCAGAAATGATAAGAACAAAACGTTAGAAGTAAATCACAACGTGGCAGCAGAGAGATCAGCCAGAAATGACAAGTAGAAAACGTGAGAAGTAAATCACAACGTGGCAGCAGAGAGATCAGCCAGAAATGACAAATAGAAAACTTAAGAAGTAATTCACAACGTGGCAGCAGAGAGATCAGCCAGAAATGACAGGAAGAAAACATGAGAAGTAAATCACAACGTGGCAGCAGAGAGATCAGGCAGAAATGACAAGAACAAAACGTGAGAAGTAAATCAAAACATTGCAGCAGAGAGATCAGCCAGAAATGATAAGAACAAAACATGAGAAGTAAATCACAACGTGGCAGCAGAGAGATCAGCCAGAAATGATAAGATCAAAACGTTAGAAGTAAATCACAACGTGGCAGCAGAGAGATCAGTCAGAAATGATAAGAACAAAACGTGAGAAGGAAATCACAACTTGGCAGCAGAGAGATCACTCAGAAACGACAAGTAGAAAACATGAGAAGTAAATCACAACGTGGCAGCAGAGATCAGCCAGAAATGACGAGAGGAACACATGAGAAGTAAATCACAACGTGGTAGCAGAGAGATCAGCCAGAAATGACAAATAAGAAAACGTAAGAAGTAATTCACAACGTGGCAGCAGAGAGATCAGCCAGAAATGACTAGAGGAACACATGAGAAGTAAATCACAACGTGGCAGCAGAGAGATCAGCCAGAAATGACAGGAAGAAAACATGACAAGTAAATCACAACGTGGCAGCAGAGAGATCAGCCGGAAATGACAAGAACAAAACGTGAGAAGTAAATCAAAACATTGCAGCAGAGAGATCAGCCAGAAATGATAAGAACAAAACATGAGAAGTAAATCACAACGTGGCAGCAGAGAGATCAGCCAGAAATGATAAGAACAAAACGTTAGAAGTAAATCACAACGTGGCAGCAGAGAGATCAGCCAGAAATGATAAGAACAAAACGTGAGAAGGAAATCACAACTTGGCAGCAGAGAGATCACCCAGAAACGACAAGTAGAAAACATGAGAAGTAAATCACAACGTGGCAGCAGAGATCAGCCAGAAATGACGAGAGGAACACATGAGAAGTAAATCACAACGTGGTAGCAGAGAGATCAGCCAGAAATGACAAATAAGAAAACGTAAGAAGTAATTCACAACGTGGCAGCAGAGAGATCAGCCAGAAATGACTAGAGGAACACATGGGAAGTAAATCACAACGTGGCAGCAGAGAGATCAGCCGGAAATGACAAGAACAAAACGTGAGAAGTAAATCAAAACATTGCAGCAGAGAGATCAGCCAGAAATGATTAGAACAAAACATGATAAGTAAATCACAACGTGGCAGCAGAGAGATCAGCCAGAAATTATAAGAACAAAACGTGAGAAGTAAATCACAACGTGGCAGCAGAGAGATCAGCCAGAAATGACAAATAGAAAACGTAAGAAGTAATTCACAACGTGGCAGCAGAGAGATCAGCCAGAAATGACTAGAGGAACACATGAGAAGTAAATCACAACGTGGCAGCAGAGAGATCAGCCAGAAATGACAAGAAAAAAACATGAGAAGTAAATCACAACGTGGCAGCAGAGAGATCAGCCAGAAATGATAAGAACAAAACGTTAGAAGTAAATCACAACGTGGCAACAGAGAGATCAGCCAGAAATGATAAGAACAAAACGTTAGAAGTAAATCACAACGTGGCAGCAGAGAGATCAGCCAGAAATGACAAGTAGAAAACGTGAGAAGTAAATCACAACATGGCAGCAGAGAGATCACCCAGAAACGACAAGTAGAAAACATGAGAAGTAAATCACAACGTGGCAGCAGAGATATCAGCCAGAAATGACAGGAAGAAAACATGAGAAGTAAATCACAACGTGGCAGCAGAGAGATCAGCCGGAAATGACAAGAACAAAACGTGAGAAGTAAATCAAAACATTGCAGCAGAGAGATCAGCCAGAAATGATAAGAACAAAACATGAGAAGTAAATCACAACGTGGCAGCAGAGAGATCAGCCAGAAATGATAAGTACAAAACGTTAGAAGTAAATCACAACGTGGCAGCAGAGAGATCAGCCAGAAATGATAAGAACAAAACGTGAGAAGTAAATCACAACATGGCAGCAGAGAGATCAGCCAGAAATGACAAATAAGAAAACGTAAGAAGTAATTCACAACGTGGCAGCAGAGAGATCAGCCAGAAATGACAGGAAGAAAACATGAGAAGTAAATCACAACGTGGCAGCAGAGAGATCAGCCAGAAATGATAAGAACAAAACGTTAGAAGTAAATCACAACGTGGCAGCAGAGAGATCAGCCAGAAATGATAAGAACAAAACGTTAGAAGTAAATCACAACGTGGCAGCAGAAATCAGCCAGAAATGACAAGTAGAAAACGTGAGAAGTAATTCACAACGTGGCAGCAGAGAGATCACCCAGAAACGACAAGTAGAAAACATGAGAAGTAAATCACAACGTGGCAGCAGAGAGATCAGCCAGAAATGACAAGAACAAAACGTGAGAAGTAAATCAAAACATGGCAGCAGAGAGATCAGCCAGAAATGATAAGAACAAAACGTTAGAAGTAAATCACAACGTGGCAGCAGAGAGAACAGCCAGAAATGATAAGAACAAAACGTTAGAAGTAAATCACAACGTGGCAGCAGAGAGATCAGCCAGAAATGACAAGTAGAAAACGTGAGAAGTAAATCACAACGTGGCAGCAGAGAGATCAGCCAGAAATGACAAATAGAAAACTTAAGAAGTAATTCACAACGTGGCAGCAGAGAGATCAGCCAGAAATGACAGGAAGAAAACATGAGAAGTAAATCACAACGTGGCAGCAGAGAGATCAGGCAGAAATGACAAGAACAAAACGTGAGAAGTAAATCAAAACATTGCAGCAGAGAGATCAGCCAGAAATGATAAGAACAAAACATGAGAAGTAAATCACAACGTGGCAGCAGAGAGATCAGCCAGAAATGATAAGATCAAAACGTTAGAAGTAAATCACAACGTGGCAGCAGAGAGATCAGTCAGAAATGATAAGAACAAAACGTGAGAAGGAAATCACAACTTGGCAGCAGAGAGATCACTCAGAAACGACAAGTAGAAAACATGAGAAGTAAATCACAACGTGGCAGCAGAGATCAGCCAGAAATGACGAGAGGAACACATGAGAAGTAAATCACAACGTGGTAGCAGAGAGATCAGCCAGAAATGACAAATAAGAAAACGTAAGAAGTAATTCACAACGTGGCAGCAGAGAGATCAGCCAGAAATGACTAGAGGAACACATGAGAAGTAAATCACAACGTGGCAGCAGAGAGATCAGCCAGAAATGACAGGAAGAAAACATGAGAAGTAAATCACAACGTGGCAGCAGAGAGATCAGCCAGAAATGATAAGAACAAAACGTTAGAAGTAAATCACAACGTGGCAGCAGAGAGAACAGCCAGAAATGATAAGAACAAAACGTTAGAAGTAAATCACAACGTGGCAGCAGAGAGATCAGCCAGAAATGACAAGTAGAAAACGTGAGAAGTAAATCACAACGTGGCAGCAGAGAGATCAGCCAGAAATGACAAATAGAAAACTTAAGAAGTAATTCACAACGTGGCAGCAGAGAGATCAGCCAGAAATGAAAGGAAGAAAACATGAGAAGTAAATCACAACGTGGCAGCAGAGAGATCAGCCAGAAATGACTAGAGGAACACATGAGAAGTAAATCACAACGTGGCAGCAGAGAGATCAGCCAGAAATGACAGGAAGAAAACATGAGAAGTAAATCACAACGTGGCAGCAGAGAGATCAGCCAGAAATGATAAGAACAAAACGTTAGAAGTAAATCACAACGTGGCAGCAGAGAGAACAGCCAGAAATGATAAGAACAAAACGTTAGAAGTAAATCACAACGTGGCAGCAGAGAGATCAGCCAGAAATGACAAGTAGAAAACGTGAGAAGTAAATCACAACGTGGCAGCAGAGAGATCAGCCAGAAATGACAAATAGAAAACTTAAGAAGTAATTCACAACGTGGCAGCAGAGAGATCAGCCAGAAATGAAAGGAAGAAAACATGAGAAGTAAATCACAACGTGGCAGCAGAGAGATCAGGCAGAAATGATAAGAACAAAACATGAGAAGTAAATCACAACGTGGCAGCAGAGAGATCAGCCAGAAATGATAAGATCAAAACGTTAGAAGTAAATCACAACGTGGCAGCAGAGAGATCAGTCAGAAATGATAAGAACAAAACGTGAGAAGGAAATCACAACTTGGCAGCAGAGAGATCACCCAGAAACGACAAGTAGAAAACATGAGAAGTAAATCACAACGTGGCAGCAGAGATCAGCCAGAAATGACGAGAGGAACACATGAGAAGTAAATCACAACGTGGTAGCAGAGAGATCAGCCAGAAATGACAAATAAGAAAACGTAAGAAGTAATTCACAACGTGGCAGCAGAGAGATCAGCCAGAAATGACTAGAGGAACACATGAGAAGTAAATCACAACGTGGCAGCAGAGAGATCAGCCAGAAATGACAGGAAGAAAACATGAGAAGTAAATCACAACGTGGCAGCAGAGAGATCAGCCAGAAATGATAAGAACAAAACGTTAGAAGTAAATCACAACGTGGCAGCAGAGAGATCAGCCAGAAATGACAAGTAGAAAACGTGAGAAGTAAATCACAACATGGCAGCAGAGAGATAACCCAGAAACGACAAGTAGAAAACATGAGAAGTAAATCACAACGTGGCAGCAGAGATATCAGCCAGAAATGACAGGAAGAAAACATGAGAAGTAAATCACAACGTGGCAGCAGAGAGATCAGCCGGAAATGACAAGAACAAAATGTGAGAAGTAAATCAAAACATTGCAGCAGAGAGATCAGCCTGAAATGATAAGAACAAAACATGAGAAGTAAATCACAACGTGGCAGCAGAGAGATCAGCCAGAAATGATAAGAACAAAACGTTAGAAGTAAATCACAACGTGGCAGCAGAGAGATCAGCCAGAAATGATAAGAACAAAACGTTAGAAGTAAATCACAACGTGGCAGCAGAGAGATCAGCCAGAAATGATAAGAACAAAACGTTAGAAGTAAATCACAACGTGGCAGCAGAAATCAGCCAGAAATGACAAGTAGAAAACGTGAGAAGTAATTCACAACGTGGCAGCAGAGAGATCACCCAGAAACGACAAGTAGAAAACATGAGAAGTAAATCACAACATGGCAGCAGAGAGATCACCCAGAAACGACAAGTAGAAAACATGAGAATTAAATCACAACGTGGCAGCAGAGAGATCAGCCAGAAATGATAAGAACAAAACGTTAGAAGTAAATCACAACGTGGCAGCAGAGATCAGCCAGAAATGACAAGTAGAAAACGTGTGAAGTAATTCACAACGTGGCAGCAGAGAGATCACCCAGAAACGACAAGTAGAAAACATGAGAAGTAAATCACAACGTGGCAGCAGAGATATCAGCCAGAAATGACAGGAAGAAAACATGAGAAGTAAATCACAACGTGGCAGCAGAGAGATCAGCCGGAAATGACAAGAACAAAACGTGAGAAGTAAATCAAAACATTGCAGCAGAGAGATCAGCCAGAAATGATAAGAACAAAACATGAGAAGTAAATCACAACGTGGCAGCAGAGAGATCAGCCAGAAATGATAAGAACAAAACGTTAGAAGTAAATCACAACGTGGCAGCAGAGAGATCAGCCAGAAATGATAAGAACAAAACGTGAGAAGGAAATCACAACTTGGCAGCAGAGAGATCACCCAGAAACGACAAGTAGAAAACATGAGAAGTAAATCACAACGTGGCAGCAGAGATCAGCCAGAAATGACGAGAGGAACACATGAGAAGTAAATCACAACGTGGTAGCAGAGAGATCAGCCAGAAATGACAAATAAGAAAACGTAAGAAGTAATTCACAACGTGGCAGCAGAGAGATCAGCCAGAAATGACTAGAGGAACACATGAGAAGTAAATCACAACGTGGCAGCAGAGAGATCAGCCAGAAATGACAGGAAGAAAACATGAGAAGTAAATCACAACGTGGCAGCAGAGAGATCAGCCAGAAATGACAAATAAGAAAACGTAAGAAGTAATTCACAACGTGGCAGCAGAGAGATCAGCCAGAAATGACAGGAAGAAAACATGAGAAGTAAATCACAACGTGGCAGCAGAGAGATCAGCCAGAAATGATAAGAACAAAACGTTAGAAGTAAATCACAACGTGGCAGCAGAGAGATCAGCCAGAAATGATAAGAACAAAACGTTAGAAGTAAATCACAACGTGGCAGCAGAAATCAGCCAGAAATGACAAGTAGAAAACGTGAGAAGTAATTCATAACGTGGCAGCAGAGAGATCACCCAGAAACGACAAGTAGAAAACATGAGAAGTAAATCACAACGTGGCAGCAGAGAGATCAGCCAGAAATGACAAGAACAAAACGTGAGAAGTAAATCAAAACATGGCAGCAGAGAGATCAGCCAGAAATGATAAGAACAAAACGTTAGAAGTAAATCACAACGTGGCAGCAGAGAGAACAGCCAGAAATGATAAGAACAAAACGTTAGAAGTAAATCACAACGTGGCAGCAGAGAGATCAGCCAGAAATGACAAGTAGAAAACGTGAGAAGTAAATCACAACGTGGCAGCAGAGAGATCAGCCAGAAATGACAAATAGAAAACTTAAGAAGTAATTCACAACGTGGCAGCAGAGAGATCAGCCAGAAATGACAGGAAGAAAACATGAGAAGTAAATCACAACGTGGCAGCAGAGAGATCAGCCGGAAATGACAAGAACAAAACGTGAGAAGTAAATCAAAACATTGCAGCAGAGAGATCAGCCAGAAATGATAAGAACAAAACATGAGAAGTAAATCACAACGTGGCAGCAGAGAGATCAGCCAGAAATGATAAGATCAAAACGTTAGAAGTAAATCACAACGTGGCAGCAGAGAGATCAGCCAGAAATGATAAGAACAAAACGTGAGAAGGAAATCACAACTTGGCAGCAGAGAGATCACCCAGAAACGACAAGTAGAAAACATGAGAAGTAAATCACAACGTGGCAGCAGAGATCAGCCAGAAATGACGAGAGGAACACATGAGAAGTAAATCACAACGTGGTAGCAGAGAGATCAGCCAGAAATGACAAATAAGAAAACGTAAGAAGTAATTCACAACGTGGCAGCAGAGAGATCAGCCAGAAATGACTAGAGGAACACATGAGAAGTAAATCACAACGTGGCAGCAGAGAGATCAGCCAGAAATGACAGGAAGAAAACATGAGAAGTAAATCACAACGTGGCAGCAGAGAGATCAGCCAGAAATGATAAGAACAAAACGTTAGAAGTAAATCACATCGTGGCAGCAGAGAGATCAGCCAGAAATGATAAGAACAAAACGTTAGAAGTAAATCACAACGTGGCAGCAGAGAGATCAGCCAGAAATGACAAGTAGAAAACGTGAGAAGTAAATCACAACATGGCAGCAGAGAGATCACCCAGAAACGACAAGTAGAAAACATGAGAAGTAAATCACAACGTGGCAGCAGAGATATCAGCCAGAAATGACAGGAAGAAAACATGAGAAGTAAATCACAACGTGGCAGCAGAGAGATCAGCCGGAAATGACAAGAACAAAACGTGAGAAGTAAATCAAAACATTGCAGCAGAGAGATCAGCCAGAAATGATAAGAACAAAACGTTAGAAGTAAATCACAACGTGGCAGCAGAGAGATCAGCCAGAAATGATAAGAACAAAACGTTAGAAGT
The DNA here is from genome assembly GCA_022114975.2 of Lampris megalopsis. Classification (NCBI taxonomy): domain Eukaryota; kingdom Metazoa; phylum Chordata; class Actinopteri; order Lampriformes; family Lampridae; genus Lampris; species Lampris megalopsis. The sequence continues at coordinate 1,250,177 of JAJHIY020000614.1, forward strand.
AAATCACAACGTGGCAGCAGAGAGATCAGCCAGAAATGATAAGAACAAAACGTTACAAGTAAATCACAACGTGGCAGCAGAAATCAGCCAGAAATGACAAGTAGAAAACGTGAGAAGTAATTCACAACGTGGCAGCAGAGAGATCACCCAGAAACGACAAGTAGAAAACATGAGAAGTAAATCACAACATGGCAGCAGAGAGATCACCCAGAAACGACAAGCAGAAAACATGAGAAGTAAATCACAACGTGGCAGCAGAGAGATCAGCCGGAAATGATAAGAACAAAACGTTAGAAGTAAATCACAACGTGGCAGCAGAGAGATCAGCCAGAAATGATAAGAACAAAACGTTAGAAGTAAATCACAACGTGGCAGCAGAGATCAGCCAGAAATGACAAGTAGAAAACGTGAGAAGTAATTCACAACGTGGCAGCAGAGAGATCACCCAGAAACGACAAGTAGAAAACATGAGAAGTAAATCACAATGTGGCAGCAGAGATATCAGCCAGAAATGACAGGAAGAAAACATGAGAAGTAAATCACAACGTGGCAGCAGAGAGATCAGCCGGAAATGACAAGAACAAAACGTTAGAAGTAAATCACAACGTGGCAGCAGAGAGATCAGCCAGAAATGATAAGAACAAAACGTGAGAAGGAAATCACAACTTGGCAGCAGAGAGATCACCCAGAAACGACAAGTAGAAAACATGAGAAGTAAATCACAACGTGGCAGCAGAGATCAGCCAGAAATGACGAGAGGAACACATGAGAAGTAAATCACAACGTGGTAGCAGAGAGATCAGCCAGAAATGACAAATAAGAAAACGTAAGAAGTAATTCACAACGTGGCAGCAGAGAGATCAGCCAGAAATGACTAGAGGAACACATGAGAAGTAAATTACAACGTGGCAGCAGAGAGATCAGCCAGAAATGACAGGAAGAAAACATGAGAAGTAAATCACAACGTGGCAGCAGAGAGATCAGCCAGTAATGATAAGAACAAAACGTTAGAAGTAAATCACAACGTAGCAGCAGAGAGATCAGCCAGAAATGATAAGAACAAAACGTTAGAAGTAAATCAAAACATGGCAGCAGAGATCAGCCAGAAATGACAAGTAGAAAACGTGAGAAGTAATTCACAACGTGGCAGCAGAGAGATCAGCCAGAAACGACAAGTAGAAAACATGAGAAGTAAATCACAACGTGGCAGCAGAGAGATCAGCCAGAAATAACAGGAAGAAAACATGAGAAGTAAATCACAACGTGGCAGCAGAGAGATCAGCCGGAAATGACAAGAACAAAACGTGAGAAGTAAATCAAAACATGGCAGCAGAGAGATCAGCCAGAAATTATAAGAACAAAACGTGAGAAGTAAATCACAACGTGGCAGCAGAGAGATCAGCCAGAAATGACAAATAGAAAACGTAAGAAGCAATTCACAACGTGGCAGCAGAGAGATCAGGCAGAAATGACTAGAGGAACACATGAGAAGTAAATCACAACGTGGCAGCAGAGAGATCAGCCGGAAATGACAAGAACAAAACGTGAGAAATAAATCAAAACATTGCAGCAGAGAGATCAGCCAGAAATGATAAGAACAAAACATGAGAAGTAAATCACAACGTGGCAGCAGAGAGATCAGCCAGAAATGATAAGAACAAAACGTTAGAAGTAAATCACAACGTGGCAGCAGAGAGATCAGCCAGAAATGATAAGAACAAAACGTAGGAAGTAAATCACAACATGGCAGCAGAGAGATCACCCAGAAACGACAAGTAGAAAACATGAGAAGTAAATCACAACGTGGCAGCAGAGATATCAGCCAGAAATGACAGGAAGAAAACGTGAGAAGTAAATCACAACGTGGCAGCAGAGAGATCAGGCAGAAATGACAAATAATAAAACGTAAGAAGTAATTCACAACGTGGCAGCAGAGAGATCAGCCAGAAATGACTAGAGGAACACATGAGAAGTAAATCACAACGTGGCAGCAGAGAGATCAGCCAGAAATGACAGGAAGAAAACATGAGAAGTAAATCACAACGTGGCAGCAGAGAGATCAGCCAGTAATGATAAGAACAAAACGTTAGAAGTAAATCACAACGTGGCAGCAGAGAGATCAGCCAGAAATGATAAGAACAAAACGTTAGAAGTAAATCAAAACATGGCAGCAGAGATCAGCCAGAAATGACAAGTAGAAAACGTGAGAAGTAATTCACAACGTGGCAGCAGAGAGATCACCCAGAAACGACAAGTAGAAAACATGAGAAGTAAATCACAACGTGGCAGCAGAGAGATCAGCCAGAAATAACAGGAAGAAAACATGAGAAGTAAATCACAACGTGGCAGCAGAGAGATCAGCCGGAAATGACAAGAACAAAACGTGAGAAGTAAATCAAAACATGGCAGCAGAGAGATCAGCCAGAAATTATAAGAACAAAACGTGAGAAGTAAATCACAACGTGGCAGCAGAGAGATCAGCCAGAAATGACAAATAGAAAACGTAAGAAGCAATTCACAACGTGGCAGCAGAGAGATCAGGCAGAAATGACTAGAGGAACACATGAGAAGTAAATCACAACGTGGCAGCAGAGAGATCAGCCGGAAATGACAAGAACAAAACGTGAGAAGTAAATCAAAACATTGCAGCAGAGAGATCAGCCAGAAATGATAAGAACAAAACATGAGAAGTAAATCACAACGTGGCAGCAGAGAGATCAGCCAGAAATGATAAGAACAAAACGTTAGAAGTAAATCACAACGTGGCAGCAGAGAGATCAGCCAGAAATGACAGGAAGAAAACATGAGAAGTAAATCACAACGTGGCAGCAGAGAGATCAGCCAGAAATGACAGGAAGAAAACATGAGAAGTAAATCACAACGTGGCAGCAGAGAGATCAGCCGGAAATGACAAGAACAAAACGTGAGAAGTAAATCAAAACATTGCAGCGGAGAGATCAGCCAGAAATGATAAGAACAAAACATGAGAAGTAAATCACAACGTGGCAGCAGAGAGATCAGCCAGAAATGATAAGTACAAAACGTTAGAAGTAAATCACAACGTGGCAGCAGAGAGATCAGCCAGAAATGATAAGAACAAAACGTGAGAAGTAAATCACAACATGGCAGCAGAGAGATCAGCCAGAAATGACAAATAAGAAAACGTAAGAAGTAATTCACAACGTGGCAGCAGAGAGATCAGCCAGAAATGACAGGAAGAAAACATGAGAAGTAAATCACAACGTGGCAGCAGAGAGATCAGCCAGAAATGATAAGAACAAAACGTTAGAAGTAAATCACAACGTGGCAGCAGAGAGATCAGCCAGAAATGATAAGAACAAAACGTTAGAAGTAAATCACAACGTGGCAGCAGAAATCAGCCAGAAATGACAAGTAGAAAACGTAAGAAGTAATTCACAACGTGGCAGCAGAGAGATCACCCAGAAACGACAAGTAGAAAACATGAGAAGTAAATCACAACGTGGCAGCAGAGATCAGCCAGAAATGACGAGAGGAACACATGAGAAGTAAATCACAACGTGGTAGCAGAGAGATCAGCCAGAAATGACAAATAAGAAAACGTAAGAAGTAATTCACAACGTGGCAGCAGAGAGATCAGCCAGAAATGACTAGAGGAACACATGAGAAGTAAATCACAACGTGGCAGCAGAGAGATCAGCCAGAAATGACAGGAAGAAAACATGAGAAGTAAATCACAACGTGGCAGCAGAGAGATCAGCCAGAAATGATAAGAACAAAACGTTAGAAGTAAATCACAACGTGGCAGCAGAGAGATCAGCCAGAAATGACAAGTAGAAAACGTGAGAAGTAAATCACAACATGGCAGCAGAGAGATCACCCAGAAACGACAAGTAGAAAACATGAGAAGTAAATCACAACGTGGCAGCAGAGATATCAGCCAGAAATGACAGGAAGAAAACATGAGAAGTAAATCACAACGTGGCAGCAGAGAGATCAGCCGGAAATGACAAGAACAAAATGTGAGAAGTAAATCAAAACATTGCAGCAGAGAGATCAGCCAGAAATGATAAGAACAAAACATGAGAAGTAAATCACAACGTTGCAGCAGAGAGATCAGCCAGAAATGATAAGAACAAAACGTTAGAAGTAAATCACAACGTGGCAGCAGAGAGATCAGCCAGAAATGATAAGAACAAAACGTTAGAAGTAAATCACAACGTGGCAGCAGAGAGATCAGCCAGAAATGATAAGAACAAAACGTTAGAAGTAAATCACAACGTGGCAGCAGAAATCAGCCAGAAATGACAAGTAGAAAACGTGAGAAGTAATTCACAACGTGGCAGCAGAGAGATCACCCAGAAACGACAAGTAGAAAACATGAGAAGTAAATCACAACATGGCAGCAGAGAGATCACCCAGAAACGACAAGTAGAAAACATGAGAAGTAAATCACAACGTGGCAGCAGAGAGATCAGCCAGAAATGATAAGAACAAAACGTTAGAAGTAAATCACAACGTGGCAGCAGAGATCAGCCAGAAATGACAAGTAGAAAACGTGAGAAGTAATTCACAATGTGGCAGCAGAGAGATCACCCAGAAACGACAAGTAGAAAACATGAGAAGTAAATCACAACGTGGCAGCAGAGATATCAGCCAGAAATGACAGGAAGAAAACATGAGAAGTAAATCACAACGTGGCAGCAGAGAGATCAGCCGGAAATGACAAGAACAAAACGTGAGAAGTAAATCAAAACATTGCAGCAGAGAGATCAGCCAGAAATGATAAGAACAAAACATGAGAAGTAAATCACAACGTGGCAGCAGAGAGATCAGCCAGAAATGATAAGAACAAAACGTTAGAAGTAAATCACAACGTGGCAGCAGAGAGATCAGCCAGAAATGATAAGAACAAAACGTGAGAAGGAAATCACAACTTGGCAGCAGAGAGATCACCCAGAAACGACAAGTAGAAAACATGAGAAGTAAATCACAACGTGGCAGCAGAGATCAGCCAGAAATGACGAGAGGAACACATGAGAAGTAAATCACAACGTGGTAGCAGAGAGATCAGCCAGAAATGACAAATAAGAAAACGTAAGAAGTAATTCACAACGTGGCAGCAGAGAGATCAGCCAGAAATGACTAGAGGAACACATGAGAAGTAAATCACAACGTGGCAGCAGAGAGATCAGCCAGAAATGACAGGAAGAAAACATGAGAAGTAAATCACAACGTGGCAGCAGAGAGATCAGCCAGAAATGACAAATAAGAAAACGTAAGAAGTAATTCACAACGTGGCAGCAGAGAGATCAGCCAGAAATGACAGGAAGAAAACATGAGAAGTAAATCACAACGTGGCAGCAGAGAGATCAGCCAGAAATGACAGGAAGAAAACATGAGAAGTAAATCACAACGTGGCAGCAGAGAGATCAGCCAGAAATGACAAATAAGAAAACGTAAGAAGTAATTCACAACGTGGCAGCAGAGAGATCAGCCAGAAATAACAGGAAGAAAACATGAGAAGTAAATCACAACGTGGCAGCAGAGAGATCAGCCGGAAATGACAAGAACAAAACGTGAGAAGTAAATCAAAACATGGCAGCAGAGAGATCAGCCAGAAATTATAAGAACAAAACGTGAGAAGTAAATCACAACGTGGCAGCAGAGAGATCAGCCAGAAATGACAAATAGAAAACGTAAGAAGCAATTCACAACGTGGCAGCAGAGAGATCAGGCAGAAATGACTAGAGGAACACATGAGAAGTAAATCACAACGTGGCAGCAGAGAGATCAGCCGGAAATGACAAGAACAAAACGTGAGAAATAAATCAAAACATTGCAGCAGAGAGATCAGCCAGAAATGATAAGAACAAAACATGAGAAGTAAATCACAACGTGGCAGCAGAGAGATCACCCAGAAACGACAAGTAGAAAACATGAGAAGTAAATCACAACGTGGCAGCAGAGATCAGCCAGAAATGACGAGAGGAACACATGAGAAGTAAATCACAACGTGGTAGCAGAGAGATCAGCCAGAAATGACAAATAAGAAAACGTAAGAAGTAATTCACAACGTGGCAGCAGAGAGATCAGCCAGAAATGACTAGAGGAACACATGAGAAGTAAATCACAACGTGGCAGCAGAGAGATCAGCCAGAAATGACAGGAAGAAAACATGAGAAGTAAATCACAACGTGGCAGCAGAGAGATCAGCCAGAAATGACAAATAAGAAAACGTAAGAAGTAATTCACAACGTGGCAGCAGAGAGATCAGCCAGAAATGACAGGAAGAAAACATGAGAAGTAAATCACAACGTGGCAGCAGAGAGATCAGCCAGAAATGACAGGAAGAAAACATGAGAAGTAAATCACAACGTGGCAGCAGAGAGATCAGCCAGAAATGACAAATAAGAAAACGTAAGAAGTAATTCACAACGTGGCAGCAGAGAGATCAGCCAGAAATAACAGGAAGAAAACATGAGAAGTAAATCACAACGTGGCAGCAGAGAGATCAGCCGGAAATGACAAGAACAAAACGTGAGAAGTAAATCAAAACATGGCAGCAGAGAGATCAGCCAGAAATTATAAGAACAAAACGTGAGAAGTAAATCACAACGTGGCAGCAGAGAGATCAGCCAGAAATGACAAATAGAAAACGTAAGAAGCAATTCACAACGTGGCAGCAGAGAGATCAGGCAGAAATGACTAGAGGAACACATGAGAAGTAAATCACAACGTGGCAGCAGAGAGATCAGCCGGAAATGACAAGAACAAAACGTGAGAAATAAATCAAAACATTGCAGCAGAGAGATCAGCCAGAAATGATAAGAACAAAACATGAGAAGTAAATCACAACGTGGCAGCAGAGAGATCAGCCAGAAATGATAAGAACAAAACGTTAGAAGTAAATCACAACGTGGCAGCAGAGAGATCAGCCAGAAATGATAAGAACAAAACGTAGGAAGTAAATCACAACATGGCAGCAGAGAGATCACCCAGAAACGACAAGTAGAAAACATGAGAAGTAAATCACAACGTGGCAGCAGAGATATCAGCCAGAAATGACAGGAAGAAAACGTGAGAAGTAAATCACAACGTGGCAGCAGAGAGATCAGGCAGAAATGACAAATAAGAAAACGTAAGAAGTAATTCACAACGTGGCAGCAGAGAGATCAGCCAGAAATGACTAGAGGAACACATGAGAAGTAAATCACAACGTGGCAGCAGAGAGATCAGCCAGAAATGACAGGAAGAAAACATGAGAAGTAAATCACAACGTGGCAGCAGAGAGATCAGCCAGTAATGATAAGAACAAAACGTGAGAAGGAAATCACAACTTGGCAGCAGAGAGATCACCCAGAAACGACAAGTAGAAAACATGAGAAGTAAATCACAACGTGGCAGCAGAGATCAGCCAGAAATGACGAGAGGAACACATGAGAAGTAAATCACAACGTGGTAGCAGAGAGATCAGCCAGAAATGACAAATAAGAAAACGTAAGAAGTAATTCACAACGTGGCAGCAGAGAGATCAGCCAGAAATGACTAGAGGAACACATGAGAAGTAAATCACAACGTGGCAGCAGAGAGATCAGCCAGAAATGACAGGAAGAAAACATGAGAAGTAAATCACAACGTGGCAGCAGAGAGATCAGCCAGAAATGACAAATAAGAAAACGTAAGAAGTAATTCACAACGTGGCAGCAGAGAGATCAGCCAGAAATGACAGGAAGAAAACATGAGAAGTAAATCACAACGTGGCAGCAGAGAGATCAGCCAGAAATGACAGGAAGAAAACATGAGAAGTAAATCACAACGTGGCAGCAGAGAGATCAGCCAGAAATGACAAATAAGAAAACGTAAGAAGTAATTCACAACGTGGCAGCAGAGAGATCAGCCAGAAATAACAGGAAGAAAACATGAGAAGTAAATCACAACGTGGCAGCAGAGAGATCAGCCGGAAATGACAAGAACAAAACGTGAGAAGTAAATCAAAACATGGCAGCAGAGAGATCAGCCAGAAATTATAAGAACAAAACGTGAGAAGTAAATCACAACGTGGCAGCAGAGAGATCAGCCAGAAATGACAAATAGAAAACGTAAGAAGCAATTCACAACGTGGCAGCAGAGAGATCAGGCAGAAATGACTAGAGGAACACATGAGAAGTAAATCACAACGTGGCAGCAGAGAGATCAGCCGGAAATGACAAGAACAAAACGTGAGAAATAAATCAAAACATTGCAGCAGAGAGATCAGCCAGAAATGATAAGAACAAAACATGAGAAGTAAATCACAACGTGGCAGCAGAGAGATCAGCCAGAAATGATAAGAACAAAACGTTAGAAGTAAATCACAACGTGGCAGCAGAGAGATCAGCCAGAAATGATAAGAACAAAACGTAGGAAGTAAATCACAACATGGCAGCAGAGAGATCACCCAGAAACGACAAGTAGAAAACATGAGAAGTAAATCACAACGTGGCAGCAGAGATATCAGCCAGAAATGACAGGAAGAAAACGTGAGAAGTAAATCACAACGTGGCAGCAGAGAGATCAGGCAGAAATGACAAATAAGAAAACGTAAGAAGTAATTCACAACGTGGCAGCAGAGAGATCAGCCAGAAATGACTAGAGGAACACATGAGAAGTAAATCACAACGTGGCAGCAGAGAGATCAGCCAGAAATGACAGGAAGAAAACATGAGAAGTAAATCACAACGTGGCAGCAGAGAGATCAGCCAGTAATGATAAGAACAAAACGTTAGAAGTAAATCACAACGTGGCAGCAGAGAGATCAGCCAGAAATGATAAGAACAAAACGTTAGAAGTAAATCAAAACATGGCAGCAGAGATCAGCCAGAAATGACAAGTAGAAAACGTGAGAAGTAATTCACAACGTGGCAGCAGAGAGATCACCCAGAAACGACAAGTAGAAAACATGAGAAGTAAATCACAACGTGGCAGCAGAGAGATCAGCCGGAAATGACAAGAACAAAACGTGAGAAGTAAATCAAAACATTGCAGCAGAGAGATCAGCCAGAAATGATAAGAACAAAACATGAGAAGTAAATCACAACGTGGCAGCAGAGAGATCAGCCAGAAATGATAAGAACAAAACTTTAGAAGTAAATCACAACGTGGCAGCAGAGAGATCAGCCAGAAATGATAAGAACAAAACGTTAGAAGTAAATCACAACGTGGCAGCAGAGAGATCAGCCAGAAATGATAAGAACAAAACGTTAGAAGTAAATCACAACGTGGCAGCAGAAATCAGCCAGAAATGACAAGTAGAAAACGTGAGAAGTAATTCACAACGTGGCAGCAGAGAGATCACCCAGAAACGACAAGTAGAAAACATGAGAAGTAAATCACAACATGGCAGCAGAGAGATCACCCAGAAACGACAAGTAGAAAACATGAGAAGTAAATCACAACGTGGCAGCAGAGAGATCAGCCAGAAATGATAAGAACAAAACGTTAGAAGTAAATCACAACGTGGCAGCAGAGATCAGCCAGAAATGACAAGTAGAAAACGTGAGAAGTAATTCACAACGTGGCAGCAGAGAGATCACCCAGAAACGACAAGTAGAAAACATGAGAAGTAAATCACAACGTGGCAGCAGAGATATCAGCCAGAAATGACAGGAAGAAAACATGAGAAGTAAATCACAACGTGGCAGCAGAGAGATCAGCCGGAAATGACAAGAACAAAACGTGAGAAGTAAATCAAAACATTGCAGCAGAGAGATCAGCCAGAAATGATAAGAACAAAACATGAGAAGTAAATCACAACGTGGCAGCAGAGAGATCAGCCAGAAATGATAAGAACAAAACGTTAGAAGTAAATCACAACGTGGCAGCAGAGAGATCAGCCAGAAATGATAAGAACAAAACGTGAGAAGGAAATCACAACTTGGCAGCAGAGAGATCACCCAGAAACGACAAGTAGAAAACATGAGAAGTAAATCACAACGTGGCAGCAGAGATCAGCCAGAAATGACGAGAGGAACACATGAGAAGTAAATCACAACGTGGTAGCAGAGAGATCAGCCAGAAATGACAAATAAGAAAACGTAAGAAGTAATTCACAACGTGGCAGCAGAGAGATCAGCCAGAAATGACTAGAGGAACACATGAGAAGTAAATCACAACGTGGCAGCAGAGAGATCAGCCAGAAATGACAGGAAGAAAACATGAGAAGTAAATCACAACGTGGCAGCAGAGAGATCAGCCAGAAATGACAAATAAGAAAACGTAAGAAGTAATTCACAACGTGGCAGCAGAGAGATCAGCCAGAAATGACAGGAAGAAAACATGAGAAGTAAATCACAACGTGGCAGCAGAGAGATCAGCCAGAAATGACAGGAAGAAAACATGAGAAGTAAATCACAACGTGGCAGCAGAGAGATCAGCCAGAAATGACAAATAAGAAAACGTAAGAAGTAATTCACAACGTGGCAGCAGAGAGATCAGCCAGAAATAACAGGAAGAAAACATGAGAAGTAAATCACAACGTGGCAGCAGAGAGATCAGCCGGAAATGACAAGAACAAAACGTGAGAAGTAAATCAAAACATGGCAGCAGAGAGATCAGCCAGAAATTATAAGAACAAAACGTGAGAAGTAAATCACAACGTGGCAGCAGAGAGATCAGCCAGAAATGACAAATAGAAAACGTAAGAAGCAATTCACAACGTGGCAGCAGAGAGATCAGGCAGAAATGACTAGAGGAACACATGAGAAGTAAATCACAACGTGGCAGCAGAGAGATCAGCCGGAAATGACAAGAACAAAACGTGAGAAATAAATCAAAACATTGCAGCAGAGAGATCAGCCAGAAATGATAAGAACAAAACATGAGAAGTAAATCACAACGTGGCAGCAGAGAGATCAGCCAGAAATGATAAGAACAAAACGTTAGAAGTAAATCACAACGTGGCAGCAGAGAGATCAGCCAGAAATGATAAGAACAAAACGTAGGAAGTAAATCACAACATGGCAGCAGAGAGATCACCCAGAAACGACAAGTAGAAAACATGAGAAGTAAATCACAACGTGGCAGCAGAGATATCAGCCAGAAATGACAGGAAGAAAACGTGAGAAGTAAATCACAACGTGGCAGCAGAGAGATCAGGCAGAAATGACAAATAAGAAAACGTAAGAAGTAATTCACAACGTGGCAGCAGAGAGATCAGCCAGAAATGACTAGAGGAACACATGAGAAGTAAATCACAACGTGGCAGCAGAGAGATCAGCCAGAAATGACAGGAAGAAAACATGAGAAGTAAATCACAACGTGGCAGCAGAGAGATCAGCCAGTAATGATAAGAACAAAACGTTAGAAGTAAATCACAACGTGGCAGCAGAGAGATCAGCCAGAAATGATAAGAACAAAACGTTAGAAGTAAATCAAAACATGGCAGCAGAGATCAGCCAGAAATGACAAGTAGAAAACGTGAGAAGTAATTCACAACGTGGCAGCAGAGAGATCACCCAGAAACGACAAGTAGAAAACATGAGAAGTAAATCACAACGTGGCAGCAGAGAGATCAGCCAGAAATAACAGGAAGAAAACATGAGAAGTAAATCACAACGTGGCAGCAGAGAGATCAGCCGGAAATGACAAGAACAAAACGTGAGAAGTAAATCAAAACATGGCAGCAGAGAGATCAGCCAGAAATTATAAGAACAAAACGTGAGAAGTAAATCACAACGTGGCAGCAGAGAGATCAGCCAGAAATGACAAATAGAAAACGTAAGAAGCAATTCACAACGTGGCAGCAGAGAGATCACCCAGAAACGACAAGTAGAAAACATGAGAAGTAAATCACAACGTGGCAGCAGAGAGATCAGCCGGAAATGACAAGAACAAAACGTGAGAAGTAAATCAAAACATTGCAGCAGAGAGATCAGCCAGAAATGATAAGAACAAAACATGAGAAGTAAATCACAACGTGGCAGCAGAGAGATCAGCCAGAAATGATAAGAACAAAACGTTAGAAGTAAATCACAACGTGGCAGCAGAGAGATCAGCCAGAAATGACAAATAGAAAACGTAAGAAGTAATTCACAACGTGGCAGCAGAGAGATCAGCCAGAAATGACTAGAGGAACACATGAGAAGTAAATCACAACGTGGCAGCAGAGAGATCAGCCAGAAATGACAAGAAAAAAACATGAGAAGTAAATCACAACGTGGCAGCAGAGAGATCAGCCAGAAATGATAAGAACAAAACGTTAGAAGTAAATCACAACGTGGCAACAGAGAGATCAGCCAGAAATGATAAGAACAAAACGTTAGAAGTAAATCACAACGTGGCAGCAGAGAGATCAGCCAGAAATGACAAGTAGAAAACGTGAGAAGTAAATCACAACATGGCAGCAGAGAGATCACCCAGAAACGACAAGTAGAAAACATGAGAAGTAAATCACAACGTGGCAGCAGAGATATCAGCCAGAAATGACAGGAAGAAAACATGAGAAGTAAATCACAACGTGGCAGCAGAGAGATCAGCCAGAAATGACAAGAACAAAACGTGAGAAGTAAATCAAAACATTGCAGCAGAGAGATCAGCCAGAAATGATAAGAACAAAACATGAGAAGTAAATCACAACGTGGCAGCAGAGAGATCAGCCAGAAATGATAAGTACAAAACGTTAGAAGTAAATCACAACGTGGCAGCAGAGAGATCAGCCAGAAATGATAAGAACAAAACGTGAGAAGTAAATCACAACATGGCAGCAGAGAGATCAGCCAGAAATGACAAATAAGAAAACGTAAGAAGTAATTCACAACGTGGCAGCAGAGAGATCAGCCAGAAATGACAGGAAGAAAACATGAGAAGTAAATCACAACGTGGCAGCAGAGAGATCAGCCAGAAATGATAAGAACAAAACGTTAGAAGTAAATCACAACGTGGCAGCAGAGAGATCAGCCAGAAATGATAAGAACAAAACGTTAGAAGTAAATCACAACGTGGCAGCAGAAATCAGACAGAAATGACAAGTAGAAAACGTGAGAAGTAATTCACAACGTGGCAGCAGAGAGATCACCCAGAAACGACAAGTAGAAAACATGAGAAGTAAATCACAACGTGGCAGCAGAGAGATCAGCCAGAAATGACAAGAACAAAACGTGAGAAGTAAATCAAAACATGGCAGCAGAGAGATCAGCCAGAAATGATAAGAACAAAACGTTAGAAGTAAATCACAACGTGGCAGCAGAGAGATCAGCCAGAAATGACAAGTAGAAAACGTGAGAAGTAAATCACAACGTGGCAGCAGAGAGATCAGCCAGAAATGACAAATAGAAAACTTAAGAAGTAATTCACAACGTGGCAGCAGAGAGATCAGCCAGAAATGACAGGAAGAAAACATGAGAAGTAAATCAGAACGTGGCAGCAGAGAGATCAGCCGGAAATGACAAGAACAAAACGTGAGAAGTAAATCACAACGTGGCAGCAGAGAGATCAGGCAGAAATGACAAATAAGAAAACGTAAGAAGTAATTCACAACGTGGCAGCAGAGAGATCAGCCAGAAATGACTAGAGGAACACATGAGAAGTAAATCACAACGTGGCAGCAGAGAGATCAGCCAGAAATGACAGGAAGAAAACATGAGAAGTAAATCACAACGTGGCAGCAGAGAGATCAGCCAGTAATGATAAGAACAAAACGTTAGAAGTAAATCACAACGTGGCAGCAGAGAGATCAGCCAGAAATGATAAGAACAAAACGTTAGAAGTAAATCAAAACATGGCAGCAGAGATCAGCCAGAAATGACAAGTAGAAAACGTGAGAAGTAATTCACAACGTGGCAGCAGAGAGATCACCCAGAAACGACAAGTAGAAAACATGAGAAGTAAATCACAACGTGGCAGCAGAGAGATCAGCCAGAAATAACAGGAAGAAAACATGAGAAGTAAATCACAACGTGGCAGCAGAGAGATCAGCCGGAAATGACAAGAACAAAACGTGAGAAGTAAATCAAAACATGGCAGCAGAGAGATCAGCCAGAAATTATAAGAACAAAACGTGAGAAGTAAATCACAACGTGGCAGCAGAGAGATCAGCCAGAAATGACAAATAGAAAACGTAAGAAGCAATTCACAACGTGGCAGCAGAGAGATCACCCAGAAACGACAAGTAGAAAACATGAGAAGTAAATCACAACGTGGCAGCAGAGAGATCAGCCGGAAATGACAAGAACAAAACGTGAGAAGTAAATCAAAACATTGCAGCAGAGAGATCAGCCAGAAATGATAAGAACAAAACATGAGAAGTAAATCACAACGTGGCAGCAGAGAGATCAGCCAGAAATGATAAGAACAAAACGTTAGAAGTAAATCACAACGTGGCAGCAGAGAGATCAGCCAGAAATGACAAATAGAAAACGTAAGAAGTAATTCACAACGTGGCAGCAGAGAGATCAGCCAGAAATGACTAGAGGAACACATGAGAAGTAAATCACAACGTGGCAGCAGAGAGATCAGCCAGAAATGACAAGAAAAAAACATGAGAAGTAAATCACAACGTGGCAGCAGAGAGATCAGCCAGAAATGATAAGAACAAAACGTTAGAAGTAAATCACAACGTGGCAACAGAGAGATCAGCCAGAAATGATAAGAACAAAACGTTAGAAGTAAATCACAACGTGGCAGCAGAGAGATCAGCCAGAAATGACAAGTAGAAAACGTGAGAAGTAAATCACAACATGGCAGCAGAGAGATCACCCAGAAACGACAAGTAGAAAACATGAGAAGTAAATCACAACGTGGCAGCAGAGATATCAGCCAGAAATGACAGGAAGAAAACATGAGAAGTAAATCACAACGTGGCAGCAGAGAGATCAGCCGGAAATGACAAGAACAAAACGTGAGAAGTAAATCAAAACATTGCAGCAGAGAGATCAGCCAGAAATGATAAGAACAAAACATGAGAAGTAAATCACAACGTGGCAGCAGAGAGATCAGCCAGAAATGATAAGTACAAAACGTTAGAAGTAAATCACAACGTGGCAGCAGAGAGATCAGCCAGAAATGATAAGAACAAAACGTGAGAAGTAAATCACAACATGGCAGCAGAGAGATCAGCCAGAAATGACAAATAAGAAAACGTAAGAAGTAATTCACAACGTGGCAGCAGAGAGATCAGCCAGAAATGACAGGAAGAAAACATGAGAAGTAAATCACAACGTGGCAGCAGAGAGATCAGCCAGAAATGATAAGAACAAAACGTTAGAAGTAAATCACAACGTGGCAGCAGAGAGATCAGCCAGAAATGATAAGAACAAAACGTTAGAAGTAAATCACAACGTGGCAGCAGAAATCAGCCAGAAATGACAAGTAGAAAACGTGAGAAGTAATTCACAACGTGGCAGCAGAGAGATCACCCAGAAACGACAAGTAGAAAACATGAGAAGTAAATCACAACGTGGCAGCAGAGAGATCAGCCAGAAATGACAAGAACAAAACGTGAGAAGTAAATCAAAACATGGCAGCAGAGAGATCAGCCAGAAATGATAAGAACAAAACGTTAGAAGTAAATCACAACGTGGCAGCAGAGAGATCAGCCAGAAATGACAAGTAGAAAACGTGAGAAGTAAATCACAACGTGGCAGCAGAGAGATCAGCCAGAAATGACAAATAGAAAACTTAAGAAGTAATTCACAACGTGGCAGCAGAGAGATCAGCCAGAAATGACAGGAAGAAAACATGAGAAGTAAATCAGAACGTGGCAGCAGAGAGATCAGCCGGAAATGACAAGAACAAAACGTGAGAAGTAAATCAAAACATTGCAGCAGAGAGATCAGCCAGAAATGATAAGAACAAAACATGAGAAGTAAATCACAACGTGGCAGCAGAGAGATCAGCCAGAAATGATAAGATCAAAACGTTAGAAGTAAATCACAACGTGGCAGCAGAGAGATCAGTCAGAAATGATAAGAACAAAACGTGAGAAGGAAATCACAACTTGGCAGCAGAGAGATCACCCAGAAACGACAAGTAGAAAACATGAGAAGTAAATCACAACGTGGCAGCAGAGATCAGCCAGAAATGACGAGAGGAACACATGAGAAGTAAATCACAACGTGGTAGCAGAGAGATCAGCCAGAAATGACAAATAAGAAAACGTAAGAAGTAATTCACAACGTGGCAGCAGAGAGATCAGCCAGAAATGACTAGAGGAACACATGAGAAGTAAATCACAACGTGGCAGCAGAGAGATCAGCCAGAAATGACAGGAAGAAAACATGAGAAGTAAATCACAACGTGGCAGCAGAGAGATCAGCCAGAAATGATAAGAACAAAACGTTAGAAGTAAATCACAACGTGGCAGCAGAGAGATCAGCCAGAAATGACAAGTAGAAAACGTGAGAAGTAAATCACAACATGGCAGCAGAGAGATCACCCAGAAACGACAAGTAGAAAACATGAGAAGTAAATCACAACGTGGCAGCAGAGATATCAGCCAGAAATGACAGGAAGAAAACATGAGAAGTAAATCACAACGTGGCAGCAGAGAGATCAGCCGGAAATGACAAGAACAAAATGTGAGAAGTAAATCAAAACATTGCAGCAGAGAGATCAGCCAGAAATGATAAGAACAAAACATGAGAAGTAAATCACAACGTGGCAGCAGAGAGATCAGCCAGAAATGATAAGAACAAAACGTTAGAAGTAAATCACAACGTGGCAGCAGAGAGATCAGCCAGAAATGATAAGAACAAAACGTTAGAAGTAAATCACAACGTGGCAGCAGAGAGATCAGCCAGAAATGATAAGAACAAAACGTTAGAAGTAAATCACAACGTGGCAGCAGAAATCAGCCAGAAATGACAAGTAGAAAACGTGAGAAGTAATTCACAACGTGGCAGCAGAGAGATCACCCAGAAACGACAAGTAGAAAACATGAGAAGTAAATCACAACATGGCAGCAGAGAGATCACCCAGAAACGACAAGTAGAAAACATGAGAAGTAAATCACAACGTGGCAGCAGAGAGATCAGCCAGAAATGATAAGAACAAAACGTTAGAAGTAAATCACAACGTGGCAGCAGAGATCAGCCAGAAATGACAAGTTGAAAACGTGAGAAGTAATTCACAACGTGGCAGCAGAGAGATCACCCAGAAACGACAAGTAGAAAACATGAGAAGTAAATCACAACGTGGCAGCAGAGATATCAGCCAGAAATGACAGGAAGAAAACATGAGAAGTAAATCACAACGTGGCAGCAGAGAGATCAGCCGGAAATGACAAGAACAAAACGTGAGAAGTAAATCAAAACATTGCAGCAGAGAGATCAGCCAGAAATGATAAGAACAAAACATGAGAAGTAAATCACAACGTGGCAGCAGAGAGATCAGCCAGAAATGATAAGAACAAAACGTTAGAAGTAAATCACAACGTGGCAGCAGAGAGATCAGCCAGAAATGATAAGAACAAAACGTGAGAAGGAAATCACAACTTGGCAGCAGAGAGATCACCCAGAAACGACAAGTAGAAAACATGAGAAGTAAATCACAACGTGGCAGCAGAGATCAGCCAGAAATGACAAATAAGAAAACGTAAGAAGTAATTCACAACGTGGCAGCAGAGAGATCAGCCAGAAATGACTAGAGGAACACATGAGAAGTAAATCACAACGTGGCAGCAGAGAGATCAGCCAGAAATGACAGGAAGAAAACATGAGAAGTAAATCACAACGTGGCAGCAGAGAGATCAACCAGAAATGACAAATAAGAAAACGTAAGAAGTAATTCACAACGTGGCAGCAGAGAGATCAGCCAGAAATGACAGGAAGAAAACATGAGAAGTAAATCACAACGTGGCAGCAGAGAGATCAGCCAGAAATGATAAGAACAAAACGTTAGAAGTAAATCACAACGTGGCAGCAGAGAGATCAGCCAGAAATGATAAGAACAAAACGTTAGAAGTAAATCACAACGTGGCAGCAGAAATCAGCCAGAAATGACAAGTAGAAAACGTGAGAAGTAATTCACAACGTGGCAGCAGAGAGATCACCCAGAAACGACAAGTAGAAAACATGAGAAGTAAATCACAACGTGGCAGCAGAGAGATCAGCCAGAAATGACAAGAACAAAACGTGAGAAGTAAATCAAAACATGGCAGCAGAGAGATCAGCCAGAAATGATAAGAACAAAACGTTAGAAGTAAATCACAACGTGGCAGCAGAGAGAACAGCCAGAAATGATAAGAACAAAACGTTAGAAGTAAATCACAACGTGGCAGCAGAGAGATCAGCCAGAAATGACAAGTAGAAAACGTGAGAAGTAAATCACAACGTGGCAGCAGAGAGATCAGCCAGAAATGACAAATAGAAAACTTAAGAAGTAATTCACAACGTGGCAGCAGAGAGATCAGCCAGAAATGACAGGAAGAAAACATGAGAAGTAAATCACAACGTGGCAGCAGAGAGATCAGGCAGAAATGACAAGAACAAAACGTGAGAAGTAAATCACAACGTGGCAGCAGAGAGATCAGCCAGAAATGATAAGAACAAAACATGAGAAGTAAATCACAACGTGGCAGCAGAGAGATCAGCCAGAAATGATAAGAACAAAACGTTAGAAGTAAATCACAACGTGGCAGCAGAGAGATCAGCCAGAAATGATAAGAACAAAACGTTAGAAGTAAATCACAACGTGGCAGCAGAGAGATCAGCCAGAAATGATAAGAACAAAACGTTACAAGTAAATCACAACGTGGCAGCAGAAATCAGCCAGAAATGACAAGTAGAAAACGTGAGAAGTAATTCACAACGTGGCAGCAGAGAGATCACCCAGAAACGACAAGTAGAAAACATGAGAAGTAAATCACAACGTGGCAGCAGAGAGATCAGCCAGAAATGATAAGATCAAAACGTTAGAAGTAAATCACAACGTGGCAGCAGAGAGATCAGTCAGAAATGATAAGAACAAAACGTGAGAAGGAAATCACAACTTGGCAGCAGAGAGATCACCCAGAAACGACAAGTAGAAAACATGAGAAGTAAATCACAACGTGGCAGCAGAGATCAGCCAGAAATGACGAGAGGAACACATGAGAAGTAAATCACAACGTGGTAGCAGAGAGATCAGCCAGAAATGACAAATAAGAAAACGTAAGAAGTAATTCACAACGTGGCAGCAGAGAGATCAGCCAGAAATGACTAGAGGAACACATGAGAAGTAAATCACAACGTGGCAGCAGAGAGATCAGCCAGAAATGACAGGAAGAAAACATGAGAAGTAAATCACAACGTGGCAGCAGAGAGATCAGCCAGAAATGATAAGAACAAAACGTTAGAAGTAAATCACAACGTGGCAGCAGAGAGATCAGCCAGAAATGACAAGTAGAAAACGTGAGAAGTAAATCACAACATGGCAGCAGAGAGATCACCCAGAAACGACAAGTAGAAAACATGAGAAGTAAATCACAACGTGGCAGCAGAGATATCAGCCAGAAATGACAGGAAGAAAACATGAGAAGTAAATCACAACGTGGCAGCAGAGAGATCAGCCGGAAATGACAAGAACAAAATGTGAGAAGTAAATCAAAACATTGCAGCAGAGAGATCAGCCAGAAATGATAAGAACAAAACATGAGAAGTAAATCACAACGTGGCAGCAGAGAGATCAGCCAGAAATGATAAGAACAAAACGTTAGAAGTAAATCACAACGTGGCAGCAGAGAGATCAGCCAGAAATGATAAGAACAAAACGTTAGAAGTAAATCACAACGTGGCAGCAGAGAGATCAGCCAGAAATGATAAGAACAAAACGTTAGAAGTAAATCACAACGTGGCAGCAGAAATCAGCCAGAAATGACAAGTAGAAAACGTGAGAAGTAATTCACAACGTGGCAGCAGAGAGATCACCCAGAAACGACAAGTAGAAAACATGAGAAGTAAATCACAACATGGCAGCAGAGAGATCACCCAGAAACGACAAGTAGAAAACATGAGAAGTAAATCACAACGTGGCAGCAGAGAGATCAGCCAGAAATGATAAGAACAAAACGTTAGAAGTAAATCACAACGTGGCAGCAGAGATCAGCCAGAAATGACAAGTTGAAAACGTGAGAAGTAATTCACAACGTGGCAGCAGAGAGATCACCCAGAAACGACAAGTAGAAAACATGAGAAGTAAATCACAACGTGGCAGCAGAGATATCAGCCAGAAATGACAGGAAGAAAACATGAGAAGTAAATCACAACGTGGCAGCAGAGAGATCAGCCGGAAATGACAAGAACAAAACGTGAGAAGTAAATCAAAACATTGCAGCAGAGAGATCAGCCAGAAATGATAAGAACAAAACATGAGAAGTAAATCACAACGTGGCAGCAGAGAGATCAGCCAGAAATGATAAGAACAAAACGTTAGAAGTAAATCACAACGTGGCAGCAGAGAGATCAGCCAGAAATGATAAGAACAAAACGTGAGAAGGAAATCACAACTTGGCAGCAGAGAGATCACCCAGAAACGACAAGTAGAAAACATGAGAAGTAAATCACAACGTGGCAGCAGAGATCAGCCAGAAATGACAAATAAGAAAACGTAAGAAGTAATTCACAACGTGGCAGCAGAGAGATCAGCCAGAAATGACTAGAGGAACACATGAGAAGTAAATCACAACGTGGCAGCAGAGAGATCAGCCAGAAATGACAGGTAGAAAACATGAGAAGTAAATCACAACGTGGCAGCAGAGAGATCAACCAGAAATGACAAATAAGAAAACGTAAGAAGTAATTCACAACGTGGCAGCAGAGAGATCAGCCAGAAATGACAGGAAGAAAACATGAGAAGTAAATCACAACGTGGCAGCAGAGAGATCAGCCAGAAATGATAAGAACAAAACGTTAGAAGTAAATCACAACGTGGCAGCAGAGAGATCAGCCAGAAATGATAAGAACAAAACGTTAGAAGTAAATCACAACGTGGCAGCAGAAATCAGCCAGAAATGACAAGTAGAAAACGTGAGAAGTAATTCACAACGTGGCAGCAGAGAGATCACCCAGAAACGACAAGTAGAAAACATGAGAAGTAAATCACAACGTGGCAGCAGAGAGATCAGCCAGAAATGACAAGAACAAAACGTGAGAAGTAAATCAAAACATGGCAGCAGAGAGATCAGCCAGAAATGATAAGAACAAAACGTTAGAAGTAAATCACAACGTGGCAGCAGAGAGAACAGCCAGAAATGATAAGAACAAAACGTTAGAAGTAAATCACAACGTGGCAGCAGAGAGATCAGCCAGAAATGACAAGTAGAAAACTTGAGAAGTAAATCACAACGTGGCAGCAGAGAGATCAGCCAGAAATGACAAATAGAAAACTTAAGAAGTAATTCACAACGTGGCAGCAGAGAGATCAGCCAGAAATGACAGGAAGAAAACATGAGAAGTAAATCACAACGTGGCAGCAGAGAGATCAGCCGGAAATGACAAGAACAAAACGTGAGAAGTAAATCAAAACATTGCAGCAGAGAGATCAGCCAGAAATGATAAGAACAAAACATGAGAAGTAAATCACAACGTGGCAGCAGAGAGATCAGCCAGAAATGATAAGAACAAAACGTTAGAAGTAAATCACAACGTGGCAGCAGAGAGATCAGCCAGAAATGATAAGAACAAAACGTTAGAAGTAAATCACAACGTGGCAGCAGAGAGATCAGCCAGAAATGATAAGAACAAAACGTTAGAAGTAAATCACAACGTGGCAGCAGAAATCAGCCAGAAATGACAAGTAGAAAACGTGAGAAGTAATTCACAACGTGGCAGCAGAGAGATCACCCAGAAACGACAAGTAGAAAACATGAGAAGTAAATCACAACATGGCAGCAGAGAGATCACCCAGAAACGACAAGTAGAAAACATGAGAAGTAAATCACAACGTGGCAGCAGAGAGATCAGCCAGAAATGATAAGAACAAAACGTTAGAAGTAAATCACAACGTGGCAGCAGAGATCAGCCAGAAATGACAAGTTGAAAACGTGAGAAGTAATTCACAACGTGGCAGCAGAGAGATCACCCAGAAACGACAAGTAGAAAACATGAGAAGTAAATCACAACGTGGCAGCAGAGATATCAGCCAGAAATGACAGGAAGAAAACATGAGAAGTAAATCACAACGTGGCAGCAGAGAGATCAGCCGGAAATGACAAGAACAAAACGTGAGAAGTAAATCAAAACATTGCAGCAGAGAGATCAGCCAGAAATGATAAGAACAAAACATGAGAAGTAAATCACAACGTGGCAGCAGAGAGATCAGCCAGAAATGATAAGAACAAAACGTTAGAAGTAAATCACAACGTGGCAGCAGAGAGATCAGCCAGAAATGATAAGAACAAAACGTTAGAAGGAAATCACAACTTGGCAGCAGAGAGATCACCCAGAAACGACAAGTAGAAAACATGAGAAGTAAATCACAACGTGGCAGCAGAGATCAGCCAGAAATGACAAATAAGAAAACGTAAGAAGTAATTCACAACGTGGCAGCAGAGAGATCAGCCAGAAATGACTAGAGGAACACATGAGAAGTAAATCACAACGTGGCAGCAGAGAGATCAGCCAGAAATGACAGGAAGAAAACATGAGAAGTAAATCACAACGTGGCAGCAGAGAGATCAACCAGAAATGACAAATAAGAAAACGTAAGAAGTAATTCACAACGTGGCAGCAGAGAGATCAGCCAGAAATGACAGGAAGAAAACATGAGAAGTAAATCACAACGTGGCAGCAGAGAGATCAGCCAGAAATGATAAGAACAAAACGTTAGAAGTAAATCACAACGTGGCAGCAGAGAGATCAGCCAAAAATGATAAGAACAAAACGTTAGAAGTAAATCACAACGTGGCAGCAGAAATCAGCCAGAAATGACAAGTAGAAAACGTGAGAAGTAATTCACAACGTGGCAGCAGAGAGATCACCCAGAAACGACAAGTAGAAAACATGAGAAGTAAATCACAACGTGGCAGCAGAGAGATCAGCCAGAAATGACAAGAACAAAACGTGAGAAGTAAATCAAAACATGGCAGCAGAGAGATCAGCCAGAAATGATAAGAACAAAACGTTAGAAGTAAATCACAACGTGGCAGCAGAGAGAACAGCCAGAAATGATAAGAACAAAACGTTAGAAGTAAATCACAACGTGGCAGCAGAGAGATCAGCCAGAAATGACAAGTAGAAAACGTGAGAAGTAAATCACAACGTGGCAGCAGAGAGATCAGCCAGAAATGACAAATAGAAAACTTAAGAAGTAATTCACAACGTGGCAGCAGAGAGATCAGCCAGAAATGACAGGAAGAAAACATGAGAAGTAAATCACAACGTGGCATCAGAGAGATCAGCCGGAAATGACAAGAACAAAACGTGAGAAGTAAATCAAAACATTGCAGCAGAGAGATCAGCCAGAAATGATAAGAACAAAACATGAGAAGTAAATCACAACGTGGCAGCAGAGAGATCAGCCAGAAATGATAAGAACAAAACGTTAGAAGTAAATCACAACGTGGCAGCAGAGAGATCAGCCAGAAATGATAAGAACAAAACGTTAGAAGTAAATCACAACGTGGCAGCAGAGAGATCAGCCAGAAATGATAAGAACAAAACGTTACAAGTAAATCACAACGTGGCAGCAGAAATCAGCCAGAAATGACAAGTAGAAAACGTGAGAAGTAATTCACAACGTGGCAGCAGAGAGATCACCCAGAAACGACAAGTAGAAAACATGAGAAGTAAATCACAACGTGGCAGCAGAGAGATCAGCCAGAAATGATAAGATCAAAACGTTAGAAGTAAATCACAACGTGGCAGCAGAGAGATCAGTCAGAAATGATAAGAACAAAACGTGAGAAGGAAATCACAACTTGGCAGCAGAGAGATCACCCAGAAACGACAAGTAGAAAACATGAGAAGTAAATCACAACGTGGCAGCAGAGATCAGCCAGAAATGACGAGAGGAACACATGAGAAGTAAATCACAACGTGGTAGCAGAGAGATCAGCCAGAAATGACAAATAAGAAAACGTAAGAAGTAATTCACAACGTGGCAGCAGAGAGATCAGCCAGAAATGACTAGAGGAACACATGAGAAGTAAATCACAACGTGGCAGCAGAGAGATCAGCCAGAAATGACAGGAAGAAAACATGAGAAGTAAATCACAACGTGGCAGCAGAGAGATCAGCCAGAAATGATAAGAACAAAACGTTAGAAGTAAATCACAACGTGGCAGCAGAGAGATCAGCCAGAAATGACAAGTAGAAAACGTGAGAAGTAAATCACAACATGGCAGCAGAGAGATCACCCAGAAACGACAAGTAGAAAACATGAGAAGTAAATCACAACGTGGCAGCAGAGATATCAGCCAGAAATGACAGGAAGAAAACATGAGAAGTAAATCACAACGTGGCAGCAGAGAGATCAGCCGGAAATGACAAGAACAAAATGTGAGAAGTAAATCAAAACATTGCAGCAGAGAGATCAGCCAGAAATGATAAGAACAAAACATGAGAAGTAAATCACAACGTGGCAGCAGAGAGATCAGCCAGAAATGATAAGAACAAAACGTTAGAAGTAAATCACAACGTGGCAGCAGAGAGATCAGCCAGAAATGATAAGAACAAAACGTTAGAAGTAAATCACAACGTGGCAGCAGAGAGATCAGCCAGAAATGATAAGAACAAAACGTTAGAAGTAAATCACAACGTGGCAGCAGAAATCAGCCAGAAATGACAAGTAGAAAACGTGAGAAGTAATTCACAACGTGGCAGCAGAGAGATCACCCAGAAACGACAAGTAGAAAACATGAGAAGTAAATCACAACATGGCAGCAGAGAGATCACCCAGAAACGACAAGTAGAAAACATGAGAAGTAAATCACAACGTGGCAGCAGAGAGATCAGCCAGAAATGATAAGAACAAAACGTTAGAAGTAAATCACAACGTGGCAGCAGAGATCAGCCAGAAATGACAAGTTGAAAACGTGAGAAGTAATTCACAACGTGGCAGCAGAGAGATCACCCAGAAACGACAAGTAGAAAACATGAGAAGTAAATCACAACGTGGCAGCAGAGATATCAGCCAGAAATGACAGGAAGAAAACATGAGAAGTAAATCACAACGTGGCAGCAGAGAGATCAGCCGGAAATGACAAGAACAAAACGTGAGAAGTAAATCAAAACATTGCAGCAGAGAGATCAGCCAGAAATGATAAGAACAAAACATGAGAAGTAAATCACAACGTGGCAGCAGAGAGATCAGCCAGAAATGATAAGAACAAAACGTTAGAAGTAAATCACAACGTGGCAGCAGAGAGATCAGCCAGAAATGATAAGAACAAAACGTGAGAAGGAAATCACAACTTGGCAGCAGAGAGATCACCCAGAAACGACAAGTAGAAAACATGAGAAGTAAATCACAACGTGGCAGCAGAGATCAGCCAGAAATGACAAATAAGAAAACGTAAGAAGTAATTCACAACGTGGCAGCAGAGAGATCAGCCAGAAATGACTAGAGGAACACATGAGAAGTAAATCACAACGTGGCAGCAGAGAGATCAGCCAGAAATGACAGGAAGAAAACATGAGAAGTAAATCACAACGTGGCAGCAGAGAGATCAACCAGAAATGACAAATAAGAAAACGTAAGAAGTAATTCACAACGTGGCAGCAGAGAGATCAGCCAGAAATGACAGGAAGAAAACATGAGAAGTAAATCACAACGTGGCAGCAGAGAGATCAGCCAGAAATGATAAGAACAAAACGTTAGAAGTAAATCACAACGTGGCAGCAGAGAGATCAGCCAGAAATGATAAGAACAAAACGTTAGAAGTAAATCACAACGTGGCAGCAGAAATCAGCCAGAAATGACAAGTAGAAAACGTGAGAAGTAATTCACAACGTGGCAGCAGAGAGATCACCCAGAAACGACAAGTAGAAAACATGAGAAGTAAATCACAACGTGGCAGCAGAGAGATCAGCCAGAAATGACAAGAACAAAACGTGAGAAGTAAATCAAAACATGGCAGCAGAGAGATCAGCCAGAAATGATAAGAACAAAACGTTAGAAGTAAATCACAACGTGGCAGCAGAGAGAACAGCCAGAAATGATAAGAACAAAACGTTAGAAGTAAATCACAACGTGGCAGCAGAGAGATCAGCCAGAAATGACAAGTAGAAAACGTGAGAAGTAAATCACAACGTGGCAGCAGAGAGATCAGCCAGAAATGACAAATAGAAAACTTAAGAAGTAATTCACAACGTGGCAGCAGAGAGATCAGCCAGAAATGACAGGAAGAAAACATGAGAAGTAAATCACAACGTGGCAGCAGAGAGATCAGCCGGAAATGACAAGAACAAAACGTGAGAAGTAAATCAAAACATTGCAGCAGAGAGATCAGCCAGAAATGATAAGAACAAAACATGAGAAGGTAATCACAACGTGGCAGCAGAGAGATCAGCCAGAAATGATAAGAACAAAACGTTAGAAGTAAATCACAACGTGGCAGCAGAGAGATCAGCCAGAAATGATAAGAACAAAACGTTAGAAGTAAATCACAACGTGGCAGCAGAGAGATCAGCCAGAAATGATAAGAACAAAACGTTACAAGTAAATCACAACGTGGCAGCAGAAATCAGCCAGAAATGACAAGTAGAAAACGTGAGAAGTAATTCACAACGTGGCAGCAGAGAGATCACCCAGAAACGACAAGTAGAAAACATGAGAAGTAAATCACAACATGGCAGCAGAGAGATCACCCAGAAACGACAAGCAGAAAACATGAGAAGTAAATCACAACGTGGCAGCAGAGAGATCAGCCGGAAATGATAAGAACAAAACGTTAGAAGTAAATCACAACGTGGCAGCAGAGAGATCAGCCAGAAATGATAAGAACAAAACGTTAGAAGTAAATCACAACGTGGCAGCAGAGATCAGCCAGAAATGACAAGTAGAAAACGTGAGAAGTAATTCACAACGTGGCAGCAGAGAGATCACCCAGAAATGATAAGATCAAAACGTGAGAAGTAAATCACAACGTGGCAGCAGAGAGATCAGCCAGAAATGATAAGAACAAAACGTTAGAAGTAAATCACAACGTGGCAGCAGAGAGATCAGCCAGAAATGACAGGAAGAAAACATGAGAAGTAAATCACAACGTGGCAGCAGAGAGATCAGCCGGAAATGACAAGAACAAAACGTGAGAAGTAAATCAAAACATTGCAGCAGAGAGATCAGCCAGAAATGATAAGAACAAAACATGAGAAGTAAATCACAACGTGGCAGCAGAGAGATCAGCCAGAAATGATAAGAACAAAACGTTAGAAGTAAATCACAACGTGGCAGCAGAGAGATCAGCCAGAAATGATAAGAACAAAACGTGAGAAGGAAATCACAACTTGGCAGCAGAGAGATCACCCAGAAACGACAAGTAGAAAACATGAGAAGTAAATCACAACGTGGCAGCAGAGATCAGCCAGAAATGACGAGAGGAACACATGAGAAGTAAATCACAACGTGGTAGCAGAGAGATCAGCCAGAAATGACAAATAAGAAAACGTAAGAAGTAATTCACAACGTGGCAGCAGAGAGATCAGCCAGAAATGACTAGAGGAACACATGAGAAGTAAATTACAACGTGGCAGCAGAGAGATCAGCCAGAAATGACAGGAAGAAAACATGAGAAGTAAATCACAACGTGGCAGCAGAGAGATCAGCCAGTAATGATAAGAACAAAACGTTAGAAGTAAATCACAACGTGGCAGCAGAGAGATCAGCCAGAAATGATAAGAACAAAACGTTAGAAGTAAATCAAAACATGGCAGCAGAGATCAGCCAGAAATGACAAGTAGAAAACGTGAGAAGTAATTCACAACGTGGCAGCAGAGAGATCACCCAGAAACGACAAGTAGAAAACATGAGAAGTAAATCACAACGTGGCAGCAGAGAGATCAGCCAGAAATAACAGGAAGAAAACATGAGAAGTAAATCACAACGTGGCAGCAGAGAGATCAGCCGGAAATGACAAGAACAAAACGTGAGAAGTAAATCAAAACATGGCAGCAGAGAGATCAGCCAGAAATTATAAGAACAAAACGTGAGAAGTAAATCACAACGTGGCAGCAGAGAGATCAGCCAGAAATGACAAATAGAAAACGTGAGAAGTAAATCACAACATGGCAGCAGAGAGATCACCCAGAAACGACAAGTAGAAAACATGAGAAGTAAATCACAACGTGGCAGCAGAGATATCAGCCAGAAATGACAGGAAGAAAACATGAGAAGTAAATCACAACGTGGCAGCAGAGAGATCAGCCGGAAATGACAAGAACAAAACGTGAGAAGTAAATCAAAACATTGCAGCAGAGAGATCAGCCAGAAATGATAAGAACAAAACATGAGAAGTAAATCACAACGTGGCAGCAGAGAGATCAGCCAGAAATGATAAGAACAAAACGTTAGAAGTAAATCACAACGTGGCAGCAGAGAGATCAGCCAGAAATGATAAGAACAAAACGTTAGAAGTAAATCACAACGTGGCAGCAGAGAGATCAGCCAGAAATGATAAGAACAAAACGTTACAAGTAAATCACAACGTGGCAGCAGAAATCAGCCAGAAATGACAAGTAGAAAACGTGAGAAGTAATTCACAACGTGGCAGCAGAGAGATCACCCAGAAACGACAAGTAGAAAACATGAGAAGTAAATCACAACATGGCAGCAGAGAGATCACCCAGAAACGACAAGCAGAAAACATGAGAAGTAAATCACAACGTGGCAGCAGAGAGATCAGCCGGAAATGATAAGAACAAAACGTTAGAAGTAAATCACAACGTGGCAGCAGAGAGATCAGCCAGAAATGATAAGAACAAAACGTTAGAAGTAAATCACAACGTGGCAGCAGAGATCAGCCAGAAATGACAAGTAGAAAACGTGAGAAGTAATTCACAACGTGGCAGCAGAGAGATCACCCAGAAACGACAAGTAGAAAACATGAGAAGTAAATCACAATGTGGCAGCAGAGATATCAGCCAGAAATGACAGGAAGAAAACATGAGAAGTAAATCACAACGTGGCAGCAGAGAGATCAGCCGGAAATGACAAGAACAAAACGTGAGAAGTAAATCAAAACATTGCAGCAGAGAGATCAGCCAGAAATGATAAGAACAAAACATGAGAAGTAAATCACAACGTGGCAGCAGAGAGATCAGCCAGAAATGATAAGAACAAAACGTTAGAAGTAAATCACAACGTGGCAGCAGAGAGATCAGCCAGAAATGATAAGAACAAAACGTGAGAAGGAAATCACAACTTGGCAGCAGAGAGATCACCCAGAAATGACAAGTAGAAAACATGAGAAGTAAATCACAACGTGGCAGCAGAGATCAGCCAGAAATGACGAGAGGAACACATGAGAAGTAAATCACAACGTGGTAGCAGAG
Source organism: Lampris megalopsis (assembly GCA_022114975.2). Classification (NCBI taxonomy): domain Eukaryota; kingdom Metazoa; phylum Chordata; class Actinopteri; order Lampriformes; family Lampridae; genus Lampris; species Lampris megalopsis. Next base: position 1,279,597 of record JAJHIY020000614.1, read on the forward strand.
AGATCAGCCATAAATGACAAATAAGAAAACGTAAGAAGTAATTCACAACGTGGCAGCAGAGAGATCAGCCAGAAATGACTAGAGGAACACATGAGAAGTAAATTACAACGTGGCAGCAGAGAGATCAGCCAGAAATGACAGGAAGAAAACATGAGAAGTAAATCACAACGTGGCAGCAGAGAGATCAGCCAGTAATGATAAGAACAAAACGTTAGAAGTAAATCACAACGTGGCAGCAGAGAGATCAGCCAGAAATGATAAGAACAAAACGTTAGAAGTAAATCAAAACATGGCAGCAGAGATCAGCCAGAAATGACAAGTAGAAAACGTGAGAAGTAATTCACAACGTGGCAGCAGAGAGATCACCCAGAAACGACAAGTAGAAAACATGAGAATTAAATCACAACGTGGCAGCAGAGAGATCAGCCAGAAATAACAGGAAGAAAACATGAGAAGTAAATCACAACGTGGCAGCAGAGAGATCAGCCGGAAATGACAAGAACAAAACGTGAGAAGTAAATCAAAACATGGCAGCAGAGAGATCAGCCAGAAATTATAAGAACAAAACGTGAGAAGTAAATCACAACGTGGCAGCAGAGAGATCAGCCAGAAATGACAAATAGAAAACGTAAGAAGCAATTCACAACTTGGCAGCAGAGAGATCAGGCAGAAATGACTAGAGGAACACATGAGAAGTAAATCACAACGTGGCAGCAGAGAGATCAGCCAGAAATGATAAGAACAAAACGTAGGAAGTAAATCACAACATGGCAGCAGAGAGATCACCCAGAAACGACAAGTAGAAAACATGAGAAGTAAATCACAACGTGGCAGCAGAGATATCAGCCAGAAATGACAGGAAGAAAATGTGAGAAGTAAATCACAACGTGGCAGCAGAGAGATCAGCCAGAAATGACAAATAAGAAAACGTAAGAAGTAATTCACAACGTGGCAGCAGAGAGATCAGCCAGAAATGACTAGAGGAACACATGAGAAGTAAATCACAACGTGGCAGCAGAGAGATCAGCCAGAAATGACAGGAAGAAAACATGAGAAGTAAATCACAACGTGGCAGCAGAGAGATCAGCCAGTAATGATAAGAACAAAACGTTAGAAGTAAATCACAACGTGGCAGCAGAGAGATCAGCCAGAAATGATAAGAACAAAACGTTAGAAGTAAATCAAAACATGGCAGCAGAGATCAGCCAGAAATGACAAGTAGAAAACGTGAGAAGTAATTCACAACGTGGCAGCAGAGAGATCACCCAGAAACGACAAGTAGAAAACATGAGAAGTAAATCACAACGTGGCAGCAGAGAGATCAGCCAGAAATAACAGGAAGAAAACATGAGAAGTAAATCACAACGTGGCAGCAGAGAGATCAGCCGGAAATGACAAGAACAAAACGTGAGAAGTAAATCAAAACATGGCAGCAGAGAGATCAGCCAGAAATTATAAGAACAAAACGTGAGAAGTAAATCACAACGTGGCAGCAGAGAGATCAGCCAGAAATGACAAATAGAAAACGTAAGAAGCAATTCACAACGTGGCAGCAGAGAGATCAGGCAGAAGTGACTAGAGGAACACATGAGAAGTAAATCACAACGTGGCAGCAGAGAGATCAGCCGGAAATGACAAGAACAAAACGTGAGAAGTAAATCAAAACATTGCAGCAGAGAGATCAGCCAGAAATGATAAGAACAAAACATGAGAAGTAAATCACAACGTGGCAGCAGAGAGATCAGCCAGAAATGATAAGAACAAAACGTTAGAAGTAAATCACAACGTGGCAGCAGAGAGATCAGCCAGAAATGATAAGAACAAAACGTAGGAAGTAAATCACAACATGGCAGCAGAGAGATCACCCAGAAACGACAAGTAGAAAACATGAGAAGTAAATCACAACGTGGCAGCAGAGATATCAGCCAGAAATGACAGGAAGAAAACGTGAGAAGTAAATCACAACGTGGCAGCAGAGAGATCAGCCAGAAATGATAAGAACGAAACGTTAGAAGTAAATCACAACGTGGCAGCAGAGAGATCAGCCAGAAATGATAAGAACAAAACGTTAGAAGTAAATCACAACGTGGCAGCAGAGAGATCACCCAGAAACGACAAGTAGAAAACATGAGAAGTAAATCACAACGTGGCAGCAGAATGATCAGCCAGAAATGACAAGAACAAAACGTGAGAAGTAAATCACAAAATGGCTGCAGAGAGATCAGCCAGAAATGATAAGAACAAAACATGAGAAGTAAATCACAATGTGGCAGCAGAGATCAGCCAGAAATGACGAGAGGAACACATGAGAAGTAAATCACAACGTGGTAGCAGAAAGATCAGCCAGAAATGACAAATAAGAAAACCTAAGAAGTAATTCACAACGTGGCAGCAGAGAGATCAGCCAGAAATGACTAGAGGAACACATGAGAAGTAAATCACAACGTGGCAGCAGAGAGATCAGCCAGAAATGATAAGAACAAAACGTAGGAAGTAAATCACAACATGGCAGCAGAGAGATCACCCAGAAACGACAAGTAGAAAACATGAGAAGTAAATCACAACGTGGCAGCAGAGATATCAGCCAGAAATGACAGGAAGAAAACGTGAGAAGTAAATCACAACGTGGCAGCAGAGAGATCAGCCAGAAATGACAAATAAGAAAACGTAAGAAGTAATTCACAACGTGGCAGCAGAGAGATCAGCCAGAAATGACTAGAGGAACACATGAGAAGTAAATCACAACGTGGCAGCAGAGAGATCAGCCAGAAATGACAGGAAGAAAACATGAGAAGTAAATCACAACGTGGCAGCAGAGAGATCAGCCAGTAATGATAAGAACAAAACGTTAGAAGTAAATCACAACGTGGCAGCAGAGAGATCAGCCAGAAATGATAAGAACAAAACGTTAGAAGTAAATCAAAACATGGCAGCAGAGATCAGCCAGAAATGACAAGTAGAAAACGTGAGAAGTAATTCACAACGTGGCAGCAGAGAGATCACCCAGAAACGACAAGTAGAAAACATGAGAAGTAAATCACAACGTGGCAGCAGAGAGATCAGCCAGAAATAACAGGAAGAAAACATGAGAAGTAAATCACAACGTGGCAGCAGAGAGATCAGCCGGAAATGACAAGAACAAAACGTGAGAAGTAAATCAAAACATGGCAGCAGAGAGATCAGCCAGAAATTATAAGAACAAAACGTGAGAAGTAAATCACAACGTGGCAGCAGAGAGATCAGCCAGAAATGACAAATAGAAAACGTAAGAAGCAATTCACAACGTGGCAGCAGAGAGATCAGGCAGAAATGACTAGAGGAACACATGAGAAGTAAATCACAACGTGGCAGCAGAGAGATCAGCCGGAAATGACAAGAACAAAACGTGAGAAGTAAATCAAAACATTGCAGCAGAGAGATCAGCCAGAAATGATAAGAACAAAACATGAGAAGTAAATCACAACGTGGCAGCAGAGAGATCAGCCAGAAATGATAAGAACAAAACGTTAGAAGTAAATCACAACGTGGCAGCAGAGAGATCAGCCAGAAATGATAAGAACAAAACGTAGGAAGTAAATCACAACATGGCAGCAGAGAGATCACCCAGAAACGACAAGTAGAAAACATGAGAAGTAAATCACAACGTGGCAGCAGAGATATCAGCCAGAAATGACAGGAAGAAAACGTGAGAAGTAAATCACAACGTGGCAGCAGAGAGATCAGCCAGAAATGATAAGAACGAAACGTTAGAAGTAAATCACAACGTGGCAGCAGAGAGATCAGCCAGAAATGATAAGAACAAAACGTTAGAAGTAAATCACAACGTGGCAGCAGAGAGATCACCCAGAAACGACAAGTAGAAAACATGAGAAGTAAATCACAACGTGGCAGCAGAATGATCAGCCAGAAATGACAAGAACAAAACGTGAGAAGTAAATCACAAAATGGCTGCAGAGAGATCAGCCAGAAATGATAAGAACAAAACATGAGAAGTAAATCACAATGTGGCAGCAGAGATCAGCCAGAAATGACGAGAGGAACACATGAGAAGTAAATCACAACGTGGTAGCAGAAAGATCAGCCAGAAATGACAAATAAGAAAACCTAAGAAGTAATTCACAACGTGGCAGCAGAGAGATCAGCCAGAAATGACTAGAGGAACACATGAGAAGTAAATCACAACGTGGCAGCAGAGAGATCAGCCAGAAATGATAAGAACAAAACGTAGGAAGTAAATCACAACATGGCAGCAGAGAGATCACCCAGAAACGACAAGTAGAAAACATGAGAAGTAAATCACAACGTGGCAGCAGAGATATCAGCCAGAAATGACAGGAAGAAAACGTGAGAAGTAAATCACAACGTGGCAGCAGAGAGATCAGCCAGAAATGACAAATAAGAAAACGTAAGAAGTAATTCACAACGTGGCAGCAGAGAGATCAGCCAGAAATGACTAGAGGAACACATGAGAAGTAAATCACAACGTGGCAGCAGAGAGATCAGCCAGAAATGACAGGAAGAAAACATGAGAAGTAAATCACAACGTGGCAGCAGAGAGATCAGCCAGTAATGATAAGAACAAAACGTTAGAAGTAAATCACAACGTGGCAGCAGAGAGATCAGCCAGAAATGATAAGAACAAAACGTTAGAAGTAAATCAAAACATGGCAGCAGAGATCAGCCAGAAATGACAAGTAGAAAACGTGAGAAGTAATTCACAACGTGGCAGCAGAGAGATCACCCAGAAACGACAAGTAGAAAACATGAGAAGTAAATCACAACGTGGCAGCAGAGAGATCAGCCAGAAATAACAGGAAGAAAACATGAGAAGTAAATCACAACGTGGCAGCAGAGAGATCAGCCGGAAATGACAAGAACAAAACGTGAGAAGTAAATCAAAACATGGCAGCAGAGAGATCAGCCAGAAATTATAAGAACAAAACGTGAGAAGTAAATCACAACGTGGCAGCAGAGAGATCAGCCAGAAATGACAAATAGAAAACGTAAGAAGCAATTCACAACGTGGCAGCAGAGAGATCAGGCAGAAATGACTAGAGGAACACATGAGAAGTAAATCACAACGTGGCAGCAGAGAGATCAGCCGGAAATGACAAGAACAAAACGTGAGAAGTAAATCAAAACATTGCAGCAGAGAGATCAGCCAGAAATGATAAGAACAAAACATGAGAAGTAAATCACAACGTGGCAGCAGAGAGATCAGCCAGAAATGATAAGAACAAAACGTTAGAAGTAAATCACAACGTGGCAGCAGAGAGATCAGCCAGAAATGATAAGAACAAAACGTAGGAAGTAAATCACAACATGGCAGCAGAGAGATCACCCAGAAACGACAAGTAGAAAACATGAGAAGTAAATCACAACGTGGCAGCAGAGATATCAGCCAGAAATGACAGGAAGAAAACGTGAGAAGTAAATCACAACGTGGCAGCAGAGAGATCAGCCAGAAATGATAAGAACGAAACGTTAGAAGTAAATCACAACGTGGCAGCAGAGAGATCAGCCAGAAATGATAAGAACAAAACGTTAGAAGTAAATCACAACGTGGCAGCAGAGAGATCACCCAGAAACGACAAGTAGAAAACATGAGAAGTAAATCACAACGTGGCAGCAGAGAGATCAGCCAGAAATGACAAGAACAAAACGTGAGAAGTAAATCACAAAATGGCTGCAGAGAGATCAGCCAGAAATGATAAGAACAAAACATGAGAAGTAAATCACAATGTGGCAGCGGAGATCAGCCAGAAATGACGAGAGGAACACATGAGAAGTAAATCACAACGTGGTAGCAGAAAGATCAGCCAGAAATGACAAATAAGAAAACCTAAGAAGTAAATCACAACGTGGCAGCAGAGAGATCAGCCAGAAATGACTAGAGGAACACATGAGAAGAAAATCACAACGTGGCAGCATAGAGATCATCCGGAAATGACAAGAACAAAACGTGAGAAGTAAATCACAACATGGCAGCAGAGAGATCAGCCAGAAATGATAAGAACAAAACATGAGAAGTAAATCACAATGTGGCAGCAGAGATCAGCCAGAAATGACTAGAGGAACACATGAGAAGTAAATCACAACGTGGCAGCAGAGAGATCAGCCAGAAATGACTAGAGGAACACATGAGAAGTAAATCACAACGTGGCAGCAGAGAGATCATCCGGAAATGAGAAGAACAAAACGTGAGAAGTAAATCACAACATGGCAGCAGAGAGATCAGCCAGAAATGATAAGAACAAAACATGAGAAGTAAATCACAATGTGGCAGCAGAGATCAGCCAGAAATGACTAGAGGAACACATGAGAAGTAAATCACAACGTGGCAGCAGAGAGATCAGCCAGAAATTATAAGAACAAAACGTGAGAAGTAAATCACAACGTGGCAGCAGAGAGATCACCCAGAAACGACAAGTAGAAAACATGAGAAGTAAATCACAACGTGGCAGCAGAGAGATCAGCCGGAAATGATAAGAACAAAACGTTAGAAGTAAATCACAACGTGGCAGCAGAGAGATCAGCCAGAAATGATAAGAACAAAACGTTAGAAGTAAATCACAACGTGGCAGCAGAGATCAGCCAGAAATGACAAGTAGAAAACGTGAGAAGTAATTCACAACGTGGCAGCAGAGAGATCACCCAGAAACGACAAGTAGAAAACATGAGAAGTAAATCACAACGTGGCAGCAGAGATATCAGCCAGAAATGACAGGAAGAAAACATGAGAAGTAAATCACAAAGTGGCAGCAGAGAGATCAGCCGGAAATGACAAGAACAAAACGTGAGAAGTAAATTACAACGTGGCAGCAGAGAGATCAGCCAGAAATGATAAGAACAAAACGTTAGAAGTAAATCACAACGTGGCAGCAGAGAGATCAGCCAGAAATGATAAGAACAAAACGTGAGAAGGAAATCACAACTTGGCAGCAGAGAGATCACCCAGAAACGACAAGTAGAAAACATGAGAAGTAAATCACAACGTGGCAGCAGAGATCAGCCAGAAATGACGAGAGGAACACATGAGAAGTAAATCACAACGTGGTAGCAGAGAGATCAGCCAGAAATGACAAATAAGAAAACGTAAGAAGTAATTCACAACGTGGCAGCAGAGAGATCAGCCAGAAATGACTAGAGGAACACATGAGAAGTAAATCACAACGTGGCAGCAGAGAGATCAGCCAGAAATGACAGGAAGAAAACATGAGAAGTAAATCACAACGTGGCAGCAGAGAGATCAGCCAGTAATGATAAGAACAAAACGTTAGAAGTAAATCACAACGTGGCAGCAGAGAGATCAGCCAGAAATGATAAGAACAAAACGTTAGAAGTAAATCAAAACATGGCAGCAGAGATCAGCCAGAAATGACAAGTAGAAAACGTGAGAAGTAATTCACAACGTGGCAGCAGAGAGATCACCCAGAAACGACAAGTAGAAAACATGAGAAGTAAATCACAACTTGGCAGCAGAGAGATCAGCCAGAAATAACAGGAAGAAAACATGAGAAGTAAATCACAACGTGGCAGCAGAGAGATCAGCCGGAAATGACAAGAACAAAACGTGAGAAGTAAATCAAAACATGGCAGCAGAGAGATCAGCCAGAAATTATAAGAACAAAACGTGAAAAGTAAATCACAACGTGGCAGCAGAGAGATCAGCCAGAAATGACAAATAGAAAACGTAAGAAGCAATTCACAACGTGGCAGCAGAGAGATCAGGCAGAAATGACTAGAGGAACACATGAGAAGTAAATCACAACGTGGCAGCAGATAGATCAGCCGGAAATGACAAGAACAAAACGTGAGAAGTAAATCAAAACATTGCAGCAGAGAGATCAGCCAGAAATGATAAGAACAAAACATGAGAAGTAAATCACAACGTGGCAGCAGAGAGATCAGCCAGAAATGATAAGAACAAAACGTTAGAAGTAAATCACAACGTGGCAGCAGAGAGATCAGCCAGAAATGATAAGAACAAAACGTAGGAAGTAAATCACAACATGGCAGCAGAGAGATCACCCAGAAACGACAAGTAGAAAACATGAGAAGTAAATCACAACGTGGCAGCAGAGAGATCAGCCAGAAATGACAAATAAGAAAACGTAATAAGTAATTCACAACGTGGCAGCAGAGAGATCAGCCAGAAATGACTAGAGGAACACATGAGAAGTAAATCACAACGTGGCAGCAGAGAGATCAGCCAGAAATGACAGGAAGAAAACATGAGAAGTAAATCACAACGTGGCAGCAGAGAGATCAGCCAGTAATGATAAGAACAAAACGTTAGAAGTAAATCACAACGTGGCAGCAGAGAGATCAGCCAGAAATGATAAGAACAAAACGTTAGAAGTAAATCAAAATATGGCAGCAGAGATCAGCCAGAAATGACAAGTAGAAAACGTGAGAAGTAATTCACAACGTGGCAGCAGAGAGATCACCCAGAAACGACAAGTAGAAAACATGAGAAGTAAATCACAACGTGGCAGCAGAGATATCAGCCAGAAATGACAGGAAGAAAACATGAGAAGTAAATCACAAAGTGGCAGCAGAGAGATCAGCCGGAAATGACAAGAACAAAACGTGAGAAGTAAATTACAACGTGGCAGCAGAGAGATCAGCCAGAAATGATAAGAACAAAACATGAGAAGTAAATCACAACGTGGCAGCAGAGAGATCAGCCAGAAATGATAAGAACAAAACGTTAGAAGTAAATCACAACGTGGCAGCAGAGAGATCAGCCAGAAATGATAAGAACAAAACGTGAGAAGGAAATCACAACTTGGCAGCAGAGAGATCACCCAGAAACGACAAGTAGAAAACATGAGAAGTAAATCACAACGTGGCAGCAGAGATCAGCCAGAAATGACGAGAGGAACACATGAGAAGTAAATCACAACGTGGTAGCAGAGAGATCAGCCAGAAATGACAAATAAGAAAACGTAAGAAGTAATTCACAACGTGGCAGCAGAGAGATCAGCCAGAAATGACTAGAGGAACACATGAGAAGTAAATCACAACGTGGCAGCAGAGAGATCAGCCAGAAATGACAGGAAGAAAACATGAGAAGTAAATCACAACGTGGCAGCAGAGAGATCAGCCAGTAATGATAAGAACAAAACGTTAGAAGTAAATCACAACGTGGCAGCAGAGAGATCAGCCAGAAATGATAAGAACAAAACGTTAGAAGTAAATCAAAACATGGCAGCAGAGATCAGCCAGAAATGACAAGTAGAAAACGTGAGAAGTAATTCACAACGTGGCAGCAGAGAGATCACCCAGAAACGACAAGTAGAAAACATGAGAAGTAAATCACAACTTGGCAGCAGAGAGATCAGCCAGAAATAACAGGAAGAAAACATGAGAAGTAAATCACAACGTGGCAGCAGAGAGATCAGCCGGAAATGACAAGAACAAAACGTGAGAAGTAAATCAAAACATGGCAGCAGAGAGATCAGCCAGAAATTATAAGAACAAAACGTGAAAAGTAAATCACAACGTGGCAGCAGAGAGATCAGCCAGAAATGACAAATAGAAAACGTAAGAAGCAATTCACAACGTGGCAGCAGAGAGATCAGGCAGAAATGACTAGAGGAACACATGAGAAGTAAATCACAACGTGGCAGCAGATAGATCAGCCGGAAATGACAAGAACAAAACGTGAGAAGTAAATCAAAACATTGCAGCAGAGAGATCAGCCAGAAATGATAAGAACAAAACATGAGAAGTAAATCACAACGTGGCAGCAGAGAGATCAGCCAGAAATGATAAGAACAAAACGTTAGAAGTAAATCACAACGTGGCAGCAGAGAGATCAGCCAGAAATGATAAGAACAAAACGTAGGAAGTAAATCACAACATGGCAGCAGAGAGATCACCCAGAAACGACAAGTAGAAAACATGAGAAGTAAATCACAACGTGGCAGCAGAGAGATCAGCCAGAAATGACAAATAAGAAAACGTAATAAGTAATTCACAACGTGGCAGCAGAGAGATCAGCCAGAAATGACTAGAGGAACACATGAGAAGTAAATCACAACGTGGCAGCAGAGAGATCAGCCAGAAATGACAGGAAGAAAACATGAGAAGTAAATCACAACGTGGCAGCAGAGAGATCAGCCAGTAATGATAAGAACAAAACGTTAGAAGTAAATCACAACGTGGCAGCAGAGAGATCAGCCAGAAATGATAAGAACAAAACGTTAGAAGTAAATCAAAATATGGCAGCAGAGATCAGCCAGAAATGACAAGTAGAAAACGTGAGAAGTAATTCACAACGTGGCAGCAGAGAGATCACCCAGAAACGACAAGTAGAAAACATGAGAAGTAAATCACAACGTGGCAGCAGAGAGATCAGCCAGAAATAACAGGAAGAAAACATGAGAAGTAAATCACAACGTGGCAGCAGAGAGATCAGCCGGAAATGACAAGAACAAAACGTGAGAAGTAAATCAAAACATGGCAGCAGAGAGATCAGCCAGAAATTATAAGAACAAAACGTGAGAAGTAAATCACAACGTGGCAGCAGAGAGATCAGCCAGAAATGACAAATAGAAAACGTAAGAAGCAATTCACACCGTGGCAGCAGAGAGATCAGGCAGAAATGACTAGAGGAACACATGAGAAGTAAATCACAACGTGGCAGCAGAGAGATCAGCCGGAAATGACAAGAACAAAACGTGAGAAGTAAATCAAAACATTGCAGCAGAGAGATCAGCCAGAAATGATAAGAACAAAACATGAGAAGTAAATCACAACGTGGCAGCAGAGAGATCAGCCAGAAATAATAAGAACAAAACGTTAGAAATAAATCACAACGTGGCAGCAGAGAGATCAGCCAGAAATGATAAGAACAAAACGTAGGAAGTAAATCACAACATGGTAGCAGAGAGATCACCCAGAAACGACAAGTAGAAAACATGAGAAGTAAATCACAACGTGGCAGCAGAGATATCAGCCAGAAATGACAGGAAGAAAACGTGAGAAGTAAATCACAACGTGGCAGCAGAGCGATCAGCCAGAAATGATAAGAACGAAACGTTAGAAGTAAATCACAACGTGGCAGCAGAGAGATCAGCCAGAAATGATAAGAACAAAACGTTAGAAGTAAATCACAACGTGGCAGCAGAGAGATCACCCAGAAACGACAAGTAGAAAACATGAGAAGTAAATCACAACGTGGCAGCAGAGAGATCAGCCAGAAATGACAAGAACAAAACGTGAGAAGTAAATCACAACATGGCAGCAGAGAGATCAGCCAGAAATTATAAGAACAAAACATGAGAAGTAAATCACAATGTGGCAGCAGAGATCAGCCAGAAATGACGAGAGGAACACATGAGAAGTAAATCACAACGTGGTAGCAGAAAGATCAGCCAGAAATGACAAATAAGAAAACCTAAGAAGTAATTCACAACGTGGCAGCAGAGAGATCAGCCAGAAATGACTAGAGGAACACATGAGAAGTAAATCACAACGTGGCAGCAGAGAGATCAGCCAGAAATGACTAGAGGAACACATGAGAAGAAAATCACAACGTGGCAGCATAGAGATCAGCCAGAAATGACTAGAGGAACACATGAGAAGTAAATCACAACGTGGCAGCAGAGAGATCAGCCAGAAATGACAAATAGAAAACGTAAGAAGTAATTCACAACGTGGCAGCAGAGAGATCAGCCAGAAATGACTAGAGGAACACATGAGAAGTAAATCACAACGTGGCAGTAGAGAGATCAGCCAGAAATGACAAGAAAAAAACATGAGAAGTAAATCACAACGTGGCAGCAGAGAGATCAGCCAGAAATGATAAGAACAAAACGTTAGAAGTAAATCACAATGTGGCAGCAGAGAGATCAGCCAGAAATGATAAGAACAAAACGTTAGCAGTAAATCACAACGTGGCAGCAGAGAGATCAGCCAGAAATGACAAGTAGAAAACGTGAGAAGTAAATCACAACATGGCAGCAGAGAGATCACCCAGAAACGACAAGTAGAAAACATGAGAAGTAAATCACAACGTGGCAGCAGAGATATCAGCCAGAAATGACAGGAAGAAAACATGAGAAGTAAATCACAACGTGGCAGCAGAGAGATCAGCCGGAAATGACAAGAACAAAACGTGAGAAGTAAATCAAAACATTGTCAGCAGAGAGATCAGCCAGAAATGATAAGAACAAAACATGAGAAGTAAATCACAACGTGGCAGCAGAGAGATCAGCCAGAAATGATAAGAACGAAACGTGAGAAGTAAATCACAACATGGAAGCAGAGAGATCACCCAGAAACGACAAGTAGAAAACATGAGAAGTAAATCACAACGTGGCAGCAGAGATATCAGCCAGAAATGACAGGAAGAAAACGTGAGAAGTAAATCACAACGTGGCAGCAGAGAGATCAGCCGGAAATGACAAGAACAAAACGTGAGAAGTAAATCACAACGTGGCAGCAGAGAGATCAGCCAGAAATGATAAGAACAAAACGTTAGAAGTAAATCACAACGTGGCAGCAGAGAGATCAGCCAGAAATGATAAGAACAAAACGTGAGAAGTAAATCACAACGTGGCAGCAGAGAGATCAGCCAGAAATGACAAGTAGAAAACGTGAGAAGTAAATCACAACATGGCAGCAGAGAGATCTGCCAGAAACGACAAGTAGAAAACATGAGAAGTAAATCACAACGTGGCAGCAGAGATATCAGCCAGAAATGACAGGAAGAAAACATGAGAAGTAAATCACAACGTGGCAGCAGAGAGATCAGCCGGAAATGACAAGAACAAAACGTGAGAAGTAAATCAAAACATTGCAGCAGAGAGATCAGCCAGAAATGATAAGAACAAAACATGAGAAGTAAATCACAACGTGGCAGCAGAGAGATCAGCCAGAAATGATAAGAACAAAACGTTAGAAGTAAATAACAACGTGGCAGCAGAGAGATCAGCTAGAAATGATAAGAACAAAACGTAGGAAGTAAATCACAACATGGCAGCAGAGAGATCACCCAGAAACGACAAGTAGAAAACATGAGAAGTAAATCACAACGTGGCAGCAGAGATATCAGCCAGAAATGACAGGAAGAAAACGTGAGAAGTAAATCACAACGTGGCAGCAGAGAGATCAGCCAGAAATGATAAGAACGAAACGTTAGAAGTAAATCACAACGTGGCAGCAGAGAGATCAGCCAGACATGATAAGAACAAAACGTTAGAAGTAAATCACAACGTGGCAGCAGAGAGATCAGCCAGAAATGACAAGTAGAAAACTTGAGAAGTAATTCACAACGTGGCAGCAGAGAGATCACCCAGAAAAGACAAGTAGAAAACATGATAATTAAATCACAACGTGGCAGCAGAGATATCAGCCAGAAATGACAAGAACAAAACGTGAGAAGTAAATCACAACGTGGCAGCAGAGAGATCAGCCGGAAATGACAAGAACAAAACGTGAGAAGTAAATCAAAACATTGCAGCAGAGAGATCAGCCAGAAATGATAAGAACAAAACATGAGAAGTAAATCACAACGTGGCAGCAGAGAGATCAGCCAGAAATGATAAGAACAAAACGTTAGAAGTAAATCACAACGTGGCAGCAGAGAGATCAGCCAGAAATGATAAGAACAAAACGTGAGAAGGAAATCACAACTTGGCAGCAGAGAGATCACCCAGAAACGACAAGTAGAAAACATGAGAAGTAAATCACAACGTGGCAGCAGAGATCAGCCAGAAATGACGAGAGGAACACATGAGAAGTAAATCACAACGTGGTAGCAGAGAGATCAGCCAGAAATGACAAATAAGAAAACGTAAGAAGTAATTCACAACGTGGCAGCAGAGAGATCAGCCAGAAATGACTAGAGGAACACATGAGAAGTAAATCACAACGTGGCAGCAGAGAGATCAGCCAGAAATGACAGGAAGAAAACATGAGAAGTAAATCACAACGTGGCAGCAGAGAGATCAGCCAGTAATGATAAGAACAAAACGTTAGAAGTAAATCACAATGTGGCAGCAGAGAGATCAGCCAGAAATGATAAGAACAAAACGTTAGAAGTAAATCAAAACATGGCAGCAGAGATCAGCCAGAAATGACAAGTAGAAAACGTGAGAAGTAATTCACAACGTGGCAGCAGAGAGATCACCCAGAAACGACAAGTAGAAAACATGAGAAGTAAATCACAACGTGGCAGCAGAGAGATCAGCCAGAAATAACAGGAAGAAAACATGAGAAGTAAATCACAACGTGGCAGCAGAGAGATCAGCCGGAAATGACAAGAACAAAACGTGAGAAGTAAATCACAACGTGGCAGCAGAGAGATCAGCCAGAAATGATAAGAACAAAACGTTAGAAGTAAATCACAACGTGGCAGCAGAGAGATCAGCCAGAAATGATAAGAACAAAACGTGAGAAGTAAATCACAACGTGGCAGCAGAGAGATCAGCCAGAAATGACAAGTAGAAAACGTGAGAAGTAAATCACAACATGGCAGCAGAGAGATCTGCCAGAAACGACAAGTAGAAAACATGAGAAGTAAATCACAACGTGGCAGCAGAGATATCAGCCAGAAATGACAGGAAGAAAACATGAGAAGTAAATCACAACGTGGCAGCAGAGAGATCAGCCGGAAATGACAAGAACAAAACGTGAGAAGTAAATCAAAACATTGCAGCAGAGAGATCAGCCAGAAATGATAAGAACAAAACATGAGAAGTAAATCACAACGTGGCAGCAGAGAGATCAGCCAGAAATGATAAGAACAAAACGTTAGAAGTAAATAACAACGTGGCAGCAGAGAGATCAGCTAGAAATGATAAGAACAAAACGTAGGAAGTAAATCACAACATGGCAGCAGAGAGATCACCCAGAAACGACAAGTAGAAAACATGAGAAGTAAATCACAACGTGGCAGCAGAGATATCAGCCAGAAATGACAGGAAGAAAACGTGAGAAGTAAATCACAACGTGGCAGCAGAGAGATCAGCCAGAAATGATAAGAACGAAACGTTAGAAGTAAATCACAACGTGGCAGCAGAGAGATCAGCCAGACATGATAAGAACAAAACGTTAGAAGTAAATCACAACGTGGCAGCAGAGAGATCAGCCAGAAATGACAAGTAGAAAACTTGAGAAGTAATTCACAACGTGGCAGCAGAGAGATCACCCAGAAAAGACAAGTAGAAAACATGATAAGTAAATCACAACGTGGCAGCAGAGATATCAGCCAGAAATGACAAGAACAAAACGTGAGAAGTAAATCACAACGTGGCAGCAGAGAGATCAGCCGGAAATGACAAGAACAAAACGTGAGAAGTAAATCAAAACATTGCAGCAGAGAGATCAGCCAGAAATGATAAGAACAAAACGTTAGAAGTAAATCACAACGTGGCAGCAGAGAGATCAGCCAGAAATGATAAGAACAAAACGTGAGAAGGAAATCACAACTTGGCAGCAGAGAGATCACCCAGAAACGACAAGTAGAAAACATGAGAAGTAAATCACAACGTGGCAGCAGAGATCAGCCAGAAATGACGAGAGGAACACATGAGAAGTAAATCACAACGTGGTAGCAGAGAGATCAGCCAGAAATGACAAATAAGAAAACGTAAGAAGTAATTCACAACGTGGCAGCAGAGAGATCAGCCAGAAATGACTAGAGGAACACATGAGAAGTAAATCACAACGTGGCAGCAGAGGGATCAGCCAGAAATGACAGGAAGAAAACATGAGAAGTAAATCACAACGTGGCAGCAGAGAGATCAGCCAGTAATGATAAGAACAAAACGTTAGAAGTAAATCACAATGTGGCAGCAGAGAGATCAGCCAGAAATGATAAGAACAAAACGTTAGAAGTAAATCAAAACATGGCAGCAGAGATCAGCCAGAAATGACAAGTAGAAAACGTGAGAAGTAATTCACAACGTGGCAGCAGAGAGATCACCCAGAAACGACAAGTAGAAAACATGAGAAGTAATTCACAACGTGGCAGCAGAGAGATCACCCGGAAAAGACAAGTAGAAAACATGATAAGTAAGTCACAACGTGGCAGCAGAGATATCAGCCAGAAATGACAAGAACAAAACGTGAGAAGTAAATCACAACGTGGCAGCAGAGAGATCAGCCGGAAATGACAAGAACAAAACGTGAGAAGTAAATCAAAACATTGCAGCAGAGAGATCAGCCAGAAATGATAAGAACAAAACATGAGAAGTAAATCACAACGTGGCAGCAGAGAGATCAGCCAGAAATGATAAGAACAAAACGTTAGAAGTAAATCACAACGTGGCAGCAGAGAGATCAGCCAGAAATGATAAGAACAAAACGTGAGAAGGAAATCACAACTTGGCAGCAGAGAGATCACCCAGAAACGACAAGTAGAAAACATGAGAAGTAAATCACAACGTGGCAGCAGAGATCAGCCAGAAATGACGAGAGGAACACATGAGAAGTAAATCACAACGTGGTAGCAGAGAGATCAGCCAGAAATGACAAATAAGAAAACGTAAGAAGTAATTCACAACGTGGCAGCAGAGAGATCAGCCAGAAATGACTAGAGGAACACATGAGAAGTAAATCACAACGTGGCAGCAGAGAGATCAGCCAGAAATGACAGGAAGAAAACATGAGAAGTAAATCACAACGTGGCAGCAGAGAGATCAGCCAGTAATGATAAGAACAAAACGTTAGAAGTAAATCACAATGTGGCAGCAGAGAGATCAGCCAGAAATGATAAGAACAAAACGTTAGAAGTAAATCAAAACATGGCAGCAGAGATCAGCCAGAAATGACAAGTAGAAAACGTGAGAAGTAATTCACAACGTGGCAGCAGAGAGATCACCCAGAAACGACAAGTAGAAAACATGAGAAGTAAATCACAACGTGGCAGCAGAGAGATCAGCCAGAAATAACAGGAAGAAAACATGAGAAGTAAATCACAACGTGGCAGCAGAGAGATCAGCCGGAAATGACAAGAACAAAACGTGAGAAGTAAATCACAACGTGGCAGCAGAGAGATCAGCCAGAAATGATAAGAACAAAACGTTAGAAGTAAATCACAACGTGGCAGCAGAGAGATCAGCCAGAAATGATAAGAACAAAACGTGAGAAGTAAATCACAACGTGGCAGCAGAGAGATCAGCCAGAAATGACAAGTAGAAAACGTGAGAAGTAAATCACAACATGGCAGCAGAGAGATCTGCCAGAAACGACAAGTAGAAAACATGAGAAGTAAATCACAACGTGGCAGCAGAGATATCAGCCAGAAATGACAGGAAGAAAACATAAGAAGTAAATCACAACGTGGCAGCAGAGAGATCAGCCGGAAATGACAAGAACAAAACGTGAGAAGTAAATCAAAACATTGCAGCAGAGAGATCAGCCAGAAATGATAAGAACAAAACATGAGAAGTAAATCACAACGTGGCAGCAGAGAGATCAGCCAGAAATGATAAGAACAAAACGTTAGAAGTAAATAAAAACGTGGCAGCAGAGAGATCAGCTAGAAATGATAAGAACAAAACGTAGGAAGTAAATCACAACATGGCAGCAGAGAGATCACCCAGAAACGACAAGTAGAAAACATGAGAAGTAAATCACAACGTGGCAGCAGAGATATCAGCCAGAAATGACAGGAAGAAAACGTGAGAAGTAAATCACAACGTGGCAGCAGAGAGATCAGCCAGAAATGATAAGAACGAAACGTTAGAAGTAAATCACAACGTGGCAGCAGAGAGATCAGCCAGACATGATAAGAACAAAACGTTCGAAGTAAATCACAACGTGGCAGCAGAGAGATCAGCCAGAAATGACAAGTAGAAAACTTGAGAAGTAATTCACAACGTGGCAGCAGAGAGATCACCCAGAAAAGACAAGTAGAAAACATGATAAGTAAATCACAACGTGGCAGCAGAGATATCAGCCAGAAATGACAAGAACAAAACGTGAGAAGTAAATCACAACGTGGCAGCAGAGAGATCAGCCGGAAATGACAAGAACAAAACGTGAGAAGTAAATCAAAACATTGCAGCAGAGAGATCAGCCAGAAATGATAAGAACAAAACATGAGAAGTAAATCACAACGTGGCAGCAGAGAGATCAGCCAGAAATGATAAGAACAAAACGTTAGAAGTAAATCACAACGTGGCAGCAGAGAGATCAGCCAGAAATGATAAGAACAAAACGTGAGAAGGAAATCACAACTTGGCAGCAGAGAGATCACCCAGAAACGACAAGTAGAAAACATGAGAAGTAAATCACAACGTGGCAGCAGAGATCAGCCAGAAATGACGAGAGGAACACATGAGAAGTAAATCACAACGTGGTAGCAGAGAGATCAGCCAGAAATGACAAATAAGAAAACGTAAGAAGTAATTCACAACGTGGCAGCAGAGAGATCAGCCAGAAATGACTAGAGGAACACATGAGAAGTAAATCACAACGTGGCAGCAGAGAGATCAGCCAGAAATGACAGGAAGAAAACATGAGAAGTAAATCACAACGTGGCAGCAGAGAGATCAGCCAGTAATGATAAGAACAAAACGTTAGAAGTAAATCACAATGTGGCAGCAGAGAGATCAGCCAGAAATGATAAGAACAAAACGTTAGAAGTAAATCAAAACATGGCAGCAGAGATCAGCCAGAAATGACAAGTAGAAAACGTGAGAAGTAATTCACAACGTGGCAGCAGAGAGATCACCCAGAAACGACAAGTAGAAAACATGAGAAGTAAATCACAACGTGGCAGCAGAGAGATCAGCCAGAAATAACAGGAAGAAAACATGAGAAGTAATTCACAACGTGGCAGCAGAGAGATCACCCGGAAAAGACAAGTAGAAAACATGATAAGTAAATCACAACGTGGCAGCAGAGATATCAGCCAGAAATGACAAGAACAAAACGTGAGAAGTAAATCACAACGTGGCAGCAGAGAGATCAGCCGGAAATGACAAGAACAAAACGTGAGAAGTAAATCAAAACATTGCAGCAGAGAGATCAGCCAGAAATGATAAGAACAAAACATGAGAAGTAAATCACAACGTGGCAGCAGAGAGATCAGCCAGAAATGATAAGAACAAAACGTTAGAAGTAAATCACAACGTGGCAGCAGAGAGATCAGCCAGAAATGATAAGAACAAAACGTGAGAAGGAAATCACAACTTGGCAGCAGAGAGATCACCCAGAAACGACAAGTAGAAAACATGAGAAGTAAATCACAACGTGGCAGCAGAGATCAGCCAGAAATGACGAGAGGAACACATGAGAAGTAAATCACAACGTGGTAGCAGAGAGATCAGCCA
Organism: Lampris megalopsis; assembly: GCA_022114975.2. Lineage (NCBI taxonomy): Eukaryota > Metazoa > Chordata > Actinopteri > Lampriformes > Lampridae > Lampris > Lampris megalopsis. The sequence continues at coordinate 1,298,892 of JAJHIY020000614.1, forward strand.
GAAATGACAAATAAGAAAACGTAAGAAGTAATTCACAACGTGGCAGCAGAGAGATCAGCCAGAAATGACTAGAGGAACACATGAGAAGTAAATCACAACGTGGCAGCAGAGAGATCAGCCAGAAATGACAGGAAGAAAACATGAGAAGTAAATCACAACGTGGCAGCAGAGAGATCAGCCAGTAATGATAAGAACAAAACGTTAGAAGTAAATCACAATGTGGCAGCAGAGAGATCAGCCAGAAATGATAAGAACAAAACGTTAGAAGTAAATCAAAACATGGCAGCAGAGATCAGCCAGAAATGACAAGTAGAAAACGTGAGAAGTAATTCACAACGTGGCAGCAGAGAGATCACCCAGAAACGACAAGTAGAAAACATGAGAAGTAAATCACAACGTGGCAGCAGAGAGATCAGCCAGAAATAACAGGAAGAAAACATGAGAAGTAAATCACAACGTGGCAGCAGAGAGATCAGCCGGAAATGACAAGAACAAAACGTGAGAAGTAAATCAAAACATGGCAGCAGAGAGATCAGCCAGAAATTATAAGAACAAAACGTGAGAAGTAAATCACAACGTGGCAGCAGAGAGATCAGCCAGAAATGACAAATAGAAAACGTAAGAAGCAATTCACAACGTGGCAGCAGAGAGATCAGCCAGAAATGACTAGAGGAACACATGAGAAGTAAATCACAACGTGGCAGCAGAGAGATCAGCCGGAAATGACAAGAACAAAACGTGAGAAGTAAATCAAAACATTGCAGCAGAGAGATCAGCCAGAAATGATAAGAACAAAACATGAGAAGTAAATCACAACGTGGCAGCAGAGAGATCAGCCAGAAATGATAAGAACAAAACGTTAGAAGTAAATCACAACGTGGCAGCAGAGAGATCAGCCAGAAATGATAAGAACAAAACGTAGGAAGTAAATCACAACATGGCAGCAGAGAGATCACCCAGAAACGACAAGTAGAAAACATGAGAAGTAAATCACAACGTGGCAGCAGAGATATCAGCCAGAAATGACAGGAAGAAAACGTGAGAAGTAAATCACAACGTGGCAGCAGAGAGATCAGCCAGAAATGACAAATAAGAAAACGTAATAAGTAATTCACAACGTGGCAGCAGAGAGATCAGCCAGAAATGACTAGAGGAACACATGAGAAGTAAATCACAACGTGGCAGCAGAGAGATCAGCCAGAAATGACAGGAAGAAAACATGAGAAGTAAATCACAACGTGGCAGCAGAGAGATCAGCCAGTAATGATAAGAACAAAACGTTAGAAGTAAATCACAACGTGGCAGCAGAGAGATCAGCCAGAAATGATAAGAACAAAACGTTAGAAGTAAATCAAAACATGGCAGCAGAGATCAGCCAGAAATGACAAGTAGAAAACGTGAGAAGTAATTCACAACGTGGCAGCAGAGAGATCACCCAGAAACGACAAGTAGAAAACATGAGAAGTAAATCACAACGTGGCAGCAGAGAGATCAGCCAGAAATAACAGGAAGAAAACATGAGAAGTAAATCACAACGTGGCAGCAGAGAGATCAGCCGGAAATGACAAGAACAAAACGTGAGAAGTAAATCAAAACATGGCAGCAGAGAGATCAGCCAGAAATTATAAGAACAAAACGTGAGAAGTAAATCACAACGTGGCAGCAGAGAGATCAGCCAGAAATGACAAATAGAAAACGTAAGAAGCAATTCACAACGTGACAGCAGAGAGATCAGGCAGAAATGACTAGAGGAACACATGAGAAGTAAATCACAACGTGGCAGCAGAGAGATCAGCCGGAAATGACAAGAACAAAACGTGAGAAGTAAATCAAAACATTGCAGCAGAGAGATCAGCCAGAAATGATAAGAACAAAACATGAGAAGTAAATCACAACGTGGCAGCAGAGAGATCAGCCAGAAATAATAAGAACAAAACGTTAGAAGTAAATCACAACGTGGCAGCAGAGAGATCAGCCAGAAATGATAAGAACAAAACGTAGGAAGTAAATCACAACATGGCAGCGGAGAGATCACCCAGAAACGACAAGTAGAAAACATGAGAAGTAAATCACAACGTGGCAGCAGAGATATCAGCCAGAAATGACAGGAAGAAAACGTGAGAAGTAAATCACAACGTGGCAGCAGAGAGATCAGCCAGAAATGATAAGAACGAAACGTTAGAAGTAAATCACAACGTGGCAGCAGAGAGATCAGCCAGAAATGATAAGAACAAAACGTTAGAAGTAAATCACAACGTGGCAGCAGAGAGATCACCCAGAAACGACAAGTAGAAAACATGAGAAGTAAATCACAACGTGGCAGCAGAGAGATCAGCCAGAAATGACAAGAACAAAACGTGAGAAGTAAATCACAACATGGCAGCAGAGAGATCAGCCAGAAATGATAAGAACAAAACATGAGAAGTAAATCACAATGTGGCAGCAGAGATCAGCCAGAAATGACGAGAGGAACACATGAGAAGTAAATCACAACGTGGTAGCAGAAAGATCAGCCAGAAATGACAAATAAGAAAACCTAAGAAGTAATTCACAACGTGGCAGCAGAGAGATCAGCCAGAAATGACTAGAGGAACACATGAGAAGTAAATCACAACGTGGCAGCAGAGAGATCAGCCAGAAATGACTAGAGGAACACATGAGAAGAAAATCACAACGTGGCAGCATAGAGATCAGCCAGAAATGACTAGAGGAACACATGAGAAGTAAATCACAACGTGGCAGCAGAGAGATCATCCGGAAATGACAAGAACAAAACGTGAGAAGTAAATCACAACATGGCAGCAGAGAGATCAGCCAGAAATGATAAGAACAAAACATGAGAAGTAAATCACAACGTGGCAGCAGAGAGATCAGCCGGAAATGACAAGAACAAAACGTGAGAAGTAAATCACAACGTGGCAGCAGAGAGATCAGCCAGAAATGATAAGAACAAAACGTTAGAAGTAAATCACAACGTGGCAGCAGTGAGATCAGCCAGAAATGATAAGAACAAAACGTTAGAAGTAAATCACAACGTGGCAGCAGAGAGATCAGCCAGAAATGACAAGTAGAAAACGTGAGAAGTAAATCACAACATGGCAGCAGAGAGATTAGCCAGAAACGACAAGTAGAAAACATGAGAAGTAAATCACAACGTGGCAGCAGAGATATCAGCCAGAAATGACAGGAAGAAAAATTGAGAAGTAAATCACAACGTGGCAGCAGAGAGATCAGCCGGAAATGACAAGAACAAAACGTGAGAAGTAAATCAAAACATTGCAGCAGAGAGATCAGCCAGAAATGATAAGAACAAAACATGAGAAGTAAATCACAATGTGGCAGCAGAGATCAGCCAGAAATGACGAGAGGAACACATGAGAAGTAAATCACAACGTGGTAGCAGAGAGATCAGCCAGACATTATAAGAACAATACGTGAGAAGTAAATCAAAACGTGGCAGCAGAGAGATCAGCCAGAAACGACAAGTAGAAAACATGAGAAGTGAATCACAACGTGGCAGCAGAGATATCAGCCAGAAATGACAGGAAGAAAACGTGAGAAGTAAATCACAACGTGGCAGCAGAGAGATCAGCCAGAAATGATAAGAACGAAACGTTAGAAGTAAATCACAACGTGGCAGCAGAGAGATCAGCCAGAAATGATAAGAACAAAACGTTAGAAGTAAATCACAACGTGGAAGCAGAGAGATCACCCAGAAACGACAAGTAGAAAACATGAGAAGTAAATCACAACGTGGCAGCAGAGAGATCAGCCAGAAATGACAACAACAAAACGTGAGAAGTAAATCACAACATGGCAGCAGAGAGATCAGCCAGAAATGATAAGAACAAAACATGAGAAGTAAATCACAACGTGGCAGCAGAGATCAGCCAGAAATGACGAGAGGAACACATGAGAAGTAAATCACAACGTGGTAGCAGAAAGATCAGCCAGAAATGACAAATAAGAAAACCTAAGAAGTAATTCACAACGTGGCAGCAGAGAGATCAGCCAGAAATGACTAGAGGAACACATGAGAAGTAAATCACAACGTGGCAGCAGAGAGATCAGCCAGAAATGACTAGAGGAACACATGAGAAGAAAATCACAACGTGGCAGCATAGAGATCAGCCAGAAATGACTAGAGGAACACATGAGAAGTAAATCACAACGTGGCAGCAGAGAGATCATCCGGAAATGACAAGAACAAAACGTGAGAAGTAAATCACAACGTGGCAGCAGAGAGATCAGCCAGAAATTATAAGAACAAAACGTGAGAAGTAAATCACAACGTGGCAGCAGAGAGATCAGCCAGAAATGACAAATAGAAAACGTAAGAAGTAATTCACAACGTGGCAGCAGAGAGATCAGCCAGAAATGACTAGAGGAACACATGAGAAGTAAATCACAACGTGGCAGTAGAGAGATCAGCCAGAAATGACAAGAAAAAAACATGAGAAGTAAATCACAACGTGGCAGCAGAGAGATCAGCCAGAAATGATAAGAACAAAACGTTAGAAGTAAATCACAACGTGGCAGCAGAGAGATCAGCCAGAAATGATAAGAACAAAACGTTAGAAGTAAATCACAACGTGGCAGCAGAGAGATCAGCCAGAAATGATAAGAACAAAACGTTAGAAGTAAATCACAACGTGGCAGCAGAGAGATCAGCCAGAAATGATAAGAACAAAACGTGAGAAGTAAATCGCAACATGGAAGCAGAGAGATCACCCAGAAACGACAAGTAGAAAACATGAGAAGTAAATCACAACGTGGCAGCAGAGATATCAGCCAGAAATGACAGGAAGAAAACGTGAGAAGTAAATCACAACGTGGCAGCAGAGAGATCAGCCGGAAATGACAAGAACAAAACGTGAGAAGTAAATCACAACGTGGCAGCAGAGAGATCAGCCAGAAATGATAAGAACAAAACGTTAGAAGTAAATCACAACGTGGCAGCAGTGAGATCAGCCAGAAATGATAAGAACAAAACGTTAGAAGTAAATCACAACGTGGCAGCAGAGAGATCAGCCAGAAATGACAAGTAGAAAACGTGAGAAGTAAATCACAACATGGCAGCAGAGAGATCAGCCAGAAACGACAAGTAGAAAACATGAGAAGTAAATCACAACGTGGCAGCAGAGATATCAGCCAGAAATGACAGGAAGAAAACATGAGAAGTAAATCACAACGTGGCAGCAGAGAGATCAGCCGGAAATGACAAGAACAAAACGTGAGAAGTAAATCAAAACATTGCAGCAGAGAGATCAGCCAGAAATGATAAGAACAAAACATGAGAAGTAAATCACAATGTGGCAGCAGAGATCAGCCAGAAATGACGAGAGGAACACATGAGAAGTAAATCACAACGTGGTAGCAGAGAGATCAGCCAGACATTATAAGAACAATACGTGAGAAGTAAATCAAAACGTGGCAGCAGAGAGATCAGCCAGAAACGACAAGTAGAAAACATGAGAAGTGAATCACAACGTGGCAGCAGAGATATCAGCCAGAAATGACAGGAAGAAAACGTGAGAAGTAAATCACAACGTGGCAGCAGAGAGATCAGCCAGAAATGATAAGAACGAAACGTTAGAAGTAAATCACAACGTGGCAGCAGAGAGATCAGCCAGAAATGATAAGAACAAAACGTTAGAAGTAAATCACAACGTGGCAGCAGAGAGATCACCCAGAAACGACAAGTAGAAAACATGAGAAGTAAATCACAACGTGGCAGCAGAGAGATCAGCCAGAAATGACAACAACAAAACGTGAGAAGTAAATCACAACATGGCAGCAGAGAGATCAGCCAGAAATGATAAGAACAAAACATGAGAAGTAAATCACAATGTGGCAGCAGAGATCAGCCAGAAATGACGAGAGGAACACATGAGAAGTAAATCACAACGTGGTAGCAGAAAGCTCAGCCAGAAATGACAAATAAGAAAACCTAAGAAGTAATTCACAACGTGGCAGCAGAGAGATCAGCCAGAAATGACTAGAGGAACACATGAGAAGTAAATCACAACGTGGCAGCAGAGAGATCAGCCAGAAATGACTAGAGGAACACATGAGAAGAAAATCACAACGTGGCAGCATAGAGATCAGCCAGAAATGACTAGAGGAACACATGAGAAGTAAATCACAACGTGGCAGCAGAGAGATCATCCGGAAATGACAAGAACAAAACGTGAGAAGTAAATCACAACGTGGCAGCAGAGAGATCAGCCAGAAATTATAAGAACAAAACGTGAGAAGTAAATCACAACGTGGCAGCAGAGAGATCAGCCAGAAATGACAAATAGAAAACGTAAGAAGTAATTCACAACGTGGCAGCAGAGAGATCAGCCAGAAATGACTAGAGGAACACATGAGAAGTAAATCACAACGTGGCAGTAGAGAGATCAGCCAGAAATGACAAGAAAAAAACATGAGAAGTAAATCACAACGTGGCAGCAGAGAGATCAGCCAGAAATGATAAGAACAAAACGTTAGAAGTAAATCACAACGTGGCAGCAGAGAGATCAGCCAGAAATGATAAGAACAAAACGTTAGAAGTAAATCACAACGTGGCAGCAGAGAGATCAGCCAGAAATGACAAGTAGAAAACGTGAGAAGTAAATCACAACATGGCAGCAGAGAGATCACCCAGAAACGACAAGTAGAAAACATGAGAAGTAAATCACAACGTGGCAGCAGAGATATCAGCCAGAAATGACAGGAAGAAAACATGAGAAGTAAATCACAACGTGGCAGCAGAGAGATCAGCCGGAAATGACAAGAACAAAACGTGAGAAGTAAATCAAAACATTGTCAGCAGAGAGATCAGCCAGAAATGATAAGAACAAAACATGAGAAGTAAATCACAACGTGGCAGCAGAGAGATCAGCCAGAAATGATAAGAACAAAACGTGAGAAGTAAATCACAACATGGAAGCAGAGAGATCACCCAGAAACGACAAGTAGAAAACATGAGAAGTAAATCACAACGTGGCAGCAGAGATATCAGCCAGAAATGATAAGAACAAAACGTTAGAAGTAAATCACAACGTGGCAGCAGAGAGATCAGCCAGAAATGACAAGTAGAAAACGTGAGAAGTAAATCACAACATGGCAGCAGAGAGATCAGCCAGAAACGACAAGTAGAAAACATGAGAAGTAAATCACAACGTGGCAGCAGAGATATCAGCCAGAAATGACAGGAAGAAAACATGAGAAGTAAATCACAACGTGGCAGCAGAGAGATCAGCCGGAAATGACAAGAACAAAACGTGAGAAGTAAATCAAAACATTGCAGCAGAGAGATCAGCCAGAAATGATAAGAACAAAACATGATAAGTAAATCACAACGTGGCAGCAGAGAGATCAGCCAGAAATGATAAGAACAAAACGTTAGAAGTAAATAACAACGTGGCAGCAGAGAGATCAGCTAGAAATGATGAGAACAAAACGTAGGAAGTAAATCACAACATGGCAGCAGAGAGATCACTCAGAAACGACAAGTAGAAAACATGAGAAGTAAATCACAACGTGGCAGCAGAGATATCAGCCAGAAATGACAGGAAGAAAACGTGAGAAGTAAATCACAACGTGGCAGCAGAGAGATCAGCCAGAAATGATAAGAACGAAACGTTAGAAGTAAATCACAACGTGGCAGCAGAGAGATCAGCCAGAAATGATAAGAACAAAACGTTAGAAGTAAATCACAACGTGGCAGCAGAGAGATCAGCCAGAAATGACAAGTAGAAAACTTGAGAAGTAATTCACAACGTGGCAGCAGAGAGATCACCCAGAAAAGACAAGTAGAAAACATGATAAGTAAATCACAACGTGGCAGCAGAGATATCAGCCAGAAATGACAAGAACAAAACGTGAGAAGTAAATCACAACGTGGCAGCAGAGAGATCAGCCGGAAATGACAAGAACAAAACGTGAGAAGTAAATCAAAACATTGCAGCAGAGAGATCAGCCAGAAATGATAAGAACAAAACATGAGAAGTAAATCACAACGTGGCAGCAGAGAGATCAGCCAGAAATGATAAGAACAAAACGTTAGAAGTAAATCACAACGTGGCAGCAGAGAGATCAGCCAGAAATGATAAGAACAAAACGTGAGAAGTAAATCACAACATGGAAGCAGAGAGATCACCCAGAAACGACAAGTAGAAAACATGAGAAGTAAATCACAACGTGGCAGCAGAGATATCAGCCAGAAATGACAGGAAGAAAACGTGAGAAGTAAATCACAACGTGGCAGCAGAGAGATCAGCCGGAAATGACAAGAACAAAACGTGAGAAGTAAATCACAACGTGGCAGCAGAGAGATCAGCCAGAAATGATAAGAACAAAACGTTAGAAGTAAATCACAACGTGGCAGCAGTGAGATCAGCCAGAAATGATAAGAACAAAACGTGAGAAGTAAATCACAACGTGGCAGCAGAGAGATCAGCCAGAAATGACAAGTAGAAAACGTGAGAAGTAAATCACAACATGGCAGCAGAGAGATCAGCCAGAAACGACAAGTTGAAAACATGAGAAGTAAATCACAACGTGGCAGCAGAGATATCAGCCAGAAATGACAGGAAGAAAACATGAGAAGTAAATCACAACGTGGCAGCAGAGAGATCAGCCGGAAATGACAAGAACAAAACGTGAGAAGTAAATCAAAACATTGCAGCAGAGAGATCAGCCAGAAATGATAAGAACAAAACATGAGAAGTAAATCACAATGTGGCAGCAGAGATCAGCCAGAAATGACGAGAGGAACACATGAGAAGTAAATCACAACGTGGTAGCAGAGAGATCAGCCAGACATTATAAGAACAATACGTGAGAAGTAAATCAAAACGTGGCAGCAGAGAGATCAGCCAGAAACGACAAGTAGAAAACATGAGAAGTGAATCACAACGTGGCAGCAGAGAGATCAGCCAGAAATGACAGGAAGAAAACATGAGAAGTAAATCACAACGTGGCAGCAGAGAGATCAGCCGGAAATGACAAGAACAAAACGTGAGAAGTAAATCAAAACATGGCAGCAGAGAGATCAGCCAGAAATTATAAGAACAAAACGTGAGAAGTAAATCACAACGTGGCAGCAGAGAGATCAGCCGGAAATGACAAGAACAAAACGTGAGAAGTAAATCAAAACGTGGCAGCAGAGAGATCAGCCAGAAATGACAAATATAAAACGTAAGAAGTAATTCACAACGTGGCAGCAGAGAGATCAGCCAGAAATGACTAGAGGAACACATGAGAAGTAAATCACAACGTGGCAGCAGAGAGATCAGCCAGAAATGACTAGAGGAACACATGAGAAGTAAATCACAACGTGGCAGCAGAGAGATCAGCCGGAAATGACAAGAACAAAACGTGAGAAGTAAATCAAAACGTGGCAGCAGAGAGATCAGCCAGAAATGACAAATATAAAACGTAAGAAGTAATTCACAACGTGGCAGCAGAGAGATCAGCCAGAAATGACTAGAGGAACACATGAGAAGTAAATCACAACGTGGCAGCAGAGAGATCAGCCAGAAATGACAAGAAAAAACATGAGAAGTAAATCACAACGTGGCAGCAGAGAGATCAGGCAGAAATGACTAGAGGAAAACATGACAAGTAAATCACAACGTGGCAGCAGAGAGATCAGCCAGAAATGACAAGTAGAAAACGTGAGAAGTAATTCACAACGTCGCAGCAGAGAGATCACCCAGAAACGACAAGTAGAAAACATGAGAAGTAAATCACAACGTGGCAGCAGAGATATCAGCCAGAAATGATAAGAAGAAAACGTGAGAAGTAAATCACAACGTGGCAGCAGAGAGATCAGCCGGAAATGACAAGAACAAAACGTGAGAAGTAAATCACAACGTGGCAGCAGAGAGATCAGCCAGAAATGATAAGAACAAAACGTTAGAAGTAAATCACAACGTGGCAGCAGTGAGATCAGCCAGAAATGATAAGAACAAAACGTGAGAAGTAAATCACAACGTGGCAGCAGTGAGATCAGCCAGAAATGATAAGAACAAAACGTGAGAAGTAAATCACAACGTGGCAGCAGAGAGATCAGCCAGAAATGACAAGTAGAAAACGTGAGAAGTAAATCACAACATGGCAGCAGAGAGATCAGCCAGAAACGACAAGTTGAAAACATGAGAAGTAAATCACAACGTGGCATCAGAGATATCAGCCAGAAATGACAGGAAGAAAAATTGAGAAGTAAATCACAACGTGGCAGCAGAGAGATCAGCCGGAAATGACAAGAACAAAACGTGAGAAGTAAATCAAAACATTGCAGCAGAGAGATCAGCCAGAAATGATAAGAACAAAACATGAGAAGTAAATCACAATGTGGCAGCAGAGATCAGCCAGAAATGACGAGAGGAACACATGAGAAGTAAATCACAACGTGGTAGCAGAGAGATCAGCCAGACATTATAAGAACAATACGTGAGAAGTAAATCAAAACGTGGCAGCAGAGAGATCAGCCAGAAACGACAAGTAGAAAACATGAGAAGTGAATCACAACGTGGCAGCAGAGAGATCAGCCAGAAATGACAGGAAGAAAACATGAGAAGTAAATCACAACGTGGCAGCAGAGAGATCAGCCGGAAATGACAAGAACAAAACGTGAGAAGTAAATCAAAACATGGCAGCAGAGAGATCAGCCAGAAATTATAAGAACAAAACGTGAGAAGTAAATCACAACGTGGCAGCAGAGAGATCAGCCGGAAATGACAAGAACAAAACGTGAGAAGTAAATCAAAACGTGGCAGCAGAGAGATCAGCCAGAAATGACAAATATAAAACGTAAGAAGTAATTCACAACGTGGCAGCAGAGAGATCAGCCAGAAATGACTAGAGGAACACATGAGAAGTAAATCACAACGTGGCAGCAGAGAGATCAGCCAGAAATGACTAGAGGAACACATGAGAAGTAAATCACAACGTGGCAGCAGAGAGATCAGCCGGAAATGACAAGAACAAAACGTGAGAAGTAAATCAAAACGTGGCAGCAGAGAGATCAGCCAGAAATGACAAATATAAAACGTAAGAAGTAATTCACAACGTGGCAGCAGAGAGATCAGCCAGAAATGACTAGAGGAACACATGAGAAGTAAATCACAACGTGGCAGCAGAGAGATCAGCCAGAAATGACAAGAAAAAACATGAGAAGTAAATCACAACGTGGCAGCAGAGAGATCAGGCAGAAATGACTAGAGGAAAACATGACAAGTAAATCACAACGTGGCAGCAGAGAGATCAGCCAGAAATGACAAGTAGAAAACGTGAGAAGTAATTCACAACGTCGCAGCAGAGAGATCACCCAGAAACGACAAGTAGAAAACATGAGAAGTAAATCACAACGTGGCAGCAGAGATATCAGCCAGAAATGACAGGAAGAAAACGTGAGAAGTAAATCACAACGTGGCAGCAGAGAGATCAGCCGGAAATGACAAGAACAAAACGTGAGAAGTAAATCACAACGTGGCATCAGAGATATCAGCCAGAAATGACAGGAAGAAAAATTGAGAAGTAAATCACAACGTGGCAGCAGTGAGATCAGCCAGAAATGATAAGAACAAAACGTGAGAAGTAAATCACAACGTGGCAGCAGTGAGATCAGCCAGAAATGATAAGAACAAAACGTGAGAAGTAAATCACAACGTGGCAGCAGAGAGATCAGCCAGAAATGACAAGTAGAAAACGTGAGAAGTAAATCACAACATGGCAGCAGAGAGATCAGCCAGAAACGACAAGTTGAAAACATGAGAAGTAAATCACAACGTGGCATCAGAGATATCAGCCAGAAATGACAGGAAGAAAAATTGAGAAGTAAATCACAACGTGGCAGCAGAGAGATCAGCCGGAAATGACAAGAACAAAACGTGAGAAGTAAATCAAAACATTGCAGCAGAGAGATCAGCCAGAAATGATAAGAACAAAACATGAGAAGTAAATCACAATGTGGCAGCAGAGATCAGCCAGAAATGACGAGAGGAACACATGAGAAGTAAATCACAACGTGGTAGCAGAGAGATCAGCCAGACATTATAAGAACAATACGTGAGAAGTAAATCAAAACGTGGCAGCAGAGAGATCAGCCAGAAACGACAAGTAGAAAACATGAGAAGTGAATCACAACGTGGCAGCAGAGAGATCAGCCAGAAATGACAGGAAGAAAACATGAGAAGTAAATCACAACGTGGCAGCAGAGAGATCAGCCGGAAATGACAAGAACAAAACGTGAGAAGTAAATCAAAACATGGCAGCAGAGAGATCAGCCAGAAATTATAAGAACAAAACGTGAGAAGTAAATCACAACGTGGCAGCAGAGAGATCAGCCGGAAATGACAAGAACAAAACGTGAGAAGTAAATCAAAACGTGGCAGCAGAGAGATCAGCCAGAAATGACAAATATAAAACGTAAGAAGTAATTCACAACGTGGCAGCAGAGAGATCAGCCAGAAATGACTAGAGGAACACATGAGAAGTAAATCACAACGTGGCAGCAGAGAGATCAGCCAGAAATGACTAGAGGAACACATGAGAAGTAAATCACAACGTGGCAGCAGAGAGATCAGCCGGAAATGACAAGAACAAAACGTGAGAAGTAAATCAAAACGTGGCAGCAGAGAGATCAGCCAGAAATGACAAATATAAAACGTAAGAAGTAATTCACAACGTGGCAGCAGAGAGATCAGCCAGAAATGACTAGAGGAACACATGAGAAGTAAATCACAACGTGGCAGCAGAGAGATCAGCCAGAAATGACAAGAAAAAACATGAGAAGTAAATCACAACGTGGCAGCAGAGAGATCAGGCAGAAATGACTAGAGGAAAACATGACAAGTAAATCACAACGTGGCAGCAGAGAGATCAGCCAGAAATGACAAGTAGAAAACGTGAGAAGTAATTCACAACGTCGCAGCAGAGAGATCACCCAGAAACGACAAGTAGAAAACATGAGAAGTAAATCACAACGTGGCAGCAGAGATATCAGCCAGAAATGACAGGAAGAAAACGTGAGAAGTAAATCACAACGTGGCAGCAGAGAGATCAGCCGGAAATGACAAGAACAAAACGTGAGAAGTAAATCACAACGTGGCAGCAGAGAGATCAGCCAGAAATGATAAGAACAAAACGTTAGAAGTAAATCACAACGTGGCAGCAGTGAGATCAGCCAGAAATGATAAGAACAAAACGTGAGAAGTAAATCACAACGTGGCAGCAGTGAGATCAGCCAGAAATGATAAGAACAAAACGTGAGAAGTAAATCACAACGTGGCAGCAGAGAGATCAGCCAGAAATGACAAGTAGAAAACGTGAGAAGTAAATCACAACATGGCAGCAGAGAGATCAGCCAGAAACGACAAGTTGAAAACATGAGAAGTAAATCACAACGTGGCATCAGAGATATCAGCCAGAAATGACAGGAAGAAAAATTGAGAAGTAAATCACAACGTGGCAGCAGAGAGATCAGCCGGAAATGACAAGAACAAAACGTGAGAAGTAAATCAAAACATTGCAGCAGAGAGATCAGCCAGAAATGATAAGAACAAAACATGAGAAGTAAATCACAATGTGGCAGCAGAGATCAGCCAGAAATGACGAGAGGAACACATGAGAAGTAAATCACAACGTGGTAGCAGAGAGATCAGCCAGACATTATAAGAACAATACGTGAGAAGTAAATCAAAACGTGGCAGCAGAGAGATCAGCCAGAAACGACAAGTAGAAAACATGAGAAGTGAATCACAACGTGGCAGCAGAGAGATCAGCCAGAAATGACAGGAAGAAAACATGAGAAGTAAATCACAACGTGGCAGCAGAGAGATCAGCCGGAAATGACAAGAACAAAACGTGAGAAGTAAATCAAAACATGGCAGCAGAGAGATCAGCCAGAAATTATAAGAACAAAACGTGAGAAGTAAATCACAACGTGGCAGCAGAGAGATCAGCCGGAAATGACAAGAACAAAACGTGAGAAGTAAATCAAAACGTGGCAGCAGAGAGATCAGCCAGAAATGACAAATATAAAACGTAAGAAGTAATTCACAACGTGGCAGCAGAGAGATCAGCCAGAAATGACTAGAGGAACACATGAGAAGTAAATCACAACGTGGCAGCAGAGAGATCAGCCAGAAATGACTAGAGGAACACATGAGAAGTAAATCACAACGTGGCAGCAGAGAGATCAGCCGGAAATGACAAGAACAAAACGTGAGAAGTAAATCAAAACGTGGCAGCAGAGAGATCAGCCAGAAATGACAAATATAAAACGTAAGAAGTAATTCACAACGTGGCAGCAGAGAGATCAGCCAGAAATGACTAGAGGAACACATGAGAAGTAAATCACAACGTGGCAGCAGAGAGATCAGCCAGAAATGACTAGAGGAACACATGAGAAGTAAATCACAACGTGGCAGCAGAGAGATCAGCCAGAAATGACAAGAAAAAACATGAGAAGTAAATCACAACGTGGCAGCAGAGAGATCAGGCAGAAATGACTAGAGGAAAACATGACAAGTAAATCACAACGTGGCAGCAGAGAGATCAGCCAGAAATGACAAGTAGAAAACGTGAGAAGTAATTCACAACGTCGCAGCAGAGAGATCACCCAGAAACGACAAGTAGAAAACATGAGAAGTAAATCACAACGTGGCAGCAGAGATATCAGCCAGAAATGACAGGAAGAAAACATGAGAAGTAATTCACAACGTGGCAGCAGAGAGATCAGCCGGAAATGACAAGAACAAAACGTGAGAAGTAAATCAAAACATTGCAGCAGAGAGATCAGCCAGAAATGATAAGAACAAAACATGAGAAGTAAATCACAACGTGGCAGCAGAGAGATCAGCCAGAAATGATAAGAACAAAACGTTAGAAGTAAATCACAACGTGGCAGCAGAGAGATCAGCCAGAAATGATAAGAACAAAACGTGAGAAGTAAATCACAACATGGAAGCAGAGAGATCACCTAGAAACGACAAGTAGAAAACATGAGAAGTAAATCACAACGTGGCAGCAGAGATATCAGCCAGAAATGACAGGAAGAAAACGTGAGAAGGAAATCACAACGTGGCAGCAGAGAGATCAGCCGGAAATGACAAGAACAAAACGTGAGAAGTAAATCACAACGTGGCAGCAGAGAGATCAGCCAGAAATGATAAGAACAAAACGTTAGAAGTAAATCACAACGTGGCAGCAGAGAGATCAGCCAGAAATGATAAGAACAAAACGTTAGAAGTAAATCACAACATGGCAGCAGAGAGATCAGCCAGAAACGACAAGTTGAAAACATGAGAAGTAAATCACAACGTGGCAGCAGAGATATCAGCCAGAAATGACAGGAAGAAAACATGAGAAGTAAATCACAACGTGGCAGCAGAGAGATCAGCCGGAAATGACAAGAACAAAACGTGAGAAGTAAATCAAAACATTGCAGCAGAGAGATCAGCCAGAAATGATAAGAACAAAACATGAGAAGTAAATCACAATGTGGCAGCAGAGATCAGCCAGAAATGACGAGAGGAACACATGAGAAGTAAATCACAACGTGGTAGCAGAGAGATCAGCCAGACATTATAAGAACAATACGTGAGAAGTAAATCAAAACGTGGCAGCAGAGAGATCAGCCAGAAACGACAAGTAGAAAACATGAGAAGTGAATCACAACGTGGCAGCAGAGAGATCAGCCAGAAATGACAGGAAGAAAACATGAGAAGTAAATCACAACGTGGCAGCAGAGAGATCAGCCGGAAATGACAAGAACAAAACGTGAGAAGTAAATCACAACGTGGCAGCAGAGAGATCAGCCGGAAATGACAAGAACAAAACGTGAGAAGTAAATCAAAACGTGGCAGCAGAGAGATCAGCCAGAAATGACAAATATAAAACGTAAGAAGTAATTCACAACGTGGCAGCAGAGAGATCAGCCAGAAATGACTAGAGGAACACATGAGAAGTAAATCACAACGTGGCAGCAGAGAGATCAGCCAGAAATGACTAGAGGAACACATGAGAAGTAAATCACAACGTGGCAGCAGAGAGATCAGCCGGAAATGACAAGAACAAAACGTGAGAAGTAAATCAAAACGTGGCAGCAGAGAGATCAGCCAGAAATGACAAATATAAAACGTAAGAAGTAATTCACAACGTGGCAGCAGAGAGATCAGCCAGAAATGACTAGAGGAACACATGAGAAGTAAATCACAACGTGGCAGCAGAGAGATCAGCCAGAAATGACAAGAAAAAACATGAGAAGTAAATCACAACGTGGCAGCAGAGAGATCAGGCAGAAATGACTAGAGGAAAACATGACAAGTAAATCACAACGTGGCAGCAGAGAGATCAGCCAGAAATGACAAGTAGAAAACGTGAGAAGTAATTCACAACGTCGCAACAGAGAGATCACCCAGAAACGACAAGTAGAAAACATGAGAAGTAAATCACAACGTGGCAGCAGAGAGATCAGCCAGAAATGATAAGAACAAAACATGAGAAGTAAATCACAATGTGGCAGCAGAGATCAGCCAGAAATGACGAGAGGAACACATGAGAAGTAAATCACAACGTGGTAGCAGAGAGATCAGCCAGACATTATAAGAACAATACGTGAGAAGTAAATCAAAACGTGGCAGCAGAGAGATCAGCCAGAAACGACAAGTAGAAAACATGAGAAGTGAATCACAACGTGGCAGCAGAGAGATCAGCCAGAAATGACAGGAAGAAAACATGAGAAGTAAATCACAACGTGGCAGCAGAGAGATCAGCCGGAAATGACAAGAACAAAACGTGAGAAGTAAATCACAACGTGGCAGCAGAGAGATCAGCCGGAAATGACAAGAACAAAACGTGAGAAGTAAATCAAAACGTGGCAGCAGAGAGATCAGCCAGAAATGACAAATATAAAACGTAAGAAGTAATTCACAACGTGGCAGCAGAGAGATCAGCCAGAAATGACTAGAGGAACACATGAGAAGTAAATCACAACGTGGCAGCAGAGAGATCAGCCAGAAATGACTAGAGGAACACATGAGAAGTAAATCACAACGTGGCAGCAGAGAGATCAGCCGGAAATGACAAGAACAAAACGTGAGAAGTAAATCAAAACGTGGCAGCAGAGAGATCAGCCAGAAATGACAAATATAAAACGTAAGAAGTAATTCACAACGTGGCAGCAGAGAGATCAGCCAGAAATGACTAGAGGAACACATGAGAAGTAAATCACAACGTGGCAGCAGAGAGATCAGCCAGAAATGACAAGAAAAAACATGAGAAGTAAATCACAACGTGGCAGCAGAGAGATCAGGCAGAAATGACTAGAGGAAAACATGACAAGTAAATCACAACGTGGCAGCAGAGAGATCAGCCAGAAATGACAAGTAGAAAACGTGAGAAGTAATTCACAACGTCGCAACAGAGAGATCACCCAGAAACGACAAGTAGAAAACATGAGAAGTAAATCACAACGTGGCAGCAGAGATATCAGCCAGAAATGACAGGAAGAAAACATGAGAAGTAATTCACAACGTGGCAGCAGAGAGATCAGCCGGAAATGACAAGAACAAAACGTGAGAAGTAAATCAAAACATTGCAGCAGAGAGATCAGCCAGAAATGATAAGAACAAAACATGAGAAGTAAATCACAACGTGGCAGCAGAGAGATCAGCCAGAAATGATAAGAACAAAACGTTAGAAGTAAATCACAACGTGGCAGCAGAGAGATCAGCCAGAAATGATAAGAACAAAACGTGAGAAGTAAATCACAACATGGAAGCAGAGAGATCACCTAGAAACGACAAGTAGAAAACATGAGAAGTAAATCACAACGTGGCAGCAGAGATATCAGCCAGAAATGACAGGAAGAAAACGTGAGAAGGAAATCACAACGTGGCAGCAGAGAGATCAGCCGGAAATGACAAGAACAAAACGTGAGAAGTAAATCACAACGTGGCAGCAGAGAGATCAGCCAGAAATGATAAGAACAAAACGTTAGAAGTAAATCACAACGTGGCAGCAGAGAGATCAGCCAGAAATGATAAGAACAAAACGTTAGAAGTAAATCACAAAGTGGCAGCAGAGAGATCAGCCAGAAATGACAAGTAGAAAACGTGAGAAGTAAATCACAACATGGCAGCAGAGAGATCAGCCAGAAACGACAAGTAGAAAACATGAGAAGTAAATCACAACGTGGCAGCAGAGATATCAGCCAGAAATGACAGGAAGAAAACATGAGAAGTAAATCACAACGTGGCAGCAGAGAGATCAGCCGGAAATGACAAGAACAAAACGTGAGAAGTAAATCAAAACATTGCAGCAGAGAGATCAGCCAGAAATGATAAGAACAAAACATGAGAAGTAAATCACAATGTGGCAGCAGAGATCAGCCAGAAATAACGAGAGGAACACATGAGAAGTAAATCACAACGTGGTAGCAGAGAGATCAGCCAGACATTATAAGAACAATACGTGAGAAGTAAATCAAAACGTGGCAGCAGAGAGATCAGCCAGAAACGACAAGTAGAAAACATGAGAAGTGAATCACAACGTGGCAGCAGAGATATCAGCCAGAAATGACAGGAAGAAAACGTGAGAAGTAAATCACAACGTGGCAGCAGAGAGATCAGCCAGAAATGATAAGAACGAAACGTTAGAAGTAAATCACAACGTGGCAGCAGAGAGATCAGCCAGAAATGATAAGAACAAAACGTTAGAAGTAAATCACAACGTGGCAGCAGAGAGATCACCCAGAAACGACAAGTAGAAAACATGAGAAGTAAATCACAACGTGGCAGCAGAGAGATCAGCCAGAAATGACAACAACAAAACGTGAGAAGTAAATCACAACATGGCAGCAGAGAGATCAGCCAGAAATGATAAGAACAAAACATGAGAAGTAAATCACAATGTGGCAGCAGAGATCAGCCAGAAATGACGAGAGGAACACATGAGAAGTAAATCACAACGTGGTAGCAGAAAGATCAGCCAGAAATGACAAATAAGAAAACCTAAGAAGTAATTCACAACGTGGCAGCAGAGAGATCAGCCAGAAATGACTAGAGGAACACATGAGAAGTAAATCACAACGTGGCAGCAGAGAGATCAGCCAGAAATGACTAGAGGAACACATGAGAAGAAAATCACAACGTGGCAGCATAGAGATCAGCCAGAAATGACTAGAGGAACACATGAGAAGTAAATCACAACGTGGCAGCAGAGAGATCATCCGGAAATGACAAGAACAAAACGTGAGAAGTAAATCACAACGTGGCAGCAGAGAGATCAGCCAGAAATGATAAGAACAAAACGTTAGAAGTAAATCACAACGTGGCAGCAGAGAGATCAGCCAGAAATGATAAGAACAAAACGTTAGAAGTAAATCACAACGTGGCAGCAGAGAGATCAGCCAGAAATGATAAGAACAAAACGTGAGAAGTAAATCGCAACATGGAAGCAGAGAGATCACCCAGAAACGACAAGTAGAAAACATGAGAAGTAAATCACAACGTGGCAGCAGAGATATCAGCCAGAAATGACAGGAAGAAAACGTGAGAAGTAAATCACAACGTGGCAGCAGAGAGATCAGCCGGAAATGACAAGAACAAAACGTGAGAAGTAAATCACAACGTGGCAGCAGAGAGATCAGCCAGAAATGATAAGAACAAAACGTTAGAAGTAAATCACAACGTGGCAGCAGTGAGATTAGCCAGAAATGATAAGAACAAAACGTTAGAAGTAAATCACAACGTGGCAGCAGAGAGATCAGCCAGAAATGACAAGTAGAAAACGTGAGAAGTAAATCACAACATGGCAGCAGAGAGATCAGCCAGAAACGACAAGTAGAAAACATGAGAAGTAAATCACAACGTGGCAGCAGAGATATCAGCCAGAAATGACAGGAAGAAAACATGAGAAGTAAATCACAACGTGGCAGCAGAGAGATCAGCCGGAAATGACAAGAACAAAACGTGAGAAGTAAATCACAACGTGGCAGCAGAGAGATCAGCCAGAAATGACAGGAAGAAAACGTGAGAAGTGAATCACAACGTGGCAGCAGAGAGATCAGCCGGAAATGACAAGAACAAAACGTGAGAAGTAAATCACAACGTGGCAGCAGAGAGATCAGCCAGAAATGATAAGAACAAAACGTTCGAAGTAAATCACAACGTGGCAGCAGAGAGATCAGCCAGAAATGATAAGAACAAAACGTTAGAAGTAAATCACAACGTGGCAGCAGAGAGATCAGCCAGAAATGACAAGTAGAAAACGTGAGAAGTAAATCACAACATGGCAGCAGAGAGATCAGCCAGAAACGACAAGTAGAAAACATGAGAAGTAAATCACAACGTGGCAGCAGAGATATCAGCCAGAAATGACAGGAAGAAAACATGAGAAGTAAATCACAACGTGGCAGCAGAGAGATCAGCCGGAAATGACAAGAACAAAACGTGAGAAGTAAATCAAAACATTGCAGCAGAGAGATCAGCCAGAAATGATAAGAACAAAACATGATAAGTAAATCACAACGTGGCAGCAGAGAGATCAGCCAGAAATGATAAGAACAAAACGTTAGAAGTAAATAACAACGTGGCAGCAGAGAGATCAGCTAGAAATGATGAGAACAAAACGTAGGAAGTAAATCACAACATGGCAGCAGAGAGATCACTCAGAAACGACAAGTAGAAAACATGAGAAGTAAATCACAACGTGGCAGCAGAGATATCAGCCAGAAATGACAGGAAGAAAACGTGAGAAGTAAATCACAACGTGGCAGCAGAGAGATCAGCCAGAAATGATAAGAACGAAACGTTAGAAGTAAATCACAACGTGGCAGCAGAGAGATCAGCCAGAAATGATAAGAACAAAACGTTAGAAGTAAATCACAACGTGGCAGCAGAGAGATCAGCCAGAAATGACAAGTAGAAAACTTGAGAAGTAATTCACAACGTGGCAGCAGAGAGATCACCCAGAAAAGACAAGTAGAAAACATGATAAGTAAATCACAACGTGGCAGCAGAGATATCAGCCAGAAATGACAAGAACAAAACGTGAGAAGTAAATCACAACGTGGCAGCAGAGAGATCAGCCGGAAATGACAAGAACAAAACGTGAGAAGTAAATCAAAACATTGCAGCAGAGAGATCAGCCAGAAATGATAAGAACAAAACATGAGAAGTAAATCACAACGTGGCAGCAGAGAGATCAGCCAGAAATGATAAGAACAAAACGTTAGAAGTAAATCACAACGTGGCAGCAGAGAGATCAGCCAGAAATGATAAGAACAAAACGTGAGAAGTAAATCACAACATGGAAGCAGAGAGATCACCCAGAAACGACAAGTAGAAAACATGAGAAGTAAATCACAACGTGGCAGCAGAGATATCAGCCAGAAATGACAGGAAGAAAACGTGAGAAGTAAATCACAACGTGGCAGCAGAGAGATCAGCCGGAAATGACAAGAACAAAACGTGAGAAGTAAATCACAACGTGGCAGCAGAGAGATCAGCCAGAAATGATAAGAACAAAACGTTAGAAGTAAATCACAACGTGGCAGCAGTGAGATCAGCCAGAAATGATAAGAACAAAACGTGAGAAGTAAATCACAACGTGGCAGCAGAGAGATCAGCCAGAAATGACAAGTAGAAAACGTGAGAAGTAAATCACAACATGGCAGCAGAGAGATCAGCCAGAAACGACAAGTTGAAAACATGAGAAGTAAATCACAACGTGGCAGCAGAGATATCAGCCAGAAATGACAGGAAGAAAACATGAGAAGTAAATCACAACGTGGCAGCAGAGAGATCAGCCGGAAATGACAAGAACAAAACGTGAGAAGTAAATCAAAACATTGCAGCAGAGAGATCAGCCAGAAATGATAAGAACAAAACATGAGAAGTAAATCACAATGTGGCAGCAGAGATCAGCCAGAAATGACGAGAGGAACACATGAGAAGTAAATCACAACGTGGTAGCAGAGAGATCAGCCAGACATTATAAGAACAATACGTGAGAAGTAAATCAAAACGTGGCAGCAGAGAGATCAGCCAGAAACGACAAGTAGAAAACATGAGAAGTGAATCACAACGTGGCAGCAGAGAGATCAGCCAGAAATGACAGGAAGAAAACATGAGAAGTAAATCACAACGTGGCAGCAGAGAGATCAGCCGGAAATGACAAGAACAAAACGTGAGAAGTAAATCAAAACATGGCAGCAGAGAGATCAGCCAGAAATTATAAGAACAAAACGTGAGAAGTAAATCACAACGTGGCAGCAGAGAGATCAGCCGGAAATGACAAGAACAAAACGTGAGAAGTAAATCAAAACGTGGCAGCAGAGAGATCAGCCAGAAATGACAAATATAAAACGTAAGAAGTAATTCACAACGTGGCAGCAGAGAGATCAGCCAGAAATGACTAGAGGAACACATGAGAAGTAAATCACAACGTGGCAGCAGAGAGATCAGCCAGAAATGACTAGAGGAACACATGAGAAGTAAATCACAACGTGGCAGCAGAGAGATCAGCCGGAAATGACAAGAACAAAACGTGAGAAGTAAATCAAAACGTGGCAGCAGAGAGATCAGCCAGAAATGACAAATATAAAACGTAAGAAGTAATTCACAACGTGGCAGCAGAGAGATCAGCCAGAAATGACTAGAGGAACACATGAGAAGTAAATCACAACGTGGCAGCAGAGAGATCAGCCAGAAATGACAAGAAAAAACATGAGAAGTAAATCACAACGTGGCAGCAGAGAGATCAGGCAGAAATGACAAGAGGAAAACATGACAAGTAAATCACAACGTGGCAGCAGAGAGATCAGCCAGAAATGACAAGTAGAAAACGTGAGAAGTAATTCACAACGTCGCAGCAGAGAGATCACCCAGAAACGACAAGTAGAAAACATGAGAAGTAAATCACAACGTGGCAGCAGAGATATCAGCCAGAAATGACAGGAAGAAAACGTGAGAAGTAAATCACAACGTGGCAGCAGAGAGATCAGCCGGAAATGACAAGAACAAAACGTGAGAAGTAAATCACAACGTGGCAGCAGAGAGATCAGCCAGAAATGATAAGAACAAAACGTTAGAAGTAAATCACAACGTGGCAGCAGTGAGATCAGCCAGAAATGATAAGAACAAAACGTGAGAAGTAAATCACAACGTGGCAGCAGTGAGATCAGCCAGAAATGATAAGAACAAAACGTGAGAAGTAAATCACAACGTGGCAGCAGAGAGATCAGCCAGAAATGACAAGTAGAAAACGTGAGAAGTAAATCACAACATGGCAGCAGAGAGATCAGCCAGAAACGACAAGTTGAAAACATGAGAAGTAAATCACAACGTGGCATCAGAGATATCAGCCAGAAATGACAGGAAGAAAACATGAGAAGTAAATCACAACGTGGCAGCAGAGAGATCAGCCGGAAATGACAAGAACAAAACGTGAGAAGTAAATCAAAACATTGCAGCAGAGAGATCAGCCAGAAATGATAAGAACAAAACATGAGAAGTAAATCACAATGTGGCAGCAGAGATCAGCCAGAAATGACGAGAGGAACACATGAGAAGTAAATCACAACGTGGTAGCAGAGAGATCAGCCAGACATTATAAGAACAATACGTGAGAAGTAAATCAAAACGTGGCAGCAGAGAGATCAGCCAGAAACGACAAGTAGAAAACATGAGAAGTGAATCACAACGTGGCAGCAGAGAGATCAGCCAGAAATGACAGGAAGAAAACATGAGAAGTAAATCACAACGTGGCAGCAGAGAGATCAGCCGGAAATGACAAGAACAAAACGTGAGAAGTAAATCAAAACATGGCAGCAGAGAGATCAGCCAGAAATTATAAGAACAAAACGTGAGAAGTAAATCACAACGTGGCAGCAGAGAGATCAGCCGGAAATGACAAGAACAAAACGTGAGAAGTAAATCAAAACGTGGCAGCAGAGAGATCAGCCAGAAATGACAAATATAAAACGTAAGAAGTAATTCACAACGTGGCAGCAGAGAGATCAGCCAGAAATGACTAGAGGAACACATGAGAAGTAAATCACAACGTGGCAGCAGAGAGATCAGCCAGAAATGACTAGAGGAACACATGAGAAGTAAATCACAACGTGGCAGCAGAGAGATCAGCCGGAAATGACAAGAACAAAACGTGAGAAGTAAATCAAAACGTGGCAGCAGAGAGATCAGCCAGAAATGACAAATATAAAACGTAAGAAGTAATTCACAACGTGGCAGCAGAGAGATCAGCCAGAAATGACTAGAGGAACACATGAGAAGTAAATCACAACGTGGCAGCAGAGAGATCAGCCAGAAATGACTAGAGGAACACATGAGAAGTAAATCACAACGTGGCAGCAGAGAGATCAGCCAGAAATGACAAGAAAAAACATGAGAAGTAAATCACAACGTGGCAGCAGAGAGATCAGGCAGAAATGACTAGAGGAAAACATGACAAGTAAATCACAACGTGGCAGCAGAGAGATCAGCCAGAAATGACAAGTAGAAAACGTGAGAAGTAATTCACAACGTCGCAGCAGAGAGATCACCCAGAAACGACAAGTAGAAAACATGAGAAGTAAATCACAACGTGGCAGCAGAGATATCAGCCAGAAATGACAGGAAGAAAACATGAGAAGTAATTCACAACGTGGCAGCAGAGAGATCAGCCGGAAATGACAAGAACAAAACGTGAGAAGTAAATCAAAACATTGCAGCAGAGAGATCAGCCAGAAATGATAATAACAAAACATGAGAAGTAAATCACAACGTGGCAGCAGAGAGATCAGCCAGAAATGATAAGAACAAAACGTTAGAAGTAAATCACAACGTGGCAGCAGAGAGATCAGCCAGAAATGATAAGAACAAAACGTGAGAAGTAAATCACAACATGGAAGCAGAGAGATCACCTAGAAACGACAAGTAGAAAACATGAGAAGTAAATCACAACGTGGCAGCAGAGATATCAGCCAGAAATGACAGGAAGAAAACGTGAGAAGGAAATCACAACGTGGCAGCAGAGAGATCAGCCGGAAATGACAAGAACAAAACGTGAGAAGTAAATCACAACGTGGCAGCAGAGAGATCAGCCAGAAATGATAAGAACAAAACGTTAGAAGTAAATCACAACGTGGCAGCAGAGAGATCAGCCAGAAATGATAAGAACAAAACGTTAGAAGTAAATCACAAAGTGGCAGCAGAGAGATCAGCCAGAAATGACAAGTAGAAAACGTGAGAAGTAAATCACAACATGGCAGCAGAGAGATCAGCCAGAAACGACAAGTAGAAAACATGAGAAGTAAATCACAACATGGCAGCAGAGAGATCAGCCAGAAACGACAAGTTGAAAACATGAGAAGTAAATCACAACGTGGCAGCAGAGATATCAGCCAGAAATGACAGGAAGAAAACATGAGAAGTAAATCACAACGTGGCAGCAGAGAGATCAGCCGGAAATGACAAGAACAAAACGTGAGAAGTAAATCAAAACATTGCAGCAGAGAGATCAGCCAGAAATGATAAGAACAAAACATGAGAAGTAAATCACAATGTGGCAGCAGAGATCAGCCAGAAATGACGAGAGGAACACATGAGAAGTAAATCACAACGTGGTAGCAGAGAGATCAGCCAGACATTATAAGAACAATACGTGAGAAGTAAATCAAAACGTGGCAGCAGAGAGATCAGCCAGAAACGACAAGTAGAAAACATGAGAAGTGAATCACAACGTGGCAGCAGAGAGATCAGCCAGAAATGACAGGAAGAAAACATGAGAAGTAAATCACAACGTGGCAGCAGAGAGATCAGCCGGAAATGACAAGAACAAAACGTGAGAAGTAAATCAAAACATGGCAGCAGAGAGATCAGCCAGAAATTATAAGAACAAAACGTGAGAAGTAAATCACAACGTGGCAGCAGAGAGATCAGCCGGAAATGACAAGAACAAAACGTGAGAAGTAAATCAAAACGTGGCAGCAGAGAGATCAGCCAGAAATGACAAATATAAAACGTAAGAAGTAATTCACAACGTGGCAGCAGAGAGATCAGCCAGAAATGACTAGAGGAACACATGAGAAGTAAATCACAACGTGGCAGCAGAGAGATCAGCCAGAAATGACTAGAGGAACACATGAGAAGTAAATCACAACGTGGCAGCAGAGAGATCAGCCGGAAATGACAAGAACAAAACGTGAGAAGTAAATCAAAACGTGGCAGCAGAGAGATCAGCCAGAAATGACAAATATAAAACGTAAGAAGTAATTCACAACGTGGCAGCAGAGAGATCAGCCAGAAATGACTAGAGGAACACATGAGAAGTAAATCACAACGTGGCAGCAGAGAGATCAGCCAGAAATGACTAGAGGAACACATGAGAAGTAAATCACAACGTGGCAGCAGAGAGATCAGCCAGAAATGACAAGAAAAAACATGAGAAGTAAATCACAACGTGGCAGCAGAGAGATCAGGCAGAAATGACTAGAGGAAAACATGACAAGTAAATCACAACGTGGCAGCAGAGAGATCAGCCAGAAATGACAAGTAGAAAACGTGAGAAGTAATTCACAACGTCGCAACAGAGAGATCACCCAGAAACGACAAGTAGAAAACATGAGAAGTAAATCACAACGTGGCAGCAGAGATATCAGCCAGAAATGACAGGAAGAAAACATGAGAAGTAATTCACAACGTGGCAGCAGAGAGATCAGCCGGAAATGACAAGAACAAAACGTGAGAAGTAAATCAAAACATTGCAGCAGAGAGATCAGCCAGAAATGATAAGAACAAAACATGAGAAGTAAATCACAACGTGGCAGCAGAGAGATCAGCCAGAAATGATAAGAACAAAACGTTAGAAGTAAATCACAACGTGGCAGCAGAGAGATCAGCCAGAAATGATAAGAACAAAACGTGAGAAGTAAATCACAACATGGAAGCAGAGAGATCACCTAGAAACGACAAGTAGAAAACATGAGAAGTAAATCACAACGTGGCAGCAGAGATATCAGCCAGAAATGACAGGAAGAAAACGTGAGAAGGAAATCACAACGTGGCAGCAGAGAGATCAGCCGGAAATGACAAGAACAAAACATGAGAAGTAAATCACAACGTGGCAGCAGAGAGATCAGCCAGAAATGATAAGAACAAAACGTTAGAAGTAAATCACAACGTGGCAGCAGAGAGATCAGCCAGAAATGATAAGAACAAAACGTTAGAAGTAAATCACAACGTGGCAGCAGAGAGATCAGCCAGAAATGACAAGTAGAAAACGTGAGAAGTAAATCACAACATGGCAGCAGAGAGATCAGCCAGAAACGACAAGTAGAAAACATGAGAAGTAAATCACAACGTGGCAGCAGAGATATCAGCCAGAAATGACAGGAAGAAAACGTGAGAAGTAAATCACAACGTGGCAGCCTAGAGATCAGCCAGAAATGATAAGAACGAAACGTTAGAAGTAAATCACAACGTGGCAGCAGAGAGATCATCCGGAAATGACAAGAACAAAACGTGAGAAGTAAATCACAACATGGCAGCAGAGAGATCAGCCAGAAATGATAAGAACAAAACATGAGAAGTAAATCACAATGTGGCAGCAGAGATCAGCCAGAAATGACTAGAGGAACACATGAGAAGTAAATCACAACGTGGCAGCAGAGAGATCAGCCAGAAATTATAAGAACAAAACGTGAGAAGTAAATCACAACGTGGCAGCAGAGAGATCAGCCAGAAATGACAAATAGAAAACGTAAGAAGTAATTCACAACGTGGCAGCAGAGAGATCAGCCAGAAATGACTAGAGGAACACATGAGAAGTAAATCACAACGTGGCAGCAGAGAGATCAGCCAGAAATTCTAAGAACAAAACGTGAGAAGTAAATCACAACGTGGCAGCAGAGAGATCAGCCAGAAATGACAAATAGAAAACGTAAGAAGTAATTCACAACGTGGCAGCAGAGAGATCAGCCAGAAATGACTAGAGGAACACATGAGAAGTAAATCACAACGTGGCAGCAGAGAGATCAGCCAGAAATGACAAGAAAAAAAACATGAGAAGTAAATCACAACGTGGCAGCAGAGAGATCAGCCAGAAATGATAAGAACAAAACGTTAGAAGTAAATCACAACGTGGCAGCAGAGAGATCAGCCAGAAATGATAAGAACAAAACGTTAGAAGTAAATCACAACGTGGCAGCAGAGAGATCAGCCAGAAATGACAAGTAGAAAACGTGAGAAGTAAATCACAACATGGCAGCAGAGAGATCACCCAGAAACGACAAGTAGAAAACATGAGAAGTAAATCACAACGTGGCAGCAGAGATATCAGCCAGAAATGACAGGAAGAAAACATGAGATGTAAATCACAACGTGGCAGCAGAGAGATCAGCCGGAAATGACAAGAACAAAACGTGAGAAGTAAATCAAAACATTGTCAGCAGAGAGATCAGCCAGAAATGATAAGAACAAAACATGAGAAGTAAATCACAACGTGGCAGCAGAGAGATCAGCCAGAAATGATAAGAACAAAACGTTAGAAGTAAATCACAACGTGGCAGCAGAGAGATCAGCCAGAAATGATAAGAACAAAACGTGAGAAGTAAATCACAACATGGAAGCAGAGAGATCACCCAGAAACGACAAGTAGAAAACATGAGAAGTAAATCACAACGTGGCAGCAGAGATATCAGCCAGAAATGACAGGAAGAAAACGTGAGAAGTAAATCACAACGTGGCAGCAGAGAGATCAGCCGGAAATGACAAGAACAAAACGTGAGAAGTAAATCAAAACATTGCAGCAGAGAGATCAGCCAGAAATGATAAGAACAAAACATGAGAAGTAAATCACAATGTGGCAGCAGAGATCAGCCAGAAATGACGAGAGGAACACATGAGAAGTAAATCACAACGTGGTAGCAGAGAGATCAGCCAGACATTATAAGAACAATACGTGAGAAGTAAATCACAACGTGGCAGCAGAGAGATCAGCCAGAAACGACAAGTAGAAAACATGAGAAGTGAATCACAACGTGGCAGCAGAGAGATCAGCCAGAAATGACAGGAAGAAAACATGAGAAGTAAATCACAACGTGGCAGCAGAGAGATCAGCCGGAAATGACAAGAACAAAACGTGAGAAGTAAATCAAAACATGGCAGCAGAGAGATCAGCCAGAAATGATAAGAACAAAACGTGAGAAGTAAATCACAACGTGGCAGCAGAGAGATCAGCCGGAAATGACAAGAACAAAACGTGAGAAGTAAATCAAAACATGGCGGCAGAGAGATCAGCCAGAAATGATAAGAACAAAACATGAGAAGTAAATCACAATGTGGCAGCAGAGATCAGCCAGAAATGACGAGAGGAACACATGAGAAGTAAATCACAACGTGGTAGCAGAGAGATCAGCCAGAAATGACTAGAGGAACACATGAGAAGTAAATCACAACGTGGCAGCAGAGAGATCAGCCGGAAATGAAAAGAACAAAACGTGAGAAGTAAATCAAAACGTGGCAGCAGAGAGATCAGCCAGAAATGACAAATAGAAAACGTAAGAAGTAATTCACAACGTGGCAGCAGAGAGATCAGCCAGAAATGACTAGAGGAACACATGAGAAGTAAATCACAACGTGGCAGCAGAGAGATCAGCCAGAAACGACAAGTAGAAAACATGAGAAGTAAATCACAACGTGGCAGCAGAGATATCAGCCAGAAATGACAGGAAGAAAACATGAGAAGTAAATCACAACGTGGCAGCAGAGAGATCAGCCGGAAATGACAAGAACAAAACGTGAGAAGTAAATCAAAACATTGCAGCAGAGAGATCAGCCAGTAATGATAAGAACAAAACATGAGAAGTAAATCACAACGTGGCAGCAGAGAGATCAGCCAGAAATGATAAGAACAAAACGTTAGAAGTAAATCACAACGTGGCAGCAGAGAGATCAGCCAGAAATGATAAGAACAAAACGTGAGAAGTAAATCACAACATGGAAGCAGAGAGATCACCCAGAAACGACAAGTAGAAAACATGAGAAGTAAATCACAACGTGGCAGCAGAGATATCAGCCAGAAATGACAGGAAGAAAACGTGAGAAGTAAATCACAACGTGGCAGCAGAGAGATCAGCCGGAAATGACAAGAACAAAACCTGAGAAGTAAATCACAACGTGGCAGCAGAGAGATCAGCCAGAAATGATAAGAACAAAACGTTAGAAGTAAATCACAACGTGGCAGCAGAGAGATCAGCCAGAAATGATAAGAACAAAACGTTAGAAGTAAATCACAACGTGGCAGCAGAGAGATCAGCCAGAAATGACAAGTAGAAAACGTGAGAAGTAAATCACAACATGGCAGCAGAGAGATCAGCCAGAAACGACAAGTAGAAAACATGAGAAGTAAATCACAACGTGGCAGCAGAGATATCAGCCAGAAATGACAGGAAGAAAACATGAGAAGTAAATCACAACGTGGCAGCAGAGAGATCAGCCGGAAATGACAAGAACAAAACGTGAGAAGTAAATCAAAACATTGCAGCAGAGAGATCAGCCAGAAATGATAAGAACAAAACATGAGAAGTAAATCACAACGTGGCAGCAGAGAGATCAGCCAGAAATGATAAGAACAAAACGTTAGAAGTAAATCACAACGTGGCAGCAGAGAGATCAGCCAGAAATGATAAGAACAAAACGTAGGAAGTAAATCACAACATGGCAGCAGAGAGATCACCCAGAAACGACAAGTAGAAAACATGAGAAAAAAATCACAACGTGGCAGCATAGAGATCAGCCAGAAATGACTAGAGGAACACATGAGAAGTAAATCACAACGTGGCAGCAGAGAGATCAGCCGGAAATGACAAGAACAAAACGTGAGAAGTAAATCACAACATGGCAGCAGAGAGATCAGCCAGAAATGATAAGAACAAAACATGAGAAGTAAATCACAATGTGGCAGCAGAGATCAGCCAGAAATGACTAGAGGAACACATGAGAAGTAAATCACAACATGGCAGCAGAGAGATCAGCCATAAATGATAAGAACAAAACATGAGAAGTAAATCACAATGTGGCAGCAGAGATCAGCCAGAAATGACTAGAGGAACACATGAGAAGTAAATCACAACGTGGCAGCAGAGACATCAGCCAGAAATTATAAGAACAAAACGTGAGAAGTAAATCACAACGTGGCAGCAGAGAGATCAGCCAGAAATAACAAGTAGAAAACGTGAGAAGTAATTCACAACGTCGCAGCAGAGAGATCACCCAGAAACGACAAGTAGAAAACATGAGAAGTAAATCACAACGTGGCAGCAGAGATATCAGCCAGAAATGACAGGAAGAAAACATGAGAAGTAAATCACAACGTGGCAGCAGAGAGATCAGCCGGAAATGACAAGAACAAAACGTGAGAAGTAAATCAAAACATTGCAGCAGAGAGATCAGCCAGTAATGATAAGAACAAAACATGAGAAGTAAATCACAACGTGGCAGCAGAGAGATCAGCCAGAAATGATAAGAACAAAACGTTAGAAGTAAATCACAACGTGGCAGCAGAGAGATCAGCCAGAAATGATAAGAACAAAACGTGAGAAGTAAATCACAACATGGAAGCAGAGAGATCACCCAGAAACGACAAGTAGAAAACATGAGAAGTAAATCACAACGTGGCAGCAGAGATATCAGCCAGAAATGACAGGAAGAAAACGTGAGAAGTAAATCACAACGTGGCAGCAGAGAGATCAGCCGGAAATGACAAGAACAAAACCTGAGAAGTAAATCACAACGTGGCAGCAGAGAGATCAGCCAGAAATGATAATGTAGCCGGGTGGTAAATCTGTTAAATATGTTAAATGATTTTCCACTTAAATTTAGTATAGTTCAACTGTTAATATATGTAATTGTTACACTGTCAAGCCATGTAAAATGTCATTTGATGTATTTAAATTGTGAAGCAGATTGTGAGTGTATTTTTATAGTTTCGGTTGTCATTGCATGTTTTGACCAGTAAGTGGCAGTGGCGGACTTTTATTGTAACTCCCTGCAAGTTATCCAAGTGCATCTTGGGTATTCTTTCTTTTTTTTCTTGTGTGGAGCACCTGAAGATTGCGGTGTGACGAGGCTCTGACTCCGTAGTAAGTAGGGGTAAATATCTTGTGAAATATACCTGTATCATTATTCCAAACAATATTGTATGTCGGTAATTTGACAAGATGGTTTGATTTAGACGCTACTGGAGTTGATGTTCGGTGATTTTGGGCGCGAGCCGTCGACCGCTGTTCGCCATTGCAGGCATGACAAGGTAATGTTGGCGTGCATAAAGCCACACCATGCCATTGTATTTGGGCAGTAAGGGAAATGTAAAGGTTTTATATGCATTTTAATTCTGTTTAAAGGTAACTGACAGAGTGAGAAGTTGCGCGATCTTCAGGAAGTTCCACATGTCTTTGTTAAACCCTGTTTAACGTACATAGTCCACTGCCGTATTTTGCACCGTATTTTGTATTTATTATTTCCCTTTTTTTTAAAATCTTTTCTGTTAAACTTGCCACATCTGTGAACATTTATGATCTGTTTGCTCGAAAGACACAGGAATGTATGCACTCAGTAAAACGATCTGCATTCGAAGGTTCAAACAATAAAATTAAAGCTACAAGAACCCCGGAAGTAATTGTGTCCTGTGTGGTATCTAATTCCACGGGCTACATAATTTTGGTACCAGGAGTGGTGTGTAGGTAAAACATTTTTTTTAAATTGGCAACAGAGTGGCTTATTTTTACTTAAAAAAAAAAAAATACGGCAGTGGTGAAGATTGCTGGTGACGTCCGTTGGTGTTGAGTCTGAAGCCATCCTGCTGTGGAGGTGGTGACCAGCGAGAGACGACGTGAGGGCATCTAAGAGGTTCTGGTGCTTCCTGTTTCACACGACTCAGCCGTACCAGCACAGAGGACTCCAGCGCTAACTTCAGCTACAAAGACCAAGATCCAGCAAGGCTCCAAGTTAAAGACTGTCCTTGTAGTATCCTTGAACCAGGTTTTGAACTAAATATCCTCATTTATACTGGACTGAGTAAAGATTAATATATCATTATGTCTAGTGATTCTGGTGATGAAGGGAGTTCACGTAATGATAATGGCCACACCTCAGGTGGCAAAACGGGTATAGGTGAAGGTGCTACAAAAGAAATGCAGACCACCATGCTAGAGCTCGCCAGACTGCGAGATGAGCTCACCAGGTTAAATGGTGAAGCAAGGGCTCAGAGAGCAAGTGATAACAGTGCACCCACACGTTCATACATCTACGTTCCAAGAGAACGCCAGATCCAAGCATTTAGTGGGGAGTGTGGTACAGACAGGAGATCTGTCGAAGAGTTTATTGAAGAGGTTGAAAGGGTTTTAAGATACAGAGAGCAAACAACAGAAGAACAATGTGACTATATACTATCTCTATTGCGTGGCCCTGCATTGGAAGAGGTGCGACTATGCATGAGGGGTCAGTCAGTGGGGCCCAGTGATTTATACTCTTACCTGAGCAATGCATTTGGGGAAAAGCGCAGTTCCACACAGCTTTTGCAGACCTTTTACAACCGTAACCAAACTGATGGAGAAGACCTCCGTGACTACTCCCATGCACTATCCCAGATTTTGAGCTCTGTAGTGAAACAGTCCACAGATGTAATACCTAATGAGAAAACTGTGCTCAGAGACCGGTTTATTGAGGGTTTAAGAGAAGCAGCACTCAGGCGTGAACTCAGGAAAATGGTTAGGGACAAACCAGAGAGCAGTCTTCTAGATGTGAGGAACGAGGCCCTCCTGTGGGAGATGGAGGACAGCAGGTCTCATCGTCCCAGGGTCATAAAGAGCAACCAAGTTACATCAGAGGTTCCAGAAACCCAGTGCTCTATTATTAAAACAAACAATGACCAAGGTACTGCATTAAATGATGTTCGGAGAGCAGTAGCCCATCAGGAAAAACAGCTAGCAGAGTTAGGCAAAACACTCGCTGATCTAGCCTTTGCTGTAGGTGAACTGAGTAAGCGCAGCACTCAACAGACATTCCTAGAGCCCAAGCCACGACCTAGACCCCAGCCAAAGTTCACACCAGATGGTCAGCCTATCTGTTTCAAGTGTAGAGGCATAGGTCACATTGCAAGAAAATGCTCACGGGCCAGAGGGGGTCAAGGGGACGCAACACCTAGTTCTTATGTAGTGCAGGAAAACTCGCACCCTCAGTTGTCATGAGCCACACAACTCGAGGGGAGGAAGCTGGCTCACCAAAAGAGACTCCAGACAGAAGCAGGATCTTAGAGCGTGCAGTCGGAGAATGTAAAACTGTTGAGGTGAAACTACGAGGTGTTACAGTGTCCTGCTTACTTGACACTGGTAGCCAGGTCAGTACAATTTCTGAGAGTTTTTTCAGGGAACACCTGTCAGTGAAAGGCGAAGACATTCACCCGGCATTTGAGTGGTTAAAGATCACTGCAGCTAATGGATTAGACATACCCTATATGGGCTATGTGGAGCTTGATGTAGAAGCCATGGGTCTGACTATCCCAGAGCGAGGTTTTCTGATAGTTAAAGATTCTGAACACTCTTCCTCTGTTCCAGGTCTAATAGGGATGAACATTGTCAAAAAATGCAGAGAGCTAGTACACACTGAGTTTGACACCACACTGCAGGAGAGGTTTGACTCAAACTGGAGAGAGGCTTTTAATCATCTTCATGCAGTACATGCAACAGACAGACTCTCTTTCGCTAGGGTAGCTGGTAAGGATGTAGTCCATATACCTGCTTCATCTGCTGCTACAGTTATGGCTAGGGGACTCAGGACCGTGAGTGAGGATGGTTCTTTTTTGTTGCTGGAGTCTGTGGGTGTCCCCGTTCCTGGAGGTTTGGTTGTTGTGCCTACTTTGGTTTCATCGGGCAATCACATTTTTCCAGTCCGAGTCATGAACATGTCTGATGAAGATATCTGGCTAGGGCCACGGACTAGGCTAGGGGTTTTGACTCAGGTAGACTGTGTGAAAAGTGATGAGCTTTGTGAGGTACAGTTCCAGAGAATCTCAGCAGACACTGAACAAGTGAGTATCAGTGAACACCCCAAAACACCGACAGATGTGCAGGAAATTCTCGGCAAGCTCAATTTTTGTGGTAGCCCAGAACAGCAAGCACAGCTGACTTTGTTACTGGAGAAGTACTCTTTTGTGTTTGCAACAGAAGATGAAGATCTAGGCCACACTGACAAAGTACAACATGAGATCCATCTGACAGATGACATACCTGTAACACAGCCATACAGACGAATCCCACCCACACAGTACAGTGAAGTCAGGGAACATATTGGCAAGCTGCTTAAAAAAGGGGTCATTCAAGAAAGCTCTAGTGCTTATGCTTCGCCCATAGTACTAGTGAGAAAGGCAGATGGTAGTCTGAGGCTATGTGTCGATTACAGGAAACTCAACTCAAAGACAAGACGTGATGCATTCCCGCTCCCGAGAATTGATGAGAGTTTTGATGCGCTGAGAGGGGCAAAGTTCTTTTCGACCATAGATCTGGCGAGCGGATACCACCAGGTAGCTATGCATGAGAGAGATCGGACTAAGACTGCATTCACTACACCGTTTGGTCTGTATGAGTACGTGAGAATGCCTTTTGGTGTTTGTAACGGTCCAGCTACATTTCAGAGACTTATGCAAGTTACTATGAATGATCTCATTTTTCAGATACTCCTGGTCTACCTAGATGACATCTTGGTTTTTTCAGAGACATTTGAGCAGCATTTGGAGAGACTTGAGACTGTGTTTAAGAGACTGGCAGAGACGGGCCTTAAGGTGAAGTTGCAGAAGTGTGCTTTTCTACAACAGTCAGTAAAGTTTTTGGGTCATCAGGTGTCAGCAGGAGGTATAGGAACTGACCCCTCCAAGGTCTCTGCTGTTAAGAACTGGAAGGTCCCAACCACTGCCAAAGAGCTGCAGTCGTTCTTGGGTTTCTGTAGTTACTACAGGAGATTCATTCGAGGCTTCTCACAGATTGCCGGGCCACTGCATGACCTAGTCAACAAATGTTCAGGTGTGAAAAAAACAGGGAAAGTAGGTCACCAGTTTTGTAATATGTGGACACCAGAGTGTGACTCTTCCTTTGAGCAGTTAAAGGAAAAACTTACCTCTGCTCCCATTTTGGGTTTTGCCGATTTCACACAACCATTTGTAGTTGAGACAGATGCTAGTCAGCATGGATTAGGCGCTGTATTGTGTCAGCAGCAAGGTGACACCAGACGTGTCCTAGCATATGCTAGCCGCAGACTACGCCAGGCTGAGAAGAATGACCGAAATTATAGTAGCATGAAGTTGGAGTTGCTTGCCTTAAAATGGGCAGTTGCTGAAAAATTCAGGGGTTACTTGCTTGGTTCAAAGTTTGTTGTCCTGACTGATAACAATCCCCTCTGCCACCTCAAGACAGCCAAGTTAGGTGCTATAGAGCAGAGGTGGGTAGCGCAACTGTCTGTTTTTGATTTCGAGGTTAAGTACCGTCCTGGTTGCAGTAATGCCGCCGCAGATGCTCTCTCTAGGCAGGAGTTTGCAGGGGAGCCTGAAACAGACCCTGACTCGGATTTTGACGACTGTATCACTGTGTGTAACCTGATTGAGCGAGGAACAGTTCTGGATCCTGGTCTTGTCTCTAGAGGTCTGGAGTGTTACAAAGTGAGACAGATCCGTGCTGGGGAGTCGAGGTCTGGTGAGACAGGTACTAAACAGGGCAACACCCCCACACTGCCAGGTTATACCAGAGAGGAGCTGGTAGGTTTTCAGGCCGGTGACCCCACCCTAAAAGAGTTTAGGGCATTTTGGGATCGGCGGAGGAGGCCATGTCCCAGAGAGAGAGCAGCCCTGTCTAGTCAAGTGAAAAGATTGTTGAAACAATGGAGATGCATACAACAACGAGAAGGGTTGTTGTACAGGGTTATCACAGACCCACGTCATGGAGAAGTGTGGCAGTTACTTGTGCCTAGTTGTTTGAGGGACCAAGTTCTAGAAAATGTACATAACAACATGGGACATCAGGGCATAGAGCGCACTGTAAACTTGCTAAGAGGGAGGTGTTTTTGGGTAGGGCTATGCGAGGATGTTGAAAGCTGGGTTAAAAACTGCGAGCGGTGCATTTTGACCAAGATGCCTCAGCCAAAAATCCATGCTCCAGTTCAGGCATTCCTGGCCTCCCGACCTCTAGAAGTGGTGGCTGTTGATTTTACAGTGTTGGAGGCAGCTTCAGATGGCCGTGAAAATGTCCTTGTTGTGACCGATGTGTTTACAAAGTTCACACAAGCGTATGCTACCAAAGACCAGAAGGCTGACACTACAGCTAAAGTTTTGCTCAGGGAGTGGTTCATGAAATATGGGGTCCCAGAGAGACTGCACTCAGACCAAGGTCGAAATTTCGAGAGTGAAATTATAGCAGAGCTGTGCAAACTCTATGGGGTTAAAAAGACACGGACAACTCCCTACAGGCCACAGGGAAACGGTCAGTGTGAAAGATACAATCGCACACTCCATGACTTGTTAAGGACACTCCCACCAGAGAAAAAAAAGCGTTGGCCAGAGCATCTGTCTGAAGTAGTATATGCCTATAATGTCACTCCTCATTCCACCACAGGGTACTCGCCTTATTATTTGCTTTTCGGGGTACAGCCACATCTCCCAGTAGATGCTTTATTAGGGCGTGAGTGTGTGTCAGACAGGAAACAGGATTGGTTGTCTGTTCATCAGGAGAGACTCCGGCAGGCACATGAGAGAGCCAGAGAGTACTCAGAGCAGAAGGCAGCTGAGAGGATCTCACTGCAAAATGAGAAGGTGTATTGTCCTCCTGTGGACATTGGTCAGTTGGTTTTCCTACGTCACAGACCCCCAGGTAGACATAAGATTCAGGACACATGGACCTCAACAGTCTACAAGGTAGTTGACATCCAGGGTACCACACACACTGTTGAACCTTTTGAGGGAGGTCCCATTAAAAGAGTTCATAGGTCAGAGTTGCGACCTTGTGCGAAACCAGTTCCCAAACCAAGAACTAGATCTAGGTTACAGACCACTACACAGCCTGTATCTGAGGATGAGCCTGAGTCACCTGAGGCTGATTTTGTTATTGTTGAGGAAGTCATCCCTCGACGGCTTGTGCAAGTACCTAACCTGCCTCTTGCAGCAGAAAGTGTTAGTTTACCTGTGACAGCACCCACAGATGAGAGTGACGGTGAAGGACCTGAGGAAGGTTATTCAGATATGAGAAATTGTGGCACAGAAACAGAATGTGTTAATGATGTGCATCCAGACGTTAGCGACAGTGACTTGCCCATTATTGAAAACAGGGACAGGCCCGCACTAACAGAGGATGCTGGTGGAGCAGGACGTAGAACCTATGCACCTAAACCTGCCATTAGGAAAAGCAAGCGGGAAATGGCTGGATCTCATTCAAACCCATTTCATCTGCCAAAGTCAGCCTGTAATGCAGTCTCAGTCAGCACAGACATGGTCTCTAAGGTTTTGACAAGCCTGGGTGCTGCTCTCTTTGAAAAGGCCTTGCAGGGAGTATTTGAGTCAGTTCATGTTTCGTAGTCACCGAGGACGTTGACTATATTTGCAGGGGAGTATGTAGCCGGGTGGTAAATCTGTTAAATATGTTAAATGATTTTCCACTTAAATTTAGTATAGTTCAACTGTTAATATATGTAATTGTTACACTGTCAAGCCATGTAAAATGTCATTTGATGTATTTAAATTGTGAAGCAGATTGTGAGTGTATTTTTATAGTTTCGGTTGTCATTGCATGTTTTGACCAGTAAGTGGCAGTGGCGGACTTTTATTGTAACTCCCTGCAAGTTATCCAAGTGCATCTTGGGTATTCTTTCTTTTTTTTCTTGTGTGGAGCACCTGAAGATTGCGGTGTGACGAGGCTCTGACTCCGTAGTAAGTAGGGGTAAATATCTTGTGAAATATACCTGTATCATTATTCCAAACAATATTGTATGTCGGTAATTTGACAAGATGGTTTGATTTAGACGCTACTGGAGTTGATGTTCGGTGATTTTGGGCGCGAGCCGTCGACCGCTGTTCGCCATTGCAGGCATGACAAGGTAATGTTGGCGTGCATAAAGCCACACCATGCCATTGTATTTGGGCAGTAAGGGAAATGTAAAGGTTTTATATGCATTTTAATTCTGTTTAAAGGTAACTGACAGAGTGAGAAGTTGCGCGATCTTGAGGAAGTTCCACATGTCTTTGTTAAACCCTGTTTAACGTACATAGTCCACTGCCGTATTTTGCACCGTATTTTGTATTTATTATTTCCCTTTTTTTTAAAATCTTTTCTGTTAAACTTGCCACATCTGTGAACATTTATGATCTGTTTGCTCGAAAGACACAGGAATGTATGCACTCAGTAAAACGATCTGCATTCGAAGGTTCAAACAATAAAATTAAAGCTACAAGAACCCCGGAAGTAATTGTGTCCTGTGTGGTATCTAATTCCACGGGCTACAATAAGAACAAAACGTTAGAAGTAAATCACAACGTGGCAGCAGAGAGATCAGCCAGAAATGACATGTAGAAAACGTGAGAAGTAAATCACAACATGGCAGCAGAGAGATCAGCCAGAAACGACAAGTAGAAAACATGAGAAGTAAATCACAACGTGGCAGCAGAGATATCAGCCAGAAATGACAGGAAGAAAACATGAGAAGTAAATCACAACGTGGCAGCAGAGAGATCAGCCGGAAATGACAAGAACAAAACGTGAGAAGTAAATCAAAACATTGCAGCAGAGAGATCAGCCAGAAATGATAAGAACAAAACATGAGAAGTAAATCACAACGTGGCAGCAGAGAGATCAGCCAGAAATGATAAGAACAAAACGTTAAAAGTAAATCACAACGTGGCAGCAGAGAGATCAGCCAGAAATGATAAGAACAAAACGTAGGAAGTAAATCACAACGTGGCAGCAGAGAGATCAGCCAGAAATGACAAGTAGAAAACGTGAGAAGTAAATCACAACATGGCAGCAGAGAGATCAGCCAGAAACGACAAGTAGAAAACATGAGAAGTAAATCACAACGTGGCAGCAGAGATATCAGCCAGAAATGACAGGAAGAAAACGTGAGAAGTAAATCACAACGTGGCAGCAGAGAGATCAGCCAGAAATGATAAGAACGAAACGTTAGAAGTAAATCACAACGTGGCAGCAGAGAGATCAGCCAGAAATGATAAGAACAAAACGTTAGAAGTAAATCACAACGTGGCAGCAGAGAGATCAGCCAGAAATGACAAGTAGAAAACTTGAGAAGTAATTCACAACGTGGCAGCAGAGAGATCACCCAGAAAAGACAAGTAGAAAACATGATAAGTAAATCACAACGTGGCAGCAGAGATATCAGCCAGAAATGACAAGAACAAAACGTGAGAAGTAAATCACAACGTGGCAGCAGAGAGATCAGCCGGAAATGACAAGAACAAAACGTGAGAAGTAAATCAAAACATTGCAGCAGAGAGATCAGCCAGAAATGATAAGAACAAAACATGAGAAGTAAATCACAACGTGGCAGCAGAGAGATCAGCCAGAAATGATAAGAACAAAACGTTAGAAGTAAATCACAACGTGGCAGCAGAGAGATCAGCCAGAAATGATAAGAACAAAACGTGAGAAGTAAATCACAACATGGAAGCAGAGAGATCACCCAGAAACGACAAGTAGAAAACATGAGAAGTAAATCACAACGTGGCAGCAGAGATATCAGCCAGAAATGACAGGAAGAAAACGTGAGAAGTAAATCACAACGTGGCAGCAGAGAGATCAGCCGGAAATGACAAGAACAAAACGTGAGAAGTAAATCACAACGTGGCAGCAGAGAGATCAGCCAGAAATGATAAGAACAAAACGTTAGAAGTAAATCACAACGTGGCAGCAGTGAGATCAGCCAGAAATGATAAGAACAAAACGTGAGAAGTAAATCACAACGTGGCAGCAGACAGATCAGCCAGAAATGACAAGTAGAAAACGTGAGAAGTAAATCACAACATGGCAGCAGAGAGATCAGCCAGAAACGACAAGTTGAAAACACGAGAAGTAAATCACAACGTGGCAGCAGAGATATCAGCCAGAAATGACAGGAAGAAAACATGAGAAGTAAATCACAACGTGGCAGCAGAGAGATCAGCCGGAAATGACAAGAACAAAACGTGAGAAGTAAATCAAAACATTGCAGCAGAGAGATCAGCCAGAAATGATAAGAACAAAACATGAGAAGTAAATCACAATGTGGCAGCAGAGATCAGCCAGAAATGACGAGAGGAACACATGAGAAGTAAATCACAACGTGGTAGCAGAGAGATCAGCCAGACATTATAAGAACAATACGTGAGAAGTAAATCAAAACGTGGCAGCAGAGAGATCAGCCAGAAACGACAAGTAGAAAACATGAGAAGTGAATCACAACGTGGCAGCAGAGAGATCAGCCAGAAATGACAGGAAGAAAACATGAGAAGTAAATCACAACGTGGCAGCAGAGAGATCAGCCGGAAATGACAAGAACAAAACGTGAGAAGTAAATCAAAACATGGCAGCAGAGAGATCAGCCAGAAATTATAAGAACAAAACGTGAGAAGTAAATCACAACGTGGCAGCAGAGAGATCAGCCGGAAATGACAAGAACAAAACGTGAGAAGTAAATCAAAACGTGGCAGCAGAGAGATCAGCCAGAAATGACAAATATAAAACGTAAGAAGTAATTCACAACGTGGCAGCAGAGAGATCAGCCAGAAATGACTAGAGGAACACATGAGAAGTAAATCACAACGTGGCAGCAGAGAGATCAGCCAGAAATGACTAGAGGAACACATGAGAAGTAAATCACAACGTGGCAGCAGAGAGATCAGCCGGAAATGACAAGAACAAAACGTGAGAAGTAAATCAAAACGTGGCAGCAGAGAGATCAGCCAGAAATGACAAATATAAAACGTAAGAAGTAATTCACAACGTGGCAGCAGAGAGATCAGCCAGAAATGACTAGAGGAACACATGAGAAGTAAATCACAACGTGGCAGCAGAGAGATCAGCCAGAAATGACAAGAAAAAACATGAGAAGTAAATCACAACGTGGCAGCAGAGAGATCAGGCAGAAATGACTAGAGGAAAACATGACAAGTAAATCACAACGTGGCAGCAGAGAGATCAGCCAGAAATGACAAGTAGAAAACGTGAGAAGTAATTCACAACGTCGCAGCAGAGAGATCACCCAGAAACGACAAGTAGAAAACATGAGAAGTAAATCACAACGTGGCAGCAGAGATATCAGCCAGAAATGACAGGAAGAAAACATGAGAAGTAATTCACAACGTGGCAGCAGAGAGATCAGCCGGAAATGACAAGAACAAAACGTGAGAAGTAAATCAAAACATTGCAGCAGAGAGATCAGCCAGAAATGATAAGAACAAAACATGAGAAGTAAATCACAACGTGGCAGCAGAGAGATCAGCCAGAAATGATAAGAACAAAACGTTAGAAGTAAATCACAACGTGGCAGCAGAGAGATCAGCCAGAAATGATAAGAACAAAACGTGAGAAGTAAATCACAACATGGAAGCAGAGAGATCACCCAGAAACGACAAGTAGAAAACATGAGAAGTAAATCACAACGTGGCAGCAGAGATATCAGCCAGAAATGACAGGAAGAAAACGTGAGAAGGAAATCACAACGTGGCAGCAGAGAGATCAGCCGGAAATGACAAGAACAAAACGTGAGAAGTAAATCACAACGTGGCAGCAGAGAGATCAGCCAGAAATGATAAGAACAAAACGTTAGAAGTAAATCACAACGTGGCAGCAGAGAGATCAGCCAGAAATGATAAGAACAAAACGTTAGAAGTAAATCACAAAGTGGCAGCAGAGAGATCAGCCAGAAATGACAAGTAGAAAACGTGAGAAGTAAATCACAACATGGCAGCAGAGAGATCAGCCAGAAACGACAAGTAGAAAACATGAGAAGTAAATCACAACGTGGCAGCAGAGATATCAGCCAGAAATGACAGGAAGAAAACGTGAGAAGTAAATCACAACGTGGCAGCCTAGAGATCAGCCAGAAATGATAAGAACGAAACGTTAGAAGTAAATCACAACGTGGCAGCAGAGAGATCATCCGGAAATGACAAGAACAAAACGTGAGAAGTAAATCACAACATGGCAGCAGAGAGATCAGCCAGAAATGATAAGAACAAAACATGAGAAGTAAATCACAATGTGGCAGCAGAGATCAGCCAGAAATGACTAGAGGAACACATGAGAAGTAAATCACAACGTGGCAGCAGTGAGATCAGCCAGAAATTATAAGAACAAAACGTGAGAAGTAAATCACAACGTGGCAGCAGAGAGATCAGCCAGAAATGACAAATAGAAAACGTAAGAAGTAATTCACAACGTGGCAGCAGAGAGATCAGCCAGAAATGACTAGAGGAACACATGAGAAGTAAATCACAACGTGGCAGCAGAGAGATCAGCCAGAAATGACAAGAAAAAAAACATGAGAAGTAAATCACAACGTGGCAGCAGAGAGATCAGCCAGAAATGATAAGAACAAAACGTTAGAAGTAAATCACAACGTGGCAGCAGAGAGATCAGCCAGAAATGATAAGAACAAAACGTTAGAAGTAAATCACAACGTGGCAGCAGAGAGATCAGCCAGAAATGATAAGAACAAAACGTTAGAAGTAAATCACAACGTGGCAGCAGAGAGATCAGCCAGAAATGATAAGAACAAAACGTTAGAAGTAAATCACAACGTGGCAGCAGAGAGATCAGCCAGAAATGACAAGTAGAAAACATGAGAAGTAAATCACAACGTGGCAGCAGAGATATCAGCCAGAAATGACAGGAAGAAAACATGAGAAGTAAATCACAACGTGGCAGCAGAGAGATCAGCCGGAAATGACAAGAACAAAACGTGAGAAGTAAATCAAAACATTGTCAGCAGAGAGATCAGCCAGAAATGATAAGAACAAAACATGAGAAATAAATCACAACGTGGCAGCAGAGAGATCAGCCAGAAATGATAAGAACAAAACGTTAGAAGTAAATCACAACGTGGCAGCAGAGAGATCAGCCAGAAATGATAAGAACAAAACGTGAGAAGTAAATCACAACATGGAAGCAGAGAGATCACCCAGAAACGACAAGTAGAAAACATGAGAAGTAAATCACAACGTGGCAGCAGAGATATCAGCCAGAAATGACAGGAAGAAAACGTGAGAAGTAAATCACAACGTGGCAGCAGAGAGATCAGCCGGAAATGACAAGAACAAAACGTGAGAAGTAAATCAAAACATTGCAGCAGAGAGATCAGCCAGAAATGATAAGAACAAAACATGAGAAGTAAATCACAATGTGGCAGCAGAGATCAGCCAGAAATGACGAGAGGAACACATGAGAAGTAAATCACAACGTGGTAGCAGAGAGATCAGCCAGACATTATAAGAACAATACGTGAGAAGTAAATCACAACGTGGCAGCAGAGAGATCAGCCAGAAACGACAAGTAGAAAACATGAGAAGTGAATCACAACGTGGCAGCAGAGAGATCAGCCAGAAATGACAGGAAGAAAACATGAGAAGTAAATCACAACGTGGCAGCAGAGAGATCAGCCGGAAATGACAAGAACAAAACGTGAGAAGTAAATCAAAACATGGCAGCAGAGAGATCAGCCAGAAATGATAAGAACAAAACGTGAGAAGTAAATCACAACGTGGCAGCAGAGAGATCAGCCGGAAATGACAAGAACAAAACGTGAGAAGTAAATCAAAACATGGCGGCAGAGAGATCAGCCAGAAATG
Organism: Lampris megalopsis; assembly: GCA_022114975.2. NCBI lineage: Eukaryota > Metazoa > Chordata > Actinopteri > Lampriformes > Lampridae > Lampris > Lampris megalopsis. Next base: position 1,343,760 of record JAJHIY020000614.1, read on the forward strand.
ATAAGAACAAAACATGAGAAGTAAATCACAATGTGGCAGCAGAGATCAGCCAGAAATGACGAGAGGAACACATGAGAAGTAAATCACAACGTGGTAGCAGAGAGATCAGCCAGAAATGACTAGAGGAACACATGAGAAGTAAATCACAACGTGGCAGCAGAGAGATCAGCCGGAAATGAAAAGAACAAAACGTGAGAAGTAAATCAAAACGTGGCAGCAGAGAGATCAGCCAGAAATGACAAATAGAAAACGTAAGAAGTAATTCACAACGTGGCAGCAGAGAGATCAGCCAGAAATGACTAGAGGAACACATGAGATGTAAATCACAACGTGGCAGCAGAGAGATCAGCCAGAAACGACAAGTAGAAAACATGAGAAGTAAATCACAACGTGGCAGCAGAGATATCAGCCAGAAATGACAGGAAGAAAACATGAGAAGTAAATCACAACGTGGCAGCAGAGAGATCAGCCGGAAATGACAAGAACAAAACGTGAGAAGTAAATCAAAACATTGCAGCAGAGAGATCAGCCAGTAATGATAAGAACAAAACATGAGAAGTAAATCACAACGTGGCAGCAGAGAGATCAGCCAGAAATGATAAGAACAAAACGTTAGAAGTAAATCACAACGTGGCAGCAGAGAGATCAGCCAGAAATGATAAGAACAAAACGTGAGAAGTAAATCACAACATGGAAGCAGAGAGATCACCCAGAAACGACAAGTAGAAAACATGAGAAGTAAATCACAACGTGGCAGCAGAGATATCAGCCAGAAATGACAGGAAGAAAACGTGAGAAGTAAATCACAACGTGGCAGCAGAGAGATCAGCCGGAAATGACAAGAACAAAACCTGAGAAGTAAATCACAACGTGGCAGCAGAGAGATCAGCCAGAAATGATAAGAACAAAACGTTAGAAGTAAATCACAACGTGGCAGCAGAGAGATCAGCCAGAAATGATAAGAACAAAACGTTAGAAGTAAATCACAACGTGGCAGCAGAGAGATCAGCCAGAAATGACAAGTAGAAAACGTGAGAAGTAAATCACAACATGGCAGCAGAGAGATCAGCCAGAAACGACAAGTAGAAAACATGAGAAGTAAATCACAACGTGGCAGCAGAGATATCAGCCAGAAATGACAGGAAGAAAACATGAGAAGTAAATCACAACGTGGCAGCAGAGAGATCAGCCGGAAATGACAAGAACAAAACGTGAGAAGTAAATCAAAACATTGCAGCAGAGAGATCAGCCAGAAATGATAAGAACAAAACATGAGAAGTAAATCACAACGTGGCAGCAGAGAGATCAGCCAGAAATGATAAGAACAAAACGTTAGAAGTAAATCACAACGTGGCAGCAGAGAGATCAGCCAGAAATGATAAGAACAAAACGTAGGAAGTAAATCACAACATGGCAGCAGAGAGATCACCCAGAAACGACAAGTAGAAAACATGAGAAAAAAATCACAACGTGGCAGCATAGAGATCAGCCAGAAATGACTAGAGGAACACATGAGAAGTAAATCACAACGTGGCAGCAGAGAGATCAGCCGGAAATGACAAGAACAAAACGTGAGAAGTAAATCACAACATGGCAGCAGAGAGATCAGCCAGAAATGATAAGAACAAAACATGAGAAGTAAATCACAATGTGGCAGCAGAGATCAGCCAGAAATGACTAGAGGAACACATGAGAAGTAAATCACAACATGGCAGCAGAGAGATCAGCCATAAATGATAAGAACAAAACATGAGAAGTAAATCACAATGTAGCAGCAGAGATCAGCCAGAAATGACTAGAGGAACACATGAGAAGTAAATCACAACGTGGCAGCAGAGACATCAGCCAGAAATTATAAGAACAAAACGTGAGAAGTAAATCACAACGTGGCAGCAGAGAGATCAGCCAGAAATAACAAGTAGAAAACGTGAGAAGTAATTCACAACGTCGCAGCAGAGAGATCACCCAGAAACGACAAGTAGAAAACATGAGAAGTAAATCACAACGTGGCAGCAGAGATATCAGCCAGAAATGACAGGAAGAAAACATGAGAAGTAATTCACAACGTGGCAGCAGAGAGATCAGCCGGAAATGACAAGAACAAAACGTGAGAAGTAAATCAAAACATTGCAGCAGAGAGATCAGCCAGAAATGATAAGAACAAAACATGAGAAGTAAATCACAACGTGGCAGCAGAGAGATCAGCCAGAAATGATAAGAACAAAACGTTAGAAGTAAATCACAACGTGGCAGCAGAGAGATCAGCCAGAAATGATAAGAACAAAACGTGAGAAGTAAATCACAACATGGAAGCAGAGAGATCACCCAGAAACGACAAGTAGAAAACATGAGAAGTAAATCACAACGTGGCAGCAGAGATATCAGCCAGAAATGACAGGAAGAAAACGTGAGAAGTAAATCACAACGTGGCAGCAGAGAGATCAGCCGGAAATGACAAGAACAAAACGTGAGAAGTAAATCACAACGTGGCAGCAGAGAGATCAGCCAGAAATGATAAGAACAAAACGTTAGAAGTAAATCACAACGTGGCAGCAGAGAGATCAGCCAGAAATGATAAGAACAAAACGTTAGAAGTAAATCACAAAGTGGCAGCAGAGAGATCAGCCAGAAATGACAAGTAGAAAACGTGAGAAGTAAATCACAACATGGCAGCAGAGAGATCAGCCAGAAACGACAAGTAGAAAACATGAGAAGTAAATCACAACGTGGCAGCAGAGATATCAGCCAGAAATGACAGGAAGAAAACGTGAGAAGTAAATCACAACGTGGCAGCCTAGAGATCAGCCAGAAATGATAAGAACGAAACGTTAGAAGTAAATCACAACGTGGCAGCAGAGAGATCATCCGGAAATGACAAGAACAAAACGTGAGAAGTAAATCACAACATGGCAGCAGAGAGATCAGCCAGAAATGATAAGAACAAAACATGAGAAGTAAATCACAATGTGGCAGCAGAGATCAGCCAGAAATGACTAGAGGAACACATGAGAAGTAAATCACAACGTGGCAGCAGAGAGATCAGCCAGAAATTATAAGAACAAAACGTGAGAAGTAAATCACAACGTGGCAGCAGAGAGATCAGCCAGAAATGACAAATAGAAAACGTAAGAAGTAATTCACAACGTGGCAGCAGAGAGATCAGCCAGAAATGACTAGAGGAACACATGAGAAGTAAATCACAACGTGGCAGCAGAGAGATCAGCCAGAAATGACAAGAAAAAAAACATGAGAAGTAAATCACAACGTGGCAGCAGAGAGATCAGCCAGAAATGATAAGAACAAAACGTTAGAAGTAAATCACAACGTGGCAGCAGAGAGATCAGCCAGAAATGATAAGAACAAAACGTTAGAAGTAAATCACAACGTGGCAGCAGAGAGATCAGCCAGAAATGACAAGTAGAAAACGTGAGAAGTAAATCACAACATGGCAGCAGAGAGATCACCCAGAAACGACAAGTAGAAAACATGAGAAGTAAATCACAACGTGGCAGCAGAGATATCAGCCAGAAATGACAGGAAGAAAACATGAGAAGTAAATCACAACGTGGCAGCAGAGAGATCAGCCGGAAATGACAAGAACAAAACGTGAGAAGTAAATCAAAACATTGTCAGCAGAGAGATCAGCCAGAAATGATAAGAACAAAACATGAGAAATAAATCACAACGTGGCAGCAGAGAGATCAGCCAGAAATGATAAGAACAAAACGTTAGAAGTAAATCACAACGTGGCAGCAGAGAGATCAGCCAGAAATGATAAGAACAAAACGTGAGAAGTAAATCACAACATGGAAGCAGAGAGATCACCCAGAAACGACAAGTAGAAAACATGAGAAGTAAATCACAACGTGGCAGCAGAGATATCAGCCAGAAATGACAGGAAGAAAACGTGAGAAGTAAATCACAACGTGGCAGCAGAGAGATCAGCCGGAAATGACAAGAACAAAACGTGAGAAGTAAATCAAAACATTGCAGCAGAGAGATCAGCCAGAAATGATAAGAACAAAACATGAGAAGTAAATCACAATGTGGCAGCAGAGATCAGCCAGAAATGACGAGAGGAACACATGAGAAGTAAATCACAACGTGGTAGCAGAGAGATCAGCCAGACATTATAAGAACAATACGTGAGAAGTAAATCACAACGTGGCAGCAGAGAGATCAGCCAGAAACGACAAGTAGAAAACATGAGAAGTGAATCACAACGTGGCAGCAGAGAGATCAGCCAGAAATGACAGGAAGAAAACATGAGAAGTAAATCACAACGTGGCAGCAGAGAGATCAGCCGGAAATGACAAGAACAAAACGTGAGAAGTAAATCAAAACATGGCAGCAGAGAGATCAGCCAGAAATGATAAGAACAAAACGTGAGAAGTAAATCACAACGTGGCAGCAGAGAGATCAGCCGGAAATGACAAGAACAAAACGTGAGAAGTAAATCAAAACATGGCGGCAGAGAGATCAGCCAGAAATGATAAGAACAAAACATGAGAAGTAAATCACAATGTGGCAGCAGAGATCAGCCAGAAATGACGAGAGGAACACATGAGAAGTAAATCACAACGTGGTAGCAGAGAGATCAGCCAGAAATGACTAGAGGAACACATGAGAAGTAAATCACAACGTGGCAGCAGAGAGATCAGCCGGAAATGAAAAGAACAAAACGTGAGAAGTAAATCAAAACGTGGCAGCAGAGAGATCAGCCAGAAATGACAAATAGAAAACGTAAGAAGTAATTCACAACGTGGCAGCAGAGAGATCAGCCAGAAATGACTAGAGGAACACATGAGATGTAAATCACAACGTGGCAGCAGAGAGATCAGCCAGAAACGACAAGTAGAAAACATGAGAAGTAAATCACAACGTGGCAGCAGAGATATCAGCCAGAAATGACAGGAAGAAAACATGAGAAGTAAATCACAACGTGGCAGCAGAGAGATCAGCCGGAAATGACAAGAACAAAACGTGAGAAGTAAATCAAAACATTGCAGCAGAGAGATCAGCCAGAAATGATAAGAACAAAACATGAGAAGTAAATCACAACGTGGCAGCAGAGAGATCAGCCAGAAATGATAAGAACAAAACGTTAGAAGTAAATCACAACGTGGCAGCAGAGAGATCAGCCAGAAATGATAAGAACAAAACGTAGGAAGTAAATCACAACATGGCAGCAGAGAGATCACCCAGAAACGACAAGTAGAAAACATGAGAAAAAAATCACAACGTGGCAGCATAGAGATCAGCCAGAAATGACTAGAGGAACACATGAGAAGTAAATCACAACGTGGCAGCAGAGAGATCAGCCGGAAATGACAAGAACAAAACGTGAGAAGTAAATCACAACATGGCAGCAGAGAGATCAGCCAGAAATGATAAGAACAAAACATGAGAAGTAAATCACAATGTGGCAGCAGAGATCAGCCAGAAATGACTAGAGGAACACATGAGAAGTAAATCACAACATGGCAGCAGAGAGATCAGCCATAAATGATAAGAACAAAACATGAGAAGTAAATCACAATGTAGCAGCAGAGATCAGCCAGAAATGACTAGAGGAACACATGAGAAGTAAATCACAACGTGGCAGCAGAGACATCAGCCAGAAATTATAAGAACAAAACGTGAGAAGTAAATCACAACGTGGCAGCAGAGAGATCAGCCAGAAATAACAAGTAGAAAACGTGAGAAGTAATTCACAACGTCGCAGCAGAGAGATCACCCAGAAACGACAAGTAGAAAACATGAGAAGTAAATCACAACGTGGCAGCAGAGATATCAGCCAGAAATGACAGGAAGAAAACATGAGAAGTAATTCACAACGTGGCAGCAGAGAGATCAGCCGGAAATGACAAGAACAAAACGTGAGAAGTAAATCAAAACATTGCAGCAGAGAGATCAGCCAGAAATGATAAGAACAAAACATGAGAAGTAAATCACAACGTGGCAGCAGAGAGATCAGCCAGAAATGATAAGAACAAAACGTTAGAAGTAAATCACAACGTGGCAGCAGAGAGATCAGCCAGAAATGATAAGAACAAAACGTGAGAAGTAAATCACAACATGGAAGCAGAGAGATCACCCAGAAACGACAAGTAGAAAACATGAGAAGTAAATCACAACGTGGCAGCAGAGATATCAGCCAGAAATGACAGGAAGAAAACGTGAGAAGGAAATCACAACGTGGCAGCAGAGAGATCAGCCGGAAATGACAAGAACAAAACGTGAGAAGTAAATCACAACGTGGCAGCAGAGAGATCAGCCAGAAATGATAAGAACAAAACGTTAGAAGTAAATCACAACGTGGCAGCAGAGAGATCAGCCAGAAATGATAAGAACAAAACGTTAGAAGTAAATCACAAAGTGGCAGCAGAGAGATCAGCCAGAAATGACAAGTAGAAAACGTGAGAAGTAAATCACAACATGGCAGCAGAGAGATCAGCCAGAAACGACAAGTAGAAAACATGAGAAGTAAATCACAACGTGGCAGCAGAGATATCAGCCAGAAATGACAGGAAGAAAACGTGAGAAGTAAATCACAACGTGGCAGCCTAGAGATCAGCCAGAAATGATAAGAACGAAACGTTAGAAGTAAATCACAACGTGGCAGCAGAGAGATCATCCGGAAATGACAAGAACAAAACGTGAGAAGTAAATCACAACATGGCAGCAGAGAGATCAGCCAGAAATGATAAGAACAAAACATGAGAAGTAAATCACAATGTGGCAGCAGAGATCAGCCAGAAATGACTAGAGGAACACATGAGAAGTAAATCACAACGTGGCAGCAGAGAGATCAGCCAGAAATTATAAGAACAAAACGTGAGAAGTAAATCACAACGTGGCAGCAGAGAGATCAGCCAGAAATGACAAATAGAAAACGTAAGAAGTAATTCACAACGTGGCAGCAGAGAGATCAGCCAGAAATGACTAGAGGAACACATGAGAAGTAAATCACAACGTGGCAGCAGAGAGATCAGCCAGAAATGACAAGAAAAAAAACATGAGAAGTAAATCACAACGTGGCAGCAGAGAGATCAGCCAGAAATGATAAGAACAAAACGTTAGAAGTAAATCACAACGTGGCAGCAGAGAGATCAGCCAGAAATGATAAGAACAAAACGTTAGAAGTAAATCACAACGTGGCAGCAGAGAGATCAGCCAGAAATGACAAGTAGAAAACGTGAGAAGTAAATCACAACATGGCAGCAGAGAGATCACCCAGAAAAGACAAGTAGAAAACATGAGAAGTAAATCACAACGTGGCAGCAGAGATATCAGCCAGAAATGACAAGAACAAAACGTGAGAAGTAAATCACAACGTGGCAGCAGAGAGATCAGCCGGAAATGACAAGAACAAAACGTGAGAAGTAAATCAAAACATTGCAGCAGAGAGATCAGCCAGAAATGATAAGAACAAAACATGAGAAGTAAATCACAACGTGGCAGCAGAGAGATCAGCCAGAAATGATAAGAACAAAACGTTAGAAGTAAATCACAACGTGGCAGCAGAGAGATCAGCCAGAAATGATAAGAACAAAACGTGAGAAGTAAATCACAACATGGAAGCAGAGAGATCACCCAGAAACGACAAGTAGAAAACATGAGAAGTAAATCACAACGTGGCAGCAGAGATATCAGCCAGAAATGACAGGAAGAAAACGTGAGAAGTAAATCACAACGTGGCAGCAGAGAGATCAGCCGGAAATGACAAGAACAAAACGTGAGAAGTAAATCACAACGTGGCAGCAGAGAGATCAGCCAGAAATGATAAGAACAAAACGTTAGAAGTAAATCACAACGTGGCAGCAGTGAGATCAGCCAGAAATGATAAGAACAAAACGTGAGAAGTAAATCACAACGTGGCAGCAGACAGATCAGCCAGAAATGACAAGTAGAAAACGTGAGAAGTAAATCACAACATGGCAGCAGAGAGATCAGCCAGAAACGACAAGTTGAAAACACGAGAAGTAAATCACAACGTGGCAGCAGAGATATCAGCCAGAAATGACAGGAAGAAAACATGAGAAGTAAATCACAACGTGGCAGCAGAGAGATCAGCCGGAAATGACAAGAACAAAACGTGAGAAGTAAATCAAAACATTGCAGCAGAGAGATCAGCCAGAAATGATAAGAACAAAACATGAGAAGTAAATCACAATGTGGCAGCAGAGATCAGCCAGAAATGACGAGAGGAACACATGAGAAGTAAATCACAACGTGGTAGCAGAGAGATCAGCCAGACATTATAAGAACAATACGTGAGAAGTAAATCAAAACGTGGCAGCAGAGAGATCAGCCAGAAACGACAAGTAGAAAACATGAGAAGTGAATCACAACGTGGCAGCAGAGAGATCAGCCAGAAATGACAGGAAGAAAACATGAGAAGTAAATCACAACGTGGCAGCAGAGAGATCAGCCGGAAATGACAAGAACAAAACGTGAGAAGTAAATCAAAACATGGCAGCAGAGAGATCAGCCAGAAATTATAAGAACAAAACGTGAGAAGTAAATCACAACGTGGCAGCAGAGAGATCAGCCGGAAATGACAAGAACAAAACGTGAGAAGTAAATCAAAACGTGGCAGCAGAGAGATCAGCCAGAAATGACAAATATAAAACGTAAGAAGTAATTCACAACGTGGCAGCAGAGAGATCAGCCAGAAATGACTAGAGGAACACATGAGAAGTAAATCACAACGTGGCAGCAGAGAGATCAGCCAGAAATGACTAGAGGAACACATGAGAAGTAAATCACAACGTGGCAGCAGAGAGATCAGCCGGAAATGACAAGAACAAAACGTGAGAAGTAAATCAAAACGTGGCAGCAGAGAGATCAGCCAGAAATGACAAATATAAAACGTAAGAAGTAATTCACAACGTGGCAGCAGAGAGATCAGCCAGAAATGACTAGAGGAACACATGAGAAGTAAATCACAACGTGGCAGCAGAGAGATCAGCCAGAAATGACAAGAAAAAACATGAGAAGTAAATCACAACGTGGCAGCAGAGAGATCAGGCAGAAATGACTAGAGGAAAACATGACAAGTAAATCACAACGTGGCAGCAGAGAGATCAGCCAGAAATGACAAGTAGAAAACGTGAGAAGTAATTCACAACGTCGCAGCAGAGAGATCACCCAGAAACGACAAGTAGAAAACATGAGAAGTAAATCACAACGTGGCAGCAGAGATATCAGCCAGAAATGACAGGAAGAAAACATGAGAAGTAATTCACAACGTGGCAGCAGAGAGATCAGCCGGAAATGACAAGAACAAAACGTGAGAAGTAAATCAAAACATTGCAGCAGAGAGATCAGCCAGAAATGATAAGAACAAAACATGAGAAGTAAATCACAACGTGGCAGCAGAGAGATCAGCCAGAAATGATAAGAACAAAACGTTAGAAGTAAATCACAACGTGGCAGCAGAGAGATCAGCCAGAAATGATAAGAACAAAACGTGAGAAGTAAATCACAACATGGAAGCAGAGAGATCACCCAGAAACGACAAGTAGAAAACATGAGAAGTAAATCACAACGTGGCAGCAGAGATATCAGCCAGAAATGACAGGAAGAAAACGTGAGAAGGAAATCACAACGTGGCAGCAGAGAGATCAGCCGGAAATGACAAGAACAAAACGTGAGAAGTAAATCACAACGTGGCAGCAGAGAGATCAGCCAGAAATGATAAGAACAAAACGTTAGAAGTAAATCACAACGTGGCAGCAGAGAGATCAGCCAGAAATGATAAGAACAAAACGTTAGAAGTAAATCACAAAGTGGCAGCAGAGAGATCAGCCAGAAATGACAAGTAGAAAACGTGAGAAGTAAATCACAACATGGCAGCAGAGAGATCAGCCAGAAACGACAAGTAGAAAACATGAGAAGTAAATCACAACGTGGCAGCAGAGATATCAGCCAGAAATGACAGGAAGAAAACGTGAGAAGTAAATCACAACGTGGCAGCCTAGAGATCAGCCAGAAATGATAAGAACGAAACGTTAGAAGTAAATCACAACGTGGCAGCAGAGAGATCATCCGGAAATGACAAGAACAAAACGTGAGAAGTAAATCACAACATGGCAGCAGAGAGATCAGCCAGAAATGATAAGAACAAAACATGAGAAGTAAATCACAATGTGGCAGCAGAGATCAGCCAGAAATGACTAGAGGAACACATGAGAAGTAAATCACAACGTGGCAGCAGTGAGATCAGCCAGAAATTATAAGAACAAAACGTGAGAAGTAAATCACAACGTGGCAGCAGAGAGATCAGCCAGAAATGACAAATAGAAAACGTAAGAAGTAATTCACAACGTGGCAGCAGAGAGATCAGCCAGAAATGACTAGAGGAACACATGAGAAGTAAATCACAACGTGGCAGCAGAGAGATCAGCCAGAAATGACAAGAAAAAAAACATGAGAAGTAAATCACAACGTGGCAGCAGAGAGATCAGCCAGAAATGATAAGAACAAAACGTTAGAAGTAAATCACAACGTGGCAGCAGAGAGATCAGCCAGAAATGATAAGAACAAAACGTTAGAAGTAAATCACAACGTGGCAGCAGAGAGATCAGCCAGAAATGATAAGAACAAAACGTTAGAAGTAAATCACAACGTGGCAGCAGAGAGATCAGCCAGAAATGATAAGAACAAAACGTTAGAAGTAAATCACAACGTGGCAGCAGAGAGATCAGCCAGAAATGACAAGTAGAAAACATGAGAAGTAAATCACAACGTGGCAGCAGAGATATCAGCCAGAAATGACAGGAAGAAAACATGAGAAGTAAATCACAACGTGGCAGCAGAGAGATCAGCCGGAAATGACAAGAACAAAACGTGAGAAGTAAATCAAAACATTGTCAGCAGAGAGATCAGCCAGAAATGATAAGAACAAAACATGAGAAATAAATCACAACGTGGCAGCAGAGAGATCAGCCAGAAATGATAAGAACAAAACGTTAGAAGTAAATCACAACGTGGCAGCAGAGAGATCAGCCAGAAATGATAAGAACAAAACGTGAGAAGTAAATCACAACATGGAAGCAGAGAGATCACCCAGAAACGACAAGTAGAAAACATGAGAAGTAAATCACAACGTGGCAGCAGAGATATCAGCCAGAAATGACAGGAAGAAAACGTGAGAAGTAAATCACAACGTGGCAGCAGAGAGATCAGCCGGAAATGACAAGAACAAAACGTGAGAAGTAAATCAAAACATTGCAGCAGAGAGATCAGCCAGAAATGATAAGAACAAAACATGAGAAGTAAATCACAATGTGGCAGCAGAGATCAGCCAGAAATGACGAGAGGAACACATGAGAAGTAAATCACAACGTGGTAGCAGAGAGATCAGCCAGACATTATAAGAACAATACGTGAGAAGTAAATCACAACGTGGCAGCAGAGAGATCAGCCAGAAACGACAAGTAGAAAACATGAGAAGTGAATCACAACGTGGCAGCAGAGAGATCAGCCAGAAATGACAGGAAGAAAACATGAGAAGTAAATCACAACGTGGCAGCAGAGAGATCAGCCGGAAATGACAAGAACAAAACGTGAGAAGTAAATCAAAACATGGCAGCAGAGAGATCAGCCAGAAATGATAAGAACAAAACGTGAGAAGTAAATCACAACGTGGCAGCAGAGAGATCAGCCGGAAATGACAAGAACAAAACGTGAGAAGTAAATCAAAACATGGCGGCAGAGAGATCAGCCAGAAATGATAAGAACAAAACATGAGAAGTAAATCACAATGTGGCAGCAGAGATCAGCCAGAAATGACGAGAGGAACACATGAGAAGTAAATCACAACGTGGTAGCAGAGAGATCAGCCAGAAATGACTAGAGGAACACATGAGAAGTAAATCACAACGTGGCAGCAGAGAGATCAGCCGGAAATGAAAAGAACAAAACGTGAGAAGTAAATCAAAACGTGGCAGCAGAGAGATCAGCCAGAAATGACAAATAGAAAACGTAAGAAGTAATTCACAACGTGGCAGCAGAGAGATCAGCCAGAAATGACTAGAGGAACACATGAGATGTAAATCACAACGTGGCAGCAGAGAGATCAGCCAGAAACGACAAGTAGAAAACATGAGAAGTAAATCACAACGTGGCAGCAGAGATATCAGCCAGAAATGACAGGAAGAAAACATGAGAAGTAAATCACAACGTGGCAGCAGAGAGATCAGCCGGAAATGACAAGAACAAAACGTGAGAAGTAAATCAAAACATTGCAGCAGAGAGATCAGCCAGTAATGATAAGAACAAAACATGAGAAGTAAATCACAACGTGGCAGCAGAGAGATCAGCCAGAAATGATAAGAACAAAACGTTAGAAGTAAATCACAACGTGGCAGCAGAGAGATCAGCCAGAAATGATAAGAACAAAACGTGAGAAGTAAATCACAACATGGAAGCAGAGAGATCACCCAGAAACGACAAGTAGAAAACATGAGAAGTAAATCACAACGTGGCAGCAGAGATATCAGCCAGAAATGACAGGAAGAAAACGTGAGAAGTAAATCACAACGTGGCAGCAGAGAGATCAGCCGGAAATGACAAGAACAAAACCTGAGAAGTAAATCACAACGTGGCAGCAGAGAGATCAGCCAGAAATGATAAGAACAAAACGTTAGAAGTAAATCACAACGTGGCAGCAGAGAGATCAGCCAGAAATGATAAGAACAAAACGTTAGAAGTAAATCACAACGTGGCAGCAGAGAGATCAGCCAGAAATGACAAGTAGAAAACGTGAGAAGTAAATCACAACATGGCAGCAGAGAGATCAGCCAGAAACGACAAGTAGAAAACATGAGAAGTAAATCACAACGTGGCAGCAGAGATATCAGCCAGAAATGACAGGAAGAAAACATGAGAAGTAAATCACAACGTGGCAGCAGAGAGATCAGCCGGAAATGACAAGAACAAAACGTGAGAAGTAAATCAAAACATTGCAGCAGAGAGATCAGCCAGAAATGATAAGAACAAAACATGAGAAGTAAATCACAACGTGGCAGCAGAGAGATCAGCCAGAAATGATAAGAACAAAACGTTAGAAGTAAATCACAACGTGGCAGCAGAGAGATCAGCCAGAAATGATAAGAACAAAACGTAGGAAGTAAATCACAACATGGCAGCAGAGAGATCACCCAGAAACGACAAGTAGAAAACATGAGAAAAAAATCACAACGTGGCAGCATAGAGATCAGCCAGAAATGACTAGAGGAACACATGAGAAGTAAATCACAACGTGGCAGCAGAGAGATCAGCCGGAAATGACAAGAACAAAACGTGAGAAGTAAATCACAACATGGCAGCAGAGAGATCAGCCAGAAATGATAAGAACAAAACATGAGAAGTAAATCACAATGTGGCAGCAGAGATCAGCCAGAAATGACTAGAGGAACACATGAGAAGTAAATCACAACATGGCAGCAGAGAGATCAGCCATAAATGATAAGAACAAAACATGAGAAGTAAATCACAATGTAGCAGCAGAGATCAGCCAGAAATGACTAGAGGAACACATGAGAAGTAAATCACAACGTGGCAGCAGAGACATCAGCCAGAAATTATAAGAACAAAACGTGAGAAGTAAATCACAACGTGGCAGCAGAGAGATCAGCCAGAAATAACAAGTAGAAAACGTGAGAAGTAATTCACAACGTCGCAGCAGAGAGATCACCCAGAAACGACAAGTAGAAAACATGAGAAGTAAATCACAACGTGGCAGCAGAGATATCAGCCAGAAATGACAGGAAGAAAACATGAGAAGTAATTCACAACGTGGCAGCAGAGAGATCAGCCGGAAATGACAAGAACAAAACGTGAGAAGTAAATCAAAACATTGCAGCAGAGAGATCAGCCAGAAATGATAAGAACAAAACATGAGAAGTAAATCACAACGTGGCAGCAGAGAGATCAGCCAGAAATGATAAGAACAAAACGTTAGAAGTAAATCACAACGTGGCAGCAGAGAGATCAGCCAGAAATGATAAGAACAAAACGTGAGAAGTAAATCACAACATGGAAGCAGAGAGATCACCCAGAAACGACAAGTAGAAAACATGAGAAGTAAATCACAACGTGGCAGCAGAGATATCAGCCAGAAATGACAGGAAGAAAACGTGAGAAGTAAATCACAACGTGGCAGCAGAGAGATCAGCCGGAAATGACAAGAACAAAACGTGAGAAGTAAATCACAACGTGGCAGCAGAGAGATCAGCCAGAAATGATAAGAACAAAACGTTAGAAGTAAATCACAACGTGGCAGCAGAGAGATCAGCCAGAAATGATAAGAACAAAACGTTAGAAGTAAATCACAAAGTGGCAGCAGAGAGATCAGCCAGAAATGACAAGTAGAAAACGTGAGAAGTAAATCACAACATGGCAGCAGAGAGATCAGCCAGAAACGACAAGTAGAAAACATGAGAAGTAAATCACAACGTGGCAGCAGAGATATCAGCCAGAAATGACAGGAAGAAAACGTGAGAAGTAAATCACAACGTGGCAGCCTAGAGATCAGCCAGAAATGATAAGAACGAAACGTTAGAAGTAAATCACAACGTGGCAGCAGAGAGATCATCCGGAAATGACAAGAACAAAACGTGAGAAGTAAATCACAACATGGCAGCAGAGAGATCAGCCAGAAATGATAAGAACAAAACATGAGAAGTAAATCACAATGTGGCAGCAGAGATCAGCCAGAAATGACTAGAGGAACACATGAGAAGTAAATCACAACGTGGCAGCAGAGAGATCAGCCAGAAATTATAAGAACAAAACGTGAGAAGTAAATCACAACGTGGCAGCAGAGAGATCAGCCAGAAATGACAAATAGAAAACGTAAGAAGTAATTCACAACGTGGCAGCAGAGAGATCAGCCAGAAATGACTAGAGGAACACATGAGAAGTAAATCACAACGTGGCAGCAGAGAGATCAGCCAGAAATGACAAGAAAAAAAACATGAGAAGTAAATCACAACGTGGCAGCAGAGAGATCAGCCAGAAATGATAAGAACAAAACGTTAGAAGTAAATCACAACGTGGCAGCAGAGAGATCAGCCAGAAATGATAAGAACAAAACGTTAGAAGTAAATCACAACGTGGCAGCAGAGAGATCAGCCAGAAATGACAAGTAGAAAACGTGAGAAGTAAATCACAACATGGCAGCAGAGAGATCACCCAGAAACGACAAGTAGAAAACATGAGAAGTAAATCACAACGTGGCAGCAGAGATATCAGCCAGAAATGACAGGAAGAAAACATGAGAAGTAAATCACAACGTGGCAGCAGAGAGATCAGCCGGAAATGACAAGAACAAAACGTGAGAAGTAAATCAAAACATTGTCAGCAGAGAGATCAGCCAGAAATGATAAGAACAAAACATGAGAAATAAATCACAACGTGGCAGCAGAGAGATCAGCCAGAAATGATAAGAACAAAACGTTAGAAGTAAATCACAACGTGGCAGCAGAGAGATCAGCCAGAAATGATAAGAACAAAACGTGAGAAGTAAATCACAACATGGAAGCAGAGAGATCACCCAGAAACGACAAGTAGAAAACATGAGAAGTAAATCACAACGTGGCAGCAGAGATATCAGCCAGAAATGACAGGAAGAAAACGTGAGAAGTAAATCACAACGTGGCAGCAGAGAGATCAGCCGGAAATGACAAGAACAAAACGTGAGAAGTAAATCAAAACATTGCAGCAGAGAGATCAGCCAGAAATGATAAGAACAAAACATGAGAAGTAAATCACAATGTGGCAGCAGAGATCAGCCAGAAATGACGAGAGGAACACATGAGAAGTAAATCACAACGTGGTAGCAGAGAGATCAGCCAGACATTATAAGAACAATACGTGAGAAGTAAATCACAACGTGGCAGCAGAGAGATCAGCCAGAAACGACAAGTAGAAAACATGAGAAGTGAATCACAACGTGGCAGCAGAGAGATCAGCCAGAAATGACAGGAAGAAAACATGAGAAGTAAATCACAACGTGGCAGCAGAGAGATCAGCCGGAAATGACAAGAACAAAACGTGAGAAGTAAATCAAAACATGGCAGCAGAGAGATCAGCCAGAAATGATAAGAACAAAACGTGAGAAGTAAATCACAACGTGGCAGCAGAGAGATCAGCCGGAAATGACAAGAACAAAACGTGAGAAGTAAATCAAAACATGGCGGCAGAGAGATCAGCCAGAAATGATAAGAACAAAACATGAGAAGTAAATCACAATGTGGCAGCAGAGATCAGCCAGAAATGACGAGAGGAACACATGAGAAGTAAATCACAACGTGGTAGCAGAGAGATCAGCCAGAAATGACTAGAGGAACACATGAGAAGTAAATCACAACGTGGCAGCAGAGAGATCAGCCGGAAATGAAAAGAACAAAACGTGAGAAGTAAATCAAAACGTGGCAGCAGAGAGATCAGCCAGAAATGACAAATAGAAAACGTAAGAAGTAATTCACAACGTGGCAGCAGAGAGATCAGCCAGAAATGACTAGAGGAACACATGAGATGTAAATCACAACGTGGCAGCAGAGAGATCAGCCAGAAACGACAAGTAGAAAACATGAGAAGTAAATCACAACGTGGCAGCAGAGATATCAGCCAGAAATGACAGGAAGAAAACATGAGAAGTAAATCACAACGTGGCAGCAGAGAGATCAGCCGGAAATGACAAGAACAAAACGTGAGAAGTAAATCAAAACATTGCAGCAGAGAGATCAGCCAGAAATGATAAGAACAAAACATGAGAAGTAAATCACAACGTGGCAGCAGAGAGATCAGCCAGAAATGATAAGAACAAAACGTTAGAAGTAAATCACAACGTGGCAGCAGAGAGATCAGCCAGAAATGATAAGAACAAAACGTAGGAAGTAAATCACAACATGGCAGCAGAGAGATCACCCAGAAACGACAAGTAGAAAACATGAGAAAAAAATCACAACGTGGCAGCATAGAGATCAGCCAGAAATGACTAGAGGAACACATGAGAAGTAAATCACAACGTGGCAGCAGAGAGATCAGCCGGAAATGACAAGAACAAAACGTGAGAAGTAAATCACAACATGGCAGCAGAGAGATCAGCCAGAAATGATAAGAACAAAACATGAGAAGTAAATCACAATGTGGCAGCAGAGATCAGCCAGAAATGACTAGAGGAACACATGAGAAGTAAATCACAACATGGCAGCAGAGAGATCAGCCATAAATGATAAGAACAAAACATGAGAAGTAAATCACAATGTAGCAGCAGAGATCAGCCAGAAATGACTAGAGGAACACATGAGAAGTAAATCACAACGTGGCAGCAGAGACATCAGCCAGAAATTATAAGAACAAAACGTGAGAAGTAAATCACAACGTGGCAGCAGAGAGATCAGCCAGAAATAACAAGTAGAAAACGTGAGAAGTAATTCACAACGTCGCAGCAGAGAGATCACCCAGAAACGACAAGTAGAAAACATGAGAAGTAAATCACAACGTGGCAGCAGAGATATCAGCCAGAAATGACAGGAAGAAAACATGAGAAGTAATTCACAACGTGGCAGCAGAGAGATCAGCCGGAAATGACAAGAACAAAACGTGAGAAGTAAATCAAAACATTGCAGCAGAGAGATCAGCCAGAAATGATAAGAACAAAACATGAGAAGTAAATCACAACGTGGCAGCAGAGAGATCAGCCAGAAATGATAAGAACAAAACGTTAGAAGTAAATCACAACGTGGCAGCAGAGAGATCAGCCAGAAATGATAAGAACAAAACGTGAGAAGTAAATCACAACATGGAAGCAGAGAGATCACCCAGAAACGACAAGTAGAAAACATGAGAAGTAAATCACAACGTGGCAGCAGAGATATCAGCCAGAAATGACAGGAAGAAAACGTGAGAAGGAAATCACAACGTGGCAGCAGAGAGATCAGCCGGAAATGACAAGAACAAAACGTGAGAAGTAAATCACAACGTGGCAGCAGAGAGATCAGCCAGAAATGATAAGAACAAAACGTTAGAAGTAAATCACAACGTGGCAGCAGAGAGATCAGCCAGAAATGATAAGAACAAAACGTTAGAAGTAAATCACAAAGTGGCAGCAGAGAGATCAGCCAGAAATGACAAGTAGAAAACGTGAGAAGTAAATCACAACATGGCAGCAGAGAGATCAGCCAGAAACGACAAGTAGAAAACATGAGAAGTAAATCACAACGTGGCAGCAGAGATATCAGCCAGAAATGACAGGAAGAAAACGTGAGAAGTAAATCACAACGTGGCAGCCTAGAGATCAGCCAGAAATGATAAGAACGAAACGTTAGAAGTAAATCACAACGTGGCAGCAGAGAGATCATCCGGAAATGACAAGAACAAAACGTGAGAAGTAAATCACAACATGGCAGCAGAGAGATCAGCCAGAAATGATAAGAACAAAACATGAGAAGTAAATCACAATGTGGCAGCAGAGATCAGCCAGAAATGACTAGAGGAACACATGAGAAGTAAATCACAACGTGGCAGCAGAGAGATCAGCCAGAAATTATAAGAACAAAACGTGAGAAGTAAATCACAACGTGGCAGCAGAGAGATCAGCCAGAAATGACAAATAGAAAACGTAAGAAGTAATTCACAACGTGGCAGCAGAGAGATCAGCCAGAAATGACTAGAGGAACACATGAGAAGTAAATCACAACGTGGCAGCAGAGAGATCAGCCAGAAATGACAAGAAAAAAAACATGAGAAGTAAATCACAACGTGGCAGCAGAGAGATCAGCCAGAAATGATAAGAACAAAACGTTAGAAGTAAATCACAACGTGGCAGCAGAGAGATCAGCCAGAAATGATAAGAACAAAACGTTAGAAGTAAATCACAACGTGGCAGCAGAGAGATCAGCCAGAAATGACAAGTAGAAAACGTGAGAAGTAAATCACAACATGGCAGCAGAGAGATCACCCAGAAACGACAAGTAGAAAACATGAGAAGTAAATCACAACGTGGCAGCAGAGATATCAGCCAGAAATGACAGGAAGAAAACATGAGAAGTAAATCACAACGTGGCAGCAGAGAGATCAGCCGGAAATGACAAGAACAAAACGTGAGAAGTAAATCAAAACATTGTCAGCAGAGAGATCAGCCAGAAATGATAAGAACAAAACATGAGAAATAAATCACAACGTGGCAGCAGAGAGATCAGCCAGAAATGATAAGAACAAAACGTTAGAAGTAAATCACAACGTGGCAGCAGAGAGATCAGCCAGAAATGATAAGAACAAAACGTGAGAAGTAAATCACAACATGGAAGCAGAGAGATCACCCAGAAACGACAAGTAGAAAACATGAGAAGTAAATCACAACGTGGCAGCAGAGATATCAGCCAGAAATGACAGGAAGAAAACGTGAGAAGTAAATCACAACGTGGCAGCAGAGAGATCAGCCGGAAATGACAAGAACAAAACGTGAGAAGTAAATCAAAACATTGCAGCAGAGAGATCAGCCAGAAATGATAAGAACAAAACATGAGAAGTAAATCACAATGTGGCAGCAGAGATCAGCCAGAAATGACGAGAGGAACACATGAGAAGTAAATCACAACGTGGCAGCAGAGATATCAGCCAGAAATGACAGGAAGAAAACGTGAGAAGGAAATCACAACGTGGCAGCAGAGAGATCAGCCGGAAATGACAAGAACAAAACGTGAGAAGTAAATCACAACGTGGCAGCAGAGAGATCAGCCAGAAATGATAAGAACAAAACGTTAGAAGTAAATCACAACGTGGCAGCAGAGAGATCAGCCAGAAATGATAAGAACAAAACGTTAGAAGTAAATCACAAAGTGGCAGCAGAGAGATCAGCCAGAAATGACAAGTAGAAAACGTGAGAAGTAAATCACAACATGGCAGCAGAGAGATCAGCCAGAAACGACAAGTAGAAAACATGAGAAGTAAATCACAACGTGGCAGCAGAGATATCAGCCAGAAATGACAGGAAGAAAACGTGAGAAGTAAATCACAACGTGGCAGCCTAGAGATCAGCCAGAAATGATAAGAACGAAACGTTAGAAGTAAATCACAACGTGGCAGCAGAGAGATCATCCGGAAATGACAAGAACAAAACGTGAGAAGTAAATCACAACATGGCAGCAGAGAGATCAGCCAGAAATGATAAGAACAAAACATGAGAAGTAAATCACAATGTGGCAGCAGAGATCAGCCAGAAATGACTAGAGGAACACATGAGAAGTAAATCACAACGTGGCAGCAGAGAGATCAGCCAGAAATTATAAGAACAAAACGTGAGAAGTAAATCACAACGTGGCAGCAGAGAGATCAGCCAGAAATGACAAATAGAAAACGTAAGAAGTAATTCACAACGTGGCAGCAGAGAGATCAGCCAGAAATGACTAGAGGAACACATGAGAAGTAAATCACAACGTGGCAGCAGAGAGATCAGCCAGAAATGACAAGAAAAAAAACATGAGAAGTAAATCACAACGTGGCAGCAGAGAGATCAGCCAGAAATGATAAGAACAAAACGTTAGAAGTAAATCACAACGTGGCAGCAGAGAGATCAGCCAGAAATGATAAGAACAAAACGTTAGAAGTAAATCACAACGTGGCAGCAGAGAGATCAGCCAGAAATGACAAGTAGAAAACGTGAGAAGTAAATCACAACATGGCAGCAGAGAGATCACCCAGAAACGACAAGTAGAAAACATGAGAAGTAAATCACAACGTGGCAGCAGAGATATCAGCCAGAAATGACAGGAAGAAAACATGAGAAGTAAATCACAACGTGGCAGCAGAGAGATCAGCCGGAAATGACAAGAACAAAACGTGAGAAGTAAATCAAAACATTGTCAGCAGAGAGATCAGCCAGAAATGATAAGAACAAAACATGAGAAATAAATCACAACGTGGCAGCAGAGAGATCAGCCAGAAATGATAAGAACAAAACGTTAGAAGTAAATCACAACGTGGCAGCAGAGAGATCAGCCAGAAATGATAAGAACAAAACGTGAGAAGTAAATCACAACATGGAAGCAGAGAGATCACCCAGAAACGACAAGTAGAAAACATGAGAAGTAAATCACAACGTGGCAGCAGAGATATCAGCCAGAAATGACAGGAAGAAAACGTGAGAAGTAAATCACAACGTGGCAGCAGAGAGATCAGCCGGAAATGACAAGAACAAAACGTGAGAAGTAAATCAAAACATTGCAGCAGAGAGATCAGCCAGAAATGATAAGAACAAAACATGAGAAGTAAATCACAATGTGGCAGCAGAGATCAGCCAGAAATGACGAGAGGAACACATGAGAAGTAAATCACAACGTGGTAGCAGAGAGATCAGCCAGACATTATAAGAACAATACGTGAGAAGTAAATCACAACGTGGCAGCAGAGAGATCAGCCAGAAACGACAAGTAGAAAACATGAGAAGTGAATCACAACGTGGCAGCAGAGAGATCAGCCAGAAATGACAGGAAGAAAACATGAGAAGTAAATCACAACGTGGCAGCAGAGAGATCAGCCGGAAATGACAAGAACAAAACGTGAGAAGTAAATCAAAACATGGCAGCAGAGAGATCAGCCAGAAATGATAAGAACAAAACGTGAGAAGTAAATCACAACGTGGCAGCAGAGAGATCAGCCGGAAATGACAAGAACAAAACGTGAGAAGTAAATCAAAACATGGCGGCAGAGAGATCAGCCAGAAATGATAAGAACAAAACATGAGAAGTAAATCACAATGTGGCAGCAGAGATCAGCCAGAAATGACGAGAGGAACACATGAGAAGTAAATCACAACGTGGTAGCAGAGAGATCAGCCAGAAATGACTAGAGGAACACATGAGAAGTAAATCACAACGTGGCAGCAGAGAGATCAGCCGGAAATGAAAAGAACAAAACGTGAGAAGTAAATCAAAACGTGGCAGCAGAGAGATCAGCCAGAAATGACAAATAGAAAACGTAAGAAGTAATTCACAACGTGGCAGCAGAGAGATCAGCCAGAAATGACTAGAGGAACACATGAGATGTAAATCACAACGTGGCAGCAGAGAGATCAGCCAGAAACGACAAGTAGAAAACATGAGAAGTAAATCACAACGTGGCAGCAGAGATATCAGCCAGAAATGACAGGAAGAAAACATGAGAAGTAAATCACAACGTGGCAGCAGAGAGATCAGCCGGAAATGACAAGAACAAAACGTGAGAAGTAAATCAAAACATTGCAGCAGAGAGATCAGCCAGAAATGATAAGAACAAAACATGAGAAGTAAATCACAACGTGGCAGCAGAGAGATCAGCCAGAAATGATAAGAACAAAACGTTAGAAGTAAATCACAACGTGGCAGCAGAGAGATCAGCCAGAAATGATAAGAACAAAACGTAGGAAGTAAATCACAACATGGCAGCAGAGAGATCACCCAGAAACGACAAGTAGAAAACATGAGAAAAAAATCACAACGTGGCAGCATAGAGATCAGCCAGAAATGACTAGAGGAACACATGAGAAGTAAATCACAACGTGGCAGCAGAGAGATCAGCCGGAAATGACAAGAACAAAACGTGAGAAGTAAATCACAACATGGCAGCAGAGAGATCAGCCAGAAATGATAAGAACAAAACATGAGAAGTAAATCACAATGTGGCAGCAGAGATCAGCCAGAAATGACTAGAGGAACACATGAGAAGTAAATCACAACATGGCAGCAGAGAGATCAGCCATAAATGATAAGAACAAAACATGAGAAGTAAATCACAATGTAGCAGCAGAGATCAGCCAGAAATGACTAGAGGAACACATGAGAAGTAAATCACAACGTGGCAGCAGAGACATCAGCCAGAAATTATAAGAACAAAACGTGAGAAGTAAATCACAACGTGGCAGCAGAGAGATCAGCCAGAAATAACAAGTAGAAAACGTGAGAAGTAATTCACAACGTCGCAGCAGAGAGATCACCCAGAAACGACAAGTAGAAAACATGAGAAGTAAATCACAACGTGGCAGCAGAGATATCAGCCAGAAATGACAGGAAGAAAACATGAGAAGTAATTCACAACGTGGCAGCAGAGAGATCAGCCGGAAATGACAAGAACAAAACGTGAGAAGTAAATCAAAACATTGCAGCAGAGAGATCAGCCAGAAATGATAAGAACAAAACATGAGAAGTAAATCACAACGTGGCAGCAGAGAGATCAGCCAGAAATGATAAGAACAAAACGTTAGAAGTAAATCACAACGTGGCAGCAGAGAGATCAGCCAGAAATGATAAGAACAAAACGTGAGAAGTAAATCACAACATGGAAGCAGAGAGATCACCCAGAAACGACAAGTAGAAAACATGAGAAGTAAATCACAACGTGGCAGCAGAGATATCAGCCAGAAATGACAGGAAGAAAACGTGAGAAGGAAATCACAACGTGGCAGCAGAGAGATCAGCCGGAAATGACAAGAACAAAACGTGAGAAGTAAATCACAACGTGGCAGCAGAGAGATCAGCCAGAAATGATAAGAACAAAACGTTAGAAGTAAATCACAACGTGGCAGCAGAGAGATCAGCCAGAAATGATAAGAACAAAACGTTAGAAGTAAATCACAAAGTGGCAGCAGAGAGATCAGCCAGAAATGACAAGTAGAAAACGTGAGAAGTAAATCACAACATGGCAGCAGAGAGATCAGCCAGAAACGACAAGTAGAAAACATGAGAAGTAAATCACAACGTGGCAGCAGAGATATCAGCCGGAAATGACAGGAAGAAAACGTGAGAAGTAAATCACAACGTGGCAGCCTAGAGATCAGCCAGAAATGATAAGAACGAAACGTTAGAAGTAAATCACAACGTGGCAGCAGAGAGATCATCCGGAAATGACAAGAACAAAACGTGAGAAGTAAATCACAACATGGCAGCAGAGAGATCAGCCAGAAATGATAAGAACAAAACATGAGAAGTAAATCACAATGTGGCAGCAGAGATCAGCCAGAAATGACTAGAGGAACACATGAGAAGTAAATCACAACGTGGCAGCAGAGAGATCAGCCAGAAATTATAAGAACAAAACGTGAGAAGTAAATCACAACGTGGCAGCAGAGAGATCAGCCAGAAATGACAAATAGAAAACGTAAGAAGTAATTCACAACGTGGCAGCAGAGAGATCAGCCAGAAATGACTAGAGGAACACATGAGAAGTAAATCACAACGTGGCAGCAGAGAGATCAGCCAGAAATGACAAGAAAAAAAACATGAGAAGTAAATCACAACGTGGCAGCAGAGAGATCAGCCAGAAATGATAAGAACAAAACGTTAGAAGTAAATCACAACGTGGCAGCAGAGAGATCAGCCAGAAATGATAAGAACAAAACGTTAGAAGTAAATCACAACGTGGCAGCAGAGAGATCAGCCAGAAATGACAAGTAGAAAACGTGAGAAGTAAATCACAACATGGCAGCAGAGAGATCACCCAGAAACGACAAGTAGAAAACATGAGAAGTAAATCACAACGTGGCAGCAGAGATATCAGCCAGAAATGACAGGAAGAAAACATGAGAAGTAAATCACAACGTGGCAGCAGAGAGATCAGCCGGAAATGACAAGAACAAAACGTGAGAAGTAAATCAAAACATTGTCAGCAGAGAGATCAGCCAGAAATGATAAGAACAAAACATGAGAAATAAATCACAACGTGGCAGCAGAGAGATCAGCCAGAAATGATAAGAACAAAACGTTAGAAGTAAATCACAACGTGGCAGCAGAGAGATCAGCCAGAAATGATAAGAACAAAACGTGAGAAGTAAATCACAACATGGAAGCAGAGAGATCACCCAGAAACGACAAGTAGAAAACATGAGAAGTAAATCACAACGTGGCAGCAGAGATATCAGCCAGAAATGACAGGAAGAAAACGTGAGAAGTAAATCACAACGTGGCAGCAGAGAGATCAGCCGGAAATGACAAGAACAAAACGTGAGAAGTAAATCAAAACATTGCAGCAGAGAGATCAGCCAGAAATGATAAGAACAAAACATGAGAAGTAAATCACAATGTGGCAGCAGAGATCAGCCAGAAATGACGAGAGGAACACATGAGAAGTAAATCACAACGTGGTAGCAGAGAGATCAGCCAGACATTATAAGAACAATACGTGAGAAGTAAATCACAACGTGGCAGCAGAGAGATCAGCCAGAAACGACAAGTAGAAAACATGAGAAGTGAATCACAACGTGGCAGCAGAGAGATCAGCCAGAAATGACAGGAAGAAAACATGAGAAGTAAATCACAACGTGGCAGCAGAGAGATCAGCCGGAAATGACAAGAACAAAACGTGAGAAGTAAATCAAAACATGGCAGCAGAGAGATCAGCCAGAAATGATAAGAACAAAACGTGAGAAGTAAATCACAACGTGGCAGCAGAGAGATCAGCCGGAAATGACAAGAACAAAACGTGAGAAGTAAATCAAAACATGGCGGCAGAGAGATCAGCCAGAAATGATAAGAACAAAACATGAGAAGTAAATCACAATGTGGCAGCAGAGATCAGCCAGAAATGACGAGAGGAACACATGAGAAGTAAATCACAACGTGGTAGCAGAGAGATCAGCCAGAAATGACTAGAGGAACACATGAGAAGTAAATCACAACGTGGCAGCAGAGAGATCAGCCGGAAATGAAAAGAACAAAACGTGAGAAGTAAATCAAAACGTGGCAGCAGAGAGATCAGCCAGAAATGACAAATAGAAAACGTAAGAAGTAATTCACAACGTGGCAGCAGAGAGATCAGCCAGAAATGACTAGAGGAACACATGAGATGTAAATCACAACGTGGCAGCAGAGAGATCAGCCAGAAACGACAAGTAGAAAACATGAGAAGTAAATCACAACGTGGCAGCAGAGATATCAGCCAGAAATGACAGGAAGAAAACATGAGAAGTAAATCACAACGTGGCAGCAGAGAGATCAGCCGGAAATGACAAGAACAAAACGTGAGAAGTAAATCAAAACATTGCAGCAGAGAGATCAGCCAGTAATGATAAGAACAAAACATGAGAAGTAAATCACAACGTGGCAGCAGAGAGATCAGCCAGAAATGATAAGAACAAAACGTTAGAAGTAAATCACAACGTGGCAGCAGAGAGATCAGCCAGAAATGATAAGAACAAAACGTGAGAAGTAAATCACAACATGGAAGCAGAGAGATCACCCAGAAACGACAAGTAGAAAACATGAGAAGTAAATCACAACGTGGCAGCAGAGATATCAGCCAGAAATGACAGGAAGAAAACGTGAGAAGTAAATCACAACGTGGCAGCAGAGAGATCAGCCGGAAATGACAAGAACAAAACCTGAGAAGTAAATCACAACGTGGCAGCAGAGAGATCAGCCAGAAATGATAAGAACAAAACGTTAGAAGTAAATCACAACGTGGCAGCAGAGAGATCAGCCAGAAATGATAAGAACAAAACGTTAGAAGTAAATCACAACGTGGCAGCAGAGAGATCAGCCAGAAATGACAAGTAGAAAACGTGAGAAGTAAATCACAACATGGCAGCAGAGAGATCAGCCAGAAACGACAAGTAGAAAACATGAGAAGTAAATCACAACGTGGCAGCAGAGATATCAGCCAGAAATGACAGGAAGAAAACATGAGAAGTAAATCACAACGTGGCAGCAGAGAGATCAGCCGGAAATGACAAGAACAAAACGTGAGAAGTAAATCAAAACATTGCAGCAGAGAGATCAGCCAGAAATGATAAGAACAAAACATGAGAAGTAAATCACAACGTGGCAGCAGAGAGATCAGCCAGAAATGATAAGAACAAAACGTTAGAAGTAAATCACAACGTGGCAGCAGAGAGATCAGCCAGAAATGATAAGAACAAAACGTAGGAAGTAAATCACAACATGGCAGCAGAGAGATCACCCAGAAACGACAAGTAGAAAACATGAGAAAAAAATCACAACGTGGCAGCATAGAGATCAGCCAGAAATGACTAGAGGAACACATGAGAAGTAAATCACAACGTGGCAGCAGAGAGATCAGCCGGAAATGACAAGAACAAAACGTGAGAAGTAAATCACAACATGGCAGCAGAGAGATCAGCCAGAAATGATAAGAACAAAACATGAGAAGTAAATCACAATGTGGCAGCAGAGATCAGCCAGAAATGACTAGAGGAACACATGAGAAGTAAATCACAACATGGCAGCAGAGAGATCAGCCATAAATGATAAGAACAAAACATGAGAAGTAAATCACAATGTGGCAGCAGAGATCAGCCAGAAATGACTAGAGGAACACATGAGAAGTAAATCACAACGTGGCAGCAGAGACATCAGCCAGAAATTATAAGAACAAAACGTGAGAAGTAAATCACAACGTGGCAGCAGAGAGATCAGCCAGAAATAACAAGTAGAAAACGTGAGAAGTAATTCACAACGTCGCAGCAGAGAGATCACCCAGAAACGACAAGTAGAAAACATGAGAAGTAAATCACAACGTGGCAGCAGAGATATCAGCCAGAAATGACAGGAAGAAAACATGAGAAGTAAATCACAACGTGGCAGCAGAGAGATCAGCCGGAAATGACAAGAACAAAACGTGAGAAGTAAATCAAAACATTGCAGCAGAGAGATCAGCCAGTAATGATAAGAACAAAACATGAGAAGTAAATCACAACGTGGCAGCAGAGAGATCAGCCAGAAATGATAAGAACAAAACGTTAGAAGTAAATCACAACGTGGCAGCAGAGAGATCAGCCAGAAATGATAAGAACAAAACGTGAGAAGTAAATCACAACATGGAAGCAGAGAGATCACCCAGAAACGACAAGTAGAAAACATGAGAAGTAAATCACAACGTGGCAGCAGAGATATCAGCCAGAAATGACAGGAAGAAAACGTGAGAAGTAAATCACAACGTGGCAGCAGAGAGATCAGCCGGAAATGACAAGAACAAAACCTGAGAAGTAAATCACAACGTGGCAGCAGAGAGATCAGCCAGAAATGATAAGAACAAAACGTTAGAAGTAAATCACAACGTGGCAGCAGAGAGATCAGCCAGAAATGACAAGTAGAAAACGTGAGAAGTAAATCACAACATGGCAGCAGAGAGATCAGCCAGAAACGACAAGTAGAAAACATGAGAAGTAAATCACAACGTGGCAGCAGAGATATCAGCCAGAAATGACAGGAAGAAAACATGAGAAGTAAATCACAACGTGGCAGCAGAGAGATCAGCCGGAAATGACAAGAACAAAACGTGAGAAGTAAATCAAAACATTGCAGCAGAGAGATCAGCCAGAAATGATAAGAACAAAACATGAGAAGTAAATCACAACGTGGCAGCAGAGAGATCAGCCAGAAATGATAAGAACAAAACGTTAAAAGTAAATCACAACGTGGCAGCAGAGAGATCAGCCAGAAATGATAAGAACAAAACGTAGGAAGTAAATCACAACGTGGCAGCAGAGAGATCAGCCAGAAATGACAAGTAGAAAACGTGAGAAGTAAATCACAACATGGCAGCAGAGAGATCAGCCAGAAACGACAAGTAGAAAACATGAGAAGTAAATCACAACGTGGCAGCAGAGATATCAGCCAGAAATGACAGGAAGAAAACGTGAGAAGGAAATCACAACGTGGCAGCAGAGAGATCAGCCGGAAATGACAAGAACAAAACGTGAGAAGTAAATCACAACGTGGCAGCAGAGAGATCAGCCAGAAATGATAAGAACAAAACGTTAGAAGTAAATCACAACGTGGCAGCAGAGAGATCAGCCAGAAATTATAAGAACAAAACGTTAGAAGTAAATCACAAAGTGGCAGCAGAGAGATCAGCCAGAAATGACAAGTAGAAAACGTGAGAAGTAAATCACAACATGGCAGCAGAGAGATCAGCCAGAAACGACAAGTAGAAAACATGAGAAGTAAATCACAACGTGGCAGCAGAGATATCAGCCAGAAATGACAGGAAGAAAACGTGAGAAGTAAATCACAACGTGGCAGCCTAGAGATCAGCCAGAAATGATAAGAACGAAACGTTAGAAGTAAATCACAACGTGGCAGCAGAGAGATCATCCGGAAATGACAAGAACAAAACGTGAGAAGTAAATCACAACATGGCAGCAGAGAGATCAGCCAGAAATGATAAGAACAAAACATGAGAAGTAAATCACAATGTGGCAGCAGAGATCAGCCAGAAATGACTAGAGGAACACATGAGAAGTAAATCACAACGTGGCAGCAGAGAGATCAGCCAGAAATTATAAGAACAAAACGTGAGAAGTAAATCACAACGTGGCAGCAGAGAGATCAGCCAGAAATGACAAGTAGAAAACGTGAGAAGTAAATCACAACATGGCAGCAGAGAGATCACCCAGAAACGACAAGTAGAAAACATGAGAAGTAAATCACAACGTGGCAGCAGAGATATCAGCCAGAAATGACAGGAAGAAAACATGAGAAGTAAATCACAACGTGGCAGCAGAGAGATCAGCCGGAAATGACAAGAACAAAACGTGAGAAGTAAATCAAAACATTGTCAGCAGAGAGATCAGCCAGAAATGATAAGAACAAAACATGAGAAGTAAATCACAACGTGGCAGCAGAGAGATCAGCCAGAAATGATAAGAACAAAACGTTAGAAGTAAATCACAACGTGGCAGCAGAGAGATCAGCCAGAAATGATAAGAACAAAACGTGAGAAGTAAATCACAACATGGAAGCAGAGAGATCACCCAGAAACGACAAGTAGAAAACATGAGAAGTAAATCACAACGTGGCAGCAGAGATATCAGCCAGAAATGACAGGAAGAAAACGTGAGAAGTAAATCACAACGTGGCAGCAGAGAGATCAGCCGGAAATGACAAGAACAAAACGTGAGAAGTAAATCAAAACATTGCAGCAGAGAGATCAGCCAGAAATGATAAGAACAAAACATGAGAAGTAAATCACAATGTGGCAGCAGAGATCAGCCAGAAATGACGAGAGGAACACATGAGAAGTAAATCACAACGTGGTAGCAGAGAGATCAGCCAGACATTATAAGAACAATACGTGAGAAGTAAATCACAACGTGGCAGCAGAGAGATCAGCCAGAAACGACAAGTAGAAAACATGAGAAGTGAATCACAACGTGGCAGCAGAGAGATCAGCCAGAAATGACAGGAAGAAAACATGAGAAGTAAATCACAACGTGGCAGCAGAGAGATCAGCCGGAAATGACAAGAACAAAACGTGAGAAGTAAATCAAAACATGGCAGCAGAGAGATCAGCCAGAAATGATAAGAACAAAACGTGAGAAGTAAATCACAACGTGGCAGCAGAGAGATCAGCCGGAAATGACAAGAACAAAACGTGAGAAGTAAATCAAAACATGGCGGCAGAGAGATCAGCCAGAAATGATAAGAACAAAACATGAGAATTAAATCACAATGTGGCAGCAGAGATCAGCCAGAAATAACGAGAGGAACACATGAGAAGTAAATCACAACGTGGTAGCAGAGAGATCAGCCAGAAATGATAAGAACAAAACGTTAGAAGTAAATCACAACGTGGCAGCAGAGAGATCAGCCAGAAATGACAAGTAGAAAACGTGAGAAGTAAATCACAACATGGCAGCAGAGAGATCAGCCAGAAACGACAAGTAGAAAACATGAGAAGTAAATCACAACGTGGCAGCAGAGATATCAGCCAGAAATGACAGGAAGAAAACATGAGAAGTAAATCACAACGTGGCAGCAGAGAGATCAGCCGGAAATGACAAGAACAAAACGTGAGAAGTAAATCAAAACATTGCAGCAGAGAGATCAGCCAGAAATGATAAGAACAAAACATGAGAAGTAAATCACAACGTGGCAGCAGAGAGATCAGCCAGAAATGATAAGAACAAAACGTTAAAAGTAAATCACAACGTGGCAGCAGAGAGATCAGCCAGAAATGATAAGAACAAAACGTAGGAAGTAAATCACAACGTGGCAGCAGAGAGATCAGCCAGAAATGACAAGTAGAAAACGTGAGAAGTAAATCACAACATGGCAGCAGAGAGATCAGCCAGAAACGACAAGTAGAAAACATGAGAAGTAAATCACAACGTGGCAGCAGAGATATCAGCCAGAAATGACAGGAAGAAAACGTGAGAAGGAAATCACAACGTGGCAGCAGAGAGATCAGCCGGAAATGACAAGAACAAAACGTGAGAAGTAAATCACAACGTGGCAGCAGAGAGATCAGCCAGAAATGATAAGAACAAAACGTTAGAAGTAAATCACAACGTGGCAGCAGAGAGATCAGCCAGAAATGATAAGAACAAAACGTTAGAAGTAAATCACAAAGTGGCAGCAGAGAGATCAGCCAGAAATGACAAGTAGAAAACGTGAGAAGTAAATCACAACATGGCAGCAGAGAGATCAGCCAGAAACGACAAGTAGAAAACATGAGAAGTAAATCACAACGTGGCAGCAGAGATATCAGCCAGAAATGACAGGAAGAAAACGTGAGAAGTAAATCACAACGTGGCAGCCTAGAGATCAGCCAGAAATGATAAGAACGAAACGTTAGAAGTAAATCACAACGTGGCAGCAGAGAGATCATCCGGAAATGACAAGAACAAAACGTGAGAAGTAAATCACAACATGGCAGCAGAGAGATCAGCCAGAAATGATAAGAACAAAACATGAGAAGTAAATCACAATGTGGCAGCAGAGATCAGCCAGAAATGACTAGAGGAACACATGAGAAGTAAATCACAACGTGGCAGCAGAGAGATCAGCCAGAAATTATAAGAACAAAACGTGAGAAGTAAATCACAACGTGGCAGCAGAGAGATCAGCCAGAAATGACAAGTAGAAAACGTGAGAAGTAAATCACAACATGGCAGCAGAGAGATCACCCAGAAACGACAAGTAGAAAACATGAGAAGTAAATCACAACGTGGCAGCAGAGATATCAGCCAGAAATGACAGGAAGAAAACATGAGAAGTAAATCACAACGTGGCAGCAGAGAGATCAGCCGGAAATGACAAGAACAAAACGTGAGAAGTAAATCAAAACATTGTCAGCAGAGAGATCAGCCAGAAATGATAAGAACAAAACATGAGAAGTAAATCACAACGTGGCAGCAGAGAGATCAGCCAGAAATGATAAGAACAAAACGTTAGAAGTAAATCACAACGTGGCAGCAGAGAGATCAGCCAGAAATGATAAGAACAAAACGTGAGAAGTAAATCACAACATGGAAGCAGAGAGATCACCCAGAAACGACAAGTAGAAAACATGAGAAGTAAATCACAACGTGGCAGCAGAGATATCAGCCAGAAATGACAGGAAGAAAACGTGAGAAGTAAATCACAACGTGGCAGCAGAGAGATCAGCCGGAAATGACAAGAACAAAACGTGAGAAGTAAATCAAAACATTGCAGCAGAGAGATCAGCCAGAAATGATAAGAACAAAACATGAGAAGTAAATCACAACGTGGTAGCAGAGAGATCAGCCAGACATTATAAGAACAATACGTGAGAAGTAAATCACAACGTGGCAGCAGAGAGATCAGCCAGAAACGACAAGTAGAAAACATGAGAAGTGAATCACAACGTGGCAGCAGAGAGATCAGCCAGAAATGACAGGAAGAAAACATGAGAAGTAAATCACAACGTGGCAGCAGAGAGATCAGCCGGAAATGACAAGAACAAAACGTGAGAAGTAAATCAAAACATGGCAGCAGAGAGATCAGCCAGAAATGATAAGAACAAAACGTGAGAAGTAAATCACAACGTGGCAGCAGAGAGATCAGCCGGAAATGACAAGAACAAAACGTGAGAAGTAAATCAAAACATGGCGGCAGAGAGATCAGCCAGAAATGATAAGAACAAAACATGAGAATTAAATCACAATGTGGCAGCAGAGATCAGCCAGAAATAACGAGAGGAACACATGAGAAGTAAATCACAACGTGGTAGCAGAGAGATCAGCCAGAAATGATAAGAACAAAACGTTAGAAGTAAATCACAACGTGGCAGCAGAGAGATCAGCCAGAAATGACAAGTAGAAAACGTGAGAAGTAAATCACAACATGGCAGCAGAGAGATCAGCCAGAAACGACAAGTAGAAAACATGAGAAGTAAATCACAACGTGGCAGCAGAGATATCAGCCAGAAATGACAGGAAGAAAACATGAGAAGTAAATCACAACGTGGCAGCAGAGAGATCAGCCGGAAATGACAAGAACAAAACGTGAGAAGTAAATCAAAACATTGCAGCAGAGAGATCAGCCAGAAATGATAAGAACAAAACATGAGAAGTAAATCACAACGTGGCAGCAGAGAGATCAGCCAGAAATGATAAGAACAAAACGTTAGAAGTAAATCACAACGTGGCAGCAGAGAGATCAGCCAGAAATGATAAGAACAAAACGTAGGAAGTAAATCACAACATGGCAGCAGAGAGATCACCCAGAAACGACAAGTAGAAAACATGAGAAAAAAATCACAACGTGGCAGCATAGAGATCAGCCAGAAATGACTAGAGGAACACATGAGAAGTAAATCACAACGTGGCAGCAGAGAGATCAGCCGGAAATGACAAGAACAAAACGTGAGAAGTAAATCACAACATGGCAGCAGAGAGATCAGCCAGAAATGATAAGAACAAAACATGAGAAGTAAATCACAATGTGGCAGCAGAGATCAGCCAGAAATGACTAGAGGAACACATGAGAAGTAAATCACAACATGGCAGCAGAGAGATCAGCCATAAATGATAAGAACAAAACATGAGAAGTAAATCACAATGTGGCAGCAGAGATCAGCCAGAAATGACTAGAGGAACACATGAGAAGTAAATCACAACGTGGCAGCAGAGACATCAGCCAGAAATTATAAGAACAAAACGTGAGAAGTAAATCACAACGTGGCAGCAGAGAGATCAGCCAGAAATAACAAGTAGAAAACGTGAGAAGTAATTCACAACGTCGCAGCAGAGAGATCACCCAGAAACGACAAGTAGAAAACATGAGAAGTAAATCACAACGTGGCAGCAGAGATATCAGCCAGAAATGACAGGAAGAAAACATGAGAAGTAAATCACAACGTGGCAGCAGAGAGATCAGCCGGAAATGATAAGAACAAAACGTTAGAAGTAAATCAAAACATTGCAGCAGAGAGATCAGCCAGTAATGATAAGAACAAAACATGAGAAGTAAATCACAACGTGGCAGCAGAGAGATCAGCCAGAAATGATAAGAACAAAACGTTAGAAGTAAATCACAACGTGGCAGCAGAGAGATCAGCCAGAAATGATAAGAACAAAACGTGAGAAGTAAATCACAACATGGAAGCAGAGAGATCACCCAGAAACGACAAGTAGAAAACATGAGAAGTAAATCACAACGTGGCAGCAGAGATATCAGCCAGAAATGACAGGAAGAAAACGTGAGAAGTAAATCACAACGTGGCAGCAGAGAGATCAGCCGGAAATGACAAGAACAAAACCTGAGAAGTAAATCACAACGTGGCAGCAGAGAGATCAGCCAGAAATGATAAGAACAAAACGTTAGAAGTAAATCACAACGTGGCAGCAGAGAGATCAGCCAGAAATGACAAGTAGAAAACGTGAGAAGTAAATCACAACATGGCAGCAGAGAGATCAGCCAGAAACGACAAGTAGAAAACATGAGAAGTAAATCACAACGTGGCAGCAGAGATATCAGCCAGAAATGACAGGAAGAAAACATGAGAAGTAAATCACAACGTGGCAGCAGAGAGATCAGCCGGAAATGACAAGAACAAAACGTTAGAAGTAAATCAAAACATTGCAGCAGAGAGATCAGCCAGTAATGATAAGAACAAAACATGAGAAGTAAATCACAACGTGGCAGCAGAGAGATCAGCCAGAAATGATAAGAACAAAACGTTAGAAGTAAATCACAACGTGGCAGCAGAGAGATCAGCCAGAAATGATAAGAACAAAACGTGAGAAGTAAATCACAACATGGAAGCAGAGAGATCACCCAGAAACGACAAGTAGAAAACATGAGAAGTAAATCACAACGTGGCAGCAGAGATATCAGCCAGAAATGACAGGAAGAAAACGTGAGAAGTAAATCACAACGTGGCAGCAGAGAGATCAGCCGGAAATGACAAGAACAAAACCTGAGAAGTAAATCACAACGTGGCAGCAGAGAGATCAGCCAGAAATGATAAGAACAAAACGTTAGAAGTAAATCACAACGTGGCAGCAGAGAGATCAGCCAGAAATGACAAGTAGAAAACGTGAGAAGTAAATCACAACATGGCAGCAGAGAGATCAGCCAGAAACGACAAGTAGAAAACATGAGAAGTAAATCACAACGTGGCAGCAGAGATATCAGCCAGAAATGACAGGAAGAAAACATGAGAAGTAAATCACAACGTGGCAGCAGAGAGATCAGCCGGAAATGACAAGAACAAAACGTGAGAAGTAAATCAAAACATTGCAGCAGAGAGATCAGCCAGAAATGATAAGAACAAAACATGAGAAGTAAATCACAACGTGGCAGCAGAGAGATCAGCCAGAAATGATAAGAACAAAACGTTAAAAGTAAATCACAACGTGGCAGCAGAGAGATCAGCCAGAAATGATAAGAACAAAACGTAGGAAGTAAATCACAACGTGGCAGCAGAGAGATCAGCCAGAAATGACAAGTAGAAAACGTGAGAAGTAAATCACAACATGGCAGCAGAGAGATCAGCCAGAAACGACAAGTAGAAAACATGAGAAGTAAATCACAACGTGGCAGCAGAGATATCAGCCAGAAATGACAGGAAGAAAACGTGAGAAGGAAATCACAACGTGGCAGCAGAGAGATCAGCCGGAAATGACAAGAACAAAACGTGAGAAGTAAATCACAACGTGGCGGCAGAGAGATCAGCCAGAAATGATAAGAACAAAACGTTAGAAGTAAATCACAACGTGGCAGCAGAGAGATCAGCCAGAAATGATAAGAACAAAACGTTAGAAGTAAATCACAAAGTGGCAGCAGAGAGATCAGCCAGAAATGACAAGTAGAAAACGTGAGAAGTAAATCACAACATGGCAGCAGAGAGATCAGCCAGAAACGACAAGTAGAAAACATGAGAAGTAAATCACAACGTGGCAGCAGAGATATCAGCCAGAAATGACAGGAAGAAAACGTGAGAAGTAAATCACAACGTGGCAGCCTAGAGATCAGCCAGAAATGATAAGAACGAAACGTTAGAAGTAAATCACAACGTGGCAGCAGAGAGATCATCCGGAAATGACAAGAACAAAACGTGAGAAGTAAATCACAACATGGCAGCAGAGAGATCAGCCAGAAATGATAAGAACAAAACATGAGAAGTAAATCACAATGTGGCAGCAGAGATCAGCCAGAAATGACTAGAGGAACACATGAGAAGTAAATCACAACATGGCAGCAGAGAGATCACCCAGAAACGACAAGTAGAAAACATGAGAAGTAAATCACAACGTGGCAGCAGAGATATCAGCCAGAAATGACAGGAAGAAAACATGAGAAGTAAATCACAACGTGGCAGCAGAGAGATCAGCCGGAAATGACAAGAACAAAACGTGAGAAGTAAATCAAAACATTGTCAGCAGAGAGATCAGCCAGAAATGATAAGAACAAAACATGAGAAGTAAATCACAACGTGGCAGCAGAGAGATCAGCCAGAAATGATAAGAACAAAACGTTAGAAGTAAATCACAACGTGGCAGCAGAGAGATCAGCCAGAAATGATAAGAACAAAACGTTAGAAGTAAATCACAACGTGGCAGCAGAGAGATCAGCCAGAAATGACAAGTAGAAAACGTGAGAAGTAAATCACAACATGGCAGCAGAGAGATCACCCAGAAACGACAAGTAGAAAACATGAGAAGTAAATCACAACGTGGCAGCAGAGATATCAGCCAGAAATGACAGGAAGAAAACATGAGAAGTAAATCACAACGTGGCAGCAGAGAGATCAGCCGGAAATGACAAGAACAAAACGTGAGAAGTAAATCAAAACATTGTCAGCAGAGAGATCAGCCAGAAATGATAAGAACAAAACATGAGAAGTAAATCACAACGTGGCAGCAGAGAGATCAGCCAGAAATGATAAGAACAAAACGTTAGAAGTAAATCACAACGTGGCAGCAGAGAGATCAGCCAGAAATGATAAGAACAAAACGTGAGAAGTAAATCACAACATGGAAGCAGAGAGATCACCCAGAAACGACAAGTAGAAAACATGAGAAGTAAATCACAACGTGGCAGCAGAGATATCAGCCAGAAATGACAGGAAGAAAACGTGAGAAGTAAATCACAACGTGGCAGCAGAGAGATCAGCCGGAAATGACAAGAACAAAACGTGAGAAGTAAATCAAAACATTGCAGCAGAGAGATCAGCCAGAAATGATAAGAACAAAACATGAGAAGTAAATCACAATGTGGCAGCAGAGATCAGCCAGAAATGACGAGAGGAACACATGAGAAGTAAATCACAACGTGGTAGCAGAGAGATCAGCCAGACATTATAAGAACAATACGTGAGAAGTAAATCACAACGTGGCAGCAGAGAGATCAGCCAGAAACGACAAGTAGAAAACATGAGAAGTGAATCACAACGTGGCAGCAGAGAGATCAGCCAGAAATGACAGGAAGAAAACATGAGAAGTAAATCACAACGTGGCAGCAGAGAGATCAGCCGGAAATGACAAGAACAAAACGTGAGAAGTAAATCAAAACATGGCAGCAGAGAGATCAGCCAGAAATGATAAGAACAAAACGTGAGAAGTAAATCACAACGTGGCAGCAGAGAGATCAGCCGGAAATGACAAGAACAAAACGTGAGAAGTAAATCAAAACATGGCGGCAGAGAGATCAGCCAGAAATGATAAGAACAAAACATGAGAAGTAAATCACAATGTGGCAGCAGAGATCAGCCAGAAATGACGAGAGGAACACATGAGAAGTAAATCACAACGTGGTAGCAGAGAGATCAGCCAGAAATGACTAGAGGAACACATGAGAAGTAAATCACAACGTGGCAGCAGAGAGATCAGCCGGAAATGAAAAGAACAAAACGTGAGAAGTAAATCAAAACGTGGCAGCAGAGAGATCAGCCAGAAATGACAAATAGAAAACGTAAGAAGTAATTCACAACGTGGCAGCAGAGAGATCAGCCAGAAATGACTAGAGGAACACATGAGATGTAAATCACAACGTGGCAGCAGAGAGATCAGCCAGAAACGACAAGTAGAAAACATGAGAAGTAAATCACAACGTGGCAGCAGAGATATCAGCCAGAAATGACAGGAAGAAAACATGAGAAGTAAATCACAACGTGGCAGCAGAGAGATCAGCCGGAAATGACAAGAACAAAACGTGAGAAGTAAATCAAAACATTGCAGCAGAGAGATCAGCCAGTAATGATAAGAACAAAACATGAGAAGTAAATCACAACGTGGCAGCAGAGAGATCAGCCAGAAATGATAAGAACAAAACGTTAGAAGTAAATCACAACGTGGCAGCAGAGAGATCAGCCAGAAATGATAAGAACAAAACGTGAGAAGTAAATCACAACATGGAAGCAGAGAGATCACCCAGAAACGACAAGTAGAAAACATGAGAAGTAAATCACAACGTGGCAGCAGAGATATCAGCCAGAAATGACAGGAAGAAAACGTGAGAAGTAAATCACAACGTGGCAGCAGAGAGATCAGCCGGAAATGACAAGAACAAAACCTGAGAAGTAAATCACAACGTGGCAGCAGAGAGATCAGCCAGAAATGATAAGAACAAAACGTTAGAAGTAAATCACAACGTGGCAGCAGAGAGATCAGCCAGAAATGATAAGAACAAAACGTTAGAAGTAAATCACAACGTGGCAGCAGAGAGATCAGCCAGAAATGACAAGTAGAAAACGTGAGAAGTAAATCACAACATGGCAGCAGAGAGATCAGCCAGAAACGACAAGTAGAAAACATGAGAAGTAAATCACAACGTGGCAGCAGAGATATCAGCCAGAAATGACAGGAAGAAAACATGAGAAGTAAATCACAACGTGGCAGCAGAGAGATCAGCCGGAAATGACAAGAACAAAACGTGAGAAGTAAATCAAAACATTGCAGCAGAGAGATCAGCCAGAAATGATAAGAACAAAACATGAGAAGTAAATCACAACGTGGCAGCAGAGAGATCAGCCAGAAATGATAAGAACAAAACGTTAGAAGTAAATCACAACGTGGCAGCAGAGAGATCAGCCAGAAATGATAAGAACAAAACGTAGGAAGTAAATCACAACATGGCAGCAGAGAGATCACCCAGAAACGACAAGTAGAAAACATGAGAAAAAAATCACAACGTGGCAGCATAGAGATCAGCCAGAAATGACTAGAGGAACACATGAGAAGTAAATCACAACGTGGCAGCAGAGAGATCAGCCGGAAATGACAAGAACAAAACGTGAGAAGTAAATCACAACATGGCAGCTGAGAGATCAGCCAGAAATGATAAGAACAAAACATGAGAAGTAAATCACAATGTGGCAGCAGAGATCAGCCAGAAATGACTAGAGGAACACATGAGAAGTAAATCACAACATGGCAGCAGAGAGATCAGCCAGAAATGATAAGAACAAAACATGAGAAGTAAATCACAATGTGGCAGCAGAGATCAGCCAGAAATGACTAGAGGAACACATGAGAAGTAAATCACAACGTGGCAGCAGAGACATCAGCCAGAAATTATAAGAACAAAACGTGAGAAGTAAATCACAACGTGGCAGCAGAGAGATCAGCCAGAAATAACAAGTAGAAAACGTGAGAAGTAATTCACAACGTCGCAGCAGAGAGATCACCCAGAAACGACAAGTAGAAAACATGAGAAGTAAATCACAACGTGGCAGCAGAGAGATCAGCCGGAAATGACAAGAACAAAACGTGAGAAGTAAATCAAAACATTGCAGCAGAGAGATCAGCCAGTAATGATAAGAACAAAACATGAGAAGTAAATCACAACGTGGCAGCAGAGAGATCAGCCAGAAATGATAAGAACAAAACGTTAGAAGTAAATCACAACGTGGCAGCAGAGAGATCAGCCAGAAATGATAAGAACAAAACGTGAGAAGTAAATCACAACATGGAAGCAGAGAGATCACCCAGAAACGACAAGTAGAAAACATGAGAAGTAAATCACAACGTGGCAGCAGAGATATCAGCCAGAAATGACAGGAAGAAAACGTGAGAAGTAAATCACAACGTGGCAGCAGAGAGATCAGCCGGAAATGACAAGAACAAAACCTGAGAAGTAAATCACAACGTGGCAGCAGAGAGATCAGCCAGAAATGATAAGAACAAAACGTTAGAAGTAAATCACAACGTGGCAGCAGAGAGATCAGCCAGAAATGACAAGTAGAAAACGTGAGAAGTAAATCACAACATGGCAGCAGAGAGATCAGCCAGAAACGACAAGTAGAAAACATGAGAAGTAAATCACAACGTGGCAGCAGAGATATCAGCCAGAAATGACAGGAAGAAAACATGAGAAGTAAATCACAACGTGGCAGCAGAGAGATCAGCCGGAAATGACAAGAACAAAACGTGAGAAGTAAATCAAAACATTGCAGCAGAGAGATCAGCCAGAAATGATAAGAACAAAACATGAGAAGTAAATCACAACGTGGCAGCAGAGAGATCAGCCAGAAATGATAAGAACAAAACGTTAAAAGTAAATCACAACGTGGCAGCAGAGAGATCAGCCAGAAATGATAAGAACAAAACGTAGGAAGTAAATCACAACGTGGCAGCAGAGAGATCAGCCAGAAATGACAAGTAGAAAACGTGAGAAGTAAATCACAACATGGCAGCAGAGAGATCAGCCAGAAACGACAAGTAGAAAACATGAGAAGTAAATCACAACGTGGCAGCAGAGATATCAGCCAGAAATGACAGGAAGAAAACATGAGAAGTAAATCACAACGTGGCAGCAAAGAGATCAGCCGGAAATGACAAGAACAAAACGTGAGAAGTAAATCAAAACATTGCAGCAGAGAGATCAGCCAGAAATGATAAGAACAAAACATGAGAAGTAAATCACAACGTGGCAGCAGAGAGATCAGCCAGAAATGATAAGAACAAAACGTTAAAAGTAAATCACAACGTGGCAGCAGAGAGATCAGCCAGAAATGATAAGAACAAAACGTAGGAAGTAAATCACAACATGGCAGCAGAGAGATCACCCAGAAACGACAAGTAGAAAACATGAGAAGTAAATCACAACGTGGCAGCAGAGATATCAGCCAGAAATGACAGGAAGAAAACGTGAGAAGTAAATCACAACGTGGCAGCAGAGAGATCAGCCAGAAATGATAAGAACGAAACGTTAGAAGTAAATCACAACGTGGCAGCAGAGAGATCAGCCAGAAATGATAAGAACAAAACGTTAGAAGTAAATCACAACGTGGCAGCAGAGAGATCAGCCAGAAATGACAAGTAGAAAACTTGAGAAGTAATTCACAACGTGGCAACAGAGAGATCACCCAGAAATGACAAGAACAAAACGTGAGAAGTAAATCACAACATGGCAGCAGAGAGATCAGCCAGAAATGATAAGAACAAAACATGAGAAGTAAATCACAATGTGGCAGCAGAGATCAGCCAGAAATGACGAGAGGAACACATGACAAGTAAATCACAACGTGGTAGCAGAAAGATCAGCCAGAAATGACAAATAAGAAAACCTAAGAAGTAATTCACAACGTGGCAGCAGAGAGATCAGCCAGAAATGACTAGAGGAACACATGAGAAGCAAATCACAACGTGGCAGCAGAGAGATCAGCCAGAAATGACTAGAGGAACACATGAGAAGAAAATCACAACGTGGCAGCATAGAGATCAGCCAGAAATGACTAGAGGAACACATGAGAAGTAAATCAAAACGTGGCAGCAGAGAGATCAGCCAGAAATGATAAGAACAAAACGTTAGAAGTAAATCACAACGTGGCAGCAGAGAGATCAGCCAGAAATGACAAGTAGAAAACATGAGAAGTAAATCACAACGTGGCAACAGAGAGATCACCCAGAAATGACAAGAACAAAACGTGAGAAGTAAATCACAACATGGCAGCAGAGAGATCAGCCAGAAATGATAAGAACAAAACATGAGAAGTAAATCACAATGTGGCAGCAGAGATCAGCCAGAAATGACGAGAGGAACACATGACAAGTAAATCACAACGTGGTAGCAGAAAGATCAGCCAGAAATGACAAATAAGAAAACCTAAGAAGTAATTCACAACGTGGCAGCAGAGAGATCAGCCAGAAATGACTAGAGGAACACATGAGAAGCAAATCACAACGTGGCAGCAGAGAGATCAGCCAGAAATGACTAGAGGAACACATGAGAAGAAAATCACAACGTGGCAGCATAGAGATCAGCCAGAAATGACTAGAGGAACACATGAGAAGTAAATCAAAACGTGGCAGCAGAGAGATCAGCCAGAAATGATAAGAACAAAACGTGAGAAGTAAATCACAACGTGGCAGCAGAGAGATCAGCCGGAAATGACAAGAACAAAACGTGAGAAGTAAATCAAAACATGGCGGCAGAGA
This sequence comes from Lampris megalopsis, assembly GCA_022114975.2. Taxonomy (NCBI): domain Eukaryota; kingdom Metazoa; phylum Chordata; class Actinopteri; order Lampriformes; family Lampridae; genus Lampris; species Lampris megalopsis. The sequence goes on from JAJHIY020000614.1 coordinate 1,386,391, forward strand.
GATCAGCCAGAAATGATAAGAACAAAACATGAGAAGTAAATCACAATGTGGCAGCAGAGATCAGCCAGAAATGACGAGAGGAACACATGAGAAGTAAATCACAACGTGGTAGCAGAGAGATCAGCCAGAAATGACTAGAGGAACACATGAGAAGTAAATCACAACGTGGCAGCAGAGAGATCAGCCGGAAATGAAAAGAACAAAACGTGAGAAGTAAATCAAAACGTGGCAGCAGAGAGATCAGCCAGAAATGACAAATAGAAAACGTAAGAAGTAATTCACAACGTGGCAGCAGAGAGATCAGCCAGAAATGACTAGAGGAACACATGAGATGTAAATCACAACGTGGCAGCAGAGAGATCAGCCAGAAACGACAAGTAGAAAACATGAGAAGTAAATCACAACGTGGCAGCAGAGATATCAGCCAGAAATGACAGGAAGAAAACATGAGAAGTAAATCACAACGTGGCAGCAGAGAGATCAGCCGGAAATGACAAGAACAAAACGTGAGAAGTAAATCAAAACATTGCAGCAGAGAGATCAGCCAGTAATGATAAGAACAAAACATGAGAAGTAAATCACAACGTGGCAGCAGAGATATCAGCCAGAAATGACAGGAAGAAAACGTGAGAAGTAAATCACAACGTGGCAGCAGAGAGATCAGCCGGAAATGACAAGAACAAAACCTGAGAAGTAAATCACAACGTGGCAGCAGAGAGATCAGCCAGAAATGATAAGAACAAAACGTTAGAAGTAAATCACAACGTGGCAGCAGAGAGATCAGCCAGAAATGATAAGAACAAAACGTAGGAAGTAAATCACAACATGGCAGCAGAGAGATCACCCAGAAACGACAAGTAGAAAACATGAGAAAAAAATCACAACGTGGCAGCATAGAGATCAGCCAGAAATGACTAGAGGAACACATGAGAAGTAAATCACAACGTGGCAGCAGAGAGATCAGCCGGAAATGACAAGAACAAAACGTGAGAAGTAAATCACAACATGGCAGCAGAGAGATCAGCCAGAAATGATAAGAACAAAACATGAGAAGTAAATCACAATGTGGCAGCAGAGATCAGCCAGAAATGACTAGAGGAACACATGAGAAGTAAATCACAACATGGCAGCAGAGAGATCAGCCAGAAATGATAAGAACAAAACATGAGAAGTAAATCACAATGTGGCAGCAGAGATCAGCCAGAAATGACTAGAGGAACACATGAGAAGTAAATCACAACGTGGCAGCAGAGACATCAGCCAGAAATTATAAGAACAAAACGTGAGAAGTAAATCACAACGTGGCAGCAGAGAGATCAGCCAGAAATAACAAGTAGAAAACGTGAGAAGTAATTCACAACGTCGCAGCAGAGAGATCACCCAGAAACGACAAGTAGAAAACATGAGAAGTAAATCACAACGTGGCAGCAGAGATATCAGCCAGAAATGACAGGAAGAAAACATGAGAAGTAAATCACAACGTGGCAGCAGAGAGATCAGCCGGAAATGACAAGAACAAAACGTGAGAAGTAAATCAAAACATTGCAGCAGAGAGATCAGCCAGTAATGATAAGAACAAAACATGAGAAGTAAATCACAACGTGGCAGCAGAGAGATCAGCCAGAAATGATAAGAACAAAACGTTAGAAGTAAATCACAACGTGGCAGCAGAGAGATCAGCCAGAAATGATAAGAACAAAACGTGAGAAGTAAATCACAACATGGAAGCAGAGAGATCACCCAGAAACGACAAGTAGAAAACATGAGAAGTAAATCACAACGTGGCAGCAGAGATATCAGCCAGAAATGACAGGAAGAAAACGTGAGAAGTAAATCACAACGTGGCAGCAGAGAGATCAGCCGGAAATGACAAGAACAAAACCTGAGAAGTAAATCACAACGTGGCAGCAGAGAGATCAGCCAGAAATGATAAGAACAAAACGTTAGAAGTAAATCACAACGTGGCAGCAGAGAGATCAGCCAGAAATGACAAGTAGAAAACGTGAGAAGTAAATCACAACATGGCAGCAGAGAGATCAGCCAGAAACGACAAGTAGAAAACATGAGAAGTAAATCACAACGTGGCAGCAGAGATATCAGCCAGAAATGACAGGAAGAAAACATGAGAAGTAAATCACAACGTGGCAGCAGAGAGATCAGCCGGAAATGACAAGAACAAAACGTGAGAAGTAAATCAAAACATTGCAGCAGAGAGATCAGCCAGAAATGATAAGAACAAAACATGAGAAGTAAATCACAACGTGGCAGCAGAGAGATCAGCCAGAAATGATAAGAACAAAACGTTAAAAGTAAATCACAACGTGGCAGCAGAGAGATCATCCAGAAATGATAAGAACAAAACGTAGGAAGTAAATCACAACGTGGCAGCAGAGAGATCAGCCAGAAATGACAAGTAGAAAACGTGAGAAGTAAATCACAACATGGCAGCAGAGAGATCAGCCAGAAACGACAAGTAGAAAACATGAGAAGTAAATCACAACGTGGCAGCAGAGATATCAGCCAGAAATGACAGGAAGAAAACATGAGAAGTAAATCACAACGTGGCAGCAAAGAGATCAGCCGGAAATGACAAGAACAAAACGTGAGAAGTAAATCAAAACATTGCAGCAGAGAGATCAGCCAGAAATGATAAGAACAAAACATGAGAAGTAAATCACAACGTGGCAGCAGAGAGATCAGCCAGAAATGATAAGAACAAAACGTTAAAAGTAAATCACAACGTGGCAGCAGAGAGATCAGCCAGAAATGATAAGAACAAAACGTAGGAAGTAAATCACAACATGGCAGCAGAGAGATCACCCAGAAACGACAAGTAGAAAACATGAGAAGTAAATCACAACGTGGCAGCAGAGATATCAGCCAGAAATGACAGGAAGAAAACGTGAGAAGTAAATCACAACGTGGCAGCAGAGAGATCAGCCAGAAATGATAAGAACGAAACGTTAGAAGTAAATCACAACGTGGCAGCAGAGAGATCAGCCAGAAATGATAAGAACAAAACGTTAGAAGTAAATCACAACGTGGCAGCAGAGAGATCAGCCAGAAATGACAAGTAGAAAACTTGAGAAGTAATTCACAACGTGGCAACAGAGAGATCACCCAGAAACGACAAGTAGAAAACATGAGAAGTAAATCACAACGTGGCAGCAGAGAGATCAGCCAGAAATGACAAGAAAAAAACGTGAGAAGTAAATCACAACATGGCAGCAGAGAGATCAGCCAGAAATGATAAGAACAAAACATGAGAAGTAAATCACAATGTGGCAGCAGAGATCAGCCAGAAATGACGAGAGGAACACATGACAAGTAAATCACAACGTGGTAGCAGAAAGATCAGCCAGAAATGACAAATAAGAAAACCTAAGAAGTAATTCACAACGTGGCAGCAGAGAGATCAGCCAGAAATGACTAGAGGAACACATGAGAAGCAAATCACAACGTGGCAGCAGAGAGATCAGCCAGAAATGACTAGAGGAACACATGAGAAGAAAATCACAACGTGGCAGCATAGAGATCAGCCAGAAATGACTAGAGGAACACATGAGAAGTAAATCACAACGTGGCAGCAGAGAGATCATCCGGAAATGACAAGAACAAAACGTGAGAAGTAAATCACAACATGGCAGCAGAGAGATCAGCCAGAAATGATAAGAACAAAACATGAGAAGTAAATCACAATGTGGCAGCAGAGATCAGCCAGAAATGACTAGAGGAACACATGAGAAGTAAATCACAACGTGGCAGCAGAGAGATCAGCCAGAAATTATAAGAACAAAACGTGAGAAGTAAATCACAACGTGGCAGCAGAGAGATCAGCCAGAAATGACAAATAGAAAACGTAAGAAGTAATTCACAACGTGACAGCAGAGAGATCAGCCAGAAATGACTAGAGGAACACATGAGAAGTAAATCACAACGTGGCAGCAGAGAGATCAGCCAGAAATGACAAGAAAAAAACATGAGAAGTAAATCACAACGTGGCAGCAGAGAGATCAGCCAGAAATGATAAGAACAAAACGTTAGAAGTAAATCACAACGTGGCAGCAGAGAGATCAGCCAGAAATGATAAGAACAAAACGTTAGAAGTAAATCACAACGTGGCAGCAGAGAGATCAGCCAGAAATGATAAGAACAAAACGTTAGAAGTAAATCACAACGTGGCAGCAGAGAGATCAGCCAGAAATGACAAGTAGAAAACGTGAGAAGTAAATCACAACATGGCAGCAGAGAGATCAGCCAGAAACGACAAGTAGAAAACATGAGAAGTAAATCACAACGTGGCAGCAGAGATATCAGCCAGAAATGACAGGAAGAAAACATGAGAAGTAAATCACAACGTAGCAGCAGAGAGATCAGCCGGAAATGACAAGAACAAAACGTGAGAAGTAAATGAAAACATTGCAGCAGAGAGATCAGCCAGAAATGATAAGAACAAAACATGAGAAGTAAATCACAACGTGGCAGCAGAGAGATCAGCCAGAAATGATAAGAACAAAACGTTAGAAGTAAATCACAACGTGGCAGCAGAGAGATCAGCCAGAAATGATAAGAACAAAACGTAGGAAGTAAATCACAACATGGCAGCAGAGAGATCACCCAGATACGACAAGTAGAAAACATGAGAAGTAAATCACAACGTGGCAGCAGAGATATCAGCCAGAAATGACAGGAAGAAAACGTGAGAAGTAAATCACAATGTGGCAGCAGAGATCAGCCAGAAATGACGAGAGGAACACATGAGAAGTAAATCACAACGTGGTAGCAGAGAGATCAGCCAGACATTATAAGAACAATACGTGAGAAGTAAATCACAACGTGGCAGCAGAGAGATCAGCCAGAAACGACAAGTAGAAAACATGAGAAGTGAATCACAACGTGGCAGCAGAGAGATCAGCCAGAAATGACAGGAAGAAAACATGAGAAGTAAATCACAACGTGGCAGCAGAGAGATCAGCCGGAAATGACAAGAACAAAACGTGAGAAGTAAATCAAAACATGGCAGCAGAGAGATCAGCCAGAAATGATAAGAACAAAACGTGAGAAGTAAATCACAACGTGGCAGCAGAGAGATCAGCCGGAAATGACAAGAACAAAACGTGAGAAGTAAATCAAAACATGGCAGCAGAGAGATCAGCCAGAAATGATAAGAACAAAACATGAGAAGTAAATCACAATGTGGCAGCAGAGATCAGCCAGAAATGACGAGAGGAACACATGATAAGTAAATCACAACGTGGTAGCAGAGAGATCAGCCAGAAATGACTAGAGGAACACATGAGAAGTAAATCACAACGTGGCAGCAGAGAGATCAGCCGGAAATGAAAAGAACAAAACGTGAGAAGTAAATCAAAACGTGGCAGCAGAGAGATCAGCCAGAAATGACAAATAGAAAACGTAAGAAGTAATTCACAACGTGGCAGCAGAGAGATCAGCCAGAAATGACTAGAGGAACACATGAGATGTAAATCACAACGTGGCAGCAGAGAGATCAGCCAGAAACGACAAGTAGAAAACATGAGAAGTAAATCACAACGTGGCAGCAGAGATATCAGCCAGAAATGACAGGAAGAAAACATGAGAAGTAAATCACAACGTGGCAGCAGAGAGATCAGCCGGAAATGACAAGAACAAAACGTGAGAAGTAAATCAAAACATTGCAGCAGAGAGATCAGCCAGTAATGATAAGAACAAAACATGAGAAGTAAATCACAACGTGGCAGCAGAGAGATCAGCCAGAAATGATAAGAACAAAACGTTAGAAGTAAATCACAACGTGGCAGCAGAGAGATCAGCCAGAAATGATAAGAACAAAACGTGAGAAGTAAATCACAACATGGAAGCAGAGAGATCACCCAGAAACGACAAGTAGAAAACATGAGAAGTAAATCACAACGTGGCAGCAGAGATATCAGCCAGAAATGACAGGAAGAAAACGTGAGAAGTAAATCACAACGTGGCAGCAGAGAGATCAGCCGGAAATGACAAGAACAAAACCTGAGAAGTAAATCACAACGTGGCAGCAGAGAGATCAGCCAGAAATGATAAGAACAAAACGTTAGAAGTAAATCACAACGTGGCAGCAGAGAGATCAGCCAGAAATGATAAGAACAAAACGTTAGAAGTAAATCACAACGTGGCAGCAGAGAGATCAGCCAGAAATGACAAGTAGAAAACGTGAGAAGTAAATCACAACATGGCAGCAGAGAGATCAGCCAGAAACGACAAGTAGAAAACATGAGAAGTAAATCACAACGTGGCAGCAGAGATATCAGCCAGAAATGACAGGAAGAAAACATGAGAAGTAAATCACAACGTGGCAGCAGAGAGATCAGCCGGAAATGACAAGAACAAAACGTGAGAAGTAAATCAAAACATTGCAGCAGAGAGATCAGCCAGAAATGATAAGAACAAAACATGAGAAGTAAATCACAACGTGGCAGCAGAGAGATCAGCCAGAAATGATAAGAACAAAACGTTAGAAGTAAATCACAACGTGGCAGCAGAGAGATCAGCCAGAAATGATAAGAACAAAACGTAGGAAGTAAATCACAACATGGCAGCAGAGAGATCACCCAGAAACGACAAGTAGAAAACATGAGAAAAAAATCACAACGTGGCAGCATAGAGATCAGCCAGAAATGACTAGAGGAACACATGAGAAGTAAATCACAACGTGGCAGCAGAGAGATCAGCCAGAAATGATAAGAACAAAACATGAGAAGTAAATCACAATGTGGCAGCAGAGATCAGCCAGAAATGACTAGAGGAACACATGAGAAGTAAATCACAACATGGCAGCAGAGAGATCAGCCATAAATGATAAGAACAAAACATGAGAAGTAAATCACAATGTGGCAGCAGAGATCAGCCAGAAATGACTAGAGGAACACATGAGAAGTAAATCACAACGTGGCAGCAGAGACATCAGCCAGAAATTATAAGAACAAAACGTGAGAAGTAAATCACAACGTGGCAGCAGAGAGATCAGCCAGAAATAACAAGTAGAAAACGTGAGAAGTAATTCACAACGTCGCAGCAGAGAGATCACCCAGAAACGACAAGTAGAAAACATGAGAAGTAAATCACAACGTGGCAGCAGAGATATCAGCCAGAAATGACAGGAAGAAAACATGAGAAGTAAATCACAACGTGGCAGCAGAGAGATCAGCCGGAAATGACAAGAACAAAACGTGAGAAGTAAATCAAAACATTGCAGCAGAGAGATCAGCCAGTAATGATAAGAACAAAACATGAGAAGTAAATCACAACGTGGCAGCAGAGAGATCAGCCAGAAATGATAAGAACAAAACGTTAGAAGTAAATCACAACGTGGCAGCAGAGAGATCAGCCAGAAATGATAAGAACAAAACGTGAGAAGTAAATCACAACATGGAAGCAGAGAGATCACCCAGAAACGACAAGTAGAAAACATGAGAAGTAAATCACAACGTGGCAGCAGAGATATCAGCCAGAAATGACAGGAAGAAAACGTGAGAAGTAAATCACAACGTGGCAGCAGAGAGATCAGCCGGAAATGACAAGAACAAAACCTGAGAAGTAAATCACAACGTGGCAGCAGAGAGATCAGCCAGAAATGATAAGAACAAAACGTTAGAAGTAAATCACAACGTGGCAGCAGAGAGATCAGCCAGAAATGACAAGTAGAAAACGTGAGAAGTAAATCACAACATGGCAGCAGAGAGATCAGCCAGAAACGACAAGTAGAAAACATGAGAAGTAAATCACAACGTGGCAGCAGAGATATCAGCCAGAAATGACAGGAAGAAAACATGAGAAGTAAATCACAACGTGGCAGCAGAGAGATCAGCCGGAAATGACAAGAACAAAACGTGAGAAGTAAATCAAAACATTGCAGCAGAGAGATCAGCCAGAAATGATAAGAACAAAACATGAGAAGTAAATCACAACGTGGCAGCAGAGAGATCAGCCAGAAATGATAAGAACAAAACGTTAAAAGTAAATCACAACGTGGCAGCAGAGAGATCAGCCAGAAATGATAAGAACAAAACGTAGGAAGTAAATCACAACATGGCAGCAGAGAGATCACCCAGAAACGACAAGTAGAAAACATGAGAAGTAAATCACAACGTGGCAGCAGAGATATCAGCCAGAAATGACAGGAAGAAAACGTGAGAAGTAAATCACAACGTGGCAGCAGAGAGATCAGCCAGAAATGATAAGAACGAAACGTTAGAAGAAAATCACAACGTGGCAGCAGAGAGATCAGCCAGAAATGATAAGAACAAAACGTTAGAAGTAAATCACAACGTGGCAGCAGAGAGATCAGCCAGAAATGACAAGTAGAAAACTTGAGAAGTAATTCACAACGTGGCAACAGAGAGATCACCCAGAAACGACAAGTAGAAAACATGAGAAGTAAATCACAACGTGGCAGCAGAGAGATCAGCCAGATATGACAAGAACAAAACGTGAGAAGTAAATCACAACATGGCAGCAGAGAGATCAGCCAGAAATGATAAGAACAAAACATGAGAAGTAAATCACAATGTGGCAGCAGAGATCAGCCAGAAATGACGAGAGGAACACATGACAAGTAAATCACAACGTGGTAGCAGAAATATCAGCCAGAAATGACAAATAAGAAAACCTAAGAAGTAATTCACAACGTGGCAGCAGAGAGATCAGCCAGAAATGACTAGAGGAACACATGAGAAGTAAATCACAACGTGGCAGCAGAGAGATCAGCCAGAAATGACTAGAGGAACACATGAGAAGAAAATCACAACGTGGCAGCATAGAGATCAGCCAGAAATGACTAGAGGAACACATGAGAAGTAAATCACAACGTGGCAGCAGAGAGATCATCCGGAAATGACAAGAACAAAACGTGAGAAGTAAATCACAACATGGCAGCAGAGAGATCAGCCAGAAATGATAAGAACAAAACATGAGAAGTAAATCACAATGTGGCAGCAGAGATCAGCCAGAAATGACTAGAGGAACACATGAGAAGTAAATCACAACGTGGCAGCAGAGAGATCAGCCAGAAATTATAAGAACAAAACGTGAGAAGTAAATCACAACGTGGCAGCAGAGAGATCAGCCAGAAATGACAAATAGAAAACGTAAGAAGTAATTCACAACGTGGCAGCAGAGAGATCAGCCAGAAATGACTAGAGGAACACATGAGAAGTAAATCACAACTTGGCAGCAGAGAGATCAGCCAGAAATGACAAGAAAAAAACATGAGAAGTAAATCACAACGTGGCAGCAGAGAGATCAGCCAGAAATGATAAGAACAAAACGTTAGAAGTAAATCACAACGTGGCAGCAGAGAGATCAGCCAGAAATGATAAGAACAAAACGTTAGAAGTAAATCACAACGTGGCAGCAGAGAGATCAGCCAGAAATGATAAGAACAAAACGTGAGAAGTAAATCACAACATGGAAGCAGAGAGATCACCCAGAAACGACAAGTAGAAAACATGAGAAGTAAATCACAACGTGGCAGCAGAGATATCAGCCAGAAATGACAGGAAGAAAACGTGAGAAGTAAATCACAACGTGGCAGCAGAGAGATCAGCCGGAAATGACAAGAACAAAACCTGAGAAGTAAATCACAACGTGGCAGCAGAGAGATCAGCCAGAAATGATAAGAACAAAACGTTAGAAGTAAATCACAACGTGGCAGCAGAGAGATCAGCCAGAAATGACAAGTAGAAAACGTGAGAAGTAAATCACAACATGGCAGCAGAGAGATCAGCCAGAAACGACAAGTAGAAAACATGAGAAGTAAATCACAACGTGGCAGCAGAGATATCAGCCAGAAATGACAGGAAGAAAACATGAGAAATAAATCACAACGTGGCAGCAGAGAGATCAGCCGGAAATGACAAGAACAAAACGTGAGAAGTAAATCAAAACATTGCAGCAGAGAGATCAGCCAGAAATGATAAGAACAAAACATGAGAAGTAAATCACAACGTGGCAGCAGAGAGATCAGCCAGAAATGATAAGAACAAAACGTTAAAAGTAAATCACAACGTGGCAGCAGAGAGATCAGCCAGAAATGATAAGAACAAAACGTAGGAAGTAAATCACAACATGGCAGCAGAGAGATCACCCAGAAACGACAAGTAGAAAACATGAGAAGTAAATCACAACGTGGCAGCAGAGATATCAGCCAGAAATGACAGGAAGAAAACGTGAGAAGTAAATCACAACGTGGCAGCAGAGAGATCAGCCAGAAATGATAAGAACGAAACGTTAGAAGTAAATCACAACGTGGCAGCAGAGAGATCAGCCAGAAATGATAAGAACAAAACGTTAGAAGTAAATCACAACGTGGCAGCAGAGAGATCAGCCAGAAATGACAAGTAGAAAACTTGAGAAGTAATTCACAACGTGGCAACAGAGAGATCACCCAGAAACGACAAGTAGAAAACATGAGAAGTAAATCACAACGTGGCAGCAGAGAGATCAGCCAGATATGACAAGAACAAAACGTGAGAAGTAAATCACAACATGGCAGCAGAGAGATCAGCCAGAAATGATAAGAACAAAACATGAGAAGTAAATCACAATGTGGCAGCAGAGATCAGCCAGAAATGACGAGAGGAACACATGACAAGTAAATCACAACGTGGTAGCAGAAATATCAGCCAGAAATGACAAATAAGAAAACCTAAGAAGTAATTCACAACGTGGCAGCAGAGAGATCAGCCAGAAATGACTAGAGGAACACATGAGAAGTAAATCACAACGTGGCAGCAGAGAGATCAGCCAGAAATGACTAGAGGAACACATGAGAAGAAAATCACAACGTGGCAGCATAGAGATCAGCCAGAAATGACTAGAGGAACACATGAGAAGTAAATCACAACGTGGCAGCAGAGAGATCATCCGGAAATGACAAGAACAAAACGTGAGAAGTAAATCACAACATGGCAGCAGAGAGATCAGCCAGAAATGATAAGAACAAAACATGAGAAGTAAATCACAATGTGGCAGCAGAGATCAGCCAGAAATGACTAGAGGAACACATGAGAAGTAAATCACAACGTGGCAGCAGAGAGATCAGCCAGAAATTATAAGAACAAAACGTGAGAAGTAAATCACAACGTGGCAGCAGAGAGATCAGCCAGAAATGACAAATAGAAAACGTAAGAAGTAATTCACAACGTGGCAGCAGAGAGATCAGCCAGAAATGACTAGAGGAACACATGAGAAGTAAATCACAACGTGGCAGCAGAGAGATCAGCCAGAAATGACAAGAAAAAAACATGAGAAGTAAATCACAACGTGGCAGCAGAGAGATCAGCCAGAAATGATAAGAACAAAACGTTAGAAGTAAATCACAACGTGGCAGCAGAGAGATCAGCCAGAAATGATAAGAACAAAACGTTAGAAGTAAATCACAACGTGGCAGCAGAGAGATCAGCCAGAAATGACAAGTAGAAAACGTGAGAAGTAAATCACAACATGGCAGCAGAGAGATCAGCCAGAAACGACAAGTAGAAAACATGAGAAGTAAATCACAACGTGGCAGCAGAGATATCAGCCAGAAATGACAGGAAGAAAACATGAGAAGTAAATCACAACGTAGCAGCAGAGAGATCAGCCGGAAATGACAAGAACAAAACGTGAGAAGTAAATGAAAACATTGCAGCAGAGAGATCAGCCAGAAATGATAAGAACAAAACATGAGAAGTAAATCACAACGTGGCAGCAGAGAGATCAGCCAGAAATGATAAGAACAAAACGTTAGAAGTAAATCACAACGTGGCAGCAGAGAGATCAGCCAGAAATGATAAGAACAAAACGTAGGAAGTAAATCACAACATGGCAGCAGAGAGATCACCCAGAAACGACAAGTAGAAAACATGAGAAGTAAATCACAACGTGGCAGCAGAGATATCAGCCAGAAATGACAGGAAGAAAACTTGAGAAGTAATTCACAACGTGGCAGCAGAGAGATCACCAAGAAAAGACAAGTAGAAAACATGATAAGTAAATCACAACGTGGCAGCAGAGATATCAGCCAGAAATGACAAGAACAAAACGTGAGAAGTAAATCACAATGTGGCAGCAGAGAGATCAGCCGGAAATGACAAGAACAAAACGTGAGAAGTAAATCACAACGTGGCAGCAGAGAGATCAGCCAGAAATGATAAGAACAAAACGTTAGAAGTAAATCACAACGTGGCAGCAGAGAGATCAGCCAGAAATGATAAGAACAAAACGTGAGAAGTAAATCACAACATGGAAGCAGAGAGATCACCCAGAAACGACAAGTAGAAAACATGAGAAGTAAATCACAATGTGGCAGCAGAGATATCAGCCAGAAATGACAGGAAGAAAACGTGAGAAGTAAATCACAACGTGGCAGCAGAGAGATCAGCCGGAAATGACAAGAACAAAACGTGAGAAGTAAATCACAACGTGGCAGCAGAGAGATCAGCCAGAAATGATAAGAACAAAACGTTAGAAGTAAATCACAACGTGGCAGCAGAGAGATCAGCCAGAAATGATAAGAACAAAACGTTAGAAGTAAATCACAACGTGGCAGCAGAGAGATCAGCCAGAAATGACAAGTAGAAAACGTGAGAAGTAAATCACAACATGGCAGCAGAGAGATCACCCAGAAACGACAAGTAGAAAACATGAGAAGTAAATCACAACGTGGCAGCAGAGATATCAGCCAGAAATGACAGGAAGAAAACATGAGAAGTAAATCACAACGTGGCAGCAGAGAGATCAGCCGGAAATGACAAGAACAAAACGTGAGAAGTAAATCAAAACATTGCAGCAGAGAGATCAGCCAGAAATGATAAGAACAAAACATGAGAAGTAAATCACAATGTGGCAGCAGAGATCAGCCAGAAATGACGAGAGGAACACATGAGAAGTAAATCACAACGTGGTAGCAGAGAGATCAGCCATACATTATAAGAACAATACGTGAGAAGTAAATCACAACGTGGCAGCAGAGAGATCAGCCAGAAACGACAAGTAGAAAACATGAGAAGTGAATCACAACGTGGCAGCAGAGAGATCAGCCAGAAATGACAGGAAGAAAACATGAGAAGTAAATCACAACGTGGCAGCAGAGAGATCAGCCGGAAATGACAAGAACAAAACGTGAGAAGTAAATCAAAACATGGCAGCAGAGAGATCAGCCAGAAATTATAAGAACAAAACGTGAGAAGTAAATCACAACGTGGCAGCAGAGAGATCAGCCGGAAATGACAAGAACAAAACGTTAGAAGTAAATCACAACGTGGCAGCAGAGAGATCAGCCAGAAATGATAAGAACAAAACGTAGGAAGTAAATCACAACATGGCAGCAGAGAGATCACCCAGAAACGACAAGTAGAAAACATGAGAAGTAAATCACAACGTGGCAGCAGAGATATCAGCCAGAAATGACAGGAAGAAAACGTGAGAAGTAAATCACAACGTGGCAGCAGAGAGATCAGCCAGAAATGATAAGAACGAAACGTTAGAAGTAAATCACAACGTGGCAGCAGAGAGATCAGCCAGAAATGATAAGAACAAAACGTTAGAAGTAAATCACAACGTGGCAGCAGAGAGATCAGCCAGAAATGACAAGTAGAAAACTTGAGAAGTAATTCACAACGTGGCAGCAGAGAGATCACCAAGAAAAGACAAGTAGAAAACATGATAAGTAAATCACAACGTGGCAGCAGAGATGTCAGCCAGAAATGACAAGAACAAAACGTGAGAAGTAAATCACAATGTGGCTGCAGAGAGATCAGCCGGAAATGACAAGAACAAAACTGAGAAGTAAATCACAACATTGCAGCAGAGAGATCAGCCAGAAATGATAAGAACAAAACATGAGAAGTAAATCACAACGTGGCAGCAGAGAGATCAGCCAGAAATGATAAGAACAAAACGTTAGAAGTAAATCACAACGTGGCAGCAGAGAGATCAGCCAGAAATGATAAGAACAAAACGTGAGAAGTAAATCACAACGTGGCAGCAGAGAGATCAGCCGGAAATGACAAGAACAAAACGTGAGAAGTAAATCAAAACATGGCGGCAGAGAGATCAGCCAGAAATGATAAGAACAAAACATGAGAAGTAAATCACAATATTGCAGCAGAGATCAGCCAGAAATGACGAGAGGAACACATGAGAAGTAAATCACAACGTGGTAGCAGAGAGATCAGCCAGAAATGACTAGAGGAACACATGAGAAGTAAATCACAACGTGGCAGCAGAGAGATCAGCCGGAAATGAAAAGAACAAAACGTGAGAAGTAAATCAAAACGTGGCAGCAGAGAGATCAGCCAGAAATGACAAATAGAAAACGTAAGAAGTAATTCACAACGTGGCAGCAGAGAGATCAGCCAGAAATGACTAGAGGAACACATGAGATGTAAATCACAACGTGGCAGCAGAGAGATCAGCCAGAAACGACAAGTAGAAAACATGAGAAGTAAATCACAACGTGGCAGCAGAGATATCAGCCAGAAATGACAGGAAGAAAACATGAGAAGTAAATCACAACGTGGCAGCAGAGAGATCAGCCGGAAATGACAAGAACAAAACGTGAGAAGTAAATCAAAACATTGCAGCAGAGAGATCAGCCAGTAATGATAAGAACAAAACATGAGAAGTAAATCACAACGTGGCAGCAGAGAGATCAGCCAGAAATGATAAGAACAAAACGTTAGAAGTAAATCACAACGTGGCAGCAGAGAGATCAGCCAGAAATGATAAGAACAAAACGTGAGAAGTAAATCACAACATGGAAGCAGAGAGATCACCCAGAAACGACAAGTAGAAAACATGAGAAGTAAATCACAACGTGGCAGCAGAGATATCAGCCAGAAATGACAGGAAGAAAACGTGAGAAGTAAATCACAACGTGGCAGCAGAGAGATCAGCCGGAAATGACAAGAACAAAACCTGAGAAGTAAATCACAACGTGGCAGCAGAGAGATCAGCCAGAAATGATAAGAACAAAACGTTAGAAGTAAATCACAACGTGGCAGCAGAGAGATCAGCCAGAAATGATAAGAACAAAACGTTAGAAGTAAATCACAACGTGGCAGCAGAGAGATCAGCCAGAAATGACAAGTAGAAAACGTGAGAAGTAAATCACAACATGGCAGCAGAGAGATCAGCCAGAAACGACAAGTAGAAAACATGAGAAGTAAATCACAACGTGGCAGCAGAGATATCAGCCAGAAATGACAGGAAGAAAACATGAGAAGTAAATCACAACGTGGCAGCAGAGAGATCAGCCGGAAATGACAAGAACAAAACGTGAGAAGTAAATCAAAACATTGCAGCAGAGAGATCAGCCAGTAATGATAAGAACAAAACATGAGAAGTAAATCACAACGTGGCAGCAGAGAGATCAGCCAGAAATGATAAGAACAAAACGTTAGAAGTAAATCACAACGTGGCAGCAGAGAGATCAGCCAGAAATGATAAGAACAAAACGTGAGAAGTAAATCACAACATGGAAGCAGAGAGATCACCCAGAAACGACAAGTAGAAAACATGAGAAGTAAATCACAACGTGGCAGCAGAGATATCAGCCAGAAATGACAGGAAGAAAACGTGAGAAGTAAATCACAACGTGGCAGCAGAGAGATCAGCCGGAAATGACAAGAACAAAACCTGAGAAGTAAATCACAACGTGGCAGCAGAGAGATCAGCCAGAAATGATAAGAACAAAACGTTAGAAGTAAATCACAACGTGGCAGCAGAGAGATCAGCCAGAAATGACAAGTAGAAAACGTGAGAAGTAAATCACAACATGGCAGCAGAGAGATCAGCCAGAAACGACAAGTAGAAAACATGAGAAGTAAATCACAACGTGGCAGCAGAGATATCAGCCAGAAATGACAGGAAGAAAACATGAGAAGTAAATCACAACGTGGCAGCAGAGAGATCAGCCGGAAATGACAAGAACAAAACGTGAGAAGTAAATCAAAACATTGCAGCAGAGAGATCAGCCAGAAATGATAAGAACAAAACATGAGAAGTAAATCACAACGTGGCAGCAGAGAGATCAGCCAGAAATGATAAGAACAAAACGTTAAAAGTAAATCACAACGTGGCAGCAGAGAGATCAGCCAGAAATGATAAGAACAAAACGTAGGAAGTAAATCACAACGTGGCAGCAGAGAGATCAGCCAGAAATGACAAGTAGAAAACGTGAGAAGTAAATCACAACATGGCAGCAGAGAGATCAGCCAGAAACGACAAGTAGAAAACATGAGAAGTAAATCACAACGTGGCAGCAGAGATATCAGCCAGAAATGACAGGAAGAAAACATGAGAAGTAAATCACAACGTGGCAGCAAAGAGATCAGCCGGAAATGACAAGAACAAAACGTGAGAAGTAAATCAAAACATTGCAGCAGAGAGATCAGCCAGAAATGATAAGAACAAAACATGAGAAGTAAATCACAACGTGGCAGCAGAGAGATCAGCCAGAAATGATAAGAACAAAACGTTAAAAGTAAATCACAACGTGGCAGCAGAGAGATCAGCCAGAAATGATAAGAACAAAACGTAGGAAGTAAATCACAACATGGCAGCAGAGAGATCACCCAGAAACGACAAGTAGAAAACATGAGAAGTAAATCACAACGTGGCAGCAGAGATATCAGCCAGAAATGACAGGAAGAAAACGTGAGAAGTAAATCACAACGTGGCAGCAGAGAGATCAGCCAGAAATGATAAGAACGAAACGTTAGAAGTAAATCACAACGTGGCAGCAGAGAGATCAGCCAGAAATGATAAGAACAAAACGTTAGAAGTAAATCACAACGTGGCAGCAGAGAGATCAGCCAGAAATGACAAGTAGAAAACTTGAGAAGTAATTCACAACGTGGCAACAGAGAGATCACCCAGAAACGACAAGTAGAAAACATGAGAAGTAAATCACAACGTGGCAGCAGAGAGATCAGCCAGAAATGACAAGAACAAAACGTGAGAAGTAAATCACAACATGGCAGCAGAGAGATCAGCCAGAAATGATAAGAACAAAACATGAGAAGTAAATCACAATGTGGCAGCAGAGATCAGCCAGAAATGACGAGAGGAACACATGACAAGTAAATCACAACGTGGCAGCAGAGAGATCAGCCAGAAATTATAAGAACAAAACGTGAGAAGTAAATCACAACGTGGCAGCAGAGAGATCAGCCAGAAATGACAAATAGAAAACGTAAGAAGTAATTCACAACGTGACAGCAGAGAGATCAGCCAGAAATGACTAGAGGAACACATGAGAAGTAAATCACAACGTGGCAGCAGAGAGATCAGCCAGAAATGACAAGAAAAAAACATGAGAAGTAAATCACAACGTGGCAGCAGAGAGATCAGCCAGAAATGATAAGAACAAAACGTTAGAAGTAAATCACAACGTGGCAGCAGAGAGATCAGCCAGAAATGATAAGAACAAAACGTTAGAAGTAAATCACAACGTGGCAGCAGAGAGATCAGCCAGAAATGATAAGAACAAAACGTTAGAAGTAAATCACAACGTGGCAGCAGAGAGATCAGCCAGAAATGACAAGTAGAAAACGTGAGAAGTAAATCACAACATGGCAGCAGAGAGATCAGCCAGAAACGACAAGTAGAAAACATGAGAAGTAAATCACAACGTGGCAGCAGAGATATCAGCCAGAAATGACAGGAAGAAAACATGAGAAGTAAATCACAACGTAGCAGCAGAGAGATCAGCCGGAAATGACAAGAACAAAACGTGAGAAGTAAATGAAAACATTGCAGCAGAGAGATCAGCCAGAAATGATAAGAACAAAACATGAGAAGTAAATCACAACGTGGCAGCAGAGAGATCAGCCAGAAATGATAAGAACAAAACGTTAGAAGTAAATCACAACGTGGCAGCAGAGAGATCAGCCAGAAATGATAAGAACAAAACGTAGGAAGTAAATCACAACATGGCAGCAGAGAGATCACCCAGAAACGACAAGTAGAAAACATGAGAAGTAAATCACAACGTGGCAGCAGAGATATCAGCCAGAAATGACAGGAAGAAAACGTGAGAAGTAAATCACAATGTGGCAGCAGAGATCAGCCAGAAATGACGAGAGGAACACATGAGAAGTAAATCACAACGTGGTAGCAGAGAGATCAGCCAGACATTATAAGAACAATACGTGAGAAGTAAATCACAACGTGGCAGCAGAGAGATCAGCCAGAAACGACAAGTAGAAAACATGAGAAGTGAATCACAACGTGGCAGCAGAGAGATCAGCCAGAAATGACAGGAAGAAAACATGAGAAGTAAATCACAACGTGGCAGCAGAGAGATCAGCCGGAAATGACAAGAACAAAACGTGAGAAGTAAATCAAAACATGGCAGCAGAGAGATCAGCCAGAAATGATAAGAACAAAACGTGAGAAGTAAATCACAACGTGGCAGCAGAGAGATCAGCCGGAAATGACAAGAACAAAACGTGAGAAGTAAATCAAAACATGGCAGCAGAGAGATCAGCCAGAAATGATAAGAACAAAACATGAGAAGTAAATCACAATGTGGCAGCAGAGATCAGCCAGAAATGACGAGAGGAACACATGATAAGTAAATCACAACGTGGTAGCAGAGAGATCAGCCAGAAATGACTAGAGGAACACATGAGAAGTAAATCACAACGTGGCAGCAGAGAGATCAGCCGGAAATGAAAAGAACAAAACGTGAGAAGTAAATCAAAACGTGGCAGCAGAGAGATCAGCCAGAAATGACAAATAGAAAACGTAAGAAGTAATTCACAACGTGGCAGCAGAGAGATCAGCCAGAAATGACTAGAGGAACACATGAGATGTAAATCACAACGTGGCAGCAGAGAGATCAGCCAGAAACGACAAGTAGAAAACATGAGAAGTAAATCACAACGTGGCAGCAGAGATATCAGCCAGAAATGACAGGAAGAAAACATGAGAAGTAAATCACAACGTGGCAGCAGAGAGATCAGCCGGAAATGACAAGAACAAAACGTGAGAAGTAAATCAAAACATTGCAGCAGAGAGATCAGCCAGTAATGATAAGAACAAAACATGAGAAGTAAATCACAACGTGGCAGCAGAGAGATCAGCCAGAAATGATAAGAACAAAACGTTAGAAGTAAATCACAACGTGGCAGCAGAGAGATCAGCCAGAAATGATAAGAACAAAACGTGAGAAGTAAATCACAACATGGAAGCAGAGAGATCACCCAGAAACGACAAGTAGAAAACATGAGAAGTAAATCACAACGTGGCAGCAGAGATATCAGCCAGAAATGACAGGAAGAAAACGTGAGAAGTAAATCACAACGTGGCAGCAGAGAGATCAGCCGGAAATGACAAGAACAAAACCTGAGAAGTAAATCACAACGTGGCAGCAGAGAGATCAGCCAGAAATGATAAGAACAAAACGTTAGAAGTAAATCACAACGTGGCAGCAGAGAGATCAGCCAGAAATGATAAGAACAAAACGTTAGAAGTAAATCACAACGTGGCAGCAGAGAGATCAGCCAGAAATGACAAGTAGAAAACGTGAGAAGTAAATCACAACATGGCAGCAGAGAGATCAGCCAGAAACGACAAGTAGAAAACATGAGAAGTAAATCACAACGTGGCAGCAGAGATATCAGCCAGAAATGACAGGAAGAAAACATGAGAAGTAAATCACAACGTGGCAGCAGAGAGATCAGCCGGAAATGACAAGAACAAAACGTGAGAAGTAAATCAAAACATTGCAGCAGAGAGATCAGCCAGAAATGATAAGAACAAAACATGAGAAGTAAATCACAACGTGGCAGCAGAGAGATCAGCCAGAAATGATAAGAACAAAACGTTAGAAGTAAATCACAACGTGGCAGCAGAGAGATCAGCCAGAAATGATAAGAACAAAACGTAGGAAGTAAATCACAACATGGCAGCAGAGAGATCACCCAGAAACGACAAGTAGAAAACATGAGAAAAAAATCACAACGTGGCAGCATAGAGATCAGCCAGAAATGACTAGAGGAACACATGAGAAGTAAATCACAACGTGGCAGCAGAGAGATCAGCCAGAAATGATAAGAACAAAACATGAGAAGTAAATCACAATGTGGCAGCAGAGATCAGCCAGAAATGACTAGAGGAACACATGAGAAGTAAATCACAACATGGCAGCAGAGAGATCAGCCATAAATGATAAGAACAAAACATGAGAAGTAAATCACAATGTGGCAGCAGAGATCAGCCAGAAATGACTAGAGGAACACATGAGAAGTAAATCACAACGTGGCAGCAGAGACATCAGCCAGAAATTATAAGAACAAAACGTGAGAAGTAAATCACAACGTGGCAGCAGAGAGATCAGCCAGAAATAACAAGTAGAAAACGTGAGAAGTAATTCACAACGTCGCAGCAGAGAGATCACCCAGAAACGACAAGTAGAAAACATGAGAAGTAAATCACAACGTGGCAGCAGAGATATCAGCCAGAAATGACAGGAAGAAAACATGAGAAGTAAATCACAACGTGGCAGCAGAGAGATCAGCCGGAAATGACAAGAACAAAACGTGAGAAGTAAATCAAAACATTGCAGCAGAGAGATCAGCCAGTAATGATAAGAACAAAACATGAGAAGTAAATCACAACGTGGCAGCAGAGAGATCAGCCAGAAATGATAAGAACAAAACGTTAGAAGTAAATCACAACGTGGCAGCAGAGAGATCAGCCAGAAATGATAAGAACAAAACGTGAGAAGTAAATCACAACATGGAAGCAGAGAGATCACCCAGAAACGACAAGTAGAAAACATGAGAAGTAAATCACAACGTGGCAGCAGAGATATCAGCCAGAAATGACAGGAAGAAAACGTGAGAAGTAAATCACAACGTGGCAGCAGAGAGATCAGCCGGAAATGACAAGAACAAAACCTGAGAAGTAAATCACAACGTGGCAGCAGAGAGATCAGCCAGAAATGATAAGAACAAAACGTTAGAAGTAAATCACAACGTGGCAGCAGAGAGATCAGCCAGAAATGACAAGTAGAAAACGTGAGAAGTAAATCACAACATGGCAGCAGAGAGATCAGCCAGAAACGACAAGTAGAAAACATGAGAAGTAAATCACAACGTGGCAGCAGAGATATCAGCCAGAAATGACAGGAAGAAAACATGAGAAGTAAATCACAACGTGGCAGCAGAGAGATCAGCCGGAAATGACAAGAACAAAACGTGAGAAGTAAATCAAAACATTGCAGCAGAGAGATCAGCCAGAAATGATAAGAACAAAACATGAGAAGTAAATCACAACGTGGCAGCAGAGAGATCAGCCAGAAATGATAAGAACAAAACGTTAAAAGTAAATCACAACGTGGCAGCAGAGAGATCACCCAGAAACGACAAGTAGAAAACATGAGAAGTAAATCACAACGTGGCAGCAGAGATATCAGCCAGAAATGACAGGAAGAAAACGTGAGAAGTAAATCACAACGTGGCAGCAGAGAGATCAGCCAGAAATGATAAGAACGAAACGTTAGAAGTAAATCACAACGTGGCAGCAGAGAGATCAGCCAGAAATGATAAGAACAAAACGTTAGAAGTAAATCACAACGTGGCAGCAGAGAGATCAGCCAGAAATGACAAGTAGAAAACTTGAGAAGTAATTCACAACGTGGCAACAGAGAGATCACCCAGAAACGACAAGTAGAAAACATGAGAAGTAAATCACAACGTGGCAGCAGAGAGATCAGCCAGATATGACAAGAACAAAACGTGAGAAGTAAATCACAACATGGCAGCAGAGAGATCAGCCAGAAATGATAAGAACAAAACATGAGAAGTAAATCACAATGTGGCAGCAGAGATCAGCCAGAAATGACGAGAGGAACACATGACAAGTAAATCACAACGTGGTAGCAGAAATATCAGCCAGAAATGACAAATAAGAAAACCTAAGAAGTAATTCACAACGTGGCAGCAGAGAGATCAGCCAGAAATGACTAGAGGAACACATGAGAAGTAAATCACAACGTGGCAGCAGAGAGATCAGCCAGAAATGACTAGAGGAACACATGAGAAGAAAATCACAACGTGGCAGCATAGAGATCAGCCAGAAATGACTAGAGGAACACATGAGAAGTAAATCACAACGTGGCAGCAGAGAGATCATCCGGAAATGACAAGAACAAAACGTGAGAAGTAAATCACAACATGGCAGCAGAGAGATCAGCCAGAAATGATAAGAACAAAACATGAGAAGTAAATCACAATGTGGCAGCAGAGATCAGCCAGAAATGACTAGAGGAACACATGAGAAGTAAATCACAACGTGGCAGCAGAGAGATCAGCCAGAAATTATAAGAACAAAACGTGAGAAGTAAATCACAACGTGGCAGCAGAGAGATCAGCCAGAAATGACAAATAGAAAACGTAAGAAGTAATTCACAACGTGGCAGCAGAGAGATCAGCCAGAAATGACTAGAGGAACACATGAGAAGTAAATCACAACGTGGCAGCAGAGAGATCAGCCAGAAATGACAAGAAAAAAACATGAGAAGTAAATCACAACGTGGCAGCAGAGAGATCAGCCAGAAATGATAAGAACAAAACGTTAGAAGTAAATCACAACGTGGCAGCAGAGAGATCAGCCAGAAATGATAAGAACAAAACGTTAGAAGTAAATCACAACGTGGCAGCAGAGAGATCAGCCAGAAATGATAAGAACAAAACGTGAGAAGTAAATCACAACATGGAAGCAGAGAGATCACCCAGAAACGACAAGTAGAAAACATGAGAAGTAAATCACAACGTGGCAGCAGAGATATCAGCCAGAAATGACAGGAAGAAAACGTGAGAAGTAAATCACAACGTGGCAGCAGAGAGATCAGCCGGAAATGACAAGAACAAAACCTGAGAAGTAAATCACAACGTGGCAGCAGAGAGATCAGCCAGAAATGATAAGAACAAAACGTTAGAAGTAAATCACAACGTGGCAGCAGAGAGATCAGCCAGAAATGACAAGTAGAAAACGTGAGAAGTAAATCACAACATGGCAGCAGAGAGATCAGCCAGAAACGACAAGTAGAAAACATGAGAAGTAAATCACAACGTGGCAGCAGAGATATCAGCCAGAAATGACAGGAAGAAAACATGAGA
Organism: Lampris megalopsis; assembly: GCA_022114975.2. Taxonomy (NCBI): domain Eukaryota; kingdom Metazoa; phylum Chordata; class Actinopteri; order Lampriformes; family Lampridae; genus Lampris; species Lampris megalopsis. The sequence goes on from JAJHIY020000614.1 coordinate 1,409,544, forward strand.
AGTAAATCACAACGTGGCAGCAGAGAGATCAGCCGGAAATGACAAGAACAAAACGTGAGAAGTAAATCAAAACATTGCAGCAGAGAGATCAGCCAGAAATGATAAGAACAAAACATGAGAAGTAAATCACAACGTGGCAGCAGAGAGATCAGCCAGAAATGATAAGAACAAAACGTTAAAAGTAAATCACAACGTGGCAGCAGAGAGATCAGCCAGAAATGATAAGAACAAAACGTAGGAAGTAAATCACAACATGGCAGCAGAGAGATCACCCAGAAACGACAAGTAGAAAACATGAGAAGTAAATCACAACGTGGCAGCAGAGATATCAGCCAGAAATGACAGGAAGAAAACGTGAGAAGTAAATCACAACGTGGCAGCAGAGAGATCAGCCAGAAATGATAAGAACGAAACGTTAGAAGTAAATCACAACGTGGCAGCAGAGAGATCAGCCAGAAATGATAAGAACAAAACGTTAGAAGTAAATCACAACGTGGCAGCAGAGAGATCAGCCAGAAATGACAAGTAGAAAACTTGAGAAGTAATTCACAACGTGGCAACAGAGAGATCACCCAGAAACGACAAGTAGAAAACATGAGAAGTAAATCAAAACGTGGCAGCTGAGAGATCAGCCAGATATGACAAGAACAAAACGTGAGAAGTAAATCACAACATGGCAGCAGAGAGATCAGCCAGAAATGACGAGAGGAACACATGACAAGTAAATCACAACGTGGTAGCAGAAATATCAGCCAGAAATGACAAATAAGAAAACCTAAGAAGTAATTCACAACGTGGCAGCAGAGAGATCAGCCAGAAATGACTAGAGGAACACATGAGAAGTAAATCACAACGTGGCAGCAGAGAGATCAGCCAGAAATGACTAGAGGAACACATGAGAAGAAAATCACAACGTGGCAGCATAGAGATCAGCCAGAAATGACTAGAGGAACACATGAGAAGTAAATCACAACGTGGCAGCAGAGAGATCATCCGGAAATGACAAGAACAAAACGTGAGAAGTAAATCACAACATGGCAGCAGAGAGATCAGCCAGAAATGATAAGAACAAAACATGAGAAGTAAATCACAATGTGGCAGCAGAGATCAGCCAGAAATGACTAGAGGAACACATGAGAAGTAAATCACAACGTGGCAGCAGAGAGATCAGCCAGAAATTATAAGAACAAAACGTGAGAAGTAAATCACAACGTGGCAGCAGAGAGATCAGCCAGAAATGACAAATAGAAAACGTAAGAAGTAATTCACAACGTGGCAGCAGAGAGATCAGCCAGAAATGACTAGAGGAACACATGAGAAGTAAATCACAACGTGGCAGCAGAGAGATCAGCCAGAAATGACAAGAAAAAAACATGAGAAGTAAATCACAACGTGGCAGCAGAGAGATCAGCCAGAAATGATAAGAACAAAACGTTAGAAGTAAATCACAACGTGGCAGCAGAGAGATCAGCCAGAAATGATAAGAACAAAACGTTAGAAGTAAATCACAACGTGGCAGCAGAGAGATCAGCCAGAAATGACAAGTAGAAAACGTGAGAAGTAAATCACAACATGGCAGCAGAGAGATCAGCCAGAAACGACAAGTAGAAAACATGAGAAGTAAATCACAACGTGGCAGCAGAGATATCAGCCAGAAATGACAGGAAGAAAACATGAGAAGTAAATCACAACGTAGCAGCAGAGAGATCAGCCGGAAATGACAAGAACAAAACGTGAGAAGTAAATGAAAACATTGCAGCAGAGAGATCAGCCAGAAATGATAAGAACAAAACATGAGAAGTAAATCACAACGTGGCAGCAGAGAGATCAGCCAGAAATGATAAGAACAAAACGTTAGAAGTAAATCACAACGTGGCAGCAGAGAGATCAGCCAGAAATGATAAGAACAAAACGTAGGAAGTAAATCACAACATGGCAGCAGAGAGATCACCCAGAAACGACAAGTAGAAAACATGAGAAGTAAATCACAACGTGGCAGCAGAGATATCAGCCAGAAATGACAAGTAGAAAACTTGAGAAGTAATTCACAACGTGGCAGCAGAGAGATCACCAAGAAAAGACAAGTAGAAAACATGAGAAGTAAATCACAATGTGGCAGCAGAGATCAGCCAGAAATGACAAGAGGAACACATGAGAAGTAAATCACAACGTGGTAGCAGAGAGATCAGCCATACATTATAAGAACAATACGTGAGAAGTAAATCACAACGTGGCAGCAGAGAGATCAGCCAGAAACGACAAGTAGAAAACATGAGAAGTGAATCACAACGTGGCAGCAGAGAGATCAGCCAGAAATGACAGGAAGAAAACATGAGAAGTAAATCACAACGTGGCAGCAGAGAGATCAGCCGGAAATGACAAGAACAAAACGTGAGAAGTAAATCAAAACATGGCAGCAGAGAGATCAGCCAGAAATTATAAGAACAAAACGTGAGAAGTAAATCACAACGTGGCAGCAGAGAGATCAGCCGGAAATGACAAGAACAAAACGTTAGAAGTAAATCACAACGTGGCAGCAGAGAGATCAGCCAGAAATGATAAGAACAAAACGTAGGAAGTAAATCACAACATGGCAGCAGAGAGATCACCCAGAAACGACAAGTAGAAAACATGAGAAGTAAATCACAACGTGGCAGCAGAGATATCAGCCAGAAATGACAGGAAGAAAACGTGAGAAGTAAATCACAACGTGGCAGCAGAGAGATCAGCCAGAAATGATAAGAACGAAACGTTAGAAGTAAATCACAACGTGGCAGCAGAGAGATCAGCCAGAAATGATAAGAACAAAACGTTAGAAGTAAATCACAACGTGGCAGCAGAGAGATCAGCCAGAAATGACAAGTAGAAAACTTGAGAAGTAATTCACAACGTGGCAGCAGAGAGATCACCAAGAAAAGACAAGTAGAAAACATGATAAGTAAATCACAACGTGGCAGCAGAGATATCAGCCAGAAATGACAAGAACAAAACGTGAGAAGTAAATCACAATGTGGCAGCAGAGAGATCAGCCGGAAATGACAAGAACAAAACGTGAGAAGTAAATCACAACATTGCAGCAGAGAGATCAGCCAGAAATGATAAGAACAAAACATGAGAAGTAAATCACAACGTGGCAGCAGAGAGATCAGCCAGAAATGATAAGAACAAAACGTTAGAAGTAAATCACAACGTGGCAGCAGAGAGATCAGCCAGAAATGATAAGAACAAAACGTGAGAAGTAAATCACAACATGGAAGCAGAGAGATCACCCAGAAACGACAAGTAGAAAACATGAGAAGTAAATCACAATGTGGCAGCAGAGATATCAGCCAGAAATGACAGGAAGAAAACGTGAGAAGTAAATCACAACGTGGCAGCAGAGAGATCAGCCGGAAATGACAAGAACAAAACGTGAGAAGTAAATCACAACGTGGCAGCAGAGAGATCAGCCAGAAATGATAAGAACAAAACGTTAGAAGTAAATCACAACGTGGCAGCAGAGAGATCAGCCAGAAATGATAAGAACAAAACGTTAGAAGTAAATCACAACGTGGCAGCAGAGAGATCAGCCAGAAATGACAAGTAGAAAACGTGAGAAGTAAATCACAACATGGCAGCAGAGAGATCACCCAGAAACGACAAGTAGAAAACATGAGAAGTAAATCACAACGTGGCAGCAGAGATATCAGCCAGAAATGACAGGAAGAAAACATGAGAAGTAAATCACAACGTAGCAGCAGAGAGATCAGCCGGAAATGACAAGAACAAAACGTGAGAAGTAAATCAAAACATTGCAGCAGAGAGATCAGCCAGAAATGATAAGAACAAAACATGAGAAGTAAATCACAATGTGGCAGCAGAGATCAGCCAGAAATGACGAGAGGAACACATGAGAAGTAAATCACAACGTGGTAGCAGAGAGATCAGCCATACATTATAAGAACAATACGTGAGAAGTAAATCACAACGTGGCAGCAGAGAGATCAGCCAGAAACGACAAGTAGAAAACATGAGAATTGAATCACAACGTGGCAGCAGAGAGATCAGCCAGAAATGACAGGAAGAAAACATGAGAAGTAAATCACAACGTGGCAGCAGAGAGATCAGCCGGAAATGACAAGAACAAAACTTGAGAAGTAAATCAAAACATGGCAGCAGAGAGATCAGCCAGAAATTATAAGAACAAAACGTGAGAAGTAAATCACAACGTGGCAGCAGAGAGATCAGCCGGAAATGACAAGAACAAAACGTGAGAAGTAAATCAAAACATGGCGGCAGAGAGATCAGCCAGAAATGACGAGAGGAACACATGAGAAGTAAATCACAACGTGGTAGCAGAGAGATCAGCCAGAAATGACTAGAGGAACACATGAGAAGTAAATCACAACGTGGCAGCAGAGAGATCAGCCGGAAATGACAAGAACAAAACGTGAGAAGTAAATCAAAACGTGGCAGCAGAGAGATCAGCCAGAAATGACAAATAGAAAACGTAAGAAGTAATTCACAACGTGGCAGCAGAGAGATCAGCCAGAAATGACTAGAGGAACACATGAGAAGTAAATCACAACGTGGCAGCAGAGAGATCAGCCAGAAATGACAAGAAAAAACATGAGAAGTAAATCACAACGTGGCAGCAGAGAGATCAGGCAGAAATGACTAGAGGAAAACATGACAAGTAAATCACAACGTGGCAGCAGAGAGATCAGCCAGAAATGACAAGTAGAAAACGTGAGAAGTAATTCACAACGTCGCAGCAGAGAGATCACCCAGAAACGACAGGAAGAAAACATGAGAAGTTAATCACAACGTGGCAGCAGAGAGATCAGCCGGAAATGACAAGAACAAAACGTGAGAAGTAAATCAAAACATGGCAGCAGAGAGATCAGCCAGAAATTATAAGAACAAAACGTGAGAAGTAAATCACAACGTGGCAGCAGAGAGATCAGCCAGAAATAACAAGTAGAAAACGTGAGAAGTAAATCACAACATGGCAGCAGAGAGATCACCCAGAAACGACAAGTAGAAAACATGAGAAGTAAATCACAACGTGGCAGCAGAGATATCAGCCAGAAATGACAGGAAGAAAACATGAGAAGTAAATCACAATGTGGCAGCAGAGAGATCAGCCAGAAATGATGAGAACAAAACGTTAGAAGTAAATCACAACGTGGCAGCAGAGAGATCAGCCAGAAATGATAAGAACAAAACGTGAGAAGTAAATCACAACATGGAAGCAGAGAGATCACCCAGAAACGACAAGTAGAAAACATGAGAAGTAAATCACAACGTGGCAGCAGAGATATCAGCCAGAAATGACAGGAAGAAAACGTGAGAAGTAAATCACAACGTGGCAGCAGAGAGATCAGCCGGAAATAACAAGAACAAAACGTGAGAAGTAAATCACAACGTGGCAGCAGAGAGATCAGCCAGAAATGATAAGAACAAAACGTTAGAAGTAAATCACAACGTGGAAGCAGAGAGATTAGCCAGAAATGATAAGAACAAAACGTTAGAAGTAAATCACAACGTGGCAGCAGAGAGATCAGCCAGAAATGACAAGTAGAAAACGTGAGAAGTAAATCACAACATGGCAGCAGAGAGATCAGCCAGAAATAACAAGTAGAAAACGTGAGAAGTAAATCACAACATGGCAGCAGAGAGATCACCCAGAAACGACAAGTAGAAAACATGAGAAGTAAATCACAACGTGGCAGCAGAGATATCAGCCAGAAATGACAGGAAGAAAACATGAGAAGTAAATCACAATGTGGCAGCAGAGAGATCAGCCAGAAATGATGAGAACAAAACGTTAGAAGTAAATCACAACGTGGCAGCAGAGAGATCAGCCAGAAATGATAAGAACAAAACGTGAGAAGTAAATCACAACATGGAAGCAGAGAGATCACCCAGAAACGACAAGTAGAAAACATGAGAAGTAAATCACAACGTGGCAGCAGAGATATCAGCCAGAAATGACAGGAAGAAAACGTGAGAAGTAAATCACAACGTGGCAGCAGAGAGATCAGCCGGAAATAACAAGAACAAAACGTGAGAAGTAAATCACAACGTGGCAGCAGAGAGATCAGCCAGAAATGATAAGAACAAAACGTTAGAAGTAAATCACAACGTGGAAGCAGAGAGATTAGCCAGAAATGATAAGAACAAAACGTTAGAAGTAAATCACAACGTGGCAGCAGAGAGATCAGCCAGAAATGACAAGTAGAAAACGTGAGAAGTAAATCACAACATGGCAGCAGAGAGATCAGCCAGAAATGACAGGAAGAAAACATGAGAAGTAAATCACAACGTGGCAGCAGAGAGATCAGCCGGAAATGACAAGAACAAAACGTGAGAAGTAAATCAAAACATTGCAGCAGAGAGATCAGCCAGAAATGATAAGAACAAAACATGAGAAGTAAATCACAACGTGGCAGCAGAGAGATCAGCCAGAAATGATAAGAACAAAACGTTAGAAGTAAATCACAACGTGGCAGCAGAGAGATCAGCCAGAAATGATAAGAACAAAACGTGAGAAGTAAATCACAACATGGCAGCAGAGAGATCACCCAGAAACGACAAGTAGAAAACATGAGAAGTAAATCACAACGTGGCAGCAGAGATATCAGCCAGAAATGACAGGAAGAAAACGTGAGAAGTAAATCACAACGTGGCAGCAGAGAGATCAGCCAGAAATGATAAGAACAAAACGTTAGAAGTAAATCACAACGTGGCAGCAGAGAGATAAGCCAGAAATGATAAGAACAAAACGTTAGAAGTAAATCACAACGTGGCAGCAGAGAGATCAGCCAGAAATGACAAGTAGAAAACTTGAGAAGTAATTCACAACGTGGCAGCAGAGAGATCACCCAGAAACGACAAGTAGAAAACATGAGAAGTAAATCACAACGTGGCAGCAGAGATATCAGCCAGAAATGACAAGAACAAAACGTGAGAAGTAAATCACAACGTGGCAGCAGAGAGATCAGCCGGAAATGACAAGAACAAAACGTGAGAAGTAAATCAAAACATGGCGGCAGAGAGATCAGCCAGAAATGATAAGAACAAAACATGAGAAGTAAATCACAATGTGGCAGCAGAGATCAGCCAGAAATGACGAGAGGAACACATGAGAAGTAAATCACAACGTGGTAGCAGAGAGATCAGCCAGAAATTATAAGAACAATACGTGAGAAGTAAATCACAACGTGGCAGCAGAGATATCAGCCAGAAATGACAGGAAGAAAACATGAGAAGTAAATCACAATGTGGCAGCAGAGAGATCAGCCAGAAATGATGAGAACAAAACGTTAGAAGTAAATCACAACGTGGCAGCAGAGAGATCAGCCAGAAATGATAAGAACAAAACGTGAGAAGTAAATCACAACATGGAAGCAGAGAGATCACCCAGAAACGACAAGTAGAAAACATGAGAAGTAAATCACAACGTGGCAGCAGAGATATCAGCCAGAAATGACAGGAAGAAAACGTGAGAAGTAAATCACAACGTGGCAGCAGAGAGATCAGCCGGAAATAACAAGAACAAAACGTGAGAAGTAAATCACAACGTGGCAGCAGAGAGATCAGCCAGAAATGATAAGAACAAAACGTTAGAAGTAAATCACAACGTGGAAGCAGAGAGATTAGCCAGAAATGATAAGAACAAAACGTTAGAAGTAAATCACAACGTGGCAGCAGAGAGATCAGCCAGAAATGACAAGTAGAAAACGTGAGAAGTAAATCACAACATGGCAGCAGAGAGATCAGCCAGAAATGACAGGAAGAAAACATGAGAAGTAAATCACAACGTGGCAGCAGAGAGATCAGCCGGAAATGACAAGAACAAAACGTGAGAAGTAAATCAAAACATTGCAGCAGAGAGATCAGCCAGAAATGATAAGAACAAAACATGAGAAGTAAATCACAACGTGGCAGCAGAGAGATCAGCCAGAAATGATAAGAACAAAACGTTAGAAGTAAATCACAACGTGGCAGCAGAGAGATCAGCCAGAAATGATAAGAACAAAACGTGAGAAGTAAATCACAACATGGCAGCAGAGAGATCACCCAGAAACGACAAGTAGAAAACATGAGAAGTAAATCACAACGTGGCAGCAGAGATATCAGCCAGAAATGACAGGAAGAAAACGTGAGAAGTAAATCACAACGTGGCAGCAGAGAGATCAGCCAGAAATGATAAGAACAAAACGTTAGAAGTAAATCACAACGTGGCAGCAGAGAGATCAGCCAGAAATGATAAGAACAAAACGTTAGAAGTAAATCACAACGTGGCAGCAGAGAGATCAGCCAGAAATGACAAGTAGAAAACTTGAGAAGTAATTCACAACGTGGCAGCAGAGAGATCACCCAGAAACGACAAGTAGAAAACATGAGAAGTAAATCACAACGTGGCAGCAGAGATATCAGCCAGAAATGACAAGAACAAAACGTGAGAAGTAAATCACAACGTGGCAGCAGAGAGATCAGCCGGAAATGACAAGAACAAAACGTGAGAAGTAAATCAAAACATGGCGGCAGAGAGATCAGCCAGAAATGATAAGAACAAAACATGAGAAGTAAATCACAATGTGGCAGCAGAGATCAGCCAGAAATGACGAGAGGAACACATGAGAAGTAAATCACAACGTGGTAGCAGAGAGATCAGCCAGAAATTATAAGAACAATACGTGAGAAGTAAATCACAACGTGGCAGCAGAGAGATCAGCCAGAAACGACAAGTAGAAAACATGAGAAGTGAATCACAACGTGGCAGCAGAGAGATCAGCCAGAAATGACAGGAAGAAAACATGAGAAGTAAATCACAACGTGGCAGCAGAGAGATCAGCCGGAAATGACAAGAACAAAACGTGAGAAGTAAATCAAAACATGGCAGCAGAGAGATCAGCCAGAAATTATAAGAACAAAACGTGAGAAGTAAATCACAACGTGGCAGCAGAGAGATCAGCCAGAAATGACAAGAACAAAACGTGAGAAGTAAATCACAACATGGCAGCAGAGAGATCAGCCAGAAATGATAAGAACAAAACATGAGAAGTAAATCACAACATGGCAGCAGAGATCAGCCAGAAATGACGAGAGGAACACATGAGAAGTAAATCACAACGTGGTAGCAGAAAGATCAGCCATAAATGACAAATAAGAAAACCTAAGAAGTAATTCACAACGTGGCAGCAGAGAGATCAGCCAGAAATGACTAGAGGAACACATGAGAAGTAAATCACAACGTGGCAGCAGAGAGATCAGCCAGAAATGACTAGAGGAACACATGAGAAGAAAATCACAACGTGGCAGCATAGAGATCAGCCAGAAATGACTAGAGGAACACATGAGAAGTAAATCACAACGTGGCAGCAGAGAGATCATCCGGAAATGACAAGAACAAAACGTGAGAAGTAAATCACAACATGGTAGCAGAGAGATCAGCCAGAAATGATAAGAACAAAACATGAGAAGTAAATCACAATGTGGCAGCAGAGATCAGCCAGAAATGACTAGAGGAACACATGAGAAGTAAATCACAACATGGCAGCAGAGAGATCAGCCATAAATGATAAGAACAAAACATGAGAAGTAAATCACAATGTGGCAGCAGAGATCAGCCAGAAATGACTAGAGGAACACATGAGAAGTAAATCACAACGTGGCAGCAGAGACATCAGCCAGAAATTATAAGAACAAAACGTGAGAAGTAAATCACAACGTGGCAGCAGAGAGATCAGCCAGAAATGACAAGAACAAAACGTGAGAAGTAAATCACAACATGGCAGCAGAGAGATCACCCAGAAACGACAAGTAGAAAACATGAGAAGTAAATCACAACGTGGCAGCAGAGATATCAGCCAGAAATGACAGGAAGAAAACATGAGAAGTAAATCACAATGTGGCAGCAGAGAGATCAGCCAGAAATGATAAGAACAAAACGTTAGAAGTAAATCACAACGTGGCAGCAGAGAGATCAGCCAGAAATGATAAGAACAAAACGTGAGAAGTAAATCACAACATGGAAGCAGAGAGATCACCCAGAAACGACAAGTAGAAAACGTGAGAAGTAAATCACAACATGGCAGCAGAGAGATCAGCCAGAAATGACAGGAAGAAAACATGAGAAGTAAATCACAACGTGGCAGCAGAGAGATCAGCCGGAAATGACAAGAACAAAACGTGAGAAGTAAATCAAAACATTGCAGCAGAGAGATCAGCCAGAAATGATAAGAACAAAACATGAGAAGTAAATCACAACGTGGCAGCAGAGAGATCAGCAAGAAATGATAAGAACAAAACGTTAGAAGGAAATCACAACGTGGCAGCAGAGATCAGCCAGAAATGATAAGAACAAAACGTGAGAAGTAAATCACAACATGGCAGCAGAGAGATCACCCAGAAACGACAAGTAGAAAACATGAGAAGTAAATCACAACGTGGCAGCAGAGATATCAGCCAGAAATGACAGGAAGAAAACGTGAGAAGTAAATCACAACGTGGCAGCAGAGAGATCAGCCAGAAATGATAAGAACGAAACGTTAGAAGTAAATCACAACGTGGCAGCAGAGAGATCAGCCAGAAATGATAAGAACAAAACGTTAGAAGTAAATCACAACGTGGCAGCAGAGAGATCAGCCAGAAATGACAAGTAGAAAACTTGAGAAGTAATTCACAACGTGGCAGCAGAGAGATCACCAAGAAACGACAAGTAGAAAACATGAGAAGTAAATCACAACGTGGCAGCAGAGATATCAGCCAGAAATGACAAGAACAAAACGTGAGAAGTAAATCACAACGTGGCAGCAGAGAGATCAGCCGGAAATGACAAGAACAAAACGTGAGAAGTAAATCAAAACATGGCGGCAGAGAGATCAGCCAGAAATGATAAGAACAAAACATGAGAAGTAAATCACAATGTGGCAGCAGAGATCAGCCAGAAATGACGAGAGGAACACATGAGAAGTAAATCACAATGTGGTAGCAGAGAGATCAGCCAGAAATTATAAGAACAATACGTGAGAAGTAAATCACAACGTGGCAGCAGAGAGATCAGCCAGAAATGACAGGAAGAAAACATGAGAAGTAAATCACAACGTGGCAGCAGAGAGATCAGCCGGAAATGACAAGAACAAAATGTGAGAAGTAAATCAAAACATGGCAGCAGAGAGATCAGCCAGAAATTATAAGAACAAAACGTGAGAAGTAAATCACAACGTGGCAGCAGAGAGATCAGCCAGAAATGACAAGAACAAAACGTGAGAAGTAAATCACAACATGGCAGCAGAGAGATCAGCCAGAAATGATAAGAACAAAACATGAGAAGTAAATCACAACATGGCAGCAGAGATCAGCCAGAAATGACGAGAGGAACACATGAGAAGTAAATCACAACGTGGTAGCAGAAAGATCAGCCATAAATGACAAATAAGAAAACCTAAGAAGTAATTCACAACGTGGCAGCAGAGAGATCAGCCAGAAATGACTAGAGGAACACATGAGAAGTAAATCACAACGTGGCAGCAGAGAGATCAGCCAGAAATGACTAGAGGAACACATGAGAAGAAAATCACAACGTGGCAGCATAGAGATCAGCCAGAAATGACTAGAGGAACACATGAGAAGTAAATCACAACGTGGCAGCAGAGAGATCATCCGGAAATGACAAGAACAAAACGTGAGAAGTAAATCACAACATGGTAGCAGAGAGATCAGCCAGAAATGATAAGAACAAAACATGAGAAGTAAATCACAATGTGGCAGCAGAGATCAGCCAGAAATGACTAGAGGAACACATGAGAAGTAAATCACAACATGGCAGCAGAGAGATCAGCCATAAATGATAAGAACAAAACATGAGAAGTAAATCACAATGTGGCAGCAGAGATCAGCCAGAAATGACTAGAGGAACACATGAGAAGTAAATCACAACGTGGCAGCAGAGACATCAGCCAGAAATTATAAGAACAAAACGTGAGAAGTAAATCACAACGTGGCAGCAGAGAGATCAGCCAGAAATGACAAGAACAAAACGTGAGAAGTAAATCACAACATGGCAGCAGAGAGATCACCCAGAAACGACAAGTAGAAAACATGAGAAGTAAATCACAACGTGGCAGCAGAGATATCAGCCAGAAATGACAGGAAGAAAACATGAGAAGTAAATCACAATGTGGCAGCAGAGAGATCAGCCAGAAATGATAAGAACAAAACGTTAGAAGTAAATCACAACGTGGCAGCAGAGAGATCAGCCAGAAATGATAAGAACAAAACGTGAGAAGTAAATCACAACATGGAAGCAGAGAGATCACCCAGAAACGACAAGTAGAAAACGTGAGAAGTAAATCACAACATGGCAGCAGAGAGATCAGCCAGAAATGACAGGAAGAAAACATGAGAAGTAAATCACAACGTGGCAGCAGAGAGATCAGCCGGAAATGACAAGAACAAAACGTGAGAAGTAAATCAAAACATTGCAGCAGAGAGATCAGCCAGAAATGATAAGAACAAAACATGAGAAGTAAATCACAACGTGGCAGCAGAGAGATCAGCAAGAAATGATAAGAACAAAACGTTAGAAGGAAATCACAACGTGGCAGCAGAGATCAGCCAGAAATGATAAGAACAAAACGTGAGAAGTAAATCACAACATGGCAGCAGAGAGATCACCCAGAAACGACAAGTAGAAAACATGAGAAGTAAATCACAACGTGGCAGCAGAGATATCAGCCAGAAATGACAGGAAGAAAACGTGAGAAGTAAATCACAACGTGGCAGCAGAGAGATCAGCCAGAAATGATAAGAACGAAACGTTAGAAGTAAATCACAACGTGGCAGCAGAGAGATCAGCCAGAAATGATAAGAACAAAACGTTAGAAGTAAATCACAACGTGGCAGCAGAGAGATCAGCCAGAAATGACAAGTAGAAAACTTGAGAAGTAATTCACAACGTGGCAGCAGAGAGATCACCAAGAAACGACAAGTAGAAAACATGAGAAGTAAATCACAACGTGGCAGCAGAGATATCAGCCAGAAATGACAAGAACAAAACGTGAGAAGTAAATCACAACGTGGCAGCAGAGAGATCAGCCGGAAATGACAAGAACAAAACGTGAGAAGTAAATCAAAACATGGCGGCAGAGAGATCAGCCAGAAATGATAAGAACAAAACATGAGAAGTAAATCACAATGTGGCAGCAGAGATCAGCCAGAAATGACGAGAGGAACACATGAGAAGTAAATCACAACGTGGTAGCAGAGAGATCAGCCAGAAATTATAAGAACAATACGTGAGAAGTAAATCACAACGTGGCAGCAGAGAGATCAGCCAGAAATGACAGGAAGAAAACATGAGAAGTAAATCACAACGTGGCAGCAGAGAGATCAGCCGGAAATGACAAGAACAAAATGTGAGAAGTAAATCAAAACGTGGCAGCAGAGAGATCAGCCAGAAATGACAAATAGAAAACGTAAGAAGTAATTCACAACGTGGCAGCAGAGAGATCAGCCAGAAATGACTAGAGGAAAACATGACAAGTAAATCACAACGTGGCAGCATAGAGATCAGCCATAAATGATAAGAACAAAACGTGAGAAGTAAATCACAACGTGGCAGCAGAGAGATCAGCCAGAAATGACAAGTAGAAAACGTGAGAAGTAATTCACAACGTGGCAGCAGAGAGATCACCCAGAAACGACAAGTAGAAAACATGAGAAGTAAATCACAACGTGGCAGCAGAGAGATCAGGCAGAAATGACAAGAACAAAACGTGAGAAGTAAATCACAACATGGCAGCATAGAGATCAGCCAGAAATGATAAGAACAAAACATGAGAAGTAAATCACAATGTGGCAGCAGAGATCAGCCAGAAATGACGAGAGGAACACATGAGAAGTAAATCACAACGTGGTAGCAGAAAGATCAGCCAGAAATGACAAGTAGAAAACCTAAGAAGTAATTCACAACGTGGCAGCAGAGAGATCAGCCAGAAATGACTAGAGGAACACATGAGAAGTAAATCACAACGTGGCAGAAGAGAGATCAGCCAGAAATGACTAGAGGAAAACATGACAAGTAAATCACAACGTGGCAGCAGAGAAATCAGCCATAAATGATAAGAACAAAACTTGAGAAGTAAATCACAACGTGGCAGCAGAGAGATCAGCCAGAAATGACAAGTAGAAAACGTGAGAAGTAATTCACAACGTGGCAGCAGAGAGATCACCCAGAAACGACAAGTAGAAAACATGAGAAGTAAATCACAACGTGGCAGCAGAGAGTTCAGCCAGAAATAACAAGAACAAAACGTGAGAAGTAAATCAAAACGTGGCAGCAGAGAGATCAGCCAGAAATGACAAATAGAAAACGTAAGAAGTAATTCACAACGTGGCAGCAGAGAGATCAGCCAGAAATGACAAATAGAAAACGTAAGAAGTAATTCACAACGTGGCAGCAGAGAGATCAGCCAGAAATGACTAGAGGAACACATGAGAAGTAATTCACAACGTGGCAGCAGAGAGATCAGCCGGAAATGACAAGTAGAAAACATGAGAAGTAAATCACAACGTGGCAGCAGAGAGATCAGCCGGAAATGAGAAGAACAAAACGTGAGAAGTAAATCAAAACATTGCAGCAGAGAGATCAGCCAGAAATGATAAGAACAAAACATGAAAAGTAAATCACAAAGTGGCAGCAGAGAGATCAGCCAGAAATGATAAGAACAAAACGTTAGAAGTAAATCACAACGTGGCAGCAGAGAGATCAGCCAGAAATGATAAGAACAAAACATGAGAAGTAAATCACAACGTGGCAGCAGAGAGATCAGCCGGAAATGACAAGAACAAAACATGAGAAGTAAATCACAATGTGGCAGCAGAGATCAGCCAGAAATGACGAGAGGAACACATGAGAAGTAAATCACAACGTGGTAGCAGAGAGATCAGCCAGAAATGACAAATAGAAAACGTAAGAAGTAATTCACAACGTGGCAGCAGAGAGATCAGCCAGAAATGACAAATAGAAAACGTAAGAAGTAATTCACAACGTGGCAGCAGAGAGATCAGCCAGAAATGACTAGAGGAACACATGAGAAGTAAATCACAACGTGGCAGCAGAGAGATCATCCGGAAATGACAAGAACAAAACGTGAGAAGTAAATCACAACATGGTAGCAGAGAGATCAGCCAGAAATGATAAGAACAAAACATGAGAAGTAAATCACAATGTGGCAGCAGAGATCAGCCAGAAATGACTAGAGGAACACATGAGAAGTAAATCACAACATGGCAGCAGAGAGATCAGCCATAAATGATAAGAACAAAACATGAGAAGTAAATCACAATGTGGCAGCAGAGATCAGCCAGAAATGACTAGAGGAACACATGAGAAGTAAATCACAACGTGGCAGCAGAGACATCAGCCAGAAATTATAAGAACAAAACGTGAGAAGTAAATCACAACGTGGCAGCAGAGAGATCAGCCAGAAATGACAAGAACAAAACGTGAGAAGTAAATCACAACATGGCAGCAGAGAGATCACCCAGAAACGACAAGTAGAAAACATGAGAAGTAAATCACAACGTGGCAGCAGAGATATCAGCCAGAAATGACAGGAAGAAAACATGAGAAGTAAATCACAATGTGGCAGCAGAGAGATCAGCCAGAAATGATAAGAACAAAACGTTAGAAGTAAATCACAACGTGGCAGCAGAGAGATCAGCCAGAAATGATAAGAACAAAACGTGAGAAGTAAATCACAACATGGAAGCAGAGAGATCACCCAGAAACGACAAGTAGAAAACGTGAGAAGTAAATCACAACATGGCAGCAGAGAGATCAGCCAGAAATGACAGGAAGAAAACATGAGAAGTAAATCACAACGTGGCAGCAGAGAGATCAGCCGGAAATGACAAGAACAAAACGTGAGAAGTAAATCAAAACATTGCAGCAGAGAGATCAGCCAGAAATGATAAGAACAAAACATGAGAAGTAAATCACAACGTGGCAGCAGAGAGATCAGCAAGAAATGATAAGAACAAAACGTTAGAAGGAAATCACAACGTGGCAGCAGAGATCAGCCAGAAATGATAAGAACAAAACGTGAGAAGTAAATCACAACATGGCAGCAGAGAGATCACCCAGAAACGACAAGTAGAAAACATGAGAAGTAAATCACAACGTGGCAGCAGAGATATCAGCCAGAAATGACAGGAAGAAAACGTGAGAAGTAAATCACAACGTGGCAGCAGAGAGATCAGCCAGAAATGATAAGAACGAAACGTTAGAAGTAAATCACAACGTGGCAGCAGAGAGATCAGCCAGAAATGATAAGAACAAAACGTTAGAAGTAAATCACAACGTGGCAGCAGAGAGATCAGCCAGAAATGACAAGTAGAAAACTTGAGAAGTAATTCACAACGTGGCAGCAGAGAGATCACCAAGAAACGACAAGTAGAAAACATGAGAAGTAAATCACAACGTGGCAGCAGAGATATCAGCCAGAAATGACAAGAACAAAACGTGAGAAGTAAATCACAACGTGGCAGCAGAGAGATCAGCCGGAAATGACAAGAACAAAACGTGAGAAGTAAATCAAAACATGGCGGCAGAGAGATCAGCCAGAAATGATAAGAACAAAACATGAGAAGTAAATCACAATGTGGCAGCAGAGATCAGCCAGAAATGACGAGAGGAACACATGAGAAGTAAATCACAACGTGGTAGCAGAGAGATCAGCCAGAAATTATAAGAACAATACGTGAGAAGTAAATCACAACGTGGCAGCAGAGAGATCAGCCAGAAATGACAGGAAGAAAACATGAGAAGTAAATCACAACGTGGCAGCAGAGAGATCAGCCGGAAATGACAAGAACAAAATGTGAGAAGTAAATGAAAACGTGGCTGCAGAGAGATCAGCCAGAAATGACAAATAGAAAACGTAAGAAGTAATTCACAACGTGGCAGCAGAGAGATCAGCCAGAAATGACTAGAGGAAAACATGACAAGTAAATCACAACGTGGCAGCATAGAGATCAGCCATAAATGATAAGAACAAAACGTGAGAAGTAAATCACAACGTGGCAGCAGAGAGATCAGCCAGAAATGACAAGTAGAAAACGTGAGAAGTAATTCACAACGTGGCAGCAGAGAGATCACCCAGAAACGACAAGTAGAAAACATGAGAAGTAAATCACAACGTGGCAGCAGAGAGATCAGGCAGAAATGACAAGAACAAAACGTGAGAAGTAAATCACAACATGGCAGCATAGAGATCAGCCAGAAATGATAAGAACAAAACATGAGAAGTAAATCACAATGTGGCAGCAGAGATCAGCCAGAAATGACGAGAGGAACACATGAGAAGTAAATCACAACGTGGTAGCAGAAAGATCAGCCAGAAATGACAAGTAGAAAACCTAAGAAGTAATTCACAACGTGGCAGCAGAGAGATCAGCCAGAAATGACTAGAGGAACACATGAGAAGTAAATCACAACGTGGCAGAAGAGAGATCAGCCAGAAATGACTAGAGGAAAACATGACAAGTAAATCACAACGTGGCAGCAGAGAGATCAGCCATAAATGATAAGAACAAAACTTGAGAAGTAAATCACAACGTGGCAGCAGAGAGATCAGCCAGAAATGACAAGTAGAAAACGTGAGAAGTAATTCACAACGTGGCAGCAGAGAGATCACCCAGAAACGACAAGTAGAAAACATGAGAAGTAAATCACAACGTGGCAGCAGAGAGTTCAGCCAGAAATAACAAGAACAAAACGTGAGAAGTAAATCAAAACGTGGCAGCAGAGAGATCAGCCAGAAATGACAAATAGAAAACGTAAGAAGTAATTCACAACGTGGCAGCAGAGAGATCAGCCAGAAATGACAAATAGAAAACGTAAGAAGTAATTCACAACGTGGCAGCAGAGAGATCAGCCAGAAATGACTAGAGGAACACATGAGAAGTAATTCACAACGTGGCAGCAGAGAGATCAGCCGGAAATGACAAGTAGAAAACATGAGAAGTAAATCACAACGTGGCAGCAGAGAGATCAGCCGGAAATGAGAAGAACAAAACGTGAGAAGTAAATCAAAACATTGCAGCAGAGAGATCAGCCAGAAATGATAAGAACAAAACATGAAAAGTAAATCACAACGTGGCAGCAGAGAGATCAGCCAGAAATGATAAGAACAAAACGTTAGAAGTAAATCACAACGTGGCAGCAGAGAGATCAGCCAGAAATGATAAGAACAAAACATGAGAAGTAAATCACAACGTGGCAGCAGAGAGATCAGCCGGAAATGACAAGAACAAAACATGAGAAGTAAATCACAATGTGGCAGCAGAGATCAGCCAGAAATGACGAGAGGAACACATGAGAAGTAAATCACAACGTGGTAGCAGAGAGATCAGCCAGAAATGACAAATAGAAAACGTAAGAAGTAATTCACAACGTGGCAGCAGAGAGATCAGCCAGAAATGACAAATAGAAAACGTAAGAAGTAATTCACAACGTGGCAGCAGAGAGATCAGCCAGAAATGACTAGAGGAACACATGAGAAGTAATTCACAACGTGGCAGCAGAGAGATCAGCCGGAAATGACAAGTAGAAAACATGAGAAGTAAATCACAACGTGGCAGCAGAGAGATCAGCCGGAAATGAGAAGAACAAAACGTGAGAAGTAAATCAAAACATTGCAGCAGAGAGATCAGCCAGAAATGATAAGAACAAAACATGAAAAGTAAATCACAACGTGGCAGCAGAGAGATCAGCCAGAAATGATAAGAACAAAACGTTAGAAGTAAATCACAACGTGGCAGCAGAGAGATCAGCCAGAAATGATAAGAACAAAACATGAGAAGTAAATCACAACGTGGCAGCAGAGAGATCAGCCGGAAATGACAAGAACAAAACGTGAGAAGTAAATCAAAACATGGCAGCAGAGAGATCAGCCAGAAATGATAAGAACAAAACATGAGAAGTAAATCACAATGTGGCAGCAGAGATCAGCCAGAAATGACGAGAGGAACACATGAGAAGTAAATCACAACGTGGTAGCAGAGAGATCAGCCAGAAATTATAAGAACAATACGTGATAAGTAAATCACAACATGGCAGCTGAGAGATCAGCCATAAATGATAAGAACAAAACATGAGAAGTGAATCACAATGTGGCAGCAGAGATCAGCCAGAAATGACTAGAGGAACACATGAGAAGTAAATCACAACGTGGCAGCAGAGACATCAGCCAGAAATTATAAGAACAAAACGTGAGAAGTAAATCACAACGTGGCAGCAGAGAGATCAGCCAGAAATGACAAATAGAAAACGTAAGAAGTAATTCACAACGTGGCAGCAGAGAGATAAGCCAGAAATGACTAGAGGAACACATGAGAAGTAAATCACAACGTGGCAGCAGAGAGATCAGCCAGAAACGACAAGTAGAAAACATGAGAAGTAAATCACAACGTGGCAGCAGAGATATCAGCCAGAAATGACAGGAAGAAAACATGAGAAGTAAATCACAACGTGGCAGCAGAGAGATCAGCCGGAAATGACAAGAACAACACGTGAGAAGTAAATCAAAACATTGCAGCAGAGAGATCAGCCAGAAATGATAAGAACAAAACATGAGAAGTAAATCACAACGTGGCAGCAGAGAGATCAGCCAGAAATGATAAGAACGAAACGTTAGAAGTAAATCACAACGTGGCAGCAGAGAGATCAGCCAGAAATGATAAGAACAAAACGTTAGAAGTAAATCACAACGTGGCAGCAGAGAGATCAGCCAGAAATGATAAGAACAAAACGTTAGAAGTAAATCACAACGTGGCAGCAAAGAGATCAGCCAGAAATGACAAGTAGAAAACATGAGAAGTAATTCACAACGTGGCAGCAGAGAGATCACCCAGAAACGACAAGTAGAAAACATGAGAAGTAATTCACAACGTGGCAGCAGAGATATCAGCCAGAAATGACAAGAACAAAACGTGAGAAGTAAATCACAACGTTGCAGCAGAGAGATCAGCCGGAAATGACAAGAACAAAACGTGAGAAGTAAATCAAAACATGGCGGCAGAGAGATCAGCCAGAAATGATAAGAACAAAACATGAGAAGTAAATCACAATGTGGCAGCAGAGATCAGCCAGAAATGACGAGAGGAACACATGAGAAGTAAATCACAACGTGGTAGCAGAGAGATCAGCCAGAAATTATAAGAACAAAACGTGAGAAGTAAATCACAACGTGGCAGCAGAGAGATCAGCCAGAAATGACAAATAGAAAACGTAAGAAGTAATTCACAACGTGGCAGCAGAGAGATAAGCCAGAAATGACTAGAGGAACACAAGAGAAGTAAATCACAACGTGGCAGCAGAGAGATCAGCCAGAAACGACAAGTAGAAAACATGAGAAGTAAATCACAACGTGGCAAAAGAGATATCAGCCAGAAATGACAGGAAGAAAACATGAGAAGTAAATCACAACGTGGCAGCAGAGAGATCAGCCGGAAATGACAAGAACAACACGTGAGAAGTAAATCAAAACATTGCAGCAGAGAGATCAGCCAGAAATGATAAGAACAAAACATGAGAAGTAAATCACAACGTGGCAGCAGAGAGATCAGCCAGAAATGATAAGAACGAAACGTTAGAAGTAAATCACAACGTGGCAGCAGAGAGATCAGCCAGAAATGATAAGAACAAAACGTTAGAAGTAAATCACAACGTGGCAGCAGAGAGATCAGCCAGAAATGATAAGAACAAAACGTTAGAAGTAAATCACAACGTGGCAGCAAAGAGATCAGCCAGAAATGACAAGTAGAAAACATGAGAAGTAATTCACAACGTGGCAGCAGAGAGATCACCCAGAAACGACAAGTAGAAAACATGAGAAGTAATTCACAACGTGGCAGCAGAGATATCAGCCAGAAATGACAAGAACAAAACGTGAGAAGTAAATCACAACGTTGCAGCAGAGAGATCAGCCGGAAATGACAAGAACAAAACGTGAGAAGTAAATCAAAACATGGCGGCAGAGAGATCAGCCAGAAATGATAAGAACAAAACATGAGAAGTAAATCACAATGTGGCAGCAGAGATCAGCCAGAAATGACGAGAGGAACACATGAGAAGTAAATCACAACGTGGTAGCAGAGAGATCAGCCAGAAATTATAAGAACAATACGTGAGAAGTAAATCACAACGTGGCAGCAGAGAGATCAGCCAGAAATGATAAGAACAAAACGTGAGAAGTAAATCACAACATGGAAGCAGAGAGATCACCCAGAAACGACAAGTAGAAAACGTGAGAAGTAAATCACAACATGGCAGCAGAGAGATCAGCCAGAAATGACAGGAAGAAAACATGAGAAGTAAATCACAACGTGGCAGCAGAGAGATCAGCCGGAAATGACAAGAACAAAACGTGAGAAGTAAATCAAAACATTGCAGCAGAGAGATCAGCCAGAAATGATAAGAACAAAACATGAGAAGTAAATCACAACGTGGCAGCAGAGAGATCAGCAAGAAATGATAAGAACAAAACGTTAGAAGGAAATCACAACGTGGCAGCAGAGAGATCAGCCAGAAATGATAAGAACAAAACGTGAGAAGTAAATCACAACATGGCAGCAGAGAGATCAGCCATAAATGATAAGAACAAAACATGAGAAGTAAATCACAACGTGGCAGCAGAGATCAGCCAGAAATGACTAGAGGAACACATGAGAAGTAAATCACAACGTGGCAGCAGAGAGATCAGCCAGAAATGATAAGAACGAAACGTTAGAAGTAAATCACAACGTGGCAGCAGAGAGATCAGCCAGAAATGATAAGAACAAAACGTTAGAAGTAAATCACAACGTGGCAGCAGAGAGATCAGCCAGAAATGACAAGTAGAAAACTTGAGAAGTAATTCACAACGTGGCAGCAGAGAGATCACCAAGAAACGACAAGTAGAAAACATGAGAAGTAAATCACAACGTGGCAGCAGAGATATCAGCCAGAAATGACAAGAACAAAACGTGAGAAGTAAATCACAACGTGGCAGCAGAGAGATCAGCCGGAAATGACAAGAAAAAAACGTGAGAAGTAAATCAAAACATGGCGGCAGAGAGATCAGCCAGAAATGATAAGAACAAAACATGAGAAGTAAATCACAATGTGGCAGCAGAGATCAGCCAGAAATGACGAGAGGAACACATGAGAAGTAAATCACAACGTGGTAGCAGAGAGATCAGCCAGAAATTATAAGAACAATACGTGAGAAGTAAATCACAACGTGGCAGCAGAGAGATCAGCCAGAAACGACAAGTAGAAAACATGAGAAGTGAATCACAACGTGGTAGCAGAGAGATCAGCCAGAAATGACTAGTAGAAAACGTGAGAAGTAATTCACAACGTGGCAGCAGAGAGATCAGCCGGAAATGACAACAACAAAACGTGAGAAGTAAATCACAACGTGGCAGCAGAGAGATCAGGCAGAAATGACTAGAGGAAAACATGACAAGTAAATCACAACGTGGCGGCAGTGAGATCAGCCAGAAATGACAAGTAGAAAACGTGAGAAGTAATTCACAACGTCGCAGCAGAGAGATCACCCAGAAACGACAAGTAGAAAACATGAGAAGTAAATCACAACGTGGCAGCAGATAGATCAGCCAGAAATGACAAGAACAAAACGTGAGAAGTAAATCACAACATGGCAGCAGAGAGATCAGCCAGAAATGATAAGAACAAAACATGAGAAGTAAATCACAATGTGGCAGCAGAGATCAGCCAGAAATGGCTAGAGGAACACATGAGAAGTAAATCACAACGTGGCAGCAGAGACATCAGCCAGAAATTATAAGAACAAAACGTGAGAAGTAAATCACAACGTGGCAGCAGAGAGATCAGCCAGAAATGACAAATAGAAAACGTAAGAAGTAATTCACAACGTGGCAGCAGAGAGATAAGCCAGAAATGACTAGAGGAACACATGAGAAGTAAATCACAACGTGGCAGCAGAGAGATCAGCCAGAAACGACAAGTAGAAAACATGAGAAGTAAATCACAACGTGGCAGCAGAGATATCAGCCAGAAATGACAGGAAGAAAACATGAGAAGTAAATCACAACGTGGCAGCAGAGAGATCAGCCGGAA
This sequence comes from Lampris megalopsis, assembly GCA_022114975.2. Classification (NCBI taxonomy): domain Eukaryota; kingdom Metazoa; phylum Chordata; class Actinopteri; order Lampriformes; family Lampridae; genus Lampris; species Lampris megalopsis. The sequence goes on from JAJHIY020000614.1 coordinate 1,432,684, forward strand.
ATGACGAGAACAACACGTGAGAAGTAAATCAAAACATTGCAGCAGAGAGATCAGCCAGAAATGATAAGAACAAAACATGAGAAGTAAATCACAACGTGGCAGCAGAGAGATCAGCCAGAAATGATAAGAACGAAACGTTAGAAGTAAATCACAACGTGGCAGCAGAGAGATCAGCCAGAAATGATAAGAACAAAACGTTACAATTAAATCACAACTTGGCAGCAGAGAGATCAGCCAGAAATGATAAGAACAAAACGTTAGAAGTACACTACCGTTCAAAAGTTTGGGATCACCCAAAAAATTTCGTGTTTTCCATGAAAAGTCACACTTATTCACCACCATATGTTGTGAAATGAATAGAAAATAGAGTCAAGACATTGACAAGGTTAGAAATAATGATTTGTATTTGAAATAAGATTTTTTTTACATCAAACTTTGCTTTCGTCAAAGAATCCTCCATTTGCAGCAATTACAGCATTGCAGACCTTTGGCATTCTAGCTGTTAATTTGTTGAGGTAATCTGGAGAAATTGCACCCCATGCTTCCAGAAGCAGCTCCCACAAGTTGGATTGGTTGGATGGGCACTTCTTTGAGCAGATTGAGTTTCTGGAGCATCACATTTGTGGGGTCAAATAAACGCTCAAAATGGCCAGAAAAAGAGAACTTTCATCTGAAACTCGACAGTCTATTCTTGTTCTTAGAAATGAAGGCTATTCCATGCGAGAAATTGCTAAGAAATTGAAGATTTCCTACACCGGTGTGTACTACTCCCTTCAGAGGACAGCACAAACAGGCTCTAACAGGTACTATTTAATGAAGATGCCAGTTGGGGACCTGTGAGGCGTCTGTTTCTCAAACTAGAGACTCTAATGTACTTATCTTCTTGCTCAGTTGTGCAACGCGGCCTCCCACTTCTTTTTCTACTCTGGTTAGAGCCTGTTTGTGCTGTCCTCTGAAGGGAGTAGTACACACCGGTGTAGGAAATCTTCAATTTCTTAGCAATTTCTCGCATGGAATAGCCTTCATTTCTAAGAACAAGAATAGACTGTCGAGTTTCAGATGAAAGTTCTCTTTTTCTGGCCATTTTGAGCGTTTATTTGACCCCACAAATGTGATGCTCCAGAAACTCAATCTGCTCAAAGAAGTGCCCATCCAACCAATCCAACTTGTGGGAGCTGCTTCTGGAAGCGTGGGGTGCAATTTCTCCAGATTACCTCAACAAATTAACAGCTAGAATGCCAAAGGTCTGCAATGCTGTAATTGCTGCAAATGGAGGATTCTTTGACGAAAGCAAAGTTTGATGTAAAAAAAATCTTATTTCAAATACAAATCATTATTTCTAACCTTGTCAATGTCTTGACTCTATTTTCTATTCATTTCACAACATATGGTGGTGAATAAGTGTGACTTTTCATTGGAAAACACAAAATTGTTTGGGTGATCCCAAACTTTTGAACGGTAGTGTAAATCACAACGTGGCAGCAGAGAGATCAGCCAGAAATGACAAGTAGAAAACATGAGAAGTAATTTACAACGTGGCAGCAGAGAGATCACCCAGAAACGACAAGTAGAAAACGTGAGAAGTAATTCACAACGTGGCAGCAGAGAGATCAGCCGGAAATGACAACAACAAAACGTGAGAAGTAAATCACAACGTGGCAGCAGAGAGATCAGGCAGAAATGACTAGAGGAAAACATGAGAAGTAAATCACAACGTGGCGGCAGTGAGATCAGCCAGAAATGACAAGTAGAAAACGTGAGAAGTAATTCACAACGTCGCAGCAGAGAGATCACCCAGAAACGACAAGTAGAAAACATGAGAAGTAAATCACAACGTGGCAGCAGATAGATCAGCCAGAAATGACAAGAACAAAACGTGAGAAGTAAATCACAACATGGCAGCAGAGAGATCAGCCAGAAATGATAAGAACAAAACATGAGAAGTAAATCACAATGTGGCAGCAGAGATCAGCCAGAAATGGCTAGAGGAACACATGAGAAGTAAATCACAACGTGGCAGCAGAGACATCAGCCAGAAATTATAAGAACAAAACGTGAGAAGTAAATCACAACGTGGCAGCAGAGAGATCAGCCAGAAATGACAAATAGAAAACGTAAGAAGTAATTCACAACGTGGCAGCAGAGAGATAAGCCAGAAATGACTAGAGGAACACATGAGAAGTAAATCACAACGTGGCAGCAGAGAGATCAGCCAGAAACGACAAGTAGAAAACATGAGAAGTAAATCACAACGTGGCAGCAGAGATATCAGCCAGAAATGACAGGAAGAAAACATGAGAAGTAAATCACAACGTGGCAGCAGAGAGATCAGCCGGAAATGACGAGAACAACACGTGAGAAGTAAATCAAAACATTGCAGCAGAGAGATCAGCCAGAAATGATAAGAACAAAACATGAGAAGTAAATCACAACGTGGCAGCAGAGAGATCAGCCAGAAATGATAAGAACGAAACGTTAGAAGTAAATCACAACGTGGCAGCAGAGAGATCAGCCAGAAATGATAAGAACAAAACGTTACAATTAAATCACAACTTGGCAGCAGAGAGATCAGCCAGAAATGATAAGAACAAAACGTTAGAAGTAAATCACAACGTGGCAGCAGAGAGATCAGCCAGAAATGACAAGTAGAAAACATGAGAAGTAATTCACAACGTGGCAGCAGAGAGATCACCCAGAAACGACAAGTAGAAAACATGAGAAGTAAATAACAACGTGGCAGCAGAGATATCAGCCAGAAATGACAAGAACAAAACGTGAGAAGTAAATCACAACGTTGCAGCAGAGAGATCAGCCGGAAATGACAAGAACAAAACGTGAGAAGTAAATCAAAACATGGCGGCAGAGAGATCAGCCAGAAATGACAAGAACAAAACATGAGAAGTAAATCACAATGTGGCAGCAGAGATCAGCCAGAAATGACGAGAGGAACACATGAGAAGTAAATCACAACGTGGCAGCAGAGAGATCAGCCAGAAATGACAGGAAGAAAACATGAGAAGTAAATCACAATGTGGCAGCAGAGAGATCAGCCAGAAATGATAAGAACAAAACGTTAGAAGTAAATCACAACGTGGCAGCAGAGAGATCAGCCAGAAATGATAAGAACAAAACGTGAGAAGTAAATCACAACATGGAAGCAGAGAGATCACCCAGAAACGACAAGTAGAAAACGTGAGAAGTAAATCACAACATGGCAGCAGAGAGATCAGCCAGAAATGACAGGAAGAAAACATGAGAAGTAAATCACAACGTGGCAGCAGAGAGATCAGCTGGAAATGACAAGAACAAAACGTGAGAAGTAAATCAAAACATTGCAGCAGAGAGATCAGCCAGAAATGATAAGAACAAAACATGAGAAGTAAATCACAACGTGGCAGCAGAGAGATCAGCAAGAAATGATAAGAACAAAACGTTAGAAGGAAATCACAACGTGGCAGCAGAGAGATCAGCCAGAAATGATAAGAACAAAACGTGAGAAGTAAATCACAACATGGCAGCAGAGAGATCACCCAGAAACGACAAGTAGAAAACATGAGAAGTAAATCACAACGTGGCAGCAGAGATATCAGCCAGAAATGACAGGAAGAAAACGTGAGAAGTAAATCACAACGTGGCAGCAGAGAGATCAGCCAGAAATGATAAGAACGAAACGTTAGAAGTAAATCACAACGTGGCAGCAGAGAGATCAGCCAGAAATGATAAGAACAAAACGTTAGAAGTAAATCACAACGTGGCAGCAGAGAGATCAGCCAGAAATGACAAGTAGAAAACTTGAGAAGTAATTCACAACGTGGCAGCAGAGAGATCACCAAGAAACGACAAGTAGAAAACATGAGAAGTAAATCACAACGTGGCAGCAGAGATATCAGCCAGAAATGACAAGAACAAAACGTGAGAAGTAAATCACAACGTGGCAGCAGAGAGATCAGCCGGAAATGACAAGAACAAAACGTGAGAAGTAAATCAAAACATGGCGGCAGAGAGATCAGCCAGAAATGATAAGAACAAAACATGAGAAGTAAATCACAATGTGGCAGCAGAGATCAGCCAGAAATGACGAGAGGAACACATGAGAAGTAAATCACAACGTGGTAGCAGAGAGATCAGCCAGAAATTATAAGAACAATACGTGAGAAGTAAATCACAACGTGGCAGCAGAGAGATCAGCCAGAAACGACAAGTAGAAAACATGAGAAGTGAATCACAACGTGGCAGCAGAGAGATCAGCCAGAAATGACAGGAAGAAAACATGAGAAGTAAATCACAACGTGGCAGCAGAGAGATCAGCCGGAAATGACAAGAACAAAACGTGAGAAGTAAATCAAAACATGGCAGCAGAGAGATCAGCCAGAAATTATAAGAACAAAACGTGAGAAGTAAATCACAACGTGGCAGCAGAGAGATCAGCCGGAAATGACAAGAACAAAACGTGAGAAGTAAATCAAAACATGGCGGCAGAGAGATCAGCCAGAAATTATAAGAACAAAACATGAGAAGTAAATCACAATGTGGCAGCAGAGATCAGCCATAAATGACGAGAGGAACACATGAGAAGTAAATCACAACGTGGTAGCAGAGAGATCAGCCAGAAATGACTAGAGGAACACATGAGAAGTAAATCACAACGTGGCAGCAGAGAGATCAGCCGGAAATGACAACATCAAAACGTGAGAAGTAAATCACAACGTGGCAGCAGAGAGATCAGGCAGAAATGACTAGAGGAAAACATGACAAGTAAATCACAACGTGGCAGCAGAGAGATCAGTCAGAAATGACAAGTAGAAAACGTGAGAAGTAATTCACAACGTCGCAGCAGAGAGATCACCCAGAAACGACAAGTAGAAAACATGAGAAGTAAATCACAACGTGGCAGCAGAGAGATCAGCCAGAATTGACAAGAACAAAACGTGAGAAGTAAATCACAACATGGCAGCAGAGAGATCAGCCAGAAATGATAAGAACAAAACATGACAAGTAAATCACAACATGGCAGCAGAGATCAGCCAGAAATGACAAATAAGAAAACCTAAGAAGTAATTCACAACGTGGCAGCAGAGAGATCAGCCAGAAATGACTAGAGGAACACATGAGAAGTAAATCACAACGTGGCAGCAGAGAGATCAGCCAGAAATGACTAGAGGAACACATGAGAAGAAAATCACAACGTGGTAGCAGAGAGATCAGCCAGAAATGACTAGAGGAACACATGAGAAGTAAATCACAACGTGGCAGCAGAGAGATCATCCGGAAATGACAAGAACAAAACGTGAGAAGTAAATCACAACATGGCAGCAGAGAGATCAGCCATAAATGATAAGAACAAAACATGATAAGTAAATCACAATGTGGCAGCAGAGATCAGCCAGAAATGACTAGAGGAACACATGAGAAGTAAATCACAACGTGGCAGCAGAGACATCAGCCAGAAATTATAAGAACAAAACGTGAGAAGTAAATCACAACGTGGCAGCAGAGAGATCAGCCAGAAATGACAAATAGAAAACGTAAGAAGTAATTCACAACGTGGCAGCAGAGAGATAAGCCAGAAATGACTAGAGGAACACATGAGAAGTAAATCACAACGTGGCAGCAGAGAGATCAGCCAGAAACGACAAGTAGAAAACATGAGAAGTAAATCACAACGTGGCAGCAGAGATATCAGCCAGAAATGACAGGAAGAAAACATGAGAAGTAAATCACAACGTGGCAGCAGAGAGATCAGCCGGAAATGACAAGAACAACACGTGAGAAGTAAATCAAAACATTGCAGCAGAGAGATCAGCCAGAAATGATAAGAACAAAACATGAGAAGTAAATCACAACGTGGCAGCAGAGAGATCAGCCAGAAATGATAAGAACGAAACGTTAGAAGTAAATCACAACGTGGCAGCAGAGAGATCAGCCAGAAATGATAAGAACAAAACGTTAGAAGTAATTCACAACGTGGCAGCAGAGAGATCAGCCAGAAATGATAAGAACAAAACGTTAGAAGTAAATCACAACGTGGCAGCAGAGAGATCAGCCAGAAATGACAAGTAGAAAACATGAGAAGTAATTCACAACGTGGCAGCAGAGAGATCACCCAGAAACGACAAGTAGAAAACATGAGAAGTAAATCAAAACGTGGCAGCAGAGATATCAGCCAGAAATGACAAGAACAAAACGTGAGAAGTAAATCACAACGTTGCAGCAGAGAGATCAGCCGGAAATGACAAGAACAAAACGTGAGAAGTAAATCAAAACATGGCGGCAGAGAGATCAGCCAGAAATGATAAGAACAAAACATGAGAAGTAAATCACAATGTGGCAGCAGAGATCAGCCAGAAATGACGAGAGGAACACATGAGAAGTAAATCACAACGTGGTAGCAGAGAGATCAGCCAGAAATTATAAGAACAATACGTGAGAAGTAAATCACAACGTGGCAGCAGAGAGATCAGCCAGAAATGATAAGAACAAAACGTGAGAAGTAAATCACAACATGGAAGCAGAGAGATCACCCAGAAACGACAAGTAGAAAACGTGAGAAGTAAATCACAACATGGCAGCAGAGAGATCAGCCAGAAATGACAGGAAGAAAACATGAGAAGTAAATCACAACGTGGCAGCAGAGAGATCAGCCGGAAATGACAAGAACAAAACGTGAGAAGTAAATCAAAACATTGCAGCAGAGAGATCAGCCAGAAATGATAAGAACAAAACATGAGAAGTAAATCACAACATGGCAGCAGAGAGATCAGCCAGAAATGACAGGAAGAAAACATGAGAAGTAAATCACAACGTGGCAGCAGAGAGATCAGCCGGAAATGACAAGAACAAAACGTGAGAAGTAAATCAAAACATTGCAGCAGAGAGATCAGCCAGAAATGATAAGAACAAAACATGAGAAGTAAATCACAACGTGGCAGCAGAGAGATCAGCAAGAAATGATAAGAACAAAACGTTAGAAGGAAATCACAACGTGGCAGCAGAGAGATCAGCCAGAAGTGATAAGAACAAAACGTGAGAAGTAAATCACAACATGGCAGCAGAGAGATCAGCCATAAATGATAAGAACAAAACATGAGAAGTAAATAACAATGTGGCAGCAGAGATCAGCCAGAAATGACTAGAGGAACACATGAGAAGTAAATCACAACGTGGCAGCAGAGAGATCAGCCAGAAATGATAAGAACGAAACGTTAGAAGTAAATCACAACGTGGCAGCAGAGAGATCAGCCAGAAATGATAAGAACAAAACGTTAGAAGTAAATCACAACGTGGCAGCAGAGAGATCAGCCAGAAATGACAAGTAGAAAACTTGAGAAGTAATTCACAACGTGGCAGCAGAGAGATCACCCAGAAACGACAAGAACAAAACGTGAGAAGTAAATCACAACGTGGCAGCAGAGAGATCAGCCGGAAATGACAAGAAAAAAACGTGAGAAGTAAATCAAAACATGGCGGCAGAGAGATCAGCCAGAAATGATAAGAACAAAACATGAGAAGTAAATCACAATGTGGCAGCAGAGATCAGCCAGAAATGACGAGAGGAACACATGAGAAGTAAATCACAACGTGGTAGCAGAGAGATCAGCCAGAAATTATAAGAACAATACGTGAGAAGTAAATCACAACGTGGCAGCAGAGAGATCAGCCAGAAACGACAAGTAGAAAACGTGAGAAGTAAATCACAACGTGGCAGCAGAGAGATCAGGCAGAAATGACTAGAGGAAAACATGACAAGTAAATCACAACGTGGCAGCAGAGAGATCAGCCAGAAATGACAAGTAGAAAACGTGAGAAGTAATTCACAACGTCGCAGCAGAGAGATCACCCAGAAACGACAAGTAGAAAACATGAGAAGTAAATCACAACGTGGCAGCAGAGAGATCAGCCAGAAATGACAAGAACAAAACGTGAGAAGTAAATCACAACATGGCAGCAGAGAGATCAGCCAGAAATGATAAGAACAAAACATGAGAAGTAAATCACAACATGGCAGCAGAGATCAGCCAGAAATGACGAGAGGAACACATGAGATGTAAATCACAACGTGGTAGCAGAAAGATCAGCCAGAAATGACAAATAAGAAAACCTAAGAAGTAAATCACAACGTGGCAGCAGAGAGATCAGCCAGAAATGACTAGAGGAACACATGAGAAGTAAATCACAACGTGGCAGCAGAGAGATCAGCCAGAAATGACTAGAGGAACACATGAGAAGAAAATCACAACGTGGCAGCATAGAGATCAGCCAGAAATGACTAGAGGAACACATGAGAAGTAAATCACAATGTGGCAGCAGAGATCAGCCAGAAATGACTAGAGGAACACATGAGAAGTAAATCACAACTTGGCAGCAGAGACATCAGCCAGAAATTATAAGAACAAAACGTGAGAAGTAAATCACAACGTGGCAGCAGAGAGATCAGCCAGAAATGACAAATAGAAAACGTAAGAAGTAATTCACAACGTGGCAGCAGAGAGATAAGCCAGAAATGACTAGAGGAACACATGAGAAGTAAATCACAACGTGGCAGCAGAGAGATCAGCCAGAAACGACAAGTAGAAAACATGAGAAGTAAATCACAACGTGGCAGCAGAGATATCAGCCAGAAATGACAGGAAGAAAACATGAGAAGTAAATCACAACGTGGCAGCAGAGAGATAATCCGGAAATGACAAGAACAAAACGTGAGAAGTAAATCAAAACATGGCAGCAGAGAGATCAGCCAGAAATGATAAGAACAAAACGTGAGAAGTAAATCACAACGTGGCAGCAGAGAGATCAGCCGGAAATGACAAGAACAAAACGTGAGAAGTAAATCACAATGTGGCAGCAGAGATCAGCCAGAAATGATAAGAACAAAACATGAGAAGTAAATCACAATGTGGCAGCAGAGATCAGCCAGAAATGACGAGAGGAACACATGAGAAGTAAATCACAACGTGGTAGCAGAGAGATCAGCCAGAAATGACTAGAGGAACACATGAGAAGTAAATCACAACGTGGCAGCAGAGAGATCAGCCGGAAATGACAACAACAAAACGTGAGAAGTAAATCAAAACGTGGCAGCAGAGAGATCAGCCAGAAATGACAAATAGAAAACGTAAGAAGTAATTCACAACGTGGCAGCAGAGAGATCAGCCAGAAATGACTAGAGGAACACATGAGAAGTAAATCACAACGTGGCAGCAGAGAGATCAGCCAAAAATGACAAGAAAAAACATGAGAAGTAAATCACAACGTGGCAGCAGAGAGATCAGGCAGAAATGACTAGAGGAAAACATGACAAGTAAATCACAACGTGGCAGCAGAGAGATCAGCCAGAAATGACAAGTAGAAAACGTGAGAAGTAATTCACAACGTCGCAGCAGAGAGATCACCCAGAAACGACAAGTAGAAAACATGAGAAGTAAATCACAACGTGGCAGCAGAGAGATCAGCCAGAAATGACAAGAACAAAACGTGAGAAGTAAATCACAACATGGCAGCAGAGAGATCAGCCAGAAATGATAAGAACAAAACATGAGAAGTAAATCACAACATGGCAGCAGAGATCAGCCAGAAATGACGAGAGGAACACATGAGAAGTAAATCACAACGTGGTAGCAGAAAGATCAGCCAGAAATGACAAATAAGAAAACCTAAGAAGTAATTCACAACGTGGCAGCAGAGAGATCAGCCAGAAATGACTAGAGGAACACATGAGAAGTAAATCACAACGTGGTAGCAGAGAGATCAGCCAGAAATGACTAGAGGAACACATGAGAAGAAATGACAACGTGGCAGCAGAGAGATCAGCCAGAAATGACTAGAGGAACACATGAGAAGTAAATCACAACGTGGCAGCAGAGAGATCATCCGGAAATGACAAGAACAAAACGTGAGAAGTAAATCAAAACATGGCAGCAGAGAGATCAGCCATAAATGATAAGAACAAAACATGAGAAGTAAATCACAATGTGGCAGCAGAGATCAGCCAGAAATGACTAGAGGAACACATGAGAAGTAAATCACAACGTGGCAGCAGAGACATCAGCCAGAAATTATAAGAACAAAACGTGAGAAGTAAATCACAACGTGGCAGCAGAGAGATCAGCCAGAAATGACAAATAGAAAACGTAAGAAGTAATTCACAACGTGGCAGCAGAGAGATCAGCCAGAAATGACTAGAGGAACACATGAGAAGTAAATCACAACGTGGCAGCAGAGAGATCAGGCAGAAATGACAAGAAAAAAACATGAGAAGTAAATCACAACGTGGCAGCAGAGAGATCAGCCAGAAATGATAAGAACAAAACGTTAGAAGTAAATCACAACGTGGCAGCAGAGAGATCAGCCAGAAATGATAAGAACAAAACATGAGAAGTAAATCACAACGTGGCAGCAGAGAGATCAGCCGGAAATGACAAGTAGAAAACATGAGAAGTAAATCACAACGTGGCAGCAGAGAGATCAGCCGGAAATGACAAGAACAAAACGTGAGAAGTAAATCAAAACATTGCAGCAGAGAGATCAGCCAGAAATGATAAGAACAAAACATGAAAAGTAAATCACAACGTGGCAGCAGAGAGATCAGCCAGAAATGATAAGAACAAAACGTTAGAAGTAAATCACAACGTGGCAGCAGAGAGATCAGCCAGAAATGATAAGAACAAAACATGAGAAGTAAATCACAACGTGGCAGCAGAGAGATCAGCCGGAAATGACAAGAACAAAACGTGAGAAGTAAATCAAAACATGGCAGCAGAGAGATCAGCCAGATATGATAAGAACAAAACATGAGAAGTAAATCACAACGTGGCAGCAGAGAGATCAGCCAGAAATGACAAGTAGAAAACGTGAGAAGTAAATCACAACGTGGCAGCAGAGAGATCAGCCAGAAATGACAAGAACAAAACGTGAGAAGTAAATCACAACATGGCAGCAGAGAGATCAGCCAGAAATGATAAGAACAAAACATGAGAAGTAAATCACAACGTCGCAGCAGAGAGATCACCCAGAAACGACAAGTAGAAAACATGAGAAGTAAATCACAACGTGGCAGCAGAGAGATCAGCCAGAAATTATAAGAACAAAACGTGAGAAGTAAATCACAACGTGGCAGCAGAGAGATCAGCCGGAAATGACAAGAACAAAACGTGAGAAGTAAATCAAAACATGGCGGCAGAGAGATCAGCCAGAAATGATAAGAACAAAACATGAGAAGTAAATCACAATGTGGCAGCAGAGATCAGCCAGAAATGACGAGAGGAACACATGAGAAGTAAATCACAACGTGGTAGCAGAGAGATCAGCCAGAAATGACTAGAGGAACACATGAGAAGTAAATCACAACGTGGCAGCAGAGAGATCAGCCGGAAATGACAACAACAAAACGTGAGAAGTAAATCAAAACGTGGCAGCAGAGAGATCAGCCAGAAATGACAAATAGAAAACGTAAGAAGTAATTCACAACGTGGCAGCAGAGAGGTCAGCCAGAAATGACTAGAGGAACACATGAGAAGTAAATCACAACGTGGCAGCAGAGAGATCAGCCAGAAATGACAAGTAGAAAACGTGAGAAGTAATTCACAACGTCGCAGCAGAGAGATCACCCAGAAACGACAAGTAGAAAACATGAGAAGTAAATCACAACGTGGCAGCAGAGAGATCAGCCAGAAATGACAAGAACAAAACGTGAGAAGTAAATCACAACATGGCAGCAGAGAGATCAGCCAGAAATGATAAGAACAAAACATGAGAAGTAAATCACAACATGGCAGCAGAGATCAGCCAGAAATGACGAGAGGAACACATGAGATGTAAATCACAACGTGGTAGCAGAAAGATCAGCCAGAAATGACAAATAAGAAAACCTAAGAAGTAAATCACAACGTGGCAGCAGAGAGATCAGCCAGAAATGACTAGAGGAACACATGAGAAGTAAATCACAACGTGGCAGCAGAGAGATCAGCCAGAAATGACTAGAGGAACACATGAGAAGAAAATCACAACGTGGCAGCATAGAGATCAGCCAGAAATGACTAGAGGAACACATGAGAAGTAAATCACAATGTGGCAGCAGAGATCAGCCAGAAATGACTAGAGGAACACATGAGAAGTAAATCACAACTTGGCAGCAGAGACATCAGCCAGAAATTATAAGAACAAAACGTGAGAAGTAAATCACAACGTGGCAGCAGAGAGATCAGCCAGAAATGACAAATAGAAAACGTAAGAAGTAATTCACAACGTGGCAGCAGAGAGATAAGCCAGAAATGACTAGAGGAACACATGAGAAGTAAATCACAACGTGGCAGCAGAGAGATCAGCCAGAAACGACAAGTAGAAAACATGAGAAGTAAATCACAACGTGGCAGCAGAGATATCAGCCAGAAATGACAGGAAGAAAACATGAGAAGTAAATCACAACGTGGCAGCAGAGAGATAATCCGGAAATGACAAGAACAAAACGTGAGAAGTAAATCAAAACATGGCAGCAGAGAGATCAGCCAGAAATGATAAGAACAAAACGTGAGAAGTAAATCACAACGTGGCAGCAGAGAGATCAGCCGGAAATGACAAGAACAAAACGTGAGAAGTAAATCACAATGTGGCAGCAGAGATCAGCCAGAAATGATAAGAACAAAACATGAGAAGTAAATCACAATGTGGCAGCAGAGATCAGCCAGAAATGACGAGAGGAACACATGAGAAGTAAATCACAACGTGGTAGCAGAGAGATCAGCCAGAAATGACTAGAGGAACACATGAGAAGTAAATCACAACGTGGCAGCAGAGAGATCAGCCGGAAATGACAACAACAAAACGTGAGAAGTAAATCAAAACGTGGCAGCAGAGAGATCAGCCAGAAATGACAAATAGAAAACGTAAGAAGTAATTCACAACGTGGCAGCAGAGAGATCAGCCAGAAATGACTAGAGGAACACATGAGAAGTAAATCACAACGTGGCAGCAGAGAGATCAGCCAAAAATGACAAGAAAAAACATGAGAAGTAAATCACAACGTGGCAGCAGAGAGATCAGGCAGAAATGACTAGAGGAAAACATGACAAGTAAATCACAACGTGGCAGCAGAGAGATCAGCCAGAAATGACAAGTAGAAAACGTGAGAAGTAATTCACAACGTCGCAGCAGAGAGATCACCCAGAAACGACAAGTAGAAAACATGAGAAGTAAATCACAACGTGGCAGCAGAGAGATCAGCCAGAAATGACAAGAACAAAACGTGAGAAGTAAATCACAACATGGCAGCAGAGAGATCAGCCAGAAATGATAAGAACAAAACATGAGAAGTAAATCACAACATGGCAGCAGAGATCAGCCAGAAATGACGAGAGGAACACATGAGAAGTAAATCACAACGTGGTAGCAGAAAGATCAGCCAGAAATGACAAATAAGAAAACCTAAGAAGTAATTCACAACGTGGCAGCAGAGAGATCAGCCAGAAATGACTAGAGGAACACATGAGAAGTAAATCACAACGTGGTAGCAGAGAGATCAGCCAGAAATGACTAGAGGAACACATGAGAAGAAACGACAACGTGGCAGCATAGAGATCAGCCAGAAATGACTAGAGGAACACATGAGAAGTAAATCACAACGTGGCAGCAGAGAGATCATCCGGAAATGACAAGAACAAAACGTGAGAAGTAAATCACAACATGGCAGCAGAGAGATCAGCCATAAATGATAAGAACAAAACATGAGAAGTAAATCACAATGTGGCAGCAGAGATCAGCCAGAAATGACTAGAGGAACACATGAGAAGTAAATCACAACGTGGCAGCAGAGACATCAGCCAGAAATTATAAGAACAAAACGTGAGAAGTAAATCACAACGTGGCAGCAGAGAGATCAGCCAGAAATGACAAATAGAAAACGTAAGAAGTAATTCACAACGTGGCAGCAGAGAGATCAGCCAGAAATGACTAGAGGAACACATGAGAAGTAAATCACAACGTGGCAGCAGAGAGATCAGGCAGAAATGACAAGAAAAAAACATGAGAAGTAAATCACAACGTGGCAGCAGAGAGATCAGCCAGAAATGATAAGAACAAAACGTTAGAAGTAAATCACAACGTGGCAGCAGAGAGATCAGCCAGAAATGATAAGAACAAAACATGAGAAGTAAATCACAACGTGGCAGCAGAGAGATCAGCCGGAAATGACAAGTAGAAAACATGAGAAGTAAATCACAACGTGGCAGCAGAGAGATCAGCCGGAAATGACAAGAACAAAACGTGAGAAGTAAATCAAAACATTGCAGCAGAGAGATCAGCCAGAAATGATAAGAACAAAACATGAAAAGTAAATCACAACGTGGCAGCAGAGAGATCAGCCAGAAATGATAAGAACAAAACGTTAGAAGTAAATCACAACGTGGCAGCAGAGAGATCAGCCAGAAATGATAAGAACAAAACATGAGAAGTAAATCACAACGTGGCAGCAGAGAGATCAGCCGGAAATGACAAGAACAAAACGTGAGAAGTAAATCAAAACATGGCAGCAGAGAGATCAGCCAGAAATGATAAGAACAAAACATGAGAAGTAAATCACAACGTGGCAGCAGAGAGATCAGCCAGAAATGACAAGTAGAAAACGTGAGAAGTAATTCACAACGTCGCAGCAGAGAGATCACCCAGAAACGACAAGTAGAAAACATGAGAAGTAAATCACAACGTGGCAGCAGAGAGATCAGCCAGAAATGACAAGAACAAAACGTGAGAAGTAAATCACAACATGGCAGCAGAGAGATCAGCCAGAAATGATAAGAACAAAACATGAGAAGTAAATCACAACGTCGCAGCAGAGAGATCACCCAGAAACGACAAGTAGAAAACATGAGAAGTAAATCACAACGTGGCAGCAGAGAGATCAGCCAGAAATTATAAGAACAAAACGTGAGAAGTAAATCACAACGTGGCAGCAGAGAGATCAGCCGGAAATGACAAGAACAAAACGTGAGAAGTAAATCAAAACATGGCGGCAGAGAGATCAGCCAGAAATGATAAGAACAAAACATGAGAAGTAAATCACAACGTCGCAGCAGAGAGATCACCCAGAAACGACAAGTAGAAAACATGAGAAGTAAATCACAACGTGGCAGCAGAGAGATCAGCCAGAAATTATAAGAACAAAACGTGAGAAGTAAATCACAACGTGGCAGCAGAGAGATCAGCCGGAAATGACAAGAACAAAACGTGAGAAGTAAATCAAAACATGGCGGCAGAGAGATCAGCCAGAAATGATAAGAACAAAACATGAGAAGTAAATCACAATGTGGCAGCAGAGATCAGCCAGAAATGACGAGAGGAACACATGAGAAGTAAATCACAACGTGGTAGCAGAGAGATCAGCCAGAAATGACTAGAGGAACACATGAGAAGTAAATCACAACGTGGCAGCAGAGAGATCAGCCGGAAATGACAACAACAAAACGTGAGAAGTAAATCAAAACGTGGCAGCAGAGAGATCAGCCAGAAATGACAAATAGAAAACGTAAGAAGTAATTCACAACGTGGCAGCAGAGAGGTCAGCCAGAAATGACTAGAGGAACACATGAGAAGTAAATCACAACGTGGCAGCAGAGAGATCAGCCAGAAATGACAAGAAAAAACATGAGAAGTAAATCACAACGTGGCAGCAGAGAGATCAGCCAGAAATGACTAGAGGAAAACATGACAAGTAAATCACAACGTGGCAGCAGAGAGATCAGCCAGAAATGACAAGTAGAAAACGTGAGAAGTAATTCACAACGTCGCAGCAGAGAGATCACCCAGAAACGACAAGTAGAAAACATGAGAAGTAAATCACAACGTGGCAGCAGAGAGATCAGCCAGAAATGACAAGAACAAAACGTGAGAAGTAAATCACAACATGGCAGCAGAGAGATCAGCCAGAAATGATAAGAACAAAACATGAGAAGTAAATCACAACATGGCAGCAGAGATCAGCCAGAAATGACGAGAGGAACACATGAGAAGTAAATCACAACGTGGTAGCAGAAAGATCAGCCAGAAATGACAAATAAGAAAACCTAAGAAGTAATTCACAACGTGGCAGCAGAGAGATCAGCCAGAAATGACTAGAGGAACACATGAGAAGAAAATCACAACGTGGCAGCATAGAGATCAGCCAGAAATGACTAGAGGAACACATGAGAAGTAAATCACAACGTGGCAGCAGAGAGATCATCCGGAAATGACAAGAACAAAACGTGAGAAGTAAATCACAACATGGCAGCAGAGAGATCAGCCATAAATGATAAGAACAAAACATGAGAAGTAAATCACAATGTGGCAGCAGAAATCAGCCAGAAATGACTAGAGGAACACATGAGAAGTAAATCACAACGTGGCAGCAGAGACATCAGCCAGAAATTATAAGAACAAAACGTGAGAAGTAAATCACAACGTGGCAGCAGAGAGATCAGCCAGAAATGACAAATAGAAAACGTAAGAAGTAATTCACAACGTGGCAGCAGAGAGATCAGCCAGAAATGACTAGAGGAACACATGAGAAGTAAATCACAACGTGGCAGCAGAGAGATCAGCCAGAAATGACAAGAAAAAAACATGAGAAGTAAATCACAACGTGGCAGCAGAGAGATCAGCCAGAAATGATAAGAACAAAACGTTAGAAGTAAATCACAACGTGGCAGCAGAGAGATCAGCCAGAAATGATAAGAACAAAACATGAGAAGTAAATCACAACGTGGCAGCAGAGAGGTCAGCCGGAAATGACTAGTAGAAAACATGAGAAGTAAATCACAACGTGGCAGCAGAGAGATCAGCCGGAAATGACAAGAACAAAACGTGAGAAGTAAATCAAAACATTGCAGCAGAGAGATCAGCCAGAAATGATAAGAACAAAACATGAAAAGTAAATCACAACGTGGCAGCAGAGAGATCAGCCAGAAATGATAAGAACAAAACGTTAGAAGTAAATCACAACGTGGCAGCAGAGAGATCAGCCAGAAATGATAAGAACAAAACATGAGAAGTAAATCACAACGTGGCAGCAGAGAGATCAGCCGGAAATGACAAGAACAAAACGTGAGAAGTAAATCAAAACATGGCAGCAGAGAGATCAGCCAGAAATGATAAGAACAAAACATGAGAAGTAAATCACAACGTGGCAGCAGAGAGATCAGCCAGAAATGACAAGTAGAAAACGTGAGAAGTAATTCACAACATCGCAGCAGAGAGATCACCCAGAAACGACAAGTAGAAAACATGAGAAGTAAATCACAACGTGGCAGAAGAGAGATCAGCCAGAAATGACAAGAACAAAACGTGAGAAGTAAATCACAACATGGCAGCAGAGAGATCAGCCAGAAATGATAAGAACAAAACATGAGAAGTAAATCACAACGTCGCAGCAGAGAGATCACCCAGAAACGAAAAGTAGAAAACATGAGAAGTAAATCACAACGTGGCAGCAGAGAGATCAGCCAGAAATGACAAGAACAAAACGTGAGAAGTAAATCACAACATGGCAGCAGAGAGATCAGCCAGAAATGATAAGAACAAAACATGAGAAGTAAATCACAATGTGGCAGCAGAGATCAGCCAGAAATGACGAGAGGAACACATGAGAAGTAAATCACAACGTGGTAGCAGAGAGATCAGCCAGAAATTATAAGAACATTACGTGAGAAGTAAATCACAACGTGGCAGCAGAGAGATCAGCCAGAAATGACAGGAAGAAAACATGAGAAGTAAATCACAACGTGGCAGCAGAGAGATCAGCCAGAAATGACAAGTAGAAAACGTGAGAAGTAATTCACAACGTCGCAGCAGAGAGATCACCCAGAAACGACAAGTAGAAAACATGAGAAGTAAATCACAACGTGGCAGCAGAGAGATCAGCCAGAAATGACAAGAACAAAACGTGAGAAGTAAATCACAACATGGCAGCAGAGAGATCAGCCAGAAATGATAAGAACAAAACATGAGAAGTAAATCACAACATGGCAGCAGAGATCAGCCAGAAATGACGAGAGGAACACATGAGAAGTAAATCACAACGTGGTAGCAGAAAGATCAGCCAGAAATGACAAATAAGAAAACCTAAGAAGTAATTCACAACGTGGCAGCAGAGAGATCAGCCAGAAATGACTAGAGGAAAACATGAGAAGTAAATCACAATGTGGCAGCAGAGAGATCAGCCAGAAATGACTAGAGGAACACATGAGAAGAAAATCACAACGTGGCAGCATAGAGATCAGCCAGAAATTATAAGAACAATACGTGAGAAGTAAATCACAACGTAGCAGCAGAGAGATCAGCCAGAAATGACAGGAAGAAAACATGAGAAGTAAATCACAACGTGGCAGCAGAGAGATCAGCCAGAAATGACAAGTAGAAAACGTGAGAAGTAATTCACAACGTCGCAGCAGAGAGATCACCCAGAAACGACAAGTAGAAAACATGAGAAGTAAATCACAACGTGGCAGCAGAGAGATCAGCCAGAAATGACAAGAACAAAACGTGAGAAGTAAATCACAACATGGCAGCAGAGAGATCAGCCAGAAATGATAAGAACAAAACATGAGAAGTAAATCACAACATGGCAGCAGAGATCAGCCAGAAATGACGAGAGGAACACATGAGAAGTAAATCACAACGTGGTAGCAGAAAGATCAGCCAGAAATGACAAATAAGAAAACCTAAGAAGTAATTCACAACGTGGCAGCAGAGAGATCAGCCAGAAATGACTAGAGGAACACATGAGAAGTAAATCACAACGTGGCAGCAGAGAGATCAGCCAGAAATGACTAGAGGAACACATGAGAAGTAAATCACAATGTGGCAGCAGAGATCAGCCAGAAATGACTAGAGGAACACATGAGAAGTAAATCACAACGTGGCAGCAGAGACATCAGCCAGAAATTATAAGAACAAAACGTGAGAAGTAATTCACAACGTGGCAGCAGAGAGATCAGCCAGAAATGACTAGAGGAACACATGAGAAGTAAATCACAACGTGGCAGCAGAGAGATCAGCCAGAAATGACAAGAAAAAAACATGAGAAGTAAATCACAACGTGGCAGCAGAGAGATCAGCCAGAAATGATAAGAACAAAACGTTAGAAGTAAATCACAACGTGGCAGCAGAGAGATCAGCCAGAAATGATAAGAACAAAACATGAGAAGTAAATCACAACGTGGCAGCAGAGAGATCAGCCGGAAATGACTAGTAGAAAACATGAGAAGTAAATCACAACGTGGCAGCAGAGAGATCAGCCGGAAATGACAAGAACAAAACGTGAGAAGTAAATCAAAACATTGCAGCAGAGAGATCAGCCAGAAATGATAAGAACAAAACATGAAAAGTAAATCACAACGTGGCAGCAGAGAGATCAGCCAGAAATGATAAGAACAAAACGTTAGAAGTAAATCACAACGTGGCAGCAGAGAGATCAGCCAGAAATGATAAGAACAAAACATGAGAAGTAAATCACAACGTGGCAGCAGAGAGATCAGCCGGAAATGACAAGAACAAAACGTGAGAAGTAAATCAAAACATGGCAGCAGAGAGATCAGCCAGAAATGATAAGAACAAAACATGAGAAGTAAATCACAACGTGGCAGCAGAGAGATCAGCCAGAAATGACAAGTAGAAAACGTGAGAAGTAATTCACAACATCGCAGCAGAGAGATCACCCAGAAACGACAAGTAGAAAACATGAGAAGTAAATCACAACGTGGCAGCAGAGAGATCAGCCAGAAATGACAAGAACAAAACGTGAGAAGTAAATCACAACATGGCAGCAGAGAGATCAGCCAGAAATGATAAGAACAAAACATGAGAAGTAAATCACAACGTCGCAGCAGAGAGATCACCCAGAAACGAAAAGTAGAAAACATGAGAAGTAAATCACAACGTGGCAGCAGAGAGATCAGCCAGAAATGACAAGAACAAAACGTGAGAAGTAAATCACAACATGGCAGCAGAGAGATCAGCCAGAAATGATAAGAACAAAACATGAGAAGTAAATCACAATGTGGCAGCAGAGATCAGCCAGAAATGACGAGAGGAACACATGAGAAGTAAATCACAACGTGGTAGCAGAGAGATCAGCCAGAAATTATAAGAACATTACGTGAGAAGTAAATCACAACGTGGCAGCAGAGAGATCAGCCAGAAATGACAGGAAGAAAACATGAGAAGTAAATCACAACGTGGCAGCAGAGAGATCAGCCAGAAATGACAAGTAGAAAACGTGAGAAGTAATTCACAACGTCGCAGCAGAGAGATCACCCAGAAACGACAAGTAGAAAACATGAGAAGTAAATCACAACGTGGCAGCAGAGAGATCAGCCAGAAATGACAAGAACAAAACGTGAGAAGTAAATCACAACATGGCAGCAGAGAGATCAGCCAGAAATGATAAGAACAAAACATGAGAAGTAAATCACAACATGGCAGCAGAGATCAGCCAGAAATGACGAGAGGAACACATGAGAAGTAAATCACAACGTGGTAGCAGAAAGATCAGCCAGAAATGACAAATAAGAAAACCTAAGAAGTAATTCACAACGTGGCAGCAGAGAGATCAGCCAGAAATGACTAGAGGAACACATGAGAAGTAAATCACAACGTGGTAGCAGAGAGATCAGCCAGAAATGACTAGAGGAACACATGAGAAGAAACGACAACGTGGCAGCATAGAGATCAGCCAGAAATGACTAGAGGAACACATGAGAAGTAAATCACAACGTGGCAGCAGAGAGATCATCCGGAAATGACAAGAACAAAACGTGAGAAGTAAATCACAACATGGCAGCAGAGAGATCAGCCATAAATGATAAGAACAAAACATGAGAAGTAAATCACAATGTGGCAGCAGAGATCAGCCAGAAATGACTAGAGGAACACATGAGAAGTAAATCACAACGTGGCAGCAGAGACATCAGCCAGAAATTATAAGAACAAAACGTGAGAAGTAAATCACAACGTGGCAGCAGAGAGATCAGCCAGAAATGACAAATAGAAAACGTAAGAAGTAATTCACAACGTGGCAGCAGAGAGATCAGCCAGAAATGACTAGAGGAACACATGAGAAGTAAATCACAACGTGGCAGCAGAGAGATCAGGCAGAAATGACAAGAAAAAAACATGAGAAGTAAATCACAACGTGGCAGCAGAGAGATCAGCCAGAAATGATAAGAACAAAACGTTAGAAGTAAATCACAACGTGGCAGCAGAGAGATCAGCCAGAAATGATAAGAACAAAACATGAGAAGTAAATCACAACGTGGCAGCAGAGAGATCAGCCGGAAATGACAAGTAGAAAACATGAGAAGTAAATCACAACGTGGCAGCAGAGAGATCAGCCGGAAATGACAAGAACAAAACGTGAGAAGTAAATCAAAACATTGCAGCAGAGAGATCAGCCAGAAATGATAAGAACAAAACATGAAAAGTAAATCACAACGTGGCAGCAGAGAGATCAGCCAGAAATGATAAGAACAAAACGTTAGAAGTAAATCACAACGTGGCAGCAGAGAGATCAGCCAGAAATGATAAGAACAAAACATGAGAAGTAAATCACAACGTGGCAGCAGAGAGATCAGCCGGAAATGACAAGAACAAAACGTGAGAAGTAAATCAAAACATGGCAGCAGAGAGATCAGCCAGAAATGATAAGAACAAAACATGAGAAGTAAATCACAACGTGGCAGCAGAGAGATCAGCCAGAAATGACAAGTAGAAAACGTGAGAAGTAATTCACAACGTCGCAGCAGAGAGATCACCCAGAAACGACAAGTAGAAAACATGAGAAGTAAATCACAACGTGGCAGCAGAGAGATCAGCCAGAAATGACAAGAACAAAACGTGAGAAGTAAATCACAACATGGCAGCAGAGAGATCAGCCAGAAATGATAAGAACAAAACATGAGAAGTAAATCACAACGTCGCAGCAGAGAGATCACCCAGAAACGACAAGTAGAAAACATGAGAAGTAAATCACAACGTGGCAGCAGAGAGATCAGCCAGAAATTATAAGAACAAAACGTGAGAAGTAAATCACAACGTGGCAGCAGAGAGATCAGCCGGAAATGACAAGAACAAAACGTGAGAAGTAAATCACAACATGGCAGCAGAGAGATCAGCCAGAAATGATAAGAACAAAACATGAGAAGTAAATCACAATGTGGCAGCAGAGATCAGCCAGAAATGACGAGAGGAACACATGAGAAGTAAATCACAACGTGGTAGCAGAGAGATCAGCCAGAAATGACTAGAGGAACACATGAGAAGTAAATCACAACGTGGCAGCAGAGAGATCAGCCGGAAATGACAACAACAAAACGTGAGAAGTAAATCAAAACGTGGCAGCAGAGAGATCAGCCAGAAATGACAAATAGAAAACGTAAGAAGTAATTCACAACGTGGCAGCAGAGAGGTCAGCCAGAAATGACTAGAGGAACACATGAGAAGTAAATCACAACGTGGCAGCAGAGAGATCAGCCAGAAATGACAAGAAAAAACATGAGAAGTAAATCACAACGTGGCAGCAGAGAGATCAGCCAGAAATGACTAGAGGAAAACATGACAAGTAAATCACAACGTGGCAGCAGAGAGATCAGCCAGAAATGACAAGTAGAAAACGTGAGAAGTAATTCACAACGTCGCAGCAGAGAGATCACCCAGAAACGACAAGTAGAAAACATGAGAAGTAAATCACAACGTGGCAGCAGAGAGATCAGCCAGAAATGACAAGAACAAAACGTGAGAAGTAAATCACAACATGGCAGCAGAGAGATCAGCCAGAAATGATAAGAACAAAACATGAGAAGTAAATCACAACATGGCAGCAGAGATCAGCCAGAAATGACGAGAGGAACACATGAGAAGTAAATCACAACGTGGTAGCAGAAAGATCAGCCAGAAATGACAAATAAGAAAACCTAAGAAGTAATTCACAACGTGGCAGCAGAGAGATCAGCCAGAAATGACTAGAGGAACACATGAGAAGAAAATCACAACGTGGCAGCATAGAGATCAGCCAGAAATGACTAGAGGAACACATGAGAAGTAAATCACAACGTGGCAGCAGAGAGATCATCCGGAAATGACAAGAACAAAACGTGAGAAGTAAATCACAACATGGCAGCAGAGAGATCAGCCATAAATGATAAGAACAAAACATGAGAAGTAAATCACAATGTGGCAGCAGAGATCAGCCAGAAATGACTAGAGGAACACATGAGAAGTAAATCACAACGTGGCAGCAGAGACATCAGCCAGAAATTATAAGAACAAAACGTGAGAAGTAAATCACAACGTGGCAGCAGAGAGATCAGCCAGAAATGACAAATAGAAAACGTAAGAAGTAATTCACAACGTGGCAGCAGAGAGATCAGCCAGAAATGACTAGAGGAACACATGAGAAGTAAATCACAACGTGGCAGCAGAGAGATCAGCCAGAAATGACAAGAAAAAAACATGAGAAGTAAATCACAACGTGGCAGCAGAGAGATCAGCCAGAAATGATAAGAACAAAACGTTAGAAGTAAATCACAACGTGGCAGCAGAGAGATCAGCCAGAAATGATAAGAACAAAACATGAGAAGTAAATCACAACGTGGCAGCAGAGAGGTCAGCCGGAAATGACTAGTAGAAAACATGAGAAGTAAATCACAACGTGGCAGCAGAGAGATCAGCCGGAAATGACAAGAACAAAACGTGAGAAGTAAATCAAAACATTGCAGCAGAGAGATCAGCCAGAAATGATAAGAACAAAACATGAAAAGTAAATCACAACGTGGCAGCAGAAAGATCAGCCAGAAATGATAAGAACAAAACGTTAGAAGTAAATCACAACGTGGCAGCAGAGAGATCAGCCAGAAATGATAAGAACAAAACATGAGAAGTAAATCACAACGTGGCAGCAGAGAGATCAGCCGGAAATGACAAGAACAAAACGTGAGAAGTAAATCAAAACATGGCAGCAGAGAGATCAGCCAGAAATGATAAGAACAAAACATGAGAAGTAAATCACAACGTGGCAGCAGAGAGATCAGCCAGAAATGACAAGTAGAAAACGTGAGAAGTAATTCACAACATCGCAGCAGAGATATCAGCCAGAAATGACAGGAAGAAAACATGAGAAGTAAATCACAACGTGGCAGCAGAGAGATCAGCCGGAAATGACAAGAACAAAACGTGAGAAGTAAATCAAAACATTGCAGCAGAGAGATCAGCCAGAAATGATAAGAACAAAACATGAGAAGTAAATCACAACGTCGCAGCAGAGAGATCACCCAGAAACGACAAGTAGAAAACATGAGAAGTAAATCACAACGTGGCAGCAGAGAGATCAGCCAGAAATTATAAGAACAAAACGTGAGAAGTAAATCACAACGTGGCAGCAGAGAGATCAGCCGGAAATGACAAGAACAAAACGTGAGAAGTAAATCAAAACATGGCGGCAGAGAGATCAGCCAGAAATGATAAGAACAAAACATGAGAAGTAAATCACAATGTGGCAGCAGAGATCAGCCAGAAATGACGAGAGGAACACATGAGAAGTAAATCACAACGTGGTAGCAGAGAGATCAGCCAGAAATGACTAGAGGAACACATGAGAAGTAAATCACAACGTGGCAGCAGAGAGATCAGCCGGAAATGACAACAACAAAACGTGAGAAGTAAATCAAAACGTGGCAGCAGAGAGATCAGCCAGAAATGACAAATAGAAAACGTAAGAAGTAATTCACAACGTGGCAGCAGAGAGGTCAGCCAGAAATGACTAGAGGAACACATGAGAAGTAAATCACAACGTGGCAGCAGAGAGATCAGCCAGAAATGACAAGAAAAAACATGAGAAGTAAATCACAACGTGGCAGCAGAGAGATCAGCCAGAAATGACTAGAGGAAAACATGACAAGTAAATCACAACGTGGCAGCAGAGAGATCAGCCAGAAATGACAAGTAGAAAACGTGAGAAGTAATTCACAACGTCGCAGCAGAGAGATCACCCAGAAACGACAAGTAGAAAACATGAGAAGTAAATCACAACGTGGCAGCAGAGAGATCAGCCAGAAATGACAAGAACAAAACGTGAGAAGTAAATCACAACATGGCAGCAGAGAGATCAGCCAGAAATGATAAGAACAAAACATGAGAAGTAAATCACAACATGGCAGCAGAGATCAGCCAGAAATGACGAGAGGAACACATGAGAAGTAAATCACAACGTGGTAGCAGAAAGATCAGCCAGAAATGACAAATAAGAAAACCTAAGAAGTAATTCACAACGTGGCAGCAGAGAGATCAGCCAGAAATGACTAGAGGAACACATGAGAAGAAAATCACAACGTGGCAGCATAGAGATCAGCCAGAAATGACTAGAGGAACACATGAGAAGTAAATCACAACGTGGCAGCAGAGAGATCATCCGGAAATGACAAGAACAAAACGTGAGAAGTAAATCACAACATGGCAGCAGAGAGATCAGCCATAAATGATAAGAACAAAACATGAGAAGTAAATCACAATGTGGCAGCAGAGATCAGCCAGAAATGACTAGAGGAACACATGAGAAGTAAATCACAACGTGGCAGCAGAGACATCAGCCAGAAATTATAAGAACAAAACGTGAGAAGTAAATCACAACGTGGCAGCAGAGAGATCAGCCAGAAATGACAAATAGAAAACGTAAGAAGTAATTCACAACGTGGCAGCAGAGAGATCAGCCAGAAATGACTAGAGGAACACATGAGAAGTAAATCACAACGTGGCAGCAGAGAGATCAGCCAGAAATGACAAGAAAAAAACATGAGAAGTAAATCACAACGTGGCAGCAGAGAGATCAGCCAGAAATGATAAGAACAAAACGTTAGAAGTAAATCACAACGTGGCAGCAGAGAGATCAGCCAGAAATGATAAGAACAAAACATGAGAAGTAAATCACAACGTGGCAGCAGAGAGGTCAGCCGGAAATGACTAGTAGAAAACATGAGAAGTAAATCACAACGTGGCAGCAGAGAGATCAGCCGGAAATGACAAGAACAAAACGTGAGAAGTAAATCAAAACATTGCAGCAGAGAGATCAGCCAGAAATGATAAGAACAAAACATGAAAAGTAAATCACAACGTGGCAGCAGAGAGATCAGCCAGAAATGATAAGAACAAAACGTTAGAAGTAAATCACAACGTGGCAGCAGAGAGATCAGCCAGAAATGATAAGAACAAAACATGAGAAGTAAATCACAACGTGGCAGCAGAGAGATCAGCCGGAAATGACAAGAACAAAACGTGAGAAGTAAATCAAAACATGGCAGCAGAGAGATCAGCCAGAAATGATAAGAACAAAACATGAGAAGTAAATCACAACGTGGCAGCAGAGAGATCAGCCAGAAATGACAAGTAGAAAACGTGAGAAGTAATTCACAACATCGCAGCAGAGAGATCACCCAGAAACGACAAGTAGAAAACATGAGAAGTAAATCACAACGTGGCAGCAGAGAGATCAGCCAGAAATGACAAGAACAAAACGTGAGAAGTAAATCACAACATGGCAGCAGAGAGATCAGCCAGAAATGATAAGAACAAAACATGAGAAGTAAATCACAACGTCGCAGCAGAGAGATCACCCAGAAACGAAAAGTAGAAAACATGAGAAGTAAATCACAACGTGGCAGCAGAGAGATCAGCCAGAAATGACAAGAACAAAACGTGAGAAGTAAATCACAACATGGCAGCAGAGAGATCAGCCAGAAATGATAAGAACAAAACATGAGAAGTAAATCACAATGTGGCAGCAGAGATCAGCCAGAAATGACGAGAGGAACACATGAGAAGTAAATCACAACGTGGTAGCAGAGAGATCAGCCAGAAATTATAAGAACATTACGTGAGAAGTAAATCACAACGTGGCAGCAGAGAGATCAGCCAGAAATGACAGGAAGAAAACATGAGAAGTAAATCACAACGTGGCAGCAGAGAGATCAGCCAGAAATGACAAGTAGAAAACGTGAGAAGTAATTCACAACGTCGCAGCAGAGAGATCACCCAGAAACGACAAGTAGAAAACATGAGAAGTAAATCACAACGTGGCAGCAGAGAGATCAGCCAGAAATGACAAGAACAAAACGTGAGAAGTAAATCACAACATGGCAGCAGAGAGATCAGCCAGAAATGATAAGAACAAAACATGAGAAGTAAATCACAACATGGCAGCAGAGATCAGCCAGAAATGACGAGAGGAACACATGAGAAGTAAATCACAACGTGGTAGCAGAAAGATCAGCCAGAAATGACAAATAAGAAAACCTAAGAAGTAATTCACAACGTGGCAGCAGAGAGATCAGCCAGAAATGACTAGAGGAAAACATGAGAAGTAAATCACAATGTGGCAGCAGAGAGATCAGCCAGAAATGACTAGAGGAACACATGAGAAGAAAATCACAACGTGGCAGCATAGAGATCAGCCAGAAATTATAAGAACAATACGTGAGAAGTAAATCACAACGTAGCAGCAGAGAGATCAGCCAGAAATGACAGGAAGAAAACATGAGAAGTAAATCACAACGTGGCAGCAGAGAGATCAGCCAGAAATGACAAGTAGAAAACGTGAGAAGTAATTCACAACGTCGCAGCAGAGAGATCACCCAGAAACGACAAGTAGAAAACATGAGAAGTAAATCACAACGTGGCAGCAGAGAGATCAGCCAGAAATGACAAGAACAAAACGTGAGAAGTAAATCACAACATGGCAGCAGAGAGATCAGCCAGAAATGATAAGAACAAAACATGAGAAGTAAATCACAACATGGCAGCAGAGATCAGCCAGAAATGACGAGAGGAACACATGAGAAGTAAATCACAACGTGGTAGCAGAAAGATCAGCCAGAAATGACAAATAAGAAAACCTAAGAAGTAATTCACAACGTGGCAGCAGAGAGATCAGCCAGAAATGACTAGAGGAACACATGAGAAGTAAATCACAACGTGGCAGCAGAGAGATCAGCCAGAAATGACTAGAGGAACACATGAGAAGTAAATCACAATGTGGCAGCAGAGATCAGCCAGAAATGACTAGAGGAACACATGAGAAGTAAATCACAACGTGGCAGCAGAGACATCAGCCAGAAATTATAAGAACAAAACGTGAGAAGTAATTCACAACGTGGCAGCAGAGAGATCAGCCAGAAATGACTAGAGGAACACATGAGAAGTAAATCACAACGTGGCAGCAGAGAGATCAGCCAGAAATGACAAGAAAAAAACATGAGAAGTAAATCACAACGTGGCAGCAGAGAGATCAGCCAGAAATGATAAGAACAAAACGTTAGAAGTAAATCACAACGTGGCAGCAGAGAGATCAGCCAGAAATGATAAGAACAAAACATGAGAAGTAAATCACAACGTGGCAGCAGAGAGATCAGCCGGAAATGACAAGAACAAAACGTGAGAAGTAAATCAAAACATGGCGGCAGAGAGATCAGCCAGAAATGATAAGAACAAAACATGAGAAGTAAATCACAATGTGGCAGCAGAGATCAGCCAGAAATGACGAGAGGAACACATGAGAAGTAAATCACAACGTGGTAGCAGAGAGATCAGCCAGAAATGACTAGAGGAACACATGAGAAGTAAATCACACCGTGGCAGCAGAGAGATCAGCCGGAAATGACAACAACAAAACGTGAGAAGTAAATCAAAACGTGGCAGCAGAGAGATCAGCCAGAAATGACAAATAGAAAACGTAAGAAGTAATTCACAACGTGGCAGCAGAGAGGTCAGCCAGAAATGACTAGAGGAACACATGAGAAGTAAATCACAACGTGGCAGCAGAGAGATCAGCCAGAAATGACAAGAAAAAACATGAGAAGTAAATCACAACGTGGCAGCAGAGAGATCAGCCAGAAATGACTAGAGGAAAACATGACAAGTAAATCACAACGTGGCAGCAGAGAGATCAGCCAGAAATGACAAGTAGAAAACGTGAGAAGTAATTCACAACGTCGCAGCAGAGAGATCACCCAGAAACGACAAGTAGAAAACATGAGAAGTAAATCACAACGTGGCAGCAGAGAGATCAGCCAGAAATGACAAGAACAAAACGTGAGAAGTAAATCACAACATGGCAGCAGAGAGATCAGCCAGAAATGATAAGAACAAAACATGAGAAGTAAATCACAACATGGCAGCAGAGATCAGCCAGAAATGACGAGAGGAACACATGAGAAGTAAATCACAACGTGGTAGCAGAAAGATCAGCCAGAAATGACAAATAAGAAAACCTAAGAAGTAATTCACAACGTGGCAGCAGAGAGATCAGCCAGAAATGACTAGAGGAACACATGAGAAGAAAATCACAACGTGGCAGCATAGAGATCAGCCAGAAATGACTAGAGGAACACATGAGAAGTAAATCACAACGTGGCAGCAGAGAGATCATCCGGAAATGACAAGAACAAAACGTGAGAAGTAAATCACAACATGGCAGCAGAGAGATCAGCCATAAATGATAAGAACAAAACATGAGAAGTAAATCACAATGTGGCAGCAGAGATCAGCCAGAAATGACTAGAGGAACACATGAGAAGTAAATCACAACGTGGCAGCAGAGACATCAGCCAGAAATTATAAGAACAAAACGTGAGAAGTAAATCACAACGTGGCAGCAGAGAGATCAGCC
The DNA here is from genome assembly GCA_022114975.2 of Lampris megalopsis. Lineage (NCBI taxonomy): Eukaryota > Metazoa > Chordata > Actinopteri > Lampriformes > Lampridae > Lampris > Lampris megalopsis. Next base: position 1,462,355 of record JAJHIY020000614.1, read on the forward strand.
AGAAATGACAAATAGAAAACGTAAGAAGTAATTCACAACGTGGCAGCAGAGAGATCAGCCAGAAATGACTAGAGGAACACATGAGAAGTAAATCACAACGTGGCAGCAGAGAGATCAGCCAGAAATGACAAGAAAAAAACATGAGAAGTAAATCACAACGTGGCAGCAGAGAGATCAGCCAGAAATGATAAGAACAAAACGTTAGAAGTAAATCACAACGTGGCAGCAGAGAGATCAGCCAGAAATGATAAGAACAAAACATGAGAAGTAAATCACAACGTGGCAGCAGAGAGGTCAGCCGGAAATGACTAGTAGAAAACATGAGAAGTAAATCACAACGTGGCAGCAGAGAGATCAGCCGGAAATGACAAGAACAAAACGTGAGAAGTAAATCAAAACATTGCAGCAGAGAGATCAGCCAGAAATGATAAGAACAAAACATGAAAAGTAAATCACAACGTGGCAGCAGAGAGATCAGCCAGAAATGATAAGAACAAAACGTTAGAAGTAAATCACAACGTGGCAGCAGAGAGATCAGCCAGAAATGATAAGAACAAAACATGAGAAGTAAATCACAACGTGGCAGCAGAGAGATCAGCCGGAAATGACAAGAACAAAACGTGAGAAGTAAATCAAAACATGGCAGCAGAGACATCAGCCAGAAATGATAAGAACAAAACATGAGAAGTAAATCACAACGTGGCAGCAGAGAGATCAGCCAGAAATGACAAGTAGAAAACGTGAGAAGTAATTCACAACATCGCAGCAGAGAGATCACCCAGAAACGACAAGTAGAAAACATGAGAAGTAAATCACAACGTGGCAGCAGAGAGATCAGCCAGAAATGACAAGAACAAAACGTGAGAAGTAAATCACAACATGGCAGCAGAGAGATCAGCCAGAAATGATAAGAACAAAACATGAGAAGTAAATCACAACGTCGCAGCAGAGAGATCACCCAGAAACGAAAAGTAGAAAACATGAGAAGTAAATCACAACGTGGCAGCAGAGAGATCAGCCAGAAATGACAAGAACAAAACGTGAGAAGTAAATCACAACATGGCAGCAGAGAGATCAGCCAGAAATGATAAGAACAAAACATGAGAAGTAAATCACAATGTGGCAGCAGAGATCAGCCAGAAATGACGAGAGGAACACATGAGAAGTAAATCACAACGTGGTAGCAGAGAGATCAGCCAGAAATTATAAGAACATTACGTGAGAAGTAAATCACAACGTGGCAGCAGAGAGATCAGCCAGAAATGACAGGAAGAAAACATGAGAAGTAAATCACAACGTGGCAGCAGAGAGATCAGCCAGAAATGACAAGTAGAAAACGTGAGAAGTAATTCACAACGTCGCAGCAGAGAGATCACCCAGAAACGACAAGTAGAAAACATGAGAAGTAAATCACAACGTGGCAGCAGAGAGATCAGCCAGAAATGACAAGAACAAAACGTGAGAAGTAAATCACAACATGGCAGCAGAGAGATCAGCCAGAAATGATAAGAACAAAACATGAGAAGTAAATCACAACATGGCAGCAGAGATCAGCCAGAAATGACGAGAGGAACACATGAGAAGTAAATCACAACGTGGTAGCAGAAAGATCAGCCAGAAATGACAAATAAGAAAACCTAAGAAGTAATTCACAACGTGGCAGCAGAGAGATCAGCCAGAAATGACTAGAGGAAAACATGAGAAGTAAATCACAATGTGGCAGCAGAGAGATCAGCCAGAAATGACTAGAGGAACACATGAGAAGAAAATCACAACGTGGCAGCATAGAGATCAGCCAGAAATTATAAGAACAATACGTGAGAAGTAAATCACAACGTAGCAGCAGAGAGATCAGCCAGAAATGACAGGAAGAAAACATGAGAAGTAAATCACAACGTGGCAGCAGAGAGATCAGCCAGAAATGACAAGTAGAAAACGTGAGAAGTAATTCACAACGTCGCAGCAGAGAGATCACCCAGAAACGACAAGTAGAAAACATGAGAAGTAAATCACAACGTGGCAGCAGAGAGATCAGCCAGAAATGACAAGAACAAAACGTGAGAAGTAAATCACAACATGGCAGCAGAGAGATCAGCCAGAAATGATAAGAACAAAACATGAGAAGTAAATCACAACATGGCAGCAGAGATCAGCCAGAAATGACGAGAGGAACACATGAGAAGTAAATCACAACGTGGTAGCAGAAAGATCAGCCAGAAATGACAAATAAGAAAACCTAAGAAGTAATTCACAACGTGGCAGCAGAGAGATCAGCCAGAAATGACTAGAGGAACACATGAGAAGTAAATCACAACGTGGCAGCAGAGAGATCAGCCAGAAATGACTAGAGGAACACATGAGAAGTAAATCACAATGTGGCAGCAGAGATCAGCCAGAAATGACTAGAGGAACACATGAGAAGTAAATCACAACGTGGCAGCAGAGAGATCAGCCAGAAATTATAAGAACAAAACGTGAGAAGTAATTCACAACGTGGCAGCAGAGAGATCAGCCAGAAATGACTAGAGGAACACATGAGAAGTAAATCACAACGTGGCAGCAGAGAGATCAGCCAGAAATGACAAGAAAAAAACATGAGAAGTAAATCACAACGTGGCAGCAGAGAGATCAGCCAGAAATGATAAGAACAAAACGTTAGAAGTAAATCACAACGTGGCAGCAGAGAGATCAGCCAGAAATGATAAGAACAAAACATGAGAAGTAAATCACAACGTGGCAGCAGAGAGATCAGCCGGAAATGACTAGTAGAAAACATGAGAAGTAAATCACAACGTGGCAGCAGAGAGATCAGCCGGAAATGACAAGAACAAAACGTGAGAAGTAAATCAAAACATTGCAGCAGAGAGATCAGCCAGAAATGATAAGAACAAAACATGAAAAGTAAATCACAACGTGGCAGCAGAGAGATCAGCCAGAAATGATAAGAACAAAACGTTAGAAGTAAATCACAACGTGGCAGCAGAGAGATCAGCCAGAAATGATAAGAACAAAACATGAGAAGTAAATCACAACGTGGCAGCAGAGAGATCAGCCGGAAATGACAAGAACAAAACGTGAGAAGTAAATCAAAACATGGCAGCAGAGAGATCAGCCAGAAATGATAAGAACAAAACATGAGAAGTAAATCACAACGTGGCAGCAGAGAGATCAGCCAGAAATGACAAGTAGAAAACGTGAGAAGTAATTCACAACATCGCAGCAGAGAGATCACCCAGAAACGACAAGTAGAAAACATGAGAAGTAAATCACAACGTGGCAGCAGAGAGATCAGCCAGAAATGACAAGAACAAAACGTGAGAAGTAAATCACAACATGGCAGCAGAGAGATCAGCCAGAAATGATAAGAACAAAACATGAGAAGTAAATCACAACGTCGCAGCAGAGAGATCACCCAGAAACGAAAAGTAGAAAACATGAGAAGTAAATCACAACGTGGCAGCAGAGAGATCAGCCAGAAATGACAAGAACAAAACGTGAGAAGTAAATCACAACATGGCAGCAGAGAGATCAGCCAGAAATGATAAGAACAAAACATGAGAAGTAAATCACAATGTGGCAGCAGAGATCAGCCAGAAATGACGAGAGGAACACATGAGAAGTAAATCACAACGTGGTAGCAGAGAGATCAGCCAGAAATTATAAGAACATTACGTGAGAAGTAAATCACAACGTGGCAGCAGAGAGATCAGCCAGAAATGACAGGAAGAAAACATGAGAAGTAAATCACAACGTGGCAGCAGAGAGATCAGCCAGAAATGACAAGTAGAAAACGTGAGAAGTAATTCACAACGTCGCAGCAGAGAGATCACCCAGAAACGACAAGTAGAAAACATGAGAAGTAAATCACAACGTGGCAGCAGAGAGATCAGCCAGAAATGACAAGAACAAAACGTGAGAAGTAAATCACAACATGGCAGCAGAGAGATCAGCCAGAAATGATAAGAACAAAACATGAGAAGTAAATCACAACATGGCAGCAGAGATCAGCCAGAAATGACGAGAGGAACACATGAGAAGTAAATCACAACGTGGTAGTAGAAAGATCAGCCAGAAATGACAAATAAGAAAACCTAAGAAGTAATTCACAACGTGGCAGCAGAGAGATCAGCCAGAAATGACTAGAGGAGAACATGAGAAGTAAATCACAATGTGGCAGCAGAGAGATCAGCCAGAAATGACTAGAGGAACACATGAGAAGAAAATCACAACGTGGCAGCATAGAGATCAGCCAGAAATTATAAGAACAATACGTGAGAAGTAAATCACAACGTAGCAGCAGAGAGATCAGCCAGAAATGACAGGAAGAAAACATGAGAAGTAAATCACAACGTGGCAGCAGAGAGATCAGCCAGAAATGACAAGTAGAAAACGTGAGAAGTAATTCACAACGTCGCAGCAGAGAGATCACCCAGAAACGACAAGTAGAAAACATGAGAAGTAAATCACAACGTGGCAGCAGAGAGATCAGCCAGAAATGACAAGAACAAAACGTGAGAAGTAAATCACAACATGGCAGCAGAGAGATCAGCCAGAAATGATAAGAACAAAACATGAGAAGTAAATCACAACATGGCAGCAGAGATCAGCCAGAAATGACGAGAGGAACACATGAGAAGTAAATCACAACGTGGTAGCAGAAAGATCAGCCAGAAATGACAAATAAGAAAACCTAAGAAGTAATTCACAACGTGGCAGCAGAGAGATCAGCCAGAAATGACTAGAGGAACACATGAGAAGTAAATCACAACGTGGCAGCAGAGAGATCAGCCAGAAATGACTAGAGGAACACATGAGAAGTAAATCACAATGTGGCAGCAGAGATCAGCCAGAAATGACTAGAGGAACACATGAGAAGTAAATCACAACGTGGCAGCAGAGACATCAGCCAGAAATTATAAGAACAAAACGTGAGAAGTAAATCACAACGTGGCAGCAGAGAGATCAGCCAGAAATGACAAATAGAAAACGTAAGAAGTAATTCACAACGTGGCAGCAGAGAGATCAGCCAGAAATGACAAGTAGAAAACGTGAGAAGTAATTCACAACGTCGCAGCAGAGAGATCACCCAGAAACGACAAGTAGAAAACATGAGAAGTAAATCACAACGTGGCAGCAGAGAGATCAGCCAGAAATGATAAAAACAAAACGTTAGAAGTAAATCACAACGTGGCAGCAGAGAGATCAGCCAGAAATGATAAGAACAAAACATGAGAAATAAATCACAACGTGGCAGCAGAGAGATCAGCCGGAAATGACAAGTAGAAAACATGAGAAGTAAATCACAACGTGGCAGCAGAGATATCAGCCAGAAATGACAGGAAGAAAACATGAGAAGTAAATCACAATGTGGCAGCAGAGAGATCAGCCGGAAATGACAAGAACAAAACGTGAGAAGTAAATCAAAACATTGCAGCAGAGAGATCAGCCAGAAATGAGAAGAACAAAACATGAGAAGTAAATCACAACGTGGCAGCAGAGAGATCAGCCAGAAATGATAAGAACAAAACGTTAGAAGTAAATCACAACGTGGCAGCAGAGAGATCAGCCAGAAATGATAAGAACAAAACATGAGAAGTAAATCACAACGTGGCAGCAGAGAGATCAGCCGGAAATGACAAGAACAAAACGTGAGAAGTAAATCAAAACATGGCAGCAGAGAGATCAGCCAGAAATGATAAGAACAAAACATGAGAAGTAAATCACAATGTGGCAGCAGAGATCAGCCAGAAATGACGAGAGGAACACATGAGAAGTAAATCACAACGTGGTAGCAGTGAGATCAGCCAGAAATTATAAGAACAATACGTGAGAAGTAAATCACAACGTGGCAGCAGAGAGATCAGCCAGAAATGACAGGAAGAAAACATGAGAAGTAAATCACAACGTGGCAGCAGAGAGATCAGCCGGAAAAGACAAGAACAAAATGTGAGAAGTAAATCAAAACGTGGCAGCAGAGAGATCAGCCAGAAATGACAAATAGAAAACGTAATAAGTAATTCACAACGTGGCAGCTGAGAGATCAGCCAGAAATGACTAGAGGAAAACATGACAAGTAAATCACAACGTGGCAGCAGAGAGATCAGCCATAAATGATAAGAACAAAACATGAGAAGTAAATCACAACGTGGCAGCAGAGAGATCAGCCGGAAATGATAAGAACAAAACGTGAGAAGTAAATCACAACGTGGCAGCAGAGAGATCAGCCAGAAATGACAAGTAGAAAACGTGAAAAGTAATTCACAACGTGGCAGCAGAGAGATCACCCAGAAACGACAAGTAGAAAACATGAGAAGTAAATCACAACGTGGCAGCAGAGAGATCAGCCAGAAATGACAAGTAGAAAACGTGAGAAGTAATTCACAACGTCGCAGCAGAGAGATCACCCAGAAACGACAAGTAGAAAACATGAGAAGTAAATCACAACGTGGCAGCAGAGAGATCAGCCAGAAATGACAAGAACAAAACGTGAGAAGTAAATCACAACATGGCAGCAGAGAGATCAGCCAGAAATGATAAGAACAAAACATGAGAAGTAAATCACAACATGGCAGCAGAGATCAGCCAGAAATGACGAGAGGAACACATGAGAAGTAAATCACAACGTGGTAGCAGAAAGATCAGCCAGAAATGACAAATAAGAAAACCTAAGAAGTAATTCACAACGTGGCAGGAGAGAGATCAGCCAGAAATGACTAGAAGAAAACATGAGAAGTAAATCACAACGTGGCAGCAGAGAGATCAGCCAGAAATGACTAGAGGAACACATGAGAAGAAAATCACAACGTGGCAGCATAGAGATCAGCCAGAAATTATAAGAACAATACGTGAGAAGTAAATCACAACGTAGCAGCAGAGAGATCAGCCAGAAATGACAAGTAGAAAACGTGAGAAGTAATTCACAACGTCGCAGCAGAGAGATCACCCAGAAACGACAAGTAGAAAACGTGAGAAGTAATTCACAACGTCGCAGCAGAGAGATCACCCAGAAACGACAAGTAGAAAACATGAGAAGTAAATCACAACGTGGCAGCAGAGAGATCAGCCAGAAATGACAAGTAGAAAACGTGAGAAGTAATTCACAACGTCGCAGCAGAGAGATCACCCAGAAACGACAAGTAGAAAACATGAGAAGTAAATCACAACGTGGCAGCAGAGAGATCAGCCAGAAATGACAAGAACAAAACGTGAGAAGTAAATCACAACATGGCAGCAGAGAGATCAGCCAGAAATGATAAGAACAAAACATGAGAAGTAAATCACAACATGGCAGCAGAGATCAGCCAGAAATGACGAGAGGAACACATGAGAAGTAAATCACAACGTGGTAGCAGAAAGATCAGCCAGAAATGACAAATAAGAAAACCTAAGAAGTAATTCACAACGTGGCAGGAGAGAGATCAGCCAGAAATGACTAGAAGAAAACATGAGAAGTAAATCACAACGTGGCAGCAGAGAGATCAGCCAGAAATGACTAGAGGAACACATGAGAAGAAAATCACAACGTGGCAGCATAGAGATCAGCCAGAAATTATAAGAACAATACGTGAGAAGTAAATCACAACGTAGCAGCAGAGAGATCAGCCAGAAATGACAGGAAGAAAACATGAGAAGTAAATCACAACGTGGCAGCAGAGAGATCAGCCAGAAATGACAAGTAGAAAACGTGAGAAGTAATTCACAACGTCGCAGCAGAGAGATCACCCAGAAACGACAAGTAGAAAACATGAGAAGTAAATCACAACGTGGCAGCAGAGAGATCAGCCAGAAATGACAAGAACAAAACGTGAGAAGTAAATCACAACATGGCAGCAGAGAGATCAGCCAGAAATGATAAGAACAAAACATGAGAAGTAAATCACAACATGGCAGCAGAGATCAGCCAGAAATGACGAGAGGAACACATGAGAAGTAAATCACAACGTGGTAGCAGAAAGATCAGCCAGAAATGACAAATAAGAAAACCTAAGAAGTAATTCACAACGTGGCAGCAGAGAGATCAGCCAGAAATGACTAGAGGAACACATGAGAAGTAAATCACAACGTGGCAGCAGAGAGATCAGCCAGAAATGACTAGAGGAACACATGAGAAGTAAATCACAATGTGGCAGCAGAGATCAGCCAGAAATGACTAGAGGAACACATGAGAAGTAAATCACAACGTGGCAGCAGAGACATCAGCCAGAAATTATAAGAACAAAACGTGAGAAGTAAATCACAACGTGGCAGCAGAGAGATCAGCCAGAAATGACAAATAGAAAACGTAAGAAGTAATTCACAACGTGGCAGCAGAGAGATCAGCCAGAAATGACAAGTAGAAAACGTGAGAAGTAATTCACAACGTCGCAGCAGAGAGATCACCCAGAAACGACAAGTAGAAAACATGAGAAGTAAATCACAACGTGGCAGCAGAGAGATCAGCCAGAAATGATAAAAACAAAACGTTAGAAGTAAATCACAACGTGGCAGCAGAGAGATCAGCCAGAAATGATAAGAACAAAACATGAGAAATAAATCACAACGTGGCAGCAGAGAGATCAGCCGGAAATGACAAGTAGAAAACATGAGAAGTAAATCACAACGTGGCAGCAGAGATATCAGCCAGAAATGACAGGAAGAAAACATGAGAAGTAAATCACAATGTGGCAGCAGAGAGATCAGCCGGAAATGACAAGAACAAAACGTGAGAAGTAAATCAAAACATTGCAGCAGAGAGATCAGCCAGAAATGAGAAGAACAAAACATGAGAAGTAAATCACAACGTGGCAGCAGAGAGATCAGCCAGAAATGATAAGAACAAAACGTTAGAAGTAAATCACAACGTGGCAGCAGAGAGATCAGCCAGAAATGATAAGAACAAAACATGAGAAGTAAATCACAACGTGGCAGCAGAGAGATCAGCCGGAAATGACAAGAACAAAACGTGAGAAGTAAATCAAAACATGGCAGCAGAGAGATCAGCCAGAAATGATAAGAACAAAACATGAGAAGTAAATCACAATGTGGCAGCAGAGATCAGCCAGAAATGACGAGAGGAACACATGAGAAGTAAATCACAACGTGGTAGCAGTGAGATCAGCCAGAAATTATAAGAACAATACGTGAGAAGTAAATCACAACGTGGCAGCAGAGAGATCAGCCAGAAATGACAGGAAGAAAACATGAGAAGTAAATCACAACGTGGCAGCAGAGAGATCAGCCGGAAATGACAAGAACAAAATGTGAGAAGTAAATCAAAACGTGGCAGCAGAGAGATCAGCCAGAAATGACAAATAGAAAACGTAATAAGTAATTCACAACGTGGCAGCTGAGAGATCAGCCAGAAATGACTAGAGGAAAACATGACAAGTAAATCACAACGTGGCAGCAGAGAGATCAGCCATAAATGATAAGAACAAAACATGAGAAGTAAATCACAACGTGGCAGCAGAGAGATCAGCCGGAAATGATAAGAACAAAACGTGAGAAGTAAATCACAACGTGGCAGCAGAGAGATCAGCCAGAAATGACAAGTAGAAAACGTGAAAAGTAATTCACAACGTGGCAGCAGAGAGATCACCCAGAAACGACAAGTAGAAAACATGAGAAGTAAATCACAACGTGGCAGCAGAGAGATCAGCCAGAAATGACAAGTAGAAAACGTGAGAAGTAATTCACAACGTCGCAGCAGAGAGATCACCCAGAAACGACAAGTAGAAAACATGAGAAGTAAATCACAACGTGGCAGCAGAGAGATCAGCCAGAAATGACAAGAACAAAACGTGAGAAGTAAATCACAACATGGCAGCAGAGAGATCAGCCAGAAATGATAAGAACAAAACATGAGAAGTAAATCACAACATGGCAGCAGAGATCAGCCAGAAATGACGAGAGGAACACATGAGAAGTAAATCACAACGTGGTAGCAGAAAGATCAGCCAGAAATGACAAATAAGAAAACCTAAGAAGTAATTCACAACGTGGCAGGAGAGAGATCAGCCAGAAATGACTAGAAGAAAACATGAGAAGTAAATCACAACGTGGCAGCAGAGAGATCAGCCAGAAATGACTAGAGGAACACATGAGAAGAAAATCACAACGTGGCAGCATAGAGATCAGCCAGAAATTATAAGAACAATACGTGAGAAGTAAATCACAACGTAGCAGCAGAGAGATCAGCCAGAAATGACAGGAAGAAAACATGAGAAGTAAATCACAACGTGGCAGCAGAGAGATCAGCCAGAAATGACAAGTAGAAAACGTGAGAAGTAATTCACAACGTCGCAGCAGAGAGATCACCCAGAAACGACAAGTAGAAAACATGAGAAGTAAATCACAACGTGGCAGCAGAGAGATCAGCCAGAAATGACAAGAACAAAACGTGAGAAGTAAATCACAACATGGCAGCAGAGAGATCAGCCAGAAATGATAAGAACAAAACATGAGAAGTAAATCACAACATGGCAGCAGAGATCAGCCAGAAATGACGAGAGGAACACATGAGAAGTAAATCACAACGTGGTAGCAGAAAGATCAGCCAGAAATGACAAATAAGAAAACCTAAGAAGTAATTCACAACGTGGCAGCAGAGAGATCAGCCAGAAATGACTAGAGGAACACATGAGAAGTAAATCACAACGTGGCAGCAGAGAGATCAGCCAGAAATGACTAGAGGAACACATGAGAAGTAAATCACAATGTGGCAGCAGAGATCAGCCAGAAATGACTAGAGGAACACATGAGAAGTAAATCACAACGTGGCAGCAGAGACATCAGCCAGAAATTATAAGAACAAAACGTGAGAAGTAAATCACAACGTGGCAGCAGAGAGATCAGCCAGAAATGACAAATAGAAAACGTAAGAAGTAATTCACAACGTGGCAGCAGAGAGATCAGCCAGAAATGACAAGTAGAAAACGTGAGAAGTAATTCACAACGTCGCAGCAGAGATATCAGCCAGAAATGACAGGAAGAAAACATGAGAAGTAAATCACAATGTGGCAGCAGAGAGATCAGCCGGAAATGACAAGAACAAAACGTGAGAAGTAAATCAAAACATTGCAGCAGAGAGATCAGCCAGAAATGAGAAGAACAAAACATGAGAAGTAAATCACAACGTGGCAGCAGAGAGATCAGCCAGAAATGATAAGAACAAAACGTTAGAAGTAAATCACAACGTGGCAGCAGAGAGATCAGCCAGAAATGATAAGAACAAAACATGAGAAGTAAATCACAACGTGGCAGCAGAGAGATCAGCCGGAAATGACAAGAACAAAACGTGAGAAGTAAATCAAAACATGGCAGCAGAGAGATCAGCCAGAAATGATAAGAACAAAACATGAGAAGTAAATCACAATGTGGCAGCAGAGATCAGCCAGAAATGACGAGAGGAACACATGAGAAGTAAATCACAACGTGGTAGCAGTTTGATCAGCCAGAAATTATAAGAACAATACGTGAGAAGTAAATCACAACGTGGCAGCAGAGAGATCAGCCAGAAATGACAGGAAGAAAACATGAGAAGTAAATCACAACGTGGCAGCAGAGAGATCAGCCGGAAATGACAAGAACAAAATGTGAGAAGTAAATCAAAACGTGGCAGCAGAGAGATCAGCCAGAAATGACAAATAGAAAACGTAATAAGTAATTCACAACGTGGCAGCTGAGAGATCAGCCAGAAATGACTAGAGGAAAACATGACAAGTAAATCACAACGTGGCAGCAGAGAGATCAGCCATAAATGATAAGAACAAAACATGAGAAGTAAATCACAACGTGGCAGCAGAGAGATCAGCCGGAAATGATAAGAACAAAACGTGAGAAGTAAATCACAACGTGGCAGCAGAGAGATCAGCCAGAAATGACAAGTAGAAAACGTGAAAAGTAATTCACAACGTGGCAGCAGAGAGATCACCCAGAAACGACAAGTAGAAAACATGAGAAGTAAATCACAACGTGGCAGCAGAGAGATCAGCCAGAAATGACAAGTAGAAAACGTGAGAAGTAATTCACAACGTCGCAGCAGAGAGATCACCCAGAAACGACAAGTAGAAAACATGAGAAGTAAATCACAACGTGGCAGCAGAGAGATCAGCCAGAAATGACAAGAACAAAACGTGAGAAGTAAATCACAACATGGCAGCAGAGAGATCAGCCAGAAATGATAAGAACAAAACATGAGAAGTAAATCACAACATGGCAGCAGAGATCAGCCAGAAATGACGAGAGGAACACATGAGAAGTAAATCACAACGTGGTAGCAGAAAGATCAGCCAGAAATGACAAATAAGAAAACCTAAGAAGTAATTCACAACGTGGCAGGAGAGAGATCAGCCAGAAATGACTAGAAGAAAACATGAGAAGTAAATCACAACGTGGCAGCAGAGAGATCAGCCAGAAATGACTAGAGGAACACATGAGAAGAAAATCACAACGTGGCAGCAGAGACATCAGCCAGAAATTATAAGAACAAAACGTGAGAAGTAAATCACAACGTGGCAGCAGAGAGATCAGCCAGAAATGACAAATAGAAAACGTAAGAAGTAATTCACAACGTGGCAGCAGAGAGATCAGCCAGAAATGACAAGTAGAAAACGTGAGAAGTAATTCACAACGTCGCAGCAGAGAGATCACCCAGAAACGACAAGTAGAAAACATGAGAAGTAAATCACAACGTGGCAGCAGAGAGATCAGCCAGAAATGATAAGAACAAAACGTTAGAAGTAAATCACAACGTGGCAGCAGAGAGATCAGCCAGAAATGATAAGAACAAAACATGAGAAGTAAATCACAACGTGGCAGCAGAGAGATCAGCCGGAAATGACAAGTAGAAAACATGAGAAGTAAATCACAACGTGGCAGCAGAGATATCAGCCAGAAATGACAGGAAGAAAACATGAGAAGTAAATCACAATGTGGCAGCAGAGATCAGCCGGAAATGACAAGAACAAAACGTGAGAAGTAAATCAAAACATTGCAGCAGAGAGATCAGCCAGAAATGAGAAGAACAAAACATGAGAAGTAAATCACAACGTGGCAGCAGAGAGATCAGCCAGAAATGATAAGAACAAAACGTTAGAAGTAAATCACAACGTGGCAGCAGAGAGATCAGCCAGAAATGATAAGAACAAAACATGAGAAGTAAATCACAACGTGGCAGCAGAGAGATCAGCCGGAAATGACAAGAACAAAACGTGAGAAGTAAATCAAAACATGGCAGCAGAGAGATCAGCCAGAAATGATAAGAACAAAACATGAGAAGTAAATCACAATGTGGCAGCAGAGATCAGCCAGAAATGACGAGAGGAACACATGAGAAGTAAATCACAACGTGGTAGCAGTGAGATCAGCCAGAAATTATAAGAACAATACGTGAGAAGTAAATCACAACGTGGCAGCAGAGAGATCAGCCAGAAATGACAGGAAGAAAACATGAGAAGTAAATCACAACGTGGCAGCAGAGAGATCAGCCGGAAATGACAAGAACAAAATGTGAGAAGTAAATCAAAACGTGGCATCAGAGAGATCAGCCAGAAATGACAAATAGAAAACGTAAGAAGTAATTCACAACGTGGCAGCAGAGAGATCAGCCAGAAATGACTAGAGGAAAACATGACAAGTAAATCACAACGTGGCAGCAGAGAGATCAGCCATAAATGATAAGAACAAAACGTGAGAAGTAAATCACAACGTGGCAGCAGAGAGATCAGCCAGAAATGACAAGTAGAAAACGTGAAAAGTAATTCACAACGTGGCAGCAGAGAGATCACCCAGAAACGACAAGTAGAAAACATGAGAAGTAAATCACAACGTGGCAGCAGAGAGATCAGGCAGAAATGACAAGAACAAAACGTGAGAAGTAAATCACAACATGGCAGCATAGAGATCAGCCAGAAATGATAAGAACAAAACATGAGAAGTAAATCACAACATGGCAGCAGAGATCAGCCAGAAATGACGAGAGGAACACATGAGAAGTAAATCACAACGTGGTAGCAGAAAGATCAGCCAGAAATGACAAATAAGAAAACCTAAGAAGTAATTCACAACGTGGCAGCAGAGAGATCAGCCAGAAATGACTAGAGGAACACATGAGAAGTAAATCACAACGTGGCAGCAGAGAGATCAGCCAGAAATGACTAGAGGAACACATGAGAAGTAAATCACAATGTGGCAGCAGAGATCAGCCAGAAATGACTAGAGGAACACATGAGAAGTAAATCACAACGTGGCAGCAGAGACATCAGCCAGAAATTATAAGAACAAAACGTGAGAAGTAAATCACAACGTGGCAGCAGAGAGATCAGCCAGAAATGACAAATAGAAAACGTAAGAAGTAATTCACAACGTGGCAGCAGAGAGATCAGCCAGAAATGACAAGTAGAAAACGTGAGAAGTAATTCACAACGTCGCAGCAGAGAGATCACCCAGAAACGACAAGTAGAAAACATGAGAAGTAAATCACAACGTGGCAGCAGAGAGATCAGCCAGAAATGATAAGAACAAAACGTTAGAAGTAAATCACAACGTGGCAGCAGAGAGATCAGCCAGAAATGATAAGAACAAAACATGAGAAGTAAATCACAACGTGGCAGCAGAGAGATCAGCCGGAAATGACAAGTAGAAAACATGAGAAGTAAATCACAACGTGGCAGCAGAGATATCAGCCAGAAATGACAGGAAGAAAACATGAGAAGTAAATCACAATGTGGCAGCAGAGATCAGCCGGAAATGACAAGAACAAAACGTGAGAAGTAAATCAAAACATTGCAGCAGAGAGATCAGCCAGAAATGAGAAGAACAAAACATGAGAAGTAAATCACAACGTGGCAGCAGAGAGATCAGCCAGAAATGATAAGAACAAAACGTTAGAAGTAAATCACAACGTGGCAGCAGAGAGATCAGCCAGAAATGATAAGAACAAAACATGAGAAGTAAATCACAACGTGGCAGCAGAGAGATCAGCCGGAAATGACAAGAACAAAACGTGAGAAGTAAATCAAAACATGGCAGCAGAGAGATCAGCCAGAAATGATAAGAACAAAACATGAGAAGTAAATCACAATGTGGCAGCAGAGATCAGCCAGAAATGACGAGAGGAACACATGAGAAGTAAATCACAACGTGGTAGCAGTGAGATCAGCCAGAAATGATAAGAACAATACGTGAGAAGTAAATCACAACGTGGCAGCAGAGAGATCAGCCAGAAATGACAGGAAGAAAACATGAGAAGTAAATCACAACGTGGCAGCAGAGAGATCAGCCGGAAATGACAAGAACAAAATGTGAGAAGTAAATCAAAACGTGGCATCAGAGAGATCAGCCAGAAATGACAAATAGAAAACGTAAGAAGTAATTCACAACGTGGCAGCAGAGAGATCAGCCAGAAATGACTAGAGGAAAACATGACAAGTAAATCACAACGTGGCAGCAGAGAGATCAGCCATAAATGATAAGAACAAAACGTGAGAAGTAAATCACAACGTGGCAGCAGAGAGATCAGCCAGAAATGACAAGTAGAAAACGTGAAAAGTAATTCACAACGTGGCAGCAGAGAGATCACCCAGAAACGACAAGTAGAAAACATGAGAAGTAAATCACAACGTGGCAGCAGAGAGATCAGGCAGAAATGACAAGAACAAAACGTGAGAAGTAAATCACAACATGGCAGCATAGAGATCAGCCAGAAATGATAAGAACAAAACATGAGAAGTAAATCACAATGTGGCAGCAGAGATCAGCCAGAAATGACGAGAGGAACACATGAGAAGTAAATCACAACGTGGTAGCAGAAAAATCAGCCAGAAATGACAAATAAGAAAACCTAAGAAGTAATTCACAACGTGGCAGCAGAGAGATCAGCCAGAAATGACTAGAGGAACACATGAGAAGTAAATCACAACGTGGCAGCAGAGAGATCAGCCAGAAATGACTAGAGGAAAACATGACAAGTAAATCACAACGTGGCAGCAGAGAGATCAGCCATAAATGATAAGAACAAAACTTGAGAAGTAAATCACAACGTGGCAGCAGAGAGATCAGCCAGAAATGACAAGTAGAAAACGTGAGAAGTAATTCACAACATGGCAGCAGAGAGATCACCCAGAAACGACAAGTAGAAAACATGAGAAGTAAATCACAACGTGGCAGCAGAGAGTTCAGCCAGAAATAACAAGAACAAAACGTGAGAAGTAAATCAAAACGTGGCAGCAGAGAGATCAGCCAGAAATGACAAATAGAAAACGTAAGAAGTAATTCACAACGTGGCAGCAGAGAGATCAGCCAGAAATGACAAATAGAAAACGTAAGAAGTAATTCACAACGTGGCAGCAGAGAGATCAGCCAGAAATGACTAGAGGAACACATGAGAAGTAATTCACAACGTGGCAGCAGAGAGATCAGCCGGAAATGACAAGTAGAAAACATGAGAAGTAAATCACAACGTGGCAGCAGAGAGATCAGCCGGAAATGAGAAGAACAAAACGTGAGAAGTAAATCAAAACATTGCAGCAGAGAGATCAGCCAGAAATGATAAGAACAAAACATGAAAAGTAAATCACAACGTGGCAGCAGAGAGATCAGCCAGAAATGATAAGAACAAAACGTTAGAAGTAAATCACAACGTGGCTGCAGAGAGATCAGCCAGAAATGACAAGAACAAAACATGAGAAGTAAATCACAACGTGGCAGCAGAGAGATCAGCCGGAAATGACAAGAACAAAACGTGAGAAGTAAATCAAAACATTGCAGCAGAGAGATCAGCCAGAAATGATAAGAACAAAACATGAAAAGTAAATCACAACGTGGCAGCAGAGAGATCAGCCAGAAATGATAAGAACAAAACGTTAGAAGTAAATCACAACGTGGCAGCAGAGAGATCAGCCAGAAATGATAAGAACAAAACATGAGAAGTAAATCACAACTTGGCAGCAGAGAGATCAGCCGGAAATGACAAGAACAAAACGTGAGAAGTAAATCAAAACATGGCAGCAGAGAGATCAGCCAGAAATGATAAGAACAAAACATGAGAAGTAAATCACAACGTGGCAGCAGAGAGATCAGCCAGAAATGACAAGTAGAAAACGTGAGAAGTAATTCACAACGTCGCAGCAGAGAGATCACCCAGAAACGACAAGTAGAAAACATGAGAAGTAAATCACAACGTGGCAGCAGAGAGATCAGCCAGAAATGACAAGAACAAAACGTGAGAAGTAAATCACAACATGGCAGCAGAGAGATCAGCCAGAAATGATAAGAACAAAACATGAGAAGTAAATCACAACGTCGCAGCAGAGAGATCACCCAGAAACGACAAGTAGAAAACATGAGAAGTAAATCACAACGTGGCAGCAGAGAGATCAGCCAGAAATTATAAGAACAAAACGTGAGAAGTAAATCACAACGTGGCAGCAGAGAGATCAGCCGGAAATGACAAGAACAAAACGTGAGAAGTAAATCAAAACATGGCGGCAGAGAGATCAGCCAGAAATGATAAGAACAAAACATGAGAAGTAAATCACAATGTGGCAGCAGAGATCAGCCAAAAATGACGAGAGGAACACATGAGAAGTAAATCACAACGTGGTAGCAGAGAGATCAGCCAGAAATGACTAGAGGAACACATGAGAAGTAAATCACAACGTGGCAGCAGAGAGATCAGCCGGAAATGACAACAACAAAACGTGAGAAGTAAATCAAAACGTGGCAGCAGAGAGATCAGCCAGAAATGACAAATAGAAAACGTAAGAAGTAATTCACAACGTGGCAGCAGAGAGATCAGCCAGAAATGACTAGAGGAACACATGAGAAGTAAATCACAACGTGGCAGCAGAGAGATCAGCCAGAAATGACTAGAGGAAAACATGACAAGTAAATCACAACGTGGCAGCAGAGAGATCAGCCATAAATGATAAGAACAAAACGTGAGAAGTAAATCACAACGTGGCAGCAGAGAGATCAGCCAGAAATGACAAGTAGAAAACGTGAGAAGTAATTCACAACGTGGCAGCAGAGAGATCACCTAGAAACGACAAGTAGAAAACATGAGAAGTAAATCACAACGTGGCAGCAGAGAGATCAGGCAGAAATGACAAGAACAAAACGTGAGAAGTAAATCACAACATGGCAGCATAGAGATCAGCCAGAAATGATAAGAACAAAACATGAGAAGTAAATCACAATGTGGCAGCAGAGATCAGCCAGAAATGATAAGAACAAAACATGAGAAGTAAATCACAACATGGCAGCAGAGATCAGCCAGAAATGACGAGAGGAACACATGAGAAGTAAATCACAACGTGGTAGCAGAAAGATCAGCCAGAAATGACAAATAAGAAAACCTAAGAAGTAATTCACAACGTGGCAGCAGAGAGATCAGCCAGAAATGACTAGAGGAAAACATGAGAAGTAAATCACAACGTGGCAGCAGAGAGATCAGCCAGAAATGACTAGAGGAACACATGAGAAGAAAATCACAACGTGGCAGCATAGAGATCAGCCAGAAATTATAAGAACAATACGTGAGAAGTAAATCACAACGTAGCAGCAGAGAGATCAGCCAGAAATGACAGGAAGAAAACATGAGAAGTAAATCACAACGTGGCAGCAGAGAGATCAGCCAGAAATGACAAGTAGAAAACGTGAGAAGTAATTCACAACGTCGCAGCAGAGAGATCACCCAGAAACGACAAGTAGAAAACATGAGAAGTAAATCACAACGTGGCAGCAGAGAGATCAGCCAGAAATGACAAGAACAAAACGTGAGAAGTAAATCACAACATGGCAGCAGAGAGATCAGCCAGAAATGATAAGAACAAAACATGAGAAGTAAATCACAATGTGGCAGCAGAGATCAGCCAGAAATGATAAGAACAAAACATGAGAAGTAAATCACAACATGGCAGCAGAGATCAGCCAGAAATGACGAGAGGAACACATGAGAAGTAAATCACAACGTGGTAGCAGAAAGATCAGCCAGAAATGACAAATAAGAAAACCTAAGAAGTAATTCACAACGTGGCAGCAGAGAGATCAGCCAGAAATGACTAGAGGAAAACATGAGAAGTAAATCACAACGTGGCAGCAGAGAGATCAGCCAGAAATGACTAGAGGAACACATGAGAAGAAAATCACAACGTGGCAGCATAGAGATCAGCCAAAAATTATAAGAACAATACGTGAGAAGTAAATCACAACGTAGCAGCAGAGAGATCAGCCAGAAATGACAGGAAGAAAACATGAGAAGTAAATCACAACGTGGCAGCAGAGAGATCAGCCAGAAATGACAAGTAGAAAACGTGAGAAGTAATTCACAACGTCGCAGCAGAGAGATCACCCAGAAACGACAAGTAGAAAACATGAGAAGTAAATCACAACGTGGCAGCAGAGAGATCAGCCAGAAATGACAAGAACAAAACGTGAGAAGTAAATCACAACATGGCAGCAGAGAGATCAGCCAGAAATGATAAGAACAAAACATGAGAAGTAAATCACAACATGGCAGCAGAGATCAGCCAGAAATGACGAGAGGAACACATGAGAAGTAAATCACAACGTGGTAGCAGAAAGATCAGCCAGAAATGACAAATAAGAAAACCTAAGAAGTAATTCACAACGTGGCAGCAGAGAGATCAGCCAGAAATGACTAGAGGAACACATGAGAAGTAAATCACAACGTGGCAGCAGAGAGATCAGCCAGAAATGACTAGAGGAACACATGAGAAGTAAATCACAATGTGGCAGCAGAGATCAGCCAGAAATGACTAGAGGAACACATGAGAAGTAAATCACAACGTGGCAGCAGAGACATCAGCCAGAAATTATAAGAACAAAACGTGAGAAGTAAATCACAACGTGGCAGCAGAGAGATCAGCCAGAAATGACAAATAGAAAACCTAAGAAGTAATTCACAACGTGGCAGCAGAGAGATCAGCCAGAAATGACAAGTAGAAAACGTGAGAAGTAATTCACAACGTCGCAGCAGAGAGATCACCCAGAAACGACAAGTAGAAAACATGAGAAGTAAAACACAACGTGGCAGCAGAGAGATCAGCCAGAAATGATAAGAACAAAACGTTAGAAGTAAATCACAACGTGGCAGCAGAGAGATCAGCCAGAAATGATAAGAACAAAACATGAGAAGTAAATCACAACGTGGCAGCAGAGAGATCAGCCGGAAATGACAAGTAGAAAACATGAGAAGTAAATCACAACGTGGCAGCAGAGATATCAGCCAGAAATGACAGGAAGAAAACATGAGAAGTAAATCACAATGTGGCAGCAGAGAGATCAGCCGGAAATGACAAGAACAAAACGTGAGAAGTAAATCAAAACATTGCAGCAGAGAGATCAGCCAGAAATGAGAAGAACAAAACATGAGAAGTAAATCACAACGTGGCAGCAGAGAGATCAGCCAGAAATGATAAGAACAAAACGTTAGAAGTAAATCACAACGTGGCAGCAGAGAAATCAGCCAGAAATGATAAGAACAAAACATGAGAAGTAAATCACAACGTGGCAGCAGAGAGATCAGCCGGAAATGACAAGAACAAAACGTGAGAAGTAAATCAAAACATGGCAGCAGAGAGATCAGCCAGAAATGATAAGAACAAAACATGAGAAGTAAATCACAATGTGGCAGCAGAGATCAGCCAGAAATGACGAGAGGAACACATGAGAAGTAAATCACAACGTGGTAGCAGTGAGATCAGCCAGAAATTATAAGAACAATACGTGAGAAGTAAATCACAACGTGGCAGCAGAGAGATCAGCCAGAAATGACAGGAAGAAAACATGAGAAGTAAATCACAACGTGGCAGCAGAGAGATCAGCCGCAAATGACAAGAACAAAATGTGAGAAGTAAATCAAAACGTGGCATCAGAGAGATCAGCCAGAAATGACAAATAGAAAACGTAAGAAGTAATTCACAACGTGGCAGCAGAGAGATCAGCCAGAAATGACTAGAGGAAAACATGACAAGTAAATCACAACGTGGCAGCAGAGAGATAAGCCATAAATGATAAGAACAAAACGTGAGAAGTAAATCACAACGTGGCAGCAGAGAGATCAGCCAGAAATGACAAGTAGAAAACGTGAAAAGTAATTCACAACGTTGCAGCAGAGAGATCACCCAGAAACGACAAGTAGAAAACATGAGAAGTAAATCACAACGTGGCAGCAGAGAGATCAGGC
Organism: Lampris megalopsis; assembly: GCA_022114975.2. Taxonomy (NCBI): domain Eukaryota; kingdom Metazoa; phylum Chordata; class Actinopteri; order Lampriformes; family Lampridae; genus Lampris; species Lampris megalopsis. Next base: position 1,483,542 of record JAJHIY020000614.1, read on the forward strand.
AGAAATGACAAGAACAAAACGTGAGAAGTAAATCACAACACGGCAGCATAGAGATCAGCCAGAAATGATAAGAACAAAACATGAGAAGTAAATCACAATGTGGCAGCAGAGATCAGCCAGAAATGACGAGAGGAACACATGAGAAGTAAATCACAACGTGGTAGCAGAAAGATCAGCCAGAAATGACAAATAAGAAAACCTAAGAAGTAATTCACAACGTGGCAGCAGAGAGATCAGCCAGAAATGACTAGAGGAACACATGAGAAGTAAATCACAACGTGGCAGCAGAGAGATCAGCCAGAAATGACTAGAGGAAAACATGACAAGTAAATCACAATGTGGCAGCAGAGAGATCACCCAGAAACGACAAGTAGAAAACATGAGAAGTAAATCACAACGTGGCAGCAGAGAGTTCAGCCAGAAATAACAAGAACAAAACGTGAGAAGTAAATCAAAACGTGGCAGCAGAGAGATCAGCCGGAAATGAGAAGAACAAAACGTGAGAAGTAAATCAAAACATTGCAGCAGAGAGATCAGCCAGAAATGATAAGAACAAAACATGAAAAGTAAATCACAACGTGGCAGCAGAGAGATCAGCCAGAAATGATAAGAACAAAACGTTAGAAGTAAATCACAACGTGGCTGAAGAGAGATCAGCCATAAATGATAAGAACAAAACTTGAGAAGTAAATCACAACGTGGCAGCAGAGAGATCAGCCAGAAATGACAAGTAGAAAACGTGAGAAGTAATTCACAACGTGGCAGCAGAGAGATCACCCAGAAACGACAAGTAGAAAACATGAGAAGTAAATCACAACGTGGCAGCAGAGAGTTCAGCCAGAAATAACAAGAACAAAACGTGAGAAGTAAATCAAAACGTGGCAGCAGAGAGATCAGCCAGAAATGACAAATAGAAAACGTAAGAAGTAATTCACAACGTGGCAGCAGAGAGATCAGCCAGAAATGACAAATAGAAAACGTAAGAAGTAATTCACAACGTGGCAGCAGAGAGATCAGCCAGAAATGACTAGAGGAACACATGAGAAGTAATTCACAACGTGGCAGCAGAGAGATCAGCCGGAAATGACAAGTAGAAAACATGAGAAGTAAATCACAACGTGGCAGCAGAGAGATCAGCCGGAAATGAGAAGAACAAAACGTGAGAAGTAAATCAAAACATTGCAGCAGAGAGATCAGCCAGAAATGATAAGAACAAAACATGAGAAGTAAATCACAACGTGGCAGCAGAGATATCAGCCAGAAATGACAGGAAGAAAACATGAGAAGTAAATCACAATGTGGCAGCAGAGAGATCAGCCGGAAATGACAAGAACAAAACGTGAGAAGTAAATCAAAACATTGCAGCAGAGAGATCAGCCAGAAATGAGAAGAACAAAACATGAGAAGTAAATCACAACGTGGCAGCAGAGAGATCAGCCAGAAATGATAAGAACAAAACGTTAGAAGTAAATCACAACGTGGCAGCAGAGAGATCAGCCAGAAATGATAAGAACAAAACATGAGAAGTAAATCACAACGTGGCAGCAGAGAGATCAGCCGGAAATGACAAGAACAAAACGTGAGAAGTAAATCAAAACATGGCAGCAGAGAGATCAGCCAGAAATGATAAGAACAAAACATGAGAAGTAAATCACAATGTGGCAGCAGAGATCAGCCAGAAATGACGAGAGGAACACATGAGAAGTAAATCACAACGTGGTAGCAGTGAGATCAGCCAGAAATTATAAGAACAATACGTGAGAAGTAAATCACAACGTGGCAGCAGAGAGATCAGCCAGAAATGACAGGAAGAAAACATGAGAAGTAAATCACAACGTGGCAGCAGAGAGATCAGCCGGAAATGACAAGAACAAAATGTGAGAAGTAAATCAAAACGTGGCATCAGAGAGATCAGCCAGAAATGACAAATAGAAAACGTAAGAAGTAATTCACAACGTGGCAGCAGAGAGATCAGCCAGAAATGACTAGAGGAAAACATGACAAGTAAATCACAACGTGGCAGCAGAGAGATAAGCCATAAATGATAAGAACAAAACGTGAGAAGTAAATCACAACGTGGCAGCAGAGAGATCAGCCAGAAATGACAAGTAGAAAACGTGAAAAGTAATTCACAACGTGGCAGCAGAGAGATCAGCCAGAAACGACAAGTAGAAAACATGAGAAGTAAATCACAACGTGGCAGCAGAGAGATCAGGCAGAAATGACAAGAACAAAACGTGAGAAGTAAATCACAACACGGCAGCATAGAGATCAGCCAGAAATGATAAGAACAAAACATGAGAAGTAAATCACAATGTGGCAGCAGAGATCAGCCAGAAATGACGAGAGGAACACATGAGAAGTAAATCACAACGTGGTAGCAGAAAGATCAGCCAGAAATGACAAATAAGAAAACCTAAGAAGTAATTCACAACGTGGCAGCAGAGAGATCAGCCAGAAATGACTAGAGGAACACATGAGAAGTAAATCACAACGTGGCAGCAGAGAGATCAGCCAGAAATGACTAGAGGAAAACATGACAAGTAAATCACAATGTGGCAGCAGAGAGATCACCCAGAAACGACAAGTAGAAAACATGAGAAGTAAATCACAACGTGGCAGCAGAGAGTTCAGCCAGAAATAACAAGAACAAAACGTGAGAAGTAAATCAAAACGTGGCAGCAGAGAGATCAGCCGGAAATGAGAAGAACAAAACGTGAGAAGTAAATCAAAACATTGCAGCAGAGAGATCAGCCAGAAATGATAAGAACAAAACATGAAAAGTAAATCACAACGTGGCAGCAGAGAGATCAGCCAGAAATGATAAGAACAAAACGTTAGAAGTAAATCACAACGTGGCTGCAGAGAGATCAGCCATAAATGATAAGAACAAAACTTGAGAAGTAAATCACAACGTGGCAGCAGAGAGATCAGCCAGAAATGACAAGTAGAAAACGTGAGAAGTAATTCACAACGTGGCAGCAGAGAGATCACCCAGAAACGACAAGTAGAAAACATGAGAAGTAAATCACAACGTGGCAGCAGAGAGTTCAGCCAGAAATAACAAGAACAAAACGTGAGAAGTAAATCAAAACGTGGCAGCAGAGAGATCAGCCAGAAATGACAAATAGAAAACGTAAGAAGTAATTCACAACGTGGCAGCAGAGAGATCAGCCAGAAATGACAAATAGAAAACGTAAGAAGTAATTCACAACGTGGCAGCAGAGAGATCAGCCAGAAATGACTAGAGGAACACATGAGAAGTAATTCACAACGTGGCAGCAGAGAGATCAGCCGGAAATGACAAGTAGAAAACATGAGAAGTAAATCACAACGTGGCAGCAGAGAGATCAGCCGGAAATGAGAAGAACAAAACGTGAGAAGTAAATCAAAACATTGCAGCAGAGAGATCAGCCAGAAATGATAAGAACAAAACATGAAAAGTAAATCACAACGTGGCAGCAGAGAGATCAGCCAGAAATGATAAGAACAAAACGTTAGAAGTAAATCACAACGTGGCTGCAGAGAGATCAGCCAGAAATGATAAGAACAAAACATGAGAAGTAAATCACAACGTGGCAGCAGAGAGATCAGCCGGAAATGACAAGAACAAAACGTGAGAAGTAAATCAAAACATTGCAGCAGAGAGATCAGCCAGAAATGATAAGAACAAAACATGAAAAGTAAATCACAACGTGGCAGCAGAGAGATCAGCCAGAAATGATAAGAACAAAACGTTAGAAGTAAATCACAACGTGGCAGCAGAGAGATCAGCCAGAAATGATAAGAACAAAACATGAGAAGTAAATCACAACTTGGCAGCAGAGAGATCAGCCGGAAATGACAAGAACAAAACGTGAGAAGTAAATCAAAACATGGCAGCAGAGAGATCAGCCAGAAATGATAAGAACAAAACATGAGAAGTAAATCACAACGTGGCAGCAGAGAGATCAGCCAGAAATGACAAGTAGAAAACGTGAGAAGTAATTCACAACGTCGCAGCAGAGAGATCACCCAGAAACGACAAGTAGAAAACATGAGAAGTAAATCACAACGTGGCAGCAGAGAGATCAGCCAGAAATTATAAGAACAAAACGTGAGAAGTAAATCACAACGTGGCAGCAGAGAGATCAGCCGGAAATGACAAGAACAAAACGTGAGAAGTAAATCAAAACATGGCGGCAGAGAGATCAGCCAGAAATGATAAGAACAAAACATGAGAAGTAAATCACAATGTGGCAGCAGAGATCAGCCAGAAATGACGAGAGGAACACATGAGAAGTAAATCACAACGTGGTAGCAGAGAGATCAGCCAGAAATGACTAGAGGAACACATGAGAAGTAAATCACAACGTGGCAGCAGAGAGATCAGCCGGAAATGACAACAACAAAACGTGAGAAGTAAATCAAAACGTGGCAGCAGAGAGATCAGCCAGAAATGACAAATAGAAAACGTAAGAAGTAATTCACAACGTGGTAGCAGAGAGATCAGCCAGAAATGACTAGAGGAACACATGAGAAGTAAATCACAACGTGGCAGCAGAGAGATCAGCCAGAAATGACTAGAGGAAAACATGACAAGTAAATCACAACGTGGCAGCAGAGAGATCAGCCATAAATGATAAGAACAAAACGTGAGAAGTAAATCACAACGTGGCAGCAGAGAGATCAGCCAGAAATGACAAGTAGAAAACGTGAGAAGTAATTCACAACGTGGCAGCAGAGAGATCACCCAGAAACGACAAGTAGAAAACATGAGAAGTAAATCACAACGTGGCAGCAGAGAGATCAGGCAGAAATGACAAGAACAAAACGTGAGAAGTAAATCACAACATGGCAGCATAGAGATCAGCCAGAAATGATAAGAACAAAACATGAGAAGTAAATCACAACGTGGCAGCAGAGATCAGCCAGAAATGACGAGAGGAACACATGAGAAGTAAATCACAACGTGGTAGCAGAAAGATCAGCCAGAAATGACAAATAAGAAAACCTAAGAAGTAATTCACAACGTGGCAGCAGAGAGATCAGCCAGAAATGACTAGAGGAACACATGAGAAGTAAATCACAACGTGGCAGCAGAGAGATCAGCCAGAAATGACTAGAGGAAAACATGAGAAGAAAATCACAACGTGGCAGCATAGAGATCAGCCAGAAATTATAAGAACAATACGTGAGAAGTAAATCACAACGTAGCAGCAGAGAGATCAGCCAGAAATGACAGGAAGAAAACATGAGAAGTAAATCACAACGTGGCAGCAGAGAGATCAGCCAGAAATGACAAGAACAAAACGTGAGAAGTAAATCACAACATGGCAGCAGAGAGATCAGCCAGAAATGATAAGAACAAAACATGAGAAGTAAATCACAATGTGGCAGCAGAGATCAGCCAGAAATGACGAGAGGAACACATGAGAAGTAAATCACAACGTGGTAGCAGAGAGATCAGCCAGAAATTATAAGAACATTACGTGAGAAGTAAATCACAACGTGGCAGCAGAGAGATCAGCCAGAAATGACAGGAAGAAAACATGAGAAGTAAATCACAACGTGGCAGCAGAGAGATCAGCCAGAAATGACAAGTAGAAAACGTGAGAAGTAATTCACAACGTCGCAGCAGAGAGATCACCCAGAAACGACAAGTAGAAAACATGAGAAGTAAATCACAACGTGGCAGCAGAGAGATCAGCCAGAAATGACAAGAACAAAACGTGAGAAGTAAATCACAACATGGCAGCAGAGAGATCAGCCAGAAATGATAAGAACAAAACATGAGAAGTAAATCACAACATGGCAGCAGAGATCAGCCAGAAATGACGAGAGGAACACATGAGAAGTAAATCACAACGTGGTAGCAGAAAGATCAGCCAGAAATGACAAATAAGAAAACCTAAGAAGTAATTCACAACGTGGCAGCAGAGAGATCAGCCAGAAATGACTAGAGGAACACATGAGAAGTAAATCACAACGTGGTAGCAGAAAGATCAGCCAGAAATGACAAATAAGAAAACCTAAGAATTAATTCACAACGTGGCAGCAGAGAGATCAGCCAGAAATGACTAGAGGAACACATGAGAAGTAAATCACAACGTGGCAGCAGAGAGATCAGCCAGAAATGACTAGAGGAACACATGAGAAGTAAATCACAATGTGGCAGCAGAGATCAGCCAGAAATGACTAGAGGAACACATGAGAAGTAAATCACAACGTGGCAGCAGAGACATCAGCCAGAAATTATAAGAACAAAACGTGAGAAGTAAATCACAACGTGGCAGCAGAGACATCAGCCAGAAATTATAAGAACAAAACGTGAGAAGTAAATCACAACGTGGCAGCAGAGAGATCACCCAGAAACGACAAGTAGAAAACATGAGAAGTAAATCACAACGTGGCAGCATAGAGATCAGCCAGAAATGATAAGAACAAAACGTTAGAAGTAAATCACAACGTGGCAGCAGAGAGATCAGCCAGAAATGATAAGAACAAAACATGAGAAGTAAATCACAACGTGGCAGCAGAGAGATCAGCCGGAAATGACAAGTAGAAAACATGAGAAGTAAATCACAACGTGGCAGCAGAGATATCAGCCAGAAATGACAGGAAGAAAACATGAGAAGTAAATCACAATGTGGCAGCAGAGAGATCAGCCGGAAATGACAAGAACAAAACGTGAGAAGTAAATCAAAACATTGCAGCAGAGAGATCAGCCAGAAATGATAAGAACAAAACATGAGAAGTAAATCACAACGTGGCAGCAGAGAGATCAGCCAGAAATGATAAGAACAAAACGTTAGAAGTAAATCACAACGTGGCAGCAGAGAGATCAGCCAGAAATGATAAGAACTAAACATGAGAAGTAAATCACAACGTGGCAGCAGAGAGATCAGCCGGAAATGACAAGAACAAAACGTGAGAAGTAAATCAAAACATGGCAGCAGAGAGATCGGCCAGAAATGATAAGAACAAAACATGAGAAGTAAATCACAATGTGGCAGCAGAGATCAGCCAGAACTGACGAGAGGAACACATGAGAAGTAAATCACAACGTGGTAGCAGAGAGATCAGCCAGAAATGACAAGTAGAAAACGTGAGAAGTAATTCACAACGTCGCAGCAGAGAGATCACCCAGAAACGACAAGTAGAAAACATGAGAAGTAAATCACAACGTGGCAGCAGAGAGATCAGCCAGAAATGACAAGAACAAAACGTGAGAAGTAAATCACAACATGGCAGCAGAGAGATCAGCCAGAAATGATAAGAACAAAACATGAGAAGTAAATCACAACATGGCAGCAGAGATCAGCCAGAAATGACGAGAGGAACACATGAGAAGTAAATCACAACGTGGTAGCAGAAAGATCAGCCAGAAATGACAAATAAGAAAACCTAAGAAGTAATTCACAACGTGGCAGCAGAGAGATCAGCCAGAAATGACTAGAGGAACACATGAGAAGTAAATCACAACGTGGTAGCAGAAAGATCAGCCAGAAATGACAAATAAGAAAACCTAAGAAGTAATTCACAACGTGGCAGCAGAGAGATCAGCCAGAAATGACTAGAGGAACACATGAGAAGTAAATCACAACGTGGCAGCAGAGAGATCAGCCAGAAATGACTAGAGGAACACATGAGAAGTAAATCACAATGTGGCAGCAGAGATCAGCCAGAAATGACTAGAGGAACACATGAGAAGTAAATCACAACGTGGCAGCAGAGACATCAGCCAGAAATGACAAATAGAAAACGTAAGAAGTAATTCACAACGTGGCAGCAGAGAGATCAGCCAGAAATGACAAGTAGAAAACGTGAGAAGTAATTCACAACGTCGCAGCAGAGAGATCACCCAGAAACGACAAGTAGAAAACATGAGAAGTAAATCACAACGTGGCAGCATAGAGATCAGCCAGAAATGATAAGAACAAAACGTTAGAAGTAAATCACAACGTGGCAGCAGAGAGATCAGCCAGAAATGATAAGAACAAAACATGAGAAGTAAATCACAACGTGGCAGCAGAGAGATCAGCCGGAAATGACAAGTAGAAAACATGAGAAGTAAATCACAACGTGGCAGCAGAGATATCAGCCAGAAATGACAGGAAGAAAACATGAGAAGTAAATCACAATGTGGCAGCAGAGAGATCAGCCGGAAATGACAAGAACAAAACGTGAGAAGTAAATCAAAACATTGCAGCAGAGAGATCAGCCAGAAATGATAAGAACAAAACATGAGAAGTAAATCACAACGTGGCAGCAGAGAGATCAGCCAGAAATGATAAGAACAAAACGTTAGAAGTAAATCACAACGTGGCAGCAGAGAGATCAGCCAGAAATGATAAGAACAAAACATGAGAAGTAAATCACAACGTGGCAGCAGAGAGATCAGCCGGAAATGACAAGAACAAAACGTGAGAAGTAAATCAAAACATGGCAGCAGAGAGATCAGCCAGAAATGATAAGAACAAAACATGAGAAGTAAATCACAATGTGGCAGCAGAGATCAGCCAGAAATGACGAGAGGAACACATGAGAAGTAAATCACAACGTGGTAGCAGTGAGATCAGCCAGAAATTATAAGAACAATACGTGAGAAGTAAATCACAACGTGGCAGCAGAGAGATCAGCCAGAAATGACAGGAAGAAAACATGAGAAGTAAATCACAACGTGGCAGCAGAGAGATCAGCCGGAAATGACAAGAACAAAATGTGAGAAGTAAATCAAAACGTGGCAGCAGAGAGATCAGCCAGAAATGACAAATAGAAAACGTGAGAAGTAATTCACAACGTGGCAGCAGAGAGATCAGCCAGAAATGACTAGAGGAAAACATGACAAGTAAATCACAACGTGGCAGCAGATAGATCAGCCATAAATGATAAGAACAAAACGTGAGAAGTAAATCACAACGTGGCAGCAGAGAGATCAGCCAGAAATGACAAGTAGAAAACGTGAGAAGTAATTCACAACGTGGCAGCAGAGAGATCACCCAGAAACGACAAGTAGAAAACATGAGAAGTAAATCACAACGTGGCAGCAGAGAGATCAGGCAGAAATGACAAGAACAAAACGTGAGAAGTAAATCATAACATGGCAGCATAGAGATCAGCCGGAAATGACAAGTAGAAAACATGAGAAGTAAATCACAACGTGGCAGCAGAGAGATCAGCCGGAAATGACAAGAACAAAACGTGAGAAGTAAATCAAAACATTGCAGCAGAGAGATCAGCCAGAAATGATAAGAACAAAACATGAAAAGTAAATCACAACGTGGCAGCAGAGAGATCAGCCAGAAATGATAAGAACAAAACGTTAGAAGTAAATCACAACGTGGCAGCAGAGAGATCAGCCAGAAATGATAAGAACAAAACATGAGAAGTAAATCACAACGTGGCAGCAGAGAGATCAGCCGGAAATGACAAGAACAAAACGTGAGAAGTAAATCAAAACATGGCAGCAGAGAGATCAGCCAGAAATGATAAGAACAAAACATGAGAAGTAAATCACAACGTGGCAGCAGAGAGATCAGCCAGAAATGACAAGTAGAAAACGTGAGAAGTAATTCACAACATCGCAGCAGAGAGATCACCCAGAAACGACAAGTAGAAAACATGAGAAGTAAATCACAACGTGGCAGCAGAGAGATCAGCCAGAAATGACAAGAACAAAACGTGAGAAGTAAATCACAACATGGCAGCAGAGAGATCAGCCAGAAATGATAAGAACAAAACATGAGAAGTAAATCACAACGTCGCAGCAGAGAGATCACCCAGAAACGAAAAGTAGAAAACATGAGAAGTAAATCACAACGTGGCAGCAGAGAGATCAGCCAGAAATGACAAGAACAAAACGTGAGAAGTAAATCACAACATGGCAGCAGAGAGATCAGCCAGAAATGATAAGAACAAAACATGAGAAGTAAATCACAATGTGGCAGCAGAGATCAGCCAGAAATGACGAGAGGAACACATGAGAAGTAAATCACAACGTGGTAGCAGAGAGATCAGCCAGAAATGATAAGAACAAAACGTTAGAAGTAAATCACAACGTGGCTGCAGAGAGATCAGCCAGAAATGATAAGAACAAAACATGAGAAGTAAATCACAACGTGGCAGCAGAGAGATCAGCCGGAAATGACAAGAACAAAACGTGAGAAGTAAATCAAAACATTGCAGCAGAGAGATCAGCCAGAAATGATAAGAACAAAACATGAAAAGTAAATCACAACGTGGCAGCAGAGAGATCAGCCAGAAATGATAAGAACAAAACGTTAGAAGTAAATCACAACGTGGCAGCAGAGAGATCAGCCAGAAATGATAAGAACAAAACATGAGAAGTAAATCACAACTTGGCAGCAGAGAGATCAGCCGGAAATGACAAGAACAAAACGTGAGAAGTAAATCAAAACATGGCAGCAGAGAGATCAGCCAGAAATGATAAGAACAAAACATGAGAAGTAAATCACAACGTGGCAGCAGAGAGATCAGCCAGAAATGACAAGTAGAAAACGTGAGAAGTAATTCACAACGTGGCAGCAGAGAGATCACCCAGAAACGACAAGTAGAAAACATGAGAAGTAAATCACAACGTGGCAGCAGAGAGATCAGCCAGAAATTATAAGAACAAAACGTGAGAAGTAAATCACAACGTGGCAGCAGAGAGATCAGCCGGAAATGACAAGAACAAAACGTGAGAAGTAAATCAAAACATGGCGGCAGGGAGATCAGCCAGAAATGATAAGAACAAAACATGAGAAGTAAATCACAATGTGGCAGCAGAGATCAGCCAGAAATGACGAGAGGAACACATGAGAAGTAAATCACAACGTGGTAGCAGAGAGATCAGCCAGAAATGACTAGAGGAACACATGAGAAGTAAATCACAACGTGGCAGCAGAGAGATCAGCCGGAAATGACAACAACAAAACGTGAGAAGTAAATCAAAACGTGGCAGCAGAGAGATCAGCCAGAAATGACAAATAGAAAACGTAAGAAGTAATTCACAACGTGGTAGCAGAGAGATCAGCCAGAAATGACTAGAGGAACACATGAGAAGTAAATCACAACGTGGCAGCAGAGAGATCAGCCAGAAATGACTAGAGGAAAACATGACAAGTAAATCACAACGTGGCAGCAGAGAGATCAGCCATAAATGATAAGAACAAAACGTGAGAAGTAAATCACAACGTGGCAGCAGAGAGATCAGCCAGAAATGACAAGTAGAAAACGTGAGAAGTAATTCACAACGTGGCAGCAGAGAGATCACCCAGAAACGACAAGTAGAAAACATGAGAAGTAAATCACAACGTGGCAGCAGAGAGATCAGGCAGAAATGACAAGAACAAAACGTGAGAAGTAAATCACAACATGGCAGCATAGAGATCAGCCAGAAATGATAAGAACAAAACATGAGAAGTAAATCACAACGTGGCAGCAGAGATCAGCCAGAAATGACGAGAGGAACACATGAGAAGTAAATCACAACGTGGTAGCAGAAAGATCAGCCAGAAATGACAAATAAGAAAACCTAAGAAGTAATTCACAACGTGGCAGCAGAGAGATCAGCCAGAAATGACTAGAGGAACACATGAGAAGTAAATCACAACGTGGCAGCAGAGAGATCAGCCAGAAATGACTAGAGGAAAACATGAGAAGAAAATCACAACGTGGCAGCATAGAGATCAGCCAGAAATTATAAGAACAATACGTGAGAAGTAAATCACAACGTAGCAGCAGAGAGATCAGCCAGAAATGACAGGAAGAAAACATGAGAAGTAAATCACAACGTGGCAGCAGAGAGATCAGCCAGAAATGACAAGAACAAAACGTGAGAAGTAAATCACAACATGGCAGCAGAGAGATCAGCCAGAAATGATAAGAACAAAACATGAGAAGTAAATCACAATGTGGCAGCAGAGATCAGCCAGAAATGACGAGAGGAACACATGAGAAGTAAATCACAACGTGGTAGCAGAGAGATCAGCCAGAAATTATAAGAACATTACGTGAGAAGTAAATCACAACGTGGCAGCAGAGAGATCAGCCAGAAATGACAGGAAGAAAACATGAGAAGTAAATCACAACGTGGCAGCAGAGAGATCAGCCAGAAATGACAAGTAGAAAACGTGAGAAGTAATTCACAACGTCGCAGCAGAGAGATCACCCAGAAACGACAAGTAGAAAACATGAGAAGTAAATCACAACGTGGCAGCAGAGAGATCAGCCAGAAATGACAAGAACAAAACGTGAGAAGTAAATCACAACATGGCAGCAGAGAGATCAGCCAGAAATGATAAGAACAAAACATGAGAAGTAAATCACAACATGGCAGCAGAGATCAGCCAGAAATGACGAGAGGAACACATGAGAAGTAAATCACAACGTGGTAGCAGAAAGATCAGCCAGAAATGACAAATAAGAAAACCTAAGAAGTAATTCACAACGTGGCAGCAGAGAGATCAGCCAGAAATGACTAGAGGAACACATGAGAAGTAAATCACAACGTGGTAGCAGAAAGATCAGCCAGAAATGACAAATAAGAAAACCTAAGAATTAATTCACAACGTGGCAGCAGAGAGATCAGCCAGAAATGACTAGAGGAACACATGAGAAGTAAATCACAACGTGGCAGCAGAGAGATCAGCCAGAAATGACTAGAGGAACACATGAGAAGTAAATCACAATGTGGCAGCAGAGATCAGCCAGAAATGACTAGAGGAACACATGAGAAGTAAATCACAACGTGGCAGCAGAGACATCAGCCAGAAATTATAAGAACAAAACGTGAGAAGTAAATCACAACGTGGCAGCAGAGACATCAGCCAGAAATTATAAGAACAAAACGTGAGAAGTAAATCACAACGTGGCAGCAGAGAGATCACCCAGAAACGACAAGTAGAAAACATGAGAAGTAAATCACAACGTGGCAGCATAGAGATCAGCCAGAAATGATAAGAACAAAACGTTAGAAGTAAATCACAACGTGGCAGCAGAGAGATCAGCCAGAAATGATAAGAACAAAACATGAGAAGTAAATCACAACGTGGCAGCAGAGAGATCAGCCGGAAATGACAAGTAGAAAACATGAGAAGTAAATCACAACGTGGCAGCAGAGATATCAGCCAGAAATGACAGGAAGAAAACATGAGAAGTAAATCACAATGTGGCAGCAGAGAGATCAGCCGGAAATGACAAGAACAAAACGTGAGAAGTAAATCAAAACATTGCAGCAGAGAGATCAGCCAGAAATGATAAGAACAAAACATGAGAAGTAAATCACAACGTGGCAGCAGAGAGATCAGCCAGAAATGATAAGAACAAAACGTTAGAAGTAAATCACAACGTGGCAGCAGAGAGATCAGCCAGAAATGATAAGAACTAAACATGAGAAGTAAATCACAACGTGGCAGCAGAGAGATCAGCCGGAAATGACAAGAACAAAACGTGAGAAGTAAATCAAAACATGGCAGCAGAGAGATCGGCCAGAAATGATAAGAACAAAACATGAGAAGTAAATCACAATGTGGCAGCAGAGATCAGCCAGAACTGACGAGAGGAACACATGAGAAGTAAATCACAACGTGGTAGCAGAGAGATCAGCCAGAAATGACAAGTAGAAAACGTGAGAAGTAATTCACAACGTCGCAGCAGAGAGATCACCCAGAAACGACAAGTAGAAAACATGAGAAGTAAATCACAACGTGGCAGCAGAGAGATCAGCCAGAAATGACAAGAACAAAACGTGAGAAGTAAATCACAACATGGCAGCAGAGAGATCAGCCAGAAATGATAAGAACAAAACATGAGAAGTAAATCACAACATGGCAGCAGAGATCAGCCAGAAATGACGAGAGGAACACATGAGAAGTAAATCACAACGTGGTAGCAGAAAGATCAGCCAGAAATGACAAATAAGAAAACCTAAGAAGTAATTCACAACGTGGCAGCAGAGAGATCAGCCAGAAATGACTAGAGGAACACATGAGAAGTAAATCACAACGTGGTAGCAGAAAGATCAGCCAGAAATGACAAATAAGAAAACCTAAGAAGTAATTCACAACGTGGCAGCAGAGAGATCAGCCAGAAATGACTAGAGGAACACATGAGAAGTAAATCACAACGTGGCAGCAGAGAGATCAGCCAGAAATGACTAGAGGAACACATGAGAAGTAAATCACAATGTGGCAGCAGAGATCAGCCAGAAATGACTAGAGGAACACATGAGAAGTAAATCACAACGTGGCAGCAGAGACATCAGCCAGAAATGACAAATAGAAAACGTAAGAAGTAATTCACAACGTGGCAGCAGAGAGATCAGCCAGAAATGACAAGTAGAAAACGTGAGAAGTAATTCACAACGTCGCAGCAGAGAGATCACCCAGAAACGACAAGTAGAAAACATGAGAAGTAAATCACAACGTGGCAGCATAGAGATCAGCCAGAAATGATAAGAACAAAACGTTAGAAGTAAATCACAACGTGGCAGCAGAGAGATCAGCCAGAAATGATAAGAACAAAACATGAGAAGTAAATCACAACGTGGCAGCAGAGAGATCAGCCGGAAATGACAAGTAGAAAACATGAGAAGTAAATCACAACGTGGCAGCAGAGATATCAGCCAGAAATGACAGGAAGAAAACATGAGAAGTAAATCACAATGTGGCAGCAGAGAGATCAGCCGGAAATGACAAGAACAAAACGTGAGAAGTAAATCAAAACATTGCAGCAGAGAGATCAGCCAGAAATGATAAGAACAAAACATGAGAAGTAAATCACAACGTGGCAGCAGAGAGATCAGCCAGAAATGATAAGAACAAAACGTTAGAAGTAAATCACAACGTGGCAGCAGAGAGATCAGCCAGAAATGATAAGAACAAAACATGAGAAGTAAATCACAACGTGGCAGCAGAGAGATCAGCCGGAAATGACAAGAACAAAACGTGAGAAGTAAATCAAAACATGGCAGCAGAGAGATCAGCCAGAAATGATAAGAACAAAACATGAGAAGTAAATCACAATGTGGCAGCAGAGATCAGCCAGAAATGACGAGAGGAACACATGAGAAGTAAATCACAACGTGGTAGCAGTGAGATCAGCCAGAAATTATAAGAACAATACGTGAGAAGTAAATCACAACGTGGCAGCAGAGAGATCAGCCAGAAATGACAGGAAGAAAACATGAGAAGTAAATCACAACGTGGCAGCAGAGAGATCAGCCGGAAATGACAAGAACAAAATGTGAGAAGTAAATCAAAACGTGGCAGCAGAGAGATCAGCCAGAAATGACAAATAGAAAACGTGAGAAGTAATTCACAACGTGGCAGCAGAGAGATCAGCCAGAAATGACTAGAGGAAAACATGACAAGTAAATCACAACGTGGCAGCAGAGAGATCAGCCATAAATGATAAGAACAAAACGTGAGAAGTAAATCACAACGTGGCAGCAGAGAGATCAGCCAGAAATGACAAGTAGAAAACGTGAGAAGTAATTCACAACGTGGCAGCAGAGAGATCACCCAGAAACGACAAGTAGAAAACATGAGAAGTAAATCACAACGTGGCAGCAGAGAGATCAGGCAGAAATGACAAGAACAAAACGTGAGAAGTAAATCATAACATGGCAGCATAGAGATCAGCCGGAAATGACAAGTAGAAAACATGAGAAGTAAATCACAACGTGGCAGCAGAGAGATCAGCCGGAAATGACAAGAACAAAACGTGAGAAGTAAATCAAAACATTGCAGCAGAGAGATCAGCCAGAAATGATAAGAACAAAACATGAAAAGTAAATCACAACGTGGCAGCAGAGAGATCAGCCAGAAATGATAAGAACAAAACGTTAGAAGTAAATCACAACGTGGCAGCAGAGAGATCAGCCAGAAATGATAAGAACAAAACATGAGAAGTAAATCACAACGTGGCAGCAGAGAGATCAGCCGGAAATGACAAGAACAAAACGTGAGAAGTAAATCAAAACATGGCAGCAGAGAGATCAGCCAGAAATGATAAGAACAAAACATGAGAAGTAAATCACAACGTGGCAGCAGAGAGATCAGCCAGAAATGACAAGTAGAAAACGTGAGAAGTAATTCACAACATCGCAGCAGAGAGATCACCCAGAAACGACAAGTAGAAAACATGAGAAGTAAATCACAACGTGGCAGCAGAGAGATCAGCCAGAAATGACAAGAACAAAACGTGAGAAGTAAATCACAACATGGCAGCAGAGAGATCAGCCAGAAATGATAAGAACAAAACATGAGAAGTAAATCACAACGTCGCAGCAGAGAGATCACCCAGAAACGAAAAGTAGAAAACATGAGAAGTAAATCACAACGTGGCAGCAGAGAGATCAGCCAGAAATGACAAGAACAAAACGTGAGAAGTAAATCACAACATGGCAGCAGAGAGATCAGCCAGAAATGATAAGAACAAAACATGAGAAGTAAATCACAATGTGGCAGCAGAGATCAGCCAGAAATGACGAGAGGAACACATGAGAAGTAAATCACAACGTGGTAGCAGAGAGATCAGCCAGAAATTATAAGAACATTACGTGAGAAGTAAATCACAACGTGGCAGCAGAGAGATCAGCCAGAAATGACAGGAAGAAAACATGAGAAGTAAATCACAACGTGGCAGCAGAGAGATCAGCCAGAAATGACAAGTAGAAAACGTGAGAAGTAATTCACAACGTCGCAGCAGAGAGATCACCCAGAAACTACAAGTAGAAAACATGAGAAGTAAATCACAACGTGGCAGCAGAGAGATCAGCCAGAAATGACAAGAACAAAACGTGAGAAGTAAATCACAACATGGCAGCAGAGAGATCAGCCAGAAATGATAAGAACAAAACATGAGAAGTAAATCACAACATGGCAGCAGAGATCAGCCAGAAATGACGAGAGGAACACATGAGAAGTAAATCACAACGTGGTAGCAGAAAGATCAGCCAGAAATGACAAATAAGAAAACCTAAGAAGTAATTCACAACGTGGCAGCAGAGAGATCAGCCAGAAATGACTAGAGGAAAACATGAGAAGTAAATCACAACGTGGCAGCAGAGAGATCAGCCAGAAATGACTAGAGGAACACATGAGAAGAAAATCACAACGTGGCAGCATAGAGATCAGCCAGAAATTATAAGAACAATACGTGAGAAGTAAATCACAACGTAGCAGCAGAGAGATCAGCCAGAATGACAGGAAGAAAACATGAGAAGTAAATCACAACGTGGCAGCAGAGAGATCAGCCAGAAATGACAAGTAGAAAACGTGAGAAGTAATTCACAACGTCGCAGCAGAGAGATCACCCAGAAACGACAAGTAGAAAACATGAGAAGTAAATCACAACGTGGCAGCAGAGAGATCAGCCAGAAATGACAAGAACAAAACGTGAGAAGTAAATCACAACATGGCAGCAGAGAGATCAGCCAGAAATTATAAGAACAAAACATGAGAAGTAAATCACAACATGGCAGCAGAGATCAGCCAGAAATGACGAGAGGAACACATGAGAAGTAAATCACAACGTGGTAGCAGAAAGATCAGCCAGAAATGACAAATAAGAAAACCTAAGAAGTAATTCACAACGTGGCAGCAGAGAGATCAGCCAGAAATGACTAGAGGAACACATGAGAAGTAAATCACAACGTGGCAGCAGAGAGATCAGCCAGAAATGACTAGAGGAACACATGAGAAGTAAATCACAACGTGGCAGCAGAGACATCAGCCAGAAATTATAAGAACAAAACGTGAGAAGTAAATCACAACGTGGCAGCAGAGAGATCAGCCAGAAATGACAAATAGAAAACGTAAGAAGTAATTCACAACGTGGCAGCAGAGAGATCAGCCAGAAATGACAAGTAGAAAACGTGAGAAGTAATTCACAACGTCGCAGCAGAGAGATCACCCAGAAACGACAAGTAGAAAACATGAGAAGTAAATCACAACGTGGCAGCAGAGAGATCAGCCAGAAATGATAAGAACAAAACGTTAGAAGTAAATCACAACGTGGCAGCAGAGAGATCAGCCAGAAATGATAAGAACAAAACATGAGAAGTAAATCACAACGTGGCAGCAGAGAGATCAGCCGGAAATGACAAGTAGAAAACATGAGAAGTAAATCACAACGTGGCAGCAGAGATATCAGCCAGAAATGACAGGAAGAAAACATGAGAAGTAAATCACAATGTGGCAGCAGAGAGATCAGCCGGAAATGACAAGAACAAAACGTGAGAAGTAAATCAAAACATTGCAGCAGAGAGATCAGCCAGAAATGATAAGAACAAAACATGAGAAGTAAATCACAACGTGGCAGCAGAGAGATCAGCCAGAAATGATAAGAACAAAACGTTAGAAGTAAATCACAACGTGGCAGCAGAGAGATCAGCCAGAAATGATAAGAACAAAACATGAGAAGTAAATCACAACGTGGCAGCAGAGAGATCAGCCGGAAATGACAAGAACAAAACGTGAGAAGTAAATCAAAACATGGCAGCAGAGAGATCAGCCAGAAATGATAAGAACAAAACATGAGAAGTAAATCACAATGTGGCAGCAGAGAGATCAGCCAGAAATGACGAGAGGAACACATGAGAAGTAAATCACAACGTGGTAGCAGTGAGATCAGCCAGAAATTATAAGAACAATACGTGAGAAGTAAATCACAACGTGGCAGCAGAGGGATCAGCCAGAAATGACAGGAAGAAAACATGAGAAGTAAATCACAACGTGGCAGCAGAGAGATCAGCCGGAAATGACAAGAACAAAATGTGAGAAGTAAATCAAAACGTGGCAGCAGAGAGATCAGCCAGAAATGACAAATAGAAAACGTAAGAAGTAATTCACAACGTGGCAGCAGAGAGATCAGCCAGAAATGACAAGTAGAAAACGTGAGAAGTAATTCACAACGTGGCAGCAGAGAGATCACCCAGAAACGACAAGTAGAAAACATGAGAAGTAAATCACAACGTGGCAGCAGAGAGATCAGGCAGAAATGACAAGAACAAAACGTGAGAAGTAAATCACAACATGGCAGCATAGAGATCAGCCGGAAATGACAAGTAGAAAACATGAGAAGTAAATCACAACGTGGCAGCAGAGAGATCAGCCGGAAATGACAAGAACAAAACGTGAGAAGTAAATCAAAACATTGCAGCAGAGAGATCAGCCAGAAATGATAAGAACAAAACATGAAAAGTAAATCACAACGTGGCAGCAGAGAGATCAGCCAGAAATGATAAGAACAAAACGTTAGAAGTAAATCACAACGTGGCAGCAGAGAGATCAGCCAGAAATGATAAGAACAAAACATGAGAAGTAAATCACAACGTGGCAGCAGAGAGATCAGCCGGAAATGACAAGAACAAAACGTGAGAAGTAAATCAAAACATGGCAGCAGAGAGATCAGCCAGAAATGATAAGAACAAAACATGAGAAGTAAATCACAACGTGGCAGCAGAGAGATCAGCCAGAAATGACAAGTATAAAACGTGAGAAGTAATTCACAACATCGCAGCAGAGAGATCACCCAGAAACGACAAGTAGAAAACATGAGAAGTAAATCACAACGTGGCAGCAGAGAGATCAGCCAGAAATGACAAGAACAAAACGTGAGAAGTAAATCACAACATGGCAGCAGAGAGATCAGCCAGAAATGATAAGAACAAAACATGAGAAGTAAATCACAACGTCGCAGCAGAGAGATCACCCAGAAACGAAAAGTAGAAAACATGAGAAGTAAATCACAACGTGGCAGCAGAGAGATCAGCCAGAAATGACAAGAACAAAACGTGAGAAGTAAATCACAACATGGCAGCAGAGAGATCAGCCAGAAATGATAAGAACAAAACATGAGAAGTAAATCACAATGTGGCAGCAGAGATCAGCCAGAAATGACGAGAGGAACACATGAGAAGTAAATCACAACGTGGTAGCAGAGAGATCAGCCAGAAATTATAAGAACATTACGTGAGAAGTAAATCACAACGTGGCAGCAGAGAGATCAGCCAGAAATGACAGGAAGAAAACATGAGAAGTAAATCACAACGTGGCAGCAGAGAGATCAGCCAGAAATGACAAGTAGAAAACGTGAGAAGTAATTCACAACGTCGCAGCAGAGAGATCACCCAGAAACGACAAGTAGAAAACATGAGAAGTAAATCACAACGTGGCAGCAGAGAGATCAGCCAGAAATGACAAGAACAAAACGTGAGAAGTAAATCACAACATGGCAGCAGAGAGATCAGCCAGAAATGATAAGAACAAAACATGAGAAGTAAATCACAAGATGGCAGCAGAGATCAGCCAGAAATGACGAGAGGAACACATGAGAAGTAAATCACAACGTGGTAGCAGAAAGATCAGCCAGAAATGACAAATAAGAAAACCTAAGAAGTAATTCACAACGTGGCAGCAGAGAGATCAGCCAGAAATGACTAGAGGAAAACATGAGAAGTAAATCACAACGTGGCAGCAGAGAGATCAGCCAGAAATGACTAGAGGAACACATGAGAAGAAAATCACAACGTGGCAGCATAGAGATCAGCCAGAAATTATAAGAACAATACGTGAGAAGTAAATCACAACGTAGCAGCAGAGAGATCAGCCAGAAATGACAGGAAGAAAACATGAGAAGTAAATCACAACGTGGCAGCAGAGAGATCAGCCAGAAATGACAAGTAGAGAACGTGAGAAGTAATTCACAACGTCGCAGCAGAGAGATCACCCAGAAACGACAAGTAGAAAACATGAGAAGTAAATCACAACGTGGCAGCAGAGAGATCAGCCAGAAATGACAAGAACAAAACGTGAGAAGTAAATCACAACATGGCAGCAGAGAGATCAGCCAGAAATTATAAGAACAAAACATGAGAAGTAAATCACAACATGGCAGCAGAGATCAGCCAGAAATGACGAGAGGAACACATGAGAAGTAAATCACAACGTGGTAGCAGAAAGATCAGCCAGAAATGACAAATAAGAAAACCTAAGAAGTAATTCACAACGTGGCAGCAGAGAGATCAGCCAGAAATGACTAGAGGAACACATGAGAAGTAAATCACAACGTGGCAGCAGAGAGATCAGCCAGAAATGACTAGAGGAACACATGAGAAGTAAATCACAATGTGGCAGCAGAGATCAGCCAGAAATGACTAGAGGAACACATGAGAAGTAAATCACAACGTGGCAGCAGAGACATCAGCCAGAAATTATAAGAACAAAACGTGAGAAGTAAATCACAACGTGGCAGCAGAGAGATCAGCCAGAAATGACAAATAGAAAACGTAAGAAGTAATTCACAACGTGGCAGCAGAGAGATCAGCCAGAAATGACAAGTAGAAAACGTGAGAAGTAATTCACAACGTCGCAGCAGAGAGATCACCCAGAAACGACAAGTAGAAAACATGAGAAGTAAATCACAACGTGGCAGCAGAGAGATCAGCCAGAAATGATAAGAACAAAACGTTAGAAGTAAATCACAACGTGGCAGCAGAGAGATCAGCCAGAAATGATAAGAACAAAACATGAGAAGTAAATCACAACGTGGCAGCAGAGAGATCAGCCGGAAATGACAAGTAGAAAACATGAGAAGTAAA
Source organism: Lampris megalopsis (assembly GCA_022114975.2). Taxonomy (NCBI): domain Eukaryota; kingdom Metazoa; phylum Chordata; class Actinopteri; order Lampriformes; family Lampridae; genus Lampris; species Lampris megalopsis. The sequence continues at coordinate 1,505,131 of JAJHIY020000614.1, forward strand.
TCACAACGTGGCAGCAGAGATATCAGCCAGAAATGACAGGAAGAAAACATGAGAAGTAAATCACAATGTGGCAGCAGAGAGATCAGCCGGAAATGACAAGAACAAAACGTGAGAAGTAAATTAAAACATTGCAGCAGAGAGATCAGCCAGAAATGATAAGAACAAAACATGAGAAGTAAATCACAACGTGGCAGCAGAGAGATCAGCCAGAAATGATAAGAACAAAACGTTAGAAGTAAATCACAACGTGGCAGCAGAGAGATCAGCCAGAAATGATAAGAACAAAACATGAGAAGTAAATCACAACGTGGCAGCAGAGAGATCAGCCGGAAATGACAAGAACAAAACGTGAGAAGTAAATCAAAACATGGCAGCAGAGAGATCAGCCAGAAATGATAAGAACAAAACATGAGAAGTAAATCACAATGTGGCAGCAGAGATCAGCCAGAAATGACGAGAGGAACACATGAGAAGTAAATCACAACGTGGTAGCAGTGAGATCAGCCAGAAATTATAAGAACAATACGTGAGAAGTAAATCACAACGTGGCAGCAGAGAGATCAGCCAGAAATGACAGGAAGAAAACATGAGAAGTAAATCACAACGTGGCAGCAGAGAGATCAGCCGGAAATGACAAGAACAAAATGTGAGAAGTAAATCAAAACGTGGCAGCAGAGAGATCAGCCAGAAATGACAAATAGAAAACGTAAGAAGTAATTCACAACGTGGCAGCAGAGAGATCAGCCAGAAATGACAAGTAGAAAACGTGAGAAGTAATTCACAACGTGGCAGCAGAGAGATCACCCAGAAACGACAAGTAGAAAACATGAGAAGTAAATCACAACGTGGCAGCAGAGAGATCAGGCAGAAATGACAAGAACAAAACGTGAGAAGTAAATCACAACATAGCAGCATAGAGATCAGCCAGAAATGATAAGAACAAAACATGAGAAGTAAATCACAATGTGGCAGCAGAGATCAGCCAGAAATGACGAGAGGAACACATGAGAAGTAAATCACAACGTGGTAGCAGAATGATCAGCCAGAAATGACAAATAAGAAAACCTAAGAAGTAATTCACAACGTGGCAGCAGAGAGATCAGCCAGAAATGACTAGAGGAACACATGAGAAGTAAATCACAACGTGGCAGCAGAGAGATCAGCCAGAAATGACTAGAGGAAAACATGACAAGTAAATCACAACGTGGCAGCAGAGAGATCAGCCATAAATGATAAGAACAAAACTTGAGAAGTAAATTACAACGTGGCAGCAGAGAGATCAGCCAGAAATGACAAGTAGAAAACGTGAGAAGTAATTCACAACGTGGCAGCAGAGAGATCACCCAGAAACGACAAGTAGAAAACATGAGAAGTAAATCACAACGTGGCAGCAGAGAGTTCAGCCAGAAACGACAAGTAGAAAACATGAGAAGTAAATCACAACGTGGCAGCAGAGAGATCAGCCGGAAATGAGAAGAACAAAACGTGAGAAGTAAATCAAAACATTGCAGCAGAGAGATCAGCCAGAAATGATAAGAACAAAACATGAAAAGTAAATCACAACGTGGCAGCAGAGAGATCAGCCAGAAATGATAAGAACAAAACGTGAGAAGTAATTCACAACGTGGCAGCAGAGAGATCACCCAGAAACGACAAGTAGAAAACATGAGAAGTAAATCACAACGTGGCAGCAGAGAGATCAGGCAGAAATGACAAGAACAAAACGTGAGAAGTAAATCACAACATGGCAGCATAGAGATCAGCCGGAAATGACAAGTAGAAAACATGAGAAGTAAATCACAACGTGGCAGCAGAGAGATCAGCCGGAAATGACAAGAACAAAACGTGAGAAGTAAATCAAAACATTGCAGCAGAGAGATCAGCCAGAAATGATAAGAACAAAACATGAAAAGTAAATCACAACGTGGCAGCAGAGAGATCAGCCAGAAATGATAAGAACAAAACGTTAGAAGTAAATCACAACGTGGCAGCAGAGAGATCAGCCAGAAATGATAAGAACAAAACATGAGAAGTAAATCACAACGTGGCAGCAGAGAGATCAGCCGGAAATGACAAGAACAAAACGTGAGAAGTAAATCAAAACATGGCAGCAGAGAGATCAGCCAGAAATGATAAGAACAAAACATGAGAAGTAAATCACAACGTGGCAGCAGAGAGATCAGCCAGAAATGACAAGTATAAAACGTGAGAAGTAATTCACAACATCGCAGCAGAGAGATCACCCAGAAACGACAAGTAGAAAACATGAGAAGTAAATCACAACGTGGCAGCAGAGAGATCAGCCAGAAATGACAAGAACAAAACGTGAGAAGTAAATCACAACATGGCAGCAGAGAGATCAGCCAGAAATGATAAGAACAAAACATGAGAAGTAAATCACAACGTCGCAGCAGAGAGATCACCCAGAAACGAAAAGTAGAAAACATGAGAAGTAAATCACAACGTGGCAGCAGAGAGATCAGCCAGAAATGACAAGAACAAAACGTGAGAAGTAAATCACAACATGGCAGCAGAGAGATCAGCCAGAAATGATAAGAACAAAACATGAGAAGTAAATCACAATGTGGCAGCAGAGATCAGCCAGAAATGACGAGAGGAACACATGAGAAGTAAATCACAACGTGGTAGCAGAGAGATCAGCCAGAAATTATAAGAACATTACGTGAGAAGTAAATCACAACGTTGCAGCAGAGAGATCAGCCAGAAATGACAGGAAGAAAACATGAGAAGTAAATCACAACGTGGCAGCAGAGAGATCAGCCAGAAATGACTAGTAGAAAACGTGAGAAGTAATTCACAACGTCGCAGCAGAGAGATCACCCAGAAACGACAAGTAGAAAACATGAGAAGTAAATCACAACGTGGCAGCAGAGAGATCAGCCAGAAATGACAAGAACAAAACGTGAGAAGTAAATCACAACATGGCAGCAGAGAGATCAGCCAGAAATGATAAGAACAAAACATGAGAAGTAAATCACAAGATGGCAGCAGAGATCAGCCAGAAATGACGAGAGGAACACATGAGAAGTAAATCACAACGTGGTAGCAGAAAGATCAGCCAGAAATGACAAATAAGAAAACCTAAGAAGTAATTCACAACGTGGCAGCAGAGAGATCAGCCAGAAATGACTAGAGGAAAACATGAGAAGTAAATCACAACGTGGCAGCAGAGAGATCAGCCAGAAATGACTAGAGGAACACATGAGAAGAAAATCACAACGTGGCAGCATAGAGATCAGCCAGAAATTATAAGAACAATACGTGAGAAGTAAATCACAACGTAGCAGCAGAGAGATCAGCCAGAAATGACAGGAAGAAAACATGAGAAGTAAATCACAACGTGGCAGCAGAGAGATCAGCCAGAATTGACAAGTAGAGAACGTGAGAAGTAATTCACAACGTCGCAGCAGAGAGATCACCCAGAAACGACAAGTAGAAAACATGAGAAGTAAATCACAACGTGGCAGCAGAGAGATCAGCCAGAAATGACAAGAACAAAACGTGAGAAGTAAATCACAACATGGCAGCAGAGAGATCAGCCAGAAATTATAAGAACAAAACATGAGAAGTAAATCACAACATGGCAGCAGAGATCAGCCAGAAATGACGAGAGGAACACATGAGAAGTAAATCACAACGTGGTAGCAGAAAGATCAGCCAGAAATGACAAATAAGAAAACCTAAGAAGTAATTCACAACGTGGCAGCAGAGAGATCAGCCAGAAATGACTAGAGGAACACATGAGAAGTAAATCACAACGTGGCAGCAGAGAGATCAGCCAGAAATGACTAGAGGAACACATGAGAAGTAAATCACAATGTGGCAGCAGAGATCAGCCAGAAATGACTAGAGGAACACATGAGAAGTAAATCACAACGTGGCAGCAGAGACATCAGCCAGAAATTATAAGAACAAAACGTGAGAAGTAAATCACAACGTGGCAGCAGAGAGATCAGCCAGAAATGACAAATAGAAAACGTAAGAAGTAATTCACAACGTGGCAGCAGAGAGATCAGCCAGAAATGACAAGTAGAAAACGTGAGAAGTAATTCACAACGTCGCAGCAGAGAGATCACCCAGAAACGACAAGTAGAAAACATGAGAAGTAAATCACAACGTGGCAGCAGAGAGATCAGCCAGAAATGATAAGAACAAAACGTTAGAAGTAAATCACAACGTGGCAGCAGAGAGATCAGCCAGAAATGATAAGAACAAAACATGAGAAGTAAATCACAACGTGGCAGCAGAGAGATCAGCCGGAAATGACAAGTAGAAAACATGAGAAGTAAATCACAACGTGGCAGCAGAGATATCAGCCAGAAATGACAGGAAGAAAACATGAGAAGTAAATCACAATGTGGCAGCAGAGAGATCAGCCGGAAATGACAAGAACAAAACGTGAGAAGTAAATTAAAACATTGCAGCAGAGAGATCACCCAGAAATGACTAGAGGAAAACATGACAAGTAAATCACAACGTGGCAGCAGAGAGATCAGCCAGAAATGATAAGAACAAAACGTTAGAAGTAAATCACAACGTGGCAGCAGAGAGATCAGCCAGAAATGATAAGAACAAAACATGAGAAGTAAATCACAACGTGGCAGCAGAGAGATCAGCCGGAAATGACAAGAACAAAACGTGAGAAGTAAATCAAAACATGGCAGCAGAGAGATCAGCCAGAAATGATAAGAACAAAACATGAGAAGTAAATCACAATGTGGCAGCAGAGATCAGCCAGAAATGACGAGAGGAACACATGAGAAGTAAATCACAACGTGGTAGCAGTGAGATCAGCCAGAAATTATAAGAACAATACGTGAGAAGTAAATCACAACGTGGCAGCAGAGAGATCAGCCAGAAATGACAGGAAGAAAACATGAGAAGTAAATCACAACGTGGCAGCAGAGAGATCAGCCGGAAATGACAAGAACAAAATGTGAGAAGTAAATCAAAACGTGGCAGCAGAGAGATCAGCCAGAAATGACAAATAGAAAACGTAAGAAGTAATTCACAACGTGGCAGCAGAGAGATCAGCCAGAAATGACAAGTAGAAAACGTGAGAAGTAATTCACAACGTGGCAGCAGAGAGATCACCCAGAAACGACAAGTAGAAAACATGAGAAGTAAATCACAACGTGGCAGCAGAGAGATCAGGCAGAAATGACAAGAACAAAACGTGAGAAGTAAATCACAACATGGCAGCATAGAGATCAGCCAGAAATGATAAGAACAAAACATGAGAAGTAAATCACAATGTGGCAGCAGAGATCAGCCAGAAATGACGAGAGGAACACATGAGAAGTAAATCACAACGTGGTAGCAGAATGATCAGCCAGAAATGACAAATAAGAAAACCTAAGAAGTAATTCACAACGTGGCAGCAGAGAGATCAGCCAGAAATGACTAGAGGAACACATGAGAAGTAAATCACAACGTGGCAGCAGAGAGATCAGCCAGAAATGACTAGAGGAAAACATGACAAGTAAATCACAACGTGGCAGCAGAGAGATCAGCCATAAATGATAAGAACAAAACTTGAGAAGTAAATTACAACGTGGCAGCAGAGAGATCAGCCAGAAATGACAAGTAGAAAACGTGAGAAGTAATTCACAACGTGGCAGCAGAGAGATCACCCAGAAACGACAAGTAGAAAACATGAGAAGTAAATCACAACGTGGCAGCAGAGAGTTCAGCCAGAAACGACAAGTAGAAAACATGAGAAGTAAATCACAACGTGGCAGCAGAGAGATCAGCCGGAAATGAGAAGAACAAAACGTGAGAAGTAAATCAAAACATTGCAGCAGAGAGATCAGCCAGAAATGATAAGAACAAAACATGAAAAGTAAATCACAACGTGGCAGCAGAGAGATCAGCCAGAAATGATAAGAACAAAACGTTAGAAGTAAATCACAACGTGGCAGCAGAGAGATCAGCCAGAAATGATAAGAACAAAACATGAGAAGTAAATCACAACGTGGCAGCAGAGAGATCAGCCGGAAATGACAAGAACAAAACGTGAGAAGTAAATCAAAACATGGCAGCAGAGAGATCAGCCAGAAATGATAAGAACAAAACATGAGAAGTAAATCACAATGTGGCAGCAGAGATCAGCCAGACATGACGAGAGGAACACATGAGAAGTAAATCACAACGTGGTAGCAGAGAGATCAGCCAGAAATGACAAATAGAAAACGTAAGAAGTAATTCACAACGTGGCAGCAGAGAGATCAGCCAGAAATGACAAATAGAAAACGTAAGAAGTAATTCACAACGTGGCAGCAGAGAGATCAGCCAGAAATGACTAGAGGAACACATGAGAAGTAATTCACAACGTGGCAGCAGAGAGATCAGCCGGAAATGACAAGTAGAAAACATGAGAAGTAAATCACAACGTGGCAGCAGAGAGATCAGCCGGAAATGAGAAGAACAAAACGTGAGAAGTAAATCAAAACATTGCAGCAGAGAGATCAGCCAGAAATGATAAGAACAAAACATGAAAAGTAAATCACAACGTGGCAGCAGAGAGATCAGCCAGAAATGATAAGAACAAAACGTTAGAAGTAAATCACAACGTGGCAGCAGAGAGATCAGCCAGAAATGATAAGAACAAAACATGAGAAGTAAATCACAACGTGGCAGCAGAGAGATCAGCCGGAAATGACAAGAACAAAACGTGAGAAGTAAATCAAAACATGGCAGCAGAGAGATCAGCCAGAAATGATAAGAACAAAACATGAGAAGTAAATCACAATGTGGCAGCAGAGATCAGCCAGAAATGACGAGAGGAACACATGAGAAGTAAATCACAACGTGGTAGCAGAGAGATCAGCCAGAAATTATAAGAACAATACGTGATAAGTAAATCACAACGTGGCAGCAGAGAGATCAGCCAGAAATGACAGGAAGGAAACATGAGAAGTAAATCACAACGTGGCAGCAGAGAGATCAGCCAGAAATGACAAGTAGAAAACGTGAGAAGTAATTCACAACGTCGCAGCAGAGAGATCACCCAGAAACGACAAGTAGAAAACATGAGAAGTAAATCACAACGTGGCAGCAGAGAAATCAGCCAGAAATGACAAGAACAAAACGTGAGAAGTAAATCACAACATGGCAGCAGAGAGATCAGCCAGAAATGATAAGAACAAAACATGAGAAGTAAATCACAACATGGCAGCAGAGATCAGCCAGAAATGACGAGAGGAACACATGAGAAGTAAATCACAACGTGGTAGCAGAAAGTTCAGCCAGAAATGACAAATAAGAAAACCTAAGAAGTAATTCACAACGTGGCAGCAGAGAGATTAGCCAGAAATGACTAGAGGAACACATGAGAAGTAAATCACAACGTGGCAGCAGAGAGATCAGCCAGAAATGACTAGAGGAATACATGAGAAGAAAATCACAACGTGGCAGCATAGAGATCAGCCAGAAATTATAAGAACAATACGTGAGAAGAAAATCACAACGTGGCAGCATAGAGATCAGCCAGAAATTATAAGAACAATACGTGAGAAGTAAATCACAACGTGGCAGCAGAGAGATCAGCCAGAAATGACAGGAAGAAAACATGAGAAGTAAATCACAACGTGGCAGCAGAGAGATCAGCCGGAAATGACAAGAACAAAACGTGAGAAGTAAATCAAAACATTGCAGCAGAGAGATCAGCCAGAAATGATAAGAACAAAACATGAGAAGTAAATCACAACGTGGCAGCAGAGAGATCAGCCAGAAATGATAAGAACAAAACGTTAGAAGTAAATCACAACGTGGCAGCAGAGAGATCAGCCAGAAATGATAAGAACAAAACATGAGAAGTAAATCACAACGTGGCAGCAGAGAGATCAGCCGGAAATGACAAGAACAAAACGTGAGAAGTAAATCAAAACATGGCAGCAGAGAGATCAGCCAGAAATGATAAGAACAAAACATGAGAAGTAAATCACAATGTGGCAGCAGAGATCAGCCAGAAATGACGAGAGGAACACATGAGAAGTAAATCACAACGTGGTAGCAGTGAGATCAGCCAGAAATTATAAGAACAATACGTGAGAAGTAAATCACAACGTGGCAGCAGAGAGATCACCCAGAAATGACTAGAGGAACACATGAGAAGTAATTCACAACGTGGCAGCAGAGAGATCAGCCGGAAATGACAAGTAGAAAACATGAGAAGTAAATCACAACGTGGCAGCAGAGAGATCAGCCGGAAATGAGAAGAACAAAACGTGAGAAGTAAATCAAAACATTGCAGCAGAGAGATCAGCCAGAAATGATAAGAACAAAACATGAAAAGTAAATCACAACGTGGCAGCAGAGAGATCAGCCAGAAATGATAAGAACAAAACGTTAGAAGTAAATCACAACGTGGCAGCAGAGAGATCAGCCAGAAATGATAAGAACAAAACATGAGAAGTAAATCACAACGTGGCAGCAGAGAGATCAGCCGGAAATGACAAGAACAAAACGTGAGAAGTAAATCAAAACATGGCAGCAGAGAGATCAGCCAGAAATGATAAGAACAAAACATGAGAAGTAAATCACAATGTGGCAGCAGAGATCAGCCAGAAATGACGAGAGGAACACATGAGAAGTAAATCACAACGTGGTAGCAGAGAGATCAGCCAGAAATTATAAGAACAATACGTGATAAGTAAATCACAACGTGGCAGCAGAGAGATCAGCCAGAAATGACAGGAAGGAAACATGAGAAGTAAATCACAACGTGGCAGCAGAGAGATCAGCCAGAAATGACAAGTAGAAAACGTGAGAAGTAATTCACAACGTCGCAGCAGAGAGATCACCCAGAAACGACAAGTAGAAAACATGAGAAGTAAATCACAACGTGGCAGCAGAGAAATCAGCCAGAAATGACAAGAACAAAACGTGAGAAGTAAATCACAACATGGCAGCAGAGAGATCAGCCAGAAATGATAAGAACAAAACATGAGAAGTAAATCACAACATGGCAGCAGAGATCAGCCAGAAATGACGAGAGGAACACATGAGAAGTAAATCACAACGTGGTAGCAGAAAGTTCAGCCAGAAATGACAAATAAGAAAACCTAAGAAGTAATTCACAACGTGGCAGCAGAGAGATTAGCCAGAAATGACTAGAGGAACACATGAGAAGTAAATCACAACGTGGCAGCAGAGAGATCAGCCAGAAATGACTAGAGGAATACATGAGAAGAAAATCACAACGTGGCAGCATAGAGATCAGCCAGAAATTATAAGAACAATACGTGAGAAGAAAATCACAACGTGGCAGCATAGAGATCAGCCAGAAATTATAAGAACAATACGTGAGAAGTAAATCACAACGTGGCAGCAGAGAGATCAGCCAGAAATGACAGGAAGAAAACATGAGAAGTAAATCACAACGTGGCAGCAGAGAGATCAGCCGGAAATGACAAGAACAAAACGTGAGAAGTAAATCAAAACATTGCAGCAGAGAGATCAGCCAGAAATGATAAGAACAAAACATGAGAAGTAAATCACAACGTGGCAGCAGAGAGATCAGCCAGAAATGATAAGAACAAAACGTTAGAAGTAAATCACAACGTGGCAGCAGAGAGATCAGCCAGAAATGATAAGAACAAAACATGAGAAGTAAATCACAACGTGGCAGCAGAGAGATCAGCCGGAAATGACAAGAACAAAACGTGAGAAGTAAATCAAAACATGGCAGCAGAGAGATCAGCCAGAAATGATAAGAACAAAACATGAGAAGTAAATCACAATGTGGCAGCAGAGATCAGCCAGAAATGACGAGAGGAACACATGAGAAGTAAATCACAACGTGGTAGCAGTGAGATCAGCCAGAAATTATAAGAACAATACGTGAGAAGTAAATCACAACGTGGCAGCAGAGAGATCACCCAGAAACGACAAGTAGAAAACATGAGAAGTAAATCACAACGTGGCAGCAGAGAGATCAGGCAGAAATGACAAGAACAAAACGTGAGAAGTAAATCACAACATGGCAGCATAGAGATCAGCCAGAAATGATAAGAACAAAACATGAGAAGTAAATCACAATGTGGCAGCAGAGATCAGCCAGAAATGACGAGAGGAACACATGAGAAGTAAATCACAACGTGGTAGCAGAATGATCAGCCAGAAATGACAAATAAGAAAACCTAAGAAGTAATTCACAACGTGGCAGCAGAGAGATCAGCCAGAAATGACTAGAGGAACACATGAGAAGTAAATCACAACGTGGCAGCAGAGAGATCAGCCAGAAATGACTAGAGGAAAACATGACAAGTAAATCACAACGTGGCAGCAGAGAGATCAGCCATAAATGATAAGAACAAAACTTGAGAAGTAAATCACAACGTGGCAGCAGAGAGATCAGCCAGAAATGACAAGTAGAAAACGTGAGAAGTAATTCACAACGTGGCAGCAGAGAGATCACCCAGAAACGACAAGTAGAAAACATGAGAAGTAAATCACAACGTGGCAGCAGAGAGTTCAGCCAGAAATAACAAGAACAAAACGTGAGAAGTAAATCAAAACGTGGCAGCAGAGAGATCAGCCAGAAATGACAAATAGAAAACGTAAGAAGTAATTCACAACGTGGCAGCAGAGAGATCAGCCAGAAATGACAAATAGAAAACGTAAGAAGTAATTCACAACGTGGCAGCAGAGAGATCAGCCAGAAATGACTAGAGGAACACATGAGAAGTAATTCACAACGTGGCAGCAGAGAGATCAGCCGGAAATGACAAGTAGAAAACATGAGAAGTAAATCACAACGTGGCAGCAGAGAGATCAGCCGGAAATGAGAAGAACAAAACGTGAGAAGTAAATCAAAACATTGCAGCAGAGAGATCAGCCAGAAATGATAAGAACAAAACCTGAAAAGTAAATCACAACGTGGCAGCAGAGAGATCAGCCAGAAATGATAAGAACAAAACGTTAGAAGTAAATCACAACGTGGCAGCAGAGAGATCAGCCAGAAATGATAAAACCAAAAATGAGAAGTAAATCACAACGTGGCAGCAGAGAGATCAGCCGGAAATGACAAGAACAAAACGTGAGAAGTAAATCAAAACATGGCAGCAGAGAGATCAGCCAGAAATGATAAGAACAAAACATGAGAAGTAAATCACAATGTGGCAGCAGAGATCAGCCAGAAATGACGAGAGGAACACATGAGAAGTAAATCACAACGTGGTAGCAGAGAGATCAGCCAGAAATGACAAATAGAAAACGTAAGAAGTAATTCACAACGTGGCAGCAGAGAGATCAGCCAGAAATGACAAATAGAAAACGTAAGAAGTAATTCACAACGTGGCAGCAGAGAGATCAGCCAGAAATGACTAGAGGAACACATGAGAAGTAATTCACAACGTGGCAGCAGAGAGATCAGCCGGAAATGACAAGTAGAAAACATGAGAAGTAAATCACAACGTGGCAGCAGAGAGATCAGCCGGAAATGAGAAGAACAAAACGTGAGAAGTAAATCAAAACATTGCAGCAGAGAGATCAGCCAGAAATGATAAGAACAAAACATGAAAAGTAAATCACAACGTGGCAGCAGAGAGATCAGCCGGAAATGACAAGAACAAAACGTGAGAAGTAAATCAAAACATTGCAGCAGAGAGATCAGCCAGAAATGATAAGAACAAAACATGAGAAGTAAATCACAACGTGGCAGCAGAGAGATCAGCCGGAAATGACAAGAACAAAACGTGAGAAGTAAATCAAAACATGGCAGCAGAGAGATCAGCCAGAAATGATAAGAACAAAACATGAGAAGTAAATCACAATGTGGCAGCAGAGATCAGCCAGAAATGACGAGAGGAACACATGAGAAGTAAATCACAACGTGGTAGCAGAGAGATCAGCCAGAAATTATAAGAACAATACGTGATAAGTAAATCACAACGTGGCAGCAGAGAGATCAGCCAGAAATGACAGGAAGGAAACATGAGAAGTAAATCACAACGTGGCAGCAGAGAGATCAGCCAGAAATGACAAGTAGAAAACGTGAGAAGTAATTCACAACGTCGCAGCAGAGAGATCACCCAGAAACGACAAGTAGAAAACATGAGAAGTAAATCACAACGTGGCAGCAGAGAGATCAGCCAGAAATGACAAGAAAAAAACATGAGAAGTAAATCACAACATGGCAGCAGAGAGATCAGCCAGAAATGATAAGAACAAAACATGAGAAGTAAATCACAACATGGCAGCAGAGATCAGCCAGAAATGACGAGAGGAACACATGAGAAGTAAATCACAACGTGGTAGCAGAAAGTTCAGCCAGAAATGACAAATAAGAAAACCTAAGAAGTAATTCACAACGTGGCAGCAGAGAGATTAGCCAGAAATGACAAAAGGAACACATGAGAAGTAAATCACAACGTGGCAGCAGAGAGATCAGCCAGAAATGACTAGAGGAATACATGAGAAGAAAATCACAACGTGGCAGCATAGAGATCAGCCAGAAATTATAAGAACAATACGTGAGAAGTAAATCACAACGTGGCAGCAGAGAGATCAGCCAGAAATGACAGGAAGAAAACATGAGAAGTAAATCACAACGTGGCAGCAGAGAGATCAGCCAGAAATGACAAGAACAAAACATGAGAAGTAAATCACAACATGGCAGCAGAGATCAGCCAGAAATGACTAGAGGAACACATGAGAAGTAAATCACAACGTGGCAGCAAAGAGATCATCCAGAAATGACTAGAGGAACACATGAGAAGTAAATCACAACGTGGCAGCAGAGAGATCAGCCATAAATGATAAGAACAAAACATGAGAAGTAAATCACAATGTGGCAGCAGAGATCAGCCAGAAATGACTAGAGGAACACATGAGAAGTAAATCACAACGTGGCAGCAGAGACATCAGCCAGAAATTATAAGAACAAAACGTGAGAAGTAAATCACAACGTGGCAGCAGAGAGATCAGCCAGAAATGACAAATAGAAAACATGAGAAGTAAATCACAATGTGGCAGCAGAGATCAGCCAGAAATGACGAGAGGAACACATGAGAAGTAAATCACAACGTGGTAGCAGAGAGATCAGCCAGAAATGACTAGAGGAACACATGAGAAGTAAATCACAACGTGGCAGCAGAGAGATCAGCCGGAAATGAAAAGAACAAAACGTGAGAAGTAAATCAAAACGTGGCAGCAGAGAGATCAGCCAGAAATGACAAATAGAAAACGTAAGAAGTAATTCACAACGTGGCAGCAGAGAGATCAGCCAGAAATGACGAGAGGAACACATGAGAAGTAAATCACAACGTGGTAGCAGAGAGATCAGTCCGAAATTATAAGAACAATACGTGATAAGTAAATCACAACGTGGCAGCAGAGAGATCAGCCAGAAATGACAGGAAGGAAACATGAGAAGTAAATCACAACGTGGCAGCAGAGAGATCACCCAGAAACGACAAGTAGAAAACATGAGAAGTAAATCACAACGTGGCAGCAGAGATCAGCCAGAAATGACGAGAGGAACACATGAGAAGTAAATCACAACGTGGTAGCAGAAAGATCAGCCAGAAATGACAAATAAGAAAACCTAAGAAGTAATTCACAACGTGGCAGCAGAGATCAGCCAGAAATGACTAGAGGAACACATGAGAAGTAAATCACAACGTGGCAGCAGAGAGATCAGCCAGAAATGACTAGAGGAACACATGAGAAGTAAATCACAACGTGGCAGCAGAGAGATAATCCGGAAATGACAAGAACAAAACGTGAGAAGTAAATCACAACATGGCAGCAGAGAGATCAGCCATAAATGATAAGAACAAAACATGAGAAGTAAATCACAATGTGGCAGCAGAGATCAGCCAGAAATGACTAGAGGAACACATGAGAAGTAAATCACAACGTGGCAGCAGAGACATCAGCCAGAAATTATAAGAACAAAACGTGAGAAGTAAATCACAACGTGGCAGCAGAGAGATCAGCCAGAAATGACAAATAGAAAACGTAAGAAGTAATTCACAACGTGGCAGCAGAGAGATCAGCCAGAAATGATAAGAACAAAACGTTAGAAGTAAATCACAACGTGGCAGCAGAGAGATCAGCCGGAAATGACAAGTAGAAAACATGAGAAGTAAATCACAACGTGGCAGCAGAGATATCAGCCAGAAATGACAGGAAGAAAACATGAGAAGTAAATCACAACGTGGCAGCAGAGAGATCAGCCGGAAATGACAAGAACAAAACGTGAGAAGTAAATCAAAACATGGCAGCAGAGAGATCAGCCAGAAATGATAAGAACAAAACATGAGAAGTAAATAACAATGTGGCAGCAGAGATCAGCCAGAAATGACGAGAGGAACACATGAGAAGTAAATCACAACGTGGTAGCAGAGAGATCAGCCAGAAATTATAAGAACAATACGTGAGAAGTAAATCACAACGTGGCAGCAGAGAGATCAGCCAGAAATGACAGGAAGAAAACATGAGAAGTAAATCACAACGTGGCAGCAGAGAGATCAGCCGGAAATGACAAGAACAAAATGTGAGAAGTAAATCAAAACGTGGCAGCAGAGAGATCAGCCAGAAATGACAAATAGAAAACGTAAGAAGTAATTCACAACGTGGCAGCAGAGAGATCAGCCAGAAATGACTAGAGGAACACATGAGAAGTAAATCACAACGTGGCAGCAGAGAGATCAGCCAGAAATGACTAGAGGAAAACATGACAAGTAAATCACAACGTGGCAGCAGATAGATCAGCCATAAATGATAAGAACAAAACTTGAGAAGTAAATCACAACGTGGCAGCAGAGAGATCAGCCAGAAATGAGAAGTAGAAAACGTGAGAAGTAATTCACAACGTGGCAGCAGAGAGATCACCCAGAAACGACAAGTAGAAAACATGAGAAGTAAATCACAACGTGGCAGCAGAGAGTTCAGCCAGAAATGACAAGAACAAAACGTGAGAAGTAAATCAAAACGTGGCAGCAGAGAGATCAGCCAGAAATGACAAATAGAAAACGTAAGAAGTAATTCACAACGTGGCAGCAGAGAGATCAGCCAGAAATGACTAGAGGAACACATGAGAAGTAAATCACAACGTGGCAGCAGAGAGATCAGCCAGAAATGATAAGAAAAAACATGAGAAGTAAATCACAACGTGGCAGCAGAGAGATCAGGCAGAAATGACTAGAGGAAAACATGACAAGTAAATCACAACGTGGCAGCAGAGAGGTCAGCCAGAAATGACAAGTAGAAAACGTGAGAAGTAATTCACAACGTCGCAGCAGAGAGATCATCCGGAAATGACAAGTAGAAAACATGAGAAGTAAATCACAACGTGGCAGCAGAGAGATCAGCCAGAAATGACAAGAACAAAACGTGAGAAGTAAATCACAACATGGCAGCAGAGAGATCAGCCAGAAATGATAAGAACAAAACATGAGAAGTAAATCACAATGTGGCAGCAGAGATCAGCCAGAAATGACGAGAGGAACACATGAGAAGTAAATCACAACGTGGTAGCAGAGAGATCAGCCAGAAATGACAAATAAGAAAACCTAAGAAGTAATTCACAACGTGGCAGCAGAGAGATCAGCCAGAAATGACTAGAGGAACACATGAGAAGTAAATCACAACGTGGCAGCAGAGAGATCAGCCAGAAATGACTAGAGGAACACATGAGAAGAAAATCACAACGTGGCAGCATAGAGATCAGCCAGAAATGACAAGTAGAAAACGTGAGAAGTAATTCACAACGTCGCAGCAGAGAGATCACCCAGAAACGACAAGTAGAAAACATGAGAAGTAAATCACAACGTGGCAGCAGAGAGATCAGCCAGAAATGATAAGAACAAAACGTTAGAAGTAAATCCAAACGTGGCAGCAGAGAGATCAGCCAGAAATGATAAGAACAAAACATGAGAAGTAAATCACAACGTGGCAGCAGAGAGATCAGCCGGAAATGACAAGTAGAAAACATGAGAAGTAAATCACAACGTGGCAGCAGAGATATCAGCCAGAAATGACAGGAAGAAAACATGAGAAGTAAATCACAATGTGGCAGCAGAGAGATCAGCCGGAAATGACAAGAACAAAACGTGAGAAGTAAATCAAAACATTGCAGCAGAGAGATCAGCCAGAAATGATAAGAACAAAACATGAGAAGTAAATCACAACGTGCCAGCAGAGAGATCAGCCAGAAATGATAAGAACAAAACGTTAGAAGTAAATCACAACGTGACAGCAGAGAGATCAGCCAGAAATGATAAGAACAAAACATGAGAAGTAAATCACAACGTGGCAGCAGAGAGATCAGCCGGAAATGACAAGAACAAAACGTGAGAAGTAAATCAAAACATGGCAGCAGAGAGATCAGCCAGAAATGATAAGAACAAAACATGAGAATTAAATCACAATGTGGCAGCAGAGATCAGCCAGAAATGACGAGAGGAACACATGAGAAGTAAATCACAACGTGGTAGCAGAGAGATCAGCCAGAAATTATAAGAACAATACGTGAGAAGTAAATCACAACGTGGCAGCAGAGAGATCAGCCAGAAATGACAGGAAGAAAACATGAGAAGTAAATCACAACGTGGCAGCAGAGAGATCAGCCGGAAATGACAAGAACAAAATGTGAGAAGTAAATCAAAACGTGGCAGCAGAGAGATCAGCCAGAAATGACAAATAGAAAACGTAAGAAGTAATTCACAACGTGGCAGCAGAGAGATCAGCCAGAAACGACAAGTAGAAAACATGAGAAGTAAATCACAACGTGGCAGCAGAGAGATCAGGCAGAAATGACAAGAACAAAACGTGAGAAGTAAATCACAACATGGCAGCATAGAGATCAGCCAGAAATGATAAGAACAAAACATGAGAAGTAAATCACAATGTGGCAGCAGAGAGATCAGGCAGAAATGACAAGAACAAAACGTGAGAAGTAAATCACAACATGGCAGCATAGAGATCAGCCAGAAATGATAAGAACAAAACATGAGAAGTAAATCACAATGTGGCAGCAGAGATCAGCCAGAAATGACGAGAGGAACACATGAGAAGTAAATCACAACGTGGTAGCAGAAAGATCAGCCAGAAATGACAAATAAGAAAACCTAAGAAGTAATTCACAACGTGGCAGCAGAGAGATCAGCCAGAAATGACTAGAGGAACACATGAGAAGTAAATCACAACGTGGCAGCAGAGAGATCAGCCAGAAATGATAAGAACAAAACTTGAGAAGTAAATCACAACGTGGCAGCAGAGAGATCAGCCAGAAATGACAAGTAGAAAACGTGAGAAGTAATTCACAACGTGGCAGCAGAGAGATCACCCAGAAACGACAAGTAGAAAACATGAGAAGTAAATCACAACGTGGCAGCAGAGAGTTCAGCCAGAAATAACAAGAACAAAACGTGAGAAGTAAATCAAAACGTGGCAGCAGAGAGATCAGCCAGAAATGACAAATAGAAAACGTAAGAAGTAATTCACAACGTGGCAGCAGAGAGATCAGCCAGAAATGACAAATAGAAAACGTAAGAAGTAATTCACAACGTGGCAGCAGAGAGATCAGCCAGAAATGACTAGAGGAACACATGAGAAGTAAGTCACAACGTGGCAGCAGAGAGATCAGCCAGAAATGACAAGAAAAAAACATGAGAAGTAAATCACAACGTGGCAGCAGAGAGATCAGCCAGAAATGATAAGAACAAAACGTTAGAAGTAAATCACAACGTGGCAGCAGAGAGATCAGCCAGAAATGATAAGAACAAAACATGAGAAGTAAATCAGAACGTGGCAGCAGGGAGATCAGCCGGAAATGACAAGTAGAAAACATGAGAAGTAAATCACAACGTGGCAGCAGAGAGATCAGCCAGAAATGATAAGAACAAAACGTTAGAAGTAAATCACAACGTGGCAGCAGAGAGATCAGCCAGAAATGATAAGAACAAAACATGAGAAGTAAATCACAACGTGGCAGCAGAGAGATCAGCCGGAAATGAAAAGAACAAAACGTGAGAAGTAAATCAAAACATGGCAGCAGAGAGATCAGCCAGAAATGATAAGAACAAAACATGAGAAGTAAATCACAATGTGGCAGCAGAGATCAGCCAGAAATGACGAGAGGAACACATGAGAAGTAAATCACAACGTGGTAGCAGAGAGATCAGCCAGAAATTATAAGAACAATACGTGATAAGTAAATCACAACGTGGCAGCAGAGAGATCAGCCAGAAATGACAAGTAGAAAACGTGAGAAGTAATTCACAACGTCGCAGCAGAGAGATCACCCAGAAACGACAAGTAGAAAACATGAGAAGTAAATCACAACGTGGCAGCAGAGAAATCAGCCAGAAATGACAAGAACAAAACGTGAGAAGTAAATCACAACATGGCAGCAGAGAGATCAGCCAGAAATGACAAGAACAAAACATGAGAAGTAAATCACAACATGGCAGCAGAGATCAGCCAGAAATGACGAGAGGAACACATGAGAAGTAAATCACAACGTGGTAGCAGAAAGATCAGCCAGAAATGACAAATAAGAAAACCTAAGAAGTAATTCACAACGTGGCAGCAGAGATCAGCCAGAAATGACTAGAGGAACACATGAGAAGTAAATCACAACGTGGCAGCAGAGAGATCAGCCAGAAATGACTAGAGGAACACATGAGAAGTAAATCACAACGTGGCAGCAGAGAGATAATCCGGAAATGACAAGAACAAAACGTGAGAAGTAAATCACAACATGGCAGCAGAGAGATCAGCCATAAATGATAAGAACAAAACATGAGAAGTAAATCACAATGTGGCAGCAGAGATCAGCCAGAAATGACTAGAGGAACACATGAGAAGTAAATCACAACGTGGCAGCAGAGACATCAGCCAGAAATTATAAGAACAAAACGTGAGAAGTAAATCACAACGTGGCAGCAGAGAGATCAGCCAGAAATGATAAGAACAAAACGTTAGAAGTAAATCACAACGTGGCAGCAGAGAGATCAGCCAGAAATGATAAGAACAAAACATGAGAAGTAAATCACAACGTGGCAGCAGAGAGATCAGCCGGAAATGAAAAGAACAAAACGTGAGAAGTAAATCAAAACATGGCAGCAGAGAGATCAGCCAGAAATGATAAGAACAAAACATGAGAAGTAAATCACAATGTGGCAGCAGAGATCAGCCAGAAATGACGAGAGGAACACATGAGAAGTAAATCACAACGTGGTAGCAGAGAGATCAGCCAGAAATTATAAGAACAATACGTGATAAGTAAATCACAACGTGGCAGCAGAGAGATCAGCCAGAAATGACAGGAAGGAAACATGAGAAGTAAATCACAACGTGGCAGCAGAGAGATCAGCCAGAAATGACAAGTAGAAAACGTGAGAAGTAATTCACAACGTCGCAGCAGAGAGATCACCCAGAAACGACAAGTAGAAAACATGAGAAGTAAATCACAACGTGGCAGCAGAGAAATCAGCCAGAAATGACAAGAACAAAACGTGAGAAGTAAATCACAACATGGCAGCAGAGAGATCAGCCAGAAATGACAAGAACAAAACATGAGAAGTAAATCACAACATGGCAGCAGAGATCAGCCAGAAATGACGAGAGGAACACATGAGAAGTAAATCACAACGTGGTAGCAGAAAGATCAGCCAGAAATGACAAATAAGAAAACCTAAGAAGTAATTCACAACGTGGCAGCAGAGATCAGCCAGAAATGACTAGAGGAACACATGAGAAGTAAATCACAACGTGGCAGCAGAGAGATCAGCCAGAAATGACTAGAGGAACACATGAGAAGTAAATCACAACGTGGCAGCAGAGAGATAATCCGGAAATGACAAGAACAAAACGTGAGAAGTAAATCACAACATGGCAGCAGAGAGATCAGCCATAAATGATAAGAACAAAACATGAGAAGTAAATCACAATGTGGCAGCAGAGATCAGCCAGAAATGACTAGAGGAACACATGAGAAGTAAATCACAACGTGGCAGCAGAGACATCAGCCAGAAATTATAAGAACAAAACGTGAGAAGTAAATCACAACGTGGCAGCAGAGAGATCAGCCAGAAATGATAAGAACAAAACGTTAGAAGTAAATCACAACGTGGCAGCAGAGAGATCAGCCAGAAATGATAAGAACAAAACATGAGAAGTAAATCACAACGTGGCAGCAGAGAGATCAGCCGGAAATGACAAGAACAAAACGTGAGAAGTAAATCAAAACATGGCAGCAGAGAGATCAGCCAGAAATGATAAGAACAAAACATGAGAAGTAAATCACAATGTGGCAGCAGAGATCAGCCAGAAATGACGAGAGGAACACATGAGAAGTAAATCACAACGTGGTAGCAGAGAGATCAGCCAGAAATTATAAGAACAATACGTGATAAGTAAATCACAACGTGGCAGCAGAGAGATCAGCCAGAAATGACAGGAAGGAAACATGAGAAGTAAATCACAACGTGGCAGCAGAGAGATCAGCCAGAAATGACAAGTAGAAAACGTGAGAAGTAATTCACAACGTCGCAGCAGAGAGATCACCCAGAAACGACAAGTAGAAAACATGAGAAGTAAATCACAACGTGGCAGCAGAGAAATCAGCCTGAAATGACAAGAACAAAACGTGAGAAGTAAATCACAACATGGCAGCAGAGAGATCAGCCAGAAATGATAAGAACAAAACATGAGAAGTAAATCACAACATGGCAGCAGAGATCAGCCAGAAATGACGAGAGGAACACATGAGAAGTAAATCACAACGTGGTAGCAGAAAGTTCAGCCAGAAATGACAAATAAGAAAACCTAAGAAGTAATTCACAACGTGGCAGCAGAGAGATCAGCCAGAAATGACTAGAGGAACACATGAGAAGTAAATCACAACGTGGCAGCAGAGAGATCAGCCAGAAATGACTAGAGGAACACATGAGAAGAAAATCACAACGTGGCAGCAGAGAGATCAGCCAGAAATTATAAGAACAATACGTGAGAAGTAAATCACAACGTGGCAGCAGAGAGATCAGCCAGAAATGACAGGAAGAAAACATGAGAAGTAAATCACAACGTGGCAGCAGAGAGATCAGCCAGAAATGACAAGAACAAAACATGAGAAGTAAATCACAACATGGCAGCAGAGATCAGCCAGAAATGACGAGAGGAACACATGAGAAGTAAATCACAACGTGGTAGCAGAAAGATCAGCCAGAAATGACAAATAAGAAAACCTAAGAAGTAATTCACAACGTGGCAGCAGAGATCAGTCAGAAATGACTAGAGGAACACATGAGAAGTAAATCACAACGTGGCAGCAGAGAGATCAGCCAGAAATGACTAGAGGAACACATGAGAAGTAAATCAAAACATTGCAGCAGAGAGATCAGCCAGAAATGATAAGAACAAAACATGAAAAGTAAATCACAACGTGGCAGCAGAGAGATCAGCCAGAAATGATAAGAACAAAACGTTAGAAGTAAATCACAACGTGGCAGCAGAGAGATCAGCCAGAAATGATAAGAACAAAACATGAGAAGTAAATCACAACGTGGCAGCAGAGAGATCAGCCGGAAATGAAAAGAACAAAACGTGAGAAGTAAATCAAAACATGGCAGCAGAGAGATCAGCCAGAAATGATAAGAACAAAACATGAGAAGTAAATCACAATGTGGCAGCAGAGATCAGCCAGAAATGACGAGAGGAACACATGAGAAGTAAATCACAACGTGGTAGCAGAGAGATCAGCCAGAAATTATAAGAACAATACGTGATAAGTAAATCACAACGTGGCAGCAGAGAGATCAGCCAGAAATGACAGGAAGGAAACATGAGAAGTAAATCACAACGTGGCAGCAGAGAGATCAGCCAGAAATGACAAGTAGAAAACGTGAGAAGTAATTCACAACGTCGCAGCAGAGAGATCACCCAGAAACGACAAGTAGAAAACATGAGAAGTAAATCACAACGTGGCAGCAGAGAAATCAGCCAGAAATGACAAGAACAAAACGTGAGAAGTAAATCACAACATGGCAGCAGAGAGATCAGCCAGAAATGACAAGAACAAAACATGAGAAGTAAATCACAACATGGCAGCAGAGATCAGCCAGAAATGACGAGAGGAACACATGAGATGTAAATCACAACGTGGTAGCAGAAAGATCAGCCAGAAATGACAAATAAGAAAACCTAAGAAGTAATTCACAACGTGGCAGCAGAGATCAGCCAGAAATGACTAGAGGAACACATGAGAAGTAAATCACAACGTGGCAGCAGAGAGATCAGCCAGAAATGACTAGAGGAACACATGAGAAGTAAATCACAACGTGGCAGCAGAGAGATAATCCGGAAATGACAAGAACAAAACGTGAGAAGTAAATCACAACATGGCAGCAGAGAGATCAGCCATAAATGATAAGAACAAAACATGAGAAGTAAATCACAATGTGGCAGCAGAGATCAGCCAGAAATGACTAGAGGAACACATGAGAAGTAAATCACAACGTGGCAGCAGAGACATCAGCCAGAAATTATAAGAACAAAACGTGAGAAGTAAATCACAACGTGGCAGCAGAGAGATCAGCCAGAAATGATAAGAACAAAACGTTAGAAGTAAATCACAACGTGGCAGCAGAGAGATCAGCCAGAAATGATAAGAACAAAACATGAGAAGTAAATCACAACGTGGCAGCAGAGAGATCAGCCGGAAATGACAAGAACAAAACGTGAGAAGTAAATCAAAACATGGCAGCAGAGAGATCAGCCAGAAATGATAAGAACAAAACATGAGAAGTAAATCACAATGTGGCAGCAGAGATCAGCCAGAAATGACGAGAGGAACACATGAGAAGTAAATCACAACGTGGTAGCAGAGAGATCAGCCAGAAATTATAAGAACAATACGTGATAAGTAAATCACAACGTGGCAGCAGAGAGATCAGCCAGAAATGACAGGAAGGAAACATGAGAAGTAAATCACAACGTGGCAGCAGAGAGATCAGCCAGAAATGACAAGTAGAAAACGTGAGAAGTAATTCACAACGTCGCAGCAGAGAGATCACCCAGAAACGACAAGTAGAAAACATGAGAAGTAAATCACAACGTGGCAGCAGAGAAATCAGCCAGAAATGACAAGAACAAAACGTGAGAAGTAAATCACAACATGGCAGCAGAGAGATCAGCCAGAAATGATAAGAACAAAACATGAGAAGTAAATCACAACATGGCAGCAGAGATCAGCCAGAAATGACGAGAGGAACACATGAGAAGTAAATCACAACGTGGTAGCAGAAAGTTCAGCCAGAAATGACAAATAAGAAAACCTAAGAAGTAATTCACAACGTGGCAGCAGAGAGATCAGCCAGAAATGACTAGAGGAACACATGAGAAGTAAATCACAACGTGGCAGCAGAGAGATCAGCCAGAAATGACTAGAGGAACACATGAGAAGAAAATCACAACGTGGCAGCAGAGAGATCAGCCAGAAATTATAAGAACAATACGTGAGAAGTAAATCACAACGTGGCAGCAGAGAGATCAGCCAGAAATGACAGGAAGAAAACATGAGAAGTAAATCACAACGTGGCAGCAGAGAGATCAGCCAGAAATGACAAGAACAAAACATGAGAAGTAAATCACAACATGGCAGCAGAGATCAGCCAGAAATGACGAGAGGAACACATGAGAAGTAAATCACAACGTGGTAGCAGAAAGATCAGCCAGAAATGACAAATAAGAAAACCTAAGAAGTAATTCACAACGTGGCAGCAGAGATCAGTCAGAAATGACTAGAGGAACACATGAGAAGTAAATCACAACGTGGCAGCAGAGAGATCAGCCAGAAATGACTAGAGGAACACATGAGAAGTAAATCACAACGTGGCAGCAGAGAGATAATCCGGAAATGACAAGAACAAAACGTGAGAAGTAAATCACAACATGGCAGCAGAGAGATCAGCTATAAATGATAAGAACAAAACATGAGAAGTAAATCACAATGTGGCAGCAGAGATCAGCCAGAAATGACTAGAGGAACACATGAGAAGTAAATCACAACGTGGCAGCAGAGACATCAGCCAGAAATTATAAGAACAAAACGTGAGAAGTAAATCACAACGTGGCAGCAGAGAGATCAGCCAGAAATGACAAATAGAAAACGTAAGAAGTAATTCACAACGTGGCAGCAGAGAGATCAGCCAGAAATGACAAGTAGAAAACGTGAGAAGTAATTCACAACGTCGCAGCAGAGAGATCACCCAGAAACGACAAGTAGAAAACATGAGAACTAAATCACAACGTGGCAGCAGAGAGATCAGCCAGAAATGATAAGAACAAAACGTGAGAAGTAATTCACAACGTCGCAGCAGAGAGATCACCCAGAAACGACAAGTAGAAAACATGAGAACTAAATCACAACGTGGCAGCATAGAGATCAGCCAGAAATGATAAGAACAAAACATGAGAAGTAAATCACAATGTGGCAGCAGAGATCAGCCAGAAATGACGAGAGGAACACATGAGAAGTAAATCACAACGTGGTAGCAGAAAGATCAGCCAGAAATGACAAATAAGAAAACCTAAGAAGTAATTCACAACGTGGCAGCAGAGAGATCAGCCAGAAATGACCAGAGGAACACATGAGAAGTAAATCACAACGTGGCAGCAGAGAGATCAGCCAGAAATGACTAGAGGAAAACATGACAAGTGAATCACAACGTGGCAGCAGAGAGATCAGCCATAAATGATAAGAACAAAACTTGAGAAGTAAATCACAACGTGGCAGCAGAGAGATCAGCCAGAAATGAGAAGTAGAAAACGTGAGAAGTAAATCACAACGTGGCAGCAGAGAGATCAGCCAGAAATGATAAGAACAAAACGTTAGAAGTAAATCACAACGTGGCAGCAGAGAGATCAGCCAGAAATGATAAGAACAAAACGTTAGAAGTAAATCACAACGTGGCAGCAGAGAGATCAGCCAGAAATGACAAGTAGAAAACGTGAGAAGTAAATCACAACATGGCAGCAGAGAGATCACCCAGAAACGACAAGTAGAAAACATGAGAAGTAAATCACAACGTGGCAGCAGAGATATCAGCCAGAAATGACAGGAAGAAAACATGAGAAGTAAATCACAATGTGGCAGCAGAGAGATCAGCCGGAAATGACAAGAACAAAACGTGAGAAGTAAATCAAAACATTGCAGCAGAGAGATCAGCCAGAAATGATAAGAACAAAACATGAGAAGTAAATCACAACGTGGCAGCAGAGAGATCAGCCAGAAATGACTAGAGGAACACATGAGAAGTAAATCACAACGTGGCAGCAGAGAGATCAGCCGGAAATGACAAGAACAAAACGTGAGAAGTAAATCAAAACGTGGCAGCAGAGAGATCAGCCAGAAATGACAAATAGAAAACGTAAGAAGTAAATCACAACGTGGCAGCAGAGAGATCAGCCAGAAATGACTAGAGGAACACATGAGAAGAAAATCACAACGTGGCAGCATAGAGATCAGCCAGAAATGACTAGAGGAACACATGAGAAGTAAATCACAACGTGGCAGCAGAGAGATCAGCCGGAAATGACAAGAACAAAACGTGAGAAGTAAATCAAAACGTGGCAGCAGAGAGATCAGCCAGAAATGACAAATAGAAAACGTAAGAAGTAAATCACAACGTGGCAGCAGAGAGATCAGCCAGAAATGACAAGAAAAAACATGAGAAGTAAATCACAACGTGGCAGCAGACAGATCAGGCAGAAATGACTAGAGGAAAACATGACAAGTAAATCACAACGTGGCAGCAGAGAGATCAGCCATAAATGATAAGAACAAAACGTGAGAAGTAAATCACAACGTGGCAGCAGAGAGATCAGCCAGAAATGATAAGAACAAAACGTTAGAAGTAAATCACAACGTGGCAGCAGAGAGATCAGCCAGAAATGACAAGTAGAAAACGTGAGAAGTAAATCACAACATGGCAGCAGAGAGATCACCCAGAAACGACAAGTAGAAAACATGAGAAGTAAATCACAACGTGGCAGCAGAGATATCAGCCAGAAATGACAGGAAGAAAACATGAGAAGTAAATCACAATGTGGCAGCAGAGAGATCAGCCGGAAATGACAAGAACAAAACGTGAGAAGTAAATCAAAACATTGCAGCAGAGAGATCAGCCAGAAATGATAAGAACAAAACATGAGAAGTAAATCACAACGTGGCAGCAGAGAGATCAGCCAGAAATGACTAGAGGAACACATGAGAAGTAAATCACAACGTGGCAGCAGAGAGATCAGCCGGAAATGACAGGAACAAAACGTGAGAAGTAAATCAAAACGTGGCAGCAGAGAGATCAGCCAGAAATGACAAATAGAAAACGTAAGAAGTAAATCACAACGTGGCAGCAGAGAGATCAGCCAGAAATGACTAGAGGAACACATGAGAAGAAAATCACAACGTGGCAGCATAGAGATCAGCCAGAAATGACTAGAGGAACACATGAGAAGTAAATCACAACGTGGCAGCAGAGAGATCAGCCGGAAATGACAAGAACAAAACGTGAGAAGTAAATCAAAACGTGGCAGCAGAGAGATCAGCCAGAAATGACAAATAGAAAACGTAAGAAGTAAATCACAACGTGGCAGCAGAGAGATCAGCCAGAAATGACAAGAAAAAACATGAGAAGTAAATCACAACGTGGCAGCAGACAGATCAGGCAGAAATGACTAGAGGAAAACATGACAAGTAAATCACAACGTGGCAGCAGAGAGATCAGCCATAAATGATAAGAACAAAACGTGAGAAGTAAATCACAAAGTGGCAGCAGAGAGATCAGCCAGAAATGACAAGTAGAAAACGTGAGAAGTAATTCACAACGTGGCAGCAGAGAGATCACCCAGAAACGACAAGTAGAAAACATGAGAAGTAAATCACAACGTGGCAGCAGAGAGATCAGCCAGAAATGACAAGAACAAAACGTGAGAAGTAAATCACAACATGGCAGCATAGAGATCAGCCAGAAATGATAAGAACAAAACATGAGAAGTAAATCACAATGTGGCAGCAGAGATCAGCCAGAAATGACGAGAGGAACACATGAGAAGTAAATCACAACGTGGTAGCAGAAAGATCAGCCAGAAATGACAAATAAGAAAACCTAAGAAGTAAATCACAACGTGGCAGCAGAGAGATCAGCCATAAATGATAAGAACAAAACGTGAGAAGTAAATCACAATGTGGCAGCAGAGATCAGCCAGAAATGACTAGAGGAACACATGAGAAGTAAATCACAACGTGGCAGCAGAGACATCAGCCAGAAATTATAAGAACAAAACGTGAGAAGTAAATCACAACGTGGCAGCAGAGAGATCAGCCAGAAATGACAAATAGAAAACGTAAGAAGTAATTCACACCGTGGCAGCAGAGAGATCAGCCAGAAATGACTACAGGAACACATGAGAAGTAAATCACAACGTGGCAGCAGAGAGATCAGCCAGAAATGACAAGTAGAAAACGTGAGAAGTAAATCACAACATGGCAGCAGAGAGATCACCCAGAAACGACAAGTAGAAAACATGAGAAGTAAATCACAACGTGGCAGCAGAGATATCAGCCAGAAATGACAGGAAGAAAACATGAGAAGTAAATCACAATGTGGCAGCAGAGAGATCAGCCGGAAATGACAAGAACAAAACGTGAGAAGTAAATCAAAACATTGAAGCAGAGAGATCAGCCAGAAATGATAAGAACAAAACATGAGAAGTAAATCACAACGTGGCAGCAGAGAGATCAGCCAGAAATGATAAGAACAAAACGTTAGAAGTAAATCACAACGTGGCAGCAGAGAGATCAGCCAGAAATGATAAGAACAAAACATGAGAAGTAAATCACAACGTGGCGGCAGAGAGATCAGCCGGAAATGACAAGAACAAAACGTGAGAAGTAAATCAAAACATGGCAGCAGAGAGATCAGCCAGAAATGATAAGAACAAAACATGAGAAGTAAATCACAATGTGGCAGCAGAGATCAGCCAGAAATGACGAGAGGAACACATGAGAAGTAAATCACAACGTGGTAGCAGAGAGATCAGCCAGAAATTATAAGAACAATACGTGAGAAGTAAATCACAACGTGGCAGCAGAGAGATCAGCCAGAAATGACAGGAAGAAAACATGAGAAGTAAATCACAACGTGGCAGCAGAGAGATCAGCCGGAAATGACAAGAACAAAACGTGAGAAGTAAATCACAACATTGCAGCAGAGAGATCAGCCAGAAATGACAAATAGAAAACGTAAGAAGTAATTCACAACGTGGCAGCAGAGAGATCAGCCAGAAATGACTAGAGGAAAACATGACAAGTAAATCACAACGTGGCAGCAGAGAGATCAGCCATAAATGATAAGAACAAAACGTGAGAAGTAAATCACAACGTGGCAGCAGAGAGATCAGCCAAAAATGACAAGTAGAAAACGTGAGAAGTAATTCACAACGTGGCAGCAGAGAGATCACCCAGAAACGACAAGTAGAAAACATGAGAAGTAAATCACAACGTGGCAGCAGAGAGAACAGGCAGAAATGACAAGAACAAAACGTGAGAAGTAAATCACAACATGGCAGCATAGAGATCAGCCAGAAATGATAAGAACAAAACATGAGAAGTAAATCACAATGTGGCAGCAGAGACATCAGCCAGAAATGACAAATAGAAAACGTAAGAAGTAAATCACAATGTGACAGCAGAGAGATCAGCCAGAAATGACAAGAAAAAACATGAGAAGTAAATCACAACGTGGCAGCAGACAGATCAGGCAGAAATGACTAGAGGAAAACATGACAAGTAAATCACAACGTGGCAGCAGAGAGATCAGCCATAAATGATAAGAACAAAACGTGAGAAGTAAATCACAAAGTGGCAGCAGAGAGATCAGCCAGAAATGACAAGTAGAAAACGTTAGAAGTAAATCACAACGTGACAGCAGAGAGATCAGCCAGAAATGACTAGAGGAACACATGAGAAGAAAATCACAACGTGGCAGCATAGAGATCAGCCAGAAATGACTAGAGGAACACATGAGAAGTAAATCACAACGTGGCAGCAGAGAGATCATCCGGAAATGACAAGAACAAAACGTGAGAAGTAAATCACAACATGGCAGCAGAGAGATCAGCCATAAATGATAAGAACAAAACATGAGAAGTAAATCACAATGTGGCAGCAGAGATCAGCCAGAAATGACTAGAGGAACACATGAGAAGTAAATCACAACGTGGCAGCAGAGACATCAGCCAGAAATTATAAGAACAAAACGTGAGAAGTAAATCACAACGTGGCAGCAGAGAGATCAGCCAGAAATGATAAGAACAAAACGTTAGAAGTAAATCACAACGTGGCAGCAGAGAGATCAGCCAGAAATGATAAGAACAAAACGTTAGAAGTAAATCACAACGTGGCAGCAGAGAGATCAGCCAGAAATGACAAGTAGAAAACGTGAGAAGTAAATCACAACATGGCAGCAGAGAGATCACCCAGAAACGACAAGTAGAAAACATGAGAAGTAAATCACAACGTGGCAGCAGAGATATCAGCCAGAAATGACAGGAAGAAAACATGAGAAGTAAATCACAATGTGGCAGCAGAGAGATCAGCCGGAAATGACAAGAACAAAACGTGAGAAGTAAATCAAAACATTGCAGCAGAGAGATCAGCCAGAAATGATAAGAACAAAACATGAGAAGTAAATCACAACGTGGCAGCAGAGAGATCAGCCAGAAATGACTAGAGGAACACATGAGAAGTAAATCACAACGTGGCAGCAGAGAGATCAGCCGGAAATGACAAGAACAAAACGTGAGAAGTAAATCAAAACGTGGCAGCAGAGAGATCAGCCAGAAATGACAAATAGAAAACGTAAGAAGTAAATCACAACGTGGCAGCAGAGAGATCAGCCAGAAATGACTAGAGGAACACATGAGAAGAAAATCACAACGTGGCAGCATAGAGATCAGCCAGAAATGACTAGAGGAACACATGAGAAGTAAATCACAACGTGGCAGCAGAGAGATCAGCCGGAAATGACAAGAACAAAACGTGAGAAGTAAATCAAAACGTGGCAGCAGAGAGATCAGCCAGAAATGACAAATAGAAAACGTAAGAAGTAAATCACAACGTGGCAGCAGAGAGATCAGCCAGAAATGACAAGAAAAAACATGAGAAGTAAATCACAACGTGGCAGCAGACAGATCAGGCAGAAATGACTAGAGGAAAACATGACAAGTAAATCACAACGTGGCAGCAGAGAGATCAGCCATAAATGATAAGAACAAAACGTGAGAAGTAAATCACAACGTGGCAGCAGAGAGATCAGCCAGAAATGATAAGAACAAAACGTTAGAAGTAAATCACAACGTGGCAGCAGAGAGATCAGCCAGAAATGACAAGTAGAAAACGTGAGAAGTAAATCACAACATGGCAGCAGAGAGATCACCCAGAAACGACAAGTAGAAAACATGAGAAGTAAATCACAACGTGGCAGCAGAGATATCAGCCAGAAATGACAGGAAGAAAACATGAGAAGTAAATCACAATGTGGCAGCAGAGAGATCAGCCGGAAATGACAAGAACAAAACGTGAGAAGTAAATCAAAACATTGCAGCAGAGAGATCAGCCAGAAATGATAAGAACAAAACATGAGAAGTAAATCACAACGTGGCAGCAGAGAGATCAGCCAGAAATGACTAGAGGAACACATGAGAAGTAAATCACAACGTGGCAGCAGAGAGATCAGCCGGAAATGACAGGAACAAAACGTGAGAAGTAAATCAAAACGTGGCAGCAGAGAGATCAGCCAGAAATGACAAATAGAAAACGTAAGAAGTAAATCACAACGTGGCAGCAGAGAGATCAGCCAGAAATGACTAGAGGAACACATGAGAAGAAAATCACAACGTGGCAGCATAGAGATCAGCCAGAAATGACTAGAGGAACACATGAGAAGTAAATCACAACGTGGCAGCAGAGAGATCAGCCGGAAATGACAAGAACAAAACGTGAGAAGTAAATCAAAACGTGGCAGCAGAGAGATCAGCCAGAAATGACAAATAGAAAACGTAAGAAGTAAATCACAACGTGGCAGCAGAGAGATCAGCCAGAAATGACAAGAAAAAACATGAGAAGTAAATCACAACGTGGCAGCAGACAGATCAGGCAGAAATGACTAGAGG
This sequence comes from Lampris megalopsis, assembly GCA_022114975.2. Taxonomy (NCBI): domain Eukaryota; kingdom Metazoa; phylum Chordata; class Actinopteri; order Lampriformes; family Lampridae; genus Lampris; species Lampris megalopsis. The sequence continues at coordinate 1,536,337 of JAJHIY020000614.1, forward strand.
AAAACATGACAAGTAAATCACAACGTGGCAGCAGAGAGATCAGCCATAAATGATAAGAACAAAACGTGAGAAGTAAATCACAAAGTGGCAGCAGAGAGATCAGCCAGAAATGACAAGTAGAAAACGTGAGAAGTAATTCACAACGTGGCAGCAGAGAGATCACCCAGAAACGACAAGTAGAAAACATGAGAAGTAAATCACAACGTGGCAGCAGAGAGATCAGCCAGAAATGACAAGAACAAAACGTGAGAAGTAAATCACAACATGGCAGCATAGAGATCAGCCAGAAATGATAAGAACAAAACATGAGAAGTAAATCACAATGTGGCAGCAGAGATCAGCCAGAAATGACGAGAGGAACACATGAGAAGTAAATCACAACGTGGTAGCAGAAAGATCAGCCAGAAATGACAAATAAGAAAACCTAAGAAGTAAATCACAACGTGGCAGCAGAGAGATCAGCCATAAATGATAAGAACAAAACGTGAGAAGTAAATCACAACGTGGCAGCAGAGAGATCAGCCAGAAATGACAAGTAGAAAACGTAAGAAGTAATTCACAACGTGGCAGCAGAGAGATCACCCAGAAACGACAAGTAGAAAACATGAGAAGTAAATCACAACGTGGCATCAGAGAGATCAGCCAGAAATGACAAGAACAAATCGTGAGAAGTAAATCACAACATGGCAGCATAGAGATCAGCCAGAAATGATAAGAACAAAACATGAGAAGTAAATCACAATGTGGCAGCAGAGATCAGCCAGAAATGACGAGAGGAACACATGAGAAGTAAATCACAACGTGGTAGCAGAAAGATCAGCCAGAAATGACAAATAAGAAAACCTAAGAAGTAATTCACAACGTGGCAGCAGAGAGATCAGCCAGAAATGACTAGAGGAACACATGAGAAGTAAATCACAACGTGGCAGCAGAGAGATCAGCCAGAAATGACTAGAGGAACACATGAGAAGTAAATCACAACGTGGCAGCAGAGAGATCAGCCGGAAATGACAAGAACAAAACGTGAGAAGTAAATCAAAACGTGGCAGCAGAGAGATCAGCCAGAAATGACAAATAGAAAACGTAAGAAGTAAATCACAACGTGGCAGCAGAGAGATCAGCCAGAAATGACTAGAGGAACACATGAGAAGAAAATCACAACGTGGCAGCATAGAGATCAGCCAGAAATGACTAGAGGAACACATGAGAAGTAAATCACAACGTGGCAGCAGAGAGATCAGCCGGAAATGACAAGAACAAAACGTGAGAAGTAAATCAAAACGTGGCAGCAGAGAGATCAGCCAGAAATGACAAATAGAAAACGTAAGAAGTAAATCACAACGTGGCAGCATAGAGATCAGCCAGAAATGACTAGAGGAACACATGAGAAGTAAATCACAACGTGGCAGCAGAGAGATCAGCCAGAAATGACAAGAAAAAACATGAGAAGTAAATCACAACGTGGCAGCAGACAGATCAGGCAGAAATGACTAGAGGAAAACATGACAAGTAAATCACAACGTGGCAGCAGAGAGATCAGCCATAAATGATAAGAACAAAACGTGAGAAGTAAATCACAAAGTGGCAGCAGAGAGATCAGCCAGAAATGACAAGTAGAAAACGTGAGAAGTAATTCACAACGTGGCAGCAGAGAGATCACCCAGAAACGACAAGTAGAAAACATGAGAAGTAAATCACAACGTGGCAGCAGAGAGATCAGCCAGAAATGACAAGAACAAAACGTGAGAAGTAAATCACAACATGGCAGCATAGAGATCAGCCAGAAATGATAAGAACAAAACATGAGAAGTAAATCACAATGTGGCAGCAGAGATCAGCCAGAAATGACGAGAGGAACACATGAGAAGTAAATCACAACGTGGTAGCAGAAAGATCAGCCAGAAATGACAAATAAGAAAACCTAAGAAGTAAATCACAACGTGGCAGCAGAGAGATCAGCCATAAATGATAAGAACAAAACGTGAGAAGTAAATCACAACGTGGCAGCAGAGAGATCAGCCAGAAATGACAAGTAGAAAACGTAAGAAGTAATTCACAACGTGGCAGCAGAGAGATCACCCAGAAACGACAAGTAGAAAACATGAGAAGTAAATCACAACGTGGCAGCAGAGAGATCAGCCAGAAATGACAAGAACAAATCGTGAGAAGTAAATCACAACATGGCAGCATAGAGATCAGCCAGAAATGATAAGAACAAAACATGAGAAGTAAATCACAATGTGGCAGCAGAGATCAGCCAGAAATGACGAGAGGAACACATGAGAAGTAAATCACAACGTGGTAGCAGAAAGATCAGCCAGAAATGACAAATAAGAAAACCTAAGAAGTAATTCACAACGTGGCAGCAGAGAGATCAGCCAGAAATGACTAGAGGAACACATGAGAAGTAAATCACAACGTGGCAGCAGAGAGATCAGCCAGAAATGACTAGAGGAACACATGAGAAGTAAATCACAACGTGGCAGCAGAGAGATCAGCCGGAAATGACAAGAACAAAACGTGAGAAGTAAATCAAAACGTGGCAGCAGAGAGATCAGCCAGAAATGACAAATAGAAAACGTAAGAAGTAAATCACAACGTGGCAGCAGAGAGATCAGCCAGAAATGACTAGAGGAACACATGAGAAGAAAATCACAACGTGGCAGCATAGAGATCAGCCAGAAATGACTAGAGGAACACATGAGAAGTAAATCACAACGTGGCAGCAGAGAGATCAGCCGGAAATGACAAGAACAAAACGTGAGAAGTAAATCAAAACGTGGCAGCAGAGAGATCAGCCAGAAATGACAAATAGAAAACGTAAGAAGTAAATCACAACGTGGCAGCAGAGAGATCAGCCAGAAATGACAAGAAAAAACATGAGAAGTAAATCACAACGTGGCAGCAGACAGATCAGGCAGAAATGACTAGAGGAAAACATGACAAGTAAATCACAACGTGGCAGCAGAGAGATCAGCCATAAATGATAAGAACAAAACGTGAGAAGTAAATCACAAAGTTGCAGCAGAGAGATCAGCCAGAAATGACAAGTAGAAAACGTGAGAAGTAATTCACAACTTGGCAGCAGAGAGATCACCCAGAAACGACAAGTAGAAAACATGAGAAGTAAATCACAACGTGGCAGCAGAGAGATCAGCCAGAAATGACAAGAACAAAACTTGAGAAGTAAATCACAACATGGCAGCATAGAGATCAGCCAGAAATGATAAGAACAAAACATGAGAAGTAAATCACAATGTGGCAGCAGAGATCAGCCAGAAATGACGAGAGGAACACATGAGAAGTAAATCACAACGTGGTAGCAGAAAGATCAGCCAGAAATGACAAATAAGAAAACCTAAGAAGTAAATCACAACGTGGCAGCAGAGAGATCAGCCATAAATGATAAGAACAAAACGTGAGAAGTAAATCACAACGTGGCAGCAGAGAGATCAGCCAGAAATGACAAGTAGAAAACGTGAGAAGTAATTCACAACGTGGCAGCAGAGAGATCACCCAGAAACGACAAGTAGAAAACATGAGAAGTAAATCACAACGTGGCAGCAGAGAGATCAGCCAGAAATGACAAGAACAAATCGTGAGAAGTAAATCACAACATGGCAGCATAGAGATCAGCCAGAAATGATAAGAACAAAACATGAGAAGTAAATCACAATGTGGCAGCAGAGATCAGCCAGAAATGACGAGAGGAACACATGAGAAGTAAATCACAACGTGGTAGCAGAAAGATCAGCCAGAAATGACAAATAAGAAAACCTAAGAAGTAATTCACAACGTGGCAGCAGAGAGATCAGACAGAAATGACTAGAGGAACACATGAGAAGTAAATCACAACGTGGCAGCAGAGAGATCAGCCAGAAATGACTAGAGGAAAACATGACAAGTAAATCACAACGTGGCAGCAGAGAGATCAGCCATAAATTATAAGAACAAAACTTGAGAAGTAAATCACAACGTGGCAGCAGAGAGATCAGCCAGAAATGACAATTAGAAAACTTGAGAAGTAATTCACAACGTGGCAGCAGAGAGATCACCCAGAAACGACAAGTAGAAAACATGAGAAGTAAATCACAACGTGGCAGCAGAGAGATCAGCCAGAAATGACAAGTAGAAAACGTGAGAAGTAATTCACAACGTGGCAGCAGAGAGATCACCCAGAAACGACAAGTAGAAAACATGAGAAGTAAATCACAACGTGGCAGCAGAGAGTTCAGCCAGAAATGACAAGAACAAAACGTGAGAAGTAAATCAAAACGTGGCAGCAGAGAGATCAGCCAGAAATGACAAATAGAAAACGTAAGAAGTAATTCACAACGTGGCAGCAGAGAGATCAGCCAGAAATGACTACAGGAACACATGAGAAGTAAATCACAACGTGGCAGCAGAGAGATCAGCCAGAAATGATAAGAACAAAACATTAGAAGTAAATCACAACGTGGCAGCAGAGAGATCAGCCAGAAATGATAAGAACAAAACGTTAGAAGTAAATCACAACGTGGCAGCAGAGAGATCAGCCAGAAATGACAAGTAGAACACGTGAGAAGTAAATCACAACATGGCAGCAGAGAGATCACCCAGAAACGACAAGTAGAAAACATGAGAAATAAATCACAACGTGGCAGCAGAGAGATCAGCCAGAAATGATAAGAACAAAACGTTAGAAGTAAATCACAACGTGGCAGCAGAGAGATCAGCCAGAAATGATAAGAACAAAACGTTAGAAGTAAATCACAACGTGGCAGCAGAGAGATCAGCCAGAAATGACAAGTAGAACACGTGAGAAGTAAATCACAACATGGCAGCAGAGAGATCACCCAGAAACGACAAGTAGAAAACATGAGAAGTAAATCACAACGTGGAAGCAGAGAGATCAGCCAGAAATGATAAGAACAAAACGTTAGAAGTAAATCACAACGTGGCAGCAGAGAGATCAGCCAGAAATGATAAGAACAAAACATGAGAAGTAAATCACAACGTGGCGGCAGAGAGATCAGCCGGAAATGACAAGAACAAAACGTGAGAAGTAAATCAAAACATGGCAGCAGAGAGATCAGCCAGAAATGATAAGAACAAAACATGAGAAGTAAATCACAATGTGGCAGCAGAGATCAGCCAGAAATGACGAGAGGAACACATGAGAAGTAAATCACAACGTGGTAGCAGAGAGATCAGCCAGAAATGACAAGAAAAAACATGAGAAGTAAATCACAACGTGGCAGCAGACAGATCAGGCAGAAATGACAAGTAGAAAACGTTAGAAGTAAATCACAACGTGACAGCAGAGAGATCAGCCAGAAATGACTAGAGGAACACATGAGAAGAAAATCACAACGTGGCAGCATAGAGATCAGCCAGAAATGACTAGAGGAACACATGAGAAGTAAATCACAACGTGGCAGCAGAGAGATCATCCGGAAATGACAAGAACAAAACGTGAGAAGTAAATCACAACATGGCAGCAGAGAGATCAGCCATAAATGATAAGAACAAAACATGAGAAGTAAATCACAATGTGGCAGCAGAGATCAGCCAGAAATGACTAGAGGAACACATGAGAAGTAAATCACAACGTGGCAGCAGAGACATCAGCCAGAAATTATAAGAACAAAACGTGAGAAGTAAATCACAACGTGGCAGCAGAGAGATCAGCCAGAAATGACAAATAGAAAACGTAAGAAGTAATTCACACCGTGGCAGCAGAGAGATCAGCCAGAAATGACTACAGGAACACATGAGAAGTAAATCACAACGTGGCAGCAGAGAGATCAGCCAGAAATGACAAGAAAAAAACATGCGAAGTAAATCACAACGTGGCAGCAGAGAGATCAGCCAGAAATGATAAGAACAAAACGTTAGAAGTAAATCACAACGTGGCAGCAGAGAGATCAGCCAGAAATGACAAGTAGAAAACGTGAGAAGTAAATCACAACATGGCAGCAGAGAGATCACCCAGAAACGACAAGTAGAAAACATGAGAAGTAAATCACAACGTGGCAGCAGAGATATCAGCCAGAAATGACAGGAAGAAAACATGAGAAGTAAATCACAATGTGGCAGCAGAGAGATCAGCCGGAAATGACAAGAACAAAACGTGAGAAGTAAATCAAAACATTGAAGCAGAGAGATCAGCCAGAAATGATAAGAACAAAACATGAGAAGTAAATCACAACGTGGCAGCAGAGAGATCAGCCAGAAATGATAAGAACAAAACGTTAGAAGTAAATCACAACGTGGCAGCAGAGAGATCAGCCAGAAATGATAAGAACAAAACATGAGAAGTAAATCACAACGTGGCGGCAGAGAGATCAGCCGGAAATGACAAGAACAAAACGTGAGAAGTAAATCAAAACATGGCAGCAGAGAGATCAGCCAGAAATGATAAGAACAAAACATGAGAAGTAAATCACAATGTGGCAGCAGAGATCAGCCAGAAATGACGAGAGGAACACATGAGAAGTAAATCACAACGTGGTAGCAGAGAGATCAGCCAGAAATTATAAGAACAATACGTGAGAAGTAAATCACAACGTGGCAGCAGAGAGATCAGCCAGAAATGACAGGGAGAAAACATGAGAAGTAAATCACAACGTGGCAGCAGAGAGATCAGCCGGAAATGACAAGAACAAAACGTGAGAAGTAAATCACAACATTGCAGCAGAGAGATCAGCCAGAAATGACAAATAGAAAACGTAAGAAGTAATTCACAACGTGGCAGCAGAGAGATCAGCCAGAAATGACTAGAGGAAAACATGACAAGTAAATCACAACGTGGCAGCAGAGAGATCAGCCATAAATGATAAGAACAAAACGTGAGAAGTAAATCACAACGTGGCAGCAGAGAGATCAGCCAAAAATGACAAGTAGAAAACGTGAGAAGTAATTCACAACGTGGCAGCAGAGAGATCACCCAGAAACGACAAGTAGAAAACATGAGAAGTAAATCACAACGTGGCAGCAGAGAGAACAGGCAGAAATGACAAGAACAAAACGTGAGAAGTAAATCACAACATGGCAGCATAGAGATCAGCCAGAAATGATAAGAACAAAACATGAGAAGTAAATCACAATGTGGCAGCAGAGACATCAGCCAGAAATGACAAATAGAAAACGTAAGAAGTAAATCACAACGTGGCAGCAGAGAGATCAGCCAGAAATGACAAGAAAAAACATGAGAAGTAAATCACAACGTGGCAGCAGACAGATCAGGCAGAAATGACTAGAGGAAAACATGACAAGTAAATCACAACGTGGCAGCAGAGAGATCAGCCATAAATGATAAGAACAAAACGTGAGAAGTAAATCACAAAGTGGCAGCAGAGAGATCAGCCAGAAATGACAAGTAGAAAACGTTAGAAGTAAATCACAACGTGACAGCAGAGAGATCAGCCAGAAATGACTAGAGGAACACATGAGAAGAAAATCACAACGTGGCAGCATAGAGATCAGCCAGAAATGACTAGAGGAACACATGAGAAGTAAATCACAACGTGGCAGCAGAGAGATCATCCGGAAATGACAAGAACAAAACGTGAGAAGTAAATCACAACATGGCAGCAGAGAGATCAGCCATAAATGATAAGAACAAAACATGAGAAGTAAATCACAATGTGGCAGCAGAGATCAGCCAGAAATGACTAGAGGAACACATGAGAAGTAAATCACAACGTGGCAGCAGAGACATCAGCCAGAAATTATAAGAACAAAACGTGAGAAGTAAATCACAACGTGGCAGCAGAGAGATCAGCCAGAAATGATAAGAACAAAACGTTAGAAGTAAATCACAACGTGGCAGCAGAGAGATCAGCCAGAAATGATAAGAACAAAACGTTAGAAGTAAATCACAACGTGGCAGCAGAGAGATCAGCCAGAAATGACAAGTAGAAAACGTGAGAAGTAAATCACAACATGGCAGCAGAGAGATCACCCAGAAACGACAAGTAGAAAACATGAGAAGTAAATCACAACGTGGCAGCAGAGATATCAGCCAGAAATGACAGGAAGAAAACATGAGAAGTAAATCACAATGTGGCAGCAGAGAGATCAGCCGGAAATGACAAGAACAAAACGTGAGAAGTAAATCAAAACATTGCAGCAGAGAGATCAGCCAGAAATGATAAGAACAAAACATGAGAAGTAAATCACAACGTGGCAGCAGAGAGATCAGCCAGAAATGACTAGAGGAACACATGAGAAGTAAATCACAACGTGGCAGCAGAGAGATCAGCCGGAAATGACAAGAACAAAACGTGAGAAGTAAATCAAAACGTGGCAGCAGAGAGATCAGCCAGAAATGACAAATAGAAAACGTAAGAAGTAAATCACAACGTGGCAGCAGAGAGATCAGCCAGAAATGACTAGAGGAACACATGAGAAGAAAATCACAACGTGGCAGCATAGAGATCAGCCAGAAATGACTAGAGGAACACATGAGAAGTAAATCACAACGTGGCAGCAGAGAGATCAGCCGGAAATGACAAGAACAAAACGTGAGAAGTAAATCAAAACGTGGCAGCAGAGAGATCAGCCAGAAATGACAAATAGAAAACGTAAGAAGTAAATCACAACGTGGCAGCAGAGAGATCAGCCAGAAATGACAAGAAAAAACATGAGAAGTAAATCACAACGTGGCAGCAGACAGATCAGGCAGAAATGACTAGAGGAAAACCTGACAAGTAAATCACAACGTGGCAGCAGAGAGATCAGCCATAAATGATAAGAACAAAACGTGAGAAGTAAATCACAACGTGGCAGCAGAGAGATCAGCCAGAAATGATAAGAACAAAACGTGAGAAGTAAATCACAACGTGGCAGCAGAGAGATCAGCCAGAAATGACAAGTAGAAAACGTGAGAAGTAAATCACAACATGGCAGCAGAGAGATCACCCAGAAACGACAAGTAGAAAACATGAGAAGTAAATCACAACGTGGCAGCAGAGATATCAGCCAGAAATGACAGGAAGAAAACATGAGAAGTAAATCACAATGTGGCAGCAGAGAGATCAGCCGGAAATGACAAGAACAAAACGTGAGAAGTAAATCAAAACATTGCAGCAGAGAGATCAGCCAGAAATGATAAGAACAAAACATGAGAAGTAAATCACAACGTGGCAGCAGAGAGATCAGCCAGAAATGACTAGAGGAACACATGAGAAGTAAATCACAACGTGGCAGCAGAGAGATCAGCCGGAAATGACAAGAACAAAACTTGAGAAGTAAATCAAAACGTGGCAGCAGAGAGATCAGCCAGAAATGACAAATAGAAAACGTAAGAAGTAAATCACAACGTGGCAGCAGAGAGATCAGCCAGAAATGACTAGAGGAACACATGAGAAGAAAATCACAACGTGGCAGCATAGAGATCAGCCAGAAATGACTAGAGGAACACATGAGAAGTAAATCACAACGTGGCAGCAGAGAGATCAGCCGGAAATGACAAGAACAAAACGTGAGAAGTAAATCAAAACGTGGCAGCAGAGAGATCAGCCAGAAATGACAAATAGAAAACGTAAGAAGTAAATCACAACGTGGCAGCAGAGAGATCAGCCAGAAATGACAAGAAAAAACATGAGAAGTAAATCACAACGTGGCAGCAGACAGATCAGGCAGAAATGACTAGAGGAAAACATGACAAGTAAATCACAACGTGGCAGCAGAGAGATCAGCCATAAATGATAAGAACAAAACGTGAGAAGTAAATCACAAAGTGGCAGCAGAGAGATCAGCCAGAAATGACAAGTAGAAAACGTGAGAAGTAATTCACAACGTGGCAGCAGAGAGATCACCCAGAAACGACAAGTAGAAAACATGAGAAGTAAATCACAACGTGGCAGCAGAGAGATCAGCCAGAAATGACAAGAACAAAACGTGAGAAGTAAATCACAACATGGCAGCATAGAGATCAGCCAGAAATGATAAGAACAAAACGTTAGAAGTAAATCACAATGTGGCAGCAGAGATCAGCCAGAAATGACGAGAGGAACACATGAGAAGTAAATCACAACGTGGTAGCAGAAAGATCAGCCAGAAATGACAAATAAGAAAACCTAAGAAGTAAATCACAACGTGGCAGCAGAGAGATCAGCCATAAATGATAAGAACAAAACGTGAGAAGTAAATCACAACGTGGCAGCAGAGAGATCAGCCAGAAATGACAAGTAGAAAACGTAAGAAGTAATTCACAACGTGGCAGCAGAGAGATCACCCAGAAACGACAAGTAGAAAACATGAGAAGTAAATCACAACGTGGCATCAGAGAGATCAGCCAGAAATGACAAGAACAAATCGTGAGAAGTAAATCACAACATGGCAGCATAGAGATCAGCCAGAAATGATAAGAACAAAACATGAGAAGTAAATCACAATGTGGCAGCAGAGATCAGCCAGAAATGACGAGAGGAACACATGAGAAGTAAATCACAACGTGGTAGCAGAAAGATCAGCCAGAAATGACAAATAAGAAAACCTAAGAAGTAATTCACAACGTGGCAGCAGAGAGATCAGCCAGAAATGACTAGAGGAACACATGAGAAGTAAATCACAACGTGGCAGCAGAGAGATCAGCCAGAAATGACTAGAGGAACACATGAGAAGTAAATCACAACGTGGCAGCAGAGAGATCAGCCGGAAATGACAAGAACAAAACGTGAGAAGTAAATCAAAACGTGGCAGCAGAGAGATCAGCCAGAAATGACAAATAGAAAACGTAAGAAGTAAATCACAACGTGGCAGCAGAGAGATCAGCCAGAAATGACTAGAGGAACACATGAGAAGAAAATCACAACGTGGCAGCATAGAGATCAGCCAGAAATGACTAGAGGAACACATGAGAAGTAAATCACAACGTGGCAGCAGAGAGATCAGCCGGAAATGACAAGAACAAAACGTGAGAAGTAAATCAAAACGTGGCAGCAGAGAGATCAGCCAGAAATGACAAATAGAAAACGTAAGAAGTAAATCACAACGTGGCAGCATAGAGATCAGCCAGAAATGACTAGAGGAACACATGAGAAGTAAATCACAACGTGGCAGCAGAGAGATCAGCCAGAAATGACAAGAAAAAACATGAGAAGTAAATCACAACGTGGCAGCAGACAGATCAGGCAGAAATGACTAGAGGAAAACATGACAAGTAAATCACAACGTGGCAGCAGAGAGATCAGCCATAAATGATAAGAACAAAACGTGAGAAGTAAATCACAAAGTGGCAGCAGAGAGATCAGCCAGAAATGACAAGTAGAAAACGTGAGAAGTAATTCACAACGTGGCAGCAGAGAGATCACCCAGAAACGACAAGTAGAAAACATGAGAAGTAAATCACAACGTGGCAGCAGAGAGATCAGCCAGAAATGACAAGAACAAAACGTGAGAAGTAAATCACAACATGGCAGCATAGAGATCAGCCAGAAATGATAAGAACAAAACATGAGAAGTAAATCACAATGTGGCAGCAGAGATCAGCCAGAAATGACGAGAGGAACACATGAGAAGTAAATCACAACGTGGTAGCAGAAAGATCAGCCAGAAATGACAAATAAGAAAACCTAAGAAGTAAATCACAACGTGGCAGCAGAGAGATCAGCCATAAATGATAAGAACAAAACGTGAGAAGTAAATCACAACGTGGCAGCAGAGAGATCAGCCAGAAATGACAAGTAGAAAACGTAAGAAGTAATTCACAACGTGGCAGCAGAGAGATCACCCAGAAACGACAAGTAGAAAACATGAGAAGTAAATCACAACGTGGCAGCAGAGAGATCAGCCAGAAATGACAAGAACAAATCGTGAGAAGTAAATCACAACATGGCAGCAGAGAGATCAGCCAGAAATGATAAGAACAAAACATGAGAAGTAAATCACAATGTGGCAGCAGAGAGATCAGCCGGAAATGACAAGAACAAAACGTGAGAAGTAAATCAAAACATTGCAGCAGAGAGATCAGCCAGAAATGATAAGAACAAAACATGAGAAGTAAATCACAACGTGGCAGCAGAGAGATCAGCCAGAAATGACTAGAGGAACACATGAGAAGTAAATCACAACGTGGCAGCAGAGAGATCAGCCGGAAATGACAAGAACAAAACGTGAGAAGTAAATCAAAACGTGGCAGCAGAGAGATCAGCCAGAAATGACAAATAGAAAACGTAAGAAGTAAATCACAACGTGGCAGCAGAGAGATCAGCCAGAAATGACTAGAGGAACACATGAGAAGAAAATCACAACGTGGCAGCATAGAGATCAGCCAGAAATGACTAGAGGAACACATGAGAAGTAAATCACAACGTGGCAGCAGAGAGATCAGCCGGAAATGACAAGAACAAAACGTGAGAAGTAAATCAAAACGTGGCAGCAGAGAGATCAGCCAGAAATGACAAATAGAAAACGTAAGAAGTAAATCACAACGTGGCAGCAGAGAGATCAGCCAGAAATGACAAGAAAAAACATGAGAAGTAAATCACAACGTGGCAGCAGACAGATCAGGCAGAAATGACTAGAGGAAAACGTGAGAAGTAATTCACAACGTGGCAGCAGAGAGATCACCCAGAAACGACAAGTAGAAAACATGAGAAGTAAATCACAACGTGGCAGCAGAGAGATCAGCCAGAAATGACAAGAACAAATCGTGAGAAGTAAATCACAACATGGCAGCATAGAGATCAGCCAGAAATGATAAGAACAAAACATGAGAAGTAAATCACAATGTGGCAGCAGAGATCAGCCAGAAATGACGAGAGGAACACATGAGAAGTAAATCACAACGTGGTAGCAGAAAGATCAGCCAGAAATGACAAATAAGAAAACCTAAGAAGTAATTCACAACGTGGCAGCAGAGAGATCAGACAGAAATGACTAGAGGAACACATGAGAAGTAAATCACAACGTGGCAGCAGAGAGATCAGCCAGAAATGACTAGAGGAAAACATGACAAGTAAATCACAACGTGGCAGCAGAGAGATCAGCCATAAATTATAAGAACAAAACTTGAGAAGTAAATCACAACGTGGCAGCAGAGAGATCAGCCAGAAATGACAATTAGAAAACTTGAGAAGTAATTCACAACGTGGCAGCAGAGAGATCACCCAGAAACGACAAGTAGAAAACATGAGAAGTAAATCACAACGTGGCAGCAGAGAGATCAGCCAGAAATGACAAGTAGAAAACGTGAGAAGTAATTCACAACGTGGCAGCAGAGAGATCACCCAGAAACGACAAGTAGAAAACATGAGAAGTAAATCACAACGTGGCAGCAGAGAGTTCAGCCAGAAATGACAAGAACAAAACGTGAGAAGTAAATCAAAACGTGGCAGCAGAGAGATCAGCCAGAAATGACAAATAGAAAACGTAAGAAGTAATTCACAACGTGGCAGCAGAGAGATCAGCCAGAAATGACTACAGGAACACATGAGAAGTAAATCACAACGTGGCAGCAGAGAGATCAGCCAGAAATGATAAGAACAAAACATTAGAAGTAAATCACAACGTGGCAGCAGAGAGATCAGCCAGAAATGATAAGAACAAAACGTTAGAAGTAAATCACAACGTGGCAGCAGAGAGATCAGCCAGAAATGACAAGTAGAACACGTGAGAAGTAAATCACAACATGGCAGCAGAGAGATCACCCAGAAACGACAAGTAGAAAACATGAGAAATAAATCACAACGTGGCAGCAGAGAGATCAGCCAGAAATGATAAGAACAAAACGTTAGAAGTAAATCACAACGTGGCAGCAGAGAGATCAGCCAGAAATGATAAGAACAAAACGTTAGAAGTAAATCACAACGTGGCAGCAGAGAGATCAGCCAGAAATGACAAGTATAACACGTGAGAAGTAAATCACAACATGGCAGCAGAGAGATCACTCAGAAACGACAAGTAGAAAACATGAGAAGTAAATCACAACGTGGAAGCAGAGAGATCAGCCAGAAATGATAAGAACAAAACGTTAGAAGTAAATCACAACGTGGCAGCAGAGAGATCAGCCAGAAATGATAAGAACAAAACATGAGAAGTAAATCACAACGTGGCGGCAGAGAGATCAGCCGGAAATGACAAGAACAAAACGTGAGAAGTAAATCAAAACATGGCAGCAGAGAGATCAGCCAGAAATGATAAGAACAAAACATGAGAAGTAAATCACAACGTGGCAGCAGAGAGATCAGCCAGAAATGACTAGAGGAACACATGAGAAGTAAATCACAACGTGGCAGCAGAGACATCAGCCAGAAATTATAAGAACAAAACGTGAGAAGTAAATCACAACGTGGCAGCAGAGAGATCAGCCAGAAATGACAAATAGAAAACGTAAGAAGTAATTCACAACGTGGCAGCAGAGAGATCAGCCAGAAATGACTACAGGAACACATGAGAAGTAAATCACAACGTGGCAGCAGAGAGATCAGCCAGAAATGACAAGAAAAAAAACATGAGAAGTAAATCACAACGTGGCAGCAGAGAGATCAGCCAGAAATGATAAGAACAAAACGTTAGAAGTAAATCACAACGTGGCAGCAGAGAGATCAGCCAGAAATGATAAGAACAAAACGTTAGAAGTAAATCACAACGTGGCAGCAGAGAGATCAGCCAGAAATGACAAGTAGAAAACGTGAGAAGTAAATCACAACATGGCAGCAGAGAGATCACCCAGAAACGACAAGTAGAAAACATGAGAAGTAAATCACAACGTGGCAGCAGAGATATCAGCCAGAAATGACAGGAAGAAAACATGAGAAGTAAATCAAAACGTGGCAGCAGAGAGATCAGCCAGAAATGACAAATAGAAAACGTAAGAAGTAATTCACAACGTGGGAGCAGAGAGATCAGCCAGAAATGACTAGAGGAAAACATGACAAGTAAATCACAACGTGGCAGCAGAGAGATCAGCCATAAATGATAAGAACAAAACGTGAGAAGTAAATCACAACGTGGCAGCAGAGAGATCAGCCAAAAATGACAAGTAGAAAACGTGAGAAGTAAATCACAACGTGGCAGCAGAGAGATCACCCAGAAACGACAAGTAGAAAACATGAGAAGTAAATCACAACGTGGCAGCAGAGAGAACAGGCAGAAATGACAAGAACAAAACGTGAGAAGTAAATCACAACATGGCAGCATAGAGATCAGCCAGAAATGACAAGAAAAAACATGAGAAGTAAATCACAACGTGGCAGCAGACAGATCAGGCAGAAATGACTAGAGGAAAACATGACAAGTAAATCACAACGTGGCAGCAGAGAGATCAGCCATAAATGATAAGAACAAAACGTGAGAAGTAAATCACAAAGTGGCAGCAGAGAGATCAGCCAGAAATGACAAGTAGAAAACGTTAGAAGTAAATCACAACGTGACAGCAGAGAGATCAGCCAGAAATGACTAGAGGAACACATGAGAAGAAAATCACAACGTGGCAGCATAGAGATCAGCCAGAAATGACTAGAGGAACACATGAGAAGTAAATCACAACGTGGCAGCAGAGAGATCATCCGGAAATGACAAGAACAAAACGTGAGAAGTAAATCACAACATGGCAGCAGAGAGATCAGCCATAAATGATAAGAACAAAACATGAGAAGTAAATCACAATGTGGCAGCAGAGATCAGCCAGAAATGACTAGAGGAACACATGAGAAGTAAATCACAACGTGGCAGCAGAGACATCAGCCAGAAATTATAAGAACAAAACGTGAGAAGTAAATCACAACGTGGCAGCAGAGAGATCAGCCAGAAATGACAAATAGAAAACGTAAGAAGTAATTCACACCGTGGCAGCAGAGAGATCAGCCAGAAATGACTACAGGAACACATGAGAAGTAAATCACAACGTGGCAGCAGAGAGATCAGCCAGAAATGACAAGAAAAAAACATGAGAAGTAAATCACAACGTGGCAGCAGAGAGATCAGCCAGAAATGATAAGAACAAAACGTTAGAAGTAAATCACAACGTGGCAGCAGAGAGATCAGCCAGAAATGATAAGAACAAAACGTTAGAAGTAAATCACAACGTGGCAGCAGAGAGATCAGCCAGAAATGACAAGTAGAAAACGTGAGAAGTAAATCACAACATGGCAGCAGAGAGATCACCCAGAAACGACAAGTAGAAAACATGAGAAGTAAATCACAACGTGGCAGCAGAGAGATCAGCCAGAAATGACAAATAGAAAACGTAAGAAGTAATTCACAACGTGGGAGCAGAGAGATCAGCCAGAAATGACTAGAGGAAAACATGACAAGTAAATCACAACGTGGCAGCAGAGAGATCAGCCATAAATGATAAGAACAAAACGTGAGAAGTAAATCACAACGTGGCAGCAGAGAGATCAGCCAGAAATGACAAATAGAAAACGTAAGAAGTAATTCACACCGTGGCAGCAGAGATCAGCCAGAAATGACTACAGGAACACATGAGAAGTAAATCACAACGTGGCAGCAGAGAGATCAGCCAGAAATGACTAGAGGAAAACATGAGAAGTAAATCACAACGTGGCAGCAGAGAGATCAGCCATAAATGATAAGAACAAAACGTGAGAAGTAAATCACAAAGTGGCAGCAGAGAGATCAGCCAGAAATGACAAGTAGAAAACGTTAGAAGTAAATCACAACGTGACAGCAGAGAGATCAGCCAGAAATGACTAGAGGAACACATGAGAAGAAAATCACAA
This sequence comes from Lampris megalopsis, assembly GCA_022114975.2. NCBI lineage: Eukaryota > Metazoa > Chordata > Actinopteri > Lampriformes > Lampridae > Lampris > Lampris megalopsis. The sequence goes on from JAJHIY020000614.1 coordinate 1,553,010, forward strand.
CGTGGCAGCATAGAGATCAGCCAGAAATGACTAGAGGAACACATGAGAAGTAAATCACAACGTGGCAGCAGAGAGATCATCCGGAAATGACAAGAACAAAACGTGAGAAGTAAATCACAACATGGCAGCAGAGAGATCAGCCATAAATGATAAGAACAAAACATGAGAAGTAAATCACAATGTGGCAGCAGAGATCAGCCAGAAATGACTAGAGGAACACATGAGAAGTAAATCACAACGTGGCAGCAGAGACATCAGCCAGAAATTATAAGAACAAAACGTGAGAAGTAAATCACAACGTGGCAGCAGAGAGATCAGCCAGAAATGACAAATAGAAAACGTAAGAAGTAATTCACAACGTGGCAGCAGAGAGATCAGCCAGAAATGACTACAGGAACACATGAGAAGTAAATCACAACGTGGCAGCAGAGAGATCAGCCAGAAATGACAAGAAAAAAAACATGAGAAGTAAATCACAACGTGGCAGCAGAGAGATCAGCCAGAAATGATAAGAACAAAACGTTAGAAGTAAATCACAACGTGGCAGCAGAGAGATCAGCCAGAAATGATAAGAACAAAACGTTAGAAGTAAATCACAACGTGGCAGCAGAGAGATCAGCCAGAAATGACAAGTAGAAAACGTGAGAAGTAAATCACAACATGGCAGCAGAGAGATCACCCAGAAACGACAAGTAGAAAACATGAGAAGTAAATCACAACGTGGCAGCAGAGATATCAGCCAGAAATGACAGGAAGAAAACATGAGAAGTAAATCAAAACGTGGCAGCAGAGAGATCAGCCAAAAATGACAAGTAGAAAACGTGAGAAGTAATTCACAACGTGGCAGCAGAGAGATCACCCAGAAACGACAAGTAGAAAACATGAGAAGTAAATCACAACGTGGCAGCAGAGAGAACAGGCAGAAATGACAAGAACAAAACGTGAGAAGTAAATCACAACATGGCAGCATAGAGATCAGCCAGAAATGATAAGAACAAAACATGAGAAGTAAATCACAATGTGGCAGCAGAGACATCAGCCAGAAATGACAAATAGAAAACGTAAGAAGTAAATCACAACGTGGCAGCAGAGAGATCAGCCAGAAATGACAAGAAAAAACATGAGAAGTAAATCACAACGTGGCAGCAGACAGATCAGGCAGAAATGACTAGAGGAAAACATGACAAGTAAATCACAACGTGGCAGCAGAGAGATCAGCCATAAATGATAAGAACAAAACGTGAGAAGTAAATCACAAAGTGGCAGCAGAGAGATCAGCCAGAAATGACAAGTAGAAAACGTTAGAAGTAAATCACAACGTGACAGCAGAGAGATCAGCCAGAAATGACTAGAGGAACACATGAGAAGAAAATCACAACGTGGCAGCATAGAGATCAGCCAGAAATGACTAGAGGAACACATGAGAAGTAAATCACAACGTGGCAGCAGAGAGATCATCCGGAAATGACAAGAACAAAACGTGAGAAGTAAATCACAACATGGCAGCAGAGAGATCAGCCATAAATGATAAGAACAAAACATGAGAAGTAAATCACAATGTGGCAGCAGAGATCAGCCAGAAATGACTAGAGGAACACATGAGAAGTAAATCACAACGTGGCAGCAGAGACATCAGCCAGAAATTATAAGAACAAAACGTGAGAAGTAAATCACAACGTGGCAGCAGAGAGATCAGCCAGAAATGACAAATAGAAAACGTAAGAAGTAATTCACACCGTGGCAGCAGAGAGATCAGCCAGAAATGACTACAGGAACACATGAGAAGTAAATCACAACGTGGCAGCAGAGAGATCAGCCAGAAATGACTAGAGGAAAACATGAGAAGTAAATCACAACGTGGCAGCAGAGAGATCAGCCATAAATGATAAGAACAAAACGTGAGAAGTAAATCACAAAGTGGCAGCAGAGAGATCAGCCAGAAATGACAAGTAGAAAACGTTAGAAGTAAATCACAACGTGACAGCAGAGAGATCAGCCAGAAATGACTAGAGGAACACATGAGAAGAAAATCACAACGTGGCAGCATAGAGATCAGCCAGAAATGACTAGAGGAACACATGAGAAGTAAATCACAACGTGGCAGCAGAGAGATCATCCGGAAATGACAAGAACAAAACGTGAGAAGTAAATCACAACATGGCAGCAGAGAGATCAGCCATAAATGATAAGAACAAAACATGAGAAGTAAATCACAATGTGGCAGCAGAGATCAGCCAGAAATGACTAGAGGAACACATGAGAAGTAAATCACAACGTGGCAGCAGAGACATCAGCCAGAAATTATAAGAACAAAACGTGAGAAGTAAATCACAACGTGGCAGCAGAGAGATCAGCCAGAAATGACAAATAGAAAACGTAAGAAGTAATTCACAACGTGGCAGCAGAGAGATCAGCCAGAAATGACTACAGGAACACATGAGAAGTAAATCACAACGTGGCAGCAGAGAGATCAGCCAGAAATGACAAGAAAAAAAACATGAGAAGTAAATCACAACGTGGCAGCTGAGAGATCAGCCAGAAATGATAAGAACAAAACGTTAGAAGTAAATCACAACGTGGCAGCAGAGAGATCAGCCAGAAATGATAAGAACAAAACGTTAGAAGTAAATCACAACGTGGCAGCAGAGAGATCAGCCAGAAATGACAAGTAGAAAACGTGAGAAGTAAATCACAACATGGCAGCAGAGAGATCACCCAGAAACGACAAGTAGAAAACATGAGAAGTAAATCACAACGTGGCAGCAGAGATATCAGCCAGAAATGACAGGAAGAAAACATGAGAAGTAAATCAAAACGTGGCAGCAGAGAGATCAGCCAGAAATGACAAATAGAAAACGTAAGAAGTAATTCACAACGTGGGAGCAGAGAGATCAGCCAGAAATGACTAGAGGAAAACATGACAAGTAAATCACAACGTGGCAGCAGAGAGATCAGCCATAAATGATAAGAACAAAACGTGAGAAGTAAATCACAACGTGGCAGCAGAGAGATCAGCCAAAAATGACAAGTAGAAAACGTGAGAAGTAAATCACAACGTGGCAGCAGAGAGATCACCCAGAAACGACAAGTAGAAAACATGAGAAGTAAATCACAACGTGGCAGCAGAGAGAACAGGCAGAAATGACAAGAACAAAACGTGAGAAGTAAATCACAACATGGCAGCATAGAGATCAGCCAGAAATGATAAGAACAAAACATGAGAAGTAAATCACAATGTGGCAGCAGAGACATCAGCCAGAAATGACAAATAGAAAACGTAAGAAGTAAATCACAACGTGGCAGCAGAGAGATCAGCCAGAAATGACAAGAAAAAACATGAGAAGTAAATCACAACGTGGCAGCAGACAGATCAGGCAGAAATGACTAGAGGAAAACATGACAAGTAAATCACAACGTGGCAGCAGAGAGATCAGCCATAAATGATAAGAACAAAACGTGAGAAGTAAATCACAAAGTGGCAGCAGAGAGATCAGCCAGAAATGACAAGTAGAAAACGTTAGAAGTAAATCACAACGTGACAGCAGAGAGATCAGCCAGAAATGACTAGAGGAACACATGAGAAGAAAATCACAACGTGGCAGCATAGAGATCAGCCAGAAATGACTAGAGGAACACATGAGAAGTAAATCACAACGTGGCAGCAGAGAGATCATCCGGAAATGACAAGAACAAAACGTGAGAAGTAAATCACAACATGGCAGCAGAGAGATCAGCCATAAATGATAAGAACAAAACATGAGAAGTAAATCACAATGTGGCAGCAGAGATCAGCCAGAAATGACTAGAGGAACACATGAGAAGTAAATCACAACGTGGCAGCAGAGACATCAGCCAGAAATTATAAGAACAAAACGTGAGAAGTAAATCACAACGTGGCAGCAGAGAGATCAGCCAGAAATGACAAATAGAAAACGTAAGAAGTAATTCACACCGTGGCAGCAGAGAGATCAGCCAGAAATGACTACAGGAACACATGAGAAGTAAATCACAACGTGGCAGCAGAGAGATCAGCCAGAAATGACAAGAAAAAAACATGAGAAGTAAATCACAACGTGGCAGCAGAGAGATCAGCCAGAAATGATAAGAACAAAACGTTAGAAGTAAATCACAACGTGGCAGCAGAGAGATCAGCCAGAAATGATAAGAACAAAACGTTAGAAGTAAATCACAACGTGGCAGCAGAGAGATCAGCCAGAAATGACAAGTAGAAAACGTGAGAAGTAAATCACAACATGGCAGCAGAGAGATCACCCAGAAACGACAAGTAGAAAACATGAGAAGTAAATCACAACGTGGCAGCAGAGAGATCAGCCAGAAATGACAAATAGAAAACGTAAGAAGTAATTCACAACGTGGGAGCAGAGAGATCAGCCAGAAATGACTAGAGGAAAACATGACAAGTAAATCACAACGTGGCAGCAGAGAGATCAGCCATAAATGATAAGAACAAAACGTGAGAAGTAAATCACAACGTGGCAGCAGAGAGATCAGCCAAAAATGACAAGTAGAAAACGTGAGAAGTAATTCACAACGTGGCAGCAGAGAGATCACCCAGAAACGACAAGTAGAAAACATGAGAAGTAAATCACAACGTGGCAGCAGAGAGAACAGGCAGAAATGACAAGAACAAAACGTGAGAAGTAAATCACAACATGGCAGCATAGAGATCAGCCAGAAATGATAAGAACAAAACATGAGAAGTAAATCACAATGTGGCAGCAGAGACATCAGCCAGAAATGACAAATAGAAAACGTAAGAAGTAAATCACAACGTGGCAGCAGAGAGATCAGCCAGAAATGACAAGAAAAAACATGAGAAGTAAATCACAACGTGGCAGCAGACAGATCAGGCAGAAATGACAAGTAGAAAACGTTAGAAGTAAATCACAACGTGACAGCAGAGAGATCAGCCAGAAATGACTAGAGGAACACATGAGAAGAAAATCACAACGTGGCAGCATAGAGATCAGCCAGAAATGACTAGAGGAACACATGAGAAGTAAATCACAACGTGGCAGCAGAGAGATCATCCGGAAATGACAAGAACAAAACGTGAGAAGTAAATCACAACATGGCAGCAGAGAGATCAGCCATAAATGATAAGAACAAAACATGAGAAGTAAATCACAATGTGGCAGCAGAGATCAGCCAGAAATGACTAGAGGAACACATGAGAAGTAAATCACAACGTGGCAGCAGAGACATCAGCCAGAAATTATAAGAACAAAACGTGAGAAGTAAATCACAACGTGGCAGCAGAGAGATCAGCCAGAAATGACAAATAGAAAACGTAAGAAGTAATTCACACCGTGGCAGCAGAGAGATCAGCCAGAAATGACTACAGGAACACATGAGAAGTAAATCACAACGTGGCAGCAGAGAGATCAGCCAGAAATGACAAGAAAAAAACATGAGAAGTAAATCACAACGTGGCAGCAGAGAGATCAGCCAGAAATGATAAGAACAAAACGTTAGAAGTAAATCACAACGTGGCAGCAGAGAGATCAGCCAGAAATGACAAGTAGAAAACGTGAGAAGTAAATCACAACATGGCAGCAGAGAGATCACCCAGAAACGACAAGTAGAAAACATGAGATGTAAATCACAACGTGGCAGCAGAGATATCAGCCAGAAATGACAGGAAGAAAACATGAGAAGTAAATCACAATGTGGCAGCAGAGAGATCAGCCGGAAATGACAAGAACAAAACGTGAGAAGTAAATCAAAACATTGAAGCAGAGAGATCAGCCAGAAATGATAAGAACAAAACATGAGAAGTAAATCACAACGTGGCAGCAGAGAGATCAGCCAGAAATGATAAGAACAAAACTTTAGAAGTAAATCACAACGTGGCAGCAGAGAGATCAGCCAGAAATGATAAGAACAAAACATGAGAAGTAAATCACAACGTGGCGGCAGAGAGATCAGCCGGAAATGACAAGAACAAAACGTGAGAAGTAAATCAAAACATGGCAGCAGAGAGATCAGCCAGAAATGATAAGAACAAAACATGAGAAGTAAATCACAATGTGGCAGCAGAGATCAGCCAGAAATGACGAGAGGAACACATGAGAAGTAAATCACAACGTGGTAGCAGAGAGATCAGCCAGAAATTATAAGAACAATACGTGAGAAGTAAATCACAACGTGGCAGCAGAGAGATCAGCCAGAAATGACAGGAAGAAAACATGAGAAGTAAATCACAACGTGGCAGCAGAGAGATCAGCCGGAAATGACAAGAACAAAACGTGAGAAGTAAATCACAACATTGCAGCAGAGAGATCAGCCAGAAATGACAAATAGAAAACGTAAGAAGTAATTCACAACGTGGCAGCAGAGAGATCAGCCAGAAATGACTAGAGGAAAACATGACAAGTAAATCACAACGTGGCAGCAGAGAGATCAGCCATAAATGATAAGAACAAAACGTGAGAAGTAAATCACAACGTGGCAGCAGAGAGATCAGCCAAAAATGACAAGTAGAAAACGTGAGAAGTAATTCACAACGTGGCAGCAGAGAGATCACCCAGAAACGACAAGTAGAAAACATGAGAAGTAAATCACAACGTGGCAGCAGAGAGAACAGGCAGAAATGACAAGAACAAAACGTGAGAAGTAAATCACAACATGGCAGCATAGAGATCAGCCAGAAATGATAAGAACAAAACATGAGAAGTAAATCACAATGTGGCAGCAGAGACATCAGCCAGAAATGACAAATAGAAAACGTAAGAAGTAAATCACAACGTGGCAGCAGAGAGATCAGCCAGAAATGACAAGAAAAAACATGAGAAGTAAATCACAACGTGGCAGCAGACAGATCAGGCAGAAATGACTAGAGGAAAACATGACAAGTAAATCACAACGTGGCAGCAGAGAGATCAGCCATAAATGATAAGAACAAAACGTGAGAAGTAAATCACAAAGTGGCAGCAGAGAGATCAGCCAGAAATGACAAGTAGAAAACGTTAGAAGTAAATCACAACGTGACAGCAGAGAGATCAGCCAGAAATGACTAGAGGAACACATGAGAAGAAAATCACAACGTGGCAGCATAGAGATCAGCCAGAAATGACTAGAGGAACACATGAGAAGTAAATCACAACGTGGCAGCAGAGAGATCATCCGGAAATGACAAGAACAAAACGTGAGAAGTAAATCACAACATGGCAGCAGAGAGATCAGCCAGAAATGATAAGAACAAAACGTTAGAAGTAAATCACAACGTGGCAGCAGAGAGATCACCCAGAAACGACAAGTAGAAAACATGAGATGTAAATCACAACGTGGCAGCAGAGATATCAGCCAGAAATGACAGGAAGAAAACATGAGAAGTAAATCACAATGTGGCAGCAGAGAGATCAGCCGGAAATGACAAGAACAAAACGTGAGAAGTAAATCAAAACATTGAAGCAGAGAGATCAGCCAGAAATGATAAGAACAAAACATGAGAAGTAAATCACAACGTGGCAGCAGAGAGATCAGCCAGAAATGATAAGAACAAAACTTTAGAAGTAAATCACAACGTGGCAGCAGAGAGATCAGCCAGAAATGATAAGAACAAAACATGAGAAGTAAATCACAACGTGGCGGCAGAGAGATCAGCCGGAAATGACAAGAACAAAACGTGAGAAGTAAATCAAAACATGGCAGCAGAGAGATCAGCCAGAAATGATAAGAACAAAACATGAGAAGTAAATCACAATGTGGCAGCAGAGATCAGCCAGAAATGACGAGAGGAACACATGAGAAGTAAATCACAACGTGGTAGCAGAGAGATCAGCCAGAAATTATAAGAACAATACGTGAGAAGTAAATCACAACGTGGCAGCAGAGAGATCAGCCAGAAATGACAGGAAGAAAACATGAGAAGTAAATCACAACGTGGCAGCAGAGAGATCAGCCGGAAATGACAAGAACAAAACGTGAGAAGTAAATCACAACATTGCAGCAGAGAGATCAGCCAGAAATGACAAATAGAAAACGTAAGAAGTAATTCACAACGTGGCAGCAGAGAGATCAGCCAGAAATGACTAGAGGAAAACATGACAAGTAAATCACAACGTGGCAGCAGAGAGATCAGCCATAAATGATAAGAACAAAACGTGAGAAGTAAATCACAACGTGGCAGCAGAGAGATCAGCCAAAAATGACAAGTAGAAAACGTGAGAAGTAATTCACAACGTGGCAGCAGAGAGATCACCCAGAAACGACAAGTAGAAAACATGAGAAGTAAATCACAACGTGGCAGCAGAGAGAACAGGCAGAAATGACAAGAACAAAACGTGAGAAGTAAATCACAACATGGCAGCATAGAGATCAGCCAGAAATGATAAGAACAAAACATGAGAAGTAAATCACAATGTGGCAGCAGAGACATCAGCCAGAAATGACAAATAGAAAACGTAAGAAGTAAATCACAACGTGGCAGCAGAGAGATCAGCCAGAAATGACAAGAAAAAACATGAGAAGTAAATCACAACGTGGCAGCAGACAGATCAGGCAGAAATGACTAGAGGAAAACATGACAAGTAAATCACAACGTGGCAGCAGAGAGATCAGCCATAAATGATAAGAACAAAACGTGAGAAGTAAATCACAAAGTGGCAGCAGAGAGATCAGCCAGAAATGACAAGTAGAAAACGTTAGAAGTAAATCACAACGTGACAGCAGAGAGATCAGCCAGAAATGACTAGAGGAACACATGAGAAGAAAATCACAACGTGGCAGCATAGAGATCAGCCAGAAATGACTAGAGGAACACATGAGAAGTAAATCACAACGTGGCAGCAGAGAGATCATCCGGAAATGACAAGAACAAAACGTGAGAAGTAAATCACAACATGGCAGCAGAGAGATCAGCCATAAATGATAAGAACAAAACATGAGAAGTAAATCACAATGTGGCAGCAGAGATCAGCCAGAAATGACTAGAGGAACACATGAGAAGTAAATCACAACGTGGCAGCAGAGACATCAGCCAGAAATTATAAGAACAAAACGTGAGAAGTAAATCACAACGTGGCAGCAGAGAGATCAGCCAGAAATGACAAATAGAAAACGTAAGAAGTAATTCACACCGTGGCAGCAGAGAGATCAGCCAGAAATGACTACAGGAACACATGAGAAGTAAATCACAACGTGGCAGCAGAGAGATCAGCCAGAAATGACAAGAAAAAAACATGAGAAGTAAATCACAACGTGGCAGCAGAGAGATCAGCCAGAAATGATAAGAACAAAACGTTAGAAGTAAATCACAACGTGGCAGCAGAGAGATCAGCCAGAAATGATAAGAACAAAACGTTAGAAGTAAATCACAACGTGGCAGCAGAGAGATCAGCCAGAAATGACAAGTAGAAAACGTGAGAAGTAAATCACAACATGGCAGCAGAGAGATCACCCAGAAACGACAAGTAGAAAACATGAGAAGTAAATCACAACGTGGCAGCAGAGAGATCAGCCAGAAATGACAAATAGAAAACGTAAGAAGTAATTCACAACGTGGGAGCAGAGAGATCAGCCAGAAATGACTAGAGGAAAACATGACAAGTAAATCACAACGTGGCAGCAGAGAGATCAGCCATAAATGATAAGAACAAAACGTGAGAAGTAAATCACAACGTGGCAGCAGAGAGATCAGCCAAAAATGACAAGTAGAAAACGTGAGAAGTAATTCACAACGTGGCAGCAGAGAGATCACCCAGAAACGACAAGTAGAAAACATGAGAAGTAAATCACAACGTGGCAGCAGAGAGAACAGGCAGAAATGACAAGAACAAAACGTGAGAAGTAAATCACAACATGGCAGCATAGAGATCAGCCAGAAATGATAAGAACAAAACATGAGAAGTAAATCACAATGTGGCAGCAGAGACATCAGCCAGAAATGACAAATAGAAAACGTAAGAAGTAAATCACAACGTGGCAGCAGAGAGATCAGCCAGAAATGACAAGAAAAAACATGAGAAGTAAATCACAACGTGGCAGCAGACAGATCAGGCAGAAATGACAAGTAGAAAACGTTAGAAGTAAATCACAACGTGACAGCAGAGAGATCAGCCAGAAATGACTAGAGGAACACATGAGAAGAAAATCACAACGTGGCAGCATAGAGATCAGCCAGAAATGACTAGAGGAACACATGAGAAGTAAATCACAACGTGGCAGCAGAGAGATCATCCGGAAATGACAAGAACAAAACGTGAGAAGTAAATCACAACATGGCAGCAGAGAGATCAGCCATAAATGATAAGAACAAAACATGAGAAGTAAATCACAATGTGGCAGCAGAGATCAGCCAGAAATGACTAGAGGAACACATGAGAAGTAAATCACAACGTGGCAGCAGAGACATCAGCCAGAAATTATAAGAACAAAACGTGAGAAGTAAATCACAACGTGGCAGCAGAGAGATCAGCCAGAAATGACAAATAGAAAACGTAAGAAGTAATTCACACCGTGGCAGCAGAGAGATCAGCCAGAAATGACTACAGGAACACATGAGAAGTAAATCACAACGTGGCAGCAGAGAGATCAGCCAGAAATGACAAGAAAAAAACATGAGAAGTAAATCACAACGTGGCAGCAGAGAGATCAGCCAGAAATGATAAGAACAAAACGTTAGAAGTAAATCACAACGTGGCAGCAGAGAGATCAGCCAGAAATGACAAGTAGAAAACGTGAGAAGTAAATCACAACATGGCAGCAGAGAGATCACCCAGAAACGACAAGTAGAAAACATGAGATGTAAATCACAACGTGGCAGCAGAGATATCAGCCAGAAATGACAGGAAGAAAACATGAGAAGTAAATCACAATGTGGCAGCAGAGAGATCAGCCGGAAATGACAAGAACAAAACGTGAGAAGTAAATCAAAACATTGAAGCAGAGAGATCAGCCAGAAATGATAAGAACAAAACATGAGAAGTAAATCACAACGTGGCAGCAGAGAGATCAGCCAGAAATGATAAGAACAAAACTTTAGAAGTAAATCACAACGTGGCAGCAGAGAGATCAGCCAGAAATGATAAGAACAAAACATGAGAAGTAAATCACAACGTGGCGGCAGAGAGATCAGCCGGAAATGACAAGAACAAAACGTGAGAAGTAAATCAAAACATGGCAGCAGAGAGATCAGCCAGAAATGATAAGAACAAAACATGAGAAGTAAATCACAATGTGGCAGCAGAGATCAGCCAGAAATGACGAGAGGAACACATGAGAAGTAAATCACAACGTGGTAGCAGAGAGATCAGCCAGAAATTATAAGAACAATACGTGAGAAGTAAATCACAACGTGGCAGCAGAGAGATCAGCCAGAAATGACAGGAAGAAAACATGAGAAGTAAATCACAACGTGGCAGCAGAGAGATCAGCCGGAAATGACAAGAACAAAACGTGAGAAGTAAATCACAACATTGCAGCAGAGAGATCAGCCAGAAATGACAAATAGAAAACGTAAGAAGTAATTCACAACGTGGCAGCAGAGAGATCAGCCAGAAATGACTAGAGGAAAACATGACAAGTAAATCACAACGTGGCAGCAGAGAGATCAGCCATAAATGATAAGAACAAAACGTGAGAAGTAAATCACAACGTGGCAGCAGAGAGATCAGCCAAAAATGACAAGTAGAAAACGTGAGAAGTAATTCACAACGTGGCAGCAGAGAGATCACCCAGAAACGACAAGTAGAAAACATGAGAAGTAAATCACAACGTGGCAGCAGAGAGAACAGGCAGAAATGACAAGAACAAAACGTGAGAAGTAAATCACAACATGGCAGCATAGAGATCAGCCAGAAATGATAAGAACAAAACATGAGAAGTAAATCACAATGTGGCAGCAGAGACATCAGCCAGAAATGACAAATAGAAAACGTAAGAAGTAAATCACAACGTGGCAGCAGAGAGATCAGCCAGAAATGACAAGAAAAAACATGAGAAGTAAATCACAACGTGGCAGCAGACAGATCAGGCAGAAATGACTAGAGGAAAACATGACAAGTAAATCACAACGTGGCAGCAGAGAGATCAGCCATAAATGATAAGAACAAAACGTGAGAAGTAAATCACAAAGTGGCAGCAGAGAGATCAGCCAGAAATGACAAGTAGAAAACGTTAGAAGTAAATCACAACGTGACAGCAGAGAGATCAGCCAGAAATGACTAGAGGAACACATGAGAAGAAAATCACAACGTGGCAGCATAGAGATCAGCCAGAAATGACTAGAGGAACACATGAGAAGTAAATCACAACGTGGCAGCAGAGAGATCATCCGGAAATGACAAGAACAAAACGTGAGAAGTAAATCACAACATGGCAGCAGAGAGATCAGCCAGAAATGATAAGAACAAAACGTTAGAAGTAAATCACAACGTGGCAGCAGAGAGATCACCCAGAAACGACAAGTAGAAAACATGAGATGTAAATCACAACGTGGCAGCAGAGATATCAGCCAGAAATGACAGGAAGAAAACATGAGAAGTAAATCACAATGTGGCAGCAGAGAGATCAGCCGGAAATGACAAGAACAAAACGTGAGAAGTAAATCAAAACATTGAAGCAGAGAGATCAGCCAGAAATGATAAGAACAAAACATGAGAAGTAAATCACAACGTGGCAGCAGAGAGATCAGCCAGAAATGATAAGAACAAAACTTTAGAAGTAAATCACAACGTGGCAGCAGAGAGATCAGCCAGAAATGATAAGAACAAAACATGAGAAGTAAATCACAACGTGGCGGCAGAGAGATCAGCCGGAAATGACAAGAACAAAACGTGAGAAGTAAATCAAAACATGGCAGCAGAGAGATCAGCCAGAAATGATAAGAACAAAACATGAGAAGTAAATCACAATGTGGCAGCAGAGATCAGCCAGAAATGACGAGAGGAACACATGAGAAGTAAATCACAACGTGGTAGCAGAGAGATCAGCCAGAAATTATAAGAACAATACGTGAGAAGTAAATCACAACGTGGCAGCAGAGAGATCAGCCAGAAATGACAGGAAGAAAACATGAGAAGTAAATCACAACGTGGCAGCAGAGAGATCAGCCGGAAATGACAAGAACAAAACGTGAGAAGTAAATCACAACATTGCAGCAGAGAGATCAGCCAGAAATGACAAATAGAAAACGTAAGAAGTAATTCACAACGTGGCAGCAGAGAGATCAGCCAGAAATGACTAGAGGAAAACATGACAAGTAAATCACAACGTGGCAGCAGAGAGATCAGCCATAAATGATAAGAACAAAACGTGAGAAGTAAATCACAACGTGGCAGCAGAGAGATCAGCCAAAAATGACAAGTAGAAAACGTGAGAAGTAATTCACAACGTGGCAGCAGAGAGATCACCCAGAAACGACAAGTAGAAAACATGAGAAGTAAATCACAACGTGGCAGCAGAGAGAACAGGCAGAAATGACAAGAACAAAACGTGAGAAGTAAATCACAACATGGCAGCATAGAGATCAGCCAGAAATGATAAGAACAAAACATGAGAAGTAAATCACAATGTGGCAGCAGAGACATCAGCCAGAAATGACAAATAGAAAACGTAAGAAGTAAATCACAACGTGGCAGCAGAGAGATCAGCCAGAAATGACAAGAAAAAACATGAGAAGTAAATCACAACGTGGCAGCAGACAGATCAGGCAGAAATGACTAGAGGAAAACATGACAAGTAAATCACAACGTGGCAGCAGAGAGATCAGCCATAAATGATAAGAACAAAACGTGAGAAGTAAATCACAAAGTGGCAGCAGAGAGATCAGCCAGAAATGACAAGTAGAAAACGTTAGAAGTAAATCACAACGTGACAGCAGAGAGATCAGCCAGAAATGACTAGAGGAACACATGAGAAGAAAATCACAACGTGGCAGCATAGAGATCAGCCAGAAATGACTAGAGGAACACATGAGAAGTAAATCACAACGTGGCAGCAGAGAGATCATCCGGAAATGACAAGAACAAAACGTGAGAAGTAAATCACAACATGGCAGCAGAGAGATCAGCCATAAATGATAAGAACAAAACATGAGAAGTAAATCACAATGTGGCAGCAGAGATCAGCCAGAAATGACTAGAGGAACACATGAGAAGTAAATCACAACGTGGCAGCAGAGACATCAGCCAGAAATTATAAGAACAAAACGTGAGAAGTAAATCACAACGTGGCAGCAGAGAGATCAGCCAGAAATGATAAGAACAAAACGTTAGAAGTAAATCACAACGTGGCAGCAGAGAGATCAGCCAGAAATGATAAGAACAAAACGTTAGAAGTAAATCACAACGTGGCAGCAGAGAGATCAGCCAGAAATGACAAGTAGAAAACGTGAGAAGTAAATCACAACATGGCAGCAGAGAGATCACCCAGAAACGACAAGTAGAAAACATGAGAAGTAAATCACAACGTGGCAGCAGAGATATCAGCCAGAAATGACAGGAAGAAAACATGAGAAGTAAATCACAATGTGGCAGCAGAGAGATCAGCCGGAAATGACAAGAACAAAACGTGAGAAGTAAATCAAAACATTGCAGCAGAGAGATCAGCCAGAAATGATAAGAACAAAACATGAGAAGTAAATCACAACGTGGCAGCAGAGAGATCAGCCAGAAATGACTAGAGGAACACATGAGAAGTAAATCACAACGTGGCAGCAGAGAGATCAGCCGGAAATGACAAGAACAAAACGTGAGAAGTAAATCAAAACGTGGCAGCAGAGAGATCAGCCAGAAATGACAAATAGAAAACGTAAGAAGTAAATCACAACGTGGCAGCAGAGAGATCAGCCAGAAATGACTAGAGGAACACATGAGAAGAAAATCACAACGTGGCAGCATAGAGATCAGCCAGAAATGACTAGAGGAACACATGAGAAGTAAATCACAACGTGGCAGCAGAGAGATCAGCCGGAAATGACAAGAACAAAACGTGAGAAGTAAATCAAAACGTGGCAGCAGAGAGATCAGCCAGAAATGACAAATAGAAAACGTAAGAAGTAAATCACAACGTGGCAGCAGAGAGATCAGCCAGAAATGACAAGAAAAAACATGAGAAGTAAATCACAACGTGGCAGCAGACAGATCAGGCAGAAATGACTAGAGGAAAACATGACAAGTAAATCACAACGTGGCAGCAGAGAGATCAGCCATAAATGATAAGAACAAAACGTGAGAAGTAAATCACAACGTGGCAGCAGAGAGATCAGCCAGAAATGATAAGAACAAAACGTTAGAAGTAAATCACAACGTGGCAGCAGAGAGATCAGCCAGAAATGACAAGTAGAAAACGTGAGAAGTAAATCACAACATGGCAGCAGAGAGATCACCCAGAAACGACAAGTAGAAAACATGAGAAGTAAATCACAACGTGGCAGCAGAGATATCAGCCAGAAATGACAGGAAGAAAACATGAGAAGTAAATCACAATGTGGCAGCAGAGAGATCAGCCGGAAATGACAAGAACAAAACGTGAGAAGTAAATCAAAACATTGCAGCAGAGAGATCAGCCAGAAATGATAAGAACAAAACATGAGAAGTAAATCACAACGTGGCAGCAGAGAGATCAGCCAGAAATGACTAGAGGAACACATGAGAAGTAAATCACAACGTGGCAGCAGAGAGATCAGCCGGAAATGACAAGAACAAAACGTGAGAAGTAAATCAAAACGTGGCAGCAGAGAGATCAGCCAGAAATGACAAATAGAAAACGTAAGAAGTAAATCACAACGTGGCAGCAGAGAGATCAGCCAGAAATGACTAGAGGAACACATGAGAAGAAAATCACAACGTGGCAGCATAGAGATCAGCCAGAAATGACTAGAGGAACACATGAGAAGTAAATCACAACGTGGCAGCAGAGAGATCAGCCGGAAATGACAAGAACAAAACGTGAGAAGTAAATCAAAACGTGGCAGCAGAGAGATCAGCCAGAAATGACAAATAGAAAACGTAAGAAGTAAATCACAACGTGGCAGCAGAGAGATCAGCCAGAAATGACAAGAAAAAACATGAGAAGTAAATCACAACGTGGCAGCAGACAGATCAGGCAGAAATGACTAGAGGAAAACATGACAAGTAAATCACAACGTGGCAGCAGAGAGATCAGCCATAAATGATAAGAACAAAACGTGAGAAGTAAATCACAAAGTGGCAGCAGAGAGATCAGCCAGAAATGACAAGTAGAAAACGTGAGAAGTAATTCACAACGTGGCAGCAGAGAGATCACCCAGAAACGACAAGTAGAAAACATGAGAAGTAAATCACAACGTGGCAGCAGAGAGATCAGCCAGAAATGACAAGAACAAAACGTGAGAAGTAAATCACAACATGGCAGCATAGAGATCAGCCAGAAATGATAAGAACAAAACATGAGAAGTAAATCACAATGTGGCAGCAGAGATCAGCCAGAAATGACGAGAGGAACACATGAGAAGTAAATCACAACGTGGTAGCAGAAAGATCAGCCAGAAATGACAAATAAGAAAACCTAAGAAGTAAATCACAACGTGGCAGCAGAGAGATCAGCCATAAATGATAAGAACAAAACGTGAGAAGTAAATCACAACGTGGCAGCAGAGAGATCAGCCAGAAATGACAAGTAGAAAACGTAAGAAGTAATTCACAACGTGGCAGCAGAGAGATCACCCAGAAACGACAAGTAGAAAACATGAGAAGTAAATCACAACGTGGCATCAGAGAGATCAGCCAGAAATGACAAGAACAAATCGTGAGAAGTAAATCACAACATGGCAGCATAGAGATCAGCCAGAAATGATAAGAACAAAACATGAGAAGTAAATCACAATGTGGCAGCAGAGATCAGCCAGAAATGACGAGAGGAACACATGAGAAGTAAATCACAACGTGGTAGCAGAAAGATCAGCCAGAAATGACAAATAAGAAAACCTAAGAAGTAATTCACAACGTGGCAGCAGAGAGATCAGCCAGAAATGACTAGAGGAACACATGAGAAGTAAATCACAACGTGGCAGCAGAGAGATCAGCCAGAAATGACTAGAGGAACACATGAGAAGTAAATCACAACGTGGCAGCAGAGAGATCAGCCGGAAATGACAAGAACAAAACGTGAGAAGTAAATCAAAACGTGGCAGCAGAGAGATCAGCCAGAAATGACAAATAGAAAACGTAAGAAGTAAATCACAACGTGGCAGCAGAGAGATCAGCCAGAAATGACTAGAGGAACACATGAGAAGAAAATCACAACGTGGCAGCATAGAGATCAGCCAGAAATGACTAGAGGAACACATGAGAAGTAAATCACAACGTGGCAGCAGAGAGATCAGCCGGAAATGACAAGAACAAAACGTGAGAAGTAAATCAAAACGTGGCAGCAGAGAGATCAGCCAGAAATGACAAATAGAAAACGTAAGAAGTAAATCACAACGTGGCAGCATAGAGATCAGCCAGAAATGACTAGAGGAACACATGAGAAGTAAATCACAACGTGGCAGCAGAGAGATCAGCCAGAAATGACAAGAAAAAACATGAGAAGTAAATCACAACGTGGCAGCAGACAGATCAGGCAGAAATGACTAGAGGAAAACATGACAAGTAAATCACAACGTGGCAGCAGAGAGATCAGCCATAAATGATAAGAACAAAACGTGAGAAGTAAATCACAAAGTGGCAGCAGAGAGATCAGCCAGAAATGACAAGTAGAAAACGTGAGAAGTAATTCACAACGTGGCAGCAGAGAGATCACCCAGAAACGACAAGTAGAAAACATGAGAAGTAAATCACAACGTGGCAGCAGAGAGATCAGCCAGAAATGACAAGAACAAAACGTGAGAAGTAAATCACAACATGGCAGCATAGAGATCAGCCAGAAATGATAAGAACAAAACATGAGAAGTAAATCACAATGTGGCAGCAGAGATCAGCCAGAAATGACGAGAGGAACACATGAGAAGTAAATCACAACGTGGTAGCAGAAAGATCAGCCAGAAATGACAAATAAGAAAACCTAAGAAGTAAATCACAACGTGGCAGCAGAGAGATCAGCCATAAATGATAAGAACAAAACGTGAGAAGTAAATCACAACGTGGCAGCAGAGAGATCAGCCAGAAATGACAAGTAGAAAACGTAAGAAGTAATTCACAACGTGGCAGCAGAGAGATCACCCAGAAACGACAAGTAGAAAACATGAGAAGTAAATCACAACGTGGCAGCAGAGAGATCAGCCAGAAATGACAAGAACAAATCGTGAGAAGTAAATCACAACATGGCAGCATAGAGATCAGCCAGAAATGATAAGAACAAAACATGAGAAGTAAATCACAATGTGGCAGCAGAGATCAGCCAGAAATGACGAGAGGAACACATGAGAAGTAAATCACAACGTGGTAGCAGAAAGATCAGCCAGAAATGACAAATAAGAAAACCTAAGAAGTAATTCACAACGTGGCAGCAGAGAGATCAGCCAGAAATGACTAGAGGAACACATGAGAAGTAAATCACAACGTGGCAGCAGAGAGATCAGCCAGAAATGACTAGAGGAACACATGAGAAGTAAATCACAACGTGGCAGCAGAGAGATCAGCCGGAAATGACAAGAACAAAACGTGAGAAGTAAATCAAAACGTGGCAGCAGAGAGATCAGCCAGAAATGACAAATAGAAAACGTAAGAAGTAAATCACAACGTGGCAGCAGAGAGATCAGCCAGAAATGACTAGAGGAACACATGAGAAGAAAATCACAACGTGGCAGCATAGAGATCAGCCAGAAATGACTAGAGGAACACATGAGAAGTAAATCACAACGTGGCAGCAGAGAGATCAGCCGGAAATGACAAGAACAAAACGTGAGAAGTAAATCAAAACTTGGCAGCAGAGAGATCAGCCAGAAATGACAAATAGAAAACGTAAGAAGTAAATCACAACGTGGCAGCAGAGAGATCAGCCAGAAATGACAAGAAAAAACATGAGAAGTAAATCACAACGTGGCAGCAGACAGATCAGGCAGAAATGACTAGAGGAAAACATGACAAGTAAATCACAACGTGGCAGCAGAGAGATCAGCCATAAATGATAAGAACAAAACGTGAGAAGTAAATCACAAAGTGGCAGCAGAGAGATCAGCCAGAAATGACAAGTAGAAAACGTGAGAAGTAATTCACAACGTGGCAGCAGAGAGATCACCCAGAAACGACAAGTAGAAAACATGAGAAGTAAATCACAACGTGGCAGCAGAGAGATCAGCCAGAAATGACAAGAACAAAACTTGAGAAGTAAATCACAACATGGCAGCATAGAGATCAGCCAGAAATGATAAGAACAAAACATGAGAAGTAAATCACAATGTGGCAGCAGAGATCAGCCAGAAATGACGAGAGGAACACATGAGAAGTAAATCACAACGTGGTAGCAGAAAGATCAGCCAGAAATGACAAATAAGAAAACCTAAGAAGTAAATCACAACGTGGCAGCAGAGAGATCAGCCATAAATGATAAGAACAAAACGTGAGAAGTAAATCACAACGTGGCAGCAGAGAGATCAGCCAGAAATGACAAGTAGAAAACGTGAGAAGTAATTCACAACGTGGCAGCAGAGAGATCACCCAGAAACGACAAGTAGAAAACATGAGAAGTAAATCACAACGTGGCAGCAGAGAGATCAGCCAGAAATGACAAGAACAAATCGTGAGAAGTAAATCACAACATGGCAGCATAGAGATCAGCCAGAAATGATAAGAACAAAACATGAGAAGTAAATCACAATGTGGCAGCAGAGATCAGCCAGAAATGACGAGAGGAACACATGAGAAGTAAATCACAACGTGGTAGCAGAAAGATCAGCCAGAAATGACAAATAAGAAAACCTAAGAAGTAATTCACAACGTGGCAGCAGAGAGATCAGACAGAAATGACTAGAGGAACACATGAGAAGTAAATCACAACGTGGCAGCAGAGAGATCAGCCAGAAATGACTAGAGGAAAACATGACAAGTAAATCACAACGTGGCAGCAGAGAGATCAGCCATAAATTATAAGAACAAAACTTGAGAAGTAAATCACAACGTGGCAGCAGAGAGATCAGCCAGAAATGACAATTAGAAAACTTGAGAAGTAATTCACAACGTGGCAGCAGAGAGATCACCCAGAAACGACAAGTAGAAAACATGAGAAGTAAATCACAACGTGGCAGCAGAGAGATCAGCCAGAAATGACAAGTAGAAAACGTGAGAAGTAATTCACAACGTGGCAGCAGAGAGATCACCCAGAAACGACAAGTAGAAAACATGAGAAGTAAATCACAACGTGGCAGCAGAGAGTTCAGCCAGAAATGACAAGAACAAAACGTGAGAAGTAAATCAAAACGTGGCAGCAGAGAGATCAGCCAGAAATGACAAATAGAAAACGTAAGAAGTAATTCACAACGTGGCAGCAGAGAGATCAGCCAGAAATGACTACAGGAACACATGAGAAGTAAATCACAACGTGGCAGCAGAGAGATCAGCCAGAAATGATAAGAACAAAACATTAGAAGTAAATCACAACGTGGCAGCAGAGAGATCAGCCAGAAATGATAAGAACAAAACGTTAGAAGTAAATCACAACGTGGCAGCAGAGAGATCAGCCAGAAATGACAAGTAGAACACGTGAGAAGTAAATCACAACATGGCAGCAGAGAGATCACCCAGAAACGACAAGTAGAAAACATGAGAAATAAATCACAACGTGGCAGCAGAGAGATCAGCCAGAAATGATAAGAACAAAACGTTAGAAGTAAATCACAACGTGGCAGCAGAGAGATCAGCCAGAAATGATAAGAACAAAACGTTAGAAGTAAATCACAACGTGGCAGCAGAGAGATCAGCCAGAAATGACAAGTAGAACACGTGAGAAGTAAATCACAACATGGCAGCAGAGAGATCACCCAGAAACGACAAGTAGAAAACATGAGAAGTAAATCACAACGTGGAAGCAGAGAGATCAGCCAGAAATGATAAGAACAAAACGTTAGAAGTAAATCACAACGTGGCAGCAGAGAGATCAGCCAGAAATGATAAGAACAAAACATGAGAAGTAAATCACAACGTGGCGGCAGAGAGATCAGCCGGAAATGACAAGAACAAAACGTGAGAAGTAAATCAAAACATGGCAGCAGAGAGATCAGCCAGAAATGATAAGAACAAAACATGAGAAGTAAATCACAATGTGGCAGCAGAGATCAGCCAGAAATTATAAGACCAATATGTGACAAGTAAATCACAACGTGGCAGCAGAGAGATCAGCCAGAAATTATAAGACCAATATGTGACAAGTAAATCACAACGTGGCAGCAGAGAGATCAGCCAGAAATGACAGGAAGAAAACATGAGAAGTAAATCACAACGTGGCAGCAGAGAGATCAGCCGGAAATGACAAAAACAAAACGTGAGAAGTAAATCAAAACGTGGCAGCAGAGAGATCAGCCAGAAATGACAAATAGAAAACGTAAGAAGTAATTCACAACGTGGCAGCAGAGAGATCAGCCAGAAATGACTAGAGGAAAACATGACAAGTAAATCACAACGTGGCAGCAGAGAGATCAGCCAGAAATGATAAGAACAAAACGTTAGAAGTAAATCACAACGTGGCAGCAGAGAGATCAGCCAGAAATGACAAGAACAAAACGTGAGAAGTAAATCACAACATTGCAGCAGAGAGATCAGCCAGAAATGATAAGAACAAAACATGAGAAGTAAATCACAATGTGGCAGCAGAGATCAGCCAGAAATGACGAGAGGAACACATGAGAAGTAAATCACAACGTGGTAGCAGAAAGATCAGCCAGAAATGACAAATAAGAAAACCTAAGAAGTAATTCACAACGTGGCAGCAGAGAGATCAGCCAGAAATGACTAGAGGAACACATGAGAAGTAAATCACAACGTGGCAGCAGAGAGATCAGCCAGAAATGACTAGAGGAACACATGAGAAGTAAATCACAACGTGGCAGCAGAGAGATCAGCCGGAAATGACAAGAACAAAACGTGAGAAGTAAATCAAAACGTGGCAGCAGAGAGATCAGCCAGAAATGACAAATAGAAAACGTAAGAAGTAAATCACAACGTGGCAGCAGAGAGATCAGCCAGAAATGACTAGAGGAACACATGAGAAGAAAATCACAACGTGGCAGCATAGAGATCAGCCAGAAATGACTAGAGGAACACATGAGAAGTAAATCACAACGTGGCAGCAGAGAGATCAGCCAGAAATGACAAGTACAAAACGTGAGAAGTAATTCACAACGTGGGAGCAGAGAGATCAGCCAGAAATGACTAGAGGAAAACATGACAAGTAAATCACAACGTGGCAGCAGAGAGATCAGCCATAAATGATAAGAACAAAACGTGAGAAGTAAATCACAACGTGGCAGCAGAGAGATCAGCCAAAAATGACAAGTAGAAAACGTGAGAAGTAATTCACAACGTGGCAGCAGAGAGATCACCCAGAAACGACAAGTAGAAAACATGAGAAGTAAATCACAACGTGGCAGCAGAGAGAACAGGCAGAAATGACAAGAACAAAACGTGAGAAGTAAATCACAACATGGCAGCATAGAGATCAGCCAGAAATGATAAGAACAAAACATGAGAAGTAAATCACAATGTGGCAGCAGAGACATCAGCCAGAAATGACAAATAGAAAACGTAAGAAGTAAATCACAACGTGGCAGCAGAGAGATCAGCCAGAAATGACAAGAAAAAACATGAGAAGTAAATCACAACGTGGCAGCAGACAGATCAGGCAGAAATGACAAGTAGAAAACGTTAGAAGTAAATCACAACGTGACAGCAGAGAGATCAGCCAGAAATGACTAGAGGAACACATGAGAAGAAAATCACAACGTGGCAGCATAGAGATCAGCCAGAAATGACTAGAGGAACACATGAGAAGTAAATCACAACGTGGCAGCAGAGAGATCATCCGGAAATGACAAGAACAAAACGTGAGAAGTAAATCACAACATGGCAGCAGAGAGATCAGCCATAAATGATAAGAACAAAACATGAGAAGTAAATCACAATGTGGCAGCAGAGATCAGCCAGAAATGACTAGAGGAACACATGAGAAGTAAATCACAACGTGGCAGCAGAGACATCAGCCAGAAATTATAAGAACAAAACGTGAGAAGTAAATCACAACGTGGCAGCAGAGAGATCAGCCAGAAATGACAAATAGAAAACGTAAGAAGTAATTCACACCGTGGCAGCAGAGAGATCAGCCAGAAATGACTACAGGAACACATGAGAAGTAAATCACAACGTGGCAGCAGAGAGATCAGCCAGAAATGACAAGTAGAAAACGTGAGAAGTAAATCACAACATGGCAGCAGAGAGATCACCCAGAAACGACAGGAAGAAAACATGAGAAGTAAATCACAACGTGGCAGCAGAGATATCAGCCAGAAATGACAGGAAGAAAACATGAGAAGTAAATCACAATGTGGCAGCAGAGAGATCAGCCGGAAATGACAAGAACAAAACGTG
Organism: Lampris megalopsis; assembly: GCA_022114975.2. Taxonomy (NCBI): domain Eukaryota; kingdom Metazoa; phylum Chordata; class Actinopteri; order Lampriformes; family Lampridae; genus Lampris; species Lampris megalopsis. The sequence goes on from JAJHIY020000614.1 coordinate 1,576,529, forward strand.
AGAAGTAAATCAAAACATTGAAGCAGAGAGATCAGCCAGAAATGATAAGAACAAAACATGAGAAGTAAATCACAACGTGGCAGCAGAGAGATCAGCCAGAAATGATAAGAACAAAACGTTAGAAGTAAATCACAACGTGGCAGCAGAGAGATCAGCCAGAAATGATAAGAACAAAACATGAGAAGTAAATCACAACGTGGCGGCAGAGAGATCAGCCGGAAATGACAAGAACAAAACGTGAGAAGTAAATCAAAACATGGCAGCAGAGAGATCAGCCAGAAATGATAAGAACAAAACATGAGAAGTAAATCACAATGTGGCAGCAGAGATCAGCCAGAAATGACGAGAGGAACACATGAGAAGTAAATCACAACGTGGTAGCAGAGAGATCAGCCAGAAATTATAAGAACAATACGTGAGAAGTAAATCACAACGTGGCAGCAGAGAGATCAGCCAGAAATGACAGGAAGAAAACATGAGAAGTAAATCACAACGTGGCAGCAGAGAGATCAGCCGGAAATGACAAGAACAAAACGTGAGAAGTAAATCACAACATTGCAGCAGAGAGATCAGCCAGAAATGACAAATAGAAAACGTAAGAAGTAATTCACAACGTGGCAGCAGAGAGATCAGCCAGAAATGACTAGAGGAAAACATGACAAGTAAATCACAACGTGGCAGCAGAGAGATCAGCCATAAATGATAAGAACAAAACGTGAGAAGTAAATCACAACGTGGCAGCAGAGAGATCAGCCAAAAATGACAAGTAGAAAACGTGAGAAGTAATTCACAACGTGGCAGCAGAGAGATCACCCAGAAACGACAAGTAGAAAACATGAGAAGTAAATCACAACGTGGCAGCAGAGAGAACAGGCAGAAATGACAAGAACAAAACGTGAGAAGTAAATCACAACATGGCAGCATAGAGATCAGCCAGAAATGATAAGAACAAAACATGAGAAGTAAATCACAATGTGGCAGCAGAGACATCAGCCAGAAATGACAAATAGAAAACGTAAGAAGTAAATCACAATGTGACAGCAGAGAGATCAGCCAGAAATGACAAGAAAAAACATGAGAAGTAAATCACAACGTGGCAGCAGACAGATCAGGCAGAAATGACTAGAGGAAAACATGACAAGTAAATCACAACGTGGCAGCAGAGAGATCAGCCATAAATGATAAGAACAAAACGTGAGAAGTAAATCACAAAGTGGCAGCAGAGAGATCAGCCAGAAATGACAAGTAGAAAACGTTAGAAGTAAATCACAACGTGACAGCAGAGAGATCAGCCAGAAATGACTAGAGGAACACATGAGAAGAAAATCACAACGTGGCAGCATAGAGATCAGCCAGAAATGACTAGAGGAACACATGAGAAGTAAATCACAACGTGGCAGCAGAGAGATCATCCGGAAATGACAAGAACAAAACGTGAGAAGTAAATCACAACATGGCAGCAGAGAGATCAGCCGGAAATGAAAAGAACAAAACGTGAGAAGTAAATCAAAACGTGGCAGCAGAGAGATCAGCCATAAATGACAAATAGAAAACATAAGAAGTAATTCACAACGTGGCAGCAGAGAGATCAGCCAGAAATGACTAGAGGAAAACATGACAAGTAAATCACAACGTGGCAGCAGAGAGATCAGCCATAAATGATAAGAACAAAACGTGAGAAGTAAATCACAACGTGGCAGCAGAGAGATCAGCCAGAAATGACAAGTAGAAAACGTGAGAAGTAATTCACAACGTGGCAGCAGAGAGATCACCCAGAAACGACAAGTATAAAACATGAGAAGTAAATCACAACGTGGCAGCAGAGAGAACAGGCAGAAATGACAAGAACAAAACGTGAGAAGTAAATCACAACATGGCAGCATAGAGATCAGCCAGAAATGATAAGAACAAAACATGAGAAGTAAATCACAATGTGGCAGCAGAGATCAGCCAGAAATGACGAGAGGAACACATGAGAAGTAAATCACAACGTGGTAGCAGAAAGATCAGCCAGAAATGACAAATAAGAAAACCTAAGAAGTAATTCACAACGTGGCAGCAGAGAGATCAGCCAGAAATGACTAGAGGAACACATGAGAAGTAAATCACAACGTGGCAGCAGAGAGATCAGCCAGAAATGACTAGAGGAAAACATGACAAGTAAATCACAACGTGGCAGCAGAGAGATCAGCCATAAATGATAAGAACAAAACTTGAGAAGTAAATCACAACGTGGCAGCAGAGAGATCAGCCAGAAATGACAAGTAGAAAACGTGAGAAGTAATTCACAACGTGGCAGCAGAGAGATCACCCAGAAACGACAAGTAGAAAACATGAGAAGTAAATCACAACGTGGCAGCAGAGAGATCAGCCAGAAATGACAAGAAAAAACATGAGAAGTAAATCAACGTGGCAGCAGAGAGATCAGGCAGAAATGACTAGAGGAAAACATGACAAGTAAATCACAACGTGGCAGCAGAGAGATCAGCCATAAATGATAAGAACAAAACGTGAGAAGTAAATCACAAAGTGGCAGCAGAGAGATCAGCCAGAAATGACAAGTAGAAAACGTGAGAAGTAATTCACAACGTGGCAGCAGAGAGATCACCCAGAAACGACAAGTAGAAAACATGAGAAGTAAATCACAACGTGGCAGCAGAGAGATCAGCCAGAAATGACAAGAACAAAACGTGAGAAGTAAATCACAACATTGCAGCAGAGAGATCAGCCAGAAATGATAAGAACAAAACATGAGAAGTAAATCACAATGTGGCAGCAGAGATCAGCCAGAAATGACGAGAGGAACACATGAGAAGTAAATCACAACGTGGTAGCAGAAAGATCAGCCAGAAATGACAAATAAGAAAACCTAAGAAGTAATTCACAACGTGGCAGCAGAGAGATCAGCCAGAAATGACTAGAGGAACACATGAGAAGTAAATCACAACGTGGCAGCAGAGAGATCAGCCAGAAATGACTAGAGGAACACATGAGAAGTAAATCACAACGTGGCAGCAGAGAGATCAGCCGGAAATGACAAGAACAAAACGTGAGAAGTAAATCAAAACGTGGCAGCAGAGAGATCAGCCAGAAATGACAAATAGAAAACGTAAGAAGTAAATCACAACGTGGCAGCAGAGAGATCAGCCAGAAATGACTAGAGGAACACATGAGAAGAAAATCACAACGTGGCAGCATAGAGATCAGCCAGAAATGACTAGAGGAACACATGAGAAGTAAATCACAACGTGGCAGCAGAGAGATCAGCCAGAAATGACAAGTACAAAACGTGAGAAGTAATTCACAACGTGGGAGCAGAGAGATCAGCCAGAAATGACTAGAGGAAAACATGACAAGTAAATCACAACGTGGCAGCAGAGAGATCAGCCATAAATGATAAGAACAAAACGTGAGAAGTAAATCACAACGTGGCAGCAGAGAGATCAGCCAAAAATGACAAGTAGAAAACGTGAGAAGTAATTCACAACGTGGCAGCAGAGAGATCACCCAGAAACGACAAGTAGAAAACATGAGAAGTAAATCACAACGTGGCAGCAGAGAGAACAGGCAGAAATGACAAGAACAAAACGTGAGAAGTAAATCACAACATGGCAGCATAGAGATCAGCCAGAAATGATAAGAACAAAACATGAGAAGTAAATCACAATGTGGCAGCAGAGACATCAGCCAGAAATGACAAATAGAAAACGTAAGAAGTAAATCACAACGTGGCAGCAGAGAGATCAGCCAGAAATGACAAGAAAAAACATGAGAAGTAAATCACAACGTGGCAGCAGACAGATCAGGCAGAAATGACAAGTAGAAAACGTTAGAAGTAAATCACAACGTGACAGCAGAGAGATCAGCCAGAAATGACTAGAGGAACACATGAGAAGAAAATCACAACGTGGCAGCATAGAGATCAGCCAGAAATGACTAGAGGAACACATGAGAAGTAAATCACAACGTGGCAGCAGAGAGATCATCCGGAAATGACAAGAACAAAACGTGAGAAGTAAATCACAACATGGCAGCAGAGAGATCAGCCATAAATGATAAGAACAAAACATGAGAAGTAAATCACAATGTGGCAGCAGAGATCAGCCAGAAATGACTAGAGGAACACATGAGAAGTAAATCACAACGTGGCAGCAGAGACATCAGCCAGAAATTATAAGAACAAAACGTGAGAAGTAAATCACAACGTGGCAGCAGAGAGATCAGCCAGAAATGACAAATAGAAAACGTAAGAAGTAATTCACACCGTGGCAGCAGAGAGATCAGCCAGAAATGACTACAGGAACACATGAGAAGTAAATCACAACGTGGCAGCAGAGAGATCAGCCAGAAATGACAAGTAGAAAACGTGAGAAGTAAATCACAACATGGCAGCAGAGAGATCACCCAGAAACGACAGGAAGAAAACATGAGAAGTAAATCACAACGTGGCAGCAGAGATATCAGCCAGAAATGACAGGAAGAAAACATGAGAAGTAAATCACAATGTGGCAGCAGAGAGATCAGCCGGAAATGACAAGAACAAAACGTGAGAAGTAAATCAAAACATTGAAGCAGAGAGATCAGCCAGAAATGATAAGAACAAAACATGAGAAGTAAATCACAACGTGGCAGCAGAGAGATCAGCCAGAAATGATAAGAACAAAACGTTAGAAGTAAATCACAACGTGGCAGCAGAGAGATCAGCCAGAAATGATAAGAACAAAACATGAGAAGTAAATCACAACGTGGCGGCAGAGAGATCAGCCGGAAATGACAAGAACAAAACGTGAGAAGTAAATCAAAACATGGCAGCAGAGAGATCAGCCAGAAATGATAAGAACAAAACATGAGAAGTAAATCACAATGTGGCAGCAGAGATCAGCCAGAAATGACGAGAGGAACACATGAGAAGTAAATCACAACGTGGTAGCAGAGAGATCAGCCAGAAATTATAAGAACAATACGTGAGAAGTAAATCACAACGTGGCAGCAGAGAGATCAGCCAGAAATGACAGGAAGAAAACATGAGAAGTAAATCACAACGTGGCAGCAGAGAGATCAGCCGGAAATGACAAGAACAAAACGTGAGAAGTAAATCACAACATTGCAGCAGAGAGATCAGCCAGAAATGACAAATAGAAAACGTAAGAAGTAATTCACAACGTGGCAGCAGAGAGATCAGCCAGAAATGACTAGAGGAAAACATGACAAGTAAATCACAACGTGGCAGCAGAGAGATCAGCCATAAATGATAAGAACAAAACGTGAGAAGTAAATCACAACGTGGCAGCAGAGAGATCAGCCAAAAATGACAAGTAGAAAACGTGAGAAGTAATTCACAACGTGGCAGCAGAGAGATCACCCAGAAACGACAAGTAGAAAACATGAGAAGTAAATCACAACGTGGCAGCAGAGAGAACAGGCAGAAATGACAAGAACAAAACGTGAGAAGTAAATCACAACATGGCAGCATAGAGATCAGCCAGAAATGATAAGAACAAAACATGAGAAGTAAATCACAATGTGGCAGCAGAGACATCAGCCAGAAATGACAAATAGAAAACGTAAGAAGTAAATCACAATGTGACAGCAGAGAGATCAGCCAGAAATGACAAGAAAAAACATGAGAAGTAAATCACAACGTGGCAGCAGACAGATCAGGCAGAAATGACTAGAGGAAAACATGACAAGTAAATCACAACGTGGCAGCAGAGAGATCAGCCATAAATGATAAGAACAAAACGTGAGAAGTAAATCACAAAGTGGCAGCAGAGAGATCAGCCAGAAATGACAAGTAGAAAACGTTAGAAGTAAATCACAACGTGACAGCAGAGAGATCAGCCAGAAATGACTAGAGGAACACATGAGAAGAAAATCACAACGTGGCAGCATAGAGATCAGCCAGAAATGACTAGAGGAACACATGAGAAGTAAATCACAACGTGGCAGCAGAGAGATCATCCGGAAATGACAAGAACAAAACGTGAGAAGTAAATCACAACATGGCAGCAGAGAGATCAGCCATAAATGATAAGAACAAAACATGAGAAGTAAATCACAATGTGGCAGCAGAGATCAGCCAGAAATGACTAGAGGAACACATGAGAAGTAAATCACAACGTGGCAGCAGAGACATCAGCCAGAAATTATAAGAACAAAACGTGAGAAGTAAATCACAACGTGGCAGCAGAGAGATCAGCCAGAAATGATAAGAACAAAACGTTAGAAGTAAATCACAACGTGGCAGCAGAGAGATCAGCCAGAAATGATAAGAACAAAACGTTAGAAGTAAATCACAACGTGGCAGCAGAGAGATCAGCCAGAAATGACAAGTAGAAAACGTGAGAAGTAAATCACAACATGGCAGCAGAGAGATCACCCAGAAACGACAAGTAGAAAACATGAGAAGTAAATCACAACGTGGCAGCAGAGATATCAGCCAGAAATGACAGGAAGAAAACATGAGAAGTAAATCACAATGTGGCAGCAGAGAGATCAGCCGGAAATGACAAGAACAAAACGTGAGAAGTAAATCAAAACATTGCAGCAGAGAGATCAGCCAGAAATGATAAGAACAAAACATGAGAAGTAAATCACAACGTGGCAGCAGAGAGATCAGCCAGAAATGACTAGAGGAACACATGAGAAGTAAATCACAACGTGGCAGCAGAGAGATCAGCCGGAAATGACAAGAACAAAACGTGAGAAGTAAATCAAAACGTGGCAGCAGAGAGATCAGCCAGAAATGACAAATAGAAAACGTAAGAAGTAAATCACAACGTGGCAGCAGAGAGATCAGCCAGAAATGACTAGAGGAACACATGAGAAGAAAATCACAACGTGGCAGCATAGAGATCAGCCAGAAATGACTAGAGGAACACATGAGAAGTAAATCACAACGTGGCAGCAGAGAGATCAGCCGGAAATGACAAGAACAAAACGTGAGAAGTAAATCAAAACGTGGCAGCAGAGAGATCAGCCAGAAATGACAAATAGAAAACGTAAGAAGTAAATCACAACGTGGCAGCAGAGAGATCAGCCAGAAATGACAAGAAAAAACATGAGAAGTAAATCACAACGTGGCAGCAGACAGATCAGGCAGAAATGACTAGAGGAAAACATGACAAGTAAATCACAACGTGGCAGCAGAGAGATCAGCCATAAATGATAAGAACAAAACGTGAGAAGTAAATCACAACGTGGCAGCAGAGAGATCAGCCAGAAATGATAAGAACAAAACGTTAGAAGTAAATCACAACGTGGCAGCAGAGAGATCAGCCAGAAATGACAAGTAGAAAACGTGAGAAGTAAATCACAACATGGCAGCAGAGAGATCACCCAGAAACGACAAGTAGAAAACATGAGAAGTAAATCACAACGTGGCAGCAGAGATATCAGCCAGAAATGACAGGAAGAAAACATGAGAAGTAAATCACAATGTGGCAGCAGAGAGATCAGCCGGAAATGACAAGAACAAAACGTGAGAAGTAAATCAAAACATTGCAGCAGAGAGATCAGCCAGAAATGATAAGAACAAAACATGAGAAGTAAATCACAACGTGGCAGCAGAGAGATCAGCCAGAAATGACTAGAGGAACACATGAGAAGTAAATCACAACGTGGCAGCAGAGAGATCAGCCGGAAATGACAGGAACAAAACGTGAGAAGTAAATCAAAACGTGGCAGCAGAGAGATCAGCCAGAAATGACAAATAGAAAACGTAAGAAGTAAATCACAACGTGGCAGCAGAGAGATCAGCCAGAAATGACTAGAGGAACACATGAGAAGAAAATCACAACGTGGCAGCATAGAGATCAGCCAGAAATGACTAGAGGAACACATGAGAAGTAAATCACAACGTGGCAGCAGAGAGATCAGCCGGAAATGACAAGAACAAAACGTGAGAAGTAAATCAAAACGTGGCAGCAGAGAGATCAGCCAGAAATGACAAATAGAAAACGTAAGAAGTAAATCACAACGTGGCAGCAGAGAGATCAGCCAGAAATGACAAGAAAAAACATGAGAAGTAAATCACAACGTGGCAGCAGACAGATCAGGCAGAAATGACTAGAGGAAAACATGACAAGTAAATCACAACGTGGCAGCAGAGAGATCAGCCATAAATGATAAGAACAAAACGTGAGAAGTAAATCACAAAGTGGCAGCAGAGAGATCAGCCAGAAATGACAAGTAGAAAACGTGAGAAGTAATTCACAACGTGGCAGCAGAGAGATCACCCAGAAACGACAAGTAGAAAACATGAGAAGTAAATCACAACGTGGCAGCAGAGAGATCAGCCAGAAATGACAAGAACAAAACGTGAGAAGTAAATCACAACATGGCAGCATAGAGATCGGCCAGAAATGATAAGAACAAAACATGAGAAGTAAATCACAATGTGGCAGCAGAGATCAGCCAGAAATGACGAGAGGAACACATGAGAAGTAAATCACAACGTGGTAGCAGAAAGATCAGCCAGAAATGACAAATAAGAAAACCTAAGAAGTAAATCACAACGTGGCAGCAGAGAGATCAGCCATAAATGATAAGAACAAAACGTGAGAAGTAAATCACAATGTGGCAGCAGAGATCAGCCAGAAATGACTAGAGGAACACATGAGAAGTAAATCACAACGTGGCAGCAGAGACATCAGCCAGAAATTATAAGAACAAAACGTGAGAAGTAAATCACAACGTGGCAGCAGAGAGATCAGCCAGAAATGACAAATAGAAAACGTAAGAAGTAATTCACACCGTGGCAGCAGAGAGATCAGCCAGAAATGACTACAGGAACACATGAGAAGTAAATCACAACGTGGCAGCAGAGAGATCAGCCAGAAATGACAAGTAGAAAACGTGAGAAGTAAATCACAACATGGCAGCAGAGAGATCACCCAGAAACGACAAGTAGAAAACATGAGAAGTAAATCACAACGTGGCAGCAGAGATATCAGCCAGAAATGACAGGAAGAAAACATGAGAAGTAAATCACAATGTGGCAGCAGAGAGATCAGCCGGAAATGACAAGAACAAAACGTGAGAAGTAAATCAAAACATTGAAGCAGAGAGATCAGCCAGAAATGATAAGAACAAAACATGAGAAGTAAATCACAACGTGGCAGCAGAGAGATCAGCCAGAAATGATAAGAACAAAACGTTAGAAGTAAATCACAACGTGGCAGCAGAGAGATCAGCCAGAAATGATAAGAACAAAACATGAGAAGTAAATCACAACGTGGCGGCAGAGAGATCAGCCGGAAATGACAAGAACAAAACGTGAGAAGTAAATCAAAACATGGCAGCAGAGAGATCAGCCAGAAATGATAAGAACAAAACATGAGAAGTAAATCACAATGTGGCAGCAGAGATCAGCCAGAAATGACGAGAGGAACACATGAGAAGTAAATCACAACGTGGTAGCAGAGAGATCAGCCAGAAATTATAAGAACAATACGTGAGAAGTAAATCACAACGTGGCAGCAGAGAGATCAGCCAGAAATGACAGGAAGAAAACATGAGAAGTAAATCACAACGTGGCAGCAGAGAGATCAGCCGGAAATGACAAGAACAAAACGTGAGAAGTAAATCACAACATTGCAGCAGAGAGATCAGCCAGAAATGACAAATAGAAAACGTAAGAAGTAATTCACAACGTGGCAGCAGAGAGATCAGCCAGAAATGACTAGAGGAAAACATGACAAGTAAATCACAACGTGGCAGCAGAGAGATCAGCCATAAATGATAAGAACAAAACGTGAGAAGTAAATCACAACGTGGCAGCAGAGAGATCAGCCAAAAATGACAAGTAGAAAACGTGAGAAGTAATTCACAACGTGGCAGCAGAGAGATCACCCAGAAACGACAAGTAGAAAACATGAGAAGTAAATCACAACGTGGCAGCAGAGAGAACAGGCAGAAATGACAAGAACAAAACGTGAGAAGTAAATCACAACATGGCAGCATAGAGATCAGCCAGAAATGATAAGAACAAAACATGAGAAGTAAATCACAATGTGGCAGCAGAGACATCAGCCAGAAATGACAAATAGAAAACGTAAGAAGTAAATCACAATGTGACAGCAGAGAGATCAGCCAGAAATGACAAGAAAAAACATGAGAAGTAAATCACAACGTGGCAGCAGACAGATCAGGCAGAAATGACTAGAGGAAAACATGACAAGTAAATCACAACGTGGCAGCAGAGAGATCAGCCATAAATGATAAGAACAAAACGTGAGAAGTAAATCACAAAGTGGCAGCAGAGAGATCAGCCAGAAATGACAAGTAGAAAACGTTAGAAGTAAATCACAACGTGACAGCAGAGAGATCAGCCAGAAATGACTAGAGGAACACATGAGAAGAAAATCACAACGTGGCAGCATAGAGATCAGCCAGAAATGACTAGAGGAACACATGAGAAGTAAATCACAACGTGGCAGCAGAGAGATCATCCGGAAATGACAAGAACAAAACGTGAGAAGTAAATCACAACATGGCAGCAGAGAGATCAGCCATAAATGATAAGAACAAAACATGAGAAGTAAATCACAATGTGGCAGCAGAGATCAGCCAGAAATGACTAGAGGAACACATGAGAAGTAAATCACAACGTGGCAGCAGAGACATCAGCCAGAAATTATAAGAACAAAACGTGAGAAGTAAATCACAACGTGGCAGCAGAGAGATCAGCCAGAAATGATAAGAACAAAACGTTAGAAGTAAATCACAACGTGGCAGCAGAGAGATCAGCCAGAAATGATAAGAACAAAACGTTAGAAGTAAATCACAACGTGGCAGCAGAGAGATCAGCCAGAAATGACAAGTAGAAAACGTGAGAAGTAAATCACAACATGGCAGCAGAGAGATCACCCAGAAACGACAAGTAGAAAACATGAGAAGTAAATCACAACGTGGCAGCAGAGATATCAGCCAGAAATGACAGGAAGAAAACATGAGAAGTAAATCACAATGTGGCAGCAGAGAGATCAGCCGGAAATGACAAGAACAAAACGTGAGAAGTAAATCAAAACATTGCAGCAGAGAGATCAGCCAGAAATGATAAGAACAAAACATGAGAAGTAAATCACAACGTGGCAGCAGAGAGATCAGCCAGAAATGACTAGAGGAACACATGAGAAGTAAATCACAACGTGGCAGCAGAGAGATCAGCCGGAAATGACAAGAACAAAACGTGAGAAGTAAATCAAAACGTGGCAGCAGAGAGATCAGCCAGAAATGACAAATAGAAAACGTAAGAAGTAAATCACAACGTGGCAGCAGAGAGATCAGCCAGAAATGACTAGAGGAACACATGAGAAGAAAATCACAACGTGGCAGCATAGAGATCAGCCAGAAATGACTAGAGGAACACATGAGAAGTAAATCACAACGTGGCAGCAGAGAGATCAGCCGGAAATGACAAGAACAAAACGTGAGAAGTAAATCAAAACGTGGCAGCAGAGAGATCAGCCAGAAATGACAAATAGAAAACGTAAGAAGTAAATCACAACGTGGCAGCAGAGAGATCAGCCAGAAATGACAAGAAAAAACATGAGAAGTAAATCACAACGTGGCAGCAGACAGATCAGGCAGAAATGACTAGAGGAAAACATGACAAGTAAATCACAACGTGGCAGCAGAGAGATCAGCCATAAATGATAAGAACAAAACGTGAGAAGTAAATCACAACGTGGCAGCAGAGAGATCAGCCAGAAATGATAAGAACAAAACGTTAGAAGTAAATCACAACGTGGCAGCAGAGAGATCAGCCAGAAATGACAAGTAGAAAACGTGAGAAGTAAATCACAACATGGCAGCAGAGAGATCACCCAGAAACGACAAGTAGAAAACATGAGAAGTAAATCACAACGTGGCAGCAGAGATATCAGCCAGAAATGACAGGAAGAAAACATGAGAAGTAAATCACAATGTGGCAGCAGAGAGATCAGCCGGAAATGACAAGAACAAAACGTGAGAAGTAAATCAAAACATTGCAGCAGAGAGATCAGCCAGAAATGATAAGAACAAAACATGAGAAGTAAATCACAACGTGGCAGCAGAGAGATCAGCCAGAAATGACTAGAGGAACACATGAGAAGTAAATCACAACGTGGCAGCAGAGAGATCAGCCGGAAATGACAGGAACAAAACGTGAGAAGTAAATCAAAACGTGGCAGCAGAGAGATCAGCCAGAAATGACAAATAGAAAACGTAAGAAGTAAATCACAACGTGGCAGCAGAGAGATCAGCCAGAAATGACTAGAGGAACACATGAGAAGAAAATCACAACGTGGCAGCATAGAGATCAGCCAGAAATGACTAGAGGAACACATGAGAAGTAAATTACAACGTGGCAGCAGAGAGATCAGCCGGAAATGACAAGAACAAAACGTGAGAAGTAAATCAAAACGTGGCAGCAGAGAGATCAGCCAGAAATGACAAATAGAAAACGTAAGAAGTAAATCACAACGTGGCAGCAGAGAGATCAGCCAGAAATGACAAGAAAAAACATGAGAAGTAAATCACAACGTGGCAGCAGACAGATCAGGCAGAAATGACTAGAGGAAAACATGACAAGTAAATCACAACGTGGCAGCAGAGAGATCAGCCATAAATGATAAGAACAAAACGTGAGAAGTAAATCACAAAGTGGCAGCAGAGAGATCAGCCAGAAATGACAAGTAGAAAACGTGAGAAGTAATTCACAACGTGGCAGCAGAGAGATCACCCAGAAACGACAAGTAGAAAACATGAGAAGTAAATCACAACGTGGCAGCAGAGAGATCAGCCAGAAATGACAAGAACAAAACGTGAGAAGTAAATCACAACATGGCAGCATAGAGATCAGCCAGAAATGATAAGAACAAAACATGAGAAGTAAATCACAATGTGGCAGCAGAGATCAGCCAGAAATGACGAGAGGAACACATGAGAAGTAAATCACAACGTGGTAGCAGAAAGATCAGCCAGAAATGACAAATAAGAAAACCTAAGAAGTAAATCACAACGTGGCAGCAGAGAGATCAGCCATAAATGATAAGAACAAAACGTGAGAAGTAAATCACAACGTGGCAGCAGAGAGATCAGCCAGAAATGACAAGTAGAAAACGTAAGAAGTAATTCACAACGTGGCAGCAGAGAGATCACCCAGAAACGACAAGTAGAAAACATGAGAAGTAAATCACAACGTGGCATCAGAGAGATCAGCCAGAAATGACAAGAACAAATCGTGAGAAGTAAATCACAACATGGCAGCATAGAGATCAGCCAGAAATGATAAGAACAAAACATGAGAAGTAAATCACAATGTGGCAGCAGAGATCAGCCAGAAATGACGAGAGGAACACATGAGAAGTAAATCACAACGTGGTAGCAGAAAGATCAGCCAGAAATGACAAATAAGAAAACCTAAGAAGTAATTCACAACGTGGCAGCAGAGAGATCAGCCAGAAATGACTAGAGGAACACATGAGAAGTAAATCACAACGTGGCAGCAGAGAGATCAGCCAGAAATGACTAGAGGAACACATGAGAAGTAAATCACAACGTGGCAGCAGAGAGATCAGCCGGAAATGACAAGAACAAAACGTGAGAAGTAAATCAAAACGTGGCAGCAGAGAGATCAGCCAGAAATGACAAATAGAAAACGTAAGAAGTAAATCACAACGTGGCAGCAGAGAGATCAGCCAGAAATGACTAGAGGAACACATGAGAAGAAAATCACAACGTGGCAGCATAGAGATCAGCCAGAAATGACTAGAGGAACACATGAGAAGTAAATCACAACGTGGCAGCAGAGAGATCAGCCGGAAATGACAAGAACAAAACGTGAGAAGTAAATCAAAACGTGGCAGCAGAGAGATCAGCCAGAAATGACAAATAGAAAACGTAAGAAGTAAATCACAACGTGGCAGCATAGAGATCAGCCAGAAATGACTAGAGGAACACATGAGAAGTAAATCACAACGTGGCAGCAGAGAGATCAGCCAGAAATGACAAGAAAAAACATGAGAAGTAAATCACAACGTGGCAGCAGACAGATCAGGCAGAAATGACTAGAGGAAAACATGACAAGTAAATCACAACGTGGCAGCAGAGAGATCAGCCATAAATGATAAGAACAAAACGTGAGAAGTAAATCACAAAGTGGCAGCAGAGAGATCAGCCAGAAATGACAAGTAGAAAACGTGAGAAGTAATTCACAACGTGGCAGCAGAGAGATCACCCAGAAACGACAAGTAGAAAACATGAGAAGTAAATCACAACGTGGCAGCAGAGAGATCAGCCAGAAATGACAAGAACAAAACGTGAGAAGTAAATCACAACATGGCAGCATAGAGATCAGCCAGAAATGATAAGAACAAAACATGAGAAGTAAATCACAATGTGGCAGCAGAGATCAGCCAGAAATGACGAGAGGAACACATGAGAAGTAAATCACAACGTGGTAGCAGAAAGATCAGCCAGAAATGACAAATAAGAAAACCTAAGAAGTAAATCACAACGTGGCAGCAGAGAGATCAGCCATAAATGATAAGAACAAAACGTGAGAAGTAAATCACAACGTGGCAGCAGAGAGATCAGCCAGAAATGACAAGTAGAAAACGTAAGAAGTAATTCACAACGTGGCAGCAGAGAGATCACCCAGAAACGACAAGTAGAAAACATGAGAAGTAAATCACAACGTGGCAGCAGAGAGATCAGCCAGAAATGACAAGAACAAATCGTGAGAAGTAAATCACAACATGGCAGCATAGAGATCAGCCAGAAATGATAAGAACAAAACATGAGAAGTAAATCACAATGTGGCAGCAGAGATCAGCCAGAAATGACGAGAGGAACACATGAGAAGTAAATCACAACGTGGTAGCAGAAAGATCAGCCAGAAATGACAAATAAGAAAACCTAAGAAGTAATTCACAACGTGGCAGCAGAGAGATCAGCCAAAAATGACTAGAGGAACACATGAGAAGTAAATCACAACGTGGCAGCAGAGAGATCAGCCAGAAATGACTAGAGGAACACATGAGAAGTAAATCACAACGTGGCAGCAGAGAGATCAGCCGGAAATGACAAGAACAAAACGTGAGAAGTAAATCAAAACGTGGCAGCAGAGAGATCAGCCAGAAATGACAAATAGAAAACGTAAGAAGTAAATCACAACGTGGCAGCAGAGAGATCAGCCAGAAATGACTAGAGGAACACATGAGAAGAAAATCACAACGTGGCAGCATAGAGATCAGCCAGAAATGACTAGAGGAACACATGAGAAGTAAATCACAACGTGGCAGCAGAGAGATCAGCCGGAAATGACAAGAACAAAACGTGAGAAGTAAATCAAAACGTGGCAGCAGAGAGATCAGCCAGAAATGACAAATAGAAAACGTAAGAAGTAAATCACAACGTGGCAGCAGAGAGATCAGCCAGAAATGACAAGAAAAAACATGAGAAGTAAATCACAACGTGGCAGCAGACAGATCAGGCAGAAATGACTAGAGGAAAACATGACAAGTAAATCACAACGTGGCAGCAGAGAGATCAGCCATAAATGATAAGAACAAAACGTGAGAAGTAAATCACAAAGTGGCAGCAGAGAGATCAGCCAGAAATGACAAGTAGAAAACGTGAGAAGTAATTCACAACGTGGCAGCAGAGAGATCACCCAGAAACGACAAGTAGAAAACATGAGAAGTAAATCACAACGTGGCAGCAGAGAGATCAGCCAGAAATGACAAGAACAAAACTTGAGAAGTAAATCACAACATGGCAGCATAGAGATCAGCCAGAAATGATAAGAACAAAACATGAGAAGTAAATCACAATGTGGCAGCAGAGATCAGCCAGAAATGACGAGAGGAACACATGAGAAGTAAATCACAACGTGGTAGCAGAAAGATCAGCCAGAAATGACAAATAAGAAAACCTAAGAAGTAAATCACAACGTGGCAGCAGAGAGATCAGCCATAAATGATAAGAACAAAACGTGAGAAGTAAATCACAACGTGGCAGCAGAGAGATCAGCCAGAAATGACAAGTAGAAAACGTGAGAAGTAATTCACAACGTGGCAGCAGAGAGATCACCCAGAAACGACAAGTAGAAAACATGAGAAGTAAATCACAACGTGGCAGCAGAGAGATCAGCCAGAAATGACAAGAACAAATCGTGAGAAGTAAATCACAACATGACAGCATAGAGATCAGCCAGAAATGATAAGAACAAAACATGAGAAGTAAATCACAATGTGGCAGCAGAGATCAGCCAGAAATGACGAGAGGAACACATGAGAAGTAAATCACAACGTGGTAGCAGAAAGATCAGCCAGAAATGACAAATAAGAAAACCTAAGAAGTAATTCACAACGTGGCAGCAGAGAGATCAGACAGAAATGACTAGAGGAACACATGAGAAGTAAATCACAACGTGGCAGCAGAGAGATCAGCCAGAAATGACTAGAGGAAAACATGACAAGTAAATCACAACGTGGCAGCAGAGAGATCAGCCATAAATTATAAGAACAAAACTTGAGAAGTAAATCACAACGTGGCAGCAGAGAGATCAGCCAGAAATGACAATTAGAAAACTTGAGAAGTAATTCACAACGTGGCAGCAGAGAGATCACCCAGAAACGACAAGTAGAAAACATGAGAAGTAAATCACAACGTGGCAGCAGAGAGATCAGCCAGAAATGACAAGTAGAAAACGTGAGAAGTAATTCACAACGTGGCAGCAGAGAGATCACCCAGAAACGACAAGTAGAAAACATGAGAAGTAAATCACAACGTGGCAGCAGAGAGTTCAGCCAGAAATGACAAGAACAAAACGTGAGAAGTAAATCAAAACGTGGCAGCAGAGAGATCAGCCAGAAATGACAAATAGAAAACGTAAGAAGTAATTCACAACGTGGCAGCAGAGAGATCAGCCAGAAATGACTACAGGAACACATGAGAAGTAAATCACAACGTGGCAGCAGAGAGATCAGCCAGAAATGATAAGAACAAAACATTAGAAGTAAATCACAACGTGGCAGCAGAGAGATCAGCCAGAAATGATAAGAACAAAACGTTAGAAGTAAATCACAACGTGGCAGCAGAGAGATCAGCCAGAAATGACAAGTAGAACACGTGAGAAGTAAATCACAACATGGCAGCAGAGAGATCACCCAGAAACGACAAGTAGAAAACATGAGAAATAAATCACAACGTGGCAGCAGAGAGATCAGCCAGAAATGATAAGAACAAAACGTTAGAAGTAAATCACAACGTGGCAGCAGAGAGATCAGCCAGAAATGATAAGAACAAAACGTTAGAAGTAAATCACAACGTGGCAGCAGAGAGATCAGCCAGAAATGACAAGTAGAACACGTGAGAAGTAAATCACAACATGGCAGCAGAGAGATCACCCAGAAACGACAAGTAGAAAACATGAGAAGTAAATCACAACGTGGAAGCAGAGAGATCAGCCAGAAATGATAAGAACAAAACGTTAGAAGTAAATCACAACGTGGCAGCAGAGAGATCAGCCAGAAATGATAAGAACAAAACATGAGAAGTAAATCACAACGTGGCGGCAGAGAGATCAGCCGGAAATGACAAGAACAAAACGTGAGAAGTAAATCAAAACATGGCAGCAGAGAGATCAGCCAGAAATGATAAGAACAAAACATGAGAAGTAAATCACAATGTGGCAGCAGAGATCAGCCAGAAATGACGAGAGGAACACATGAGAAGTAAATCACAACGTGGTAGCAGAGAGATCAGCCAGAAATGACAAGAAAAAACATGAGAAGTAAATCACAACGTGGCAGCAGACAGATCAGGCAGAAATGACAAGTAGAAAACGTTAGAAGTAAATCACAACGTGACAGCAGAGAGATCAGCCAGAAATGACTAGAGGAACACATGAGAAGAAAATCACAACGTGGCAGCATAGAGATCAGCCAGAAATGACTAGAGGAACACATGAGAAGTAAATCACAACGTGGCAGCAGAGAGATCATCCGGAAATGACAAGAACAAAACGTGAGAAGTAAATCACAACATGGCAGCAGAGAGATCAGCCATAAATGATAAGAACAAAACATGAGAAGTAAATCACAATGTGGCAGCAGAGATCAGCCAGAAATGACTAGAGGAACACATGAGAAGTAAATCACAACGTGGCAGCAGAGACATCAGCCAGAAATTATAAGAACAAAACGTGAGAAGTAAATCACAACGTGGCAGCAGAGAGATCAGCCAGAAATGACAAATAGAAAACGTAAGAAGTAATTCACACCGTGGCAGCAGAGAGATCAGCCAGAAATGACTACAGGAACACATGAGAAGTAAATCACAACGTGGCAGCAGAGAGATCAGCCAGAAATGACAAGAAAAAAACATGCGAAGTAAATCACAACGTGGCAGCAGAGAGATCAGCCAGAAATGATAAGAACAAAACGTTAGAAGTAAATCACAACGTGGCAGCAGAGAGATCAGCCAGAAATGACAAGTAGAAAACGTGAGAAGTAAATCACAACATGGCAGCAGAGAGATCACCCAGAAACGACAAGTAGAAAACATGAGAAGTAAATCACAACGTGGCAGCAGAGATATCAGCCAGAAATGACAGGAAGAAAACATGAGAAGTAAATCACAATGTGGCAGCAGAGAGATCAGCCGGAAATGACAAGAACAAAACGTGAGAAGTAAATCAAAACATTGAAGCAGAGAGATCAGCCAGAAATGATAAGAACAAAACATGAGAAGTAAATCACAATGTGGCAGCAGAGATCAGCCAGAAATGACGAGAGGAACACATGAGAAGTAAATCACAACGTGGTAGCAGAAAGATCAGCCAGAAATGACAAATAAGAAAACCTAAGAAGTAAATCACAACGTGGCAGCAGAGAGATCAGCCATAAATGATAAGAACAAAACGTGAGAAGTAAATCACAACGTGGCAGCAGAGAGATCAGCCAGAAATGACAAGTAGAAAACGTAAGAAGTAATTCACAACGTGGCAGCAGAGAGATCACCCAGAAACGACAAGTAGAAAACATGAGAAGTAAATCACAACGTGGCAGCAGAGAGATCAGCCAGAAATGACAAGAACAAATCGTGAGAAGTAAATCACAACATGGCAGCATAGAGATCAGCCAGAAATGATAAGAACAAAACATGAGAAGTAAATCACAATGTGGCAGCAGAGATCAGCCAGAAATGACGAGAGGAACACATGAGAAGTAAATCACAACGTGGTAGCAGAAAGATCAGCCAGAAATGACAAATAAGAAAACCTAAGAAGTAATTCACAACGTGGCAGCAGAGAGATCAGCCAGAAATGACTAGAGGAACACATGAGAAGTAAATCACAACGTGGCAGCAGAGAGATCAGCCAGAAATGACTAGAGGAACACATGAGAAGTAAATCACAACGTGGCAGCAGAGAGATCAGCCGGAAATGACAAGAACAAAACGTGAGAAGTAAATCAAAACGTGGCAGCAGAGAGATCAGCCAGAAATGACAAATAGAAAACGTAAGAAGTAAATCACAACGTGGCAGCAGAGATATCAGCCAGAAATGACTAGAGGAACACATGAGAAGAAAATCACAACGTGGCAGCATAGAGATCAGCCAGAAATGACTAGAGGAACACATGAGAAGTAAATCACAACGTGGCAGCAGAGAGATCAGCCGGAAATGACAAGAACAAAACGTGAGAAGTAAATCAAAACGTGGCAGCAGAGAGATCAGCCAGAAATGACAAATAGAAAACGTAAGAAGTAAATCACAACGTGGCAGCAGAGAGATCAGCCAGAAATGACAAGAAAAAACATGAGAAGTAAATCACAACGTGGCAGCAGACAGATCAGGCAGAAATGACTAGAGGAAAACATGACAAGTAAATCACAACGTGGCAGCAGAGAGATCAGCCATAAATGATAAGAACAAAACGTGAGAAGTAAATCACAAAGTGGCAGCAGAGAGATCAGCCAGAAATGACAAGTAGAAAACGTGAGAAGTAATTCACAACGTGGCAGCAGAGAGATCACCCAGAAACGACAAGTAGAAAACATGAGAAGTAAATCACAACGTGGCAGCAGAGAGATCAGCCAGAAATGACAAGAACAAAACTTGAGAAGTAAATCACAACATGGCAGCATAGAGATCAGCCAGAAATGATAAGAACAAAACATGAGAAGTAAATCACAATGTGGCAGCAGAGATCAGCCAGAAATGACGAGAGGAACACATGAGAAGTAAATCACAACGTGGTAGCAGAAAGATCAGCCAGAAATGACAAATAAGAAAACCTAAGAAGTAAATCACAACGTGGCAGCAGAGAGATCAGCCATAAATGATAAGAACAAAACGTGAGAAGTAAATCACAACGTGGCAGCAGAGAGATCAGCCAGAAATGACAAGTAGAAAACGTGAGAAGTAATTCACAACGTGGCAGCAGAGAGATCACCCAGAAACGACAAGTAGAAAACATGAGAAGTAAATCACAACGTGGCAGCAGAGAGATCAGCCAGAAATGACAAGAACAAATCGTGAGAAGTAAATCACAACATGGCAGCATAGAGATCAGCCAGAAATGATAAGAACAAAACATGAGAAGTAAATCACAATGTGGCAGCAGAGATCAGCCAGAAATGACGAGAGGAACACATGAGAAGTAAATCACAACGTGGTAGCAGAAAGATCAGCCAGAAATGACAAATAAGAAAACCTAAGAAGTAATTCACAACGTGGCAGCAGAGAGATCAGACAGAAATGACTAGAGGAACACATGAGAAGTAAATCACAACGTGGCAGCAGAGAGATCAGCCAGAAATGACTAGAGGAAAACATGACAAGTAAATCACAACGTGGCAGCAGAGAGATCAGCCATAAATTATAAGAACAAAACTTGAGAAGTAAATCACAACGTGGCAGCAGAGAGATCAGCCAGAAATGACAATTAGAAAACTTGAGAAGTAATTCACAACGTGGCAGCAGAGAGATCACCCAGAAACGACAAGTAGAAAACATGAGAAGTAAATCACAACGTGGCAGCAGAGAGATCAGCCAGAAATGACAAGTAGAAAACGTGAGAAGTAATTCACAACGTGGCAGCAGAGAGATCACCCAGAAACGACAAGTAGAAAACATGAGAAGTAAATCACAACGTGGCAGCAGAGAGTTCAGCCAGAAATGACAAGAACAAAACGTGAGAAGTAAATCAAAACGTGGCAGCAGAGAGATCAGCCAGAAATGACAAATAGAAAACGTAAGAAGTAATTCACAACGTGGCAGCAGAGAGATCAGCCAGAAATGACTACAGGAACACATGAGAAGTAAATCACAACGTGGCAGCAGAGAGATCAGCCAGAAATGATAAGAACAAAACATTAGAAGTAAATCACAACGTGGCAGCAGAGAGATCAGCCAGAAATGATAAGAACAAAACGTTAGAAGTAAATCACAACGTGGCAGCAGAGAGATCAGCCAGAAATGACAAGTAGAACACGTGAGAAGTAAATCACAACATGGCAGCAGAGAGATCACCCAGAAACGACAAGTAGAAAACATGAGAAATAAATCACAACGTGGCAGCAGAGAGATCAGCCAGAAATGATAAGAACAAAACGTTAGAAGTAAATCACAACGTGGCAGCAGAGAGATCAGCCAGAAATGATAAGAACAAAACGTTAGAAGTAAATCACAACGTGGCAGCAGAGAGATCAGCCAGAAATGACAAGTAGAACACGTGAGAAGTAAATCACAACATGGCAGCAGAGAGATCACCCAGAAACGACAAGTAGAAAACATGAGAAGTAAATCACAACGTGGAAGCAGAGAGATCAGCCAGAAATGATAAGAACAAAACGTTAGAAGTAAATCACAACGTGGCAGCAGAGAGATCAGCCAGAAATGATAAGAACAAAACATGAGAAGTAAATCACAACGTGGCGGCAGAGAGATCAGCCGGAAATGACAAGAACAAAACGTGAGAAGTAAATCAAAACATGGCAGCAGAGAGATCAGCCAGAAATGATAAGAACAAAACATGAGAAGTAAATCACAATGTGGCAGCAGAGATCAGCCAGAAATGACGAGAGGAACACATGAGAAGTAAATCACAACGTGGTAGCAGAGAGATCAGCCAGAAATGACAAGAAAAAACATGAGAAGTAAATCACAACGTGGCAGCAGACAGATCAGGCAGAAATGACAAGTAGAAAACGTTAGAAGTAAATCACAACGTGACAGCAGAGAGATCAGCCAGAAATGACTAGAGGAACACATGAGAAGAAAATCACAACGTGGCAGCATAGAGATCAGCCAGAAATGACTAGAGGAACACATGAGAAGTAAATCACAACGTGGCAGCAGAGAGATCATCCGGAAATGACAAGAACAAAACGTGAGAAGTAAATCACAACATGGCAGCAGAGAGATCAGCCATAAATGATAAGAACAAAACATGAGAAGTAAATCACAATGTGGCAGCAGAGATCAGCCAGAAATGACTAGAGGAACACATGAGAAGTAAATCACAACGTGGCAGCAGAGACATCAGCCAGAAATTATAAGAACAAAACGTGAGAAGTAAATCACAACGTGGCAGCAGAGAGATCAGCCAGAAATGACAAATAGAAAACGTAAGAAGTAATTCACACCGTGGCAGCAGAGAGATCAGCCAGAAATGACTACAGGAACACATGAGAAGTAAATCACAACGTGGCAGCAGAGAGATCAGCCAGAAATGACAAGAAAAAAACATGCGAAGTAAATCACAACGTGGCAGCAGAGAGATCAGCCAGAAATGATAAGAACAAAACGTTAGAAGTAAATCACAATGTGGCAGCAGAGAGATCAGCCGGAAATGACAAGAACAAAACGTGAGAAGTAAATCAAAACATTGAAGCAGAGAGATCAGCCAGAAATGATAAGAACAAAACATGAGAAGTAAATCACAACGTGGCAGCAGAGAGATCAGCCAGAAATGATAAGAACAAAACGTTAGAAGTAAATCACAACGTGGCAGCAGAGAGATCAGCCAGAAATGATAAGAACAAAACATGAGAAGTAAATCACAACGTGGCGGCAGAGAGATCAGCCGGAAATGACAAGAACAAAACGTGAGAAGTAAATCAAAACATGGCAGCAGAGAGATCAGCCAGAAATGATAAGAACAAAACATGAGAAGTAAATCACAATGTGGCAGCAGAGATCAGCCAGAAATGACGAGAGGAACACATGAGAAGTAAATCACAACGTGGTAGCAGAGAGATCAGCCAGAAATTATAAGAACAATACGTGAGAAGTAAATCACAACGTGGCAGCAGAGAGATCAGCCAGAAATGACAGGGAGAAAACATGAGAAGTAAATCACAACGTGGCAGCAGAGAGATCAGCCGGAAATGACAAGAACAAAACGTGAGAAGGAAATCACAACATTGCAGCAGAGAGATCAGCCAGAAATGACAAATAGAAAACGTAAGAAGTAATTCACAACGTGGCAGCAGAGAGATCAGCCAGAAATGACTAGAGGAAAACATGACAAGTAAATCACAACGTGGCAGCAGAGAGATCAGCCATAAATGATAAGAACAAAACGTGAGAAGTAAATCACAACGTGGCAGCAGAGAGATCAGCCAAAAATGACAAGTAGAAAACGTGAGAAGTAATTCACAACGTGGCAGCAGAGAGATCACCCAGAAACGACAAGTAGAAAACATGAGAAGTAAATCACAACGTGGCAGCAGAGAGAACAGGCAGAAATGACAAGAACAAAACGTGAGAAGTAAATCACAACATGGCAGCATAGAGATCAGCCAGAAATGATAAGAACAAAACATGAGAAGTAAATCACAATGTGGCAGCAGAGACATCAGCCAGAAATGACAAATAGAAAACGTAAGAAGTAAATCACAACGTGGCAGCAGAGAGATCAGCCAGAAATGACAAGAAAAAACATGAGAAGTAAATCACAACGTGGCAGCAGACAGATCAGGCAGAAATGACTAGAGGAAAACATGACAAGTAAATCACAACGTGGCAGCAGAGAGATCAGCCATAAATGATAAGAACAAAACGTGAGAAGTAAATCACAAAGTGGCAGCAGAGAGATCAGCCAGAAATGACAAGTAGAAAACGTTAGAAGTAAATCACAACGTGACAGCAGAGAGATCAGCCAGAAATGACTAGAGGAACACATGAGAAGAAAATCACAACGTGGCAGCATAGAGATCAGCCAGAAATGACTAGAGGAACACATGAGAAGTAAATCACAACGTGGCAGCAGAGAGATCATCCGGAAATGACAAGAACAAAACGTGAGAAGTAAATCACAACATGGCAGCAGAGAGATCAGCCATAAATGATAAGAACAAAACATGAGAAGTAAATCACAATGTGGCAGCAGAGATCAGCCAGAAATGACTAGAGGAACACATGAGAAGTAAATCACAACGTGGCAGCAGAGACATCAGCCAGAAATTATAAGAACAAAACGTGAGAAGTAAATCACAACGTGGCAGCAGAGAGATCAGCCAGAAATGATAAGAACAAAACGTTAGAAGTAAATCACAACGTGGCAGCAGAGAGATCAGCCAGAAATGATAAGAACAAAACGTTAGAAGTAAATCACAACGTGGCAGCAGAGAGATCAGCCAGAAATGACAAGTAGAAAACGTGAGAAGTAAATCACAACATGGCAGCAGAGAGATCACCCAGAAACGACAAGTAGAAAACATGAGAAGTAAATCACAACGTGGCAGCAGAGATATCAGCCAGAAATGACAGGAAGAAAACATGAGAAGTAAATCACAATGTGGCAGCAGAGAGATCAGCCGGAAATGACAAGAACAAAACGTGAGAAGTAAATCAAAACATTGCAGCAGAGAGATCAGCCAGAAATGATAAGAACAAAACATGAGAAGTAAATCACAACGTGGCAGCAGAGAGATCAGCCAGAAATGACTAGAGGAACACATGAGAAGTAAATCACAACGTGGCAGCAGAGAGATCAGCCGGAAATGACAAGAACAAAACGTGAGAAGTAAATCAAAACGTGGCAGCAGAGAGATCAGCCAGAAATGACAAATAGAAAACGTAAGAAGTAAATCACAACGTGGCAGCAGAGAGATCAGCCAGAAATGACTAGAGGAACACATGAGAAGAAAATCACAACGTGGCAGCATAGAGATCAGCCAGAAATGACTAGAGGAACACATGAGAAGTAAATCACAACGTGGCAGCAGAGAGATCAGCCGGAAATGACAAGAACAAAACGTGAGAAGTAAATCAAAACGTGGCAGCAGAGAGATCAGCCAGAAATGACAAATAGAAAACGTAAGAAGTAAATCACAACGTGGCAGCAGAGAGATCAGCCAGAAATGACAAGAAAAAACATGAGAAGTAAATCACAACGTGGCAGCAGACAGATCAGGCAGAAATGACTAGAGGAAAACCTGACAAGTAAATCACAACGTGGCAGCAGAGAGATCAGCCATAAATGATAAGAACAAAACGTGAGAAGTAAATCACAACGTGGCAGCAGAGAGATCAGCCAGAAATGATAAGAACAAAACGTGAGAAGTAAATCACAACGTGGCAGCAGAGAGATCAGCCAGAAATGACAAGTAGAAAACGTGAGAAGTAAATCACAACATGGCAGCAGAGAGATCACCCAGAAACGACAAGTAGAAAACATGAGAAGTAAATCACAACGTGGCAGCAGAGATATCAGCCAGAAATGACAGGAAGAAAACATGAGAAGTAAATCACAATGTGGCAGCAGAGAGATCAGCCGGAAATGACAAGAACAAAACGTGAGAAGTAAATCAAAACATTGCAGCAGAGAGATCAGCCAGAAATGATAAGAACAAAACATGAGAAGTAAATCACAACGTGGCAGCAGAGAGATCAGCCAGAAATGACTAGAGGAACACATGAGAAGTAAATCACAACGTGGCAGCAGAGAGATCAGCCGGAAATGACAAGAACAAAACTTGAGAAGTAAATCAAAACGTGGCAGCAGAGAGATCAGCCAGAAATGACAAATAGAAAACGTAAGAAGTAAATCACAACGTGGCAGCAGAGAGATCAGCCAGAAATGACTAGAGGAACACATGAGAAGAAAATCACAACGTGGCAGCATAGAGATCAGCCAGAAATGACTAGAGGAACACATGAGAAGTAAATCACAACGTGGCAGCAGAGAGATCAGCCGGAAATGACAAGAACAAAACGTGAGAAGTAAATCAAAACGTGGCAGCAGAGAGATCAGCCAGAAATGACAAATAGAAAACGTAAGAAGTAAATCACAACGTGGCAGCAGAGAGATCAGCCAGAAATGACAAGAAAAAACATGACAAGTAAATCACAACGTGGCAGCAGAGAGATCAGCCATAAATGATAAGAACAAAACGTGAGAAGTAAATCACAAAGTGGCAGCAGAGAGATCAGCCAGAAATGACAAGTAGAAAACGTTAGAAGTAAATCACAACGTGACAGCAGAGAGATCAGCCAGAAATGACTAGAGGAACACATGAGAAGAAAATCACAACGTGGCAGCATAGAGATCAGCCAGAAATGACTAGAGGAACACATGAGAAGTAAATCACAACGTGGCAGCAGAGAGATCATCCGGAAATGACAAGAACAAAACGTGAGAAGTAAATCACAACATGGCAGCAGAGAGATCAGCCATAAATGATAAGAACAAAACATGAGAAGTAAATCACAATGTGGCAGCAGAGATCAGCCAGAAATGACTAGAGGAACACATGAGAAGTAAATCACAACGTGGCAGCAGAGACATCAGCCAGAAATTATAAGAACAAAACGTGAGAAGTAAATCACAACGTGGCAGCAGAGAGATCAGCCAGAAATGATAAGAACAAAACGTTAGAAGTAAATCACAACGTGGCAGCAGAGAGATCAGCCAGAAATGATAAGAACAAAACGTTAGAAGTAAATCACAACGTGGCAGCAGAGAGATCAGCCAGAAATGACAAGTAGAAAACGTGAGAAGTAAATCACAACATGGCAGCAGAGAGATCACCCAGAAACGACAAGTAGAAAACATGAGAAGTAAATCACAACGTGGCAGCAGAGATATCAGCCAGAAATGACAGGAAGAAAACATGAGAAGTAAATCACAATGTGGCAGCAGAGAGATCAGCCGGAAATGACAAGAACAAAACGTGAGAAGTAAATCAAAACATTGCAGCAGAGAGATCAGCCAGAAATGATAAGAACAAAACATGAGAAGTAAATCACAACGTGGCAGCAGAGAGATCAGCCAGAAATGACTAGAGGAACACATGAGAAGTAAATCACAACGTGGCAGCAGAGAGATCAGCCGGAAATGACAAGAACAAAACGTGAGAAGTAAATCAAAACGTGGCAGCAGAGAGATCAGCCAGAAATGACAAATAGAAAACGTAAGAAGTAAATCACAACGTGGCAGCAGAGAGATCAGCCAGAAATGACTAGAGGAACACATGAGAAGAAAATCACAACGTGGCAGCATAGAGATCAGCCAGAAATGACTAGAGGAACACATGAGAAGTAAATCACAACGTGGCAGCAGAGAGATCAGCCGGAAATGACAAGAACAAAACGTGAGAAGTAAATCAAAACGTGGCAGCAGAGAGATCAGCCAGAAATGACAAATAGAAAACGTAAGAAGTAAATCACAACGTGGCAGCAGAGAGATCAGCCAGAAATGACAAGAAAAAACATGAGAAGTAAATCACAACGTGGCAGCAGACAGATCAGGCAGAAATGACTAGAGGAAAACCTGACAAGTAAATCACAACGTGGCAGCAGAGAGATCAGCCATAAATGATAAGAACAAAACGTGAGAAGTAAATCACAACGTGGCAGCAGAGAGATCAGCCAGAAATGATAAGAACAAAACGTGAGAAGTAAATCACAACGTGGCAGCAGAGAGATCAGCCAGAAATGACAAGTAGAAAACGTGAGAAGTAAATCACAACATGGCAGCAGAGAGATCACCCAGAAACGACAAGTAGAAAACATGAGAAGTAAATCACAACGTGGCAGCAGAGATATCAGCCAGAAATGACAGGAAGAAAACATGAGAAGTAAATCACAATGTGGCAGCAGAGAGATCAGCCGGAAATGACAAGAACAAAACGTGAGAAGTAAATCAAAACATTGCAGCAGAGAGATCAGCCAGAAATGATAAGAACAAAACATGAGAAGTAAATCACAACGTGGCAGCAGAGAGATCAGCCAGAAATGACTAGAGGAACACATGAGAAGTAAATCACAACGTGGCAGCAGAGAGATCAGCCGGAAATGACAAGAACAAAACTTGAGAAGTAAATCAAAACGTGGCAGCAGAGAGATCAGCCAGAAATGACAAATAGAAAACGTAAGAAGTAAATCACAACGTGGCAGCAGAGAGATCAGCCAGAAATGACTAGAGGAACACATGAGAAGAAAATCACAACGTGGCAGCATAGAGATCAGCCAGAAATGACTAGAGGAACACATGAGAAGTAAATCACAACGTGGCAGCAGAGAGATCAGCCGGAAATGACAAGAACAAAACGTGAGAAGTAAATCAAAACGTGGCAGCAGAGAGATCAGCCAGAAATGACAAATAGAAAACGTAAGAAGTAAATCACAACGTGGCAGCAGAGAGATCAGCCAGAAATGACAAGAAAAAACATGAGAAGTAAATCACAACGTGGCAGCAGACAGATCAGGCAGAAATGACTAGAGGAAAACATGACAAGTAAATCACAACGTGGCAGCAGAGAGATCAGCCATAAATGATAAGAACAAAACGTGAGAAGTAAATCACAAAGTGGCAGCAGAGAGATCAGCCAGAAATGACAAGTAGAAAACGTGAGAAGTAATTCACAACGTGGCAGCAGAGAGATCACCCAGAAACGACAAGTAGAAAACATGAGAAGTAAATCACAACGTGGCAGCAGAGAGATCAGCCAGAAATGACAAGAACAAAACGTGAGAAGTAAATCACAACATGGCAGCATAGAGATCAGCCAGAAATGATAAGAACAAAACATGAGAAGTAAATCACAATGTGGCAGCAGAGATCAGCCAGAAATGACGAGAGGAACACATGAGAAGTAAATCACAACGTGGTAGCAGAAAGATCAGCCAGAAATGACAAATAAGAAAACCTAAGAAGTAAATCACAACGTGGCAGCAGAGAGATCAGCCATAAATGATAAGAACAAAACGTGAGAAGTAAATCACAACGTGGCAGCAGAGAGATCAGCCAGAAATGACAAGTAGAAAACGTAAGAAGTAATTCACAACGTGGCAGCAGAGAGATCACCCAGAAACGACAAGTAGAAAACATGAGAAGTAAATCACAACGTGGCATCAGAGAGATCAGCCAGAAATGACAAGAACAAATCGTGAGAAGTAAATCACAACATGGCAGCATAGAGATCAGCCAGAAATGATAAGAACAAAACATGAGAAGTAAATCACAATGTGGCAGCAGAGATCAGCCAGAAATGACGAGAGGAACACATGAGAAGTAAATCACAACGTGGTAGCAGAAAGATCAGCCAGAAATGACAAATAAGAAAACCTAAGAAGTAATTCACAACGTGGCAGCAGAGAGATCAGCCAGAAATGACTAGAGGAACACATGAGAAGTAAATCACAACGTGGCAGCAGAGAGATCAGCCAGAAATGACTAGAGGAACACATGAGAAGTAAATCACAACGTGGCAGCAGAGAGATCAGCCGGAAATGACAAGAACAAAACGTGAGAAGTAAATCAAAACGTGGCAGCAGAGAGATCAGCCAGAAATGACAAATAGAAAACGTAAGAAGTAAATCACAACGTGGCAGCAGAGAGATCAGCCAGAAATGACTAGAGGAACACATGAGAAGAAAATCACAACGTGGCAGCATAGAGATCAGCCAGAAATGACTAGAGGAACACATGAGAAGTAAATCACAACGTGGCAGCAGAGAGATCAGCCGGAAATGACAAGAACAAAACGTGAGAAGTAAATCAAAACGTGGCAGCAGAGAGATCAGCCAGAAATGACAAATAGAAAACGTAAGAAGTAAATCACAACGTGGCAGCATAGAGATCAGCCAGAAATGACTAGAGGAACACATGAGAAGTAAATCACAACGTGGCAGCAGAGAGATCAGCCAGAAATGACAAGAAAAAACATGAGAAGTAAATCACAACGTGGCAGCAGACAGATCAGGCAGAAATGACTAGAGGAAAACATGACAAGTAAATCACAACGTGGCAGCAGAGAGATCAGCCATAAATGATAAGAACAAAACGTGAGAAGTAAATCACAAAGTGGCAGCAGAGAGATCAGCCAGAAATGACAAGTAGAAAACGTGAGAAGTAATTCACAACGTGGCAGCAGAGAGATCACCCAGAAACGACAAGTAGAAAACATGAGAAGTAAATCACAACGTGGCAGCAGAGAGATCAGCCAGAAATGACAAGAACAAAACGTGAGAAGTAAATCACAACATGGCAGCATAGAGATCAGCCAGAAATGATAAGAACAAAACATGAGAAGTAAATCACAATGTGGCAGCAGAGATCAGCCAGAAATGACGAGAGGAACACATGAGAAGTAAATCACAACGTGGTAGCAGAAAGATCAGCCAGAAATGACAAATAAGAAAACCTAAGAAGTAAATCACAACGTGGCAGCAGAGAGATCAGCCATAAATGATAAGAACAAAACGTGAGAAGTAAATCACAACGTGGCAGCAGAGAGATCAGCCAGAAATGACAAGTAGAAAACGTAAGAAGTAATTCACAACGTGGCAGCAGAGAGATCACCCAGAAACGACAAGTAGAAAACATGAGAAGTAAATCACAACGTGGCAGCAGAGAGATCAGCCAGAAATGACAAGAACAAATCGTGAGAAGTAAATCACAACATGGCAGCATAGAGATCAGCCAGAAATGATAAGAACAAAACATGAGAAGTAAATCACAATGTGGCAGCAGAGATCAGCCAGAAATGACGAGAGGAACACATGAGAAGTAAATCACAACGTGGTAGCAGAAAGATCAGCCAGAAATGACAAATAAGAAAACCTAAGAAGTAATTCACAACGTGGCAGCAGAGAGATCAGCCAGAAATGACTAGAGGAACACATGAGAAGTAAATCACAACGTGGCAGCAGAGAGATCAGCCAGAAATGACTAGAGGAACACATGAGAAGTAAATCACAACGTGGCAGCAGAGAGATCAGCCGGAAATGACAAGAACAAAACGTGAGAAGTAAATCAAAACGTGGCAGCAGAGAGATCAGCCAGAAATGACAAATAGAAAACGTAAGAAGTAAATCACAACGTGGCAGCAGAGAGATCAGCCAGAAATGACTAGAGGAACACATGAGAAGAAAATCACAACGTGGCAGCATAGAGATCAGCCAGAAATGACTAGAGGAACACATGAGAAGTAAATCACAACGTGGCAGCAGAGAGATCAGCCGGAAATGACAAGAACAAAACGTGAGAAGTAAATCAAAACGTGGCAGCAGAGAGATCAGCCAGAAATGACAAATAGAAAACGTAAGAAGTAAATCACAACGTGGCAGCAGAGAGATCAGCCAGAAATGACAAGAAAAAACATGAGAAGTAAATCACAACGTGGCAGCAGACAGATCAGGCAGAAATGACTAGAGGAAAACATGACAAGTAAATCACAACGTGGCAGCAGAGAGATCAGCCATAAATGATAAGAACAAAACGTGAGAAGTAAATCACAAAGTGGCAGCAGAGAGATCAGCCAGAAATGACAAGTAGAAAACGTGAGAAGTAATTCACAACGTGGCAGCAGAGAGATCACCCAGAAACGACAAGTAGAAAACATGAGAAGTAAATCACAACGTGGCAGCAGAGAGATCAGCCAGAAATGACAAGAACAAAACTTGAGAAGTAAATCACAACATGGCAGCATAGAGATCAGCCAGAAATGATAAGAACAAAACATGAGAAGTAAATCACAATGTGGCAGCAGAGATCAGCCAGAAATGACGAGAGGAACACATGAGAAGTAAATCACAACGTGGTAGCAGAAAGATCAGCCAGAAATGACAAATAAGAAAACCTAAGAAGTAAATCACAACGTGGCAGCAGAGAGATCAGCCATAAATGATAAGAACAAAACGTGAGAAGTAAATCACAACGTGGCAGCAGAGAGATCAGCCAGAAATGACAAGTAGAAAACGTGAGAAGTAATTCACAACGTGGCAGCAGAGAGATCACCCAGAAACGACAAGTAGAAAACATGAGAAGTAAATCACAACGTGGCAGCAGAGAGATCAGCCAGAAATGACAAGAACAAATCGTGAGAAGTAAATCACAACATGGCAGCATAGAGATCAGCCAGAAATGATAAGAACAAAACATGAGAAGTAAATCACAATGTGGCAGCAGAGATCAGCCAGAAATGACGAGAGGAACACATGAGAAGTAAATCACAACGTGGTAGCAGAAAGATCAGCCAGAAATGACAAATAAGAAAACCTAAGAAGTAATTCACAACGTGGCAGCAGAGAGATCAGACAGAAATGACTAGAGGAACACATGAGAAGTAAATCACAACGTGGCAGCAGAGAGATCAGCCAGAAATGACTAGAGGAAAACATGACAAGTAAATCACAACGTGGCAGCAGAGAGATCAGCCATAAATTATAAGAACAAAACTTGAGAAGTAAATCACAACGTGGCAGCAGAGAGATCAGCCAGAAATGACAAGTAGAAAACGTGAGAAGTAATTCACAACGTGGCAGCAGAGAGATCACCCAGAAACGACAAGTAGAAAACATGAGAAGTAAATCACAACGTGGCAGCAGAGAGTTCAGCCAGAAATGACAAGAACAAAACGTGAGAAGTAAATCAAAACGTGGCAGCAGAGAGATCAGCCAGAAATGACAAATAGAAAACGTAAGAAGTAATTCACAACGTGGCAGCAGAGAGATCAGCCAGAAATGACTACAGGAACACATGAGAAGTAAATCACAACGTGGCAGCAGAGAGATCAGCCAGAAATGATAAGAACAAAACATTAGAAGTAAATCACAACGTGGCAGCAGAGAGATCAGCCAGAAATGATAAGAACAAAACGTTAGAAGTAAATCACAACGTGGCAGCAGAGAGATCAGCCAGAAATGACAAGTAGAACACGTGAGAAGTAAATCACAACATGGCAGCAGAGAGATCACCCAGAAACGACAAGTAGAAAACATGAGAAATAAATCACAACGTGGCAGCAGAGAGATCAGCCAGAAATGATAAGAACAAAACGTTAGAAGTAAATCACAACGTGGCAGCAGAGAGATCAGCCAGAAATGATAAGAACAAAACGTTAGAAGTAAATCACAACGTGGCAGCAGAGAGATCAGCCAGAAATGACAAGTAGAACACGTGAGAAGTAAATCACAACATGGCAGCAGAGAGATCACCCAGAAACGACAAGTAGAAAACATGAGAAGTAAATCACAACGTGGAAGCAGAGAGATCAGCCAGAAATGATAAGAACAAAACGTTAGAAGTAAATCACAACGTGGCAGCAGAGAGATCAGCCAGAAATGATAAGAACAAAACATGAGAAGTAAATCACAACGTGGCGGCAGAGAGATCAGCCGGAAATGACAAGAACAAAACGTGAGAAGTAAATCAAAACATGGCAGCAGAGAGATCAGCCAGAAAT
Source organism: Lampris megalopsis (assembly GCA_022114975.2). Taxonomy (NCBI): domain Eukaryota; kingdom Metazoa; phylum Chordata; class Actinopteri; order Lampriformes; family Lampridae; genus Lampris; species Lampris megalopsis. The sequence goes on from JAJHIY020000614.1 coordinate 1,610,222, forward strand.
GATAAGAACAAAACATGAGAAGTAAATCACAACGTGGCAGCAGAGAGATCAGCCAGAAATGACTAGAGGAACACATGAGAAGAAAATCACAACGTGGCAGCATAGAGATCAGCCAGAAATGACTAGAGGAACACATGAGAAGTAAATCACAACGTGGCAGCAGAGAGATCAGCCGGAAATGACAAGAACAAAACGTGAGAAGTAAATCAAAACGTGGCAGCAGAGAGATCAGCCAGAAATGACAAATAGAAAACGTAAGAAGTAAATCACAACGTGGCAGCAGAGAGATCAGCCAGAAATGACAAGAAAAAACATGAGAAGTAAATCACAACGTGGCAGCAGACAGATCAGGCAGAAATGACTAGAGGAAAACATGACAAGTAAATCACAACGTGGCAGCAGAGAGATCAGCCATAAATGATAAGAACAAAACGTGAGAAGTAAATCACAACGTGGCAGCAGAGAGATCAGCCAGAAATGATAAGAACAAAACGTTAGAAGTAAATCACAACGTGGCAGCAGAGAGATCAGCCAGAAATGACAAGTAGAAAACGTGAGAAGTAAATCACAACATGGCAGCAGAGAGATCACCCAGAAACGACAAGTAGAAAACATGAGAAGTAAATCACAACGTGGCAGCAGAGATATCAGCCAGAAATGACAGGAAGAAAACATGAGAAGTAAATCACAATGTGGCAGCAGAGAGATCAGCCGGAAATGACAAGAACAAAACGTGAGAAGTAAATCAAAACATTGCAGCAGAGAGATCAGCCAGAAATGATAAGAACAAAACATGAGAAGTAAATCACAACGTGGCAGCAGAGAGATCAGCCAGAAATGACTAGAGGAACACATGAGAAGTAAATCACAACGTGGCAGCAGAGAGATCAGCCGGAAATGACAAGAACAAAACGTGAGAAGTAAATCAAAACGTGGCAGCAGAGAGATCAGCCAGAAATGACAAATAGAAAACGTAAGAAGTAAATCACAACGTGGCAGCAGAGAGATCAGCCAGAAATGACTAGAGGAACACATGAGAAGAAAATCACAACGTGGCAGCATAGAGATCAGCCAGAAATGACTAGAGGAACACATGAGAAGTAAATCACAACGTGGCAGCAGAGAGATCAGCCGGAAATGACAAGAACAAAACGTGAGAAGTAAATCAAAACGTGGCAGCAGAGAGATCAGCCAGAAATGACAAATAGAAAACGTAAGAAGTAAATCACAACGTGGCAGCAGAGAGATCAGCCAGAAATGACAAGAAAAAACATGAGAAGTAAATCACAACGTGGCAGCAGACAGATCAGGCAGAAATGACTAGAGGAAAACGTGAGAAGTAATTCACAACGTGGCAGCAGAGAGATCACCCAGAAACGACAAGTAGAAAACATGAGAAGTAAATCACAACGTGGCAGCAGAGAGATCAGCCAGAAATGACAAGAACAAATCGTGAGAAGTAAATCACAACATGGCAGCATAGAGATCAGCCAGAAATGATAAGAACAAAACATGAGAAGTAAATCACAATGTGGCAGCAGAGATCAGCCAGAAATGACGAGAGGAACACATGAGAAGTAAATCACAACGTGGTAGCAGAAAGATCAGCCAGAAATGACAAATAAGAAAACCTAAGAAGTAATTCACAACGTGGCAGCAGAGAGATCAGACAGAAATGACTAGAGGAACACATGAGAAGTAAATCACAACGTGGCAGCAGAGAGATCAGCCAGAAATGACTAGAGGAAAACATGACAAGTAAATCACAACGTGGCAGCAGAGAGATCAGCCATAAATTATAAGAACAAAACTTGAGAAGTAAATCACAACGTGGCAGCAGAGAGATCAGCCAGAAATGACAATTAGAAAACTTGAGAAGTAATTCACAACGTGGCAGCAGAGAGATCACCCAGAAACGACAAGTAGAAAACATGAGAAGTAAATCACAACGTGGCAGCAGAGAGATCAGCCAGAAATGACAAGTAGAAAACGTGAGAAGTAATTCACAACGTGGCAGCAGAGAGATCACCCAGAAACGACAAGTAGAAAACATGAGAAGTAAATCACAACGTGGCAGCAGAGAGTTCAGCCAGAAATGACAAGAACAAAACGTGAGAAGTAAATCAAAACGTGGCAGCAGAGAGATCAGCCAGAAATGACAAATAGAAAACGTAAGAAGTAATTCACAACGTGGCAGCAGAGAGATCAGCCAGAAATGACTACAGGAACACATGAGAAGTAAATCACAACGTGGCAGCAGAGAGATCAGCCAGAAATGATAAGAACAAAACATTAGAAGTAAATCACAACGTGGCAGCAGAGAGATCAGCCAGAAATGATAAGAACAAAACGTTAGAAGTAAATCACAACGTGGCAGCAGAGAGATCAGCCAGAAATGATAAGAACAAAACGTTAGAAGTAAATCACAACGTGGCAGCAGAGAGATCAGCCAGAAATGACAAGTAGAACACGTGAGAAGTAAATCACAACATGGCAGCAGAGAGATCACCCAGAAACGACAAGTAGAAAACATGAGAAGTAAATCACAACGTGGAAGCAGAGAGATCAGCCAGAAATGATAAGAACAAAACGTTAGAAGTAAATCACAACGTGGCAGCAGAGAGATCAGCCAGAAATGATAAGAACAAAACATGAGAAGTAAATCACAACGTGGCGGCAGAGAGATCAGCCGGAAATGACAAGAACAAAACGTGAGAAGTAAATCAAAACATGGCAGCAGAGAGATCAGCCAGAAATGATAAGAACAAAACATGAGAAGTAAATCACAACGTGGCAGCAGAGAGATCAGCCAGAAATGACTAGAGGAACACATGAGAAGAAAATCACAACGTGGCAGCATAGAGATCAGCCAGAAATGACTAGAGGAACACATGAGAAGTAAATCACAACGTGGCAGCAGAGAGATCAGCCGGAAATGACAAGAACAAAACGTAAGAAGTAAATCACAACGTGGCAGCAGAGAGATCAGCCAGAAATGACAAGAAAAAACATGAGAAGTAAATCACAACGTGGCAGCAGACAGATCAGGCAGAAATGACTAGAGGAAAACATGACAAGTAAATCACAACGTGGCAGCAGAGAGATCAGCCATAAATGATAAGAACAAAACGTGAGAAGTAAATCACAACGTGGCAGCAGAGAGATCAGCCAGAAATGATAAGAACAAAACGTTAGAAGTAAATCACAACGTGGCAGCAGAGAGATCAGCCAGAAATGACAAGTAGAAAACGTGAGAAGTAAATCACAACATGGCAGCAGAGAGATCACCCAGAAACGACAAGTAGAAAACATGAGAAGTAAATCACAACGTGGCAGCAGATATATCAGCCAGAAATGACAGGAAGAAAACATGAGAAGTAAATCACAATGTGGCAGCAGAGAGATCAGCCGGAAATGACAAGAACAAAACGTGAGAAGTAAATCAAAACATTGCAGCAGAGAGATCAGCCAGAAATGATAAGAACAAAACATGAGAAGTAAATCACAACGTGGCAGCAGAGAGATCAGCCAGAAATGACTAGAGGAACACATGAGAAGTAAATCACAACGTGGCAGCAGAGAGATCAGCCGGAAATGACAAGAACAAAACGTGAGAAGTAAATCAAAACGTGGCAGCAGAGAGATCAGCCAGAAATGACAAATAGAAAACGTAAGAAGTAAATCACAACGTGGCAGCAGAGAGATCAGCCAGAAATGACTAGAGGAACACATGAGAAGAAAATCACAACGTGGCAGCATAGAGATCAGCCAGAAATGACTAGAGGAACACATGAGAAGTAAATCACAACGTGGCAGCAGAGAGATCAGCCGGAAATGACAAGAACAAAACGTGAGAAGTAAATCAAAACGTGGCAGCAGAGAGATCAGCCAGAAATGACAAATAGAAAACGTAAGAAGTAAATCACAACGTGGCAGCAGAGAGATCAGCCAGAAATGACAAGAAAAAACATGAGAAGTAAATCACAACGTGGCAGCAGACAGATCAGGCAGAAATGACTAGAGGAAAACATGACAAGTAAATCACAACGTGGCAGCAGAGAGATCAGCCATAAATGATAAGAACAAAACGTGAGAAGTAAATCACAAAGTGGCAGCAGAGAGATCAGCCAGAAATGACAAGTAGAAAACGTGAGAAGTAATTCACAACGTGGCAGCAGAGAGATCACCCAGAAACGACAAGTAGAAAACATGAGAAGTAAATCACAACGTGGCAGCAGAGAGATCAGCCAGAAATGACAAGAACAAAACGTGAGAAGTAAATCACAACATGGCAGCATAGAGATCAGCCAGAAATGATAAGAACAAAACATGAGAAGTAAATCACAATGTGGCAGCAGAGATCAGCCAGAAATGACGAGAGGAACACATGAGAAGTAAATCACAACGTGGTAGCAGAAAGATCAGCCAGAAATGACAAATAAGAAAACCTAAGAAGTAAATCACAACGTGGCAGCAGAGAGATCAGCCATAAATGATAAGAACAAAACGTGAGAAGTAAATCACAACGTGGCAGCAGAGAGATCAGCCAGAAATGACAAGTAGAAAACGTAAGAAGTAATTCACAACGTGGCAGCAGAGAGATCACCCAGAAACGACAAGTAGAAAACATGAGAAGTAAATCACAACGTGGCATCAGAGAGATCAGCCAGAAATGACAAGAACAAATCGTGAGAAGTAAATCACAACATGGCAGCATAGAGATCAGCCAGAAATGATAAGAACAAAACATGAGAAGTAAATCACAATGTGGCAGCAGAGATCAGCCAGAAATGACGAGAGGAACACATGAGAAGTAAATCAAAACGTGGTAGCAGAAAGATCAGCCAGAAATGACAAATAAGAAAACCTAAGAAGTAATTCACAACTTGGCAGCAGAGAGATCAGCCAGAAATGACTAGAGGAACACATGAGAAGTAAATCACAACGTGGCAGCAGAGAGATCAGCCAGAAATGACTAGAGGAACACATGAGAAGTAAATCACAACGTGGCAGCAGAGAGATCAGCCGGAAATGACAAGAACAAAACGTGAGAAGTAAATCAAAACGTGGCAGCAGAGAGATCAGCCAGAAATGACAAATAGAAAACGTAAGAAGTAAATCACAACGTGGCAGCAGAGAGATCAGCCAGAAATGACTAGAGGAACACATGAGAAGAAAATCACAACGTGGCAGCATAGAGATCAGCCAGAAATGACTAGAGGAACACATGAGAAGTAAATCACAACGTGGCAGCAGAGAGATCAGCCGGAAATGACAAGAACAAAACGTGAGAAGTAAATCAAAACGTGGCAGCAGAGAGATCAGCCAGAAATGACAAATAGAAAACGTAAGAAGTAAATCACAACGTGGCAGCATAGAGATCAGCCAGAAATGACTAGAGGAACACATGAGAAGTAAATCACAACGTGGCAGCAGAGAGATCAGCCAGAAATGACAAGAAAAAACATGAGAAGTAAATCACAACGTGGCAGCAGACAGATCAGGCAGAAATGACTAGAGGAAAACATGACAAGTAAATCACAACGTGGCAGCAGAGAGATCAGCCATAAATGATAAGAACAAAACGTGAGAAGTAAATCACAAAGTGGCAGCAGAGAGATCAGCCAGAAATGACAAGTAGAAAACGTGAGAAGTAATTCACAACGTGGCAGCAGAGAGATCACCCAGAAACGACAAGTAGAAAACATGAGAAGTAAATCACAACGTGGCAGCAGAGAGATCAGCCAGAAATGACAAGAACAAAACGTGAGAAGTAAATCACAACATGGCAGCATAGAGATCAGCCAGAAATGATAAGAACAAAACATGAGAAGTAAATCACAATGTGGCAGCAGAGATCAGCCAGAAATGACGAGAGGAACACATGAGAAGTAAATCACAACGTGGTAGCAGAAAGATCAGCCAGAAATGACAAATAAGAAAACCTAAGAAGTAAATCACAACGTGGCAGCAGAGAGATCAGCCATAAATGATAAGAACAAAACGTGAGAAGTAAATCACAACGTGGCAGCAGAGAGATCAGCCAGAAATGACAAGTAGAAAACGTAAGAAGTAATTCACAACGTGGCAGCAGAGAGATCACCCAGAAACGACAAGTAGAAAACATGAGAAGTAAATCACAACGTGGCAGCAGAGAGATCAGCCAGAAATGACAAGAACAAATCGTGAGAAGTAAATCACAACATGGCAGCATAGAGATCAGCCAGAAATGATAAGAACAAAACATGAGAAGTAAATCACAATGTGGCAGCAGAGATCAGCCAGAAATGACGAGAGGAACACATGAGAAGTAAATCACAACGTGGTAGCAGAAAGATCAGCCAGAAATGACAAATAAGAAAACCTAAGAAGTAATTCACAACGTGGCAGCAGAGAGATCAGCCAGAAATGACTAGAGGAACACATGAGAAGTAAATCACAACGTGGCAGCAGAGAGATCAGCCAGAAATGACTAGAGGAACACATGAGAAGTAAATCACAACGTGGCAGCAGAGAGATCAGCCGGAAATGACAAGAACAAAACGTGAGAAGTAAATCAAAACGTGGCAGCAGAGAGATCAGCCAGAAATGACAAATAGAAAACGTAAGAAGTAAATCACAACGTGGCAGCAGAGAGATCAGCCAGAAATGACTAGAGGAACACATGAGAAGAAAATCACAACGTGGCAGCATAGAGATCAGCCAGAAATGACTAGAGGAACACATGAGAAGTAAATCACAACGTGGCAGCAGAGAGATCAGCCGGAAATGACAAGAACAAAACGTGAGAAGTAAATCAAAACGTGGCAGCAGAGAGATCAGCCAGAAATGACAAATAGAAAACGTAAGAAGTAAATCACAACGTGGCAGCAGAGAGATCAGCCAGAAATGACAAGAAAAAACATGAGAAGTAAATCACAACGTGGCAGCAGACAGATCAGGCAGAAATGACTAGAGGAAAACATGACAAGTAAATCACAACGTGGCAGCAGAGAGATCAGCCATAAATGATAAGAACAAAACGTGAGAAGTAATTCACAACGTGGCAGCAGAGAGATCACCCAGAAACGACAAGTAGAAAACATGAGAAGTAAATCACAACGTGGCAGCAGAGAGATCAGCCAGAAATGACAAGAACAAAACTTGAGAAGTAAATCACAACATGGCAGCATAGAGATCAGCCAGAAATGATAAGAACAAAACATGAGAAGTAAATCACAATGTGGCAGCAGAGATCAGCCAGAAATGACGAGAGGAACACATGAGAAGTAAATCACAACGTGGTAGCAGAAAGATCAGCCAGAAATGACAAATAAGAAAACCTAAGAAGTAAATCACAACGTGGCAGCAGAGAGATCAGCCATAAATGATAAGAACAAAACGTGAGAAGTAAATCACAACGTGGCAGCAGAGAGATCAGCCAGAAATGACAAGTAGAAAACGTGAGAAGTAATTCACAACGTGGCAGCAGAGAGATCACCCAGAAACGACAAGTAGAAAACATGAGAAGTAAATCACAACGTGGCAGCAGAGAGATCAGCCAGAAATGACAAGAACAAATCGTGAGAAGTAAATCACAACATGGCAGCATAGAGATCAGCCAGAAATGATAAGAACAAAACATGAGAAGTAAATCACAATGTGGCAGCAGAGATCAGCCAGAAATGACGAGAGGAACACATGAGAAGTAAATCACAACGTGGTAGCAGAAAGATCAGCCAGAAATGACAAATAAGAAAACCTAAGAAGTAATTCACAACGTGGCAGCAGAGAGATCAGACAGAAATGACTAGAGGAACACATGAGAAGTAAATCACAACGTGGCAGCAGAGAGATCAGCCAGAAATGACTAGAGGAAAACATGACAAGTAAATCACAACGTGGCAGCAGAGAGATCAGCCATAAATTATAAGAACAAAACTTGAGAAGTAAATCACAACGTGGCAGCAGAGAGATCAGCCAGAAATGACAATTAGAAAACTTGAGAAGTAATTCACAACGTGACAGCAGAGAGATCACCCAGAAACGACAAGTAGAAAACATGAGAAGTAAATCACAACGTGGCAGCAGAGAGATCAGCCAGAAATGACAAGTAGAAAACGTGAGAAGTAATTCACAACGTGGCAGCAGAGAGATCACCCAGAAACGACAAGTAGAAAACATGAGAAGTAAATCACAACGTGGCAGCAGAGAGTTCAGCCAGAAATGACAAGAACAAAACGTGAGAAGTAAATCAAAACGTGGCAGCAGAGAGATCAGCCAGAAATGACAAATAGAAAACGTAAGAAGTAATTCACAACGTGGCAGCAGAGAGATCACCCAGAAACGACAAGTAGAAAACATGAGAAGTAAATCACAACGTGGCAGCAGAGAGATCAGCCAGAAATGACAAGAACAAAACGTGAGAAGTAAATCACAACATGGCAGCATAGAGATCAGCCAGAAATGATAAGAACAAAACATGAGAAGTAAATCACAATGTGGCAGCAGAGATCAGCCAGAAATGACGAGAGGAACACATGAGAAGTAAATCACAACATGGCAGCAGAGAGATCACCCAGAAACGACAAGTAGAAAACATGAGAAATAAATCACAACGTGGCAGCAGAGAGATCAGCTAGAAATGATAAGAACAAAACGTTAGAAGTAAATCACAACGTGGCAGCAGAGAGATCAGCCAGAAATGATAAGAACAAAACGTTAGAAGTAAATCACAACGTGGCAGCAGAGAGATCAGCCAGAAATGACAAGTAGAACACGTGAGAAGTAAATCACAACATGGCAGCAGAGAGATCACCCAGAAACGACAAGTAGAAAACATGAGAAGTAAATCACAACGTGGAAGCAGAGAGATCAGCCAGAAATGATAAGAACAAAACGTTAGAAGTAAATCACAACGTGGCAGCAGAGAGATCAGCCAGAAATGATAAGAACAAAACATGAGAAGTAAATCACAACGTGGCGGCAGAGAGATCAGCCGGAAATGACAAGAACAAAACGTGAGAAGTAAATCAAAACATGGCAGCAGAGAGATCAGCCAGAAATGATAAGAACAAAACATGAGAAGTAAATCACAATGTGGCAGCAGAGATCAGCCAGAAATGACGAGAGGAACACATGAGAAGTAAATCACAACGTGGTAGCAGAGAGATCAGCCAGAAATTATAAGACCAATATGTGACAAGTAAATCACAACGTGGCAGCAGAGAGATCAGCCAGAAATGACAGGAAGAAAACATGAGAAGTAAATCACAACGTGGCAGCAGAGAGATCAGCCGGAAATGACAAAAACAAAACGTGAGAAGTAAATCAAAACGTGGCAGCAGAGAGATCAGCCAGAAATGACAAATAGAAAACGTAAGAAGTAATTCACAACGTGGCAGCAGAGAGATCAGCCAGAAATGACTAGAGGAAAACATGACAAGTAAATCACAACGTGGCAGCAGAGAGATCAGCCAGAAATGATAAGAACAAAACGTTAGAAGTAAATCACAACGTGGCAGCAGAGAGATCAGCCAGAAATGATAAGAACAAAACGTTAGAAGTAAATCACAACGTGGCAGCAGAGAGATCAGCCAGAAATGACAAGTAGAACACGTGAGAAGTAAATCACAACATGGCAGCAGAGAGATCACCCAGAAACGACAAGTAGAAAACATGAGAAGTAAATCACAACGTGGCAGCAGAGAGATCAGCCAGAAATGATAAGAACAAAACGTTAGAAGTAAATCACAACGTGGCAGCAGAGAGATCAGCCAGAAATGATAAGAACAAAACATGAGAAGTAAATCACAATGTGGCAGCAGAGATCAGCCAGAAATGACGAGAGGAACACATGAGAAGTAAATCACAACGTGGTAGCAGAGAGATCAGCCAGAAATTATAAGAACAATACGTGAGAAGTAAATCACAACGTGGCAGCAGAGAGATCAGCCAGAAATGACATGAAGAAAACATAAGAAGTAAATCACAACGTGGCAGCAGAGAGATCAGCCGGAAATGAAAAGAACAAAACGTGAGAAGTAAATCAAAACGTGGCAGCAGAGAGATCAGCCATAAATGACAAATAGAAAACATAAGAAGTAATTCACAACGTGGCAGCAGAGAGATCAGCCAGAAATGACTAGAGGAAAACATGACAAGTAAATCACAACGTGGCAGCAGAGAGATCACCCAGAAACGACAAGTAGAAAACATGAGAAGTAAATCACAACGTGGCAGCAGAGAGAACAGGCAGAAATGACAAGAACAAAACGTGAGAAGTAAATCACAACATGGCAGCATAGAGATCAGCCAGAAATGATAAGAACAAAACATGAGAAGTAAATCACAATGTGGCAGCAGAGATCAGCCAGAAATGACGAGAGGAACACATGAGAAGTAAATCACAACGTGGTAGCAGAAAGATCAGCCAGAAATGACAAATAAGAAAACCTAAGAAGTAATTCACAACGTGGCAGCAGAGAGATCAGCCAGAAATGACTAGAGGAACACATGAGAAGTAAATCACAACGTGGCAGCAGAGAGATCAGCCAGAAATGACAAATAAGAAAACCTAAGAAGTAATTCACAACGTGGCAGCAGAGAGATCAGCCAGAAATGACTAGAGGAACACATGAGAAGTAAATCACAACGTGGCAGCAGAGAGATCAGCCAGAAATGACTAGAGGAACACATGAGAAGTAAATCACAACGTGGCAGCAGAGAGATCAGCCGGAAATGACAAGAACAAAACGTGAGAAGTAAATCAAAACGTGGCAGCAGAGAGATCAGCCAGAAATGACAAATAGAAAACGTAAGAAGTAAATCACAACGTGGCAGCATAGAGATCAGCCAGAAATGACTAGAGGAACACATGAGAAGTAAATCACAACGTGGCAGCAGAGAGATCAGCCAGAAATGACAAGAAAAAACATGAGAAGTAAATCACAACGTGGCAGCAGACAGATCAGGCAGAAATGACTAGAGGAAAACATGACAAGTAAATCACAACGTGGCAGCAGAGAGATCAGCCATAAATGATAAGAACAAAACGTGAGAAGTAAATCACAAAGTGGCAGCAGAGAGATCAGCCAGAAATGACAAGTAGAAAACGTGAGAAGTAATTCACAACGTGGCAGCAGAGAGATCACCCAGAAACGACAAGTAGAAAACATGAGAAGTAAATCACAACGTGGCAGCAGAGAGATCAGCCAGAAATGACAAGAACAAAACGTGAGAAGTAAATCACAACATGGCAGCATAGAGATCAGCCAGAAATGATAAGAACAAAACATGAGAAGTAAATCACAATGTGGCAGCAGAGATCAGCCAGAAATGACGAGAGGAACACATGAGAAGTAAATCACAACGTGGTAGCAGAAAGATCAGCCAGAAATGACAAATAAGAAAACCTAAGAAGTAAATCACAACGTGGCAGCAGAGAGATCAGCCATAAATGATAAGAACAAAACGTGAGAAGTAAATCACAACGTGGCAGCAGAGAGATCAGCCAGAAATGACAAGTAGAAAACGTAAGAAGTAATTCACAACGTGGCAGCAGAGAGATCACCCAGAAACGACAAGTAGAAAACATGAGAAGTAAATCACAACGTGGCAGCAGAGAGATCAGCCAGAAATGACAAGAACAAATCGTGAGAAGTAAATCACAACATGGCAGCATAGAGATCAGCCAGAAATGATAAGAACAAAACATGAGAAGTAAATCACAATGTGGCAGCAGAGATCAGCCAGAAATGACGAGAGGAACACATGAGAAGTAAATCACAACGTGGTAGCAGAAAGATCAGCCAGAAATGACAAATAAGAAAACCTAAGAAGTAATTCACAACGTGGCAGCAGAGAGATCAGCCAGAAATGACTAGAGGAACACATGAGAAGTAAATCACAACGTGGCAGCAGAGAGATCAGCCAGAAATGACTAGAGGAACACATGAGAAGTAAATCACAACGTGGCAGCAGAGAGATCAGCCGGAAATGACAAGAACAAAACGTGAGAAGTAAATCAAAACGTGGCAGCAGAGAGATCAGCCAGAAATGACAAATAGAAAACGTAAGAAGTAAATCACAACGTGGCAGCAGAGAGATCAGCCAGAAATGACTAGAGGAACACATGAGAAGAAAATCACAACGTGGCAGCATAGAGATCAGCCAGAAATGACTAGAGGAACACATGAGAAGTAAATCACAACGTGGCAGCAGAGAGATCAGCCGGAAATGACAAGAACAAAACGTGAGAAGTAAATCAAAACGTGGCAGCAGAGAGATCAGCCAGAAATGACAAATAGAAAACGTAAGAAGTAAATCACAACGTGGCAGCAGAGAGATCAGCCAGAAATGACAAGAAAAAACATGAGAAGTAAATCACAACGTGGCAGCAGACAGATCAGGCAGAAATGACTAGAGGAAAACATGACAAGTAAATCACAACGTGGCAGCAGAGAGATCAGCCATAAATGATAAGAACAAAACGTGAGAAGTAAATCACAAAGTGGCAGCAGAGAGATCAGCCATAAATGATAAGAACAAAACGTGAGAAGTAATTCACAACGTGGCAGCAGAGAGATCACCCAGAAACGACAAGTAGAAAACATGAGAAGTAAATCACAACGTGGCAGCAGAGAGATCAGCCAGAAATGACAAGAACAAAACTTGAGAAGTAAATCACAACATGGCAGCATAGAGATCAGCCAGAAATGATAAGAACAAAACATGAGAAGTAAATCACAATGTGGCAGCAGAGATCAGCCAGAAATGACGAGAGGAACACATGAGAAGTAAATCACAACGTGGTAGCAGAAAGATCAGCCAGAAATGACAAATAAGAAAACCTAAGAAGTAAATCACAACGTGGCAGCAGAGAGATCAGCCATCAATGATAAGAACAAAACGTGAGAAGTAAATCACAACGTGGCAGCAGAGAGATCAGCCAGAAATGACAAGTAGAAAACGTGAGAAGTAATTCACAACGTGGCAGCAGAGAGATCACCCAGAAACGACAAGTAGAAAACATGAGAAGTAAATCACAACGTGGCAGCAGAGAGATCAGCCAGAAATGACAAGAACAAATCGTGAGAAGTAAATCACAACATGGCAGCATAGAGATCAGCCAGAAATGATAAGAACAAAACATGAGAAGTAAATCACAATGTGGCAGCAGAGATCAGCCAGAAATGACGAGAGGAACACATGAGAAGTAAATCACAACGTGGTAGCAGAAAGATCAGCCAGAAATGACAAATAAGAAAACCTAAGAAGTAATTCACAACGTGGCAGCAGAGAGATCAGACAGAAATGACTAGAGGAACACATGAGAAGTAAATCACAACGTGGCAGCAGAGAGATCAGCCAGAAATGACTAGAGGAAAACATGACAAGTAAATCACAACGTGGCAGCAGAGAGATCAGCCATAAATTATAAGAACAAAACTTGAGAAGTAAATCACAACGTGGCAGCAGAGAGATCAGCCAGAAATGACAATTAGAAAACTTGAGAAGTAATTCACAACGTGGCAGCAGAGAGATCACCCAGAAACGACAAGTAGAAAACATGAGAAGTAAATCACAACGTGGCAGCAGAGAGATCAGCCAGAAATGACAAGTAGAAAACGTGAGAAGTAATTCACAACGTGGCAGCAGAGAGATCACCCAGAAACGACAAGTAGAAAACATGAGAAGTAAATCACAACGTGGCAGCAGAGAGTTCAGCCAGAAATGACAAGAACAAAACGTGAGAAGTAAATCAAAACGTGGCAGCAGAGAGATCAGCCAGAAATGACAAATAGAAAACGTAAGAAGTAATTCACAACGTGGCAGCAGAGAGATCACCCAGAAACGACAAGTAGAAAACATGAGAAGTAAATCACAACGTGGCAGCAGAGAGATCAGCCAGAAATGACAAGAACAAAACGTGAGAAGTAAATCACAACATGGCAGCATAGAGATCAGCCAGAAATGATAAGAACAAAACATGAGAAGTAAATCACAATGTGGCAGCAGAGATCAGCCAGAAATGACGAGAGGAACACATGAGAAGTAAATCACAACATGGCAGCAGAGAGATCACCCAGAAACGACAAGTAGAAAACATGAGAAATAAATCACAACGTGGCAGCAGAGAGATCAGCTAGAAATGATAAGAACAAAACGTTAGAAGTAAATCACAACGTGGCAGCAGAGAGATCAGCCAGAAATGATAAGAACAAAACGTTAGAAGTAAATCACAACGTGGCAGCAGAGAGATCAGCCAGAAATGACAAGTAGAACACGTGAGAAGTAAATCACAACATGGCAGCAGAGAGATCACCCAGAAACGACAAGTAGAAAACATGAGAAGTAAATCACAACGTGGAAGCAGAGAGATCAGCCAGAAATGATAAGAACAAAACGTTAGAAGTAAATCACAACGTGGCAGCAGAGAGATCAGCCAGAAATGATAAGAACAAAACATGAGAAGTAAATCACAACGTGGCGGCAGAGAGATCAGCCGGAAATGACAAGAACAAAACGTGAGAAGTAAATCAAAACATGGCAGCAGAGAGATCAGCCAGAAATGATAAGAACAAAACATGAGAAGTAAATCACAATGTGGCAGCAGAGATCAGCCAGAAATGACGAGAGGAACACATGAGAAGTAAATCACAACGTGGTAGCAGAGAGATCAGCCAGAAATTATAAGACCAATATGTGACAAGTAAATCACAACGTGGCAGCAGAGAGATCAGCCAGAAATGACAGGAAGAAAACATGAGAAGTAAATCACAACGTGGCAGCAGAGAGATCAGCCGGAAATGACAAAAACAAAACGTGAGAAGTAAATCAAAACGTGGCAGCAGAGAGATCAGCCAGAAATGACAAATAGAAAACGTAAGAAGTAATTCACAACGTGGCAGCAGAGAGATCAGCCAGAAATGACTAGAGGAAAACATGACAAGTAAATCACAACGTGGCAGCAGAGAGATCAGCCAGAAATGATAAGAACAAAACGTTAGAAGTAAATCACAACGTGGCAGCAGAGAGATCAGCCAGAAATGATAAGAACAAAACGTTAGAAGTAAATCACAACGTGGCAGCAGAGAGATCAGCCAGAAATGACAAGTAGAACACGTGAGAAGTAAATCACAACATGGCAGCAGAGAGATCACCCAGAAACGACAAGTAGAAAACATGAGAAGTAAATCACAACGTGGCAGCAGAGAGATCAGCCAGAAATGATAAGAACAAAACGTTAGAAGTAAATCACAACGTGGCAGCAGAGAGATCAGCCAGAAATGATAAGAACAAAACATGAGAAGTAAATCACAATGTGGCAGCAGAGATCAGCCAGAAATGACGAGAGGAACACATGAGAAGTAAATCACAACGTGGTAGCAGAGAGATCAGCCAGAAATTATAAGAACAATACGTGAGAAGTAAATCACAACGTGGCAGCAGAGAGATCAGCCAGAAATGACATGAAGAAAACATAAGAAGTAAATCACAACGTGGCAGCAGAGAGATCAGCCGGAAATGAAAAGAACAAAACGTGAGAAGTAAATCAAAACGTGGCAGCAGAGAGATCAGCCATAAATGACAAATAGAAAACATAAGAAGTAATTCACAACGTGGCAGCAGAGAGATCAGCCAGAAATGACTAGAGGAAAACATGACAAGTAAATCACAACGTGGCAGCAGAGAGATCAGCCATAAATGATAAGAACAAAACGTGAGAAGTAAATCACAACGTGGCAGCAGAGAGATCAGCCAGAAATGACAAGTAGAAAACGTGAGAAGTAATTCACAACGTGGCAGCAGAGAGATCACCCAGAAACGACAAGTAGAAAACATGAGAAGTAAATCACAACGTGGCAGCAGAGAGAACAGGCAGAAATGACAAGAACAAAACGTGAGAAGTAAATCACAACATGGCAGCATAGAGATCAGCCAGAAATGATAAGAACAAAACATGAGAAGTAAATCACAATGTGGCAGCAGAGATCAGCCAGAAATGACGAGAGGAACACATGAGAAGTAAATCACAACGTGGTAGCAGAAAGATCAGCCAGAAATGACAAATAAGAAAACCTAAGAAGTAATTCACAACGTGGCAGCAGAGAGATCAGCCAGAAATGACTAGAGGAACACATGAGAAGTAAATCACAACGTGGCAGCAGAGAGATCAGCCAGAAATGACTAGAGGAAAACATGACAAGTAAATCACAACGTGGCAGCAGAGAGATCAGCCATAAATGATAAGAACAAAACTTGAGAAGTAAATCACAACGTGGCAGCAGAGAGATCAGCCAGAAATGACAAGTAGAAAACGTGAGAAGTAATTCACAACGTGGCAGCAGAGAGATCACCCAGAAACGACAAGTAGAAAACATGAGAAGTAAATCACAACGTGGCAGCAGAGAGATCAGCCAGAAATGACAAGAACAAAACGTGAGAAGTAAATCACAACATGGCAGCATAGAGATCAGCCAGAAATGATAAGAACAAAACATGAGAAGTAAATCACAATGTGGCAGCAGAGATCAGCCAGAAATGACGAGAGGAACACATGAGAAGTAAATCACAACGTGGTAGCAGAAAGATCAGCCAGAAATGACAAATAAGAAAACCTAAGAAGTAATTCACAACGTGGCAGCAGAGAGATCAGCCAGAAATGACTAGAGGAACACATGAGAAGTAAATCACAACGTGGCAGCAGAGAGATCAGCCAGAAATGACTAGAGGAACACATGAGAAGTAAATCAAAACGTGGCAGCAGAGAGATCAGCCAGAAATGACAAATAGAAAACGTAAGAAGTAAATCACAACGTGGCAGCAGAGAGATCAGCCAGAAATGACAAGAAAAAACATGAGAAGTAAATCAACGTGGCAGCAGAGAGATCAGGCAGAAATGACTAGAGGAAAACATGACAAGTAAATCACAACGTGGCAGCAGAGAGATCAGCCATAAATGATAAGAACAAAACGTGAGAAGTAAATCACAAAGTGGCAGCAGAGAGATCAGCCAGAAATGACAAGTAGAAAACGTGAGAAGTAATTCACAACGTGGCAGCAGAGAGATCACCCAGAAACGACAAGTAGAAAACATGAGAAGTAAATCACAACGTGGCAGCAGAGAGATCAGCCAGAAATGACAAGAACAAAACGTGAGAAGTAAATCACAACATTGCAGCAGAGAGATCAGCCAGAAATGATAAGAACAAAACATGAGAAGTAAATCACAATGTGGCAGCAGAGATCAGCCAGAAATGACGAGAGGAACACATGAGAAGTAAATCACAACGTGGTAGCAGAAAGATCAGCCAGAAATGACAAATAAGAAAACCTAAGAAGTAATTCACAACGTGGCAGCAGAGAGATCAGCCAGAAATGACTAGAGGAACACATGAGAAGTAAATCACAACGTGGCAGCAGAGAGATCAGCCAGAAATGACTAGAGGAACACATGAGAAGTAAATCACAACGTGGCAGCAGAGAGATCAGCCGGAAATGACAAGAACAAATCGTGAGAAGTAAATCACAACATGGCAGCATAGAGATCAGCCAGAAATGATAAGAACAAAACATGAGAAGTAAATCACAATGTGGCAGCAGAGATCAGCCAGAAATGACGAGAGGAACACATGAGAAGTAAATCACAACGTGGTAGCAGAAAGATCAGCCAGAAATGACAAATAAGAAAACCTAAGAAGTAATTCACAACGTGGCAGCAGAGAGATCAGACAGAAATGACTAGAGGAACACATGAGAAGTAAATCACAACGTGGCAGCAGAGAGATCAGCCAGAAATGACTAGAGGAAAACATGACAAGTAAATCACAACGTGGCAGCAGAGAGATCAGCCATAAATTATAAGAACAAAACTTGAGAAGTAAATCACAACGTGGCAGCAGAGAGATCAGCCAGAAATGACAATTAGAAAACTTGAGAAGTAATTCACAACGTGACAGCAGAGAGATCACCCAGAAACGACAAGTAGAAAACATGAGAAGTAAATCACAACGTGGCAGCAGAGAGATCAGCCAGAAATGACAAGTAGAAAACGTGAGAAGTAATTCACAACGTGGCAGCAGAGAGATCACCCAGAAACGACAAGTAGAAAACATGAGAAGTAAATCACAACGTGGCAGCAGAGAGTTCAGCCAGAAATGACAAGAACAAAACGTGAGAAGTAAATCAAAACGTGGCAGCAGAGAGATCAGCCAGAAATGACAAATAGAAAACGTAAGAAGTAATTCACAACGTGGCAGCAGAGAGATCACCCAGAAACGACAAGTAGAAAACATGAGAAGTAAATCACAACGTGGCAGCAGAGAGATCAGCCAGAAATGACAAGAACAAAACGTGAGAAGTAAATCACAACATGGCAGCATAGAGATCAGCCAGAAATGATAAGAACAAAACATGAGAAGTAAATCACAATGTGGCAGCAGAGATCAGCCAGAAATGACGAGAGGAACACATGAGAAGTAAATCACAACATGGCAGCAGAGAGATCACCCAGAAACGACAAGTAGAAAACATGAGAAGTAAATCACAACGTGGAAGCAGAGAGATCAGCCAGAAATGATAAGAACAAAACGTTAGAAGTAAATCACAACGTGGCAGCAGAGAGATCAGCCAGAAATGATAAGAACAAAACATGAGAAGTAAATCACAACGTGGCGGCAGAGAGATCAGCCGGAAATGACAAGAACAAAACGTGAGAAGTAAATCAAAACATGGCAGCAGAGAGATCAGCCAGAAATGATAAGAACAAAACATGAGAAGTAAATCACAATGTGGCAGCAGAGATCAGCCAGAAATGACGAGAGGAACACATGAGAAGTAAATCACAACGTGGTAGCAGAGAGATCAGCCAGAAATTATAAGACCAATATGTGACAAGTAAATCACAACGTGGCAGCAGAGAGATCAGCCAGAAATGACAGGAAGAAAACATGAGAAGTAAATCACAACGTGGCAGCAGAGAGATCAGCCGGAAATGACAAAAACAAAACGTGAGAAGTAAATCAAAACGTGGCAGCAGAGAGATCAGCCAGAAATGACAAATAGAAAACGTAAGAAGTAATTCACAACGTGGCAGCAGAGAGATCAGCCAGAAATGACTAGAGGAAAACATGACAAGTAAATCACAACGTGGCAGCAGAGAGATCAGCCAGAAATGATAAGAACAAAACGTTAGAAGTAAATCACAACGTGGCAGCAGAGAGATCAGCCAGAAATGATAAGAACAAAACGTTAGAAGTAAATCACAACGTGGCAGCAGAGAGATCAGCCAGAAATGACAAGTAGAACACGTGAGAAGTAAATCACAACATGGCAGCAGAGAGATCACCCAGAAACGACAAGTAGAAAACATGAGAAGTAAATCACAACGTGGCAGCAGAGAGATCAGCCAGAAATGATAAGAACAAAACGTTAGAAGTAAATCACAACGTGGCAGCAGAGAGATCAGCCAGAAATGATAAGAACAAAACATGAGAAGTAAATCACAATGTGGCAGCAGAGATCAGCCAGAAATGACGAGAGGAACACATGAGAAGTAAATCACAACGTGGTAGCAGAGAGATCAGCCAGAAATTATAAGAACAATACGTGAGAAGTAAATCACAACGTGGCAGCAGAGAGATCAGCCAGAAATGACATGAAGAAAACATAAGAAGTAAATCACAACGTGGCAGCAGAGAGATCAGCCGGAAATGAAAAGAACAAAACGTGAGAAGTAAATCAAAACGTGGCAGCAGAGAGATCAGCCATAAATGACAAATAGAAAACATAAGAAGTAATTCACAACGTGGCAGCAGAGAGATCAGCCAGAAATGACTAGAGGAAAACATGACAAGTAAATCACAACGTGGCAGCAGAGAGATCAGCCATAAATGATAAGAACAAAACGTGAGAAGTAAATCACAACGTGGCAGCAGAGAGATCAGCCAGAAATGACAAGTAGAAAACGTGAGAAGTAATTCACAACGTGGCAGCAGAGAGATCACCCAGAAACGACAAGTAGAAAACATGAGAAGTAAATCACAACGTGGCAGCAGAGAGAACAGGCAGAAATGACAAGAACAAAACGTGAGAAGTAAATCACAACATGGCAGCATAGAGATCAGCCAGAAATGATAAGAACAAAACATGAGAAGTAAATCACAATGTGGCAGCAGAGATCAGCCAGAAATGACGAGAGGAACACATGAGAAGTAAATCACAACGTGGTAGCAGAAAGATCAGCCAGAAATGACAAATAAGAAAACCTAAGAAGTAATTCACAACGTGGCAGCAGAGAGATCAGCCAGAAATGACTAGAGGAACACATGAGAAGTAAATCACAACGTGGCAGCAGAGAGATCAGCCAGAAATGACTAGAGGAAAACATGACAAGTAAATCACAACGTGGCAGCAGAGAGATCAGCCATAAATGATAAGAACAAAACTTGAGAAGTAAATCACAACGTGGCAGCAGAGAGATCAGCCAGAAATGACAAGTAGAAAACGTGAGAAGTAATTCACAACGTGGCAGCAGAGAGATCACCCAGAAACGACAAGTAGAAAACATGAGAAGTAAATCACAACGTGGCAGCAGAGAGATCAGCCAGAAATGACAAGAACAAAACGTGAGAAGTAAATCACAACATGGCAGCATAGAGATCAGCCAGAAATGATAAGAACAAAACATGAGAAGTAAATCACAATGTGGCAGCAGAGATCAGCCAGAAATGACGAGAGGAACACATGAGAAGTAAATCACAACGTGGTAGCAGAAAGATCAGCCAGAAATGACAAATAAGAAAACCTAAGAAGTAATTCACAACGTGGCAGCAGAGAGATCAGCCAGAAATGACTAGAGGAACACATGAGAAGTAAATCACAACGTGGCAGCAGAGAGATCAGCCAGAAATGACTAGAGGAACACATGAGAAGTAAATCAAAACGTGGCAGCAGAGAGATCAGCCAGAAATGACAAATAGAAAACGTAAGAAGTAAATCACAACGTGGCAGCAGAGAGATCAGCCAGAAATGACAAGAAAAAACATGAGAAGTAAATCAACGTGGCAGCAGAGAGATCAGGCAGAAATGACTAGAGGAAAACATGACAAGTAAATCACAACGTGGCAGCAGAGAGATCAGCCATAAATGATAAGAACAAAACGTGAGAAGTAAATCACAAAGTGGCAGCAGAGAGATCAGCCAGAAATGACAAGTAGAAAACGTGAGAAGTAATTCACAACGTGGCAGCAGAGAGATCACCCAGAAACGACAAGTAGAAAACATGAGAAGTAAATCACAACGTGGCAGCAGAGAGATCAGCCAGAAATGACAAGAACAAAACGTGAGAAGTAAATCACAACATTGCAGCAGAGAGATCAGCCAGAAATGATAAGAACAAAACATGAGAAGTAAATCACAATGTGGCAGCAGAGATCAGCCAGAAATGACGAGAGGAACACATGAGAAGTAAATCACAACGTGGTAGCAGAAAGATCAGCCAGAAATGACAAATAAGAAAACCTAAGAAGTAATTCACAACGTGGCAGCAGAGAGATCAGCCAGAAATGACTAGAGGAACACATGAGAAGTAAATCACAACGTGGCAGCAGAGAGATCAGCCAGAAATGACTAGAGGAACACATGAGAAGTAAATCACAACGTGGCAGCAGAGAGATCAGCCGGAAATGACAAGAACAAATCGTGAGAAGTAAATCACAACATGGCAGCATAGAGATCAGCCAGAAATGATAAGAACAAAACATGAGAAGTAAATCACAATGTGGCAGCAGAGATCAGCCAGAAATGACGAGAGGAACACATGAGAAGTAAATCACAACGTGGTAGCAGAAAGATCAGCCAGAAATGACAAATAAGAAAACCTAAGAAGTAATTCACAACGTGGCAGCAGAGAGATCAGACAGAAATGACTAGAGGAACACATGAGAAGTAAATCACAACGTGGCAGCAGAGAGATCAGCCAGAAATGACTAGAGGAAAACATGACAAGTAAATCACAACGTGGCAGCAGAGAGATCAGCCATAAATTATAAGAACAAAACTTGAGAAGTAAATCACAACGTGGCAGCAGAGAGATCAGCCAGAAATGACAATTAGAAAACTTGAGAAGTAATTCACAACGTGACAGCAGAGAGATCACCCAGAAACGACAAGTAGAAAACATGAGAAGTAAATCACAACGTGGCAGCAGAGAGATCAGCCAGAAATGACAAGTAGAAAACGTGAGAAGTAATTCACAACGTGGCAGCAGAGAGATCACCCAGAAACGACAAGTAGAAAACATGAGAAGTAAATCACAACGTGGCAGCAGAGAGTTCAGCCAGAAATGACAAGAACAAAACGTGAGAAGTAAATCAAAACGTGGCAGCAGAGAGATCAGCCAGAAATGACAAATAGAAAACGTAAGAAGTAATTCACAACGTGGCAGCAGAGAGATCACCCAGAAACGACAAGTAGAAAACATGAGAAGTAAATCACAACGTGGCAGCAGAGAGATCAGCCAGAAATGACAAGAACAAAACGTGAGAAGTAAATCACAACATGGCAGCATAGAGATCAGCCAGAAATGATAAGAACAAAACATGAGAAGTAAATCACAATGTGGCAGCAGAGATCAGCCAGAAATGACGAGAGGAACACATGAGAAGTAAATCACAACATGGCAGCAGAGAGATCACCCAGAAACGACAAGTAGAAAACATGAGAAATAAATCACAACGTGGCAGCAGAGAGATCAGCTAGAAATGATAAGAACAAAACGTTAGAAGTAAATCACAACGTGGCAGCAGAGAGATCAGCCAGAAATGATAAGAACAAAACGTTAGAAGTAAATCACAACGTGGCAGCAGAGAGATCAGCCAGAAATGACAAGTAGAACACGTGAGAAGTAAATCACAACATGGCAGCAGAGAGATCACCCAGAAACGACAAGTAGAAAACATGAGAAGTAAATCACAACGTGGAAGCAGAGAGATCAGCCAGAAATGATAAGAACAAAACGTTAGAAGTAAATCACAACGTGGCAGCAGAGAGATCAGCCAGAAATGATAAGAACAAAACATGAGAAGTAAATCACAACGTGGCGGCAGAGAGATCAGCCGGAAATGACAAGAACAAAACGTGAGAAGTAAATCAAAACATGGCAGCAGAGAGATCAGCCAGAAATGATAAGAACAAAACATGAGAAGTAAATCACAATGTGGCAGCAGAGATCAGCCAGAAATGACGAGAGGAACACATGAGAAGTAAATCACAACGTGGTAGCAGAGAGATCAGCCAGAAATTATAAGACCAATATGTGACAAGTAAATCACAACGTGGCAGCAGAGAGATCAGCCAGAAATGACAGGAAGAAAACATGAGAAGTAAATCACAACGTGGCAGCAGAGAGATCAGCCGGAAATGACAAAAACAAAACGTGAGAAGTAAATCAAAACGTGGCAGCAGAGAGATCAGCCAGAAATGACAAATAGAAAACGTAAGAAGTAATTCACAACGTGGCAGCAGAGAGATCAGCCAGAAATGACTAGAGGAAAACATGACAAGTAAATCACAACGTGGCAGCAGAGAGATCAGCCAGAAATGATAAGAACAAAACGTTAGAAGTAAATCACAACGTGGCAGCAGAGAGATCAGCCAGAAATGATAAGAACAAAACGTTAGAAGTAAATCACAACGTGGCAGCAGAGAGATCAGCCAGAAATGACAAGTAGAACACGTGAGAAGTAAATCACAACATGGCAGCAGAGAGATCACCCAGAAACGACAAGTAGAAAACATGAGAAGTAAATCACAACGTGGCAGCAGAGAGATCAGCCAGAAATGATAAGAACAAAACGTTAGAAGTAAATCACAACGTGGCAGCAGAGAGATCAGCCAGAAATGATAAGAACAAAACATGAGAAGTAAATCACAATGTGGCAGCAGAGATCAGCCAGAAATGACGAGAGGAACACATGAGAAGTAAATCACAACGTGGTAGCAGAGAGATCAGCCAGAAATTATAAGAACAATACGTGAGAAGTAAATCACAACGTGGCAGCAGAGAGATCAGCCAGAAATGACATGAAGAAAACATAAGAAGTAAATCACAACGTGGCAGCAGAGAGATCAGCCGGAAATGAAAAGAACAAAACGTGAGAAGTAAATCAAAACGTGGCAGCAGAGAGATCAGCCATAAATGACAAATAGAAAACATAAGAAGTAATTCACAACGTGGCAGCAGAGAGATCAGCCAGAAATGACTAGAGGAAAACATGACAAGTAAATCACAACGTGGCAGCAGAGAGATCAGCCATAAATGATAAGAACAAAACGTGAGAAGTAAATCACAACGTGGCAGCAGAGAGATCAGCCAGAAATGACAAGTAGAAAACGTGAGAAGTAATTCACAACGTGGCAGCAGAGAGATCACCCAGAAACGACAAGTAGAAAACATGAGAAGTAAATCACAACGTGGCAGCAGAGAGAACAGGCAGAAATGACAAGAACAAAACGTGAGAAGTAAATCACAACATGGCAGCATAGAGATCAGCCAGAAATGATAAGAACAAAACATGAGAAGTAAATCACAATGTGGCAGCAGAGATCAGCCAGAAATGACGAGAGGAACACATGAGAAGTAAATCACAACGTGGTAGCAGAAAGATCAGCCAGAAATGACAAATAAGAAAACCTAAGAAGTAATTCACAACGTGGCAGCAGAGAGATCAGCCAGAAATGACTAGAGGAACACATGAGAAGTAAATCACAACGTGGCAGCAGAGAGATCAGCCAGAAATGACTAGAGGAAAACATGACAAGTAAATCACAACGTGGCAGCAGAGAGATCAGCCATAAATGATAAGAACAAAACTTGAGAAGTAAATCACAACGTGGCAGCAGAGAGATCAGCCAGAAATGACAAGTAGAAAACGTGAGAAGTAATTCACAACGTGGCAGCAGAGAGATCACCCAGAAACGACAAGTAGAAAACATGAGAAGTAAATCACAACGTGGCAGCAGAGAGATCAGCCAGAAATGACAAGAACAAAACGTGAGAAGTAAATCACAACATGGCAGCATAGAGATCAGCCAGAAATGATAAGAACAAAACATGAGAAGTAAATCACAATGTGGCAGCAGAGATCAGCCAGAAATGACGAGAGGAACACATGAGAAGTAAATCACAACGTGGTAGCAGAAAGATCAGCCAGAAATGACAAATAAGAAAACCTAAGAAGTAATTCACAACGTGGCAGCAGAGAGATCAGCCAGAAATGACTAGAGGAACACATGAGAAGTAAATCACAACGTGGCAGCAGAGAGATCAGCCAGAAATGACTAGAGGAACACATGAGAAGTAAATCAAAACGTGGCAGCAGAGAGATCAGCCAGAAATGACAAATAGAAAACGTAAGAAGTAAATCACAACGTGGCAGCAGAGAGATCAGCCAGAAATGACAAGAAAAAACATGAGAAGTAAATCAACGTGGCAGCAGAGAGATCAGGCAGAAATGACTAGAGGAAAACATGACAAGTAAATCACAACGTGGCAGCAGAGAGATCAGCCATAAATGATAAGAACAAAACGTGAGAAGTAAATCACAAAGTGGCAGCAGAGAGATCAGCCAGAAATGACAAGTAGAAAACGTGAGAAGTAATTCACAACGTGGCAGCAGAGAGATCACCCAGAAACGACAAGTAGAAAACATGAGAAGTAAATCACAACGTGGCAGCAGAGAGATCAGCCAGAAATGACAAGAACAAAACGTGAGAAGTAAATCACAACATTGCAGCAGAGAGATCAGCCAGAAATGATAAGAACAAAACATGAGAAGTAAATCACAATGTGGCAGCAGAGATCAGCCAGAAATGACGAGAGGAACACATGAGAAGTAAATCACAACGTGGTAGCAGAAAGATCAGCCAGAAATGACAAATAAGAAAACCTAAGAAGTAATTCACAACGTGGCAGCAGAGAGATCAGCCAGAAATGACTAGAGGAACACATGAGAAGTAAATCACAACGTGGCAGCAGAGAGATCAGCCAGAAATGACTAGAGGAACACATGAGAAGTAAATCACAACGTGGCAGCAGAGAGATCAGCCGGAAATGACAAGAACAAATCGTGAGAAGTAAATCACAACATGGCAGCATAGAGATCAGCCAGAAATGATAAGAACAAAACATGAGAAGTAAATCACAATGTGGCAGCAGAGATCAGCCAGAAATGACGAGAGGAACACATGAGAAGTAAATCACAACGTGGTAGCAGAAAGATCAGCCAGAAATGACAAATAAGAAAACCTAAGAAGTAATTCACAACGTGGCAGCAGAGAGATCAGACAGAAATGACTAGAGGAACACATGAGAAGTAAATCACAACGTGGCAGCAGAGAGATCAGCCAGAAATGACTAGAGGAAAACATGACAAGTAAATCACAACGTGGCAGCAGAGAGATCAGCCATAAATTATAAGAACAAAACTTGAGAAGTAAATCACAACGTGGCAGCAGAGAGATCAGCCAGAAATGACAATTAGAAAACTTGAGAAGTAATTCACAACGTGACAGCAGAGAGATCACCCAGAAACGACAAGTAGAAAACATGAGAAGTAAATCACAACGTGGCAGCAGAGAGATCAGCCAGAAATGACAAGTAGAAAACGTGAGAAGTAATTCACAACGTGGCAGCAGAGAGATCACCCAGAAACGACAAGTAGAAAACATGAGAAGTAAATCACAACGTGGCAGCAGAGAGTTCAGCCAGAAATGACAAGAACAAAACGTGAGAAGTAAATCAAAACGTGGCAGCAGAGAGATCAGCCAGAAATGACAAATAGAAAACGTAAGAAGTAATTCACAACGTGGCAGCAGAGAGATCACCCAGAAACGACAAGTAGAAAACATGAGAAGTAAATCACAACGTGGCAGCAGAGAGATCAGCCAGAAATGACAAGAACAAAACGTGAGAAGTAAATCACAACATGGCAGCATAGAGATCAGCCAGAAATGATAAGAACAAAACATGAGAAGTAAATCACAATGTGGCAGCAGAGATCAGCCAGAAATGACGAGAGGAACACATGAGAAGTAAATCACAACATGGCAGCAGAGAGATCACCCAGAAACGACAAGTAGAAAACATGAGAAATAAATCACAACGTGGCAGCAGAGAGATCAGCTAGAAATGATAAGAACAAAACGTTAGAAGTAAATCACAACGTGGCAGCAGAGAGATCAGCCAGAAATGATAAGAACAAAACGTTAGAAGTAAATCACAACGTGGCAGCAGAGAGATCAGCCAGAAATGACAAGTAGAACACGTGAGAAGTAAATCACAACATGGCAGCAGAGAGATCACCCAGAAACGACAAGTAGAAAACATGAGAAGTAAATCACAACGTGGAAGCAGAGAGATCAGCCAGAAATGATAAGAACAAAACGTTAGAAGTAAATCACAACGTGGCAGCAGAGAGATCAGCCAGAAATGATAAGAACAAAACATGAGAAGTAAATCACAACGTGGCGGCAGAGAGATCAGCCGGAAATGACAAGAACAAAACGTGAGAAGTAAATCAAAACATGGCAGCAGAGAGATCAGCCAGAAATGATAAGAACAAAACATGAGAAGTAAATCACAATGTGGCAGCAGAGATCAGCCAGAAATGACGAGAGGAACACATGAGAAGTAAATCACAACGTGGTAGCAGAGAGATCAGCCAGAAATTATAAGACCAATATGTGACAAGTAAATCACAACGTGGCAGCAGAGAGATCAGCCAGAAATGACAGGAAGAAAACATGAGAAGTAAATCACAACGTGGCAGCAGAGAGATCAGCCGGAAATGACAAAAACAAAACGTGAGAAGTA
This sequence comes from Lampris megalopsis, assembly GCA_022114975.2. Taxonomy (NCBI): domain Eukaryota; kingdom Metazoa; phylum Chordata; class Actinopteri; order Lampriformes; family Lampridae; genus Lampris; species Lampris megalopsis. The sequence continues at coordinate 1,638,078 of JAJHIY020000614.1, forward strand.
AATCAAAACGTGGCAGCAGAGAGATCAGCCAGAAATGACAAATAGAAAACGTAAGAAGTAATTCACAACGTGGCAGCAGAGAGATCAGCCAGAAATGACTAGAGGAAAACATGACAAGTAAATCACAACGTGGCAGCAGAGAGATCAGCCAGAAATGATAAGAACAAAACGTTAGAAGTAAATCACAACGTGGCAGCAGAGAGATCAGCCAGAAATGATAAGAACAAAACGTTAGAAGTAAATCACAACGTGGCAGCAGAGAGATCAGCCAGAAATGACAAGTAGAACACGTGAGAAGTAAATCACAACATGGCAGCAGAGAGATCACCCAGAAACGACAAGTAGAAAACATGAGAAGTAAATCACAACGTGGCAGCAGAGAGATCAGCCAGAAATGATAAGAACAAAACGTTAGAAGTAAATCACAACGTGGCAGCAGAGAGATCAGCCAGAAATGATAAGAACAAAACATGAGAAGTAAATCACAATGTGGCAGCAGAGATCAGCCAGAAATGACGAGAGGAACACATGAGAAGTAAATCACAACGTGGTAGCAGAGAGATCAGCCAGAAATTATAAGAACAATACGTGAGAAGTAAATCACAACGTGGCAGCAGAGAGATCAGCCAGAAATGACATGAAGAAAACATAAGAAGTAAATCACAACGTGGCAGCAGAGAGATCAGCCGGAAATGAAAAGAACAAAACGTGAGAAGTAAATCAAAACGTGGCAGCAGAGAGATCAGCCATAAATGACAAATAGAAAACATAAGAAGTAATTCACAACGTGGCAGCAGAGAGATCAGCCAGAAATGACTAGAGGAAAACATGACAAGTAAATCACAACGTGGCAGCAGAGAGATCAGCCATAAATGATAAGAACAAAACGTGAGAAGTAAATCACAACGTGGCAGCAGAGAGATCAGCCAGAAATGACAAGTAGAAAACCTAAGAAGTAATTCACAACGTGGCAGCAGAGAGATCAGCCAGAAATGACTAGAGGAACACATGAGAAGTAAATCACAACGTGGCAGCAGAGAGATCAGCCAGAAATGACTAGAGGAACACATGAGAAGTAAATCAAAACGTGGCAGCAGAGAGATCAGCCAGAAATGACAAATAGAAAACGTAAGAAGTAAATCACAACGTGGCAGCAGAGAGATCAGCCAGAAATGACAAGAAAAAACATGAGAAGTAAATCAACGTGGCAGCAGAGAGATCAGGCAGAAATGACTAGAGGAAAACATGACAAGTAAATCACAACGTGGCAGCAGAGAGATCAGCCATAAATGATAAGAACAAAACGTGAGAAGTAAATCACAAAGTGGCAGCAGAGAGATCAGCCAGAAATGACAAGTAGAAAACGTGAGAAGTAATTCACAACGTGGCAGCAGAGAGATCACCCAGAAACGACAAGTAGAAAACATGAGAAGTAAATCACAACGTGGCAGCAGAGAGATCAGCCAGAAATGACAAGAACAAAACGTGAGAAGTAAATCACAACATTGCAGCAGAGAGATCAGCCAGAAATGATAAGAACAAAACATGAGAAGTAAATCACAATGTGGCAGCAGAGATCAGCCAGAAATGACGAGAGGAACACATGAGAAGTAAATCACAACGTGGTAGCAGAAAGATCAGCCAGAAATGACAAATAAGAAAACCTAAGAAGTAATTCACAACGTGGCAGCAGAGAGATCAGCCAGAAATGACTAGAGGAACACATGAGAAGTAAATCACAACGTGGCAGCAGAGAGATCAGCCAGAAATGACTAGAGGAACACATGAGAAGTAAATCACAACGTGGCAGCAGAGAGATCAGCCGGAAATGACAAGAACAAAACGTGAGAAGTAAATCAAAACGTGGCAGCAGAGAGATCAGCCAGAAATGACAAATAGAAAACGTAAGAAGTAAATCACAACGTGGCAGCAGAGAGATCAGCCAGAAATGACTAGAGGAACACATGAGAAGAAAATCACAACGTGGCAGCATAGAGATCAGCCAGAAATGACTAGAGGAACACATGAGAAGTAAATCACAACGTGGCAGCAGAGAGATCAGCCGGAAATGACAAGAACAAAACGTGAGAAGTAAATCAAAACGTGGCAGCAGAGAGATCAGCCAGAAATGACAAATAGAAAATGTAAGAAGTAAATCACAACGTGGCAGCAGAGAGATCAGCCAGAAATGACAAGAAAAAACATGAGAAGTAAATCACAACGTGGCAGCGGACAGATAAGGCAGAAATGACTAGAGGAAAACATGACAAGTAAATCACAACGTGGCAGCAGAGAGATCAGCCATAAATGATAAGAACAAAACGTGAGAAGTAAATCACAAAGTGGCAGCAGAGAGATCAGCCAGAAATGACAAGTAGAAAACGTGAGAAGTAATTCACAACGTGGCAGCAGAGAGATCACCCAGAAACGACAAGTAGAAAACATGAGAAGTAAATCACAACGTGGCAGCAGAGAGATCAGCCAGAAATGACAAGAACAAAACGTGAGAAGTAAATCACAACATGGCAGCATAGAGATCAGCCAGAAATGATAAGAACAAAACATGAGAAGTAAATCACAATGTGGCAGCAGAGATCAGCCAGAAATGACGAGAGGAACACATGAGAAGTAAATCACAACGTGGTAGCAGAAAGATCAGCCAGAAATGACAAATAAGAAAACCTAAGAAGTAAATCACAACGTGGCAGCAGAGAGATCAGCCAGAAATGATAAGAACAAAACATGAGAAGTAAATCACAATGTGGCAGCAGAGATCAGCCAGAAATGACGAGAGGAACACATGAGAAGTAAATCACAACGTGGTAGCAGAGAGGTCAGCCAGAAATTATAAGAACAATACGTGAGAAGTAAATCACAACGTGGCAGCAGAGAGATCAGCCAGAAATGACAGGAAGAAAACATGAGAAGTAAATCACAACGTGGCAGCAGAGAGATCAGCCGGAAATGACAAGAACAAAACGTGAGAAGTAAATCAAAACGTGGCAGCAGAGAGATCAGCCAGAAATGACAAATAGAAAACATAAGAAGTAATTCACAACGTGGCAGCAGAGAGATCAGCCAGAAATGACTAGAGGAAAACATGACAAGTAAATCACAACGTGGCAGCAGAGAGATCAGCCATAAATGATAAGAACAAAACGTGAGAAGTAAATCATAACGTGGCAGCAGAGAGATCAGCCAGAAATGACAAGTAGAAAACGTGAGAAGTAATTCACAACGTGGCAGCAGTGAGATCAGCCAGAAATTATAAGAACAATACGTGAGAAGTAAATCACAACGTGGCAGCAGAGAGATCAGGCAGAAATGACAAGAACAAAACGTGAGAAGTAAATCACAACATGGCAGCATAGAGATCAGCCAGAAATGATAAGAACAAAACATGAGAAGTAAATCACAATGTGGCAGCAGAGATCAGCCAGAAATGACGAGAGGAACACATGAGAAGTAAATCACAACGTGGTAGCAGAAAGATCAGCCAGAAATGACAAATAAGAAAACCTAAGAAGTAATTCACAACGTGGCAGCAGAGAGATCAGCCAGAAATGACTAGAGGAACACATGAGAAGTAAATCACAACTTGGCAGCAGAGAGATCAGCCAGAAATGACTAGAGGAAAACATGACAAGTAAATCACAACGTGGCAGCAGAGAGATCAGCCATAAATGATAAGAATAAAACTTGAGAAGTAAATCACAACGTGGCAGCAGAGAGATCAGCCAGAAATGACAAGTAGAAAACGTGAGAAGTAATTCACAACGTGGCAGCAGAGAGATCACCCAGAAACGACAAGTAGAAAACATGAGAAGTAAATCACAATGTGGCAGCAGAGATCAGCCAGAAATGACGAGAGGAACACATGAGAAGTAAATCACAATGTGGTAGCAGAAAGATCAGCCAGAAATGACAAATAAGAAAACCTAAGAAGTAATTCACAACGTGGCAGCAGAGAGATCAGCCAGAAATGACTAGAGGAACACATGAGAAGTAAATCACAACGTGGCAGCAGAGAGATCAGCCAGAAATGACTAGAGGAACACATGAGAAGTAAATCAAAACGTGGCAGCAGAGAGATCAGCCAGAAATGACAAATAGAAAACGTAAGAAGTAAATCACAACGTGGCAGCAGAGAGATCAGCCAGAAATTACAAGAAAAAACATGAGAAGTAAATCAACGTGGCAGCAGAGAGATCAGGCAGAAATGACTAGAGGAAAACATGACAAGTAAATCACAACGTGGCAGCAGAGAGATCAGCCATAAATGATAAGAACAAAACGTGAGAAGTAAATCACAAAGTGGCAGCAGAGAGATCAGCCAGAAATGACAAGTAGAAAACGTGAGAAGTAATTCACAACGTGGCAGCAGAGAGATCACCCAGAAACGACAAGTAGAAAACATGAGAAGTAAATCACAACCTGGCAGCAGAGAGATCAGCCAGAAATGACAAGAACAAAACGTGAGAAGTAAATCACAACATTGCAGCAGAGAGATCAGCCAGAAATGATAAGAACAAAACATGAGAAGTAAATCACAATGTGGCAGCAGAGATCAGCCAGAAATGACGAGAGGAACACATGAGAAGTAAATCACAACGTGGTAGCAGAAAGATCAGCCAGAAATGACAAATAAGAAAACCTAAGAAGTAATTCACAACGTGGCAGCAGAGAGATCAGCCAGAAATGACTAGAGGAACACATGAGAAGTAAATCACAACGTGGCAGCAGAGAGATCAGCCAGAAATGACTAGAGGAACACATGAGAAGTAAATCACAACGTGGCAGCAGAGAGATCAGCCGGAAATGACAAGAACAAAACGTGAGAAGTAAATCAAAACGTGGCAGCAGAGAGATCAGCCAGAAATGACAAATAGAAAACGTAAGAAGTAAATCACAACGTGGCAGCAGAGAGATCAGCCAGAAATGACTAGAGGAACACATGAGAAGAAAATCACAACGTGGCAGCATAGAGATCAGCCAGAAATGACTAGAGGAACACATGAGAAGTAAATCACAACGTGGCAGCAGAGAGATCAGCCGGAAATGACAAGAACAAAACGTGAGAAGTAAATCAAAACGTGGCAGCAGAGAGATCAGCCAGAAATGACAAATAGAAAACGTAAGAAATAAATCACAACGTGGCAGCAGAGAGATCAGCCAGAAATGACAAGAAAAAACATGAGAAGTAAATCACAACGTGGCAGCAGACAGATCAGGCAGAAATGATAAGAACAAAACTTGAGAAGTAAATCACAACGTGGCAGCAGAGAGATCAGCCAGAAATGACAAGTAGAAAACGTGAGAAGTAATTCACAACGTGGCAGCAGAGAGATCACCCAGAAACGACAAGTAGAAAACATGAGAAGTAAATCACAACGTGGCAGCAGAGAGATCAGCCAGAAATGACAAGAACAAAACGTGAGAAGTAAATCACAACATGGCAGCATAGAGATCAGCCAGAAATGATAAGAACAAAACATGAGAAGTAAATCACAATGTGGCAGCAGAGATCAGCCAGAAATGACGAGAGGAACACATGAGAAGTAAATCACAACGTGGTAGCAGAAAGATCAGCCAGAAATGACAAATAAGAAAACCTAAGAAGTAATTCACAACGTGGCAGCAGAGAGATCAGCCAGAAATGACTAGAGGAACACATGAGAAGTAAATCACAACGTGGCAGCAGAGAGATCAGCCAGAAATGACTAGAGGAACACATGAGAAGTAAATCAAAACGTGGCAGCAGAGAGATCAGCCAGAAATGACAAATAGAAAACGTAAGAAGTAAATCACAACGTGGCAGCAGAGAGATCAGCCAGAAATGACAAGAAAAAACATGAGAAGTAAATCAACGTGGCAGCAGAGAGATCAGGCAGAAATGACAAGAACAAAACGTGAGAAGTAAATCACAACATGGCAGCATAGAGATCAGCCAGAAATGATAAGAACAAAACATGAGAAGTAAATCACAATGTGGCAGCAGAGATCAGCCAGAAATGACGAGAGGAACACATGAGAAGTAAATCACAACGTGGTAGCAGAAAGATCAGCCAGAAATGACAAATAAGAAAACCTAAGAAGTAATTCACAACGTGGCAGCAGAGAGATCAGCCAGAAATGACTAGAGGAACACATGAGAAGTAAATCACAACGTGGCAGCAGAGAGATCAGCCAGAAATGACTAGAGGAACACATGAGAAGTAAATCAAAACGTGGCAGCAGAGAGATCAGCCAGAAATGACAAATAGAAAACGTAAGAAGTAAATCACAACGTGGCAGCAGAGAGATCAGCCAGAAATGACAAGAAAAAACATGAGAAGTAAATCAACGTGGCAGCAGAGAGATCAGGCAGAAATGACTAGAGGAAAACATGACAAGTAAATCACAACGTGGCAGCAGAGAGATCAGCCATAAATGATAAGAACAAAACGTGAGAAGTAAATCACAAAGTGGCAGCAGAGAGATCAGCCAGAAATGACAAGTAGAAAACGTGAGAAGTAATTCACAACGTGGCAGCAGAGAGATCACCCAGAAACGACAAGTAGAAAACATGAGAAGTAAATCACAACGTGGCAGCAGAGAGATCAGCCAGAAATGACAAGAACAAAACGTGAGAAGTAAATCACAACATTGCAGCAGAGAGATCAGCCAGAAATGATAAGAACAAAACATGAGAAGTAAATCACAATGTGGCAGCAGAGATCAGCCAGAAATGACGAGAGGAATACATGAGAAGTAAATCACAACGTGGTAGCAGAAAGATCAGCCAGAAATGACAAATAAGAAAACCTAAGAAGTAATTCACAACGTGGCAGCAGAGAGATCAGCCAGAAATGACTAGAGGAACACATGAGAAGTAAATCACAACGTGGCAGCAGAGAGATCAGCCAGAAATGACTAGAGGAACACATGAGAAGTAAATCACAACGTGGCAGCAGAGAGATCAGCCGGAAATGACAAGAACAAAACGTGAGAAGTAAATCAAAACGTGGCAGCAGAGAGATCAGCCAGAAATGACAAATAGAAAACGTAAGAAGTAAATCACAACGTGGCAGCAGAGAGATCAGCCAGAAATGACTAGAGGAACACATGAGAAGAAAATCACAACGTGGCAGCAGAGAGATCAGCCAGAAATGACTAGAGGAACACATGAGAAGTAAATCACAACGTGGCAGCAGAGAGATCAGCCGGAAATGACAAGAACAAAACGTGAGAAGTAAATCAAAACGTGGCAGCAGAGAGATCAGCCAGAAATGACAAATAGAAAACGTAAGAAGTAAATCACAACGTGGCAGCAGAGAGATCAGCCAGAAATGACTAGAGGAACACATGAGAAGAAAATCACAACGTGGCAGCAGAGAGATCAGCCAGAAATGACTAGAGGAACACATGAGAAGTAAATCACAACGTGGCAGCAGAGAGATCAGCCGGAAATGACAAGAACAAAACATGAGAAGTAAATCACAACGTGGCAGCAGACAGATAAGGCAGAAATGACTAGAGGAAAACATGACAAGTAAATCACAACGTGGCAGCAGAGAGATCAGCCATAAATGATAAGAACAAAACGTGAGAAGTAAATCACAACGTGGCAGCAGACAGATAAGGCAGAAATGACTAGAGGAAAACATGACAAGTAAATCAAAACGTGGCAGCAGAGAGATCAGCCAGAAATGACAAATAGAAAACGTAAGAAGTAAATCACAACGTGGCAGCAGAGAGATCAGCCAGAAATGACAAGAAAAAACATGAGAAGTAAATCAACGTGGCAGCAGAGAGATCAGGCAGAAATGACTAGAGGAAAACATGACAAGTAAATCACAACGTGGCAGCAGAGAGATCAGCCATAAATGATAAGAACAAAACGTGAGAAGTAAATCACAAAGTGGCAGCAGAGAGATCAGCCAGAAATGACAAGTAGAAAACGTGAGAAGTAATTCACAACGTGGCAGCAGAGAGATCACCCAGAAACGACAAGTAGAAAACATGAGAATTAAATCACAACGTGGCAGCAGAGAGATCAGCCAGAAATGACAAGAACAAAACGTGAGAAGTAAATCACAACATTGCAGCAGAGAGATCAGCCAGAAATGATAAGAACAAAACATGAGAAGTAAATCACAATGTGGCAGCAGAGATCAGCCAGAAATGACGAGAGGAACACATGAGAAGTAAATCACAACGTGGTAGCAGAAAGATCAGCCAGAAATGACAAATAAGAAAACCTAAGAAGTAATTCACAACGTGGCAGCAGAGAGATCAGCCAGAAATGACTAGAGGAACACATGAGAAGTAAATCACAACGTGGCAGCAGAGAGATCAGCCAGAAATGATTAGAGGAACACATGAGAAGTAAATCACAACGTGGCAGCAGAGAGATCAGCCGGAAATGACAAGAACAAAACGTGAGAAGTAAATCAAAACGTGGCAGCAGAGAGATCAGCCAGAAATGACAAATAGAAAACGTAAGAAGTAAATCACAACGTGGCAGCAGAGAGATCAGCCAGAAATGACTAGAGGAACACATGAGAAGAAAATCACAACGTGGCAGCAGAGAGATCAGGCAGAAATGACAAGAACAAAACGTGAGAAGTAAATCACAACATGGCAGCATAGAGATCAGCCAGAAATGATAAGAACAAAACATGAGAAGTAAATCACAATGTGGCAGCAGAGATCAGCCAGAAATGACGAGAGGAACACATGAGAAGTAAATCACAACGTGGTAGCAGAAAGATCAGCCAGAAATGACAAATAAGAAAACCTAAGAAGTAATTCACAACGTGGCAGCAGAGAGATCAGCCAGAAATGACTAGAGGAACACATGAGAAGTAAATCACAACGTGGCAGCAGAGAGATCAGCCAGAAATGACTAGAGGAACAAATGAGAAGTAAATCAAAACGTGGCAGCAGAGAGATCAGCCAGAAATGACAAATAGAAAACGTAAGAAGTAAATCACAACGTGGCAGCAGAGAGATCAGCCAGAAATGACAAGAAAAAACATGAGAAGTAAATCAACGTGGCAGCAGAGAGATCAGGCAGAAATGACTAGAGGAAAACATGACAAGTAAATCACAACGTGGCAGCAGAGAGATCAGCCATAAATGATAAGAACAAAACGTGAGAAGTAAATCACAAAGTGGCAGCAGAGAGATCAGCCAGAAATGACAAGTAGAAAACGTGAGAAGTAATTCACAACGTGGCAGCAGAGAGATCACCCAGAAACGACAAGTAGAAAACATGAGAAGTAAATCACAACGTGGCAGCAGAGAGATCAGCCAGAAATGACAAGAACAAAACGTGAGAAGTAAATCACAACATTGCAGCAGAGAGATCAGCCAGAAATGATAAGAACAAAACATGAGAAGTAAATCACAATGTGGCAGCAGAGATCAGCCAGAAATGACGAGAGGAATACATGAGAAGTAAATCACAACGTGGTAGCAGAAAGATCAGCCAGAAATGACAAATAAGAAAACCTAAGAAGTAATTCACAACGTGGCAGCAGAGAGATCAGCCAGAAATGACTAGAGGAACACATGAGAAGTAAATCACAACGTGGCAGCAGAGAGATCAGCCAGAAATGACTAGAGGAACACATGAGAAGTAAATCACAACGTGGCAGCAGAGAGATCAGCCGGAAATGACAAGAACAAAACGTGAGAAGTAAATCAAAACGTGGCAGCAGAGAGATCAGCCAGAAATGACAAATAGAAAACGTAAGAAGTAAATCACAACGTGGCAGCAGAGAGATCAGCCAGAAATGACTAGAGGAACACATGAGAAGAAAATCACAACGTGGCAGCAGAGAGATCAGCCAGAAATGACTAGAGGAACACATGAGAAGTAAATCACAACGTGGCAGCAGAGAGATCAGCCGGAAATGACAAGAACAAAACGTGAGAAGTAAATCAAAACGTGGCAGCAGAGAGATCAGCCAGAAATGACAAATAGAAAACGTAAGAAGTAAATCACAACGTGGCAGCAGAGAGATCAGCCAGAAATGACTAGAGGAACACATGAGAAGAAAATCACAACGTGGCAGCAGAGAGATCAGCCAGAAATGACTAGAGGAACACATGAGAAGTAAATCACAACGTGGCAGCAGAGAGATCAGCCGGAAATGACAAGAACAAAACATGAGAAGTAAATCACAACGTGGCAGCAGACAGATAAGGCAGAAATGACTAGAGGAAAACATGACAAGTAAATCACAACGTGGCAGCAGAGAGATCAGCCATAAATGATAAGAACAAAACGTGAGAAGTAAATCACAAAGTGGCAGCAGAGAGATCAGCCAGAAATGACAAGTAGAAAACGTGAGAAGTAATTCACAACGTGGCAGCAGAGAGATCACCCAGAAACGACAAGTAGAAAACATGAGAAGTAAATCACAACGTGGCAGCAGAGAGATCAGCCAGAAATGACAAGAACAAAACGTGAGAAGTAAATCACAACATGGCAGCATAGAGATCAGCCAGAAATGATAAGAACAAAACATGAGAAGTAAATCACAATGTGGCAGCAGAGATCAGCCAGAAATGACGAGAGGAACACATGAGAAGTAAATCACAACGTGGTAGCAGAAAGATCAGCCAGAAATGACAAATAAGAAAACCTAAGAAGTAAATCACAACGTGGCAGCAGAGAGATCAGCCAGAAATGATAAGAACAAAACATGAGAAGTAAATCACAATGTGGCAGCAGAGATCAGCCAGAAATGACGAGAGGAACACATGAGAAGTAAATCACAACGTGGTAGCAGAGAGATCAGCCAGAAATTATAAGAACAATACGTGAGAAGTAAATCACAACGTGGCAGCAGAGAGATCAGCCAGAAATGACAGGAAGAAAACATGAGAAGTAAATCACAACGTGGCAGCAGAGAGATCAGCCGGAAATGACAAGAACAAAACGTGAGAAGTAAATCAAAACGTGGCAGCTGAGAGATCAGCCAGAAATGACAAATAGAAAACATAAGAAGTAATTCACAACGTGGCAGCAGAGAGATCAGCCAGAAATGACTAGAGGAAAACATGACAAGTAAATCACAACGTGGCAGCAGAGAGATCAGCCATAAATGATAAGAACAAAACGTGAGAAGTAAATCATAACGTGGCAGCAGAGAGATCAGCCAGAAATGACAAGTAGAAAACGTGAGAAGTAATTCACAACGTGGCAGCAGTGAGATCAGCCAGAAATTATAAGAACAATACGTGAGAAGTAAATCACAACGTGGCAGCAGAGAGATCAGGCAGAAATGACAAGAACAAAACGTGAGAAGTAAATCACAACATGGCAGCATAGAGATCAGCCAGAAATGATAAGAACAAAACATGAGAAGTAAATCACAATGTGGCAGCAGAGATCAGCCAGAAATGACGAGAGGAACACATGAGAAGTAAATCACAACGTGGTAGCAGAAAGATCAGCCAGAAATGACAAATAAGAAAACCTAAGAAGTAATTCACAACGTGGCAGCAGAGAGATCAGCCAGAAATGACTAGAGGAACACATGAGAAGTAAATCACAACGTGGCAGCAGAGAGATCAGCCAGAAATGACTAGAGGAACACATGAGAAGTAAATCAAAACGTGGCAGCAGAGAGATCAGCCAGAAATGACAAATAGAAAACGTAAGAAGTAAATCACAACGTGGCAGCAGAGAGATCAGCCAGAAATGACAAGAAAAAACATGAGAAGTAAATCAACGTGGCAGCAGAGAGATCAGGCAGAAATGACTAGAGGAAAACATGACAAGTAAATCACAACGTGGCAGCAGAGAGATCAGCCATAAATGATAAGAACAAAACGTGAGAAGTAAATCACAAAGTGGCAGCAGAGAGATCAGCCAGAAATGACAAGTAGAAAACGTGAGAAGTAATTCACAACGTGGCAGCAGAGAGATCACCCAGAAACGACAAGTAGAAAACATGAGAAGTAAATCACAACGTGGCAGCAGAGAGATCAGCCAGAAATGACAAGAACAAAACGTGAGAAGTAAATCACAACATTGCAGCAGAGAGATCAGCCAGAAATGATAAGAACAAAACATGAGAAGTAAATCACAATGTGGCAGCAGAGATCAGCCAGAAATGACGAGAGGAACACATGAGAAGTAAATCACAACGTGGTAGCAGAAAGATCAGCCAGAAATGACAAATAAGAAAACCTAAGAAGTAAATCACAACGTGGCAGCAGAGAGATCAGCCAGAAATGATTAGAGGAACACATGAGAAGTAAATCACAACGTGGCAGCAGAGAGATCAGCCGGAAATGACAAGAACAAAACGTGAGAAGTAAATCAAAACGTGGCAGCAGAGAGATCAGCCAGAAATGACAAATAGAAAACGTAAGAAGTAAATCACAACGTGGCAGCAGAGAGATCAGCCAGAAATGACTAGAGGAACACATGAGAAGAAAATCACAACGTGGCAGCAGAGAGATCAGGCAGAAATGACAAGAACAAAACGTGAGAAGTAAATCACAACATGGCAGCATAGAGATCAGCCAGAAATGATAAGAACAAAACATGAGAAGTAAATCACAATGTGGCAGCAGAGATCAGCCAGAAATGACGAGAGGAACACATGAGAAGTAAATCACAACGTGGTAGCAGAAAGATCAGCCAGAAATGACAAATAAGAAAACCTAAGAAGTAATTCACAACGTGGCAGCAGAGAGATCAGCCAGAAATGACTAGAGGAACACATGAGAAGTAAATCACAACGTGGCAGCAGAGAGATCAGCCAGAAATGACTAGAGGAACACATGAGAAGTAAATCAAAACGTGGCAGCAGAGAGATCAGCCAGAAATGACAAATAGAAAACGTAAGAAGTAAATCACAACGTGGCAGCAGAGAGATCAGCCAGAAATGACAAGAAAAAACATGAGAAGTAAATCAACGTGGCAGCAGAGAGATCAGGCAGAAATGACTAGAGGAAAACATGACAAGTAAATCACAACGTGGCAGCAGAGAGATCAGCCATAAATGATAAGAACAAAACGTGAGAAGTAAATCACAAAGTGGCAGCAGAGAGATCAGCCAGAAATGACAAGTAGAAAACGTGAGAAGTAATTCACAACGTGGCAGCAGAGAGATCACCCAGAAACGACAAGTAGAAAACATGAGAAGTAAATCACAACGTGGCAGCAGAGAGATCAGCCAGAAATGACAAGAACAAAACGTGAGAAGTAAATCACAACATTGCAGCAGAGAGATCAGCCAGAAATGATAAGAACAAAACATGAGAAGTAAATCACAATGTGGCAGCAGAGATCAGCCAGAAATGACGAGAGGAACACATGAGAAGTAAATCACAACGTGGTAGCAGAAAGATCAGCCAGAAATGACAAATAAGAAAACCTAAGAAGTAATTCACAACGTGGCAGCAGAGAGATCAGCCAGAAATGACTAGAGGAACACATGAGAAGTAAATCACAACGTGGCAGCGGAGAGATCAGCCAGAAATGACTAGAGGAACACATGAGAAGTAAATCACAACGTGGCAGCAGAGAGATCAGCCGGAAATGACAAGAACAAAACGTGAGAAGTAAATCAAAACGTGGCAGCAGAGAGATCAGCCAGAAATGACAAATAGAAAACGTAAGAAGTAAATCACAACGTGGCAGCAGAGAGATCAGCCAGAAATGACAAGAAAAAACATGAGAAGTAAATCACAACGTGGCAGCAGACAGATCAGGCAGAAATGACTAGAGGAAAACATGACAAGTAAATCACAACGTGGCAGCAGAGAGATCAGCCATAAATGATAAGAACAAAACGTGAGAAGTAAATCACAAAGTGGCAGCAGAGAGATCAGCCAGAAATGACAAGTAGAAAACGTGAGAAGTAATTCACAACGTGGCAGCAGAGAGATCACCCAGAAACGACAAGTAGAAAACATGAGAAGTAAATCACAACGTGGCAGCAGAGAGATCAGCCAGAAATGACAAGAACAAAACGTGAGAAGTAAATCACAACATGGCAGCATAGAGATCAGCCAGAAATGATAAGAACAAAACATGAGAAGTAAATCACAATGTGGCAGCAGAGATCAGCCAGAAATGACGAGAGGAACACATGAGAAGTAAATCACAACGTGGTAGCAGAAAGATCAGCCAGAAATGACAAATAAGAAAACCTAAGAAGTAATTCACAACGTGGCAGCAGAGAGATCAGCCATAAATGATAAGAACAAAACGTGAGAAGTAAATCACAACGTGGCAGCAGAGAGATCAGCCAGAAATGACAAGTAGAAAACGTGAGAAGTAATTCACAACGTGGCAGCAGAGAGATCAGCCAGAAATGACAAGTAGAAAACGTGAGAAGTAATTCACAACGTGGCAGCAGAGAGATCACCCAGAAATGACAAGAAAAAAACATGAGAAGTAAATCACAACGCGGCAGCAGAGAGATCAGCCAGAAATGATAAGAACAAAACGTTAGAAGTAAATCACAACGTGGCAGCAGAGAGATCTGCCAGAAATGATAAGAACAAAACGTTAGAAGTAAATCACAACGTGGCAGCAGAGAGATCCGCCAGAAATGACAAGTAGAAAATGTGAGAAGTAAATCACAACATGGCAGCAGAGAGATCACCCAGAAACGACAAGTAGAAAACATGAGAAGTAAATCACAGCGTGGCAGCAGAGATATAAGCCAGAAATGACAGGAAGAAAACATGAGAAGTAAATCACAACGTGGCAGCAGAGAGATAGCCAGAAATGATAAGAACAAAACGTTAGAAGTAAATCACAACGTGGCAGCAGAGAGATCAGCCAGAAATGATAAGAACAAAACGTTAGAAGTAAATCACAACGTGGCAGCAGAGAGATCAGCCAGAAATGACAAGTAGAAAACGTGAGAAGTAATTCACAACGTGGCAGCAGAGAGATCACCCAGAAACGACAAGTAGAAAACATGAGAAGTAAATCACAGCGTGGCAGCAGAGATATCAGCCAGAAATGACAGGAAGAAAACATGAGAAGTAAATCACAACGTGGCAGCAGAGAGATCAGCCGGAAATGACAAGAACAAAACGTGAGAAGTAAATCAAAACATGGCGGCAGAGAGATCAGCCAGAAATGATAAGAACAAAACATGAGAAGTAAATCACAATGTGGCAGCAGAGATCAGCCAGAAATGACGAGAGGAACACATGAGAAGTAATTCACAACGTGGCAGCAGAGAGATCACCCAGAAACGACAAGTAGAAAACATGAGAAGTAAATCACAACGTGGCAGCAGAGAGATCAGCCGGAAATGACAAGAACAAAACGTGAGAAGTAATTCACAACGTGGCAGCAGAGAGATCACCCAGAAACGACAAGTAGAAAACATGAGAAGTAAATCACAGCGTGGCAGCAGAGATATCAGCCAGAAATGACAGGAAGAAAACATGAGAAGTAAATCACAACGTGGCAGCAGAGAGATCAGCCGGAAATGACAAGAACAAAACGTGAGAAGTAAATCAAAACATGGCGGCAGAGAGATCAGCCAGAAATGATAAGAACAAAACATGAGAAGTAAATCACAATGTGGCAGCAGAGATCAGCCAGAAATGATGAGAGGAACACATGAGAAGTAATTCACAACGTGGCAGCAGAGAGATCACCCAGAAACGACAAGTAGAAAACATGAGAAGTAAATCACAACGTGGCAGCAGAGATATCAGCCAGAAAGGACAGGAAGAAAACTTGAGAAGTAAATCACAACGTGGCAGCAGAGAGATCAGCCGGAAATGACAAGAACAAAACGTGAGAAGTAAATCACAACGTGGCAGCAGAGAGATCAGCCAGAAATGATAAGAACAAAACGTTAGAAGTAAATCACAACGTGGCAGCAGAGAGATCAGCCAGAAATGATAAGAACGAAACGTTAGAAGTAAATCACAACGTGGCAGCAGAGAAATCAGCCAGAAATGACTAGAGGAACACATGAGAAGTAAATCACAACGTGGTAGCAGAGAGATCAGCCGGAAATGACAAGAACAAAACGTGAGAAGTAAATCACAACGTGGCAGCAGAGAGCTCAGCCAGAAATGACAAATAGAAAACGTAAGAAGTAATTCACAACGTGGCAGCAGAGAGATCAGCCAGAAATGACTAGAGGAACACATGAGAAGTAAATCACAACGTGGCAGCAGAGAGATCAGCCAGAAATGACAAGAAAAAAACATGAGAAGTAAATCACAACGTGGCAGCAGAGAGATCAGCCAGAAATGATAAGAACAAAACGTTAGAAGTAAATCACAACGTGGCAGCAGAGAGATCAGCCAGAAATGATAAGAACAAAACGTTAGAAGTAAATCACAACGTGGCAGCAGAGAGATCAGCCAGACATGACAAGTAGAAAACGTGAGAAGTAAATCACAACGTGGCAGCAGAGATATCAGCCAAAAGTGACAGGAAGAAAACATGAGAAGTAAATCACAACGTGGCAGCAGAGAGATCAGCCAGAAATGACAAGAAAAAAACATGAGAAGTAAATCACAATGTGGCAGCAGAGATCAGCCAGAAATGACGAGAGGAACACATGAGAAGTAAATCACAACGTGGTAGCAGAGAGATCAGCCAGAAATTATAAGATCAATACGTGAGAAGTAAATCACAACGTGGCAGCAGAGAGATCAGCCAGAAACGACAAGTAGAAAACATGAGAAGTGAATCACAACGTGGCAGCAGAGAGATCAGCCAGAAATGACAAGAACAAAACGTGAGAAGTAAATCAAAACATGGCAGCAGAGAGATCAGCCAGAAATTATAAGAACAATACGTGAGAAGTAAATCACAACGTGGCAGCAGAGAGATCAGCCAGAAATGACAAATAGAAAACGTAAGAAGTAATTCACAACATGGCAGCAGAGAAATCAGCCAGAAATGACTAGAGGAACACATGAGAAGTAAATCACAACGTGGCAGCAGAGAGATCAGCCAGAAATGACAAGGAAAAACATGAGAAGTAAATCACAACGTGGCAGCAGAGAGATCAGGCAGAAATGACTAGAGGAACACATGACAAGTAAATCACAACGTGGCAGCAGAGAGATCAGCAATACATGATAAGAACAAAACGTGAGAAGTAAATCACAACGTGGCAGCAGAGAGATCAGCCAGAAATGACAAATAGAAAACGTAAGAAGTAATTCACAACATGGCAGCAGAGAAATCAGCCAGAAATGACTAGAGGAACACATGAGAAGTAAATCACAACGTGGTAGCAGAGAGATCAGCCGGAAATGACAAGAACAAAACGTGAGAAGTAAATCAAAACATGGCAGCAGAGAGATCAGCCAGAAATGACAAGAACAAAACATGAGAAGTAAATCACAATGTGGCAGCAGAGATCAGCCAGAAATGACGAGAGGAACACATGAGAAGTAAATCACAACGTGGTAGCAGAGAGATCAGCCAGAAATGACAAATAAGAAAACCTAAGAAGTAATTCACAACGTGGCAGCAGAGAGATCAGCCAGAAATGACTAGAGGAACACATGAGAAGTAAATCACAACGTGGCAGCATAGAGATCAGCCAGAAATGACTAGAGGAACACATGAGAAGAAAATCACAACGTGGCAGCATAGAGATCAGCCAGAAATGACTAGAGGAACACATGAGAAGTAAATCACAACGTGGCAGCAGAGAGATCAGCCGGAAATGACAAGAACAAAACGTGAGAAGTAAATCACAACATGGCAGCAGAGAGATCAGACAGAAATGATAAGAACAAAACATGAGAAGTAAATCACAACGTGGCAGCAGAGAGATCAGCCAGAAATTATAAGAACAAAACGTGAGAATTAAATCACAACGTGGCAGCAGAGAGCTCAGCCAGAAATGACAAATAGAAAACGTAAGAAGTAATTCACAACGTGGCAGCAGAGAGATCAGCCAGAAATGACTAGAGGAACACATGAGAAGTAAATCACAACGTGGCAGCAGAGAGATCAGCCAGAAATGATAAGAACAAAACGTTAGAAGTAAATCACAACGTGGCAGCAGAGAGATCTGCCAGAAATGATAAGAACAAAACGTTAGAAGTAAATCACAACGTGGCAGCAGAGAGATCCGCCAGAAATGACAAGTAGAAAATGTGAGAAGTAAATCACAACATGGCAGCAGAGAGATCACCCAGAAACGACAAGTAGAAAACATGAGAAGTAAATCACAGCGTGGCAGCAGAGATATCAGCCAGAAATGACAGGAAGAAAACATGAGAAGTAAATCACAACGTGGCAGCAGAGAGATAGCCAGAAATGATAAGAACAAAACGTTAGAAGTAAATCACAACGTGGCAGCAGAGAGATCAGCCAGAAATGATAAGAACAAAACGTTAGAAGTAAATCACAACGTGGCAGCAGAGAGATCAGCCAGAAATGACAAGTAGAAAACGTGAGAAGTAATTCACAACGTGGCAGCAGAGAGATCACCCAGAAACGACAAGTAGAAAACATGAGAAGTAAATCACAGCGTGGCAGCAGAGATATCAGCCAGAAATGACAGGAAGAAAACATGAGAAGTAAATCACAACGTGGCAGCAGAGAGATCAGCCGGAAATGACAAGAACAAAACGTGAGAAGTAAATCAAAACATGGCGGCAGAGAGATCAGCCAGAAATGATAAGAACAAAACATGAGAAGTAAATCACAATGTGGCAGCAGAGATCAGCCAGAAATGACGAGAGGAACACATGAGAAGTAATTCACAACGTGGCAGCAGAGAGATCACCCAGAAACGACAAGTAGAAAACATGAGAAGTAAATCACAACGTGGCAGCAGAGAGATCAGCCGGAAATGACAAGAACAAAACGTGAGAAGTAATTCACAACGTGGCAGCAGAGAGATCACCCAGAAACGACAAGTAGAAAACATGAGAAGTAAATCACAGCGTGGCAGCAGAGATATCAGCCAGAAATGACAGGAAGAAAACATGAGAAGTAAATCACAACGTGGCAGCAGAGAGTTCAGCCAGAAATGATAAGAACAAAACGTTAGAAGTAAATCACAACGTGGCAGCAGAGAGATCAGCCAGAAATGATAAGAACGAAACGTTAGAAGTAAATCACAACGTGGCAGCAGAGAAACCAGCCAGAAATGACTAGAGGAACACATGAGAAGTAAATCACAACGTGGTAGCAGAGAGATCAGCCGGAAATGACAAGAACAAAACGTGAGAAGTAAATCACAACGTGGCAGCAGAGAGCTCAGCCAGAAATGACAAATAGAAAACGTAAGAAGTAATTCACAACGTGGCAGCAGAGAGATCAGCCAGAAATGACTAGAGGAACACATGAGAAGTAAATCACAACGTGGCAGCAGAGAGATCAGCCAGAAATGACAAGAAAAAAACATGAGAAGTAAATCACAACGTGGCAGCAGAGAGATCAGCCAGAAATGATAAGAACAAAACGTTAGAAGTAAATCACAACGTGGCAGCAGAGAGATCAGCCAGAAATGATAAGAACAAAACGTTAGAAGTAAATCACAACGTGGCAGCAGAGAGATCAGCCAGAAATGACAAGTAGAAAACGTGAGAAGTAAATCACAACGTGGCAGCAGAGATATCAGCCAAAAGTGACAGGAAGAAAACATGAGAAGTAAATCACAACGTGGCAGCAGAGAGATCAGCCAGAAATGACAAGAAAAAAACATGAGAAGTAAATCACAACGTGGCAGCAGAGAGATCAGCCAGAAATGATAAGAACAAAACGTTAGAAGTAAATCACAACGTGGCAGCAGAGAGATCAGCCAGAAATGATAAGAACAAAACGTTAGAAGTAAATCACAACGTGGCAGCAGAGAGATCAGCCAGAAATGACAAGTAGAAAACGTGAGAAGTAAATCACAACGTGGCAGCAGAGATATCAGCCAAAAGTGACATGAAGAAAACATGAGAAGTAAATCACAACGTGGCAGCAGAGAGATCAGCCGGAAATGACAAGAACAAAACGTGAGAAGTAAATCAAAACATGGCAGCAGAGAGATCAGCCAGAAATCATAAGAACAAAATGTTAGAAGTAAATCACAACGTGGCAGCAGAGAGATCAGCCAGAATTGATAAGAACGAAACGTTAGAAGTAAATCACAACGTGGCAGCAGAGAGATCAGCCAGAAATGATAAGAACAAAACGTTAGAAGTAAATCACAACGTGGCAGCAGAGAGATCAGCCAGAAATGACAAGTAGAAAACGTGAGAAGTAAATCAAAACATGGCGGCAGAGAGATCAGCCAGAAATGATAAGAACAAAACATGAGAAGTAAATCACAATGTGGCAGCAGAGATCAGCCAGAAATGACGAGAGGAACACATGAGAAGTAAATCACAACGTGGCAGCAGAGAGATCACCCAGAAACGACAAGTAGAAAACATGAGAAGTAAATCACAACGTGGCAGCAGAGATATCAGCCAGAAATGACAGGAAGATTACTTGAGAAGTAAATCACAACGTGGCAGCAGAGAGATCAGCCGGAAATGACAAGAACAAAACGTGAGAAGTAAATCACAATGTGGCAGCAGAGATCAGCCAGAAATGACGAGAGGAACACATGAGAAGTAAATCACAACGTGGTAGCAGAGAGATCAGCCAGAAATTATAAGAACAATACGTGAGAAGTAAATCACAACGTGGCAGCAGAGAGATCAGCCAGAAACGACAAGTAGAAAACATGAGAAGTGAATCACAACGTGGCAGCAGAGAGATCAGCCAAAAATGATAAGAACAAAACATGAGAAGTAAATCACAATGTGGCAGCAGAGATCAGCCAGAAATGACGAGAGGAACACATGAGAAGTACATCACAACGTGGCAGCAGAGATATCAGCCAGAAATGACAGGAAGAAAACTTGAGAAGTAAATCAAAACATGGCGGCAGAGTGATCAGCCAGAAATGATAAGAACAAAACATGAAAAGTAAATCACAATGTGGCAGCAGAGATCAGCCAGAAATGACGAGAGGAACACATGAGAAGTAAATCACAACGTGGTAGCAGAGAGATCAGCCAGAAATTATAAGATCAATACGTGAGAAGTAAATCACAACGTGGCAGCAGAGAGATCAGCCAGAAACGACAAGTAGAAAACATGAGAAGTGAATCACAACGTGGCAGCAGAGAGATCAGCCAGAAATGACAAGAACAAAACGTGAGAAGTAAATCAAAACATGGCAGCAGAGAGATCAGCCAGAAATTATAAGAACAAAACGTGAGAAGTAAATCACAACGTGGCAGCAGAGAGATCAGCCAGAAATGACAAATAGAAAACGTAAGAAGTAATTCACAACATGGCAGCAGAGAAATCAGCCAGAAATGACTAGAGGAACACATGAGAAGTAAATCACAACGTGGCAGCAGAGAGATCAGCCAGAAATGACAAGAAAAAACATGAGAAGTAAATCACAACGTGGCAGCAGAGAGATCAGGCAGAAATGACTAGAGGAACACATGACAAGTAAATCACAACGTGGCAGCAGAGAGATCAGCCAGAAATGACAAGAACAAAACGTGAGAAGTAAATCACAACATTGCAGCAGAGAGATCAGCCAGAAATGATAAGAACAAAACATGAGAAGTAAATCACAATGTGGCAGCAGAGATCAGCCAGAAATGACGAGAGGAATACATGAGAAGTAAATCACAACGTGGTAGCAGAAAGATCAGCCAGAAATGACAGGAAGAAAACGTGAGAAGTAAATCACAACGTGGCAGCAGAGAGATCAGCCAGAAATGACTAGAGGAACACATGAGAAGTAAATCACAACGTGGCAGCAGAGAGATCAGCCAGAAATGACAAGAAAAAACATGAGAAGTAAATCACAACGTGGCAGCAGAGAGATCCGCCAGAAATGACAAGTAGAAAATGTGAGAAGTAAATCACAACATGGCAGCAGAGAGATCACCCAGAAACGACAAGTAGAAAACATGAGAAGTAAATCACAGCGTGGCAGCAGAGATATCAGCCAGAAATGACAGGAAGAAAACATGAGAAGTAAATCACAACGTGGCAGCAGAGAGATCAGCCAGAAATGATAAGAACAAAACGTTAGAAGTAAATCACAACGTGGCAGCTGAGAGATCAGCCAGAAATGATAAGAACAAAACGTTAGAAGTAAATCACAACGTGGCAGCAGAGAGATCAGCCAGAAATGACAAGTAGAAAACGTGAGAAGTAATTCACAACGTGGCAGCAGAGAGATCACCCAGAAACGACAAGTAGAAAACATGAGAAGTAAATCACAGCGTGGCAGCAGAGATATCAGCCAGAAATGACAGGAAGAAAACATGAGAAGTAAATCACAACGTGGCAGCAGAGAGATCAGCCGGAAATGACAAGAACAAAACGTGAGAAGTAAATCAAAACATGGCGGCAGAGAGATCAGCCAGAAATGATAAGAACAAAACATGAGAAGTAAATCACAATGTGGCAGCAGAGATCAGCCAGAAATGACGAGAGGAACACATGAGAAGTAATTCACAACGTGGCAGCAAAGAGATCACCCAGAAACGACAAGTAGAAAACATGAGAAGTAAATCACAACGTGGCAGCAGAGAGATCAGTCAGAAATGACAAGTAGAAAACGTGAGAAGTAATTCACAACGTGGCAGCAGAGAGATCACCCAGAAACGACAAGTAGAAAACATGAGAAGTAAATCACAACGTGGCAGCAGAGAGATCAGCCAGAAATGACTAGAGGAACACATGAGAAGAAAATCACAACGTGGCAGCATAGAGATCAGCCAGAAATGACTAGAGGAACACATGAGAAGTAAATCACAACGTGGCAGCAGAGAGATCAGCCGGAAATGACAAGAACAAAACGTGAGAAGTAAATCAAAACGTGGCAGCAGAGAGATCAGCCAGAAATGACAAATAGAAAACGTAAGAAATAAATCACAACGTGGCAGCAGAGAGATCAGCCAGAAATGACAAGAAAAAACATGAGAAGTAAATCACAACGTGGCAGCAGACAGATCAGGCAGAAATGATAAGAACAAAACTTGAGAAGTAAATCACAACGTGGCAGCAGAGAGATCAGCCAGAAATGACAAGTAGAAAACGTGAGAAGTAATTCACAACGTGGCAGCAGAGAGATCACCCAGAAACGACAAGTAGAAAACATGAGAAGTAAATCACAACGTGGCAGCAGAGAGATCAGCCAGAAATGACAAGAACAAAACGTGAGAAGTAAATCACAACATGGCAGCATAGAGATCAGCCAGAAATGATAAGAACAAAACATGAGAAGTAAATCACAATGTGGCAGCAGAGATCAGCCAGAAATGACGAGAGGAACACATGAGAAGTAAATCACAACGTGGTAGCAGAAAGATCAGCCAGAAATGACAAATAAGAAAACCTAAGAAGTAATTCACAACGTGGCAGCAGAGAGATCAGCCAGAAATGACTAGAGGAACACATGAGAAGTAAATCACAACGTGGCAGCAGAGAGATCAGCCAGAAATGACTAGAGGAACACATGAGAAGTAAATCAAAACGTGGCAGCAGAGAGATCAGCCAGAAATGACAAATAGAAAACGTAAGAAGTAAATCACAACGTGGCAGCAGAGAGATCAGCCAGAAATGACAAGAAAAAACATGAGAAGTAAATCAACGTGGCAGCAGAGAGATCAGGCAGAAATGACAAGAACAAAACGTGAGAAGTAAATCACAACATGGCAGCATAGAGATCAGCCAGAAATGATAAGAACAAAACATGAGAAGTAAATCACAATGTGGCAGCAGAGATCAGCCAGAAATGACGAGAGGAACACATGAGAAGTAAATCACAACGTGGTAGCAGAAAGATCAGCCAGAAATGACAAATAAGAAAACCTAAGAAGTAATTCACAACGTGGCAGCAGAGAGATCAGCCAGAAATGACTAGAGGAACACATGAGAAGTAAATCACAACGTGGCAGCAGAGAGATCAGCCAGAAATGACTAGAGGAACACATGAGAAGTAAATCAAAACGTGGCAGCAGAGAGATCAGCCAGAAATGACAAATAGAAAACGTAAGAAGTAAATCACAACGTGGCAGCAGAGAGATCAGCCAGAAATGACAAGAAAAAACATGAGAAGTAAATCAACGTGGCAGCAGAGAGATCAGGCAGAAATGACTAGAGGAAAACATGACAAGTAAATCACAACGTGGCAGCAGAGAGATCAGCCATAAATGATAAGAACAAAACGTGAGAAGTAAATCACAAAGTGGCAGCAGAGAGATCAGCCAGAAATGACAAGTAGAAAACGTGAGAAGTAATTCACAACGTGGCAGCAGAGAGATCACCCAGAAACGACAAGTAGAAAACATGAGAAGTAAATCACAACGTGGCAGCAGAGAGATCAGCCAGAAATGACAAGAACAAAACGTGAGAAGTAAATCACAACATTGCAGCAGAGAGATCAGCCAGAAATGATAAGAACAAAACATGAGAAGTAAATCACAATGTGGCAGCAGAGATCAGCCAGAAATGACGAGAGGAATACATGAGAAGTAAATCACAACGTGGTAGCAGAAAGATCAGCCAGAAATGACAAATAAGAAAACCTAAGAAGTAATTCACAACGTGGCAGCAGAGAGATCAGCCAGAAATGACTAGAGGAACGCATGAGAAGTAAATCACAACGTGGCAGCAGAGAGATCAGCCAGAAATGACTAGAGGAACACATGAGAAGTAAATCACAACGTGGCAGCAGAGAGATCAGCCGGAAATGACAAGAACAAAACGTGAGAAGTAAATCAAAACGTGGCAGCAGAGAGATCAGCCAGAAATGACAAATAGAAAACGTAAGAAGTAAATCACAACGTGGCAGCAGAGAGATCAGCCAGAAATGACTAGAGGAACACATGAGAAGAAAATCACAACGTGGCAGCAGAGAGATCAGCCAGAAATGACTAGAGGAACACATGAGAAGTAAATCACAACGTGGCAGCAGAGAGATCAGCCGGAAATGACAAGAACAAAACGTGAGAAGTAAATCAAAACGTGGCAGCAGAGAGATCAGCCAGAAATGACAAATAGAAAACGTAAGAAGTAAATCACAACGTGGCAGCAGAGAGATCAGCCAGAAATGACTAGAGGAACACATGAGAAGAAAATCACAACGTGGCAGCAGAGAGATCAGCCAGAAATGACTAGAGGAACACATGAGAAGTAAATCACAACGTGGCAGCAGAGAGATCAGCCGGAAATGACAAGAACAAAACATGAGAAGTAAATCACAACGTGGCAGCAGACAGATAAGGCAGAAATGACTAGAGGAAAACATGACAAGTAAATCACAACGTGGCAGCAGAGAGATCAGCCATAAATGATAAGAACAAAACGTGAGAAGTAAATCACAACGTGGCAGCAGACAGATAAGGCAGAAATGACTAGAGGAAAACATGACAAGTAAATCAAAACGTGGCAGCAGAGAGATCAGCCAGAAATGACAAATAGAAAACGTAAGAAGTAAATCACAACGTGGCAGCAGAGAGATCAGCCAGAAATGACAAGAAAAAACATGAGAAGTAAATCAACGTGGCAGCAGAGAGATCAGGCAGAAATGACTAGAGGAAAACATGACAAGTAAATCACAACGTGGCAGCAGAGAGATCAGCCATAAATGATAAGAACAAAACGTGAGAAGTAAATCACAAAGTGGCAGCAGAGAGATCAGCCAGAAATGACAAGTAGAAAACGTGAGAAGTAATTCACAACGTGGCAGCAGAGAGATCACCCAGAAACGACAAGTAGAAAACATGAGAATTAAATCACAACGTGGCAGCAGAGAGATCAGCCAGAAATGACAAGAACAAAACGTGAGAAGTAAATCACAACATTGCAGCAGAGAGATCAGCCAGAAATGATAAGAACAAAACATGAGAAGTAAATCACAATGTGGCAGCAGAGATCAGCCAGAAATGACGAGAGGAACACATGAGAAGTAAATCACAACGTGGTAGCAGAAAGATCAGCCAGAAATGACAAATAAGAAAACCTAAGAAGTAATTCACAACGTGGCAGCAGAGAGATCAGCCAGAAATGACTAGAGGAACACATGAGAAGTAAATCACAACGTGGCAGCAGAGAGATCAGCCAGAAATGATTAGAGGAACACATGAGAAGTAAATCACAACGTGGCAGCAGAGAGATCAGCCGGAAATGACAAGAACAAAACGTGAGAAGTAAATCAAAACGTGGCAGCAGAGAGATCAGCCAGAAATGACAAATAGAAAACGTAAGAAGTAAATCACAACGTGGCAGCAGAGAGATCAGCCAGAAATGACTAGAGGAACACATGAGAAGAAAATCACAACGTGGCAGCAGAGAGATCAGGCAGAAATGACAAGAACAAAACGTGAGAAGTAAATCACAACATGGCAGCATAGAGATCAGCCAGAAATGATAAGAACAAAACATGAGAAGTAAATCACAATGTGGCAGCAGAGATCAGCCAGAAATGACGAGAGGAACACATGAGAAGTAAATCACAACGTGGTAGCAGAAAGATCAGCCAGAAATGACAAATAAGAAAACCTAAGAAGTAATTCACAACGTGGCAGCAGAGAGATCAGCCAGAAATGACTAGAGGAACACATGAGAAGTAAATCACAACGTGGCAGCAGAGAGATCAGCCAGAAATGACTAGAGGAACAAATGAGAAGTAAATCAAAACGTGGCAGCAGAGAGATCAGCCAGAAATGACAAATAGAAAACGTAAGAAGTAAATCACAACGTGGCAGCAGAGAGATCAGCCAGAAATGACAAGAAAAAACATGAGAAGTAAATCAACGTGGCAGCAGAGAGATCAGGCAGAAATGACTAGAGGAAAACATGACAAGTAAATCACAACGTGGCAGCAGAGAGATCAGCCATAAATGATAAGAACAAAACGTGAGAAGTAAATCACAAAGTGGCAGCAGAGAGATCAGCCAGAAATGACAAGTAGAAAACGTGAGAAGTAATTCACAACGTGGCAGCAGAGAGATCACCCAGAAACGACAAGTAGAAAACATGAGAAGTAAATCACAACGTGGCAGCAGAGAGATCAGCCAGAAATGACAAGAACAAAACGTGAGAAGTAAATCACAACATTGCAGCAGAGAGATCAGCCAGAAATGATAAGAACAAAACATGAGAAGTAAATCACAATGTGGCAGCAGAGATCAGCCAGAAATGACGAGAGGAATACATGAGAAGTAAATCACAACGTGGTAGCAGAAAGATCAGCCAGAAATGACAAATAAGAAAACCTAAGAAGTAATTCACAACGTGGCAGCAGAGAGATCAGCCAGAAATGACTAGAGGAACACATGAGAAGTAAATCACAACGTGGCAGCAGAGAGATCAGCCAGAAATGACTAGAGGAACACATGAGAAGTAAATCACAACGTGGCAGCAGAGAGATCAGCCGGAAATGACAAGAACAAAACGTGAGAAGTAAATCAAAACGTGGCAGCAGAGAGATCAGCCAGAAATGACAAATAGAAAACGTAAGAAGTAAATCACAACGTGGCAGCAGAGAGATCAGCCAGAAATGACTAGAGGAACACATGAGAAGAAAATCACAACGTGGCAGCAGAGAGATCAGCCAGAAATGACTAGAGGAACACATGAGAAGTAAATCACAACGTGGCAGCAGAGAGATCAGCCGGAAATGACAAGAACAAAACGTGAGAAGTAAATCAAAACGTGGCAGCAGAGAGATCAGCCAGAAATGACAAATAGAAAACGTAAGAAGTAAATCACAACGTGGCAGCAGAGAGATCAGCCAGAAATGACTAGAGGAACACATGAGAAGAAAATCACAACGTGGCAGCAGAGAGATCAGCCAGAAATGACTAGAGGAACACATGAGAAGTAAATCACAACGTGGCAGCAGAGAGATCAGCCGGAAATGACAAGAACAAAACATGAGAAGTAAATCACAACGTGGCAGCAGACAGATAAGGCAGAAATGACTAGAGGAAAACATGACAAGTAAATCACAACGTGGCAGCAGAGAGATCAGCCATAAATGATAAGAACAAAACGTGAGAAGTAAATCACAAAGTGGCAGCAGAGAGATCAGCCAGAAATGACAAGTAGAAAACGTGAGAAGTAATTCACAACGTGGCAGCAGAGAGATCACCCAGAAACGACAAGTAGAAAACATGAGAAGTAAATCACAACGTGGCAGCAGAGAGATCAGCCAGAAATGACAAGAACAAAACGTGAGAAGTAAATCACAACATGGCAGCATAGAGATCAGCCAGAAATGATAAGAACAAAACATGAGAAGTAAATCACAATGTGGCAGCAGAGATCAGCCAGAAATGACGAGAGGAACACATGAGAAGTAAATCACAACGTGGTAGCAGAAAGATCAGCCAGAAATGACAAATAAGAAAACCTAAGAAGTAAATCACAACGTGGCAGCAGAGAGATCAGCCAGAAATGATAAGAACAAAACATGAGAAGTAAATCACAATGTGGCAGCAGAGATCAGCCAGAAATGACGAGAGGAACACATGAGAAGTAAATCACAACGTGGTAGCAGAGAGATCAGCCAGAAATTATAAGAACAATACGTGAGAAGTAAATCACAACGTGGCAGCAGAGAGATCAGCCAGAAATGACAGGAAGAAAACATGAGAAGTAAATCACAACGTGGCAGCAGAGAGATCAGCCGGAAATGACAAGAACAAAACGTGAGAAGTAAATCAAAACGTGGCAGCAGAGAGATCAGCCAGAAATGACAAATAGAAAACATAAGAAGTAATTCACAACGTGGCAGCAGAGAGATCAGCCAGAAATGACTAGAGGAAAACATGACAAGTAAATCACAACGTGGCAGCAGAGAGATCAGCCATAAATGATAAGAACAAAACGTGAGAAGTAAATCATAACGTGGCAGCAGAGAGATCAGCCAGAAATGACAAGTAGAAAACGTGAGAAGTAATTCACAACGTGGCAGCAGTGAGATCAGCCAGAAATTATAAGAACAATACGTGAGAAGTAAATCACAACGTGGCAGCAGAGAGATCAGGCAGAAATGACAAGAACAAAACGTGAGAAGTAAATCACAACATGGCAGCATAGAGATCAGCCAGAAATGATAAGAACAAAACATGAGAAGTAAATCACAATGTGGCAGCAGAGATCAGCCAGAAATGACGAGAGGAACACATGAGAAGTAAATCACAACGTGGTAGCAGAAAGATCAGCCAGAAATGACAAATAAGAAAACCTAAGAAGTAATTCACAACGTGGCAGCAGAGAGATCAGCCAGAAATGACTAGAGGAACACATGAGAAGTAAATCACAACGTGGCAGCAGAGAGATCAGCCAGAAATGACTAGAGGAACACATGAGAAGTAAATCAAAACGTGGCAGCAGAGAGATCAGCCAGAAATGACAAATAGAAAACGTAAGAAGTAAATCACAACGTGGCAGCAGAGAGATCAGCCAGAAATGACAAGAAAAAACATGAGAAGTAAATCAACGTGGCAGCAGAGAGATCAGGCAGAAATGACTAGAGGAAAACATGACAAGTAAATCACAACGTGGCAGCAGAGAGATCAGCCATAAATGATAAGAACAAAACGTGAGAAGTAAATCACAAAGTGGCAGCAGAGAGATCAGCCAGAAATGACAAGTAGAAAACGTGAGAAGTAATTCACAACGTGGCAGCAGAGAGATCACCCAGAAACGACAAGTAGAAAACATGAGAAGTAAATCACAACGTGGCAGCAGAGAGATCAGCCAGAAATGACAAGAACAAAACGTGAGAAGTAAATCACAACATTGCAGCAGAGAGATCAGCCAGAAATGATAAGAACAAAACATGAGAAGTAAATCACAATGTGGCAGCAGAGATCAGCCAGAAATGACGAGAGGAACACATGAGAAGTAAATCACAACGTGGTAGCAGAAAGATCAGCCAGAAATGACAAATAAGAAAACCTAAGAAGTAAATCACAACGTGGCAGCAGAGAGATCAGCCAGAAATGATTAGAGGAACACATGAGAAGTAAATCACAACGTGGCAGCAGAGAGATCAGCCGGAAATGACAAGAACAAAACGTGAGAAGTAAATCAAAACGTGGCAGCAGAGAGATCAGCCAGAAATGACAAATAGAAAACGTAAGAAGTAAATCACAACGTGGCAGCAGAGAGATCAGCCAGAAATGACTAGAGGAACACATGAGAAGAAAATCACAACGTGGCAGCAGAGAGATCAGGCAGAAATGACAAGAACAAAACGTGAGAAGTAAATCACAACATGGCAGCATAGAGATCAGCCAGAAATGATAAGAACAAAACATGAGAAGTAAATCACAATGTGGCAGCAGAGATCAGCCAGAAATGACGAGAGGAACACATGAGAAGTAAATCACAACGTGGTAGCAGAAAGATCAGCCAGAAATGACAAATAAGAAAACCTAAGAAGTAATTCACAACGTGGCAGCAGAGAGATCAGCCAGAAATGACTAGAGGAACACATGAGAAGTAAATCACAACGTGGCAGCAGAGAGATCAGCCAGAAATGACTAGAGGAACACATGAGAAGTAAATCAAAACGTGGCAGCAGAGAGATCAGCCAGAAATGACAAATAGAAAACGTAAGAAGTAAATCACAACGTGGCAGCAGAGAGATCAGCCAGAAATGACAAGAAAAAACATGAGAAGTAAATCAACGTGGCAGCAGAGAGATCAGGCAGAAATGACTAGAGGAAAACATGACAAGTAAATCACAACGTGGCAGCAGAGAGATCAGCCATAAATGATAAGAACAAAACGTGAGAAGTAAATCACAAAGTGGCAGCAGAGAGATCAGCCAGAAATGACAAGTAGAAAACGTGAGAAGTAATTCACAACGTGGCAGCAGAGAGATCACCCAGAAACGACAAGTAGAAAACATGAGAAGTAAATCACAACGTGGCAGCAGAGAGATCAGCCAGAAATGACAAGAACAAAACGTGAGAAGTAAATCACAACATTGCAGCAGAGAGATCAGCCAGAAATGATAAGAACAAAACATGAGAAGTAAATCACAATGTGGCAGCAGAGATCAGCCAGAAATGACGAGAGGAACACATGAGAAGTAAATCACAACGTGGTAGCAGAAAGATCAGCCAGAAATGACAAATAAGAAAACCTAAGAAGTAATTCACAACGTGGCAGCAGAGAGATCAGCCAGAAATGACTAGAGGAACACATGAGAAGTAAATCACAACGTGGCAGCGGAGAGATCAGCCAGAAATGACTAGAGGAACACATGAGAAGTAAATCACAACGTGGCAGCAGAGAGATCAGCCGGAAATGACAAGAACAAAACGTGAGAAGTAAATCAAAACGTGGCAGCAGAGAGATCAGCCAGAAATGACAAATAGAAAACGTAAGAAGTAAATCACAACGTGGCAGCAGAGAGATCAGCCAGAAATGACAAGAAAAAACATGAGAAGTAAATCACAACGTGGCAGCAGACAGATCAGGCAGAAATGACTAGAGGAAAACATGACAAGTAAATCACAACGTGGCAGCAGAGAGATCAGCCATAAATGATAAGAACAAAACGTGAGAAGTAAATCACAAAGTGGCAGCAGAGAGATCAGCCAGAAATGACAAGTAGAAAACGTGAGAAGTAATTCACAACGTGGCAGCAGAGAGATCACCCAGAAACGACAAGTAGAAAACATGAGAAGTAAATCACAACGTGGCAGCAGAGAGATCAGCCAGAAATGACAAGAACAAAACGTGAGAAGTAAATCACAACATGGCAGCATAGAGATCAGCCAGAAATGATAAGAACAAAACATGAGAAGTAAATCACAATGTGGCAGCAGAGATCAGCCAGAAATGACGAGAGGAACACATGAGAAGTAAATCACAACGTGGTAGCAGAAAGATCAGCCAGAAATGACAAATAAGAAAACCTAAGAAGTAATTCACAACGTGGCAGCAGAGAGATCAGCCATAAATGATAAGAACAAAACGTGAGAAGTAAATCACAACGTGGCAGCAGAGAGATCAGCCAGAAATGACAAGTAGAAAACGTGAGAAGTAATTCACAACGTGGCAGCAGAGAGATCAGCCAGAAATGACAAGTAGAAAACGTGAGAAGTAATTCACAACGTGGCAGCAGAGAGATCACCCAGAAATGACAAGAAAAAAACATGAGAAGTAAATCACAACGCGGCAGCAGAGAGATCAGCCAGAAATGATAAGAACAAAACGTTAGAAGTAAATCACAACGTGGCAGCAGAGAGATCTGCCAGAAATGATAAGAACAAAACGTTAGAAGTAAATCACAACGTGGCAGCAGAGAGATCCGCCAGAAATGACAAGTAGAAAATGTGAGAAGTAAATCACAACATGGCAGCAGAGAGATCACCCAGAAACGACAAGTAGAAAACATGAGAAGTAAATCACAGCGTGGCAGCAGAGATATAAGCCAGAAATGACAGGAAGAAAACATGAGAAGTAAATCACAACGTGGCAGCAGAGAGATAGCCAGAAATGATAAGAACAAAACGTTAGAAGTAAATCACAACGTGGCAGCAGAGAGATCAGCCAGAAATGATAAGAACAAAACGTTAGAAGTAAATCACAACGTGGCAGCAGAGAGATCAGCCAGAAATGACAAGTAGAAAACGTGAGAAGTAATTCACAACGTGGCAGCAGAGAGATCACCCAGAAACGACAAGTAGAAAACATGAGAAGTAAATCACAGCGTGGCAGCAGAGATATCAGCCAGAAATGACAGGAAGAAAACATGAGAAGTAAATCACAACGTGGCAGCAGAGAGATCAGCCGGAAATGACAAGAACAAAACGTGAGAAGTAAATCAAAACATGGCGGCAGAGAGATCAGCCAGAAATGATAAGAACAAAACATGAGAAGTAAATCACAATGTGGCAGCAGAGATCAGCCAGAAATGACGAGAGGAACACATGAGAAGTAATTCACAACGTGGCAGCAGAGAGATCACCCAGAAACGACAAGTAGAAAACATGAGAAGTAAATCACAACGTGGCAGCAGAGAGATCAGCCGGAAATGACAAGAACAAAACGTGAGAAGTAATTCACAACGTGGCAGCAGAGAGATCACCCAGAAACGACAAGTAGAAAACATGAGAAGTAAATCACAGCGTGGCAGCAGAGATATCAGCCAGAAATGACAGGAAGAAAACATGAGAAGTAAATCACAACGTGGCAGCAGAGAGATCAGCCGGAAATGACAAGAACAAAACGTGAGAAGTAAATCAAAACATGGCGGCAGAGAGATCAGCCAGAAATGATAAGAACAAAACATGAGAAGTAAATCACAATGTGGCAGCAGAGATCAGCCAGAAATGATGAGAGGAACACATGAGAAGTAATTCACAACGTGGCAGCAGAGAGATCACCCAGAAACGACAAGTAGAAAACATGAGAAGTAAATCACAACGTGGCAGCAGAGATATCAGCCAGAAAGGACAGGAAGAAAACTTGAGAAGTAAATCACAACGTGGCAGCAGAGAGATCAGCCGGAAATGACAAGAACAAAACGTGAGAAGTAAATCACAACGTGGCAGCAGAGAGATCAGCCAGAAATGATAAGAACAAAACGTTAGAAGTAAATCACAACGTGGCAGCAGAGAGATCAGCCAGAAATGATAAGAACGAAACGTTAGAAGTAAATCACAACGTGGCAGCAGAGAAATCAGCCAGAAATGACTAGAGGAACACATGAGAAGTAAATCACAACGTGGTAGCAGAGAGATCAGCCGGAAATGACAAGAACAAAACGTGAGAAGTAAATCACAACGTGGCAGCAGAGAGCTCAGCCAGAAATGACAAATAGAAAACGTAAGAAGTAATTCACAACGTGGCAGCAGAGAGATCAGCCAGAAATGACTAGAGGAACACATGAGAAGTAAATCACAACGTGGCAGCAGAGAGATCAGCCAGAAATGACAAGAAAAAAACATGAGAAGTAAATCACAACGTGGCAGCAGAGAGATCAGCCAGAAATGATAAGAACAAAACGTTAGAAGTAAATCACAACGTGGCAGCAGAGAGATCAGCCAGAAATGATAAGAACAAAACGTTAGAAGTAAATCACAACGTGGCAGCAGAGAGATCAGCCAGACATGACAAGTAGAAAACGTGAGAAGTAAATCACAACGTGGCAGCAGAGATATCAGCCAAAAGTGACAGGAAGAAAACATGAGAAGTAAATCACAACGTGGCAGCAGAGAGATCAGCCAGAAATGACAAGAAAAAAACATGAGAAGTAAATCACAATGTGGCAGCAGAGATCAGCCAGAAATGACGAGAGGAACACATGAGAAGTAAATCACAACGTGGTAGCAGAGAGATCAGCCAGAAATTATAAGATCAATACGTGAGAAGTAAATCACAACGTGGCAGCAGAGAGATCAGCCAGAAACGACAAGTAGAAAACATGAGAAGTGAATCACAACGTGGCAGCAGAGAGATCAGCCAGAAATGACAAGAACAAAACGTGAGAAGTAAATCAAAACATGGCAGCAGAGAGATCAGCCAGAAATTATAAGAACAATACGTGAGAAGTAAATCACAACGTGGCAGCAGAGAGATCAGCCAGAAATGACAAATAGAAAACGTAAGAAGTAATTCACAACATGGCAGCAGAGAAATCAGCCAGAAATGACTAGAGGAACACATGAGAAGTAAATCACAACGTGGCAGCAGAGAGATCAGCCAGAAATGACAAGGAAAAACATGAGAAGTAAATCACAACGTGGCAGCAGAGAGATCAGGCAGAAATGACTAGAGGAACACATGACAAGTAAATCACAACGTGGCAGCAGAGAGATCAGCAATACATGATAAGAACAAAACGTGAGAAGTAAATCACAACGTGGCAGCAGAGAGATCAGCCAGAAATGACAAATAGAAAACGTAAGAAGTAATTCACAACATGGCAGCAGAGAAATCAGCCAGAAATGACTAGAGGAACACATGAGAAGTAAATCACAACGTGGTAGCAGAGAGATCAGCCGGAAATGACAAGAACAAAACGTGAGAAGTAAATCAAAACATGGCAGCAGAGAGATCAGCCAGAAATGACAAGAACAAAACATGAGAAGTAAATCACAATGTGGCAGCAGAGATCAGCCAGAAATGACGAGAGGAACACATGAGAAGTAAATCACAACGTGGTAGCAGAGAGATCAGCCAGAAATGACAAATAAGAAAACCTAAGAAGTAATTCACAACGTGGCAGCAGAGAGATCAGCCAGAAATGACTAGAGGAACACATGAGAAGTAAATCACAACGTGGCAGCATAGAGATCAGCCAGAAATGACTAGAGGAACACATGAGAAGAAAATCACAACGTGGCAGCATAGAGATCAGCCAGAAATGACTAGAGGAACACATGAGAAGTAAATCACAACGTGGCAGCAGAGAGATCAGCCGGAAATGACAAGAACAAAACGTGAGAAGTAAATCACAACATGGCAGCAGAGAGATCAGACAGAAATGATAAGAACAAAACATGAGAAGTAAATCACAACGTGGCAGCAGAGAGATCAGCCAGAAATTATAAGAACAAAACGTGAGAATTAAATCACAACGTGGCAGCAGAGAGCTCAGCCAGAAATGACAAATAGAAAACGTAAGAAGTAATTCACAACGTGGCAGCAGAGAGATCAGCCAGAAATGACTAGAGGAACACATGAGAAGTAAATCACAACGTGGCAGCAGAGAGATCAGCCAGAAATGATAAGAACAAAACGTTAGAAGTAAATCACAACGTGGCAGCAGAGAGATCTGCCAGAAATGATAAGAACAAAACGTTAGAAGTAAATCACAACGTGGCAGCAGAGAGATCCGCCAGAAATGACAAGTAGAAAATGTGAGAAGTAAATCACAACATGGCAGCAGAGAGATCACCCAGAAACGACAAGTAGAAAACATGAGAAGTAAATCACAGCGTGGCAGCAGAGATATCAGCCAGAAATGACAGGAAGAAAACATGAGAAGTAAATCACAACGTGGCAGCAGAGAGATAGCCAGAAATGATAAGAACAAAACGTTAGAAGTAAATCACAACGTGGCAGCAGAGAGATCAGCCAGAAATGATAAGAACAAAACGTTAGAAGTAAATCACAACGTGGCAGCAGAGAGATCAGCCAGAAATGACAAGTAGAAAACGTGAGAAGTAATTCACAACGTGGCAGCAGAGAGATCACCCAGAAACGACAAGTAGAAAACATGAGAAGTAAATCACAGCGTGGCAGCAGAGATATCAGCCAGAAATGACAGGAAGAAAACATGAGAAGTAAATCACAACGTGGCAGCAGAGAGATCAGCCGGAAATGACAAGAACAAAACGTGAGAAGTAAATCAAAACATGGCGGCAGAGAGATCAGCCAGAAATGATAAGAACAAAACATGAGAAGTAAATCACAATGTGGCAGCAGAGATCAGCCAGAAATGACGAGAGGAACACATGAGAAGTAATTCACAACGTGGCAGCAGAGAGATCACCCAGAAACGACAAGTAGAAAACATGAGAAGTAAATCACAACGTGGCAGCAGAGAGATCAGCCGGAAATGACAAGAACAAAACGTGAGAAGTAATTCACAACGTGGCAGCAGAGAGATCACCCAGAAACGACAAGTAGAAAACATGAGAAGTAAATCACAGCGTGGCAGCAGAGATATCAGCCAGAAATGACAGGAAGAAAACATGAGAAGTAAATCACAACGTGGCAGCAGAGAGTTCAGCCAGAAATGATAAGAACAAAACGTTAGAAGTAAATCACAACGTGGCAGCAGAGAGATCAGCCAGAAATGATAAGAACGAAACGTTAGAAGTAAATCACAACGTGGCAGCAGAGAAACCAGCCAGAAATGACTAGAGGAACACATGAGAAGTAAATCACAACGTGGTAGCAGAGAGATCAGCCGGAAATGACAAGAACAAAACGTGAGAAGTAAATCACAACGTGGCAGCAGAGAGCTCAGCCAGAAATGACAAATAGAAAACGTAAGAAGTAATTCACAACGTGGCAGCAGAGAGATCAGCCAGAAATGACTAGAGGAACACATGAGAAGTAAATCACAACGTGGCAGCAGAGAGATCAGCCAGAAATGACAAGAAAAAAACATGAGAAGTAAATCACAACGTGGCAGCAGAGAGATCAGCCAGAAATGATAAGAACAAAACGTTAGAAGTAAATCACAACGTGGCAGCAGAGAGATCAGCCAGAAATGATAAGAACAAAACGTTAGAAGTAAATCACAACGTGGCAGCAGAGAGATCAGCCAGAAATGACAAGTAGAAAACGTGAGAAGTAAATCACAACGTGGCAGCAGAGATATCAGCCAAAAGTGACAGGAAGAAAACATGAGAAGTAAATCACAACGTGGCAGCAGAGAGATCAGCCAGAAATGACAAGAAAAAAACATGAGAAGTAAATCACAACGTGGCAGCAGAGAGATCAGCCAGAAATGATAAGAACAAAACGTTAGAAGTAAATCACAACGTGGCAGCAGAGAGATCAGCCAGAAATGATAAGAACAAAACGTTAGAAGTAAATCACAACGTGGCAGCAGAGAGATCAGCCAGAAATGACAAGTAGAAAACGTGAGAAGTAAATCACAACGTGGCAGCAGAGATATCAGCCAAAAGTGACATGAAGAAAACATGAGAAGTAAATCACAACGTGGCAGCAGAGAGATCAGCCGGAAATGACAAGAACAAAACGTGAGAAGTAAATCAAAACATGGCAGCAGAGAGATCAGCCAGAAATCATAAGAACAAAATGTTAGAAGTAAATCACAACGTGGCAGCAGAGAGATCAGCCAGAATTGATAAGAACGAAACGTTAGAAGTAAATCACAACGTGGCAGCAGAGAGATCAGCCAGAAATGATAAGAACAAAACGTTAGAAGTAAATCACAACGTGGCAGCAGAGAGATCAGCCAGAAATGACAAGTAGAAAACGTGAGAAGTAAATCAAAACATGGCGGCAGAGAGATCAGCCAGAAATGATAAGAACAAAACATGAGAAGTAAATCACAATGTGGCAGCAGAGATCAGCCAGAAATGACGAGAGGAACACATGAGAAGTAAATCACAACGTGGCAGCAGAGAGATCACCCAGAAACGACAAGTAGAAAACATGAGAAGTAAATCACAACGTGGCAGCAGAGATATCAGCCAGAAATGACAGGAAGATTACTTGAGAAGTAAATCACAACGTGGCAGCAGAGAGATCAGCCGGAAATGACAAGAACAAAACGTGAGAAGTAAATCACAATGTGGCAGCAGAGATCAGCCAGAAATGACGAGAGGAACACATGAGAAGTAAATCACAACGTGGTAGCAGAGAGATCAGCCAGAAATTATAAGAACAATACGTGAGAAGTAAATCACAACGTGGCAGCAGAGAGATCAGCCAGAAACGACAAGTAGAAAACATGAGAAGTGAATCACAACGTGGCAGCAGAGAGATCAGCCAAAAATGATAAGAACAAAACATGAGAAGTAAATCACAATGTGGCAGCAGAGATCAGCCAGAAATGACGAGAGGAACACATGAGAAGTACATCACAACGTGGCAGCAGAGATATCAGCCAGAAATGACAGGAAGAAAACTTGAGAAGTAAATCAAAACATGGCGGCAGAGTGATCAGCCAGAAATGATAAGAACAAAACATGAAAAGTAAATCACAATGTGGCAGCAGAGATCAGCCAGAAATGACGAGAGGAACACATGAGAAGTAAATCACAACGTGGTAGCAGAGAGATCAGCCAGAAATTATAAGATCAATACGTGAGAAGTAAATCACAACGTGGCAGCAGAGAGATCAGCCAGAAACGACAAGTAGAAAACATGAGAAGTGAATCACAACGTGGCAGCAGAGAGATCAGCCAGAAATGACAAGAACAAAACGTGAGAAGTAAATCAAAACATGGCAGCAGAGAGATCAGCCAGAAATTATAAGAACAAAACGTGAGAAGTAAATCACAACGTGGCAGCAGAGAGATCAGCCAGAAATGACAAATAGAAAACGTAAGAAGTAATTCACAACATGGCAGCAGAGAAATCAGCCAGAAATGACTAGAGGAACACATGAGAAGTAAATCACAACGTGGCAGCAGAGAGATCAGCCAGAAATGACAAGAAAAAACATGAGAAGTAAATCACAACGTGGCAGCAGAGAGATCAGGCAGAAATGACTAGAGGAACACATGACAAGTAAATCACAACGTGGCAGCAGAGAGATCAGCAATAAATGATAAGAACAAAACGTGAGAAGTAAATCACAACGTGGCAGCAGAGAGATCAGCCAGAAATGACAGGTAGAAAACGTGAGAAGTAATTCACAACGTGGCAGCAGAGAGATCACCCAGAAACGACAAGTAGAAAACATGAGAAGTAAATCACAACGTGGCAGCAGAGAGATCAGCCAGAATTGACAAGAACAAAACGTGAGAAGTAAATCACAACATGGCAGCAGAGATATCAGCCAGAAATGATAAGAACAAAACATGAGAAGTAAATTACAATGTGGCAGCAGAGATCAGCCATAAATGACGAGAGGAACACATGAGAAGTAAATCACAACGTGGCAGCAGAGATATCAGCCAGAAATGACAGGAAGAAAACGTGAGAAGTAAATCACAACGTGGCAGCAGAGAGATCAGCCGGAAATGATAAGAACGAAACGTTAGAAGTAAATCACAACGTGGCAGCAGAGAGATTAGCCAGAAATGACAGGAAGAAAACATGAGAAGTAAATCACAAAGTGGCAGCAGAGAGATCAGCCGGAAATGACAAGAACAAAACGTGAGAAGTAAATCAAAACATGGCAGCAGAGAGATCAGCCAGAAATTATAAGAACAAAACATGAGAAGTAAATCACAATGTGGCAGCAGAGATCAGCCAGAAATGACGAGAGGAACACATGAGAAGTAAATCACAACGTGGTAGCAGAGAGATCAGCCAGAAATGACAAATAAGAAAACCTAAGAAGTAATTCACAACGTGGCAGCAGAGAGATCAGCCAGAAATGACTAGAGGAACACATGAGAAGTAAATCACAACGTGGCAGCAGAGAGATCAGCCAGAAATGACTAGAGGAACACATGAGAAGAAAATCACAACGTGGCAGCATAGAGATCAGCCAGAAATGACTAGAGGTACACATGAGAAGTAAATCACAACGTGGCAGCAGAGAGATCAGCCGGAAATGACAAGAACAAAACGTGAGAAGTAAATCACAACATGGCAGCAGAGAGATCAGACAGAAATGATAAGAACAAAACATGAGAAGTAAATCACAACGTGGCAGCAGAGAGATCAGCCAGAAATTATAAGAACAAAACGTGAGAATTAAATCACAACGTGGCAGCAGAGAGCTCAGCCAGAAATGACAAATAGAAAACGTAAGAAGTAATTCACAACGTGGCAGCAGAGAGATCAGCCAGAAATGACTAGAGGAACACATGAGAAGTAAATCACAACGTGGCAGCAGAGAGATCAGCCAGAAATGACAAGAAAAAAACATGAGAAGTAAATCACAACGTGGCAGCAGAGAGATCAGCCAGAAATGACTAGAGGAACGCATGAGAAGTAAATCACAACGTGGCAGCAGAGAGATCAGCCAGAAATGACAAGAAAAAACATGAGAAGTAAATCACAACGTGGCAGCAGAGAGATCCGCCAGAAATGACAAGTAGAAAATGTGAGAAGTAAATCACAACATGGCAGCAGAGAGATCACCCAGAAACGACAAGTAGAAAACATGAGAAGTAAATCACAGCGTGGCAGCAGAGATATCAGCCAGAAATGACAGGAAGAAAACATGAGAAGTAAATCACAACGTGGCAGCAGAGAGATCAGCCAGAAATGATAAGAACAAAACGTTAGAAGTAAATCACAACGTGGCAGCTGAGAGATCAGCCAGAAATGATAAGAACAAAACGTTAGAAGTAAATCACAACGTGGCAGCAGAGAGATCAGCCAGAAATGACAAGTAGAAAACGTGAGAAGTAATTCACAACGTGGCAGCAGAGAGATCACCCAGAAACGACAAGTAGAAAACATGAGAAGTAAATCACAGCGTGGCAGCAGAGATATCAGCCAGAAATGACAGGAAGAAAACATGAGAAGTAAATCACAACGTGGCAGCAGAGAGATCAGCCGGAAATGACAAGAACAAAACGTGAGAAGTAAATCAAAACATGGCGGCAGAGAGATCAGCCAGAAATGATAAGAACAAAACATGAGAAGTAAATCACAATGTGGCAGCAGAGATCAGCCAGAAATGACGAGAGGAACACATGAGAAGTAATTCACAACGTGGCAGCAAAGAGATCACCCAGAAACGACAAGTAGAAAACATGAGAAGTAAATCACAACGTGGCAGCAGAGAGATCAGTCAGAAATGACAAGTAGAAAACGTGAGAAGTAATTCACAACGTGGCAGCAGAGAGATCACCCAGAAACGACAAGTAGAAAACATGAGAAGTAAATCACAGCGTGGCAGCAGAGATATCAGCCAGAAATGACAGGAAGAAAACATGAGAAGTAAATCACAACGTGGCAGCAGAGAGATCAGCCGGAAATGACAAGAACAAAACGTGAGAAGTAAATCAAAACATGGCGGCAGAGAGATCAGCCAGAAATGATAAGAACAAAACATGAGAAGTAAATCACAATGTGGCAGCAGAGATCAGCCAGAAATGACGAGAGGAACACATGAGAAGTAATTCACAACGTGGCAGCAGAGAGATCAGCCAGAAATGACGAGAGGAACACATGAGAAGTAAATCACAACGTGGTAGCAGAGAGATCAGCCAGAAATTATAAGAACAATACGTGAGAAGTAAATCACAACGTGGCAGCAGAGAGATCAGCCAGAAACGACAAGTAGAAAACATGAGAAGTGAATCACAACGTGGCAGCAGAGAGATCAGCCAAAAATGATAAGAACAAAACATGAGAAGTAAATCACAATGTGGCAGCAGAGATCAGCCAGAAATGACGAGAGGAACACATGAGAAGTAAATCACAACGTGGCAGCAGAGATATCAGCCAGAAATGACAGGAAGAAAACTTGAGAAGTAAATCAAAACATGGCGGCAGAGTGATCAGCCAGAAATGATAAGAACAAAACATGAGAAGTAAATCACAACGTGGCAGCAGAGAGATCAGCCAGAAACGACAAGTAGAAAACATGAGAAGTGAATCACAACGTGGCAGCAGAGAGATCAGCCAGAAATGACAAGAACAAAACGTGAGAAGTAAATCAAAACATGGCAGCAGAGAGATCAGCCAGAAATTATAAGAACAAAACATGAGAAGTAAATCACAACGTGGCAGCAGAGAGATCAGCCAGAAATGACTAGAGGAACGCATGAGAAGTAAATCACAACGTGGCAGCAGAGAGATCAGCCAGAAATGACAAGAAAAAACATGAGAAGTAAATCACAACGTGGCAGCAGAGAGATCCGCCAGAAATGACAAGTAGAAAATGTGAGAAGTAAATCACAACATGGCAGCAGAGAGATCACCCAGAAACGACAAGTAGAAAACATGAGAAGTAAATCACAGCGTGGCAGCAGAGATATCAGCCAGAAATGACAGGAAGAAAACATGAGAAGTAAATCACAACGTGGCAGCAGAGAGATCAGCCAGAAATGATAAGAACAAAACGTTAGAAGTAAATCACAACGTGGCAGCAGAGAGATCAGCCAGAAATGATAAGAACAAAACGTTAGAAGTAAATCACAACGTGGCAGCAGAGAGATCAGCCAGAAATGACAAGTAGAAAACGTGAGAAGTAATTCACAACGTGGCAGCAGAGAGATCACCCAGAAACGACAAGTAGAAAACATGAGAAGTAAATCACAGCGTGGCAGCAGAGATATCAGCCAGAAATGACAGGAAGAAAACATGAGAAGTAAATCACAACGTGGCAGCAGAGAGATCAGCCGGAAATGACAAGAACAAAACGTGAGAAGTAAATCAAAACATGGCGGCAGAGAGATCAGCCAGAAATGATAAGAACAAAACATGAGAAGTAAATCACAATGTGGCAGCAGAGATCAGCCAGAAATGACGAGAGGAACACATGAGAAGTAATTCACAACGTGGCAGCAAAGAGATCACCCAGAAACGACAAGTAGAAAACATGAGAAGTAAATCACAACGTGGCAGCAGAGAGATCAGTCAGAAATGACAAGTAGAAAACGTGAGAAGTAATTCACAACGTGGCAGCAGAGAGATCACCCAGAAACGACAAGTAGAAAACATGAGAAGTA
The DNA here is from genome assembly GCA_022114975.2 of Lampris megalopsis. NCBI lineage: Eukaryota > Metazoa > Chordata > Actinopteri > Lampriformes > Lampridae > Lampris > Lampris megalopsis. Next base: position 1,681,374 of record JAJHIY020000614.1, read on the forward strand.
AATCACACCGTGGCAGCAGAGATATCAGCCAGAAATGACAGGAAGAAAACATGAGAAGTAAATCACAACGTGGCAGCAGAGAGATCAGCCGGAAATGACAAGAACAAAACGTGAGAAGTAAATCAAAACATGGCGGCAGAGAGATCAGCCAGAAATGATAAGAACAAAACATGAGAAGTAAATCACAATGTGGCAGCAGAGATCAGCCAGAAATGACGAGAGGAACACATGAGAAGTAATTCACAACGTGGCAGCAGAGAGATCAGCCAGAAATGACGAGAGGAACACATGAGAAGTAAATCACAACGTGGTAGCAGAGAGATCAGCCAGAAATTATAAGAACAATACGTGAGAAGTAAATCACAACGTGGCAGCAGAGAGATCAGCCAGAAACGACAAGTAGAAAACATGAGAAGTGAATCACAACGTGGCAGCAGAGAGATCAGCCAAAAATGATAAGAACAAAACATGAGAAGTAAATCACAATGTGGCAGCAGAGATCAGCCAGAAATGACGAGAGGAACACATGAGAAGTAAATCACAACGTGGCAGCAGAGATATCAGCCAGAAATGACAGGAAGAAAACTTGAGAAGTAAATCAAAACATGGCGGCAGAGTGATCAGCCAGAAATGATAAGAACAAAACATGAGAAGTAAATCACAATGTGGCAGCAGAGATCAGCCAGAAATGACGAGAGGAACACATGAGAAGTAAATCACAACGTGGTAGCAGAGAGATCAGCCAGAAATTATAAGATCAATACGTGAGAAGTAAATCACAACGTGGCAGCAGAGAGATCAGCCAGAAACGACAAGTAGAAAACATGAGAAGTGAATCACAACGTGGCAGCAGAGAGATCAGCCAGAAATGACAAGAACAAAACGTGAGAAGTAAATCAAAACATGGCAGCAGAGAGATCAGCCAGAAATTATAAGAACAAAACGTGAGAAGTAAATCACAACGTGGCAGCAGAGAGATCAGCCAGAAATGACAAATAGAAAACGTAAGAAGTAATTCACAACATGGCAGCAGAGAAATCAGCCAGAAATGACTAGAGGAACACATGAGAAGTAAATCACAACGTGGCAGCAGAGAGATCAGCCAGAAATGACAAGAAAAAACATGAGAAGTAAATCACAACGTGGCAGCAGAGAGATCAGGCAGAAATGACTAGAGGAACACATGACAAGTAAATCACAACGTGGCAGCAGAGAGATCAGCAATAAATGATAAGAACAAAACGTGAGAAGTAAATCACAACGTGGCAGCAGAGAGATCAGCCAGAAATGACAGGTAGAAAACGTGAGAAGTAATTCACAACGTGGCAGCAGAGAGATCACCCAGAAACGACAAGTAGAAAACATGAGAAGTAAATCACAACGTGGCAGCAGAGAGATCAGCCAGAATTGACAAGAACAAAACGTGAGAAGTAAATCACAACATGGCAGCAGAGATATCAGCCAGAAATGATAAGAACAAAACATGAGAAGTAAATTACAATGTGGCAGCAGAGATCAGCCATAAATGACGAGAGGAACACATGAGAAGTAAATCACAACGTGGCAGCAGAGATATCAGCCAGAAATGACAGGAAGAAAACGTGAGAAGTAAATCACAACGTGGCAGCAGAGAGATCAGCCGGAAATGATAAGAACGAAACGTTAGAAGTAAATCACAACGTGGCAGCAGAGAGATTAGCCAGAAATGACAGGAAGAAAACATGAGAAGTAAATCACAAAGTGGCAGCAGAGAGATCAGCCGGAAATGACAAGAACAAAACGTGAGAAGTAAATCAAAACATGGCAGCAGAGAGATCAGCCAGAAATTATAAGAACAAAACATGAGAAGTAAATCACAATGTGGCAGCAGAGATCAGCCAGAAATGACGAGAGGAACACATGAGAAGTAAATCACAACGTGGTAGCAGAGAGATCAGCCAGAAATGACAAATAAGAAAACCTAAGAAGTAATTCACAACGTGGCAGCAGAGAGATCAGCCAGAAATGACTAGAGGAACACATGAGAAGTAAATCACAACGTGGCAGCAGAGAGATCAGCCAGAAATGACTAGAGGAACACATGAGAAGAAAATCACAACGTGGCAGCATAGAGATCAGCCAGAAATGACTAGAGGTACACATGAGAAGTAAATCACAACGTGGCAGCAGAGAGATCAGCCGGAAATGACAAGAACAAAACGTGAGAAGTAAATCACAACATGGCAGCAGAGAGATCAGACAGAAATGATAAGAACAAAACATGAGAAGTAAATCACAACGTGGCAGCAGAGAGATCAGCCAGAAATTATAAGAACAAAACGTGAGAATTAAATCACAACGTGGCAGCAGAGAGCTCAGCCAGAAATGACAAATAGAAAACGTAAGAAGTAATTCACAACGTGGCAGCAGAGAGATCAGCCAGAAATGACTAGAGGAACACATGAGAAGTAAATCACAACGTGGCAGCAGAGAGATCAGCCAGAAATGACAAGAAAAAAACATGAGAAGTAAATCACAACGTGGCAGCAGAGAGATCAGCCAGAAATGACTAGAGGAACGCATGAGAAGTAAATCACAACGTGGCAGCAGAGAGATCAGCCAGAAATGACAAGAAAAAACATGAGAAGTAAATCACAACGTGGCAGCAGAGAGATCCGCCAGAAATGACAAGTAGAAAATGTGAGAAGTAAATCACAACATGGCAGCAGAGAGATCACCCAGAAACGACAAGTAGAAAACATGAGAAGTAAATCACAGCGTGGCAGCAGAGATATCAGCCAGAAATGACAGGAAGAAAACATGAGAAGTAAATCACAACGTGGCAGCAGAGAGATCAGCCAGAAATGATAAGAACAAAACGTTAGAAGTAAATCACAACGTGGCAGCTGAGAGATCAGCCAGAAATGATAAGAACAAAACGTTAGAAGTAAATCACAACGTGGCAGCAGAGAGATCAGCCAGAAATGACAAGTAGAAAACGTGAGAAGTAATTCACAACGTGGCAGCAGAGAGATCACCCAGAAACGACAAGTAGAAAACATGAGAAGTAAATCACAGCGTGGCAGCAGAGATATCAGCCAGAAATGACAGGAAGAAAACATGAGAAGTAAATCACAACGTGGCAGCAGAGAGATCAGCCGGAAATGACAAGAACAAAACGTGAGAAGTAAATCAAAACATGGCGGCAGAGAGATCAGCCAGAAATGATAAGAACAAAACATGAGAAGTAAATCACAATGTGGCAGCAGAGATCAGCCAGAAATGACGAGAGGAACACATGAGAAGTAATTCACAACGTGGCAGCAAAGAGATCACCCAGAAACGACAAGTAGAAAACATGAGAAGTAAATCACAACGTGGCAGCAGAGAGATCAGTCAGAAATGACAAGTAGAAAACGTGAGAAGTAATTCACAACGTGGCAGCAGAGAGATCACCCAGAAACGACAAGTAGAAAACATGAGAAGTAAATCACAGCGTGGCAGCAGAGATATCAGCCAGAAATGACAGGAAGAAAACATGAGAAGTAAATCACAACGTGGCAGCAGAGAGATCAGCCGGAAATGACAAGAACAAAACGTGAGAAGTAAATCAAAACATGGCGGCAGAGAGATCAGCCAGAAATGATAAGAACAAAACATGAGAAGTAAATCACAATGTGGCAGCAGAGATCAGCCAGAAATGACGAGAGGAACACATGAGAAGTAATTCACAACGTGGCAGCAGAGAGATCAGCCAGAAATGACGAGAGGAACACATGAGAAGTAAATCACAACGTGGTAGCAGAGAGATCAGCCAGAAATTATAAGAACAATACGTGAGAAGTAAATCACAACGTGGCAGCAGAGAGATCAGCCAGAAACGACAAGTAGAAAACATGAGAAGTGAATCACAACGTGGCAGCAGAGAGATCAGCCAAAAATGATAAGAACAAAACATGAGAAGTAAATCACAATGTGGCAGCAGAGATCAGCCAGAAATGACGAGAGGAACACATGAGAAGTAAATCACAATGTGGCAGCAGAGATATCAGCCAGAAATGACAGGAAGAAAACTTGAGAAGTAAATCAAAACATGGCGGCAGAGTGATCAGCCAGAAATGATAAGAACAAAACATGAGAAGTAAATCACAACGTGGCAGCAGAGAGATCAGCCAGAAACGACAAGTAGAAAACATGAGAAGTGAATCACAACGTGGCAGCAGAGAGATCAGCCAGAAATGACAAGAACAAAACGTGAGAAGTAAATCAAAACATGGCAGCAGAGAGATCAGCCAGAAATTATAAGAACAAAACATGAGAAGTAAATCACAACGTGGCAGCAGAGAGATCAGCCAGAAATGACTAGAGGAACGCATGAGAAGTAAATCACAACGTGGCAGCAGAGAGATCAGCCAGAAATGACAAGAAAAAACATGAGAAGTAAATCACAACGTGGCAGCAGAGAGATCCGCCAGAAATGACAAGTAGAAAATGTGAGAAGTAAATCACAACATGGCAGCAGAGAGATCACCCAGAAACGACAAGTAGAAAACATGAGAAGTAAATCACAGCGTGGCAGCAGAGATATCAGCCAGAAATGACAGGAAGAAAACATGAGAAGTAAATCACAACGTGGCAGCAGAGAGATCAGCCAGAAATGATAAGAACAAAACGTTAGAAGTAAATCACAACGTGGCAGCAGAGAGATCAGCCAGAAATGATAAGAACAAAACGTTAGAAGTAAATCACAACGTGGCAGCAGAGAGATCAGCCAGAAATGACAAGTAGAAAACGTGAGAAGTAATTCACAACGTGGCAGCAGAGAGATCACCCAGAAACGACAAGTAGAAAACATGAGAAGTAAATCACAGCGTGGCAGCAGAGATATCAGCCAGAAATGACAGGAAGAAAACATGAGAAGTAAATCACAACGTGGCAGCAGAGAGATCAGCCGGAAATGACAAGAACAAAACGTGAGAAGTAAATCAAAACATGGCGGCAGAGAGATCAGCCAGAAATGATAAGAACAAAACATGAGAAGTAAATCACAATGTGGCAGCAGAGATCAGCCAGAAATGACGAGAGGAACACATGAGAAGTAATTCACAACGTGGCAGCAAAGAGATCACCCAGAAACGACAAGTAGAAAACATGAGAAGTAAATCACAACGTGGCAGCAGAGAGATCAGTCAGAAATGACAAGTAGAAAACGTGAGAAGTAATTCACAACGTGGCAGCAGAGAGATCACCCAGAAACGACAAGTAGAAAACATGAGAAGTAAATCACACCGTGGCAGCAGAGATATCAGCCAGAAATGACAGGAAGAAAACATGAGAAGTAAATCACAACGTGGCAGCAGAGAGATCAGCCGGAAATGACAAGAACAAAACGTGAGAAGTAAATCAAAACATGGCGGCAGAGAGATCAGCCAGAAATGATAAGAACAAAACATGAGAAGTAAATCACAATGTGGCAGCAGAGATCAGCCAGAAATGACGAGAGGAACACATGAGAAGTAATTCACAACGTGGCAGCAGAGAGATCAGCCAGAAATGACGAGAGGAACACATGAGAAGTAAATCACAACGTGGTAGCAGAGAGATCAGCCAGAAATTATAAGAACAATACGTGAGAAGTAAATCACAACGTGGCAGCAGAGAGATCAGCCAGAAACGACAAGTAGAAAACATGAGAAGTGAATCACAACGTGGCAGCAGAGAGATCAGCCAAAAATGATAAGAACAAAACATGAGAAGTAAATCACAATGTGGCAGCAGAGATCAGCCAGAAATGACGAGAGGAACACATGAGAAGTAAATCACAACGTGGCAGCAGAGATATCAGCCAGAAATGACAGGAAGAAAACTTGAGAAGTAAATCAAAACATGGCGGCAGAGTGATCAGCCAGAAATGATAAGAACAAAACATGAGAAGTAAATCACAATGTGGCAGCAGAGATCAGCCAGAAATGACGAGAGGAACACATGAGAAGTAAATCACAACGTGGTAGCAGAGAGATCAGCCAGAAATTATAAGATCAATACGTGAGAAGTAAATCACAACGTGGCAGCAGAGAGATCAGCCAGAAACGACAAGTAGAAAACATGAGAAGTGAATCACAACGTGGCAGCAGAGAGATCAGCCAGAAATGACAAGAACAAAACGTGAGAAGTAAATCAAAACATGGCAGCAGAGAGATCAGCCAGAAATTATAAGAACAAAACGTGAGAAGTAAATCACAACGTGGCAGCAGAGAGATCAGCCAGAAATGACAAATAGAAAACGTAAGAAGTAATTCACAACATGGCAGCAGAGAAATCAGCCAGAAATGACTAGAGGAACACATGAGAAGTAAATCACAACGTGGCAGCAGAGAGATCAGCCAGAAATGACAAGAAAAAACATGAGAAGTAAATCACAACGTGGCAGCAGAGAGATCAGGCAGAAATGACTAGAGGAACACATGACAAGTAAATCACAACGTGGCAGCAGAGAGATCAGCAATAAATGATAAGAACAAAACGTGAGAAGTAAATCACAACGTGGCAGCAGAGAGATCAGCCAGAAATGACAGGTAGAAAACGTGAGAAGTAATTCACAACGTGGCAGCAGAGAGATCACCCAGAAACGACAAGTAGAAAACATGAGAAGTAAATCACAACGTGGCAGCAGAGAGATCAGCCAGAATTGACAAGAACAAAACGTGAGAAGTAAATCACAACATGGCAGCAGAGATATCAGCCAGAAATGATAAGAACAAAACATGAGAAGTAAATTACAATGTGGCAGCAGAGATCAGCCAGAAATGACGAGAGGAACACATGAGAAGTAAATCACAACGTGGCAGCAGAGATATCAGCCAGAAATGACAGGAAGAAAACGTGAGAAGTAAATCACAACGTGGCAGCAGAGAGATCAGCCGGAAATGATAAGAACAAAACGTTAGAAGTAAATCACAACGTGGCAGCAGAGAGATTAGCCAGAAATGACAGGAAGAAAACATGAGAAGTAAATCACAAAGTGGCAGCAGAGAGATCAGCCGGAAATGACAAGAACAAAACGTGAGAAGTAAATCAAAACATGGCAGCAGAGAGATCAGCAAGAAATTATAAGAACAAAATGTGAGAAGTAAATCACAACGTGGAAGCAGAGAGATCAGCCAGATATGACAAATAGAAAACGTAAGAAGTAATTCACAACATGGCAGCAGAGAAATCAGCCAGAAATGACTAGAGGAACACATGAGAAGTAAATCACAACGTGGTAGCAGAGAGATCAGCCGGAAATGACAAGAACAAAACGTGAGAAGTAAATCAAAACATGGCAGCAGAGAGATCAGCCAGAAATGATAAGAAAAAAACATGAGAAGTAAATCACAATGTGGCAGCAGAGATCAGCCAGAAATGACGAGAGGAACACATGAGAAGTAAATCACAACGTGGTAGCAGAGAGCTCAGCCAGAAATGACAAATAGAAAACGTAAGAAGTAATTCACAACGTGGCAGCAGAGAGATCAGCCAGAAATGACTAGAGGAACACATGAGAAGTAAATCACAACGTGGCAGCAGAGAGATCAGCCAGAAATGACAAGAAAAAAACATGAGAAGTAAATCACAACGTGGCAGCAGAGAGATCAGCCAGAAATGATAAGAACAAAACGTTAGAAGTAAATCACAACGTGGCAGCAGAGAGATCAGCCAGAAATGATAAGAACAAAACGTTAGAAGTAAATCACAACGTGGCAGCAGAGAGATCCGCCAGAAATGACAAGTAGAAAATGTGAGAAGTAAATCACAACATGGCAGCAGAGAGATCACCCAGAAACGACAAGTAGAAAACATGAGAAGTAAATCACAGCGTGGCAGCAGAGATATCAGCCAGAAATGACAGGAAGAAAACATGAGAAGTAAATCACAACGTGGCAGCAGAGAGATCAGCCAGAAATGATAAGAACAAAACGTTAGAAGTAAATCACAACGTGGCAGCAGAGAGATCAGCCAAAAATGATAAGAACAAAACATGAGAAGTAAATCACAATGTGGCAGCAGAGATCAGCCAGAAATGACGAGAGGAACACATGAGAAGTAAATCACAACGTGGCAGCAGAGATATCAGCCAGAAATGACAGGAAGAAAACTTGAGAAGTAAATCAAAACATGGCGGCAGAGTGATCAGCCAGAAATGATAAGAACAAAACATGAGAAGTAAATCACAATGTGGCAGCAGAGATCAGCCAGAAATGACGAGAGGAACACATGAGAAGTAAATCACAACGTGGTAGCAGAGAGATCAGCCAGAAATTATAAGATCAATACGTGAGAAGTAAATCACAACGTGGCAGCAGAGAGATCAGCCAGAAACGACAAGTAGAAAACATGAGAAGTGAATCACAACGTGGCAGCAGAGAGATCAGCCAGAAATGACAAGAACAAAACGTGAGAAGTAAATCAAAACATGGCAGCAGAGAGATCAGCCAGAAATTATAAGAACAAAACGTGAGAAGTAAATCACAACGTGGCAGCAGAGAGATCAGCCAGAAATGACAAATAGAAAACGTAAGAAGTAATTCACAACATGGCAGCAGAGAAATCAGCCAGAAATGACTAGAGGAACACATGAGAAGTAAATCACTACGTGGCAGCAGAGAGATCAGCCAGAAATGACAAGAAAAAACATGAGAAGTAAATCACAACGTGGCAGCAGAGAGATCAGGCAGAAATGACTAGAGGAACACATGACAAGTAAATCACAACGTGGCAGCAGAGAGATCAGCAATAAATGATAAGAACAAAACGTGAGAAGTAAATCACAACGTGGCAGCAGAGAGATCAGCCAGAAATGACAGGTAGAAAACGTGAGAAGTAATTCACAACGTGGCAGCAGAGAGATCACCCAGAAACGACAAGTAGAAAACATGAGAAGTAAATCACAACGTGGCAGCAGAGAGATCAGCCAGAATTGACAAGAACAAAACGTGAGAAGTAAATCACAACATGGCAGCAGAGATATCAGCCAGAAATGATAAGAACAAAACATGAGAAGTAAATTAAATTTTGGCAGCAGAGATCAGCCAGAAATGACGAGAGGAACACATGAGAAGTAAATCACAACGTGGCAGCAGAGATATCAGCCAGAAATGACAGGAAGAAAACGTGAGAAGTAAATCACAACGTGGCAGCAGAGAGATCAGCCGGAAATGATAAGAACAAAACGTTAGAAGTAAATCACAACGTGGCAGCAGAGAGATTAGCCAGAAATGACAGGAAGAAAACATGAGAAGTAAATCACAAAGTGGCAGCAGAGAGATCAGCCGGAAATGACAAGAACAAAACGTGAGAAGTAAATCAAAACATGGCAGCAGAGAGATCAGCAAGAAATTATAAGAACAAAATGTGAGAAGTAAATCACAACGTGGAAGCAGAGAGATCAGCCAGATATGACAAATAGAAAACGTAAGAAGTAATTCACAACATGGCAGCAGAGAAATCAGCCAGAAATGACTAGAGGAACACATGAGAAGTAAATCACAACGTGGTAGCAGAGAGATCAGCCGGAAATGACAAGAACAAAACGTGAGAAGTAAATCAAAACATGGCAGCAGAGAGATCAGCCAGAAATGATAAGAAAAAAACATGAGAAGTAAATCACAATGTGGCAGCAGAGATCAGCCAGAAATGACGAGAGGAACACATGAGAAGTAAATCACAACGTGGTAGCAGAGAGATCAGCCAGAAATGACAAATAAGAAAACCTAAGAAGTAATTCACAACGTGGCAGCAGAGAGATCAGCCAGAAATGACTAGAGGAACACATGAGAAGTAAATCACAACGAGGCAGCAGAGAGATCAGCCAGAAATGACTAGAGGAACACATGAGAAGTAAATCACAACGTGGCAGCAGAGAGATCAGCCGGAAATGACAAGAACAAAACGTGAGAAGTAAATCACAACATGGCAGCAGAGAGATCAGCCAGAAATGATAAGAACAAAACATGAGAAGTAAATCACAACGTGGCAGCAGAGAGATCAGCCAGAAATTATAAGAACAAAACGTGAGAAGTAAATCACAACGTGGCAGCAGAGAGCTCAGCCAGAAATGACAAATAGAAAACGTAAGAAGTAATTCACAACGTGGCAGCAGAGAGATCAGCCAGAAATGACTAGAGGAACACATGAGAAGTAAATCACAACGTGGCAGCAGAGAGATCAGCCAGAAATGACAAGAAAAAAACATGAGAAGTAAATCACAACGTGGCAGCAGAGAGATCAGCCAGAAATGATAAGAACAAAACGTTAGAAGTAAATCACAACGTGGCAGCAGAGAGATCAGCCAGAAATGATAAGAACAAAACGTTAGAAGTAAATCACAACGTGGCAGCAGAGAGATCCGCCAGAAATGACAAGTAGAAAATGTGAGAAGTAAATCACAACATGGCAGCAGAGAGATCACCCAGAAACGACAAGTAGAAAACATGAGAAGTAAATCACAGCGTGGCAGCAGAGATATCAGCCAGAAATGACAGGAAGAAAACATGAGAAGTAAATCACAACGTGGCAGCAGAGAGATCAGTCAGAAATGATAAGAACAAAACGTTAGAAGTAAATCACAACGTGGCAGCAGAGAGATCAGCCAAAAATGATAAGAACAAAACATGAGAAGTAAATCACAATGTGGCAGCAGAGATCAGCCAGAAATGACGAGAGGAACACATGAGAAGTAAATCACAACGTGGCAGCAGAGATATCAGCCAGAAATGACAGGAAGAAAACTTGAGAAGTAAATCAAAACATGGCGGCAGAGTGATCAGCCAGAAATGATAAGAACAAAACATGAGAAGTAAATCACAATGTGGCAGCAGAGATCAGCCAGAAATGACGAGAGGAACACATGAGAAGTAAATCACAACGTGGTAGCAGAGAGATCAGCCAGAAATTATAAGATCAATACGTGAGAAGTAAATCACAACGTGGCAGCAGAGAGATCAGCCAGAAACGACAAGTAGAAAACATGAGAAGTGAATCACAACGTGGCAGCAGAGAGATCAGCCAGAAATGACAAGAACAAAACGTGAGAAGTAAATCAAAACATGGCAGCAGAGAGATCAGCCAGAAATTATAAGAACAAAACGTGAGAAGTAAATCACAACGTGGCAGCAGAGAGATCAGCCAGAAATGACAAATAGAAAACGTAAGAAGTAATTCACAACATGGCAGCAGAGAAATCAGCCAGAAATGACTAGAGGAACACATGAGAAGTAAATCACAACGTGGCAGCAGAGAGATCAGCCAGAAATGACAAGAAAAAACATGAGAAGTAAATCACAACGTGGCAGCAGAGAGATCAGGCAGAAATGACTAGAGGAACACATGACAAGTAAATCACAACGTGGCAGCAGAGAGATCAGCAATAAATGATAAGAACAAAACGTGAGAAGTAAATCACAACGTGGCAGCAGAGAGATCAGCCAGAAATGACAGGTAGAAAACGTGAGAAGTAATTCACAACGTGGCAGCAGAGAGATCACCCAGAAACGACAAGTAGAAAACATGAGAAGTAAATCACAACGTGGCAGCAGAGAGATCAGCCAGAATTGACAAGAACAAAACGTGAGAAGTAAATCACAACATGGCAGCAGAGAAATCAGCCAGAAATGACTAGAGGAACACATGAGAAGTAAATCACAACGTGGCAGCAGAGAGATCAGCCAGAAATGACAAGAAAAAACATGAGAAGTAAATCACAACGTGGCAGCAGAGAGATCAGGCAGAAATGACTAGAGGAACACATGACAAGTAAATCACAACGTGGCAGCAGAGAGATCAGCAATAAATGATAAGAACAAAACGTGAGAAGTAAATCACAACGTGGCAGCAGAGAGATCAGCCAGAAATGACAGGTAGAAAACGTGAGAAGTAATTCACAACGTGGCAGCAGAGAGATCACCCAGAAACGACAAGTAGAAAACATGAGAAGTAAATCACAACGTGGCAGCAGAGAGATCAGCCAGAATTGACAAGAACAAAACGTGAGAAGTAAATCACAACATGGCAGCAGAGATATCAGCCAGAAATGATAAGAACAAAACATGAGAAGTAAATTACAATGTGGCAGCAGAGATCAGCCATAAATGACGAGAGGAACACATGAGAAGTAAATCACAACGTGGCAGCAGAGATATCAGCCAGAAATGACAGGAAGAAAACGTGAGAAGTAAATCACAACGTGGCAGCAGAGAGATCAGCCGGAAATGATAAGAACGAAACGTTAGAAGTAAATCACAACGTGGCAGCAGAGAGATTAGCCAGAAATGACAGGAAGAAAACATGAGAAGTAAATCACAAAGTGGCAGCAGAGAGATCAGCCGGAAATGACAAGAACAAAACGTGAGAAGTAAATCAAAACATGGCAGCAGAGAGATCAGCCAGAAATTATAAGAACAAAATGTGAGAAGTACATCACAACGTGGCAGCAGAGAGATCAGCCAGAAATGACAAATAGAAAACGTAAGAAGTAATTCACAACATGGCAGCAGAGAAATCAGCCAGAAATGACTAGAGGAACACATGAGAAGTAAATCACAACGTGGTAGCAGAGAGATCAGCCGGAAATGACAAGAACAAAACGTGAGAAGTAAATCAAAACATGGCAGCAGAGAGATCAGCCAGAAATGACAAGAACAAAACATGAGAAGTAAATCACAATGTGGCAGCAGAGATCAGCCAGAAATGACGAGAGGAACACATGAGAAGTAAATCACAACGTGGTAGCAGAGAGATCAGCCAGAAATGACTAGAGGAACACATGAGAAGAAAATCACAACGTGGCAGCATAGAGATCAGCCAGAAATGACTAGAGGAACACATGAGAAGTAAATCACAACGTGGCAGCAGAGAGATCAGCCGGAAATGACAAGAACAAAACGTGAGAAGTAAATCACAACATGGCAGCAGAGAGATCAGACAGAAATGATAAGAACAAAACATGAGAAGTAAATCACAACGTGGCAGCAGAGAGATCAGCCAGAAATTATAAGAACAAAACGTGAGAAGTAAATCACAACGTGGCAGCAGAGAGATCAGCCAGAAATTATAAGAACAAAACGTGAGAATTAAATCACAACGTGGCAGCAGAGAGCTCAGCCAGAAATGACAAATAGAAAACGTAAGAAGTAATTCACAACGTGGCAGCAGAGAGATCAGCCAGAAATGACTAGAGGAACACATGAGAAGTAAATCACAACGTGGCAGCAGAGAGATCAGCCAGAAATGACAAGAAAAAAACATGAGAAGTAAATCACAACGTGGCAGCAGAGAGATCAGCCAGAAATGATAAGAACAAAACGTTAGAAGTAAATCACAACGTGGCAGCAGAGAGATCTGCCAGAAATTATAAGAACAAAACGTTAGAAGTAAATCACAACGTGGCAGCAGAGAGATCCGCCAGAAATGACAAGTAGAAAATGTGAGAAGTAAATCACAACATGGCAGCAGAGAGATCACCCAGAAACGACAAGTAGAAAACATGAGAAGTAAATCACAGCGTGGCAGCAGAGATCAGCCAGAAATGACGAGAGGAACACATGAGAAGTAAATCACAACGTGGTAGCAGAGAGATCAGCCAGAAATTATAAGATCAATACGTGAGAAGTAAATCACAACGTGGAAGCAGAGAGATCAGCCAGAAATGACAAGAACAAAATGTGAGAAGTAAATCAAAACATGGCAGCAGAGAGATCAGCCAGAAATGATAAGAACAAAACGTGAGAAGTAAATCACAACGTGGAAGCAGAGAGATCAGCCAGAAATGACAAATAGAAAACGTAAGAAGTAATTCACAACATGGCAGCAGAGAAATCAGCCAGAAATGACTAGAGGAACACATGAGAAGTAAATCACAACGTGGCAGCAGAGAGATCAGCCAGAAATGACAAGAAAAAACATGAGAAGTAAATCACAACGTGGCAGCAGAGAGATCAGGCAGAAATGACTAGAGGAACACATGACAAGTAAATCACAACGTGGCAGCAGAGAGATCAGCAATAAATGATAAGAACAAAACGTGAGAAGTAAATCACAACGTGGCAGCAGAGAGATCAGCCAGAAATGACAGGTAGAAAACGTGAGAAGTAATTCACAACGTGGCAGCAGAGAGATCACCCAGAAACGACAAGTAGAAAACATGAGAAGTAAATCACAACGTGGCAGCAGAGAGATCAGCCAGAATTGACAAGAACAAAACGTGAGAAGTAAATCACAACATGGCAGCAGAGATATCAGCCAGAAATGATAAGAACAAAACATGAGAAGTAAATTACAATGTGGCAGCAGAGATCAGCCATAAATGACGAGAGGAACACATGAGAAGTAAATCACAACGTGGCAGCAGAGATATCAGCCAGAAATGACAGGAAGAAAACGTGAGAAGTAAATCACAACGTGGCAGCAGAGAGATCAGCCGGAAATGATAAGAACGAAACGTTAGAAGTAAATCACAACGTGGCAGCAGAGAGATTAGCCAGAAATGACAGGAAGAAAACATGAGAAGTAAATCACAAAGTGGCAGCAGAGAGATCAGCCGGAAATGACAAGAACAAAACGTGAGAAGTAAATCAAAACATGGCAGCAGAGAGATCAGCCAGAAATTATAAGAACAAAATGTGAGAAGTACATCACAACGTGGCAGCAGAGAGATCAGCCAGAAATGACAAATAGAAAACGTAAGAAGTAATTCACAACATGGCAGCAGAGAAATCAGCCAGAAATGACTAGAGGAACACATGAGAAGTAAATCACAACGTGGTAGCAGAGAGATCAGCCGGAAATGACAAGAACAAAACGTGAGAAGTAAATCAAAACATGGCAGCAGAGAGATCAGCCAGAAATGACAAGAACAAAACATGAGAAGTAAATCACAATGTGGCAGCAGAGATCAGCCAGAAATGACGAGAGGAACACATGAGAAGTAAATCACAACGTGGTAGCAGAGAGATCAGCCAGAAATGACAAATAAGAAAACCTAAGAAGTAATTCACAACGTGGCAGCAGAGAGATCAGCCAGAAATGACTAGAGGAACACATGAGAAGTAAATCACAACGTGGCAGCAGAGAGATCAGCCAGAAATGACTAGAGGAACACATGAGAAGAAAATCACAACGTGGCAGCATAGAGATCAGCCAGAAATGACTAGAGGAACACATGAGAAGTAAATCACAACGTGGCAGCAGAGAGATCAGCCGGAAATGACAAGAACAAAACGTGAGAAGTAAATCACAACATGGCAGCAGAGAGATCAGACAGAAATGATAAGAACAAAACATGAGAAGTAAATCACAACGTGGCAGCAGAGAGATCAGCCAGAAATTATAAGAACAAAACGTGAGAAGTAAATCACAACGTGGCAGCAGAGAGATCAGCCAGAAATTATAAGAACAAAACGTGAGAATTAAATCACAACGTGGCAGCAGAGAGCTCAGCCAGAAATGACAAATAGAAAACGTAAGAAGTAATTCACAACGTGGCAGCAGAGAGATCAGCCAGAAATGACTAGAGGAACACATGAGAAGTAAATCACAACGTGGCAGCAGAGAGATCAGCCAGAAATGACAAGAAAAAAACATGAGAAGTAAATCACAACGTGGCAGCAGAGAGATCAGCCAGAAATGATAAGAACAAAACGTTAGAAGTAAATCACAACGTGGCAGCAGAGAGATCTGCCAGAAATTATAAGAACAAAACGTTAGAAGTAAATCACAACGTGGCAGCAGAGAGATCCGCCAGAAATGACAAGTAGAAAATGTGAGAAGTAAATCACAACATGGCAGCAGAGAGATCACCCAGAAACGACAAGTAGAAAACATGAGAAGTAAATCACAGCGTGGCAGCAGAGATCAGCCAGAAATGACGAGAGGAACACATGAGAAGTAAATCACAACGTGGTAGCAGAGAGATCAGCCAGAAATTATAAGATCAATACGTGAGAAGTAAATCACAACGTGGCAGCAGAGAGATCAGCCAGAAACGACATGTAGAAAACATGAGAAGTGAATCACAACGTGGCAGCAGAGAGATCAACCAGAAATGACAAGAACAAAATGTGAGAAGTAAATCAAAACATGGCAGCAGAGAGATCAGCCAGAAATTATAAGAACAAAACGTGAGAAGTAAATCACAACGTGGCAGCAGAGAGATCAGCCAGAAATGACAAATAGAAAACGTAAGAAGTAATTCACAACATGGCAGCAGAGAAATCAGCCAGAAATGACTAGAGGAACACATGAGAAGTAAATCACAACGTGGCAGCAGAGAGATCAGCCAGAAATGACAAGAAAAAACATGAGAAGTAAATCACAACGTGGCAGCAGAGAGATCAGGCAGAAATGACTAGAGGAACACATGACAAGTAAATCACAACGTGGCAGCAGAGAGATCAGCAATAAATGATAAGAACAAAACGTGAGAAGTAAATCACAACGTGGCAGCAGAGAGATCAGCCAGAAATGACAGGTAGAAAACGTGAGAAGTAATTCACAACGTGGCAGCAGAGAGATCACCCAGAAACGACAAGTAGAAAACATGAGAAGTAAATCACAACGTGGCAGCAGAGAGATCAGCCAGAATTGACAAGAACAAAACGTGAGAAGTAAATCACAACATGGCAGCAGAGATATAAGCCAGAAATGATAAGAACAAAACATGAGAAGTAAATTACAATGTGGCAGCAGAGATCAGCCAGAAATGACGAGAGGAACACATGAGAAGTAAATCACAACGTGGCAGCAGAGATATCAGCCAGAAATGACAGGAAGAAAACGTGAGAAGTAAATCACAACGTGGCAGCAGAGAGATCAGCCGGAAATGATAAGAACGAAACGTTAGAAGTAAATCACAACGTGGCAGCAGAGAGATTAGCCAGAAATGACAGGAAGAAAACATGAGAAGTAAATCACAACGTGGCAGCAGAGAGATCAGCCGGAAATGACAAGAACAAAACGTGAGAAGTAAATCAAAACATGGCAGCAGAGAGATCAGCAAGAAATTATAAGAACAAAATGTGAGAAGTAAATCACAACGTGGAAGCAGAGAGATCAGCCAGAAATGACAAATAGAAAACGTAAGAAGTAATTCACAACATGGCAGCAGAGAAATCAGCCAGAAATGACTAGAGGAACACATGAGAAGTAAATCACAACGTGGTAGCAGAGAGATCAGCCGGAAATGACAAGAACAAAACGTGAGAAGTAAATCAAAACATGGCAGCAGAGAGATCAGCCAGAAATGATAAGAAAAAAACATGAGAAGTAAATCACAATGTGGCAGCAGAGATCAGCCAGAAATGACGAGAGGAACACATGAGAAGTAAATCACAACGTGGTAGCAGAGAGATCAGCCAGAAATGACAAATAAGAAAACCTAAGAAGTAATTCACAACGTGGCAGCAGAGAGATCAGCCAGAAATGACTAGAAGAACACATGAGAAGTAAATCACAACGTGGCAGCAGAGAGATCAGCCAGAAATGACTAGAGGAACACATGAGAAGAAAATCACAACGTGGCAGCATAGAGATCAGCCAGAAATGACTAGAGGAACACATGAGAAGTAAATCACAACGTGGCAGCAGAGAGATCAGCCGGAAATGACAAGAACAAAACGTGAGAAGTAAATCACAACATGGCAGCAGAGAGATCAGCCAGAAATGATAAGAACAAAACATGAGAATTAAATCACAACGTGGCAGCAGAGAGATCAGCCAGAAATTATAAGAACAAAACGTGAGAATTAAATCACAACGTGGCAGCAGAGAGCTCAGCCAGAAATGACAAATAGAAAACGTAAGAAGTAAATCACAACGTGGCAGCAGAGAGATCAGCCAGAAATGACAAGAAAAAAACATGAGAAGTAAATCACAACGTGGCAGCAGAGAGATCAGCCAGAAATGATAAGAACAAAACGTTAGAAGTAAATCACAACGTGGCAGCAGAGAGATCAGCCAGAAATGATAAGAACAAAACGTTAGAAGTAAATCACAACGTGGCAGCAGAGAGATCCGCCAGAAATGACAAGTAGAAAATGTGAGAAGTAAATCACAACATGGCAGCAGAGAGATCACCCAGAAACGACAAGTAGAAAACATGAGAAGTAAATCACAGCGTGGCAGCAGAGATATCAGCCAGAAATGACAGGAAGAAAACATGAGAAGTAAATCACAACGTGGCAGCAGAGAGATCAGCCAGAAATGATAAGAACAAAACGTTAGAAGTAAATCACAACGTGGCAGCAGAGAGATCAGCCAAAAATGATAAGAACAAAACATGAGAAGTAAATCACAATGTGGCAGCAGAGATCAGCCAGAAATGACGAGAGGAACACATGAGAAGTAAATCACAACGTGGCAGCAGAGATATCAGCCAGAAATGACAGGAAGAAAACTTGAGAAGTAAATCAAAACATGGCGGCAGAGTGATCAGCCAGAAATGATAAGAACAAAACATGAGAAGTAAATCACAATGTGGCAGCAGAGATCAGCCAGAAATGACGAGAGGAACACATGAGAAGTAAATCACAACGTGGTAGCAGAGAGATCAGCCAGAAATTATAAGATCAATACGTGAGAAGTAAATCACAACGTGGCAGCAGAGAGATCAGCCAGAAACGACAAGTAGAAAACATGAGAAGTGAATCACAACGTGGCAGCAGAGATATCAGCCAGAAATGACAAGAACAAAACGTGAGAAGTAAATCAAAACATGGCAGCAGAGAGATCAGCCAGAAATTATAAGAACAAAACGTGAGAAGTAAATCACAACGTGGCAGCAGAGAGATCAGCCAGAAATGACAAATAGAAAACGTAAGAAGTAATTCACAACATGGCAGCAGAGAAATCAGCCAGAAATGACTAGAGGAACACATGAGAAGTAAATCACAACGTGGCAGCAGAGAGATCAGCCAGAAATGACAAGAAAAAACATGAGAAGTAAATCACAACGTGGCAGCAGAGAGATCAGGCAGAAATGACTAGAGGAACACATGACAAGTAAATCACAACGTGGCAGCAGAGAGATCAGCAATAAATGATAAGAACAAAACATGAGAAGTAAATCACAATGTGGCAGCAGAGATCAGCCAGAAATGACGAGAGGAACACATGAGAAGTAAATCACAACGTGGCAGCAGAGATATCAGCCAGAAATGACAGGAAGAAAACTTGAGAAGTAAATCAAAACATGGCGGCAGAGTGATCAGCCAGAAATGATAAGAACAAAACATGAGAAGTAAATCACAATGTGGCAGCAGAGATCAGCCAGAAATGACGAGAGGAACACATGAGAAGTAAATCACAACGTGGTAGCAGAGAGATCAGCCAGAAATTATAAGATCAATACGTGAGAAGTAAATCACAACGTGGCAGCAGAGAGATCAGCCAGAAACGACAAGTAGAAAACATGACAAGTGAATCACAACGTGGCAGCAGAGAGATCAGCCAGAAATGACAAGAACAAAACGTGAGAAGTAAATCAAAACATGGCAGCAGAGAGATCAGCCAGAAATTATAAGAACAAAACGTGAGAAGTAAATCACAACGTGGCAGCAGAGAGATCAGCCAGAAATGACAAATAGAAAAAGTAAGAAGTAATTCACAACATGGCAGCAGAGAAATCAGCCAGAAATGACTAGAGGAACACATGAGAAGTAAATCACAACGTGGCAGCAGAGAGATCAGCCAGAAATGACAAGAAAAAACATGAGAAGTAAATCACAACGTGGCAGCAAAGAGATCAGGCAGAAATGACTAGAGGAACACATGACAAGTAAATCACAACGTGGCAGCAGAGAGATCAGCAATAAATGATAAGAACAAAACGTGAGAAGTAAATCACAACGTGGCAGCAGAGAGATCAGCCAGAAATGACAGGTAGAAAACGTGAGAAGTAATTCACAACGTGGCAGCAGAGAGATCACCCAGAAACGACAAGTAGAAAACATGAGAAGTAAATCACAACGTGGCAGCAGAGAGATCAGCCAGAATTGACAAGAACAAAACGTGAGAAGTAAATCACAACATGGCAGCAGAGATATCAGCCAGAAATGATAAGAACAAAACGTGAGAAGTAAATCACAACATGGCAGCAGAGAGATCAGCCAGAAATGATAAGAACAAAACATGAGAAGTAAATCACAACGTGGCAGCAGAGAGATCAGCCAGAAATTATAAGAACAAAACGTGAGAAGTAAATCACAACGTGGCAGCAGAGAGATCAGCCAGAAATGACTAGAGGAACACATGAGAAGAAAATCACAACGTGGCAGCATAGAGATCAGCCAGAAATGACTAGAGGAACACATGAGAAGTAAATCACAACGTGGCAGCAGAGAGATCAGCCGGAAATGACAAGAACAAAACGTGAGAAGTAAATCACAACATGGCAGCAGAGAGATCAGCCAGAAATGATAAGAACAAAACATGAGAAGTAAATCACAACGTGGCAGCAGAGAGATCAGCCAGAAATTATAAGAACAAAACGTGAGAATTAAATCACAACGTGGCAGCAGAGAGCTCAGCCAGAAATGACAAATAGAAAACGTAAGAAGTAATTCACAACGTGGCAGCAGAGAGATCAGCCAGAAATGACTAGAGGAACACATGAGAAGAAAATCACAACGTGGCAGCATAGAGATCAGCCAGAAATGACTAGAGGAACACATGAGAAGTAAATCACAACGTGGCAGCAGAGAGATCAGCCAGAAATGACTAGAGGAACACATGAGAAGAAAATCACAACGTGGCAGCATAGAGATCAGCCAGAAATGACTAGAGGAACACATGAGAAGTAAATCACAACGTGGCAGCAGAGAGATCAGCCAGAAATTATAAGAACAAAACGTGAGAAGTAAATCACAACGTGGCAGCAGAGAGATCAGCCAGAAATGACAAATAGAAAACGTAAGAAGTAATTCACAACATGGCAGCAGAGAAATCAGCCAGAAATGACTAGAGGAACACATGAGAAGTAAATCACAACGTGGCAGCAGAGAGATCAGCCAGAAATGACAAGAAAAAACATGAGAAGTAAATCACAACGTGGCAGCAGAGAGATCAGGCAGAAATGACTAGAGGAACACATGACAAGTAAATCACAACGTGGCAGCAGAGAGATCAGCAATAAATGATAAGAACAAAACATGAGAAGTAAATCACAACGTGGCAGCAGAGATATCAGCCAGAAATGACAGGAAGAAAACTTGAGAAGTAAATCAAAACATGGCGGCAGAGTGATCAGCCAGAAATGATAAGAACAAAACATGAGAAGTAAATCACAATGTGGCAGCAGAGATCAGCCAGAAATGACGAGAGGAACACATGAGAAGTAAATCACAACGTGGTAGCAGAGAGATCAGCCAGAAATTATAAGATCAATACGTGAGAAGTAAATCACAACGTGGCAGCAGAGAGATCAGCCAGAAACGACAAGTAGAAAACATGAGAAGTGAATCACAACGTGGCAGCAGAGAGATCAGCCAGAAATGACAAGAACAAAACGTGAGAAGTAAATCAAAACATGGCAGCAGAGAGATCAGCCAGAAATTATAAGAACAAAACGTGAGAAGTAAATCACAACGTGGCAGCAGAGAGATCAGCCAGAAATGACAAATAGAAAAAGTAAGAAGTAATTCACAACATGGCAGCAGAGAAATCAGCCAGAAATGACTAGAGGAACACATGAGAAGTAAATCACAACGTGGCAGCAGAGAGATCAGCCAGAAATGACAAGAAAAAACATGAGAAGTAAATCACAACGTGGCAGCAGAGAGATCAGGCAGAAATGACTAGAGGAACACATGACAAGTAAATCACAACGTGGCAGCAGAGAGATCAGCAATAAATGATAAGAACAAAACGTGAGAAGTAAATCACAACGTGGCAGCAGAGAGATCAGCCAGAAATGACAGGTAGAAAACGTGAGAAGTAATTCACAACGTGGCAGCAGAGAGATCACCCAGAAACGACAAGTAGAAAACATGAGAAGTAAATCACAACGTGGCAGCATAGAGATCAGCCAGAATTGACAAGAACAAAACATGAGAAGTAAATTACAATGTGGCAGCAGAGATCAGCCAGAAATGACGAGAGGAACACATGAGAAGTAAATCACAACGTGGCAGCAGAGATATCAGCCAGAAATGACAGGAAGAAAACGTGAGAAGTAAATCACAACGTGGCAGCAGAGAGATCAGCCGGAAATGATAAGAACGAAACGTTAGAAGTAAATCACAACGTGGCAGCAGAGAGATTAGCCAGAAATGACAGGAAGAAAACATGAGAAGTAAATCACAACGTGGCAGCAGAGAGATCAGCCGGAAATGACAAGAACAAAACGTGAGAAGTAAATCAAAACATGGCAGCAGAGAGATCAGCAAGAAATTATAAGAACAAAAAGTGAGAAGTAAATCACAACGTGGAAGCAGAGAGATCAGCCAGAAATGACAAATAGAAAACGTAAGAAGTAATTCACAACATGGCAGCAGAGAAATCAGCCAGAAATGACTAGAGGAACACATGAGAAGTAAATCACAACGTGGTAGCAGAGAGATCAGCCGGAAATGACAAGAACAAAACAGGAGAAGTAAATCAAAACATGGCAGCAGAGAGATCAGCCAGAAATGATAAGAAAAAAACATGAGAAGTAAATCACAATGTGGCAGCAGAGATCAGCCAGAAATGACGAGAGGAACACATGAGAAGTAAATCACAACGTGGTAGCAGAGAGATCAGCCAGAAATGACAAATAAGAAAACCTAAGAAGTAATTCACAACGTGGCAGCAGAGAGATCAGCCAGAAATGACTAGAGGAACACATGAGAAGTAAATCACAACGTGGCAGCAGAGAGATCAGCCAGAAATGACTAGAGGAACACATGAGAAGAAAATCACAACGTGGCAGCATAGAGATCAGCCAGAAATGACTAGAGGAACACATGAGAAGTAAATCACAACGTGGCAGCAGAGAGATCAGCCGGAAATGACAAGAACAAAACGTGAGAAGTAAATCACAACATGGCAGCAGAGAGATCAGCCAGAAATGATAAGAACAAAACATGAGAAGTAAATCACAACGTGGCAGCAGAGAGATCAGCCAGAAATTATAAGAACAAAACGTGAGAATTAAATCACAACGTGGCAGCAGAGAGCTCAGCCAGAAATGACAAATAGAAAACGTAAGAAGTAATTCACAACGTGGCAGCAGAGAGATCAGCCAGAAATGACTAGAGGAACACATGAGAAGTAAATCACAACGTGGCAGCAGAGAGATCAGCCAGAAATGACAAGAAAAAAACATGAGAAGTAAATCACAACGTGGCAGCAGAGAGATCAGCCAGAAATGATAAGAACAAAACGTTAGAAGTAAATCACAACGTGGCAGCAGAGAGATCAGCCAGAAATGATAAGAACAAAACGTTAGAAGTAAATCACAACGTGGCAGCAGAGAGATCCGCCAGAAATGACAAGTAGAAAATGTGAGAAGTAAATCACAACATGGCAGCAGAGAGATCACCCAGAAACGACAAGTAGAAAACATGAGAAGTAAATCACAGCGTGGCAGCAGAGATATCAGCCAGAAATGACAGGAAGAAAACATGAGAAGTAAATCACAACGTGGCAGCAGAGAGATCAGCCAGAAATGATAAGAACAAAACGTTAGAAGTAAATCACAACGTGGCAGCAGAGAGATCAGCCAAAAATGATAAGAACAAAACATGAGAAGTAAATCACAATGTGGCAGCAGAGATCAGCCAGAAATGACGAGAGGAACACATGAGAAGTAAATCACAACGTGGCAGCAGAGATATCAGCCAGAAATGACAGGAAGAAAACTTGAGAAGTAAATCAAAACATGGCGGCAGAGTGATCAGCCAGAAATGATAAGAACAAAACATGAGAAGTAAATCACAATGTGGCAGCAGAGATCAGCCAGAAATGACGAGAGGAACACATGAGAAGTAAATCACAACGTGGTAATAGAGAGATCAGCCAGAAATTATAAGATCAATACGTGAGAAGTAAATCACAACGTGGCAGCAGAGAGATCACCCAGAAACGACAAGTAGAAAACATGAGAAGTGAATCACAACGTGGCAGCAGAGAGATTAGCCAGAAATGACAAGAACAAAACGTGAGAAGTAAATCAAAACATGGCAGCAGAGAGATCAGCCAGAAATTATAAGAACAAAACGTGAGAAGTAAATCACAACGTGGCAGCAGAGAGATCAGCCAGAAATGACAAATAGAAAACGTAAGAAGTAATTCACAACATGGCAGCAGAGAAATCAGCCAGAAATGACTAGAGGAACACATGAGAAGTAAGTCACAACGTGGCAGCAGAGAGATCAGCCAGAAATGACAAGAACAAACATGAGAAGTAAATCACAACGTGGCAGCAGAGAGATCAGGCAGAAATGACTAGAGGAACACATGACAAGTAAATCACAACGTGGCAGCAGAGAGATCAGCAATAAATGATAAGAACAAAACGTGAGAAGTAAATCACAACGTGGCAGCAGAGAGATCAGCCAGAAATGACAGGTAGAAAACGTGAGAAGTAATTCACAACGTGGCAGCAGAGAGATCACCCAGAAACGACAAGTAGAAAACATGAGAAGTAAATCACAACGTGGCAGCAGAGAGATCAGCCAGAATTGACAAGAACAAAACGTGAGAAGTAAATCACAACATGGCAGCAGAGATATCAGCCAGAAATGATAAGAACAAAACATGAGAAGTAAATTACAATGTGGCAGCAGAGATCAGCCAGAAATGACGAGAGGAACACATGAGAAGTAAATCACAACGTGGCAGCAGAGATATCAGCCAGAAATGACAGGAAGAAAACGTGAGAAGTAAATCACAACGTGGCAGCAGAGAGATCAGCCGGAAATGATAAGAACGAAACGTTAGAAGTAAATCACAACGTGGCAGCAGAGAGATTAGCCAGAAATGACAGGAAGAAAACATGAGAAGTAAATCACAACGTGGCAGCAGAGAGATCAGCCGGAAATGACAAGAACAAAACGTGAGAAGTAAATCAAAACATGGCAGCAGAGAGATCAGCAAGAAATTATAAGAACAAAATGTGAGAAGTAAATCACAACGTGGAAGCAGAGAGATCAGCCAGAAATGACAAATAGAAAACGTAAGAAGTAATTCACAACATGGCAGCAGAGAAATCAGCCAGAAATGACTAGAGGAACACATGAGAAGTAAATCACAACGTGGTAGCAGAGAGATCAGCCGGAAATGACAAGAACAAAACGTGAGAAGTAAATCAAAACATGGCAGCAGAGAGATCAGCCAGAAATGATAAGAAAAAAACATGAGAAGTAAATCACAATGTGGCAGCAGAGATCAGCCAGAAATGACGAGAGGAACACATGAGAAGTAAATCACAACGTGGTAGCAGAGAGATCAGCCAGAAATGACAAATAAGAAAACCTAAGAAGTAATTCACAACGTGGCAGCAGAGAGATCAGCCAGAAATGACTAGAGGAACACATGAGAAGTAAATCACAACGTGGCAGCAGAGAGATCAGCCAGAAATGACTAGAGGAACACATGAGAAGAAAATCACAACGTGGCAGCATAGAGATCAGCCAGAAATGACTAGAGGAACACATGAGAAGTAAATCACAACGTGGCAGCAGAGAGATCAGCCGGAAATGACAAGAACAAAACGTGAGAAGTAAATCACAACATGGCAGCAGAGAGATCAGCCAGAAATGATAAGAACAAAACATGAGAAGTAAATCACAACGTGGCAGCAGAGAGATCAGCCAGAAATTATAAGAACAAAACGTGAGAATTAAATCACAACGTGGCAGCAGAGAGCTCAGCCAGAAATGACAAATAGAAAACGTAAGAAGTAATTCACAACGTGGCAGCAGAGAGATCAGCCAGAAATGACTAGAGGAACACATGAGAAGTAAATCACAACGTGGCAGCAGAGAGATCAGCCAGAAATGACAAGAAAAAAACATGAGAAGTAAATCACAACGTGGCAGCAGAGAGATCAGCCAGAAATGATAAGAACAAAACGTTAGAAGTAAATCACAACGTGGCAGCAGAGAGATCAGCCGGAAATGACAAGAACAAAACGTGAGAAGTAAATCACAACATGGCAGCAGAGAGATCAGCCAGAAATGATAAGAACAAAACATGAGAAGTAAATCACAACGTGGCAGCAGAGAGATCAGCCAGAAATTATAAGAACAAAACGTGAGAATTAAATCACAACGTGGCAGCAGAGAGATCCGCCAGAAATGACAAGTAGAAAATGTGAGAAGTAAATCACAACATGGCAGCAGAGAGATCACCCAGAAACGACAAGTAGAAAACATGAGAAGTAAATCACAGCGTGGCAGCAGAGATATCAGCCAGAAATGACAGGAAGAAAACATGAGAAGTAAATCACAACGTGGCAGCAGAGAGATCAGCCAGAAATTATAAGAACAAAACGTTAGAAGTAAATCACAACGTGGCAGCAGAGAGATCAGCCAGAAATGATAAGAACAAAACGTTAGAAGTAAATCACAACGTGGCAGCAGAGAGATCAGCCAGAAATGACAAGTAGAAAACGTGAGAAGTAATTCACAACGTGGCAGCAGAGAGATCACCCAGAAACGACAAGTAGAAAACATGAGAAGTAAATCACAGCGTGGCAGCAGAGATATCAGCCAGAAATGACAGGAAGAAAACATGAGAAGTAAATCACAACGTGGCAGCAGAGAGATCAGCCGGAAATGACAAGAACAAAACGTGAGAAGTAAATCAAAACATGGCGGCAGAGAGATCAGCCAGAAATGATAAGAACAAAACATGAGAAGTAAATCACAATGTGGCAGCAGAGATCAGCCAGAAATGACGAGAGGAACACATGAGAAGTAATTCACAACGTGGCAGCAGAGAGATCACCCAGAAACGACAAGTAGAAAACATGAGAAGTAAATCACAACGTGGCAGCAGAGATATCAGCCAGAAATGACAGGAAGAAAACTTGAGAAGTACATCACAACGTGGCAGCAGAGAGATCAGCCGGAAATGACAAGAACAAAACGTGAGAAGTAAATCAAAACATGGTAGCAGAGAGATCAGCCAGAAACGACAAGTAGAAAACATGAGAAGTAAATCACAACGTGGCAGCAGAGAGATCAGCCGGAAATGACAAGAACAAAACGTTAGAAGTAAATCACAATGTGGCAGCAGAGATCAGCCAGAAATGACTAGAGGAACACATGAGAAGTAAAAAACAACGTGGCAGCAGAGAGATCAGCCATAAATGATAAGAACAAAACGTGAGAAGTAAATCACAACGTGGCAGCAGAGAGATCACCCAGAAATGACAAGTAGAAAACGTGAGAAGTAATTCACAACGTGGCAGCAGAGAGATCACCCAGAAACGACAAGTAGAAAACATGAGAAGTAAATCACAACGTGGCAGCAGAGAGATCAGCCAGAAATGACAAGAACAAAACGTGAGAAGTAAATCACAACATGGCAGCAGAGATATCAGCCAGAAATGATAAGAACAAAACATGAGAAGTAAATCACAATGTGGCAGCAGAGATCAGCCAGAAATGACGAGAGGAACACATGAGAAGTAAATCACAACGTGGCAGCAGAGAGATCAGCCAGAAATGATAAGAACAAAACGTTAGAAGTAAATCACAACGTGGCAGCAGAGAGATCAGCCAGAAATGACAAGTAGAAAACGTGAGAAGTAATTCACAACGTGGCAGCAGAGAGATCACCCAGAAACGACAAGTAGAAAACATGAGAAGTAAATCACAACGTGGCAGCAGAGATATCAGCCAGAAATGACAGGAAGAAAACATGAGAAGTAAATCACAGCGTGGCAGCAGAGATATCAGCCAGAAATGACAGGAAAAAAACATGAGAAGTAAATCACAACGTGGCAGCAGAGAGATCAGCCGGAAATGACTAGAGGAACACATGAGAAGTAAATCACAACGTGGCAGCAGAGAGATCAGCCAGAAATGACTAGAGGAACACATGAGAAGAAAATCACAACGTGGCAGCATAGAGATCAGCCAGAAATGACTAGAGGAACACATGAGAAGTAAATCACAACGTGGCAGCAGAGAGATCAGCCGGAAATGACAAGAACAAAACGTGAGAAGTAAATCACAACATGGCAGCAGAGAGATCAGACAGAAATGATAAGAACAAAACATGAGAAGTAAATCACAACGTGGCAGCAGAGAGATCAGCCAGAAATTATAAGAACAAAACGTGAGAAGTAAATCACAACGTGGCAGCAGAGAGCTCAGCCAGAAATGACAAATAGAAAACGAAAGAAGTAATTCACAACGTGGCAGCAGAGAGATCAGCCAGAAATGACTAGAGGAACACATGAGAAGTAAATCACAACGTGGCAGCAGAGAGATCAGCCAGAAATGACAAGAAAAAAACATGAGAAGTAAATCACAACGTGGCAGCAGAGAGATCAGCCAGAAATGATAAGAACAAAACGTTAGAAGTAAATCACAACGTGGCAGCAGAGAGATCAGCCAGAAATGATAAGAACAAAACGTTAGAAGTAAATCACAACGTGGCAGCAGAGAGATCCGCCAGAAATGACAAGTAGAAAACGTGAGAAGTAAATCACAACATGGCAGCAGAGAGATCACCCAGAAACGACAAGTAGAAAACATGAGAAGTAAATCACAGCGTGGCAGCAGAGATATCAGCCAGAAATGACAGGAAGAAAACATGAGAAGTAAATCACAACGTGGCAGCAGAGAGATCAGCCAGAAATGATAAGAACAAAACGTTAGAAGTAAATCACAACGTGGCAGCAGAGAGATCAGCCAGAAATGATAAGAACAAAACGTTAGAAGTAAATCACAACGTGGCAGCAGAGAGATCAGCCAGAAATGACAAGTAGAAAACGTGAGAAGTAATTCACAACGTGGCAGCAGAGAGATCACCCAGAAACGACAAGTAGAAAACATGAGAAGTAAATCACAGCGTGGCACCAGAGATATCAGCCAGAAATGACAGGAAGAAAACATGAGAAGTAAATCACAACGTGGCAGCAGAGAGATCAGCCGGAAATGACAAGAACAAAACGTGAGAAGTAAATCAAAACATGGCAGCAGAGAGTTCAGCCAGAAATGATAAGAACAAAACATGAGAAGTAAATCACAATGTGGCAGCAGAGATCAGCCAGAAATGACGAGAGGAACACATGAGAAGTAATTCACAACGTGGCAGCAGAGAGATCACCCAGAAACGACAAGTAGAAAACATGAGAAGTAAATCACAACGTGGCAGCAGAGATATCAGCCAGAAATGACAGGAAAAAAACTTGAGAAGTACATCACAACGTGGCAGCAGAGAGATCAGCCGGAAATGACAAGAACAAAACGTGAGAAGTAAATCAAAACATGGCAGCAGAGAGATCAGCCAGAAATGATAAGAACAAAACGTTAGAAGTAAATCACAACGTGGCAGCAGAGAGATCAGCCAGAAATGATAAGAACAAAACGTTAGAAGTAAATCACAACGTGGCAGCAGAGAGATCAGCCAGAAATGATAAGAACAAAACGTTAGAAGTAAATCACAACGTGGCAGCAGAGAGATCAGCCAGAAATGACAAGTAGAAAACGTGAGAAGTAATTCACAACGTGGCAGCAGAGAGATCACCCAGAAACGACAAGTAGAAAACATGAGAAGTAAATCACAACGTGGCAGCAGAGATATCAGCCAGAAATGACAGGAAGAAAACATGAGAAGTAAATCACAACGTGGCAGCAGAGAGATCAGCCGGAAATGACAAGAACAAAACGTGAGAAGGAAATCAAAACATGGCGGCAGAGTGATCAGCCAGAAATGATAAGAACAAAACATGAGAAGTAAATCACAATGTGGCAGCAGAGATCAGCCAGAAATGACGAGAGGAACACATGAGAAGTAAATCACAACGTGGTAGCAGAGAGATCAGCCAGAAATTATAAGAACAATACGTGAGAAGTAAATCACAACGTGGAAGCAGAGAGATCAGCCAGAAACGACAAGTAGAAAACATGAGAAGTGAATCACAACGTGGCAGCAGAGAGATCAGCCAGAAATGACAGGAAGAAAACATGAGAAGTAAATCACAACGTGGCAGCAGAGAGATCAGCCGGAAATGACAAGAACAAAACGTGAGAAGTAAATCAAAACATGGCAGCAGAGAGATCAGCCAGAAATGACAAATAGAAAACGTAAGAAGTAATTCACAACATGGCAGCAGAGAAATCAGCCAGAAATGACTAGAGGAACACATGAGAAGTAAATCACAACGTGGCAGCAGAGAGATCAGCCAGAAATGACAAGAAAAAACATGAGAAGTAAATCACAACGTGGCAGCAGAGAGATCAGGCAGAAATGACTAGAGGAACACATGACAAGTAATTCACAACGTGGCAGCAGAGAGATCACCCAGAAACGACAAGTAGAAAACATGAGAAGTAAATCACAACGTGGCAGCAGAGAGATCAGCCAGAAATGATAAGAACAAAACGTTAGAAGTAAATCACAACGTGGCAGCAGAGAGATCAGCCGGAAATGACAAGAACAAAACGTGAGAAGTAAATCACAACATGGCAGCAGAGAGATCAGCCAGAAATGATAAGAACAAAACATGAGAAGTAAATCACAACGTGGCAGCAGAGAGATCAGCCAGAAATTATAAGAACAAAACGTGAGAATTAAATCACAACGTGGCAGCAGAGAGATCCGCCAGAAATGACAAGTAGAAAATGTGAGAAGTAAATCACAACATGGCAGCAGAGAGATCACCCAGAAACGACAAGTAGAAAACATGAGAAGTAAATCACAGCGTGGCAGCAGAGATATCAGCCAGAAATGACAGGAAGAAAACATGAGAAGTAAATCACAACGTGGCAGCAGAGAGATCAGCCAGAAATTATAAGAACAAAACGTTAGAAGTAAATCACAACGTGGCAGCAGAGAGATCAGCCAGAAATGATAAGAACAAAACGTTAGAAGTAAATCACAACGTGGCAGCAGAGAGATCAGCCAGAAATGACAAGTAGAAAACGTGAGAAGTAATTCACAACGTGGCAGCAGAGAGATCACCCAGAAACGACAAGTAGAAAACATGAGAAGTAAATCACAGCGTGGCAGCAGAGATATCAGCCAGAAATGACAGGAAGAAAACATGAGAAGTAAATCACAACGTGGCAGCAGAGAGATCAGCCGGAAATGACAAGAACAAAACGTGAGAAGTAAATCAAAACATGGCGGCAGAGAGATCAGCCAGAAATGATAAGAACAAAACATGAGAAGTAAATCACAATGTGGCAGCAGAGATCAGCCAGAAATGACGAGAGGAACACATGAGAAGTAATTCACAACGTGGCAGCAGAGAGATCACCCAGAAACGACAAGTAGAAAACATGAGAAGTAAATCACAACGTGGCAGCAGAGATATCAGCCAGAAATGACAGGAAGAAAACTTGAGAAGTACATCACAACGTGGCAGCAGAGAGATCAGCCGGAAATGACAAGAACAAAACGTGAGAAGTAAATCAAAACATGGTAGCAGAGAGATCAGCCAGAAACGACAAGTAGAAAACATGAGAAGTAAATCACAACGTGGCAGCAGAGAGATCAGCCGGAAATGACAAGAACAAAACGTTAGAAGTAAATCACAATGTGGCAGCAGAGATCAGCCAGAAATGACTAGAGGAACACATGAGAAGTAAAAAACAACGTGGCAGCAGAGAGATCAGCCATAAATGATAAGAACAAAACGTGAGAAGTAAATCACAACGTGGCAGCAGAGAGATCACCCAGAAATGACAAGTAGAAAACGTGAGAAGTAATTCACAACGTGGCAGCAGAGAGATCACCCAGAAACGACAAGTAGAAAACATGAGAAGTAAATCACAACGTGGCAGCAGAGAGATCAGCCAGAAATGACAAGAACAAAACGTGAGAAGTAAATCACAACATGGCAGCAGAGATATCAGCCAGAAATGATAAGAACAAAACATGAGAAGTAAATCACAATGTGGCAGCAGAGATCAGCCAGAAATGACGAGAGGAACACATGAGAAGTAAATCACAACGTGGCAGCAGAGAGATCAGCCAGAAATGATAAGAACAAAACGTTAGAAGTAAATCACAACGTGGCAGCAGAGAGATCAGCCAGAAATGACAAGTAGAAAACGTGAGAAGTAATTCACAACGTGGCAGCAGAGAGATCACCCAGAAACGACAAGTAGAAAACATGAGAAGTAAATCACAACGTGGCAGCAGAGATATCAGCCAGAAATGACAGGAAGAAAACATGAGAAGTAAATCACAGCGTGGCAGCAGAGATATCAGCCAGAAATGACAGGAAAAAAACATGAGAAGTAAATCACAACGTGGCAGCAGAGAGATCAGCCGGAAATGACTAGAGGAACACATGAGAAGTAAATCACAACGTGGCAGCAGAGAGATCAGCCAGAAATGACTAGAGGAACACATGAGAAGAAAATCACAACGTGGCAGCATAGAGATCAGCCAGAAATGACTAGAGGAACACATGAGAAGTAAATCACAACGTGGCAGCAGAGAGATCAGCCGGAAATGACAAGAACAAAACGTGAGAAGTAAATCACAACATGGCAGCAGAGAGATCAGACAGAAATGATAAGAACAAAACATGAGAAGTAAATCACAACGTGGCAGCAGAGAGATCAGCCAGAAATTATAAGAACAAAACGTGAGAAGTAAATCACAACGTGGCAGCAGAGAGCTCAGCCAGAAATGACAAATAGAAAACGAAAGAAGTAATTCACAACGTGGCAGCAGAGAGATCAGCCAGAAATGACTAGAGGAACACATGAGAAGTAAATCACAACGTGGCAGCAGAGAGATCAGCCAGAAATGACAAGAAAAAAACATGAGAAGTAAATCACAACGTGGCAGCAGAGAGATCAGCCAGAAATGATAAGAACAAAACGTTAGAAGTAAATCACAACGTGGCAGCAGAGAGATCAGCCAGAAATGATAAGAACAAAACGTTAGAAGTAAATCACAACGTGGCAGCAGAGAGATCCGCCAGAAATGACAAGTAGAAAACGTGAGAAGTAAATCACAACATGGCAGCAGAGAGATCACCCAGAAACGACAAGTAGAAAACATGAGAAGTAAATCACAGCGTGGCAGCAGAGATATCAGCCAGAAATGACAGGAAGAAAACATGAGAAGTAAATCACAACGTGGCAGCAGAGAGATCAGCCAGAAATGATAAGAACAAAACGTTAGAAGTAAATCACAACGTGGCAGCAGAGAGATCAGCCAGAAATGATAAGAACAAAACGTTAGAAGTAAATCACAACGTGGCAGCAGAGAGATCAGCCAGAAATGACAAGTAGAAAACGTGAGAAGTAATTCACAACGTGGCAGCAGAGAGATCACCCAGAAACGACAAGTAGAAAACATGAGAAGTAAATCACAGCGTGGCACCAGAGATATCAGCCAGAAATGACAGGAAGAAAACATGAGAAGTAAATCACAACGTGGCAGCAGAGAGATCAGCCGGAAATGACAAGAACAAAACGTGAGAAGTAAATCAAAACATGGCAGCAGAGAGTTCAGCCAGAAATGATAAGAACAAAACATGAGAAGTAAATCACAATGTGGCAGCAGAGATCAGCCAGAAATGACGAGAGGAACACATGAGAAGTAATTCACAACGTGGCAGCAGAGAGATCACCCAGAAACGACAAGTAGAAAACATGAGAAGTAAATCACAACGTGGCAGCAGAGATATCAGCCAGAAATGACAGGAAAAAAACTTGAGAAGTACATCACAACGTGGCAGCAGAGAGATCAGCCGGAAATGACAAGAACAAAACGTGAGAAGTAAATCAAAACATGGCAGCAGAGAGATCAGCCAGAAATGATAAGAACAAAACGTTAGAAGTAAATCACAACGTGGCAGCAGAGAGATCAGCCAGAAATGATAAGAACAAAACGTTAGAAGTAAATCACAACGTGGCAGCAGAGAGATCAGCCAGAAATGATAAGAACAAAACGTTAGAAGTAAATCACAACGTGGCAGCAGAGAGATCAGCCAGAAATGACAAGTAGAAAACGTGAGAAGTAATTCACAACGTGGCAGCAGAGAGATCACCCAGAAACGACAAGTAGAAAACATGAGAAGTAAATCACAACGTGGCAGCAGAGATATCAGCCAGAAATGACAGGAAGAAAACATGAGAAGTAAATCACAACGTGGCAGCAGAGAGATCAGCCGGAAATGACAAGAACAAAACGTGAGAAGGAAATCAAAACATGGCGGCAGAGTGATCAGCCAGAAATGATAAGAACAAAACATGAGAAGTAAATCACAATGTGGCAGCAGAGATCAGCCAGAAATGACGAGAGGAACACATGAGAAGTAAATCACAACGTGGTAGCAGAGAGATCAGCCAGAAATTATAAGAACAATACGTGAGAAGTAAATCACAACGTGGAAGCAGAGAGATCAGCCAGAAACGACAAGTAGAAAACATGAGAAGTGAATCACAACGTGGCAGCAGAGAGATCAGCCAGAAATGACAGGAAGAAAACATGAGAAGTAAATCACAACGTGGCAGCAGAGAGATCAGCCGGAAATGACAAGAACAAAACGTGAGAAGTAAATCAAAACATGGCAGCAGAGAGATCAGCCAGAAATGACAAATAGAAAACGTAAGAAGTAATTCACAACATGGCAGCAGAGAAATCAGCCAGAAATGACTAGAGGAACACATGAGAAGTAAATCACAACGTGGCAGCAGAGAGATCAGCCAGAAATGACAAGAAAAAACATGAGAAGTAAATCACAACGTGGCAGCAGAGAGATCAGGCAGAAATGACTAGAGGAACACATGACAAGTAATTCACAACGTGGCAGCAGAGAGATCACCCAGAAACGACAAGTAGAAAACATGAGAAGTAAATCACAACGTGGCAGCAGAGAGATCAGCCAGAAATGACAAGAACAAACGTGAGAAGTAAATCACAACGTGGCAGCAGAGAGATCAGCCGGAAATGACAAGAACAAAACGTGAGAAGTAAATCAAAACATGGCGGCAGAGAGATCATCCAGATATGATAAGAACAAAACATGAGAAGTAAATCACAATGTGGCAGCAGAGATCACCCAGAAACGACAAGTAGAAAACATGAGAAGTAAATCACAACGTGGCAGCAGAGAGATCAGCCAGAAATGACAAGAACAAAACGTGAGAAGTAAATCACAACATGGCAGCAGAGATATCAGCCAGAAATGATAAGAACAAAACATGAGAAGTAAATTACAATGTGGCAGCAGAGATCAGCCAGAAATTATAAGAACAATACGTGAGAAGTAAATCACAACGTGGCAGCAGAGAGATCAGCCTGAAACGACAAGTAGAAAACATGAGAAGTGAATCACAACGTGGCAGCAGAGAGATCAGCCAGAAATGACAGGAAGAAAACATGAGAAGTAAATCACAACGTGGCAGCAGAGAGATCAGCCGGAAATGACAAGAACAAAACGTGAGAAGTAAATCACAACGTGGCAGCAGAGAGATCAGCCAGAAATGACAAGAAAAAACATGAGAAGTAATTCACAACATGGCAGCAGAGAAATCAGCCAGAAATGACTAGAGGAACACATGAGAAGTAAATCACAACGTGGCAGCAGAGAGATCAGCCAGAAATGACAAGAAAAAACATGAGAAGTAAATCACAACGTGGCAGCAGAGAGATCAGGCAGAAATGACAAGTAGAAAACATGAGAAGTAAATCACAACGTGGCAGCAGAGAGATCAGCCAGAAATGACAAGAACAAAACGTGAGAAGTAAATCACAACATGGCAGCAGAGATATCAGCCAGAAATGATAAGAACAAAACATG
Organism: Lampris megalopsis; assembly: GCA_022114975.2. Taxonomy (NCBI): domain Eukaryota; kingdom Metazoa; phylum Chordata; class Actinopteri; order Lampriformes; family Lampridae; genus Lampris; species Lampris megalopsis. The sequence continues at coordinate 1,717,312 of JAJHIY020000614.1, forward strand.
AGAAGTAAATTACAATGTGGCAGCAGAGATCAGCCAGAAATGACGAGAGGAACACATGAGAAGTAAATCACAACGTGGCAGCAGAGATATCAGCCAGAAATGACAGGAAGAAAACGTGAGAAGTAAATCACAACGTGGCAGCAGAGATATCAGCCAGAAATGACGAGAGGAACACATGAGAAGTAAATCACAACGTGGCAGCAGAGATATCAGCCAGAAATGACAGGAAGAAAACGTGAGAAGTAAATCACAACGTGGCAGCAGAGATATCAGCCAGAAATGACAGGAAGAAAACGTGAGAAGTAAATCACAACGTGGCAGCAGAGAGATCAGCCAGAAATAACAAGTAGAAAACGTGAGAAGTAATTCACTACGTGGCAGCAGAGAGATCACCCAGAAACGACAAGTAGAAAACATGAGAAGTAAATCACAACGTGGCAGCAGAGATATCAGCCAGAAATGACAAGAACAAAACGTGAGAAGTAAATCACAACGTGGCAGCAGAGAGATCAGCCGGAAATGACAAGAACAAAACGTGAGAAGTAAATCACAACGTGGCAGCAGAGAGATCAGCCAGAAATAACAAGTAGAAAACGTGAGAAGTAATTCACTACGTGGCAGCAGAGAGATCACCCAGAAACGACAAGTAGAAAACATGAGAAGTAAATCACAACGTGGCAGCAGAGATATCAGCCAGAAATGACAAGAACAAAACGTGAGAAGTAAATCACAACGTGGCAGCAGAGAGATCAGCCGGAAATGACAAGAACAAAACGTGAGAAGTAAATCAAAACATGGCGGCAGAGAGATCATCCAGATATGATAAGAACAAAACATGAGAAGTAAATCACAATGTGGCAGCAGAGATCAGCCAGAAATGACGAGAGGAACACATGAGAAGTAAATCACAACGTGGTAGCAGAGAGATCAGCCAGAAATTATAAGAACAATACGTGAGAAGTAAATCACAACGTGGCAGCAGAGAGATCAGCCAGAAACGACAAGTAGAAAACATGAGAAGTGAATCACAACGTGGCAGCAGAGAGATCAGCCAGAAATGACAGGAAGAAAACATGAGAAGTAAATCACAACGTGGCAGCAGAGAGATCAGCCGGAAATGACAAGAACAAAACGTGAGAAGTAAATCACAATGTGGCAGCAGAGATCAGCCAGAAATGACTAGAGGAACACATGAGAAGTAAAAAACAACGTGGCAGCAGAGAGATCAGCCATAAATGATAAGAACAAAACGTGAGAAGTAAATCACAACGTGGCAGCAGAGAGATCACCCAGAAATGACAAGTAGAAAACGTGAGAAGTAAATCACAACGTGGCAGCAGAGAGATCACCCAGAAACGACAAGTAGAAAACATGAGAAGTAAATCACAACGTGGCAGCAGAGAGATCAGCCAGAAATGACAAGAACAAAACGTGAGAAGTAAATCACAACATGGCAGCAGAGATATCAGCCAGAAATGATAAGAACAAAACATGAGAAGTAAATCACAATGTGGCAGCAGAGATCAGCCAGAAATGACGAGAGGAACACATGAGAAGTAAATCACAACGTGGCAGCAGAGATATCAGCCAGAAATGACAGGAAGAAAACGTGAGAAGTAAATCACAACGTGGCAGCAGAGAGATCAGCCGGAAATGACAAGAACAAAACGTGAGAAGTAAATCAAAACATGGCGGCAGAGAGATCAGCCAGAAATGATAAGAACAAAACATGAGAAGTAAATCACAATGTGGCAGCAGAGATCAGCCAGAAATGACGAGAGGAACACATGAGAAGTAAATCACAACATGGCAGCAGAGAGATCAGACAGAAATGATAAGAACAAAACATGAGAAGTAAATCACAACGTGGCAGCAGAGAGATCAGCCAGAAATTATAAGAACAAAACGTGAGAAGTAAATCACAACGTGGCAGCAGAGAGCTCAGCCAGAAATGACAAATAGAAAACGTAAGAAGTAATTCACAACGTGGCAGCAGAGAGATCAGCCAGAAATGACAAGTAGAAAACATGAGAAGTAAATCACAACGTGGCAGCAGAGATATCAGCCAGAAATGACAAGAACAAAACGTGAGAAGTAAATCACAACGTGGCAGCAGAGATATCAGCCAGAAATGACAAGAACAAAACGTGAGAAGTAAATCACAACGTGGCAGCAGAGAGATCAGCCGGAAATGACAAGAACAAAACGTGAGAAGTAAATCAAAACATGGCGGCAGAGAGATCATCCAGATATGATAAGAACAAAACATGAGAAGTAAATCACAATGTGGCAGCAGAGATCAGCCAGAAATGACGAGAGGAACACATGAGAAGTAAATCACAACGTGGTAGCAGAGAGATCAGCCAGAAATTATAAGAACAATACGTGAGAAGTAAATCACAACGTGGCAGCAGAGAGATCAGCCAGAAACGACAAGTAGAAAACATGAGAAGTGAATCACAACGTGGCAGCAGAGAGATCAGCCAGAAATGACAGGAAGAAAACATGAGAAGTAAATCACAACGTGGCAGCAGAGAGATCAGCCGGAAATGACAAGAACAAAACGTGAGAAGTAAATCACAATGTGGCAGCAGAGATCAGCCAGAAATGACTAGAGGAACACATGAGAAGTAAAAAACAACGTGGCAGCAGAGAGATCAGCCATAAATGATAAGAACAAAACGTGAGAAGTAAATCACAACGTGGCAGCAGAGAGATCACCCAGAAATGACAAGTAGAAAACGTGAGAAGTAAATCACAACGTGGCAGCAGAGAGATCACCCAGAAACGACAAGTAGAAAACATGAGAAGTAAATCACAACGTGGCAGCAGAGAGATCAGCCAGAAATGACAAGAACAAAACGTGAGAAGTAAATCACAACATGGCAGCAGAGATATCAGCCAGAAATGATAAGAACAAAACATGAGAAGTAAATCACAATGTGGCAGCAGAGATCAGCCAGAAATGACGAGAGGAACACATGAGAAGTAAATCACAACGTGGCAGCAGAGATATCAGCCAGAAATGACAGGAAGAAAACGTGAGAAGTAAATCACAACGTGGCAGCAGAGAGATCAGCCGGAAATGACAAGAACAAAACGTGAGAAGTAAATCAAAACATGGCGGCAGAGAGATCAGCCAGAAATGATAAGAACAAAACATGAGAAGTAAATCACAATGTGGCAGCAGAGATCAGCCAGAAATGACGAGAGGAACACATGAGAAGTAAATCACAACATGGCAGCAGAGAGATCAGACAGAAATGATAAGAACAAAACATGAGAAGTAAATCACAACGTGGCAGCAGAGAGATCAGCCAGAAATTATAAGAACAAAACGTGAGAAGTAAATCACAACGTGGCAGCAGAGAGCTCAGCCAGAAATGACAAATAGAAAACGTAAGAAGTAATTCACAACGTGGCAGCAGAGAGATCAGCCAGAAATGACAAGTAGAAAACATGAGAAGTAAATCACAACGTGGCAGCAGAGATATCAGCCAGAAATGACAAGAACAAAACGTGAGAAGTAAATCACAACGTGGCAGCAGAGAGATCAGCCGGAAATGACAAGAACAAAACGTGAGAAGTAAATCAAAACATGGCGGCAGAGAGATCAGCCAGATATGATAAGAACAAAACATGAGAAGTAAATCACAATGTGGCAGCAGAGATCAGCCAGAAATGACGAGAGGAACACATGAGAAGTAAATCACAACGTGGTAGCAGAGAGATCAGCCAGAAATTATAAGAACAATACGTGAGAAGTAAATCACAACGTGGCAGCAGAGAGATCAGCCAGAAACGACAAATAGAAAACGTAAGAAGTAATTCACAACATGGCAGCAGAGAAATCAGCCAGAAATCACTAGAGGAACACATGAGAAGTAAATCACAACGTGGCAGCAGAGAGATCAGCCAGAAATGACAAGAAAAAACATGAGAAGTAAATCACAACGTGGCAGCAGAGAGATCAGGCAGAAATGACTAGAGGAACACATGACAAGTAATTCACAACGTGGCAGCAGAGAGATCACCCAGAAACGACAAGTAGAAAACATGAGAAGTAAATCACAACGTGGCAGCAGAGAGATCAGCCAGAAATGACAAGAACAAACGTGAGAAGTAAATCACAACGTGGCAGCAGAGAGATCAGCCGGAAATGACAAGAACAAAACGTGAGAAGTAAATCAAAACATGGCGGCAGAGAGATCATCCAGATATGATAAGAACAAAACATGAGAAGTAAATCACAATGTGGCAGCAGAGATCACCCAGCAACGACAAGTAGAAAACATGAGAAGTAAATCACAACGTGGCAGCAGAGAGATCAGCCAGAAATGACAAGAACAAAACGTGAGAAGTAAATCACAACATGGCAGCAGAGATATCAGCCAGAAATGATAAGAACAAAACATGAGAAGTAAATTACAATGTGGCAGCAGAGATCAGCCAGAAATTATAAGAACAATACGTGAGAAGTAAATCACAACGTGGCAGCAGAGAGATCAGCCAGAAACGACAAGTAGAAAACATGAGAAGTGAATCACAACGTGGCAGCAGAGAGATCAGCCAGAAATGACAGGAAGAAAACATGAGAAGTAAATCACAACGTGGCAGCAGAGAGATCAGCCGGAAATGACAAGAACAAAACGTGAGAAGTAAATCAAAACATGGCAGCAGAGAGATCAGCCAGAAATGACAAATAGAAAAAGTAAGAAGTAATTCACAACATGGCAGCAGAGAAATCAGCCAGAAATGACTAGAGGAACACATGAGAAGTAAATCACAACGTGGCAGCAGAGAGATCAGCCAGAAATGACAAGAAAAAACATGAGAAGTAATTCACAACATGGCAGCAGAGAAATCAGCCAGAAATGACTAGAGGAACACATGAGAAGTAAATCACAACGTGGCAGCAGAGAGATCAGCCAGAAATGACAAGAAAAAACATGAGAAGTAAATCACAACGTGGCAGCAGAGAGATCAGGCAGAAATGACAAGTAGAAAACATGAGAAGTAAATCACAACGTGGCAGCAGAGAGATCAGCCAGAAATGACAAGAACAAAACGTGAGAAGTAAATCACAACATGGCAGCAGAGATATCAGCCAGAAATGATAAGAACAAAACATGAGAAGTAAATTACAATGTGGCAGCAGAGATCAGCCAGAAATGACGAGAGGAACACATGAGAAGTAAATCACAACGTGGCAGCAGAGATATCAGCCAGAAATGACAGGAAGAAAACGTGAGAAGTAAATCACAACGTGGCAGCAGAGATATCAGCCAGAAATGACAGGAAGAAAACGTGAGAAGTAAATCACAACGTGGCAGCAGAGAGATCAGCCAGAAATAACAAGTAGAAAACGTGAGAAGTAATTCACTACGTGGCAGCAGAGAGATCACCCAGAAACGACAAGTAGAAAACATGAGAAGTAAATCACAACGTGGCAGCAGAGATATCAGCCAGAAATGACAAGAACAAAACGTGAGAAGTAAATCACAACGTGGCAGCAGAGAGATCAGCCGGAAATGACAAGAACAAAACGTGAGAAGTAAATCAAAACATGGCGGCAGAGAGATCATCCAGATATGATAAGAACAAAACATGAGAAGTAAATCACAATGTGGCAGCAGAGATCAGCCAGAAATGACGAGAGGAACACATGAGAAGTAAATCACAACGTGGTAGCAGAGAGATCAGCCAGAAATTATAAGAACAATACGTGAGAAGTAAATCACAACGTGGCAGCAGAGAGATCAGCCGGAAATGACAAGAACAAAACGTGAGAAGTAAATCACAATGTGGCAGCAGAGATCAGCCAGAAATGACTAGAGGAACACATGAGAAGTAAAAAACAACGTGGCAGCAGAGAGATCAGCCATAAATGATAAGAACAAAACGTGAGAAGTAAATCACAACGTGGCAGCAGAGAGATCACCCAGAAATGACAAGTAGAAAACGTGAGAAGTAAATCACAACGTGGCAGCAGAGAGATCACCCAGAAACGACAAGTAGAAAACATGAGAAGTAAATCACAACGTGGCAGCAGAGAGATCAGCCAGAAATGACAAGAACAAAACGTGAGAAGTAAATCACAACATGGCAGCAGAGATATCAGCCAGAAATGATAAGAACAAAACATGAGAAGTAAATCACAATGTGGCAGCAGAGATCAGCCAGAAATGACGAGAGGAACACATGAGAAGTAAATCACAACGTGGCAGCAGAGATATCAGCCAGAAATGACAGGAAGAAAACGTGAGAAGTAAATCACAACGTGGCAGCAGAGAGATCAGCCGGAAATGACAAGAACAAAACGTGAGAAGTAAATCAAAACATGGCGGCAGAGAGATCAGCCAGAAATGATAATAACAAAACATGAGAAGTAAATCACAATGTGGCAGCAGAGATCAGCCAGAAATGACGAGAGGAACACATGAGAAGTAAATCACAACATGGCAGCAGAGAGATCAGACAGAAATGATAAGAACAAAACATGAGAAGTAAATCACAACGTGGCAGCAGAGAGATCAGCCAGAAATTATAAGAACAAAACGTGAGAAGTAAATCACAACGTGGCAGCAGAGAGCTCAGCCAGAAATGACAAATAGAAAACGTAAGAAGTAATTCACAACGTGGCAGCAGAGAGATCAGCCAGAAATGACAAGTAGAAAACATGAGAAGTAAATCACAACGTGGCAGCAGAGATATCAGCCAGAAATGACAAGAACAAAACGTGAGAAGTAAATCACAACGTGGCAGCAGAGAGATCAGCCGGAAATGACAAGAACAAAACGTGAGAAGTAAATCAAAACATGGCGGCAGAGAGATCAGCCAGATATGATAAGAACAAAACATGAGAAGTAAATCACAATGTGGCAGCAGAGATCAGCCAGAAATGACGAGAGGAACACATGAGAAGTAAATCACAACGTGGTAGCAGAGAGATCAGCCAGAAATTATAAGAACAATACGTGAGAAGTAAATCACAACGTGGCAGCAGAGAGATCAGCCAGAAACGACAAGTAGAAAACATGAGAAGTGAATCACAACGCGGCAGCAGAGAGATCAGCCAGAAATGACAGGAAGAAAACATGAGAAGTAAATCACAACGTGGCAGCAGAGAGATCAGCCGGAAATGACAAGAACAAAACGTGAGAAGTAAATCAAAACATGGCAGCAGAGAGATCAGCCAGAAATGATAAGAACAAAACGTGAGAAGTAAATCAAAACATGGCAGCAGAGAGATCAGCCAGAAATGATAAGAACAAAACGTTAGAAGTAAATCACAACGTGGCAGCAGAGAGATCAGCCAGAAATGATAAGAACGAAACGTTAGAAGTAAATCACAACGTGGCAGCAGAGAGATCAGCCAGAAATGATAAGAACAAAACGTTAGAAGTAAATCACAACGTGGCAGCAGAGATATCAGCCAGAAATGACAGGAAGAAAACATGAGAAGTGAATCACAACGCGGCAGCAGAGAGATCAGCCAGAAATGACAGGAAGAAAACATGAGAAGTAAATCACAACGTGGCAGCAGAGAGATCAGCCGGAAATGACAAGAACAAAACGTGAGAAGTAAATCAAAACATGGCGGCAGAGAGATCAGCCAGATATGATAAGAACAAAACATGAGAAGTAAATCACAATGTGGCAGCAGAGATCAGCCAGAAATGACGAGAGGAACACATGAGAAGTAAATCACAACGTGGCAGCAGAGAGATCAGCCAGAAATTATAAGAACAAAACGTGAGAAGTAAATCACAACGTGGCAGCAGAGAGCTCAGCCAGAAATGACAAATAGAAAACGTAAGAAGTAATTCACAACGTGGCAGCAGAGAGATCAGCCAGAAATGACAAGTAGAAAACATGAGAAGTAAATCACAACGTGGCAGCAGAGATATCAGCCAGAAATGACAAGAACAAAACGTGAGAAGTAAATCACAACGTGGCAGCAGAGAGATCAGCCGGAAATGACAAGAACAAAACGTGAGAAGTAAATCAAAACATGGCGGCAGAGAGATCAGCCAGATATGATAAGAACAAAACATGAGAAGTAAATCACAATGTGGCAGCAGAGATCAGCCAGAAATGACGAGAGGAACACATGAGAAGTAAATCACAACGTGGTAGCAGAGAGATCAGCCAGAAATTATAAGAACAATACGTGAGAAGTAAATCACAACGTGGCAGCAGAGAGATCAGCCAGAAACGACAAATAGAAAACGTAAGAAGTAATTCACAACATGGCAGCAGAGAAATCAGCCAGAAATCACTAGAGGAACACATGAGAAGTAAATCACAACGTGGCAGCAGAGAGATCAGCCAGAAATGACAAGAAAAAACATGAGAAGTAAATCACAACGTGGCAGCAGAGAGATCAGGCAGAAATGACTAGAGGAACACATGACAAGTAATTCACAACGTGGCAGCAGAGAGATCACCCAGAAACGACAAGTAGAAAACATGAGAAGTAAATCACAACGTGGCAGCAGAGAGATCAGCCAGAAATGACAAGAACAAACGTGAGAAGTAAATCACAACGTGGCAGCAGAGAGATCAGCCGGAAATGACAAGAACAAAACGTGAGAAGTAAATCAAAACATGGCGGCAGAGAGATCATCCAGATATGATAAGAACAAAACATGAGAAGTAAATCACAATGTGGCAGCAGAGATCACCCAGCAACGACAAGTAGAAAACATGAGAAGTAAATCACAACGTGGCAGCAGAGAGATCAGCCAGAAATGACAAGAACAAAACGTGAGAAGTAAATCACAACATGGCAGCAGAGATATCAGCCAGAAATGATAAGAACAAAACATGAGAAGTAAATTACAATGTGGCAGCAGAGATCAGCCAGAAATTATAAGAACAATACGTGAGAAGTAAATCACAACGTGGCAGCAGAGAGATCAGCCAGAAACGACAAGTAGAAAACATGAGAAGTGAATCACAACGTGGCAGCAGAGAGATCAGCCAGAAATGACAGGAAGAAAACATGAGAAGTAAATCACAACGTGGCAGCAGAGAGATCAGCCGGAAATGACAAGAACAAAACGTGAGAAGTAAATCAAAACATGGCAGCAGAGAGATCAGCCAGAAATGACAAATAGAAAAAGTAAGAAGTAATTCACAACATGGCAGCAGAGAAATCAGCCAGAAATGACTAGAGGAACACATGAGAAGTAAATCACAACGTGGCAGCAGAGAGATCAGCCAGAAATGACAAGAAAAAACATGAGAAGTAATTCACAACATGGCAGCAGAGAAATCAGCCAGAAATGACTAGAGGAACACATGAGAAGTAAATCACAACGTGGCAGCAGAGAGATCAGCCAGAAATGACAAGAAAAAACATGAGAAGTAAATCACAACGTGGCAGCAGAGAGATCAGGCAGAAATGACAAGTAGAAAACATGAGAAGTAAATCACAACGTGGCAGCAGAGAGATCAGCCAGAAATGACAAGAACAAAACGTGAGAAGTAAATCACAACATGGCAGCAGAGATATCAGCCAGAAATGATAAGAACAAAACATGAGAAGTAAATTACAATGTGGCAGCAGAGATCAGCCAGAAATGACGAGAGGAACACATGAGAAGTAAATCACAACGTGGCAGCAGAGATATCAGCCAGAAATGACAGGAAGAAAACGTGAGAAGTAAATCACAACGTGGCAGCAGAGATATCAGCCAGAAATGACAGGAAGAAAACGTGAGAAGTAAATCACAACGTGGCAGCAGAGAGATCAGCCAGAAATAACAAGTAGAAAACGTGAGAAGTAATTCACTACGTGGCAGCAGAGAGATCACCCAGAAACGACAAGTAGAAAACATGAGAAGTAAATCACAACGTGGCAGCAGAGATATCAGCCAGAAATGACAAGAACAAAACGTGAGAAGTAAATCACAACGTGGCAGCAGAGAGATCAGCCGGAAATGACAAGAACAAAACGTGAGAAGTAAATCAAAACATGGCGGCAGAGAGATCATCCAGATATGATAAGAACAAAACATGAGAAGTAAATCACAATGTGGCAGCAGAGATCAGCCAGAAATGACGAGAGGAACACATGAGAAGTAAATCACAACGTGGTAGCAGAGAGATCAGCCAGAAATTATAAGAACAATACGTGAGAAGTAAATCACAACGTGGCAGCAGAGAGATCAGCCGGAAATGACAAGAACAAAACGTGAGAAGTAAATCACAATGTGGCAGCAGAGATCAGCCAGAAATGACTAGAGGAACACATGAGAAGTAAAAAACAACGTGGCAGCAGAGAGATCAGCCATAAATGATAAGAACAAAACGTGAGAAGTAAATCACAACGTGGCAGCAGAGAGATCACCCAGAAATGACAAGTAGAAAACGTGAGAAGTAAATCACAACGTGGCAGCAGAGAGATCACCCAGAAACGACAAGTAGAAAACATGAGAAGTAAATCACAACGTGGCAGCAGAGAGATCAGCCAGAAATGACAAGAACAAAACGTGAGAAGTAAATCACAACATGGCAGCAGAGATATCAGCCAGAAATGATAAGAACAAAACATGAGAAGTAAATCACAATGTGGCAGCAGAGATCAGCCAGAAATGACGAGAGGAACACATGAGAAGTAAATCACAACGTGGCAGCAGAGATATCAGCCAGAAATGACAGGAAGAAAACGTGAGAAGTAAATCACAACGTGGCAGCAGAGAGATCAGCCGGAAATGACAAGAACAAAACGTGAGAAGTAAATCAAAACATGGCGGCAGAGAGATCAGCCAGAAATGATAATAACAAAACATGAGAAGTAAATCACAATGTGGCAGCAGAGATCAGCCAGAAATGACGAGAGGAACACATGAGAAGTAAATCACAACATGGCAGCAGAGAGATCAGACAGAAATGATAAGAACAAAACATGAGAAGTAAATCACAACGTGGCAGCAGAGAGATCAGCCAGAAATTATAAGAACAAAACGTGAGAAGTAAATCACAACGTGGCAGCAGAGAGCTCAGCCAGAAATGACAAATAGAAAACGTAAGAAGTAATTCACAACGTGGCAGCAGAGAGATCAGCCAGAAATGACAAGTAGAAAACATGAGAAGTAAATCACAACGTGGCAGCAGAGATATCAGCCAGAAATGACAAGAACAAAACGTGAGAAGTAAATCACAACGTGGCAGCAGAGAGATCAGCCGGAAATGACAAGAACAAAACGTGAGAAGTAAATCAAAACATGGCGGCAGAGAGATCAGCCAGATATGATAAGAACAAAACATGAGAAGTAAATCACAATGTGGCAGCAGAGATCAGCCAGAAATGACGAGAGGAACACATGAGAAGTAAATCACAACGTGGTAGCAGAGAGATCAGCCAGAAATTATAAGAACAATACGTGAGAAGTAAATCACAACGTGGCAGCAGAGAGATCAGCCAGAAACGACAAGTAGAAAACATGAGAAGTGAATCACAACGCGGCAGCAGAGAGATCAGCCAGAAATGACAGGAAGAAAACATGAGAAGTAAATCACAACGTGGCAGCAGAGAGATCAGCCGGAAATGACAAGAACAAAACGTGAGAAGTAAATCAAAACATGGCAGCAGAGAGATCAGCCAGAAATGATAAGAACAAAACGTGAGAAGTAAATCAAAACATGGCAGCAGAGAGATCAGCCAGAAATGATAAGAACAAAACGTTAGAAGTAAATCACAACGTGGCAGCAGAGAGATCAGCCAGAAATGATAAGAACGAAACGTTAGAAGTAAATCACAACGTGGCAGCAGAGAGATCAGCCAGAAATGATAAGAACAAAACGTTAGAAGTAAATCACAACGTGGCAGCAGAGATATCAGCCAGAAATGACAGGAAGAAAACATGAGAAGTAAATCACAGCGTGGCAGCAGAGATATCAGCCAGAAATGACAGGAAGAAAACATGAGAAGTAAATCACAACGTGGCAGCAGAGAGATCAGCCAGAAATTATAAGAACAAAACGTGAGAAGTAAATCACAACGTGGCAGCAGAGAGCTCAGCCAGAAATGACAAATAGAAAACGTAAGAAGTAATTCACAACGTGGCAGCAGAGAGATCACCCAGAAACGACAAGTAGAAAACATGAGAAGTAAATCACAGCGTGGCAGCAGAGATATCAGCCAGAAATGACAGGAAGAAAACATGAGAAGTAAATCACAACGTGGCAGCAGAGAGATCAGCCAGAAATGATAAGAACAAAACGTTAGAAGTAAATCACAACGTGGCAGCAGAGAGATCAGCCAGAAATGATAAGAACAAAACGTTAGAAGTAAATCACAACGTGGCAGCAGAGAGATCAGCCAGAAATGACAAGTAGAAAACGTGAGAAGTAATTCACAACGTGGCAGCAGAGAGATCACCCAGAAACGACAAGTAGAAAACATGAGAAGTAAATCACAGCGTGGCAGCAGAGATATCAGCCGGAAATGACAGGAAGAAAACATGAGAAGTAAATCACAACGTGGCAGCAGAGAGATCAGCCGGAAATGACAAGAACAAAACGTGAGAAGTAAATCAAAACATGGCGGCAGAGAGTTCAGCCAGAAATGATAAGAACAAAACATGAGAAGTAAATCACAATGTGGCAGCAGAGATCAGCCAGAAATGACGAGAGGAACACATGAGAAGTAATTCACAACGTGGCAGCAGAGAGATCACCCAGAAACGAAAGTAGAAAACATGAGAAGTAAATCACAACGTGGCAGCAGAGATATCAGCCAGAAATGACAGGAAAAAAACTTGAGAAGTACATCACAACGTGGCAGCAGAGAGATCAGCCGGAAATGACAAGAACAAAACGTGAGAAGTAAATCAAAACATGGCGGCAGAGTGATCAGCCAGAAATGATAAGAACAAAACATGAGAAGTAAATCACAATGTGGCAGCAGAGATCAGCCAGAAATGACGAGAGGAACACATGAGAAGTAAATCACAACGTGGTAGCAGAGAGATCAGCCAGAAATTATAAGAACAATACGTGAGAAGTAAATCACAACGTGGCAGCAGAGAGATCAGCCAGAAACGACAAGTAGAAAACATGAGAAGTGAATCACAACGTGGCAGCAGAGAGATCAGCCAGAAATGACAGGAAGAAAACATGAGAAGTAAATCACAACGTGGCAGCAGAGAGATCAGCCGGAAATGACAAGAACAAAACGTGAGAAGTAAATCAAAACATGGCAGCAGAGAGATCAGCCAGAAATTATAAGAACAAAACGTGAGAAGTAAATCACAACGTGGCAGCAGAGAGATCAGCCAGAAATGACAAATAGAAAACGTAAGAAGTAATTCACAACATGGCAGCAGAGAGATCAGCCAGAAATGACAAGAAAAAACATGAGAAGTAAATCACAACGTGGCAGCAGAGAGATCAGCCAGAAATGACTAGAGGAACACATGACAAGTAATTCACAACGTGGCAGCAGAGAGATCACCCAGAAACGACAAGTAGAAAACATGAGAAGTAAATCACAACGTGGCAGCAGAGAGATCAGCCAGAAATGACAAGAACAAAACGTGAGAAGTAAATCACAACATGGCAGCAGAGATATCAGCCAGAAATGATAAGAACAAAACATGAGAAGTAAATTACAATGTGGCAGCAGAGATCAGCCAGAAATGACGAGAGGAACACATGAGAAGTAAATCACAACGTGGCAGCAGAGAGATCAGCCAGAAATGACAAATAGAAAACGTAAGAAGTAATTCACAACATGGCAGCAGAGAAATCAGCCAGAAATGACTAGAGGAACACATGAGAAGTAAATCACAACGTGGCAGCAGAGAGATCAGCCAGAAATGACAAGAAAAAACATGAGAAGTAAATCACAACGTGGCAGCAGAGAGATCAGGCAGAAATGACTAGAGGAACACATGACAAGTAATTCACAACGTGGCAGCAGAGAGATCACCCAGAAACGACAAGTAGAAAACATGAGAAGTAAATCACAACGTGGCAGCAGAGAGATCAGCCAGAAATGACAAGAACAAAACGTGAGAAGTAAATCACAACGTGGCAGCAGAGAGATCAGCCGGAAATGACAAGAACAAAACGTGAGAAGTAAATCAAAACATGGCGGCAGAGAGATCATCCAGATATGATAAGAACAAAACATGAGAAGTAAATCACAACGTGGCAGCAGAGAGATCAGCCAGAAATGACAAATAGAAAACGTAAGAAGTAATTCACAACATGGCAGCAGAGAAATCAGCCAGAAATGACTAGAGGAACACATGAGAAGTAAATCACAACGTGGCAGCAGAGAGATCAGCCAGAAATGACAAGAAAAAACATGAGAAGTAAATCACAACGTGGCAGCAGAGAGATCAGGCAGAAATGACTAGAGGAACACATGACAAGTATTTCACAACGTGGCAGCAGAGAGATCAGCAATAAATGATAAGAACAAAACATGAGAAGTAAATCACAATGTGGCAGCAGAGATCAGCCAGAAATGACGAGAGGAACACACGAGAAGTAAATCACAATGTGGCAGCAGAGATATCAGCCAGAAATGACAGGAAGAAAACTTGAGAAGTACATCACAACGTGGCAGCAGAGAGATCAGCCGGAAATGACAAGAACAAAACGTGAGAAGTAAATCAAAACATGGCGGCAGAGAGCTCAGCCAGAAATGACAAGTAGAAAACATGAGAAGTAAATCACAACGTGGCAGCAGAGATATCAGCCAGAAATGACAAGAACAAAACGTGAGAAGTAAATCACAACGTGGCAGCAGAGAGATCAGCCGGAAATGACAAGAACAAAACGTGAGAAGTAAATCACAACGTGGCAGCAGAGAGATCAGCCGGAAATGACAAGAACAAAACGTGAGAAGTAAATCAAAACATGGCGGCAGAGAGATCAGCCAGATATGATAAGAACAAAACATGAGAAGTAAATCACAATGTGGCAGCAGAGATCAGCCAGAAATGACGAGAGGAACACATGAGAAGTAAATCACAACGTGGTAGCAGAGAGATCAGCCAGAAATTATAAGAACAATACGTGAGAAGTAAATCACAACGTGGCAGCAGAGAGATCAGCCAGAAACGACAATTAGAAAACATGAGAAGTGAATCACAACAAGGCAGCAGAGAGATCAGCCAGAAATGACAGGAAGAAAACATGAGAAGTAAATCACAACGTGGCAGCAGAGAGATCAGCCGGAAATGACAAGAACAAAACGTGAGAAGTAAATCAAAACATGGCAGCAGAGAGATCAGCCAGAAATGATAAGAACAAAACGTGAGAAGTAAATCAAAACATGGCAGCAGAGAGATCAGCCAGAAATGATAAGAACAAAACGTTAGAAGTAAATCACAACGTGGCAGCAGAGAGATCAGCCAGAAATGATAAGAACGAAACGTTAGAAGTAAATCACAACGTGGCAGCAGAGAGATCAGCCAGAAATGATAAGAACAAAACGTTAGAAGTAAATCACAACGTGGCAGCAGAGATATCAGCCAGAAATGACAGGAAGAAAACATGAGAAGTAAATCACAGCGTGGCAGCAGAGATATCAGCCAGAAATGACAGGAAGAAAACATGAGAAGTAAATCACAACGTGGCAGCAGAGAGATCAGCCAGAAATTATAAGAACAAAACGTGAGAAGTAAATCACAACGTGGCAGCAGAGAGCTCAGCCAGAAATGACAAATAGAAAACGTAAGAAGTAATTCACAACGTGGCAGCAGAGAGATCACCCAGAAACGACAAGTAGAAAACATGAGAAGTAAATCACAGCGTGGCAGCAGAGATATCAGCCAGAAATGACAGGAAGAAAACATGAGAAGTAAATCACAACGTGGCAGCAGAGAGATCAGCCAGAAATGATAAGAACAAAACGTTAGAAGTAAATCACAACGTGGCAGCAGAGAGATCAGCCAGAAATGATAAGAACAAAACGTTAGAAGTAAATCACAACGTGGCAGCAGAGAGATCAGCCAGAAATGACAAGTAGAAAACGTGAGAAGTAATTCACAACGTGGCAGCAGAGAGATCACCCAGAAACGACAAGTAGAAAACATGAGAAGTAAATCACAGCGTGGCAGCAGAGATATCAGCCGGAAATGACAGGAAGAAAACATGAGAAGTAAATCACAACGTGGCAGCAGAGAGATCAGCCGGAAATGACAAGAACAAAACGTGAGAAGTAAATCAAAACATGGCGGCAGAGAGTTCAGCCAGAAATGATAAGAACAAAACATGAGAAGTAAATCACAATGTGGCAGCAGAGATCAGCCAGAAATGACGAGAGGAACACATGAGAAGTAATTCACAACGTGGCAGCAGAGAGATCACCCAGAAACGACAAGTAGAAAACATGAGAAGTAAATCACAACGTGGCAGCAGAGATATCAGCCAGAAATGACAGGAAAAAAACTTGAGAAGTACATCACAACGTGGCAGCAGAGAGATCAGCCGGAAATGACAAGAACAAAACGTGAGAAGTAAATCAAAACATGGCGGCAGAGTGATCAGCCAGAAATGATAAGAACAAAACATGAGAAGTAAATCACAATGTGGCAGCAGAGATCAGCCAGAAATGACGAGAGGAACACATGAGAAGTAAATCACAATGTGGTAGCAGAGAGATCAGCCAGAAATTATAAGAACAATACGTGAGAAGTAAATCACAACGTGGCAGCAGAGAGATCAGCCAGAAACGACAAGTAGAAAACATGAGAAGTGAATCACAACGTGGCAGCAGAGAGATCAGCCAGAAATGACAGGAAGAAAACATGAGAAGTAAATCACAACGTGGCAGCAGAGAGATCAGCCGGAAATGACAAGAACAAAACGTGAGAAGTAAATCAAAACATGGCAGCAGAGAGATCAGCCAGAAATTATAAGAACAAAACGTGAGAAGTAAATCACAACGTGGCAGCAGAGAGATCAGCCAGAAATGACAAATAGAAAACGTAAGAAGTAATTCACAACATGGCAGCAGAGAAATCAGCCAGAAATGACTAGAGGAACACATGAGAAGTAAATCACAACGTGGCAGCAGAGAGATCAGCCAGAAATGACAAGAAAAAACATGAGAAGTAAATCACAACGTGGCAGCAGAGAGATCAGGCAGAAATGACTAGAGGAACACATGACAAGTAATTCACAACGTGGCAGCAGAGAGATCACCCAGAAACGACAAGTAGAAAACATGAGAAGTAAATCACAACGTGGCAGCAGAGAGATCAGCCAGAAATGACAAGAACAAAACGTGAGAAGTAAATCACAACATGGCAGCAGAGATATCAGCCAGAAATGATAAGAACAAAACATGAGAAGTAAATTACAATGTGGCAGCAGAGATCAGCCAGAAATGACGAGAGGAACACATGAGAAGTAAATCACAACGTGGCAGCAGAGAGATCAGCCAGAAATGACAAATAGAAAACGTAAGAAGTAATTCACAACATGGCAGCAGAGAAATCAGCCAGAAATGACTAGAGGAACACATGAGAAGTAAATCACAACGTGGCAGCAGAGAGATCAGCCAGAAATGACAAGAAAAAACATGAGAAGTAAATCACAACGTGGCAGCAGAGAGATCAGGCAGAAATGACTAGAGGAACACATGACAAGTAATTCACAACGTGGCAGCAGAGAGATCACCCAGAAACGACAAGTAGAAAACATGAGAAGTAAATCACAACGTGGCAGCAGAGAGATCAGCCAGAAATGACAAGAACAAAACGTGAGAAGTAAATCACAACGTGGCAGCAGAGAGATCAGCCGGAAATGACAAGAACAAAACGTGAGAAGTAAATCAAAACATGGCGGCAGAGAGATCATCCAGATATGATAAGAACAAAACATGAGAAGTAAATCACAACGTGGCAGCAGAGAGATCAGCCAGAAATGACAAATAGAAAACGTAAGAAGTAATTCACAACATGGCAGCAGAGAAATCAGCCAGAAATGACTAGAGGAACACATGAGAAGTAAATCACAACGTGGCAGCAGAGAGATCAGCCAGAAATGACAAGAAAAAACATGAGAAGTAAATCACAACGTGGCAGCAGAGAGATCAGGCAGAAATGACTAGAGGAACACATGACAAGTAAATCACAACGTGGCAGCAGAGAGATCAGCAATAAATGATAAGAACAAAACATGAGAAGTAAATCACAATGTGGCAGCAGAGATCAGCCAGAAATGACGAGAGGAACACACGAGAAGTAAATCACAATGTGGCAGCAGAGATATCAGCCAGAAATGACAGGAAGAAAACTTGAGAAGTAAATCAAAACATGGCGGCAGAGTGATCAGCCAGAAATGATAAGAACAAAACATGAGAAGTAAATCACAATGTGGCAGCAGAGATCAGCCAGAAATGACGAGAGGAACACATGAGAAGTAAATCACAACGTGGTAGCAGAGAGATCAGCCAGAAATTATAAGATCAATACGTGAGAAGTAAATCACAACGTGGCAGCAGAGAGATCAGCCAGAAACGACAAGTAGAAAACATGAGAAGTGAATCACAACGTGGCAGCAGAGAGATCAGCCAGAAATGACAAGAACAAAACGTGAGAAGTAAATCAAAACATGGCAGCAGAGAGATCAGCCAGAAATTATAAGAACAAAACGTGAGAAGTAAATCACAACGTGGCAGCAGAGAGATCAGCCAGAAATGACAAATAGAAAACGTAAGAAGTAATTCACAACATGGCAGCAGAGAAATCAGCCAGAAATGACTAGAGGAACACATGAGAAGTAAATCACAACGTGGCAGCAGAGAGATCAGCCAGAAATGACAAGAAAAAACATGAGAAGTAAATCACAACGTGGCAGCAGAGAGATCAGGCAGAAATGACTAGAGGAACACATGACAAGTAAATCACAACGTGGTAGCAGAGAGATCAGCCAGAAATGACAAATAAGAAAACCTAAGAAGTAATTCACAACGTGGCAGCAGAGAGATCAGCCAGAAATGACTAGAGGAACACATGAGAAGTAAATCACAACGTGGCAGCAGAGAGATCAGCCAGAAATGACTAGAGGAACACATGAGAAGAAAATCACAACGTGGCAGCATAGAGATCAACCAGAAATGACTAGAGGAACACATGAGAAGTAAATCACAACGTGGCAGCAGAGAGATCAGCCGGAAATGACAAGAACAAAACGTGAGAAGTAAATCACAACATGGCAGCAGAGAGATCAGCCAGAAATGATAAGAACAAAACATGAGAAGTAAATCACAACGTGGCAGCAGAGAGATCAGCCAGAAATTATAAGAACAAAACGTGAGAATTAAATCACAACGTGGCAGCAGAGAGCTCAGCCAGAAATGACAAATAGAAAACGTAAGAAGTAATTCACAACGTGGCAGCAGAGAGATCAGCCAGAAATGACTAGAGGAACACATGAGAAGTAAATCACAACGTGGCAGCAGAGAGATCAGCCAGAAATGACAAGAAAAAAACATGAGAAGTAAATCACAACGTGGCAGCAGAGAGATCAGCCAGAAATGATAAGAACAAAACGTTAGAAGTAAATCACAACGTGGCAGCAGAGAGATCAGCCAGAAATGATAAGAACAAAACGTTAGAAGTAAATCACAACGTGGCAGCAGAGAGATCCGCCAGAAATGACAAGTAGAAAATGTGAGAAGTAAATCACAACATGGCAGCAGAGAGATCACCCAGAAACGACAAGTAGAAAACATGAGAAGTAAATCACAGCGTGGCAGCAGAGATATCAGCCAGAAATGACAGGAAGAAAACATGAGAAGTAAATCACAACGTGGCAGCAGAGAGATCAGCCAGAAATGATAAGAACAAAACGTTAGAAGTAAATCACAACGTGGCAGCAGAGAGATCAGCCAAAAATGATAAGAACAAAACATGAGAAGTAAATCACAATGTGGCAGCAGAGATCAGCCAGAAATGACGAGAGGAACACATGAGAAGTAAATCACAACGTGGCAGCAGAGATATCAGCCAGAAATGACAGGAAGAAAACTTGAGAAGTAAATCAAAACATGGCGGCAGAGTGATCAGCCAGAAATGATAAGAACAAAACATGAGAAGTAAATCACAATGTGGCAGCAGAGATCAGCCAGAAATGACGAGAGGAACACATGAGAAGTAAATCACAACGTGGTAGCAGAGAGATCAGCCAGAAATTATAAGATCAATACGTGAGAAGTAAATCACAACGTGGCAGCAGAGAGATCAGCCAGAAACGACAAGTAGAAAACATGAGAAGTGAATCACAACGTGGCAGCAGAGAGATCAGCCAGAAATGACAAGAACAAAACGTGAGAAGTAAATCAAAACATGGCAGCAGAGAGATCAGCCAGAAATGATAAGAACAAAACGTGAGAAGTAAATCACAACGTGGCAGCAGAGAGATCAGCCAGAAATGACAAATAGAAAACGTAAGAAGTAATTCACAACATGGCAGCAGAGAAATCAGCCAGAAATGACTAGAGGAGCACATGAGAAGTAAATCACAACGTGGCAGCAGAGAGATCAGCCAGAAATGACAAGAAAAAACATGAGAAGTAAATCACAACGTGGCAGCAGAGAGATCAGGCAGAAATGACTAGAGGAACACATGACAAGTAAATCACAACGTGGCAGCAGAGAGATCAGCAATAAATGATAAGAACAAAACGTGAGAAGTAAATCACAACGTGGCAGCAGAGAGATCAGCCAGAAATGACAGGTAGAAAACGTGAGAAGTAATTCACAACGTGGCAGCAGAGAGATCACCCAGAAACGACAAGTAGAAAACATGAGAAGTAAATCACAACGTGGCAGCAGAGAGATCAGCCAGAATTGACAAGAACAAAACGTGAGAAGTAAATCACAACATGGCAGCAGAGATATCAGCCAGAAATGATAAGAACAAAACATGAGAAGTAAATTACAATGTGGCAGCAGAGATCAGCCAGAAATGACGAGAGGAACACATGAGAAGTAAATCACAACGTGGCAGCAGAGATATCAGCCAGAAATGACAGGAAGAAAACGTGAGAAGTAAATCACAACGTGGCAGCAGAGAGATCAGCCGGAAATGATAAGAACGAAACGTTAGAAGTAAATCACAACGTGGCAGCAGAGAGATTAGCCAGAAATGACAGGAAGAAAACATGAGAAGTAAATCACAACGTGGCAGCAGAGAGATCAGCCGGAAATGACAAGAACAAAACGTGAGAAGTAAATCAAAACATGGCAGCAGAGAGATCAGCAAGAAATTATAAGAACAAAATGTGAGAAGTAAATCACAACGTGAAAGCAGAGAGATCAGCCAGAAATGACAAATAGAAAACGTAAGAAGTAATTCACAACATGGCAGCAGAGAAATCAGCCAGAAATGACTAGAGGAACACATGAGAAGTAAATCACAACGTGGTAGCAGAGAGATCAGCCGGAAATGACAAGAACAAAACGTGAGAAGTAAATCAAAACATGGCAGCAGAGAGATCAGCCAGAAATGATAAGAAAAAAACATGAGAAGTAAATCACAATGTGGCAGCAGAGATCAGCCAGAAATGACGAGAGGAACACATGAGAAGTAAATCACAACGTGGTAGCAGAGAGATCAGCCAGAAATGACAAATAAGAAAACCTAAGAAGTAATTCACAACGTGGCAGCAGAGAGATCAGCCAGAAATGACTAGAGGAACACATGAGAAGTAAATCACAACGTGGCAGCAGAGAGATCAGCCAGAAATGACTAGAGGAACACATGAGAAGAAAATCACAACGTGGCAGCATAGAGATCAGCCAGAAATGACTAGAGGAACACATGAGAAGTAAATCACAACGTGGCAGCAGAGAGATCAGCCGGAAAAGACAAGAACAAAACGTGAGAAGTAAATCACAACATGGCAGCAGAGAGATCAGCCAGAAATGATAAGAACAAAACATGAGAAGTAAATCACAACGTGGCAGCAGAGAGATCAGCCAGAAATTATAAGAACAAAACGTGAGAATTAAATCACAACGTGGCAGCAGAGAGCTCAGCCAGAAATGACAAATAGAAAACGTAAGAAGTAATTCACAACGTGGCAGCAGAGAGATCAGCCAGAAATGACTAGAGGAACACATGAGAAGTAAATCACAACGTGGCAGCAGAGAGATCAGCCAGAAATGACAAGAAAAAAACTTGAGAAGTAAATCACAACGTGGCAGCAGAGAGATCAGCCAGAAATGATAAGAACAAAACGTTAGAAGTAAATCACAGCGTGGCAGCAGAGATATCAGCCAGAAATGACAGGAAGAAAACATGAGAAGTAAATCACAACGTGGCAGCAGAGAGATCAGCCAGAAATGATAAGAACAAAACGTTAGAAGTAAATCACAACGTGGCAGCAGAGAGATCAGCCAGAAACGACAAGTAGAAAACATGAGAAGTAAATCACAGCGTGGCAGCAGAGATATCAGCCAGAAATGACAGGAAGAAAACATGAGAAGTAAATCACAACGTGGCAGCAGAGAGATCAGCCGGAAATGACAAGAACAAAACGTGAGAAGTAAATCAAAACATGGCGGCAGAGAGATCAGCCAGAAATGATAAGAACAAAACATGAGAAGTAAATCACAATGTGGCAGCAGAGATCAGCCAGAAATGACGAGAGGAACACATGAGAAGTAATTCACAACGTGGCAGCAGAGAGATCACCCAGAAACGACAAGTAGAAAACATGAGAAGTAAATCACAACGTGGCAGCAGAGATATCAGCCAGAAATGACAGGAAGAAAACTTGAGAAGTACATCACAACGTGGCAGCAGAGAGATCAGCCGGAAATGACAAGAACAAAACGTGAGAAGTAAATCAAAACATGGTAGCAGAGAGATCAGCCAGAAATGATAAGAACAAAACGTTAGAAGTAAATCACAACGTGGCAGCAGAGAGATCAGCCAGAAATGATAAGAACGAAACGTTAGAAGTAAATCACAACGTGGCAGCAGAGAGATCACCCAGAAACGACAAGTAGAAAACATGAGAAGTAAATCACAACGTGGCAGCAGAGATATCAGCCAGAAATGACAAGAACAAAACGTGAGAAGTAAATCACAACGTGGCAGCAGAGAGATCAGCCGGAAATGACAAGAACAAAACGTGAGAAGTAAATCAAAACATGGCGGCAGAGAGATCATCCAGATATGATAAGAACAAAACATGAGAAGTAAATCACAATGTGGCAGCAGAGATCAGCCAGAAATGACGAGAGGAACACATGAGAAGTAAATCACAACGTGGTAGCAGAGAGATCAGCCGGAAATGACAAGAACAAAACGTGAGAAGTAAATCAAAATGTGGCAGCAGAGATCAGCCAGAAATGACTAGAGGAACACATGAGAAGTAAAAAACAACGTGGCAGCAGAGAGATCAGCCATAAATGATAAGAACAAAACGTGAGAAGTAAATCACAACGTGGCAGCAGAGAGATCACCCAGAAATGACAAGTAGAAAACGTGAGAAGTAATTCACAACGTGGCAGCAGAGAGATCACCCAGAAACGACAAGTAGAAAACATGAGAAGTAAATCACAACGTGGCAGCAGAGAGATCAGCCAGAAATGACAAGAACAAAACGTGAGAAGTAAATCACAACATGGCAGCAGAGATATCAGCCAGAAATTATAAGATCAATACGTGAGAAGTAAATCACAACGTGGCAGCAGAGAGATCAGCCAGAAACGACAAGTAGAAAACATGAGAAGTGAATCACAACGTGGCAGCAGAGAGATCAGCCAGAAATGACAAGAACAAAACGTGAGAAGTAAATCAAAACATGGCAGCAGAGAGATCAGCCAGAAATTATAAGAACAAAACGTGAGAAGTAAATCACAACGTGGCAGCAGAGAGATCAGCCAGAAATGACAAATAGAAAACGTAAGAAGTAATTCACAACATGGCAGCAGAGAAATCAGCCAGAAATGACTAGAGGAGCACATGAGAAGTAAATCACAACGTGGCAGCAGAGAGATCAGCCAGAAATGACAAGAAAAAACATGAGAAGTAAATCACAACGTGGCAGCAGAGAGATCAGGCAGAAATGACTAGAGGAACACATGACAAGTAAATCACAACGTGGCAGCAGAGAGATCAGCAATAAATGATAAGAACAAAACGTGAGAAGTAAATCACAACGTGGCAGCAGAGAGATCAGCCAGAAATGACAGGTAGAAAACGTGAGAAGTAATTCACAACGTGGCAGCAGAGAGATCACCCAGAAACGACAAGTAGAAAACATGAGAAGTAAATCACAACGTGGCAGCAGAGAGATCAGCCAGAATTGACAAGAACAAAACGTGAGAAGTAAATCACAACATGGCAGCAGAGATATCAGCCAGAAATGATAAGAACAAAACATGAGAAGTAAATTACAATGTGGCAGCAGAGATCAGCCAGAAATGACGAGAGGAACACATGAGAAGTAAATCACAACGTGGCAGCAGAGATATCAGCCAGAAATGACAGGAAGAAAACGTGAGAAGTAAATCACAACGTGGCAGCAGAGAGATCAGCCGGAAATGATAAGAACGAAAAGTTAGAAGTAAATCACAACGTGGCAGCAGAGAGATTAGCCAGAAATGACAGGAAGAAAACATGAGAAGTAAATCACAACGTGGCAGCAGAGAGATCAGCCGGAAATGACAAGAACAAAACGTGAGAAGTAAATCAAAACATGGCAGCAGAGAGATCAGCAAGAAATTATAAGAACAAAATGTGAGAAGTAAATCACAACGTGAAAGCAGAGAGATCAGCCAGAAATGACAAATAGAAAACGTAAGAAGTAATTCACAACATGGCAGCAGAGAAATCAGCCAGAAATGACTAGAGGAACACATGAGAAGTAAATCACAACGTGGTAGCAGAGAGATCAGCCGGAAATGACAAGAACAAAACGTGAGAAGTAAATCAAAACATGGCAGCAGAGAGATCAGCCAGAAATGATAAGAAAAAAACATGAGAAGTAAATCACAATGTGGCAGCAGAGATCAGCCAGAAATGACGAGAGGAACACATGAGAAGTAAATCACAACGTGGTAGCAGAGAGATCAGCCAGAAATGACAAATAAGAAAACCTAAGAAGTAATTCACAACGTGGCAGCAGAGAGATCAGCCAGAAATGACTAGAGGAACACATGAGAAGTAAATCACAACGTGGCAGCAGAGAGATCAGCCAGAAATGACTAGAGGAACACATGAGAAGAAAATCACAACGTGGCAGCATAGAGATCAGCCAGAAATGACTAGAGGAACACATGAGAAGTAAATCACAACGTGGCAGCAGAGAGATCAGCCGGAAAAGACAAGAACAAAACGTGAGAAGTAAATCACAACATGGCAGCAGAGAGATCAGCCAGAAATGATAAGAACAAAACATGAGAAGTAAATCACAACGTGGCAGCAGAGAGATCAGCCAGAAATTATAAGAACAAAACGTGAGAATTAAATCACAACGTGGCAGCAGAGAGCTCAGCCAGAAATGACAAATAGAAAACGTAAGAAGT
The DNA here is from genome assembly GCA_022114975.2 of Lampris megalopsis. Classification (NCBI taxonomy): domain Eukaryota; kingdom Metazoa; phylum Chordata; class Actinopteri; order Lampriformes; family Lampridae; genus Lampris; species Lampris megalopsis. The sequence goes on from JAJHIY020000614.1 coordinate 1,742,829, forward strand.
AATTCACAACGTGGCAGCAGAGAGATCAGCCAGAAATGACTAGAGGAACACATGAGAAGTAAATCACAACGTGGCAGCAGAGAGATCAGCCAGAAATGACAAGAAAAAAACTTGAGAAGTAAATCACAACGTGGCAGCAGAGAGATCAGCCAGAAATGATAAGAACAAAACGTTAGAAGTAAATCACAGCGTGGCAGCAGAGATATCAGCCAGAAATGACAGGAAGAAAACATGAGAAGTAAATCACAACGTGGCAGCAGAGAGATCAGCCAGAAATGATAAGAACAAAACGTTAGAAGTAAATCACAACGTGGCAGCAGAGAGATCAGCCAGAAATGATAAGAACAAAACGTTAGAAGTAAATCACAACGTGGCAGCAGAGAGATCAGCCAGAAATGACAAGTAGAAAACGTGAGAAGTAATTCACAACGTGGCAGCAGAGAGATCACCCAGAAACGACAAGTAGAAAACATGAGAAGTAAATCACAGCGTGGCAGCAGAGATATCAGCCAGAAATGACAGGAAGAAAACATGAGAAGTAAATCACAACGTGGCAGCAGAGAGATCAGCCGGAAATGACAAGAACAAAACGTGAGAAGTAAATCAAAACATGGCGGCAGAGAGATCAGCCAGAAATGATAAGAACAAAACATGAGAAGTAAATCACAATGTGGCAGCAGAGATCAGCCAGAAATGACGAGAGGAACACATGAGAAGTAATTCACAACGTGGCAGCAGAGAGATCACCCAGAAACGACAAGTAGAAAACATGAGAAGTAAATCACAACGTGGCAGCAGAGATATCAGCCAGAAATGACAGGAAGAAAACTTGAGAAGTACATCACAACGTGGCAGCAGAGAGATCAGCCGGAAATGACAAGAACAAAACGTGAGAAGTAAATCAAAACATGGTAGCAGAGAGATCAGCCAGAAATGATAAGAACAAAACGTTAGAAGTAAATCACAACGTGGCAGCAGAGAGATCAGCCAGAAATGATAAGAACGAAACGTTAGAAGTAAATCACAACGTGGCAGCAGAGAGATCACCCAGAAACGACAAGTAGAAAACATGAGAAGTAAATCACAACGTGGCAGCAGAGATATCAGCCAGAAATGACAAGAACAAAACGTGAGAAGTAAATCACAACGTGGCAGCAGAGAGATCAGCCGGAAATGACAAGAACAAAACGTGAGAAGTAAATCAAAACATGGCGGCAGAGAGATCATCCAGATATGATAAGAACAAAACATGAGAAGTAAATCACAATGTGGCAGCAGAGATCAGCCAGAAATGACGAGAGGAACACATGAGAAGTAAATCACAACGTGGTAGCAGAGAGATCAGCCGGAAATGACAAGAACAAAACGTGAGAAGTAAATCAAAATGTGGCAGCAGAGATCAGCCAGAAATGACTAGAGGAACACATGAGAAGTAAAAAACAACGTGGCAGCAGAGAGATCAGCCATAAATGATAAGAACAAAACGTGAGAAGTAAATCACAACGTGGCAGCAGAGAGATCACCCAGAAATGACAAGTAGAAAACGTGAGAAGTAATTCACAACGTGGCAGCAGAGAGATCACCCAGAAACGACAAGTAGAAAACATGAGAAGTAAATCACAACGTGGCAGCAGAGAGATCAGCCAGAAATGACAAGAACAAAACGTGAGAAGTAAATCACAACATGGCAGCAGAGATATCAGCCAGAAATGATAAGAACAAAACATGAGAAGTAAATCACAATGTGGCAGCAGAGATCAGCCAGAAATGACGAGAGGAACACATGAGAAGTAAATCACAACGTGGCAGCAGAGAGATCAGCCAGAAATGATAAGAACAAAACGTTAGAAGTAAATCACAACGTGGCAGCAGAGAGATCAGCCAGAAATGACAAGTAGAAAACGTGAGAAGTAATTCACAACGTGGCAGCAGAGAGATCACCCAGAAACGACAAGTAGAAAACATGAGAAGTAAATCACAACGTGGCAGCAGAGATATCAGCCAGAAATGACAGGAAGAAAACATGAGAAGTAAATCACAGCGTGGTAGCAGAGATATCAGCCAGAAATGACAGGAAGAAAGCATGAGAAGTAAATCACAACGTGGCAGCAGAGAGATCAGCCGGAAATGACAAGAACAAAACGTGAGAAGTAAATCAAAACTTGGCAGCAGAGAGATCAGCCAGAAATTATAAGAACAAAACGTGAGAAGTAAATCAAAACATGGCAGCAGAGAGATCAGCCAGAAATGACAGGAAGAAAACATGAGAAGTAAATCACAGCGTGGCAGCAGAGATATCAGCCAGAAATGACAGGAAGAAAACATGAGAAGTAAATCACAACGTGGCAGCAGAGAGATCAGCCGGAAATGACTAGAGGAACACATGAGAAGTAAATCACAACGTGGCAGCAGAGAGATCAGCCAGAAATGACTAGAGGAACACATGAGAAGAAAATCACAACGTGGCAGCATAGAGATCAGCCAGAAATGACTAGAGGAACACATGAGAAGTAAATCACAACGTGGCAGCAGAGAGATCAGCCGGAAATGACAAGAACAAAACGTGAGAAGTAAATCACAACATGGCAGCAGAGAGATCAGACAGAAATGATAAGAACAAAACATGAGAAGTAAATCACAACGTGGCATCAGAGAGATCAGCCAGAAATTATAAGAACAAAACGTGAGAAGTAAATCACAACGTGGCAGCAGAGAGCTCAGCCAGAAATGACAAATAGAAAACGAAAGAAGTAATTCACAACGTGGCAGCAGAGAGATCAGCCAGAAATGACTAGAGGAACACATGAGAAGTAAATCACAACGTGGCAGCAGAGAGATCAGCCAGAAATGACAAGAAAAAAACATGAGAAGTAAATCACAACGTGGCAGCAGAGAGATCAGCCAGAAATGATAAGAACAAAACGTTAGAAGTAAATCACAACGTGGCAGCAGAGAGATCAGCCAGAAATGATAAGAACAAAACGTTAGATGTAAATCACAACGTGGCAGCAGAGAGATCCGCCAGAAATGACAAGTAGAAAACGTGAGAAGTAAATCACAACATGGCAGCAGAGAGATCACCCAGAAACGACAAGTAGAAAACATGAGAAGTAAATCACAGCGTGGCAGCAGAGATATCAGCCAGAAATGACAGGAAGAAAACATGAGAAGTAAATCACAACGTGGCAGCAGAGAGATCAGCCAGAAATGATAAGAACAAAACGTTAGAAGTAAATCACAACGTGGCAGCAGAGAGATCAGCCAGAAATGATAAGAACAAAACGTTAGAAGTAAATCACAACGTGGCAGCAGAGAGATCAGCCAGAAATGACAAGTAGAAAACGTGAGAAGTAATTCACAACGTGGCAGCAGAGAGATCACCCAGAAACGACAAGTAGAAAACATGAGAAGTAAATCACAGCGTGGCACCAGAGATATCAGCCAGAAATGACAGGAAGAAAACATGAGAAGTAAATCACAACGTGGCAGCAGAGAGATCAGCCGGAAATGACAAGAACAAAACGTGAGAAGTAAATCAAAACATGGCAGCAGAGAGTTCAGCCAGAAATGATAAGAACAAAACATGAGAAGTAAATCACAATGTGGCAGCAGAGATCAGCCAGAAATGACGAGAGGAACACATGAGAAGTAATTCACAACGTGGCAGCAGAGAGATCACCCAGAAACGACAAGTAGAAAACATGAGAAGTAAATCACAACGTGGCAGCAGAGATATCAGCCAGAAATGACAGGAAAAAAACTTGAGAAGTACATCACAACGTGGCAGCAGAGAGATCAGCCGGAAATGACAAGAACAAAACGTGAGAAGTAAATCACAACGTGGCAGCAGAGAGATCAGCCAGAAATGATAAGAACAAAACGTTAGAAGTAAATCACAACGTGGCAGCAGAGAGATCAGCCAGAAATGATAAGAACAAAACATGAGAAGTAAATTACAATGTGGCAGCAGAGATCAGCCAGAAATGACGAGAGGAACACATGAGAAGTAAATCACAACGTGGCAGCAGAGATATCAGCCAGAAATGACAGGAAGAAAACGTGAGAAGTAAATCACAACGTGGCAGCAGAGAGATCAGCCGGAAATGATAAGAACGAAAAGTTAGAAGTAAATCACAACGTGGCAGCAGAGAGATTAGCCAGAAATGACAGGAAGAAAACATGAGAAGTAAATCACAACGTGGCAGCAGAGAGATCAGCCGGAAATGACAAGAACAAAACGTGAGAAGTAAATCAAAACATGGCAGCAGAGAGATCAGCAAGAAATTATAAGAACAAAATGTGAGAAGTAAATCACAACGTGAAAGCAGAGAGATCAGCCAGAAATGACAAATAGAAAACGTAAGAAGTAATTCACAACATGGCAGCAGAGAAATCAGCCAGAAATGACTAGAGGAACACATGAGAAGTAAATCACAACGTGGTAGCAGAGAGATCAGCCGGAAATGACAAGAACAAAACGTGAGAAGTAAATCAAAACATGGCAGCAGAGAGATCAGCCAGAAATGATAAGAAAAAAACATGAGAAGTAAATCACAATGTGGCAGCAGAGATCAGCCAGAAATGACGAGAGGAACACATGAGAAGTAAATCACAACGTGGTAGCAGAGAGATCAGCCAGAAATGACAAATAAGAAAACCTAAGAAGTAATTCACAACGTGGCAGCAGAGAGATCAGCCGGAAAAGACAAGAACAAAACGTGAGAAGTAAATCACAACATGGCAGCAGAGAGATCAGCCAGAAATGATAAGAACAAAACATGAGAAGTAAATCACAACGTGGCAGCAGAGAGATCAGCCAGAAATTATAAGAACAAAACGTGAGAATTAAATCACAACGTGGCAGCAGAGAGCTCAGCCAGAAATGACAAATAGAAAACGTAAGAAGTAATTCACAACGTGGCAGCAGAGAGATCAGCCAGAAATGACTAGAGGAACACATGAGAAGTAAATCACAACGTGGCAGCAGAGAGATCAGCCAGAAATGACAAGAAAAAAACTTGAGAAGTAAATCACAACGTGGCAGCAGAGAGATCAGCCAGAAATGATAAGAACAAAACGTTAGAAGTAAATCACAGCGTGGCAGCAGAGATATCAGCCAGAAATGACAGGAAGAAAACATGAGAAGTAAATCACAACGTGGCAGCAGAGAGATCAGCCAGAAATGATAAGAACAAAACGTTAGAAGTAAATCACAACGTGGCAGCAGAGAGATCAGCCAGAAATGATAAGAACAAAACGTTAGAAGTAAATCACAACGTGGCAGCAGAGAGATCAGCCAGAAATGACAAGTAGAAAACGTGAGAAGTAATTCACAACGTGGCAGCAGAGAGATCACCCAGAAACGACAAGTAGAAAACATGAGAAGTAAATCACAGCGTGGCAGCAGAGATATCAGCCAGAAATGACAGGAAGAAAACATGAGAAGTAAATCACAACGTGGCAGCAGAGAGATCAGCCGGAAATGACAAGAACAAAACGTGAGAAGTAAATCAAAACATGGCGGCAGAGAGATCAGCCAGAAATGATAAGAACAAAACATGAGAAGTAAATCACAATGTGGCAGCAGAGATCAGCCAGAAATGACGAGAGGAACACATGAGAAGTAATTCACAACGTGGCAGCAGAGAGATCACCCAGAAACGACAAGTAGAAAACATGAGAAGTAAATCACAACGTGGCAGCAGAGATATCAGCCAGAAATGACAGGAAGAAAACTTGAGAAGTACATCACAACGTGGCAGCAGAGAGATCAGCCGGAAATGACAAGAACAAAACGTGAGAAGTAAATCAAAACATGGTAGCAGAGAGATCAGCCAGAAATGATAAGAACAAAACGTTAGAAGTAAATCACAACGTGGCAGCAGAGAGATCAGCCAGAAATGATAAGAACGAAACGTTAGAAGTAAATCACAACGTGGCAGCAGAGAGATCACCCAGAAACGACAAGTAGAAAACATGAGAAGTAAATCACAACGTGGCAGCAGAGATATCAGCCAGAAATGACAAGAACAAAACGTGAGAAGTAAATCACAACGTGGCAGCAGAGAGATCAGCCGGAAATGACAAGAACAAAACGTGAGAAGTAAATCAAAACATGGCGGCAGAGAGATCATCCAGATATGATAAGAACAAAACATGAGAAGTAAATCACAATGTGGCAGCAGAGATCAGCCAGAAATGACGAGAGGAACACATGAGAAGTAAATCACAACGTGGTAGCAGAGAGATCAGCCGGAAATGACAAGAACAAAACGTGAGAAGTAAATCAAAATGTGGCAGCAGAGATCAGCCAGAAATGACTAGAGGAACACATGAGAAGTAAAAAACAACGTGGCAGCAGAGAGATCAGCCATAAATGATAAGAACAAAACGTGAGAAGTAAATCACAACGTGGCAGCAGAGAGATCACCCAGAAATGACAAGTAGAAAACGTGAGAAGTAATTCACAACGTGGCAGCAGAGAGATCACCCAGAAACGACAAGTAGAAAACATGAGAAGTAAATCACAACGTGGCAGCAGAGAGATCAGCCAGAAATGACAAGAACAAAACGTGAGAAGTAAATCACAACATGGCAGCAGAGATATCAGCCAGAAATGATAAGAACAAAACATGAGAAGTAAATCACAATGTGGCAGCAGAGATCAGCCAGAAATGACGAGAGGAACACATGAGAAGTAAATCACAACGTGGCAGCAGAGAGATCAGCCAGAAATGATAAGAACAAAACGTTAGAAGTAAATCACAACGTGGCAGCAGAGAGATCAGCCAGAAATGACAAGTAGAAAACGTGAGAAGTAATTCACAACGTGGCAGCAGAGAGATCACCCAGAAACGACAAGTAGAAAACATGAGAAGTAAATCACAACGTGGCAGCAGAGATATCAGCCAGAAATGACAGGAAGAAAACATGAGAAGTAAATCACAGCGTGGTAGCAGAGATATCAGCCAGAAATGACAGGAAGAAAGCATGAGAAGTAAATCACAACGTGGCAGCAGAGAGATCAGCCGGAAATGACAAGAACAAAACGTGAGAAGTAAATCAAAACTTGGCAGCAGAGAGATCAGCCAGAAATTATAAGAACAAAACGTGAGAAGTAAATCAAAACATGGCAGCAGAGAGATCAGCCAGAAATGACAGGAAGAAAACATGAGAAGTAAATCACAGCGTGGCAGCAGAGATATCAGCCAGAAATGACAGGAAGAAAACATGAGAAGTAAATCACAACGTGGCAGCAGAGAGATCAGCCGGAAATGACTAGAGGAACACATGAGAAGTAAATCACAACGTGGCAGCAGAGAGATCAGCCAGAAATGACTAGAGGAACACATGAGAAGAAAATCACAACGTGGCAGCATAGAGATCAGCCAGAAATGACTAGAGGAACACATGAGAAGTAAATCACAACGTGGCAGCAGAGAGATCAGCCGGAAATGACAAGAACAAAACGTGAGAAGTAAATCACAACATGGCAGCAGAGAGATCAGACAGAAATGATAAGAACAAAACATGAGAAGTAAATCACAACGTGGCATCAGAGAGATCAGCCAGAAATTATAAGAACAAAACGTGAGAAGTAAATCACAACGTGGCAGCAGAGAGCTCAGCCAGAAATGACAAATAGAAAACGAAAGAAGTAATTCACAACGTGGCAGCAGAGAGATCAGCCAGAAATGACTAGAGGAACACATGAGAAGTAAATCACAACGTGGCAGCAGAGAGATCAGCCAGAAATGACAAGAAAAAAACATGAGAAGTAAATCACAACGTGGCAGCAGAGAGATCAGCCAGAAATGATAAGAACAAAACGTTAGAAGTAAATCACAACGTGGCAGCAGAGAGATCAGCCAGAAATGATAAGAACAAAACGTTAGATGTAAATCACAACGTGGCAGCAGAGAGATCCGCCAGAAATGACAAGTAGAAAACGTGAGAAGTAAATCACAACATGGCAGCAGAGAGATCACCCAGAAACGACAAGTAGAAAACATGAGAAGTAAATCACAGCGTGGCAGCAGAGATATCAGCCAGAAATGACAGGAAGAAAACATGAGAAGTAAATCACAACGTGGCAGCAGAGAGATCAGCCAGAAATGATAAGAACAAAACGTTAGAAGTAAATCACAACGTGGCAGCAGAGAGATCAGCCAGAAATGATAAGAACAAAACGTTAGAAGTAAATCACAACGTGGCAGCAGAGAGATCAGCCAGAAATGACAAGTAGAAAACGTGAGAAGTAATTCACAACGTGGCAGCAGAGAGATCACCCAGAAACGACAAGTAGAAAACATGAGAAGTAAATCACAGCGTGGCACCAGAGATATCAGCCAGAAATGACAGGAAGAAAACATGAGAAGTAAATCACAACGTGGCAGCAGAGAGATCAGCCGGAAATGACAAGAACAAAACGTGAGAAGTAAATCAAAACATGGCAGCAGAGAGTTCAGCCAGAAATGATAAGAACAAAACATGAGAAGTAAATCACAATGTGGCAGCAGAGATCAGCCAGAAATGACGAGAGGAACACATGAGAAGTAATTCACAACGTGGCAGCAGAGAGATCACCCAGAAACGACAAGTAGAAAACATGAGAAGTAAATCACAACGTGGCAGCAGAGATATCAGCCAGAAATGACAGGAAAAAAACTTGAGAAGTACATCACAACGTGGCAGCAGAGAGATCAGCCGGAAATGACAAGAACAAAACGTGAGAAGTAAATCACAACGTGGCAGCAGAGAGATCAGCCAGAAATGATAAGAACAAAACGTTAGAAGTAAATCACAACGTGGCAGCAGAGAGATCAGCCAGAAATGATAAGAACAAAACGTTAGAAGTAAATCACAACGTGGCAGCATAGAGATCAGCCAGAAATGACTAGAGGAACACATGAGAAGTAAATCACAACGTGGCAGCAGAGAGATCAGCCGGAAATGACAAGAACAAAACGTGAGAAGTAAATCACAACATGGCAGCAGAGAGATCAGCCAGAAATGATAAGAACAAAACATGAGAAGTAAATCACAACGTGGCAGCAGAGAGATCAGCCAGAAATTATAAGAACAAAACGTGAGAATTAAATCACAACGTGGCAGCAGAGAGCTCAGCCAGAAATGACAAATAGAAAACGTAAGAAGTAATTCACAACGTGGCAGCAGAGAGATCAGCCAGAAATGACTAGAGGAACACATGAGAAGTAAATCACAACGTGGCAGCAGAGAGATCAGCCAGAAATGACAAGAAAAAACATGAGAAGTAAATCACAACGTGGCAGCAGAGAGATCAGCCAGAAATGATAAGAACAAAACGTTAGAAGTAAATCACAACGTGGCAGCAGAGAGATCAGCCAGAAATGATAAGAACAAAACGTTAGAAGTAAATCACAACGTGGCAGCAGAGAGATCCGCCAGAAATGACAAGTAGAAAATGTGAGAAGTAAATCACAACATGGCAGCAGAGAGATCACCCAGAAACGACAAGTAGAAAACATGAGAAGTAAATCACAGCGTGGCAGCAGAGATATCAGCCAGAAATGACAGGAAGAAAACATGAGAAGTAAATCACAACGTGGCAGCAGAGAGATCAGCCAGAAATGATAAGAACAAAACGTTAGAAGTAAATCACAACGTGGCAGCAGAGAGATCAGCCAAAAATGATAAGAACAAAACATGAGAAGTAAATCACAATGTGGCAGCAGAGATCAGCCAGAAATGACGAGAGGAACACATGAGAAGTAAATCACAACGTGGCAGCAGAGATATCAGCCAGAAATGACAGGAAGAAAACTTGAGAAGTAAATCAAAACATGGCGGCAGAGTGATCAGCCAGAAATGATAAGAACAAAACATGAGAAGTAAATCACAATGTGGCAGCAGAGATCAGCCAGAAATGACGAGAGGAACACATGAGAAGTAAATCACAACGTGGTAGCAGAGAGATCAGCCAGAAATTATAAGATCAATACGTGAGAAGTAAATCACAACGTGGCAGCAGAGAGATCAGCCAGAAACGACAAGTAGAAAACATGAGAAGTGAATCACAACGTGGCAGCAGAGAGATCAGCCAGAAATGACAAGAACAAAACGTGAGAAGTAAATCAAAACATGGCAGCAGAGAGATCAGCCAGAAATTATAAGAACAAAACGTGAGAAGTAAATCACAACGTGGCAGCAGAGAGATCAGCCAGAAATGACAAATAGAAAACGTAAGAAGTAATTCACAACATGGCAGCAGAGAAATCAGCCAGAAATGACTAGAGGAGCACATGAGAAGTAAATCACAACGTGGCAGCAGAGAGATCAGCCAGAAATGACAAGAAAAAACATGAGAAGTAAATCACAACGTGGCAGCAGAGAGATCAGGCAGAAATGACTAGAGGAACACATGACAAGTAAATCACAACGTGGCAGCAGAGAGATCAGCAATAAATGATAAGAACAAAACGTGAGAAGTAAATCACAACGTGGCAGCAGAGAGATCAGCCAGAAATGACAGGTAGAAAACGTGAGAAGTAATTCACAACGTGGCAGCAGAGAGATCAGCCAGAAATGATAAGAACAAAACATGAGAAGTAAATTACAATGTGGCAGCAGAGATCAGCCAGAAATGACGAGAGGAACACATGAGAAGTAAATCACAACGTGGCAGCAGAGATATCAGCCAGAAATGACAGGAAGAAAACGTGAGAAGTAAATCACAACGTGGCAGCAGAGAGATCAGCCGGAAATGATAAGAACGAAACGTTAGAAGTAAATCACAACGTGGCAGCAGAGAGATTAGCCAGAAATGACAGGAAGAAAACATGAGAAGTAAATCACAACGTGGCAGCAGAGAGATCAGCCGGAAATGACAAGAACAAAACGTGAGAAGTAAATCAAAACATGGCAGCAGAGAGATCAGCAAGAAATTATAAGAACAAAATGTGAGAAGTAAATCACAACGTGAAAGCAGAGAGATCAGCCAGAAATGACAAATAGAAAACGTAAGAAGTAATTCACAACATGGCAGCAGAGAAATCAGCCAGAAATGACTAGAGGAACACATGAGAAGTAAATCACAACGTGGTAGCAGAGAGATCAGCCGGAAATGACAAGAACAAAACGTGAGAAGTAAATCAAAACATGGCAGCAGAGAGATCAGCCAGAAATGATAAGAAAAAAACATGAGAAGTAAATCACAATGTGGCAGCAGAGATCAGCCAGAAATGACGAGAGGAACACATGAGAAGTAAATCACAACGTGGTAGCAGAGAGATCAGCCAGAAATGACAAATAAGAAAACCTAAGAAGTAATTCACAACGTGGCAGCAGAGAGATCAGCCAGAAATGACTAGAGGAACACATGAGAAGTAAATCACAACGTGGCAGCAGAGAGATCAGCCAGAAATGACTAGAGGAACACATGAGAAGAAAATCACAACGTGGCAGCATAGAGATCAGCCAGAAATGACTAGAGGAACACATGAGAAGTAAATCACAACGTGGCAGCAGAGAGATCAGCCGGAAAAGACAAGAACAAAACGTGAGAAGTAAATCACAACATGGCAGCAGAGAGATCAGCCAGAAATGATAAGAACAAAACATGAGAAGTAAATCACAACGTGGCAGCAGAGAGATCAGCCAGAAATTATAAGAACAAAACGTGAGAATTAAATCACAACGTGGCAGCAGAGAGCTCAGCCAGAAATGACAAATAGAAAACGTAAGAAGTAATTCACAACGTGGCAGCAGAGAGATCAGCCAGAAATGACTAGAGGAACACATGAGAAGTAAATCACAACGTGGCAGCAGAGAGATCAGCCAGAAATGACAAGAAAAAAACTTGAGAAGTAAATCACAACGTGGCAGCAGAGAGATCAGCCAGAAATGATAAGAACAAAACGTTAGAAGTAAATCACAGCGTGGCAGCAGAGATATCAGCCAGAAATGACAGGAAGAAAACATGAGAAGTAAATCACAACGTGGCAGCAGAGAGATCAGCCAGAAATGATAAGAACAAAACGTTAGAAGTAAATCACAACGTGGCAGCAGAGAGATCAGCCAGAAACGACAAGTAGAAAACATGAGAAGTAAATCACAGCGTGGCAGCAGAGATATCAGCCAGAAATGACAGGAAGAAAACATGAGAAGTAAATCACAACGTGGCAGCAGAGAGATCAGCCGGAAATGACAAGAACAAAACGTGAGAAGTAAATCAAAACATGGCGGCAGAGAGATCAGCCAGAAATGATAAGAACAAAACATGAGAAGTAAATCACAATGTGGCAGCAGAGATCAGCCAGAAATGACGAGAGGAACACATGAGAAGTAATTCACAACGTGGCAGCAGAGAGATCACCCAGAAACGACAAGTAGAAAACATGAGAAGTAAATCACAACGTGGCAGCAGAGATATCAGCCAGAAATGACAGGAAGAAAACTTGAGAAGTACATCACAACGTGGCAGCAGAGAGATCAGCCGGAAATGACAAGAACAAAACGTGAGAAGTAAATCAAAACATGGTAGCAGAGAGATCAGCCAGAAATGATAAGAACAAAACGTTAGAAGTAAATCACAACGTGGCAGCAGAGAGATCAGCCAGAAATGATAAGAACGAAACGTTAGAAGTAAATCACAACGTGGCAGCAGAGAGATCACCCAGAAACGACAAGTAGAAAACATGAGAAGTAAATCACAACGTGGCAGCAGAGATATCAGCCAGAAATGACAAGAACAAAACGTGAGAAGTAAATCACAACGTGGCAGCAGAGAGATCAGCCGGAAATGACAAGAACAAAACGTGAGAAGTAAATCAAAACATGGCGGCAGAGAGATCATCCAGATATGATAAGAACAAAACATGAGAAGTAAATCACAATGTGGCAGCAGAGATCAGCCAGAAATGACGAGAGGAACACATGAGAAGTAAATCACAACGTGGTAGCAGAGAGATCAGCCGGAAATGACAAGAACAAAACGTGAGAAGTAAATCAAAATGTGGCAGCAGAGATCAGCCAGAAATGACTAGAGGAACACATGAGAAGTAAAAAACAACGTGGCAGCAGAGAGATCAGCCATAAATGATAAGAACAAAACGTGAGAAAAAAATCACAACGTGGCAGCAGAGAGATCACCCAGAAATGACAAGTAGAAAACGTGAGAAGTAATTCACAACGTGGCAGCAGAGAGATCACCCAGAAACGACAAGTAGAAAACATGAGAAGTAAATCACAACGTGGCAGCAGAGAGATCAGCCAGAAATGACAAGAACAAAACGTGAGAAGTAAATCACAACATGGCAGCAGAGATATCAGCCAGAAATTATAAGATCAATACGTGAGAAGTAAATCACAACGTGGCAGCAGAGAGATCAGCCAGAAACGACAAGTAGAAAACATGAGAAGTGAATCACAACGTGGCAGCAGAGAGATCAGCCAGAAATGACAAGAACAAAACGTGAGAAGTAAATCAAAACATGGCAGCAGAGAGATCAGCCAGAAATTATAAGAACAAAACGTGAGAAGTAAATCACAACGTGGCAGCAGAGAGATCAGCCAGAAATGACAAATAGAAAACGTAAGAAGTAATTCACAACATGGCAGCAGAGAAATCAGCCAGAAATGACTAGAGGAGCACATGAGAAGTAAATCACAACGTGGCAGCAGAGAGATCAGCCAGAAATGACAAGAAAAAACATGAGAAGTAAATCACAACGTGGCAGCAGAGAGATCAGGCAGAAATGACTAGAGGAACACATGACAAGTAAATCACAACGTGGCAGCAGAGAGATCAGCAATAAATGATAAGAACAAAACGTGAGAAGTAAATCACAACGTGGCAGCAGAGAGATCAGCCAGAAATGACAGGTAGAAAACGTGAGAAGTAATTCACAACGTGGCAGCAGAGAGATCACCCAGAAACGACAAGTAGAAAACATGAGAAGTAAATCACAACGTGGCAGCAGAGAGATCAGCCAGAATTGACAAGAACAAAACGTGAGAAGTAAATCACAACATGGCAGCAGAGATATCAGCCAGAAATGATAAGAACAAAACATGAGAAGTAAATTACAATGTGGCAGCAGAGATCAGCCAGAAATGACGAGAGGAACACATGAGAAGTAAATCACAACGTGGCAGCAGAGATATCAGCCAGAAATGACAGGAAGAAAACGTGAGAAGTAAATCACAACGTGGCAGCAGAGAGATCAGCCGGAAATGATAAGAACGAAACGTTAGAAGTAAATCACAACGTGGCAGCAGAGAGATTAGCCAGAAATGACAGGAAGAAAACATGAGAAGTAAATCACAACGTGGCAGCAGAGAGATCAGCCGGAAATGACAAGAACAAAACGTGAGAAGTAAATCAAAACATGGCAGCAGAGAGATCAGCAAGAAATTATAAGAACAAAATGTGAGAAGTAAATCACAACGTGAAAGCAGAGAGATCAGCCAGAAATGACAAATAGAAAACGTAAGAAGTAATTCACAACATGGCAGCAGAGAAATCAGCCAGAAATGACTAGAGGAACACATGAGAAGTAAATCACAACGTGGTAGCAGAGAGATCAGCCGGAAATGACAAGAACAAAACGTGAGAAGTAAATCAAAACATGGCAGCAGAGAGATCAGCCAGAAATGATAAGAAAAAAACATGAGAAGTAAATCACAATGTGGCAGCAGAGATCAGCCAGAAATGACGAGAGGAACACATGAGAAGTAAATCACAACGTGGTAGCAGAGAGATCAGCCAGAAATGACAAATAAGAAAACCTAAGAAGTAATTCACAACGTGGCAGCAGAGAGATCAGCCAGAAATGACTAGAGGAACACATGAGAAGTAAATCACAACGTGGCAGCAGAGAGATCAGCCAGAAATGACTAGAGGAACACATGAGAAGAAAATCACAACGTGGCAGCATAGAGATCAGCCAGAAATGACTAGAGGAACACATGAGAAGTAAATCACAACGTGGCAGCAGAGAGATCAGCCGGAAAAGACAAGAACAAAACGTGAGAAGTAAATCACAACATGGCAGCAGAGAGATCAGCCAGAAATGATAAGAACAAAACATGAGAAGTAAATCACAACGTGGCAGCAGAGAGATCAGCCAGAAATTATAAGAACAAAACGTGAGAATTAAATCACAACGTGGCAGCAGAGAGCTCAGCCAGAAATGACAAATAGAAAACGTAAGAAGTAATTCACAACGTGGCAGCAGAGAGATCAGCCAGAAATGACTAGAGGAACACATGAGAAGTAAATCACAACGTGGCAGCAGAGAGATCAGCCAGAAATGACAAGAAAAAAACTTGAGAAGTAAATCACAACGTGGCAGCAGAGAGATCAGCCAGAAATGATAAGAACAAAACGTTAGAAGTAAATCACAGCGTGGCAGCAGAGATATCAGCCAGAAATGACAGGAAGAAAACATGAGAAGTAAATCACAACGTGGCAGCAGAGAGATCAGCCAGAAATGATAAGAACAAAACGTTAGAAGTAAATCACAACGTGGCAGCAGAGAGATCAGCCAGAAATGATAAGAACAAAACGTTAGAAGTAAATCACAACGTGGCAGCAGAGAGATCAGCCAGAAATGACAAGTAGAAAACGTGAGAAGTAATTCACAACGTGGCAGCAGAGAGATCACCCAGAAACGACAAGTAGAAAACATGAGAAGTAAATCACAGCGTGGCAGCAGAGATATCAGCCAGAAATGACAGGAAGAAAACATGAGAAGTAAATCACAACGTGGCAGCAGAGAGATCAGCCGGAAATGACAAGAACAAAACGTGAGAAGTAAATCAAAACATGGCGGCAGAGAGATCAGCCAGAAATGATAAGAACAAAACATGAGAAGTAAATCACAATGTGGCAGCAGAGATCAGCCAGAAATGACGAGAGGAACACATGAGAAGTAATTCACAACGTGGCAGCAGAGAGATCACCCAGAAACGACAAGTAGAAAACATGAGAAGTAAATCACAACGTGGCAGCAGAGATATCAGCCAGAAATGACAGGAAGAAAACTTGAGAAGTACATCACAACGTGGCAGCAGAGAGATCAGCCGGAAATGACAAGAACAAAACGTGAGAAGTAAATCAAAACATGGTAGCAGAGAGATCAGCCAGAAATGATAAGAACAAAACGTTAGAAGTAAATCACAACGTGGCAGCAGAGAGATCAGCCAGAAATGATAAGAACGAAACGTTAGAAGTAAATCACAACGTGGCAGCAGAGAGATCACCCAGAAACGACAAGTAGAAAACATGAGAAGTAAATCACAACGTGGCAGCAGAGATATCAGCCAGAAATGACAAGAACAAAACGTGAGAAGTAAATCACAACGTGGCAGCAGAGAGATCAGCCGGAAATGACAAGAACAAAACGTGAGAAGTAAATCAAAACATGGCGGCAGAGAGATCATCCAGATATGATAAGAACAAAACATGAGAAGTAAATCACAATGTGGCAGCAGAGATCAGCCAGAAATGACGAGAGGAACACATGAGAAGTAAATCACAACGTGGTAGCAGAGAGATCAGCCGGAAATGACAAGAACAAAACGTGAGAAGTAAATCAAAATGTGGCAGCAGAGATCAGCCAGAAATGACTAGAGGAACACATGAGAAGTAAAAAACAACGTGGCAGCAGAGAGATCAGCCATAAATGATAAGAACAAAACGTGAGAAGTAAATCACAACGTGGCAGCAGAGAGATCACCCAGAAATGACAAGTAGAAAACGTGAGAAGTAATTCACAACGTGGCAGCAGAGAGATCACCCAGAAACGACAAGTAGAAAACATGAGAAGTAAATCACAACGTGGCAGCAGAGAGATCAGCCAGAAATGACAAGAACAAAACGTGAGAAGTAAATCACAACATGGCAGCAGAGATATCAGCCAGAAATGATAAGAACAAAACATGAGAAGTAAATCACAATGTGGCAGCAGAGATCAGCCAGAAATGACGAGAGGAACACATGAGAAGTAAATCACAACGTGGCAGCAGAGAGATCAGCCAGAAATGATAAGAACAAAACGTTAGAAGTAAATCACAACGTGGCAGCAGAGAGATCAGCCAGAAATGACAAGTAGAAAACGTGAGAAGTAATTCACAACGTGGCAGCAGAGAGATCACCCAGAAACGACAAGTAGAAAACATGAGAAGTAAATCACAACGTGGCAGCAGAGATATCAGCCAGAAATGACAGGAAGAAAACATGAGAAGTAAATCACAGCGTGGTAGCAGAGATATCAGCCAGAAATGACAGGAAGAAAGCATGAGAAGTAAATCACAACGTGGCAGCAGAGAGATCAGCCGGAAATGACAAGAACAAAACGTGAGAAGTAAATCAAAACTTGGCAGCAGAGAGATCAGCCAGAAATTATAAGAACAAAACGTGAGAAGTAAATCAAAACATGGCAGCAGAGAGATCAGCCAGAAATGACAGGAAGAAAACATGAGAAGTAAATCACAGCGTGGCAGCAGAGATATCAGCCAGAAATGACAAATAAGAAAACCTAAGAAGTAATTCACAACGTGGCAGCAGAGAGATCAGCCGGAAATGACTAGAGGAACACATGAGAAGTAAATCACAACGTGGCAGCAGAGAGATCAGCCAGAAATGACTAGAGGAACACATGAGAAGAAAATCACAACGTGGCAGCATAGAGATCAGCCAGAAATGACTAGAGGAACACATGAGAAGTAAATCACAACGTGGCAGCAGAGAGATCAGCCGGAAATGACAAGAACAAAACGTGAGAAGTAAATCACAACATGGCAGCAGAGAGATCAGACAGAAATGATAAGAACAAAACATGAGAAGTAAATCACAACGTGGCATCAGAGAGATCAGCCAGAAATTATAAGAACAAAACGTGAGAAGTAAATCACAACGTGGCAGCAGAGAGCTCAGCCAGAAATGACAAATAGAAAACGAAAGAAGTAATTCACAACGTGGCAGCAGAGAGATCAGCCAGAAATGACTAGAGGAACACATGAGAAGTAAATCACAACGTGGCAGCAGAGAGATCAGCCAGAAATGACAAGAAAAAAACATGAGAAGTAAATCACAACGTGGCAGCAGAGAGATCAGCCAGAAATGATAAGAACAAAACGTTAGAAGTAAATCACAACGTGGCAGCAGAGAGATCAGCCAGAAATGATAAGAACAAAACGTTAGATGTAAATCACAACGTGGCAGCAGAGAGATCCGCCAGAAATGACAAGTAGAAAACGTGAGAAGTAAATCACAACATGGCAGCAGAGAGATCACCCAGAAACGACAAGTAGAAAACATGAGAAGTAAATCACAGCGTGGCAGCAGAGATATCAGCCAGAAATGACAGGAAGAAAACATGAGAAGTAAATCACAACGTGGCAGCAGAGAGATCAGCCAGAAATGATAAGAACAAAACGTTAGAAGTAAATCACAACGTGGCAGCAGAGAGATCAGCCAGAAATGATAAGAACAAAACGTTAGAAGTAAATCACAACGTGGCAGCAGAGAGATCAGCCAGAAATGACAAGTAGAAAACGTGAGAAGTAATTCACAACGTGGCAGCAGAGAGATCACCCAGAAACGACAAGTAGAAAACATGAGAAGTAAATCACAGCGTGGCACCAGAGATATCAGCCAGAAATGACAGGAAGAAAACATGAGAAGTAAATCACAACGTGGCAGCAGAGAGATCAGCCGGAAATGACAAGAACAAAACGTGAGAAGTAAATCAAAACATGGCAGCAGAGAGTTCAGCCAGAAATGATAAGAACAAAACATGAGAAGTAAATCACAATGTGGCAGCAGAGATCAGCCAGAAATGACGAGAGGAACACATGAGAAGTAATTCACAACGTGGCAGCAGAGAGATCACCCAGAAACGACAAGTAGAAAACATGAGAAGTAAATCACAACGTGGCAGCAGAGATATCAGCCAGAAATGACAGGAAAAAAACTTGAGAAGTACATCACAACGTGGCAGCAGAGAGATCAGCCGGAAATGACAAGAACAAAACGTGAGAAGTAAATCAAAACATGGCAGCAGAGAGATCAGCCAGAAATGATAAGAACAAAACGTTAGAAGTAAATCACAACGTGGCAGCAGAGAGATCAGCCAGAAATGATAAGAACAAAACGTTAGAAGTAAATCACAACGTGGCAGCAGAGAGATCAGCCAGAAATGATAAGAACAAAACGTTAGAAGTAAATCACACCGTGGCAGCAGAGAGATCAGCCAGAAATGACAAGTAGAAAACGTGAGAAGTAATTCACAACGTGGCAGCAGAGAGATCACCCAGAAACGACAAGTAGAAAACATGAGAAGTAAATCACAACGTGGCAGCAGAGATATCAGCCAGAAATGACAGGAAGAAAACATGAGAAGTAAATCACAACGTGGCAGCAGAGAGATCGGCCGGAAATGACAAGAACAAAACGTGAGAAGGAAATCAAAACATGGCGGCAGAGTGATCAGCCAGAAATGATAAGAACAAAACATGAGAAGTAAATCACAATGTGGCAGCAGAGAAATCAGCCAGAAATGACTAGAGGAGCACATGAGAAGTAAATCACAACGTGGCAGCAGAGAGATCAGGCAGAACTGACTAGAGGAACACATGACAAGTAAATCACAACGTGGCAGCAGAGAGATCAGCAATAAATGATAAGAACAAAACGTGAGAAGTAAATCACAACGTGGCAGCAGAGAGATCAGCCAGAAATGACAGGTAGAAAACGTGAGAAGTAATTCACAACGTGGCAGCAGAGAGATCAGCCAGAAACGACAAGTAGAAAACATGAGAAGTAAATCACAACGTGGCAGCAGAGAGATCAGCCAGAATTGACAAGAACAAAACGTGAGAAGTAAATCACAACATGGCAGCAGAGATATCAGCCAGAAATGATAAGAACAAAACATGAGAAGTAAATTACAATGTGGCAGCAGAGATCAGCCAGAAATGACGAGAGGAACACATGAGAAGTAAATCACAACGTGGCAGCAGAGATATCAGCCAGAAATGACAGGAAGAAAACGTGAGAAGTAAATCACAACGTGGCAGAAGAGAGATCAGCCGGAAATGATAAGAACGAAACGTTAGAAGTAAATCACAACGTGGCAGCAGAGAGATTAGCCAGAAATGACAGGAAGAAAACATGAGAAGTAAATCACAACGTGGCAGCAGAGAGATCAGCCGGAAATGACAAGAACAAAACGTGAGAAGTAAATCAAAACATGGCAGCAGAGAGATCAGCAAGAAATTATAAGAACAAAATGTGAGAAGTAAATCACAACGTGAAAGCAGAGAGATCAGCCAGAAATGACAAATAGAAAACGTAAGAAGTAATTCACAACATGGCAGCAGAGAAATCAGCCAGAAATGACTAGAGGAACACATGAGAAGTAAATCACAACGTGGTAGCAGAGAGATCAGCCGGAAATGACAAGAACAAAACGTGAGAAGTAAATCAAAACATGGCAGCAGAGAGATCAGCCAGAAATGATAAGAAAAAAACATGAGAAGTAAATCACAATGTGGCAGCAGAGATCAGCCAGAAATGACGAGAGGAACACATGAGAAGTAAATCACAACGTGGTAGCAGAGAGATCAGCCAGAAATGACAAATAAGAAAACCTAAGAAGTAATTCACAACGTGGCAGCAGAGAGATCAGCCAGAAATGACTAGAGGAACACATGAGAAGTAAATCACAACGTGGCAGCAGAGAGATCAGCCAGAAATGACTAGAGGAACACATGAGAAGAAAATCACAACGTGGCAGCATAGAGATCAGCCAGAAATGACTAGAGGAACACATGAGAAGTAAATCACAACGTGGCAGCAGAGAGATCAGCCGGAAAAGACAAGAACAAAACGTGAGAAGTAAATCACAACATGGCAGCAGAGAGATCAGCCAGAAATGATAAGAACAAAACATGAGAAGTAAATCTCAACGTGGCAGCAGAGAGATCAGCCAGAAATTATAAGAACAAAACGTGAGAATTAAATCACAACGTGGCAGCAGAGAGCTCAGCCAGAAATGACAAATAGAAAACGTAAGAAGTAATTCACAACGTGGCAGCAGAGAGATCAGCCAGAAATGACTAGAGGAACACATGAGAAGTAAATCACAACGTGGCAGCAGAGAGATCAGCCAGAAATGACTACAGGAACACATGAGAAGTAAATCACAACGTGGCAGCAGAGAGATCAGCCAGAAATGATAAGAACAAAACGTTAGAAGTAAATCACAACGTGGCAGCAGAGAGATCAGCCAGAAATGATAAGAACAAAACGTTAGAAGTAAATCACAACGTGGCAGCAGAGAGATCCGCCAGAAATGACAAGTAGAAAATGTGAGAAGTAAATCACAACATGGCAGCAGAGAGATCACCCAGAAACGACAAGTAGAAAACATGAGAAGTAAATCACAGCGTGGCAGCAGAGATATCAGCCAGAAATGACAGGAAGAAAACATGAGAAGTAAATCACAACGTGGCAGCAGAGAGATCAGCCAGAAATGATAAGAACAAAACGTTAGAAGTAAATCACAACGTGGCAGCAGAGAGATCAGCCAGAAATGATAAGAACAAAACGTTAGAAGTAAATCACAACGTGGCAGCAGAGAGATCAGCCAGAAATGACAAGTAGAAAACGTGAGAAGTAATTCACAACGTGGCAGCAGAGAGATCACCCAGAAACGACAAGTAGAAAACATGAGAAGTAAATCACAGCGTGGCAGCAGAGATATCAGCCAGAAATGACAGGAAGAAAACATGAGAAGTAAATCACAACGTGGCAGCAGAGAGATCAGCCGGAAATGACAAGAACAAAACGTGAGAAGTAAATCAAAACATGGCGGCAGAGAGATCAGCCAGAAATGATAAGAACAAAACATGAGAAGTAAATCACAATGTGGCAGCAGAGATCAGCCAGAAATGACGAGAGGAACACATGAGAAGTAATTCACAACGTGGCAGCTGAGAGATCACCCAGAAACGACAAGTAGAAAACATGAGAAGTAAATCACAACGTGGCAGCAGAGATATCAGCCAGAAATGACAGGAAGAAAACTTGAGAAGTACATCACAACGTGGCAGCAGAGAGATCAGCCGGAAATGACAAGAACAAAACGTGAGAAGTAAATCAAAACATGGTAGCAGAGAGATCAGCCAGAAATGATAAGAACAAAACGTTAGAAGTAAATCACAACGTGGCAGCAGAGAGATCAGCCAGAAATGATAAGAACGAAACGTTAGAAGTAAATCACAACGTGGCAGCAGAGAGATCACCCAGAAACGACAAGTAGAAAACATGAGAAGTAAATCACAACGTGGCAGCAGAGATATCAGCCAGAAATGACAAGAACAAAACGTGAGAAGTAAATCACAACGTGGCAGCAGAGAGATCAGCCGGAAATGACAAGAACAAAACGTGAGAAGTAAATCAAAACATGGCGGCAGAGAGATCATCCAGATATGATAAGAACAAAACATGAGAAGTAAATCACAATGTGGCAGCAGAGATCAGCCAGAAATGACGAGAGGAACACATGAGAAGTAAATCACAACGTGGTAGCAGAGAGATCAGCCGGAAATGACAAGAACAAAACGTGAGAAGTAAATCAAAATGTGGCAGCAGAGATCAGCCAGAAATGACTAGAGGAACACATGAGAAGTAAAAAACAACGTGGCAGCAGAGAGATCAGCCATAAATGATAAGAACAAAACGTGAGAAGTAAATCACAACGTGGCAGCAGAGAGATCACCCAGAAATGACAAGTAGAAAACGTGAGAAGTAATTCACAACGTGGCAGCAGAGAGATCACCCAGAAACGACAAGTAGAAAACATGAGAAGTAAATCACAACGTGGCAGCAGAGAGATCAGCCAGAAATGACAAGAACAAAACGTGAGAAGTAAATCACAACATGGCAGCAGAGATATCAGCCAGAAATGATAAGAACAAAACATGAGAAGTAAATCACAATGTGGCAGCAGAGATCAGCCAGAAATGACGAGAGGAACACATGAGAAGTAAATCACAACGTGGCAGCAGAGAGATCAGCCAGAAATGATAAGAACAAAACGTTAGAAGTAAATCACAACGTGGCAGCAGAGAGATCAGCCAGAAATGACAAGTAGAAAACGTGAGAAGTAATTCACAACGTGGCAGCAGAGAGATCACCCAGAAACGACAAGTAGAAAACATGAGAAGTAAATCACAACGTGGCAGCAGAGATATCAGCCAGAAATGACAGGAAGAAAACATGAGAAGTAAATCACAGCGTGGTAGCAGAGATATCAGCCAGAAATGACAGGAAGAAAACATGAGAAGTAAATCACAACGTGGCAGCAGAGAGATCAGCCGGAAATGACAAGAACAAAACGTGAGAAGTAAATCAAAACTTGGCAGCAGAGAGATCAGCCAGAAATTATAAGAACAAAACGTGAGAAGTAAATCAAAACATGGCAGCAGAGAGATCAGCCAGAAATGACAGGAAGAAAACATGAGAAGTAAATCACAGCGTGGCAGCAGAGATATCAGCCAGAAATGACAGGAAGAAAACATGAGAAGTAAATCACAACGTGGCAGCAGAGAGATCAGCCGGAAATGACTAGAGGAACACATGAGAAGTAAATCACAACGTGGCAGCAGAGAGATCAGCCAGAAATGACTAGAGGAACACATGAGAAGAAAATCACAACGTGGCAGCATAGAGATCAGCCAGAAATGACTAGAGGAACACATGAGAAGTAAATCACAACGTGGCAGCAGAGAGATCAGCCGGAAATGACAAGAACAAAACGTGAGAAGTAAATCACAACATGGCAGCAGAGAGATCAGACAGAAATGATAAGAACAAAACATGAGAAGTAAATCACAACGTGGCAGCAGAGAGATCAGCCAGAAATTATAAGAACAAAACGTGAGAAGTAAATCACAACGTGGCAGCAGAGAGCTCAGCCAGAAATGACAAATAGAAAACGAAAGAAGTAATTCACAACGTGGCAGCAGAGAGATCAGCCAGAAATGACTAGAGGAACACATGAGAAGTAAATCACAACGTGGCAGCAGAGAGATCAGCCAGAAATGACAAGAAAAAAACATGAGAAGTAAATCACAACGTGGCAGCAGAGAGATCAGCCAGAAATGATAAGAACAAAACGTTAGAAGTAAATCACAACGTGGCAGCAGAGAGATCAGCCAGAAATGATAAGAACAAAACGTTAGAAGTAAATCACAACGTGGCAGCAGAGAGATCCGCCAGAAATGACAAGTAGAAAACGTGAGAAGTAAATCACAACATGGCAGCAGAGAGATCACCCAGAAACGACAAGTAGAAAACATGAGAAGTAAATCACAGCGTGGCAGCAGAGATATCAGCCAGAAATGACAGGAAGAAAACATGAGAAGTAAATCACAACGTGGCAGCAGAGAGATCAGCCAGAAATGATAAGAACAAAACGTTAGAAGTAAATCACAACGTGGCAGCAGAGAGATCAGCCAGAAATGATAAGAACAAAACGTTAGAAGTAAATCACAACGTGGCAGCAGAGAGATCAGCCAGAAATGACAAGTAGAAAACGTGAGAAGTAATTCACAACGTGGCAGCAGAGAGATCACCCAGAAATGACAAGTAGAAAACATGAGAAGTAAATCACAGCGTGGCACCAGAGATATCAGCCAGAAATGACAGGAAGAAAACATGAGAAGTAAATCACAACGTGGCAGCAGAGAGATCAGCCGGAAATGACAAGAACAAAACGTGAGAAGTAAATCAAAACATGGCAGCAGAGAGTTCAGCCAGAAATGATAAGAACAAAACATGAGAAGTAAATCACAATGTGGCAGCAGAGATCAGCCAGAAATGACGAGAGGAACACATGAGAAGTAATTCACAACGTGGCAGCAGAGAGATCACCCAGAAACGACAAGTAGAAAACATGAGAAGTAAATCACAACGTGGCAGCAGAGATATCAGCCAGAAATGACAGGAAAAAAACTTGAGAAGTACATCACAACGTGGCAGCAGAGAGATCAGCCGGAAATGACAAGAACAAAACGTGAGAAGTAAATCAAAACATGGCAGCAGAGAGATCAGCCAGAAATGATAAGAACAAAACGTTAGAAGTAAATCACAACGTGGCAGCAGAGAGATCAGCCAGAAATGATAAGAACAAAACGTTAGAAGTAAATCACAACGTGGCAGCAGAGAGATCAGCCAGAAATGATAAGAAAAAAACATGAGAAGTAAATCACAATGTGGCAGCAGAGATCAGCCAGAAATGACGAGAGGAACACATGAGAAGTAAATCACAACGTGGTAGCAGAGAGATCAGCCAGAAATGACAAATAAGAAAACCTAAGAAGTAATTCACAACGTGGCAGCAGAGAGATCAGCCAGAAATGACTAGAGGAACACATGAGAAGTAAATCACAACGTGGCAGCAGAGAGATCAGCCAGAAATGACTAGAGGAACACATGAGAAGAAAATCACAACGTGGCAGCATAGAGATCAGCCAGAAATGACTAGAGGAACACATGAGAAGTAAATCACAACGTGGCAGCAGAGAGATCAGCCGGAAAAGACAAGAACAAAACGTGAGAAGTAAATCACAACATGGCAGCAGAGAGATCAGCCAGAAATGATAAGAACAAAACATGAGAAGTAAATCTCAACGTGGCAGCAGAGAGATCAGCCAGAAATTATAAGAACAAAACGTGAGAATTAAATCACAACGTGGCAGCAGAGAGCTCAGCCAGAAATGACAAATAGAAAACGTAAGAAGTAATTCACAACGTGGCAGCAGAGAGATCAGCCAGAAATGACTAGAGGAACACATGAGAAGTAAATCACAACGTGGCAGCAGAGAGATCAGCCAGAAATGACAAGAAAAAAACATGAGAAGTAAATCACAACGTGGCAGCAGAGAGATCAGCCAGAAATGATAAGAACAAAACGTTAGAAGTAAATCACAACGTGGCAGCAGAGAGATCAGCCAGAAATGATAAGAACAAAACGTTAGAAGTAAATCACAACGTGGCAGCAGAGAGATCCGCCAGAAATGACAAGTAGAAAATGTGAGAAGTAAATCACAACATGGCAGCAGAGAGATCACCCAGAAACGACAAGTAGAAAACATGAGAAGTAAATCACAGCGTGGCAGCAGAGATATCAGCCAGAAATGACAGGAAGAAAACATGAGAAGTAAATCACAACGTGGCAGCAGAGAGATCAGCCAGAAATGATAAGAACAAAACGTTAGAAGTAAATCACAACGTGGCAGCAGAGAGATCAGCCAGAAATGATAAGAACAAAACGTTAGAAGTAAATCACAACGTGGCAGCAGAGAGATCAGCCAGAAATGACAAGTAGAAAACGTGAGAAGTAATTCACAACGTGGCAGCAGAGAGATCACCCAGAAACGACAAGTAGAAAACATGAGAAGTAAATCACAGCGTGGCAGCAGAGATATCAGCCAGAAATGACAGGAAGAAAACATGAGAAGTAAATCACAACGTGGCAGCAGAGAGATCAGCCGGAAATGACAAGAACAAAACGTGAGAAGTAAATCAAAACATGGCGGCAGAGAGATCAGCCAGAAATGATAAGAACAAAACATGAGAAGTAAATCACAATGTGGCAGCAGAGATCAGCCAGAAATGACGAGAGGAACACATGAGAAGTAATTCACAACGTGGCAGCTGAGAGATCACCCAGAAACGACAAGTAGAAAACATGAGAAGTAAATCACAACGTGGCAGCAGAGATATCAGCCAGAAATGACAGGAAGAAAACTTGAGAAGTACATCACAACGTGGCAGCAGAGAGATCAGCCGGAAATGACAAGAACAAAACGTGAGAAGTAAATCAAAACATGGTAGCAGAGAGATCAGCCAGAAATGATAAGAACAAAACGTTAGAAGTAAATCACAACGTGGCAGCAGAGAGATCAGCCAGAAATGATAAGAACGAAACGTTAGAAGTAAATCACAACGTGGCAGCAGAGAGATCACCCAGAAACGACAAGTAGAAAACATGAGAAGTAAATCACAACGTGGCAGCAGAGATATCAGCCAGAAATGACAAGAACAAAACGTGAGAAGTAAATCACAACGTGGCAGCAGAGAGATCAGCCGGAAATGACAAGAACAAAACGTGAGAAGTAAATCAAAACATGGCGGCAGAGAGATCATCCAGATATGATAAGAACAAAACATGAGAAGTAAATCACAATGTGGCAGCAGAGATCAGCCAGAAATGACGAGAGGAACACATGAGAAGTAAATCACAACGTGGTAGCAGAGAGATCAGCCGGAAATGACAAGAACAAAACGTGAGAAGTAAATCAAAATGTGGCAGCAGAGATCAGCCAGAAATGACTAGAGGAACACATGAGAAGTAAAAAACAACGTGGCAGCAGAGAGATCAGCCATAAATGATAAGAACAAAACGTGAGAAGTAAATCACAACGTGGCAGCAGAGAGATCACCCAGAAATGACAAGTAGAAAACGTGAGAAGTAATTCACAACGTGGCAGCAGAGAGATCACCCAGAAACGACAAGTAGAAAACATGAGAAGTAAATCACAACGTGGCAGCAGAGAGATCAGCCAGAAATGACAAGAACAAAACGTGAGAAGTAAATCACAACATGGCAGCAGAGATATCAGCCAGAAATGATAAGAACAAAACATGAGAAGTAAATCACAATGTGGCAGCAGAGATCAGCCAGAAATGACGAGAGGAACACATGAGAAGTAAATCACAACGTGGCAGCAGAGAGATCAGCCAGAAATGATAAGAACAAAACGTTAGAAGTAAATCACAACGTGGCAGCAGAGAGATCAGCCAGAAATGACAAGTAGAAAACGTGAGAAGTAATTCACAACGTGGCAGCAGAGAGATCACCCAGAAACGACAAGTAGAAAACATGAGAAGTAAATCACAACGTGGCAGCAGAGATATCAGCCAGAAATGACAGGAAGAAAACATGAGAAGTAAATCACAGCGTGGTAGCAGAGATATCAGCCAGAAATGACAGGAAGAAAACATGAGAAGTAAATCACAACGTGGCAGCAGAGAGATCAGCCGGAAATGACAAGAACAAAACGTGAGAAGTAAATCAAAACTTGGCAGCAGAGAGATCAGCCAGAAATTATAAGAACAAAACGTGAGAAGTAAATCAAAACATGGCAGCAGAGAGATCAGCCAGAAATGACAGGAAGAAAACATGAGAAGTAAATCACAGCGTGGCAGCAGAGATATCAGCCAGAAATGACAGGAAGAAAACATGAGAAGTAAATCACAACGTGGCAGCAGAGAGATCAGCCGGAAATGACTAGAGGAACACATGAGAAGTAAATCACAACGTGGCAGCAGAGAGATCAGCCAGAAATGACTAGAGGAACACATGAGAAGAAAATCACAACGTGGCAGCATAGAGATCAGCCAGAAATGACTAGAGGAACACATGAGAAGTAAATCACAACGTGGCAGCAGAGAGATCAGCCGGAAATGACAAGAACAAAACGTGAGAAGTAAATCACAACATGGCAGCAGAGAGATCAGACAGAAATGATAAGAACAAAACATGAGAAGTAAATCACAACGTGGCAGCAGAGAGATCAGCCAGAAATTATAAGAACAAAACGTGAGAAGTAAATCACAACGTGGCAGCAGAGAGCTCAGCCAGAAATGACAAATAGAAAACGAAAGAAGTAATTCACAACGTGGCAGCAGAGAGATCAGCCAGAAATGACTAGAGGAACACATGAGAAGTAAATCACAACGTGGCAGCAGAGAGATCAGCCAGAAATGACAAGAAAAAAACATGAGAAGTAAATCACAACGTGGCAGCAGAGAGATCAGCCAGAAATGATAAGAACAAAACGTTAGAAGTAAATCACAACGTGGCAGCAGAGAGATCAGCCAGAAATGATAAGAACAAAACGTTAGAAGTAAATCACAACGTGGCAGCAGAGAGATCCGCCAGAAATGACAAGTAGAAAACGTGAGAAGTAAATCACAACATGGCAGCAGAGAGATCACCCAGAAACGACAAGTAGAAAACATGAGAAGTAAATCACAGCGTGGCAGCAGAGATATCAGCCAGAAATGACAGGAAGAAAACATGAGAAGTAAATCACAACGTGGCAGCAGAGAGATCAGCCAGAAATGATAAGAACAAAACGTTAGAAGTAAATCACAACGTGGCAGCAGAGAGATCAGCCAGAAATGATAAGAACAAAACGTTAGAAGTAAATCACAACGTGGCAGCAGAGAGATCAGCCAGAAATGACAAGTAGAAAACGTGAGAAGTAATTCACAACGTGGCAGCAGAGAGATCACCCAGAAACGACAAGTAGAAAACATGAGAAGTAAATCACAGCGTGGCACCAGAGATATCAGCCAGAAATGACAGGAAGAAAACATGAGAAGTAAATCACAACGTGGCAGCAGAGAGATCAGCCGGAAATGACAAGAACAAAACGTGAGAAGTAAATCAAAACATGGCAGCAGAGAGTTCAGCCAGAAATGATAAGAACAAAACATGAGAAGTAAATCACAATGTGGCAGCAGAGATCAGCCAGAAATGACGAGAGGAACACATGAGAAGTAATTCACAACGTGGCAGCAGAGAGATCACCCAGAAACGACAAGTAGAAAACATGAGAAGTAAATCACAACGTGGCAGCAGAGATATCAGCCAGAAATGACAGGAAAAAAACTTGAGAAGTACATCACAACGTGGCAGCAGAGAGATCAGCCGGAAATGACAAGAACAAAACGTGAGAAGTAAATCAAAACATGGCAGCAGAGAGATCAGCCAGAAATGATAAGAACAAAACGTTAGAAGTAAATCACAACGTGGCAGCAGAGAGATCAGCCAGAAATGATAAGAACAAAACGTTAGAAGTAAATCACAACGTGGCAGCAGAGAGATCAGCCAGAAATGATAAGAACAAAACGTTAGAAGTAAATCACAACGTGGCAGCAGAGAGATCAGCCAGAAATGACAAGTAGAAAACGTGAGAAGTAATTCACAACGTGGCAGCAGAGAGATCACCCAGAAACGACAAGTAGAAAACATGAGAAGTAAATCACAACGTGGCAGCAGAGATATCAGCCAGAAATGACAGGAAGAAAACATGAGAAGTAAATCACAACGTGGCAGCAGAGAGATCGGCCGGAAATGACAAGAACAAAACGTGAGAAGGAAATCAAAACATGGCGGCAGAGTGATCAGCCAGAAATGATAAGAACAAAACATGAGAAGTAAATCACAATGTGGCAGCAGAGATCAGCCAGAAATGACGAGAGGAACACATGAGAAGTAAATCACAACGTGGTAGCAGAGAGATCAGCCAGAAATTATAAGAACAATACGTGAGAAGTAAATCACAACGTGGCAGCAGAGAGATCAGCCAGAAACGACAAGTAGAAAACATGAGAAGTGAATCACAACGTGGCAGCAGAGAGATCAGCCAGAAATGACAGGAAGAAAACATGAGAAGTAAATCACAACGTGGCAGCAGAGAGATCAGCCGGAAATGACAAGAACAAAACGTGAGAAGTAAATCAAAACATGGCAGCAGAGAGATCAGCCAGAAATTATAAGAACAAAACGTGAGAAGTAAATCACAACGTGGCAGCAGAGAGATCAGCCAGAAATGACAAATAGAAAACGTAAGAAGTAATTCACAACATGGCAGCAGAGAAATCAGCCAGAAATGACTAGAGGAACACATGAGAAGTAAATCACAACGTGGCAGCAGAGAGATCAGCCAGAAATGACAAGAAAAAAGATGAGAAGTAAATCACAACGTGGCAGCAGAGAGATCAGGCAGAAATGACTAGAGGAACACATGACAAGTAATTCACAACGTGGCAGCAGAGAGATCACCCAGAAACGACAAGTAGAAAACATGAGAAGTAAATCACAACGTGGCAGCAGAGAGATCAGCCAGAAATGACAAGAACAAAACGTGAGAAGTAAATCACAACATGGCAGCAGAGATATCAGCCAGAAATGATAAGAACAAAACATGAGAAGTAAATTACAATGTGGCAGCAGAGATCAGCCAGAAATGACGAGAGGAACACATGAGAAGTAAATCACAACGTGGCAGCAGAGATATCAGCCAGAAATGACAGGAAGAATACGTGAGAAGTAAATCACAACGTGGCAGCAGAGAGATCAGCCAGAAATGACAAATAGAAAACGTAAGAAGTAATTCACAACATGGCAGCAGAGAAATCAGCCAGAAATGACTAGAGGAACACATGAGAAGTAAATCACAACGTGGCAGCAGAGAGATCAGCCAGAAATGACAAGAAAAAACATGAGAAGTAAATCACAACGTGGCAGCAGAGAGATCAGGCAGAAATGACTAGAGGAACACATGACAAGTAATTCACAACGTGGCAGCAGAGAGATCACCCAGAAACGACAAGTAGAAAACATGAGAAGTAAATCACAACGTGGCAGCAGAGAGATCAGCCAGAAATGACAAGAACAAACGTGAGAAGTAAATCACAACGTGGCAGCAGAGAGATCAGCCGGAAATGACAAGAACAAAACGTGAGAAGTAAATCAAAACATGGCGGCAGAGAGATCATCCAGATATGATAAGAACAAAACATGAGAAGTAAATCACAATGTGGCAGCAGAGATCACCCAGAAACGACAAGTAGAAAACATGAGAAGTAAATCACAACGTGGCAGCAGAGAGATCAGCCAGAAATGACAAGAACAAAACGTGAGAAGTAAATCACAACATGGCAGCAGAGAGATCAGCAAGAAATTATAAGAACAAAATGTGAGAAGTAAATCACAACGTGAAAGCAGAGAGATCAGCCAGAAATGACAAATAGAAAACGTAAGAAGTAATTCACAACATGGCAGCAGAGAAATCAGCCAGAAATGACTAGAGGAACACATGAGAAGTAAATCACAACGTGGTAGCAGAGAGATCAGCCGGAAATGACAAGAACAAAACGTGAGAAGTAAATCAAAACATGGCAGCAGAGAGATCAGCCAGAAATGATAAGAAAAAAACATGAGAAGTAAATCACAATGTGGCAGCAGAGATCAGCCAGAAATGACGAGAGGAACACATGAGAAGTAAATCACAACGTGGTAGCAGAGAGATCAGCCAGAAATGACAAATAAGAAAACCTAAGAAGTAATTCACAACGTGGCAGCAGAGAGATCAGCCAGAAATGACTAGAGGAACACATGAGAAGTAAATCACAACGTGGCAGCAGAGAGATCAGCCAGAAATGACTAGAGGAACACATGAGAAGAAAATCACAACGTGGCAGCATAGAGATCAGCCAGAAATGACTAGAGGAACACATGAGAAGTAAATCACAACGTGGCAGCAGAGAGATCAGCCGGAAAAGACAAGAACAAAACGTGAGAAGTAAATCACAACATGGCAGCAGAGAGATCAGCCAGAAATGATAAGAACAAAACATGAGAAGTAAATCTCAACGTGGCAGCAGAGAGATCAGCCAGAAATTATAAGAACAAAACGTGAGAATTAAATCACAACGTGGCAGCAGAGAGCTCAGCCAGAAATGACAAATAGAAAACGTAAGAAGTAATTCACAACGTGGCAGCAGAGAGATCAGCCAGAAATGACTAGAGGAACACATGAGAAGTAAATCACAACGTGGCAGCAGAGAGATCAGCCAGAAATGACAAGAAAAAAACATGAGAAGTAAATCACAACGTGGCAGCAGAGAGATCAGCCAGAAATGATAAGAACAAAACGTTAGAAGTAAATCACAACGTGGCAGCAGAGAGATCAGCCAGAAATGATAAGAACAAAACGTTAGAAGTAAATCACAACGTGGCAGCAGAGAGATCCGCCAGAAATGACAAGTAGAAAATGTGAGAAGTAAATCACAACATGGCAGCAGAGAGATCACCCAGAAACGACAAGTAGAAAACATGAGAAGTAAATCACAGCGTGGCAGCAGAGATATCAGCCAGAAATGACAGGAAGAAAACATGAGAAGTAAATCACAACGTGGCAGCAGAGAGATCAGCCAGAAATGATAAGAACAAAACGTTAGAAGTAAATCACAACGTGGCAGCAGAGAGATCAGCCAGAAATGATAAGAACAAAACGTTAGAAGTAAATCACAACGTGGCAGCAGAGAGATCAGCCAGAAATGACAAGTAGAAAACGTGAGAAGTAATTCACAACGTGGCAGCAGAGAGATCACCCAGAAACGACAAGTAGAAAACATGAGAAGTAAATCACAGCGTGGCAGCAGAGATATCAGCCAGAAATGACAGGAAGAAAACATGAGAAGTAAATCACAACGTGGCAGCAGAGAGATCAGCCGGAAATGACAAGAACAAAACGTGAGAAGTAAATCAAAACATGGCGGCAGAGAGATCAGCCAGAAATGATAAGAACAAAACATGAGAAGTAAATCACAATGTGGCAGCAGAGATCAGCCAGAAATGACGAGAGGAACACATGAGAAGTAATTCACAACGTGGCAGCTGAGAGATCACCCAGAAACGACAAGTAGAAAACATGAGAAGTAAATCACAACGTGGCAGCAGAGATATCAGCCAGAAATGACAGGAAGAAAACTTGAGAAGTACATCACAACGTGGCAGCAGAGAGATCAGCCGGAAATGACAAGAACAAAACGTGAGAAGTAAATCAAAACATGGTAGCAGAGAGATCAGCCAGAAATGATAAGAACAAAACGTTAGAAGTAAATCACAACGTGGCAGCAGAGAGATCAGCCAGAAATGATAAGAACGAAACGTTAGAAGTAAATCACAACGTGGCAGCAGAGAGATCACCCAGAAACGACAAGTAGAAAACATGAGAAGTAAATCACAACGTGGCAGCAGAGATATCAGCCAGAAATGACAAGAACAAAACGTGAGAAGTAAATCACAACGTGGCAGCAGAGAGATCAGCCGGAAATGACAAGAACAAAACGTGAGAAGTAAATCAAAACATGGCGGCAGAGAGATCATCCAGATATGATAAGAACAAAACATGAGAAGTAAATCACAATGTGGCAGCAGAGATCAGCCAGAAATGACGAGAGGAACACATGAGAAGTAAATCACAACGTGGTAGCAGAGAGATCAGCCGGAAATGACAAGAACAAAACGTGAGAAGTAAATCAAAATGTGGCAGCAGAGATCAGCCAGAAATGACTAGAGGAACACATGAGAAGTAAAAAACAACGTGGCAGCAGAGAGATCAGCCATAAATGATAAGAACAAAACGTGAGAAGTAAATCACAACGTGGCAGCAGAGAGATCACCCAGAAATGACAAGTAGAAAACGTGAGAAGTAATTCACAACGTGGCAGCAGAGAGATCACCCAGAAACGACAAGTAGAAAACATGAGAAGTAAATCACAACGTGGCAGCAGAGAGATCAGCCAGAAATGACAAGAACAAAACGTGAGAAGTAAATCACAACATGGCAGCAGAGATATCAGCCAGAAATGATAAGAACAAAACATGAGAAGTAAATCACAATGTGGCAGCAGAGATCAGCCAGAAATGACGAGAGGAACACATGAGAAGTAAATCACAACGTGGCAGCAGAGAGATCAGCCAGAAATGATAAGAACAAAACGTTAGAAGTAAATCACAACGTGGCAGCAGAGAGATCAGCCAGAAATGACAAGTAGAAAACGTGAGAAGTAATTCACAACGTGGCAGCAGAGAGATCACCCAGAAACGACAAGTAGAAAACATGAGAAGTAAATCACAACGTGGCAGCAGAGATATCAGCCAGAAATGACAGGAAGAAAACATGAGAAGTAAATCACAGCGTGGTAGCAGAGATATCAGCCAGAAATGACAGGAAGAAAACATGAGAAGTAAATCACAACGTGGCAGCAGAGAGATCAGCCGGAAATGACAAGAACAAAACGTGAGAAGTAAATCAAAACTTGGCAGCAGAGAGATCAGCCAGAAATTATAAGAACAAAACGTGAGAAGTAAATCAAAACATGGCAGCAGAGAGATCAGCCGGAAATGACTAGAGGAACACATGAGAAGTAAATCACAACGTGGCAGCAGAGAGATCAGCCAGAAATGACTAGAGGAACACATGAGAAGAAAATCACAACGTGGCAGCATAGAGATCAGCCAGAAATGACTAGAGGAACACATGAGAAGTAAATCACAACGTGGCAGCAGAGAGATCAGCCGGAAATGACAAGAACAAAACGTGAGAAGTAAATCACAACATGGCAGCAGAGAGATCAGACAGAAATGATAAGAACAAAACATGAGAAGTAAATCACAACGTGGCAGCAGAGAGATCAGCCAGAAATTATAAGAACAAAACGTGAGAAGTAAATCACAACGTGGCAGCAGAGAGCTCAGCCAGAAATGACAAATAGAAAACGAAAGAAGTAATTCACAACGTGGCAGCAGAGAGATCAGCCAGAAATGACTAGAGGAACACATGAGAAGTAAATCACAACGTGGCAGCAGAGAGATCAGCCAGAAATGACAAGAAAAAAACATGAGAAGTAAATCACAACGTGGCAGCAGAGAGATCAGCCACAAATGATAAGAACAAAACGTTAGAAGTAAATCACAACGTGGCAGCAGAGAGATCAGCCAGAAATGATAAGAACAAAACGTTAGAAGTAAATCACAACGTGGCAGCAGAGAGATCCGCCAGAAATGACAAGTAAAAAACGTGAGAAGTAAATCACAACATGGCAGCAGAGAGATCACCCAGAAACGACAAGTAGAAAACATGAGAAGTAAATCACAGCGTGGCAGCAGAGATATCAGCCAGAAATGACAGGAAGAAAACATGAGAAGTAAATCACAACGTGGCAGCAGAGAGATCAGCCAGAAATGATAAGAACAAAACGTTAGAAGTAAATCACAACGTGGCAGCAGAGAGATCAGCCAGAAATGATAAGAACAAAACGTTAGAAGTAAATCACAACGTGGCAGCAGAGAGATCAGCCAGAAATGACAAGTAGAAAACGTGAGAAGTAATTCACAACGTGGCAGCAGAGAGATCACCCAGAAACGACAAGTAGAAAACATGAGAAGTAAATCACAGCGTGGCACCAGAGATATCAGCCAGAAATGACAGGAAGAAAACATGAGAAGTAAATCACAACGTGGCAGCAGAGAGATCAGCCGGAAATGACAAGAACAAAACGTGAGAAGTAAATCAAAACATGGCAGCAGAGAGTTCAGCCAGAAATGATAAGAACAAAACATGAGAAGTAAATCACAATGTGGCAGCAGAGATCAGCCAGAAATGACGAGAGGAACACATGAGAAGTAATTCACAACGTGGCAGCAGAGAGATCACCCAGAAACGACAAGTAGAAAACATGAGAAGTAAATCACAACGTGGCAGCAGAGATATCAGCCAGAAATGACAGGAAAAAAACTTGAGAAGTACATCACAACGTGGCAGCAGAGAGATCAGCCGGAAATGACAAGAACAAAACGTGAGAAGTAAATCAAAACATGGCAGCAGAGAGATCAGCCAGAAATGATAAGAACAAAACGTTAGAAGTAAATCACAACGTGGCAGCAGAGAGATCAGCCAGAAATGATAAGAACAAAACGTTAGAAGTAAATCACAACGTGGCAGCAGAGAGATCAGCCAGAAATGATAAGAAAAAAACATGAGAAGTAAATCACAATGTGGCAGCAGAGATCAGCCAGAAATGACGAGAGGAACACATGAGAAGTAAATCACAACGTGGTAGCAGAGAGATCAGCCAGAAATGACAAATAAGAAAACCTAAGAAGTAATTCACAACGTGGCAGCAGAGAGATCAGCCAGAAATGACTAGAGGAACACATGAGAAGTAAATCACAACGTGGCAGCAGAGAGATCAGCCAGAAATGACTAGAGGAACACATGAGAAGAAAATCACAACGTGGCAGCATAGAGATCAGCCAGAAATGACTAGAGGAACACATGAGAAGTAAATCACAACGTGGCAGCAGAGAGATCAGCCGGAAAAGACAAGAACAAAACGTGAGAAGTAAATCACAACATGGCAGCAGAGAGATCAGCCAGAAATGATAAGAACAAAACATGAGAAGTAAATCTCAACGTGGCAGCAGAGAGATCAGCCAGAAATTATAAGAACAAAACGTGAGAATTAAATCACAACGTGGCAGCAGAGAGCTCAGCCAGAAATGACAAATAGAAAACGTAAGAAGTAATTCACAACGTGGCAGCAGAGAGATCAGCCAGAAATGACTAGAGGAACACATGAGAAGTAAATCACAACGTGGCAGCAGAGAGATCAGCCAGAAATGACAAGAAAAAAACATGAGAAGTAAATCACAACGTGGCAGCAGAGAGATCAGCCAGAAATGATAAGAACAAAACGTTAGAAGTAAATCACAACGTGGCAGCAGAGAGATCAGCCAGAAATGATAAGAACAAAACGTTAGAAGTAAATCACAACGTGGCAGCAGAGAGATCCGCCAGAAATGACAAGTAGAAAATGTGAGAAGTAAATCACAACATGGCAGCAGAGAGATCACCCAGAAACGACAAGTAGAAAACATGAGAAGTAAATCACAACGTGGCAGCAGAGAGATCAGCCAGAAATGATAAGAACAAAACGTTAGAAGTAAATCACAACGTGGCAGCAGAGAGATCAGCCAGAAATGATAAGAACAAAACATGAGAAGTAAATCACAATGTGGCAGCAGAGATCAGCCAGAAATGACGAGAGGAACACATGAGAAGTAATTCACAACGTGGCAGCTGAGAGATCACCCAGAAACGACAAGTAGAAAACATGAGAAGTAAATCACAACGTGGCAGCAGAGATATCAGCCAGAAATGACAGGAAGAAAACTTGAGAAGTACATCACAACGTGGCAGCAGAGAGATCAGCCGGAAATGACAAGAACAAAACGTGAGAAGTAAATCAAAACATGGTAGCAGAGAGATCAGCCAGAAATGATAAGAACAAAACGTTAGAAGTAAATCACAACGTGGCAGCAGAGAGATCAGCCAGAAATGATAAGAACGAAACGTTAGAAGTAAATCACAACGTGGCAGCAGAGAGATCACCCAGAAACGACAAGTAGAAAACATGAGAAGTAAATCACAACGTGGCAGCAGAGATATCAGCCAGAAATGACAAGAACAAAACGTGAGAAGTAAATCACAACGTGGCAGCAGAGAGATCAGCCGGAAATGACAAGAACAAAACGTGAGAAGTAAATCAAAACATGGCGGCAGAGAGATCATCCAGATATGATAAGAACAAAACATGAGAAGTAAATCACAATGTGGCAGCAGAGATCAGCCAGAAATGACGAGAGGAACACATGAGAAGTAAATCACATCGTGGTAGCAGAGAGATCAGCCGGAAATGACAAGAACAAAACGTGAGAAGTAAATCAAAATGTGGCAGCAGAGATCAGCCAGAAATGACTAGAGGAACACATGAGAAGTAAAAAACAACGTGGCAGCAGAGAGATCAGCCATAAATGATAAGAACAAAACGTGAGAAGTAAATCACAACGTGGCAGCAGAGAGATCACCCAGAAATGACAAGTAGAAAAGGTGAGAAGTAATTCACAACGTGGCAGCAGAGAGATCACCCAGAAACGACAAGTAGAAAACATGAGAAGTAAATCACAACGTGGCAGCAGAGAGATCAGCCAGAAATGACAAGAACAAAACGTGAGAAGTAAATCACAACATGGCAGCAGAGATATCAGCCAGAAATGATAAGAACAAAACATGAGAAGTAAATCACAATGTGGCAGCAGAGATCAGCCAGAAATGACGAGAGGAACACATGAGAAGTAAATCACAACGTGGCAGCAGAGAGATCAGCCAGAAATGATAAGAACAAAACGTTAGAAGTAAATCACAACGTGGCAGCAGAGAGATCAGCCAGAAATGACAAGTAGAAAACGTGAGAAGTAATTCACAACGTGGCAGCAGAGAGATCACCCAGAAACGACAAGTAGAAAACATGAGAAGTAAATCACAACGTGGCAGCAGAGATATCAGCCAGAAATGACAGGAAGAAAACATGAGAAGTAAATCACAGCGTGGTAGCAGAGATATCAGCCAGAAATGACAGGAAGAAAACATGAGAAGTAAATCACAACGTGGCAGCAGAGAGATCAGCCGGAAATGACAAGAACAAAACGTGAGAAGTAAATCAAAACTTGGCAGCAGAGAGATCAGCCAGAAATTATAAGAACAAAACGTGAGAAGTAAATCAAAACATGGCAGCAGAGAGATCAGCCAGAAATGACAGGAAGAAAACATGAGAAGTAAATCACAGCGTGGCAGCAGAGATATCAGCCAGAAATGACAGGAAGAAAACATGAGAAGTAAATCACAACGTGGCAGCAGAGAGATCAGCCGGAAATGACTAGAGGAACACATGAGAAGTAAATCACAACGTGGCAGCAGAGAGATCAGCCAGAAATGACTAGAGGAACACATGAGAAGAAAATCACAACGTGGCAGCATAGAGATCAGCCAGAAATGACTAGAGGAACACATGAGAAGTAAATCACAACGTGGCAGCAGAGAGATCAGCCGGAAATGACAAGAACAAAACGTGAGAAGTAAATCACAACATGGCAGCAGAGAGATCAGACAGAAATGATAAGAACAAAACATGAGAAGTAAATCACAACGTGGCAGCAGAGAGATCAGCCAGAAATTATAAGAACAAAACGTGAGAAGTAAATCACAACGTGGCAGCAGAGAGCTCAGCCAGAAATGACAAATAGAAAACGAAAGAAGTAATTCACAACGTGGCAGCAGAGAGATCAGCCAGAAATGACTAGAGGAACACATGAGAAGTAAATCACAACGTGGCAGCAGAGAGATCAGCCAGAAATGACAAGAAAAAAACATGAGAAGTAAATCACAACGTGGCAGCAGAGAGATCAGCCAGAAATGATAAGAACAAAACGTTAGAAGTAAATCACAACGTGGCAGCAGAGAGATCAGCCAGAAATGATAAGAACAAAACGTTAGAAGTAAATCACAACGTGGCAGCAGAGAGATCCGCCAGAAATGACAAGTAGAAAACGTGAGAAGTAAATCACAACATGGCAGCAGAGAGATCACCCAGAAACGACAAGTAGAAAACATGAGAAGTAAATCACAGCGTGGCAGCAGAGATATCAGCCAGAAATGACAGGAAGAAAACATGAGAAGTAAATCACAACGTGGCAGCAGAGAGATCAGCCAGAAATGATAAGAACAAAACGTTAGAAGTAAATCACAACGTGGCAGCAGAGAGATCAGCCAGAAATGATAAGAACAAAACGTTAGAAGTAAATCACAACGTGGCAGCAGAGAGATCAGCCAGAAATGACAAGTAGAAAACGTGAGAAGTAATTCACAACGTGGCAGCAGAGAGATCACCCAGAAACGACAAGTAGAAAACATGAGAAGTAAATCACAGCGTGGCACCAGAGATATCAGCCAGAAATGACAGGAAGAAAACATGAGAAGTAAATCACAACGTGGCAGCAGAGAGATCAGCCGGAAATGACAAGAACAAAACGTGAGAAGTAAATCAAAACATGGCAGCAGAGAGTTCAGCCAGAAATGATAAGAACAAAACATGAGAAGTAAATCACAATGTGGCAGCAGAGATCAGCCAGAAATGACGAGAGGAACACATGAGAAGTAATTCACAACGTGGCAGCAGAGAGATCACCCAGAAACGACAAGTAGAAAACATGAGAAGTAAATCACAACGTGGCAGCAGAGATATCAGCCAGAAATGACAGGAAAAAAACTTGAGAAGTACATCACAACGTGGCAGCAGAGAGATCAGCCGGAAATGACAAGAACAAAACGTGAGAAGTAAATCAAAACATGGCAGCAGAGAGATCAGCCAGAAATGATAAGAACAAAACGTTAGAAGTAAATCACAACGTGGCAGCAGAGAGATCAGCCAGAAATGATAAGAACAAAACGTTAGAAGTAAATCACAACGTGGCAGCAGAGAGATCAGCCAGAAATGATAAGAACAAAACGTTAGAAGTAAATCACAACGTGGCAGCAGAGAGATCAGCCAGAAATGACAAGTAGAAAACGTGAGAAGTAATTCACAACGTGGCAGCAGAGAGATCACCCAGAAACGACAAGTAGAAAACATGAGAAGTAAATCACAACGTGGCAGCAGAGATATCAGCCAGAAATGACAGGAAGAAAACATGAGAAGTAAATCACAACGTGGCAGCAGAGAGATCGGCCGGAAATGACAAGAACAAAACGTGAGAAGGAAATCAAAACATGGCGGCAGAGTGATCAGCCAGAAATGATAAGAACAAAACATGAGAAGTAAATCACAATGTGGCAGCAGAGATCAGCCAGAAATGACGAGAGGAACACATGAGAAGTAAATCACAACGTGGTAGCAGAGAGATCAGCCAGAAATTATAAGAACAATACGTGAGAAGTAAATCACAACGTGGCAGCAGAGAGATCAGCCAGAAACGACAAGTAGAAAACATGAGAAGTGAATCACAACGTGGCAGCAGAGAGATCAGCCAGAAATGACAGGAAGAAAACATGAGAAGTAAATCACAACGTGGCAGCAGAGAGATCAGCCGGAAATGACAAGAACAAAACGTGAGAAGTAAATCAAAACATGGCAGCAGAGAGATCAGCCAGAAATTATAAGAACAAAACGTGAGAAGTAAATCACAACGTGGCAGCAGAGAGATCAGCCAGAAATGACAAATAGAAAACGTAAGAAGTAATTCACAACATGGCAGCAGAGAAATCAGCCAGAAATGACTAGAGGAACACATGAGAAGTAAATCACAACGTGGCAGCAGAGAGATCAGCCAGAAATGACAAGAAAAAAGATGAGAAGTAAATCACAACGTGGCAGCAGAGAGATCAGGCAGAAATGACTAGAGGAACACATGACAAGTAATTCACAACGTGGCAGCAGAGAGATCACCCAGAAACGACAAGTAGAAAACATGAGAAGTAAATCACAACGTGGCAGCAGAGAGATCAGCCAGAAATGACAAGAACAAAACGTGAGAAGTAAATCACAACATGGCAGCAGAGATATCAGCCAGAAATGATAAGAACAAAACATGAGAAGTAAATTACAATGTGGCAGCAGAGATCAGCCAGAAATGACGAGAGGAACACATGAGAAGTAAATCACAACGTGGCAGCAGAGATATCAGCCAGAAATGACAGGAAGAATACGTGAGAAGTAAATCACAACGTGGCAGCAGAGAGATCAGCCAGAAATGACAAATAGAAAACGTAAGAAGTAATTCACAACATGGCAGCAGAGAAATCAGCCAGAAATGACTAGAGGAACACATGAGAAGTAAATCACAACGTGGCAGCAGAGAGATCAGCCAGAAATGACAAGAAAAAACATGAGAAGTAAATCACAACGTGGCAGCAGAGAGATCAGGCAGAAATGACTAGAGGAACACATGACAAGTAATTCACAACGTGGCAGCAGAGAGATCACCCAGAAACGACAAGTAGAAAACATGAGAAGTAAATCACAACGTGGCAGCAGAGAGATCAGCCAGAAATGACAAGAACAAACGTGAGAAGTAAATCACAACGTGGCAGCAGAGAGATCAGCCGGAAATGACAAGAACAAAACGTGAGAAGTAAATCAAAACATGGCGGCAGAGAGATCATCCAGATATGATAAGAACAAAACATGAGAAGTAAATCACAATGTGGCAGCAGAGATCACCCAGAAACGACAAGTAGAAAACATGAGAAGTAAATCACAACGTGGCAGCAGAGAGATCAGCCAGAAATGACAAGAACAAAACGTGAGAAGTAAATCACAACATGGCAGCAGAGATATCAGCCAGAAATGATAAGAACAAAACATGAGAAGTAAATTACAATGTGGCAGCAGAGATCAGCCAGAAATTATAAGAACAATACGTGAGAAGTAAATCACAACGTGGCAGCAGAGAGATCAGCCAGAAACGACAAGTAGAAAACATGAGATGTAAATCAAAACATGGCAGCAGAGAGATCAGCCAGAAATGACAGGAAGAAAACATGAGAAGTAAATCACAACGTGGCAGCAGAGAGATCAGCCGGAAATGACAAGAACAAAACGTGAGATG
This sequence comes from Lampris megalopsis, assembly GCA_022114975.2. Classification (NCBI taxonomy): domain Eukaryota; kingdom Metazoa; phylum Chordata; class Actinopteri; order Lampriformes; family Lampridae; genus Lampris; species Lampris megalopsis. Next base: position 1,785,971 of record JAJHIY020000614.1, read on the forward strand.
TAAATCAAAACATGGCAGCAGAGAGATCAGCCAGAAATGACAAATAGAAAACGTAAGAAGTAATTCACAACATGGCAGCAGAGAAATCAGCCAGAAATGACTAGAGGAACACATGAGAAGTAAATCACAACGTGGCAGCAGAGAGATCAGCCAGAAATGACAAGAAAAAACATGAGAAGTAATTCACAACATGGCAGCAGAGAAATCAGCCAGAAATGACTAGAGGAACACATGAGAAGTAAATCACAACGTGGCAGCAGAGAGATCAGCCAGAAATGACAAGAAAAAACATGAGAAGTAAATCACAACGTGGCAGCAGAGAGATCAGGCAGAAATGACAAGTAGAAAACATGAGAAGTAAATCACAACGTGGCAGCAGAGAGATCAGCCAGAAATGACAAGAACAAAACGTGAGAAGTAAATCACAACATGGCAGCAGAGATATCAGCCAGAAATGATAAGAACAAAACATGAGAAGTAAATTACAATGTGGCAGCAGAGATCAGCCAGAAATGACGAGAGGAACACATGAGAAGTAAATCACAACGTGGCAGCAGAGATATCAGCCAGAAATGACAGGAAGAAAACGTGAGAAGTAAATCACAACGTGGCAGCAGAGATATCAGCCAGAAATGACAGGAAGAAAACGTGAGAAGTAAATCACAACGTGGCAGCAGAGAGATCAGCCAGAAATAACAAGTAGAAAACGTGAGAAGTAATTCACTACGTGGCAGCAGAGAGATCACCCAGAAACGACAAGTAGAAAACATGAGAAGTAAATCACAACGTGGCAGCAGAGATATCAGCCAGAAATGACAAGAACAAAACGTGAGAAGTAAATCAAAACATGGCGGCAGAGAGATCATCCAGATATGATAAGAACAAAACATGAGAAGTAAATCACAATGTGGCAGCAGAGATCAGCCAGAAATGACGAGAGGAACACATGAGAAGTAAATCACAACGTGGTAGCAGAGAGATCAGCCAGAAATTATAAGAACAATACGTGAGAAGTAAATCACAACGTGGCAGCAGAGAGATCAGCCAGAAACGACAAGTAGAAAACATGAGAAGTGAATCACAACGTGGCAGCAGAGAGATCAGCCAGAAATGACAGGAAGAAAACATGAGAAGTAAATCACAACGTGGCAGCAGAGAGATCAGCCGGAAATGACAAGAACAAAACGTGAGAAGTAAATCACAATGTGGCAGCAGAGATCAGCCAGAAATGACTAGAGGAACACATGAGAAGTAAAAAACAACGTGGCAGCAGAGAGATCAGCCATAAATGATAAGAACAAAACGTGAGAAGTAAATCACAACGTGGCAGCAGAGAGATCACCCAGAAATGACAAGTAGAAAACGTGAGAAGTAAATCACAACGTGGCAGCAGAGAGATCACCCAGAAACGACAAGTAGAAAACATGAGAAGTAAATCACAACGTGGCAGCAGAGAGATCAGCCAGAAATGACAAGAACAAAACGTGAGAAGTAAATCACAACATGGCAGCAGAGATATCAGCCAGAAATGATAAGAACAAAACATGAGAAGTAAATCACAATGTGGCAGCAGAGATAAGCCAGAAATGACGAGAGGAACACATGAGAAGTAAATCACAACATGGCAGCAGAGAGATCAGACAGAAATGATAAGAACAAAACATGAGAAGTAAATCACAACGTGGCAGCAGAGAGATCAGCCAGAAATTATAAGAACAAAACGTGAGAAGTAAATCACAACGTGGCAGCAGAGAGCTCAGCCAGAAATGACAAATAGAAAACGTAAGAAGTAATTCACAACGTGGCAGCAGAGAGATCAGCCAGAAATGACAAGTAGAAAACATGAGAAGTAAATCACAACGTGGCAGCAGAGATATCAGCCAGAAATGACAAGAACAAAACTTGAGAAGTAAATCACAACGTGGCAGCAGAGAGATCAGCCGGAAATGACAAGAACAAAACGTGATAAGTAAATCAAAACATGGCGGCAGAGAGATCAGCCAGATATGATAAGAACAAAACATGAGAAGTAAATCACAATGTGGCAGCAGAGATCAGCCAGAAATGACGAGAGGAACACATGAGAAGTAAATCACAACGTGGTAGCAGAGAGATCAGCCAGAAATTATAAGAACAATACGTGAGAAGTAAATCACAACGTGGCAGCAGAGAGATCAGCCAGAAACGACAAATAGAAAACGTAAGAAGTAATTCACAACATGGCAGCAGAGAAATCAGCCAGAAATGACAAGAAAAAACATGAGAAGTAAATCACAACGTGGCAGCAGAGAGATCAGGCAGAAATGACTAGAGGAACACATGACAAGTAATTCACAACGTGGCAGCAGAGAGATCACCCAGAAACGACAAGTAGAAAACATGAGAAGTAAATCACAACGTGGCAGCAGAGAGATCAGCCAGAAATGACAAGAACAAACGTGAGAAGTAAATCACAACGTGGCAGCAGAGAGATCAGTCGGAAATGACAAGAACAAAACGTGAGAAGTAAATCAAAACATGGCGGCAGAGAGATCATCCAGATATGATAAGAACAAAACATGAGAAGTAAATCACAATGTGGCAGCAGAGATCACCCAGCAACGACAAGTAGAAAACATGAGAAGTAAATCACAACGTGGCAGCAGAGAGATCAGCCAGAAATGACAAGAACAAAACGTGAGAAGTAAATCTCAACATGGCAGCAGAGATATCAGCCAGAAATGATAAGAACAAAACATGAGAAGTAAATTACAATGTGGCAGCAGAGATCAGCCAGAAATTATAAGAACAATACGTGAGAAGTAAATCACAACGTGGCAGCAGAGAGATCAGCCAGAAACGACAAGTAGAAAACATGAGAAGTGAATCACAACGTGGCAGCAGAGAGATCAGCCAGAAATGACAGGAAGAAAACATGAGAAGTAAATCACAACGTGGCAGCAGAGAGATCAGCCAGAAATGACTAGAGGAACACATGAGAAGTAAATCACAACGTGGCAGCAGAGAGATCAGCCGGAAAAGACAAGAACAAAACGTGAGAAGTAAATCACAACATGGCAGCAGAGAGATCAGCCAGAAATGATAAGAACAAAACATGAGAAGTAAATCACAACGTGGCAGCAGAGAGATCAGCCAGAAATTATAAGAACAAAACGTGAGAATTAAATCACAACGTGGCAGCAGAGAGCTCAGCCAGAAATGACAAATAGAAAACGTAAGAAGTAATTCACAACGTGGCAGCAGAGAGATCAGCCAGAAATGACTAGAGGAACACGTGAGAAGTAAATCACAACGTGGCAGCAGAGAGATCAGCCAGAAATGATAAGAACAAAACGTTAGAAGTAAATCACAACGTGGCAGCAGAGAGATCAGCCAGAAATTATAAGAACAAAACGTTAGAAGTAAATCACAACGTGGCAGCAGAGAGATCCGCCAGAAATGACAAGTAGAAAATGTGAGAAGTAAATCACAACATGGCAGCAGAGAGATCACCCAGAAACGACAAGTAGAAAACATGAGAAGTAAATCACAGCGTGGCAGCAGAGATATCAGCCAGAAATGACAGGAAGAAAACATGAGAAGTAAATCACAACGTGGCAGCAGAGAGATCAGCCAGAAATGATAAGAACAAAACGTTAGAAGTAAATCACAACGTGGCAGCAGAGAGATCAGCCAGAAATGATAAGAACAAAACGTTAGAAGTAAATCACAACGTGGCAGCAGAGAGATCAGCCAGAAATGACAAGTAGAAAACGTGAGAAGTAATTCACAACGTGGCAGCAGAGAGATCACCCAGAAACGACAAGTAGAAAACATGAGAAGTAAATCACAGCGTGGCAGCAGAGATATCAGCCAGAAATGACAGGAAGAAAACATGAGAAGTAAATCACAACGTGGCAGCAGAGAGATCAGCCGGAAATGACAAGAACAAAACGTGAGAAGTAAATCAAAACATGGCGGCAGAGAGATCAGCCAGAAATGATAAGAACAAAACATGAGAAGTAAATCACAATGTGGCAGCAGAGATCAGCCAGAAATGACGAGAGGAACACATGAGAAGTAATTCACAACGTGGCAGCAGAGAGATCACCCAGAAACGACAAGTAGAAAACATGAGAAGTAAATCACAACGTGGCAGCAGAGATATCAGCCAGAAATGACAGGAAGAAAACTTGAGAAGTACATCACAACGTGGCAGCAGAGAGATCAGCCGGAAATGACAAGAACAAAACGTGAGAAGTAAATCAAAACATGGTAGCAGAGAGATCAGCCAGAAATGATAAGAACAAAACGTTAGAAGTAAATCACAACGTGGCAGCAGAGACATCAGCCAGAAATGATAAGAACGAAACGTTAGAAGTAAATCACAACGTGGCAGCAGAGAGATCACCCAGAAACGACAAGTAGAAAACATGAGAAGTAAATCACAACGTGGCAGCAGAGATATCAGCCAGAAATGACAAGAACAAAACGTGAGAAGTAAATCACAACGTGGCAGCAGAGAGATCAGCCGGAAATGACAAGAACAAAACGTGAGAAGTAAATCAAAACATGGCGGCAGAGAGATCATCCAGATATGATAAGAACAAAACATGAGAAGTAAATCACAATGTGGCAGCAGAGATCAGCCAGAAATGACGAGAGGAACACATGAGAAGTAAATCACAACGTGGTAGCAGAGAGATCAGCCGGAAATGACACGAACAAAACGTGAGAAGTAAATCAAAATGTGGCAGCAGAGATCAGCCAGAAATGACTAGAGGAACACATGAGAAGTAAAAAACAACGTGGCAGCAGAGAGATCAGCCATAAATGATAAGAACAAAACGTGAGAAGTAAATCACAACGTGGCAGCAGAGAGATCACCCAGAAATGACAAGTAGAAAACGTGAGAAGTAATTCACAACGTGGCAGCAGAGAGATCACCCAGAAACGACAAGTAGAAAACATGAGAAGTAAATCACAACGTGGCAGCAGAGAGATCAGCCAGAAATGACAAGAACAAAACGTGAGAAGTAAATCACAACATGGCAGCAGAGATATCAGCCAGAAATGATAAGAACAAAACATGAGAAGTAAATCACAATGTGGCAGCAGAGATCAGCCAGAAATGACGAGAGGAACACATGAGAAGTAAATCACAACGTGGCAGCAGAGAGATCAGCCAGAAATGATAAGAACAAAACGTTAGAAGTAAATCACAACGTGGCAGCAGAGAGATCAGCCAGAAATGACAAGTAGAAAACGTGAGAAGTAATTCACAACGTGGCAGCAGAGAGATCACCCAGAAACGACAAGTAGAAAACATGAGAAGTAAATCACAACGTGGCAGCAGAGATATCAGCCAGAAATGACAGGAAGAAAACATGAGAAGTAAATCACAGCGTGGTAGCAGAGATATCAGCCAGAAATGACAGGAAGAAAACATGAGAAGTAAATCAAAACGTGGCAGCAGAGAGATCAGCCGGAAATGACAAGAACAAAACGTGAGAAGTAAATCAAAACTTGGCAGCAGAGAGATCAGCCAGAAATTATAAGAACAAAACGTGAGAAGTAAATCAAAACATGGCAGCAGAGAGATCAGCCAGAAATGACAGGAAGAAAACATGAGAAGTAAATCACAGCGTGGCAGCAGAGATATCAGCCAGAAATGACAGGAAGAAAACATGAGAAGTAAATCACAACGTGGCAGCAGAGAGATCAGCCGGAAATGACTAGAGGAACACATGAGAAGTAAATCACAACGTGGCAGCAGAGAGATCAGCCAGAAATGACTAGAGGAACACATGAGAAGAAAATCACAACGTGGCAGCATAGAGATCAGCCAGAAATGACTAGAGGAACACATGAGAAGTAAATCACAACGTGGCAGCAGAGAGATCAGCCGGAAATGACAAGAACAAAACGTGAGAACTAAATCACAACATGGCAGCAGAGAGATCAGACAGAAAGGATAAGAACAAAACATGGGAAGTAAATCACAACGTGGCAGCAGAGAGATCAGCCAGAAATTATAAGAACAAAACGTGAGAAGTAAATCACAACGTGGCAGCAGAGAGCTCAGCCAGAAATGACAAATAGAAAACGAAAGAAGTAATTCACAACGTGGCAGCAGAGAGATCAGCCAGAAATGACTAGAGGAACACATGAGAAGTAAATCACAACGTGGCAGCAGAGAGATCAGCCAGAAATGACAAGAAAAAAACATGAGAAGTAAATCACAACGTGGCAGCAGAGAGATCAGCCAGAAATGATAAGAACAAAACGTTAGAAGTAAATCACAACGTGGCAGCAGAGAGATCAGCCAGAAATGATAAGAACAAAACGTTAGAAGTAAATCACAACGTGGCAGCAGAGAGATCCGCCAGAAATGACAAGTAGAAAACGTGAGAAGTAAATCACAACATGGCAGCAGAGAGATCACCCAGAAACGACAAGTAGAAAACATGAGAAGTAAATCACAGCGTGGCAGCAGAGATATCAGCCAGAAATGACAGGAAGAAAACATGAGAAGTAAATCACAACGTGGCAGCAGAGAGATCAGCCAGAAATGATAAGAACAAAACGTTAGAAGTAAATCACAACGTGGCAGCAGAGAGATCAGCCAGAAATGATAAGAACAAAACGTTAGAAGTAAATCACAACGTGGCAGCAGAGAGATCAGCCAGAAATGACAAGTAGAAAACGTGAGAAGTAATTCACAACGTGGCAGCAGAGAGATCACCCAGAAACGACAAGTAGAAAACATGAGAAGTAAATCACAGCGTGGCACCAGAGATATCAGCCAGAAATGACAGGAAGAAAACATGAGAAGTAAATCACAACGTGGCAGCAGAGAGATCAGCCGGAAATGACAAGAACAAAACGTGAGAAGTAAATCAAAACATGGCAGCAGAGAGTTCAGCCAGAAATGATAAGAACAAAACATGAGAAGTAAATCACAATGTGGCAGCAGAGATCAGCCAGAAATGACGAGAGGAACACATGAGAAGTAATTCACAACGTGGCAGCAGAGAGATCACCCAGAAACGACAAGTAGAAAACATGAGAAGTAAATCACAACGTGGCAGCAGAGATATCAGCCAGAAATGACAGGAAAAAAACTTGAGAAGTACATCACAACGTGGCAGCAGAGAGATCAGCCGGAAATGACAAGAACAAAACGTGAGAAGTAAATCAAAACATGGCAGCAGAGAGATCAGCCAGAAATGATAAGAACAAAACGTTAGAAGTAAATCACAACGTGGCAGCAGAGAGATCAGCCAGAAATGATAAGAACAAAACGTTAGAAGTAAATCACAACGTGGCAGCAGAGAGATCAGCCAGAAATGATAAGAACAAAACGTTAGAAGTAAATCACAACGTGGCAGCAGAGAGATCAGCCAGAAATGACAAGTAGAAAACGTGAGAAGTAATTCACAACGTGGCAGCAGAGAGATCACCCAGAAACGACAAGTAGAAAACATGAGAAGTAAATCACAACGTGGCAGCAGAGATATCAGCCAGAAATGACAGGAAGAAAACATGAGAAGTAAATCACAACGTGGCAGCAGAGAGATCGGCCGGAAATGACAAGAACAAAACGTGAGAAGGAAATCAAAACATGGCGGCAGAGTGATCAGCCAGAAATGATAAGAACAAAACATGAGAAGTAAATCACAATGTGGCAGCAGAGATCAGCCAGAAATGACGAGAGGAACACATGAGAAGTAAATCACAACGTGGTAGCAGAGAGATCAGCCAGAAATTATAAGAACAATACGTGAGAAGTAAATCACAACGTGGCAGCAGAGAGATCAGCCAGAAACGACAAGTAGAAAACATGAGAAGTGAATCACAACGTGGCAGCAGAGAGATCAGCCAGAAATGACAGGAAGAAAACATGAGAAGTAAATCACAACGTGGCAGCAGAGAGATCAGCCGGAAATGACAAGAACAAAACGTGAGAAGTAAATCAAAACATGGCAGCAGAGAGATCAGCCAGAAATTATAAGAACAAAACGTGAGAAGTAAATCACAACGTGGCAGCAGAGAGATCAGCCAGAAATGACAAATAGAAAACGTAAGAAGTAATTCACAACATGGCAGCAGAGAAATCAGCCAGAAATGACTAGAGGAACACATGAGAAGTAAATCACAACGTGGCAGCAGAGAGATCAGCCAGAAATGACAAGAACAAAACGTGAGAAGTAAATCACAACGTGGCAGCAGAGAGATCAGCCAGAAATGACAAATAGAAAACGTAAGAAGTAATTCACAACATGGCAGCAGAGAAATCAGCCAGAAATGACTAGAGGAACACATGAGAAGTAAATCACAACGTGGCAGCAGAGAGATCAGCCAGAAATGACAAGAACAAAACGTGAGAAGTAAATCACAACATGGCAGCAGAGATATCAGCCAGAAATGATAAGAACAAAACATGAGAAGTAAATTACAATGTGGCAGCAGAGATCAGCCAGAAACGACAAGTAGAAAACATGAGAAGTAAATCACAACGTGGCAGCAGAGAGATCAGCCAGAAATGACAAGAACAAAACGTGAGAAGTAAATCACAACATGGCAGCAGAGATATCAGCCAGAAATGATAAGAACAAAACATGAGAAGTAAATTACAATGTGGCAGCAGAGATCAGCCAGAAATTATAAGAACAATACGTGAGAAGTAAATCACAACGTGGCAGCAGAGAGATCAGCCAGAAACGACAAGTAGAAAACATGAGAAGTGAATCACAACGTGGCAGCAGAGAGATCAGCCAGAAATGACAGGAAGAAAACATGAGAAGTAAATCACAACGTGGCAGCAGAGAGATCAGCCGGAAATGACAAGAACAAAACGTGAGATGTAAATCAAAACATGGCAGCAGAGAGATCAGCCAGAAATTACAAATAGAAAACGTAAGAAGTAATTCACAACATGGCAGCAGAGAAATCAGCCAGAAATGACTAGAGGAACACATGAGAAGTAAATCACAACGTGGCAGCAGAGAGATCAGCCAGAAATGACAAGAAAAAACATGAGAAGTAATTCACAACATGGCAGCAGAGAAATCAGCCAGAAATGACTAGAGGAACACATGAGAAGTAAATCACAACGTGGCAGCAGAGAGATCAGCCAGAAATGACAAGAAAAAACATGAGAAGTAAATCACAACGTGGCAGCAGAGAGATCAGGCAGAAATGACAAGTAGAAAACATGAGAAGTAAATCACAACGTGGCAGCAGAGAGATCAGCCAGAAATGACAAGAACAAAACGTGAGAAGTAAATCACAACATGGCAGCAGAGATATCAGCCAGAAATGATAAGAACAAAACATGAGAAGTAAATTACAATGTGGCAGCAGAGATCAGCCAGAAATGACGAGAGGAACACATGAGAAGTAAATCACAACGTGGCAGCAGAGATATCAGCCAGAAATGACAGGAAGAAAACTTGAGAAGTAAATCAAAACATGGCGGCAGAGTGATCAGCCAGAAATGATAAGAACAAAACATGAGAAGTAAATCACAATGTGGCAGCAGAGATCAGCCAGAAATGACGAGAGGAACACATGAGAAGTAAATCACAACGTGGTAGCAGAGAGATCAGCCAGAAATTATAAGATCAATACGTGAGAAGTAAATCACAACGTGGCAGCAGAGAGATCAGCCAGAAACGACAAGTAGAAAACATGAGAAGTGAATCACAACGTGGCAGCAGAGAGATCAGCCAGAAATGACAAGAACAAAACGTGAGAAGTAAATCAAAACATGGCAGCAGAGAGATCAGCCAGAAATTATAAGAACAAAACGTGAGAAGTAAATCACAACGTGGCAGCAGAGAGATCAGCCAGAAATGACAAATAGAAAACGTAAGAAGTAATTCACAACATGGCAGCAGAGAAATCAGCCAGAAATGACTAGAGGAGCACATGAGAAGTAAATCACAACGTGGCAGCAGAGAGATCAGCCAGAAATGACAAGAAAAAACATGAGAAGTAAATCACAACGTGGCAGCAGAGAGATCAGGCAGAAATGACTAGAGGAACACATGACAAGTAAATCACAACGTGGCAGCAGAGAGATCAGCAATAAATGATAAGAACAAAACGTGAGAAGTAAATCACAACGTGGCAGCAGAGAGATCAGCCAGAAATGACAGGTAGAAAACGTGAGAAGTAATTCACAACGTGGCAGCAGAGAGATCACCCAGAAACGACAAGTAGAAAACATGAGAAGTAAATCACAACGTGGCAGCAGAGAGATCAGCCAGAATTGACAAGAACAAAACGTGAGAAGTAAATCACAACATGGCAGCAGAGATATCAGCCAGAAATGATAAGAACAAAACATGAGAAGTAAATTACAATGTGGCAGCAGAGATCAGCCAGAAATGACGAGAGGAACACATGAGAAGTAAATCACAACGTGGCAGCAGAGATATCAGCCAGAAATGACAGGAAGAAAACGTGAGAAGTAAATCACAACGTGGCAGCAGAGAGATCAGCCGGAAATGATAAGAACGAAACGTTAGAAGTAAATCACAACGTGGCAGCAGAGAGATTAGCCAGAAATGACAGGAAGAAAACATGAGAAGTAAATCACAACGTGGCAGCAGAGAGATCAGCCGGAAATGACAAGAACAAAACGTGAGAAGTAAATCAAAACATGGCAGCAGAGAGATCAGCAAGAAATTATAAGAACAAAATGTGAGAAGTAAATCACAACGTGAAAGCAGAGAGATCAGCCAGAAATGACAAATAGAAAACGTAAGAAGTAATTCACAACATGGCAGCAGAGAAATCAGCCAGAAATGACTAGAGGAACACATGAGAAGTAAATCACAACGTGGTAGCAGAGAGATCAGCCGGAAATGACAAGAACAAAACGTGAGAAGTAAATCAAAACATGGCAGCAGAGAGATCAGCCAGAAATGATAAGAAAAAAACATGAGAAGTAAATCACAATGTGGCAGCAGAGATCAGCCAGAAATGACGAGAGGAACACATGAGAAGTAAATCACAACGTGGTAGCAGAGAGATCAGCCAGAAATGACAAATAAGAAAACCTAAGAAGTAATTCACAACGTGGCAGCAGAGAGATCAGCCAGAAATGACTAGAGGAACACATGAGAAGTAAATCACAACGTGGCAGCAGAGAGATCAGCCAGAAATGACTAGAGGAACACATGAGAAGAAAATCACAACGTGGCAGCATAGAGATCAGCCAGAAATGACTAGAGGAACACATGAGAAGTAAATCACAACGTGGCAGCAGAGAGATCAGCCGGAAAAGACAAGAACAAAACGTGAGAAGTAAATCACAACATGGCAGCAGAGAGATCAGCCAGAAATGATAAGAACAAAACATGAGAAGTAAATCACAACGTGGCAGCAGAGAGATCAGCCAGAAATTATAAGAACAAAACGTGAGAATTAAATCACAACGTGGCAGCAGAGAGCTCAGCCAGAAATGACAAATAGAAAACGTAAGAAGTAATTCACAACGTGGCAGCAGAGAGATCAGCCAGAAATGACTAGAGGAACACATGAGAAGTAAATCACAACGTGGCAGCAGAGAGATCAGCCAGAAATGACAAGAAAAAAACTTGAGAAGTAAATCACAACGTGGCAGCAGAGAGATCAGCCAGAAATGATAAGAACAAAACGTTAGAAGTAAATCACAGCGTGGCAGCAGAGATATCAGCCAGAAATGACAGGAAGAAAACATGAGAAGTAAATCACAACGTGGCAGCAGAGAGATCAGCCAGAAATGATAAGAACAAAACGTTAGAAGTAAATCACAACGTGGCAGCAGAGAGATCAGCCAGAAACGACAAGTAGAAAACATGAGAAGTAAATCACAGCGTGGCAGCAGAGATATCAGCCAGAAATGACAGGAAGAAAACATGAGAAGTAAATCACAACGTGGCAGCAGAGAGATCAGCCGGAAATGACAAGAACAAAACGTGAGAAGTAAATCAAAACATGGCGGCAGAGAGATCAGCCAGAAATGATAAGAACAAAACATGAGAAGTAAATCACAATGTGGCAGCAGAGATCAGCCAGAAATGACGAGAGGAACACATGAGAAGTAATTCACAACGTGGCAGCAGAGAGATCACCCAGAAACGACAAGTAGAAAACATGAGAAGTAAATCACAACGTGGCAGCAGAGATATCAGCCAGAAATGACAGGAAGAAAACTTGAGAAGTACATCACAACGTGGCAGCAGAGAGATCAGCCGGAAATGACAAGAACAAAACGTGAGAAGTAAATCAAAACATGGTAGCAGAGAGATCAGCCAGAAATGATAAGAACAAAACGTTAGAAGTAAATCACAACGTGGCAGCAGAGAGATCAGCCAGAAATGATAAGAACGAAACGTTAGAAGTAAATCACAACGTGGCAGCAGAGAGATCACCCAGAAACGACAAGTAGAAAACATGAGAAGTAAATCACAACGTGGCAGCAGAGATATCAGCCAGAAATGACAAGAACAAAACGTGAGAAGTAAATCACAACGTGGCAGCAGAGAGATCAGCCGGAAATGACAAGAACAAAACGTGAGAAGTAAATCAAAACATGGCGGCAGAGAGATCATCCAGATATGATAAGAACAAAACATGAGAAGTAAATCACAATGTGGCAGCAGAGATCAGCCAGAAATGACGAGAGGAACACATGAGAAGTAAATCACAACGTGGTAGCAGAGAGATCAGCCGGAAATGACAAGAACAAAACGTGAGAAGTAAATCAAAATGTGGCAGCAGAGATCAGCCAGAAATGACTAGAGGAACACATGAGAAGTAAAAAACAACGTGGCAGCAGAGAGATCAGCCATAAATGATAAGAACAAAACGTGAGAAGTAAATCACAACGTGGCAGCAGAGAGATCACCCAGAAATGACAAGTAGAAAACGTGAGAAGTAATTCACAACGTGGCAGCAGAGAGATCACCCAGAAACGACAAGTAGAAAACATGAGAAGTAAATCACAACGTGGCAGCAGAGAGATCAGCCAGAAATGACAAGAACAAAACGTGAGAAGTAAATCACAACATGGCAGCAGAGATATCAGCCAGAAATTATAAGATCAATACGTGAGAAGTAAATCACAACGTGGCAGCAGAGAGATCAGCCAGAAACGACAAGTAGAAAACATGAGAAGTGAATCACAACGTGGCAGCAGAGAGATCAGCCAGAAATGACAAGAACAAAACGTGAGAAGTAAATCAAAACATGGCAGCAGAGAGATCAGCCAGAAATTATAAGAACAAAACGTGAGAAGTAAATCACAACGTGGCAGCAGAGAGATCAGCCAGAAATGACAAATAGAAAACGTAAGAAGTAATTCACAACATGGCAGCAGAGAAATCAGCCAGAAATGACTAGAGGAGCACATGAGAAGTAAATCACAACGTGGCAGCAGAGAGATCAGCCAGAAATGACAAGAAAAAACATGAGAAGTAAATCACAACGTGGCAGCAGAGAGATCAGGCAGAAATGACTAGAGGAACACATGACAAGTAAATCACAACGTGGCAGCAGAGAGATCAGCAATAAATGATAAGAACAAAACGTGAGAAGTAAATCACAACGTGGCAGCAGAGAGATCAGCCAGAAATGACAGGTAGAAAACGTGAGAAGTAATTCACAACGTGGCAGCAGAGAGATCACCCAGAAACGACAAGTAGAAAACATGAGAAGTAAATCACAACGTGGCAGCAGAGAGATCAGCCAGAATTGACAAGAACAAAACGTGAGAAGTAAATCACAACATGGCAGCAGAGATATCAGCCAGAAATGATAAGAACAAAACATGAGAAGTAAATTACAATGTGGCAGCAGAGATCAGCCAGAAATGACGAGAGGAACACATGAGAAGTAAATCACAACGTGGCAGCAGAGATATCAGCCAGAAATGACAGGAAGAAAACGTGAGAAGTAAATCACAACGTGGCAGCAGAGAGATCAGCCGGAAATGATAAGAACGAAACGTTAGAAGTAAATCACAACGTGGCAGCAGAGAGATTAGCCAGAAATGACAGGAAGAAAACATGAGAAGTAAATCACAACGTGGCAGCAGAGAGATCAGCCGGAAATGACAAGAACAAAACGTGAGAAGTAAATCAAAACATGGCAGCAGAGAGATCAGCAAGAAATTATAAGAACAAAATGTGAGAAGTAAATCACAACGTGAAAGCAGAGAGATCAGCCAGAAATGACAAATAGAAAACGTAAGAAGTAATTCACAACATGGCAGCAGAGAAATCAGCCAGAAATGACTAGAGGAACACATGAGAAGTAAATCACAACGTGGTAGCAGAGAGATCAGCCGGAAATGACAAGAACAAAACGTGAGAAGTAAATCAAAACATGGCAGCAGAGAGATCAGCCAGAAATGATAAGAAAAAAACATGAGAAGTAAATCACAATGTGGCAGCAGAGATCAGCCAGAAATGACGAGAGGAACACATGAGAAGTAAATCACAACGTGGTAGCAGAGAGATCAGCCAGAAATGACAAATAAGAAAACCTAAGAAGTAATTCACAACGTGGCAGCAGAGAGATCAGCCAGAAATGACTAGAGGAACACATGAGAAGTAAATCACAACGTGGCAGCAGAGAGATCAGCCAGAAATGACTAGAGGAACACATGAGAAGAAAATCACAACGTGGCAGCATAGAGATCAGCCAGAAATGACTAGAGGAACACATGAGAAGTAAATCACAACGTGGCAGCAGAGAGATCAGCCGGAAAAGACAAGAACAAAACGTGAGAAGTAAATCACAACATGGCAGCAGAGAGATCAGCCAGAAATGATAAGAACAAAACATGAGAAGTAAATCACAACGTGGCAGCAGAGAGATCAGCCAGAAATTATAAGAACAAAACGTGAGAATTAAATCACAACGTGGCAGCAGAGAGCTCAGCCAGAAATGACAAATAGAAAACGTAAGAAGTAATTCACAACGTGGCAGCAGAGAGATCAGCCAGAAATGACTAGAGGAACACATGAGAAGTAAATCACAACGTGGCAGCAGAGAGATCAGCCAGAAATGACAAGAAAAAAACTTGAGAAGTAAATCACAACGTGGCAGCAGAGAGATCAGCCAGAAATGACAAGAACAAAACGTGAGAAGTAAATCAAAACATGGCAGCAGAGAGATCAGCCAGAAATTATAAGAACAAAACGTGAGAAGTAAATCACAACGTGGCAGCAGAGAGATCAGCCAGAAATGACAAATAGAAAACGTAAGAAGTAATTCACAACATGGCAGCAGAGAAATCAGCCAGAAATGACTAGAGGAGCACATGAGAAGTAAATCACAACGTGGCAGCAGAGAGATCAGCCAGAAATGACAAGAAAAAACATGAGAAGTAAATCACAACGTGGCAGCAGAGAGATCAGGCAGAAATGACTAGAGGAACACATGACAAGTAAATCACAACGTGGCAGCAGAGAGATCAGCAATAAATGATAAGAACAAAACGTGAGAAGTAAATCACAACGTGGCAGCAGAGAGATCAGCCAGAAATGACAGGTAGAAAACGTGAGAAGTAATTCACAACGTGGCAGCAGAGAGATCACCCAGAAACGACAAGTAGAAAACATGAGAAGTAAATCACAACGTGGCAGCAGAGAGATCAGCCAGAATTGACAAGAACAAAACGTGAGAAGTAAATCACAACATGGCAGCAGAGATATCAGCCAGAAATGATAAGAACAAAACATGAGAAGTAAATTACAATGTGGCAGCAGAGATCAGCCAGAAATGACGAGAGGAACACATGAGAAGTAAATCACAACGTGGCAGCAGAGATATCAGCCAGAAATGACAGGAAGAAAACGTGAGAAGTAAATCACAACGTGGCAGCAGAGAGATCAGCCGGAAATGATAAGAACGAAACGTTAGAAGTAAATCACAACGTGGCAGCAGAGAGATTAGCCAGAAATGACAGGAAGAAAACATGAGAAGTAAATCACAACGTGGCAGCAGAGAGATCAGCCGGAAATGACAAGAACAAAACGTGAGAAGTAAATCAAAACATGGCAGCAGAGAGATCAGCAAGAAATTATAAGAACAAAATGTGAGAAGTAAATCACAACGTGAAAGCAGAGAGATCAGCCAGAAATGACAAATAGAAAACGTAAGAAGTAATTCACAACATGGCAGCAGAGAAATCAGCCAGAAATGACTAGAGGAACACATGAGAAGTAAATCACAACGTGGCAGCAGAGAGATCAGCCAGAAATGACAAGAAAAAAACTTGAGAAGTAAATCACAACGTGGCAGCAGAGAGATCAGCCAGAAATGACAAGAACAAAACGTGAGAAGTAAATCAAAACATGGCAGCAGAGAGATCAGCCAGAAATTATAAGAACAAAACGTGAGAAGTAAATCACAACGTGGCAGCAGAGAGATCAGCCAGAAATGACAAGAAAAAAACTTGAGAAGTAAATCACAACGTGGCAGCAGAGAGATCAGCCAGAAATGACAAGAACAAAACGTGAGAAGTAAATCAAAACATGGCAGCAGAGAGATCAGCCAGAAATTATAAGAACAAAACGTGAGAAGTAAATCACAACGTGGCAGCAGAGAGATCAGCCAGAAATGACAAATAGAAAACGTAAGAAGTAATTCACAACATGGCAGCAGAGAAATCAGCCAGAAATGACTAGAGGAGCACATGAGAAGTAAATCACAACGTGGCAGCAGAGAGATCAGCCAGAAATGACAAGAAAAAACATGAGAAGTAAATCACAACGTGGCAGCAGAGAGATCAGGCAGAAATGACTAGAGGAACACATGACAAGTAAATCACAACGTGGCAGCAGAGAGATCAGCAATAAATGATAAGAACAAAACGTGAGAAGTAAATCACAACGTGGCAGCAGAGAGATCAGCCAGAAATGACAGGTAGAAAACGTGAGAAGTAATTCACAACGTGGCAGCAGAGAGATCACCCAGAAACGACAAGTAGAAAACATGAGAAGTAAATCACAACGTGGCAGCAGAGAGATCAGCCAGAATTGACAAGAACAAAACGTGAGAAGTAAATCACAACATGGCAGCAGAGATATCAGCCAGAAATGATAAGAACAAAACATGAGAAGTAAATTACAATGTGGCAGCAGAGATCAGCCAGAAATGACGAGAGGAACACATGAGAAGTAAATCACAACGTGGCAGCAGAGATATCAGCCAGAAATGACAGGAAGAAAACGTGAGAAGTAAATCACAACGTGGCAGCAGAGAGATCAGCCGGAAATGATAAGAACGAAACGTTAGAAGTAAATCACAACGTGGCAGCAGAGAGATTAGCCAGAAATGACAGGAAGAAAACATGAGAAGTAAATCACAACGTGGCAGCAGAGAGATCAGCCGGAAATGACAAGAACAAAACGTGAGAAGTAAATCAAAACATGGCAGCAGAGAGATCAGCAAGAAATTATAAGAACAAAATGTGAGAAGTAAATCACAACGTGAAAGCAGAGAGATCAGCCAGAAATGACAAATAGAAAACGTAAGAAGTAATTCACAACATGGCAGCAGAGAAATCAGCCAGAAATGACTAGAGGAACACATGAGAAGTAAATCACAACGTGGTAGCAGAGAGATCAGCCGGAAATGACAAGAACAAAACGTGAGAAGTAAATCAAAACATGGCAGCAGAGAGATCAGCCAGAAATGATAAGAAAAAAACATGAGAAGTAAATCACAATGTGGCAGCAGAGATCAGCCAGAAATGACGAGAGGAACACATGAGAAGTAAATCACAACGTGGTAGCAGAGAGATCAGCCAGAAATGACAAATAAGAAAACCTAAGAAGTAATTCACAACGTGGCAGCAGAGAGATCAGCCAGAAATGACTAGAGGAACACATGAGAAGTAAATCACAACGTGGCAGCAGAGAGATCAGCCAGAAATGACTAGAGGAACACATGAGAAGAAAATCACAACGTGGCAGCATAGAGATCAGCCAGAAATGACTAGAGGAACACATGAGAAGTAAATCACAACGTGGCAGCAGAGAGATCAGCCGGAAAAGACAAGAACAAAACGTGAGAAGTAAATCACAACATGGCAGCAGAGAGATCAGCCAGAAATGATAAGAACAAAACATGAGAAGTAAATCACAACGTGGCAGCAGAGAGATCAGCCAGAAATTATAAGAACAAAACGTGAGAATTAAATCACAACGTGGCAGCAGAGAGCTCAGCCAGAAATGACAAATAGAAAACGTAAGAAGTAATTCACAACGTGGCAGCAGAGAGATCAGCCAGAAATGACTAGAGGAACACATGAGAAGTAAATCACAACGTGGCAGCAGAGAGATCAGCCAGAAATGACAAGAAAAAAACTTGAGAAGTAAATCACAACGTGGCAGCAGAGAGATCAGCCAGAAATGATAAGAACAAAACGTTAGAAGTAAATCACAGCGTGGCAGCAGAGATATCAGCCAGAAATGACAGGAAGAAAACATGAGAAGTAAATCACAACGTGGCAGCAGAGAGATCAGCCAGAAATGATAAGAACAAAACGTTAGAAGTAAATCACAACGTGGCAGCAGAGAGATCAGCCAGAAATGATAAGAACAAAACGTTAGAAGTAAATCACAACGTGGCAGCAGAGAGATCAGCCAGAAATGACAAGTAGAAAACGTGAGAAGTAATTCACAACGTGGCAGCAGAGAGATCACCCAGAAACGACAAGTAGAAAACATGAGAAGTAAATCACAGCGTGGCAGCAGAGATATCAGCCAGAAATGACAGGAAGAAAACATGAGAAGTAAATCACAACGTGGCAGCAGAGAGATCAGCCGGAAATGACAAGAACAAAACGTGAGAAGTAAATCAAAACATGGCGGCAGAGAGATCAGCCAGAAATGATAAGAACAAAACATGAGAAGTAAATCACAATGTGGCAGCAGAGATCAGCCAGAAATGACGAGAGGAACACATGAGAAGTAATTCACAACGTGGCAGCAGAGAGATCACCCAGAAACGACAAGTAGAAAACATGAGAAGTAAATCACAACGTGGCAGCAGAGATATCAGCCAGAAATGACAGGAAGAAAACTTGAGAAGTACATCACAACGTGGCAGCAGAGAGATCAGCCGGAAATGACAAGAACAAAACGTGAGAAGTAAATCAAAACATGGTAGCAGAGAGATCAGCCAGAAATGATAAGAACAAAACGTTAGAAGTAAATCACAACGTGGCAGCAGAGAGATCAGCCAGAAATGATAAGAACGAAACGTTAGAAGTAAATCACAACGTGGCAGCAGAGAGATCACCCAGAAACGACAAGTAGAAAACATGAGAAGTAAATCACAACGTGGCAGCAGAGATATCAGCCAGAAATGACAAGAACAAAACGTGAGAAGTAAATCACAACGTGGCAGCAGAGAGATCAGCCGGAAATGACAAGAACAAAACGTGAGAAGTAAATCAAAACATGGCGGCAGAGAGATCATCCAGATATGATAAGAACAAAACATGAGAAGTAAATCACAATGTGGCAGCAGAGATCAGCCAGAAATGACGAGAGGAACACATGAGAAGTAAATCACAACGTGGTAGCAGAGAGATCAGCCGGAAATGACAAGAACAAAACGTGAGAAGTAAATCAAAATGTGGCAGCATAGATCAGCCAGAAATGACTAGAGGAACACATGAGAAGTAAAAAACAACGTGGCAGCAGAGAGATCAGCCATAAATGATAAGAACAAAACGTGAGAAGTAAATCACAACGTGGCAGCAGAGAGATCACCCAGAAATGACAAGTAGAAAACGTGAGAAGTAATTCACAACGTGGCAGCAGAGAGATCACCCAGAAACGACAAGTAGAAAACATGAGAAGTAAATCACAACGTGGCAGCAGAGAGATCAGCCAGAAATGACAAGAACAAAACGTGAGAAGTAAATCACAACATGGCAGCAGAGATATCAGCCAGAAATGATAAGAACAAAACATGAGAAGTAAATCACAATGTGGCAGCAGAGATCAGCCAGAAATGACGAGAGGAACACATGAGAAGTAAATCACAACGTGGCAGCAGAGAGATCAGCCAGAAATGATAAGAACAAAACGTTAGAAGTAAATCACAACGTGGCAGCAGAGAGATCAGCCAGAAATGACAAGTAGAAAACGTGAGAAGTAATTCACAACGTGGCAGCAGAGAGATCACCCAGAAACGACAAGTAGAAAACATGAGAAGTAAATCACAACGTGGCAGCAGAGATATCAGCCAGAAATGACAGGAAGAAAACATGAGAAGTAAATCACAGCGTGGTAGCAGAGATATCAGCCAGAAATGACAGGAAGAAAGCATGAGAAGTAAATCACAACGTGGCAGCAGAGAGATCAGCCGGAAATGACAAGAACAAAACGTGAGAAGTAAATCAAAACTTGGCAGCAGAGAGATCAGCCAGAAATTATAAGAACAAAACGTGAGAAGTAAATCAAAACATGGCAGCAGAGAGATCAGCCAGAAATGACAGGAAGAAAACATGAGAAGTAAATCACAGCGTGGCAGCAGAGATATCAGCCAGAAATGACAGGAAGAAAACATGAGAAGTAAATCACAACGTGGCAGCAGAGAGATCAGCCGGAAATGACTAGAGGAACACATGAGAAGTAAATCACAACGTGGCAGCAGAGAGATCAGCCAGAAATGACTAGAGGAACACATGAGAAGAAAATCACAACGTGGCAGCATAGAGATCAGCCAGAAATGACTAGAGGAACACATGAGAAGTAAATCACAACGTGGCAGCAGAGAGATCAGCCGGAAATGACAAGAACAAAACGTGAGAAGTAAATCACAACATGGCAGCAGAGAGATCAGACAGAAATGATAAGAACAAAACATGAGAAGTAAATCACAACGTGGCATCAGAGAGATCAGCCAGAAATTATAAGAACAAAACGTGAGAAGTAAATCACAACGTGGCAGCAGAGAGCTCAGCCAGAAATGACAAATAGAAAACGAAAGAAGTAATTCACAACGTGGCAGCAGAGAGATCAGCCAGAAATGACTAGAGGAACACATGAGAAGTAAATCACAACGTGGCAGCAGAGAGATCAGCCAGAAATGACAAGAAAAAAACATGAGAAGTAAATCACAACGTGGCAGCAGAGAGATCAGCCAGAAATGATAAGAACAAAACGTTAGAAGTAAATCACAACGTGGCAGCAGAGAGATCAGCCAGAAATGATAAGAACAAAACGTTAGATGTAAATCACAACGTGGCAGCAGAGAGATCCGCCAGAAATGACAAGTAGAAAACGTGAGAAGTAAATCACAACATGGCAGCAGAGAGATCACCCAGAAACGACAAGTAGAAAACATGAGAAGTAAATCACAGCGTGGCAGCAGAGATATCAGCCAGAAATGACAGGAAGAAAACATGAGAAGTAAATCACAACGTGGCAGCAGAGAGATCAGCCAGAAATGATAAGAACAAAACGTTAGAAGTAAATCACAACGTGGCAGCAGAGAGATCAGCCAGAAATGATAAGAACAAAACGTTAGAAGTAAATCACAACGTGGCAGCAGAGAGATCAGCCAGAAATGACAAGTAGAAAACGTGAGAAGTAATTCACAACGTGGCAGCAGAGAGATCACCCAGAAACGACAAGTAGAAAACATGAGAAGTAAATCACAGCGTGGCACCAGAGATATCAGCCAGAAATGACAGGAAGAAAACATGAGAAGTAAATCACAACGTGGCAGCAGAGAGATCAGCCGGAAATGACAAGAACAAAACGTGAGAAGTAAATCAAAACATGGCAGCAGAGAGTTCAGCCAGAAATGATAAGAACAAAACATGAGAAGTAAATCACAATGTGGCAGCAGAGATCAGCCAGAAATGACGAGAGGAACACATGAGAAGTAATTCACAACGTGGCAGCAGAGAGATCACCCAGAAACGACAAGTAGAAAACATGAGAAGTAAATCACAACGTGGCAGCAGAGATATCAGCCAGAAATGACAGGAAAAAAACTTGAGAAGTACATCACAACGTGGCAGCAGAGAGATCAGCCGGAAATGACAAGAACAAAACGTGAGAAGTAAATCAAAACATGGCAGCAGAGAGATCAGCCAGAAATGATAAGAACAAAACGTTAGAAGTAAATCACAACGTGGCAGCAGAGAGATCAGCCAGAAATGATAAGAACAAAACGTTAGAAGTAAATCACAACGTGGCAGCAGAGAGATCAGCCAGAAATGATAAGAACAAAACGTTAGAAGTAAATCACAACGTGGCAGCAGAGAGATCAGCCAGAAATGACAAGTAGAAAACGTGAGAAGTAATTCACAACGTGGCAGCAGAGAGATCACCCAGAAACGACAAGTAGAAAACATGAGAAGTAAATCACAACGTGGCAGCAGAGATATCAGCCAGAAATGACAGGAAGAAAACATGAGAAGTAAATCACAACGTGGCAGCAGAGAGATCGGCCGGAAATGACAAGAACAAAACGTGAGAAGGAAATCAAAACATGGCGGCAGAGTGATCAGCCAGAAATGATAAGAACAAAACATGAGAAGTAAATCACAATGTGGCAGCAGAGAAATCAGCCAGAAATGACTAGAGGAGCACATGAGAAGTAAATCACAACGTGGCAGCAGAGAGATCAGGCAGAAATGACTAGAGGAACACATGACAAGTAAATCACAACGTGGCAGCAGAGAGATCAGCAATAAATGATAAGAACAAAACGTGAGAAGTAAATCACAACGTGGCAGCAGAGAGATCAGCCAGAAATGACAGGTAGAAAACGTGAGAAGTAATTCACAACGTGGCAGCAGAGAGATCAGCCAGAAACGACAAGTAGAAAACATGAGAAGTAAATCACAACGTGGCAGCAGAGAGATCAGCCAGAATTGACAAGAACAAAACGTGAGAAGTAAATCACAACATGGCAGCAGAGATATCAGCCAGAAATGATAAGAACAAAACATGAGAAGTATATTACAATGTGGCAGCAGAGATCAGCCAGAAATGACGAGAGGAACACATGAGAAGTAAATCACAACGTGGCAGCAGAGATATCAGCCAGAAATGACAGGAAGAAAACGTGAGAAGTAAATCACAACGTGGCAGAAGAGAGATCAGCCGGAAATGATAAGAACGAAACGTTAGAAGTAAATCACAACGTGGCAGCAGAGAGATTAGCCAGAAATGACAGGAAGAAAACATGAGAAGTAAATCACAACGTGGCAGCAGAGAGATCAGCCGGAAATGACAAGAACAAAACGTGAGAAGTAAATCAAAACATGGCAGCAGAGAGATCAGCAAGAAATTATAAGAACAAAATGTGAGAAGTAAATCACAACGTGAAAGCAGAGAGATCAGCCAGAAATGACAAATAGAAAACGTAAGAAGTAATTCACAACATGGCAGCAGAGAAATCAGCCAGAAATGACTAGAGGAACACATGAGAAGTAAATCACAACGTGGTAGCAGAGAGATCAGCCGGAAATGACAAGAACAAAACGTGAGAAGTAAATCAAAACATGGCAGCAGAGAGATCAGCCAGAAATGATAAGAAAAAAACATGAGAAGTAAATCACAATGTGGCAGCAGAGATCAGCCAGAAATGACGAGAGGAACACATGAGAAGTAAATCACAACGTGGTAGCAGAGAGATCAGCCAGAAATGACAAATAAGAAAACCTAAGAAGTAATTCACAACGTGGCAGCAGAGAGATCAGCCAGAAATGACTAGAGGAACACATGAGAAGTAAATCACAACGTGGCAGCAGAGAGATCAGCCAGAAATGACTAGAGGAACACATGAGAAGAAAATCACAACGTGGCAGCATAGAGATCAGCCAGAAATGACTAGAGGAACACATGAGAAGTAAATCACAACGTGGCAGCAGAGAGATCAGCCGGAAAAGACAAGAACAAAACGTGAGAAGTAAATCACAACATGGCAGCAGAGAGGTCAGCCAGAAATGATAAGAACAAAACATGAGAAGTAAATCTCAACGTGGCAGCAGAGAGATCAGCCAGAAATTATAAGAACAAAACGTGAGAATTAAATCACAACGTGGCAGCAGAGAGCTCAGCCAGAAATGACAAATAGAAAACGTAAGAAGTAATTCACAACGTGGCAGCAGAGAGATCAGCCAGAAATGACTAGAGGAACACATGAGAAGTAAATCACAACGTGGCAGCAGAGAGATCAGCCAGAAATGACAAGAAAAAAACATGAGAAGTAAATCACAACGTGGCAGCAGAGAGATCAGCCAGAAATGATAAGAACAAAACGTTAGAAGTAAATCACAACGTGGCAGCAGAGAGATCAGCCAGAAATGATAAGAACAAAACGTTAGAAGTAAATCACAACGTGGCAGCAGAGAGATCCGCCAGAAATGACAAGTAGAAAATGTGAGAAGTAAATCACAACATGGCAGCAGAGAGATCACCCAGAAACGACAAGTAGAAAACATGAGAAGTAAATCACAGCGTGGCAGCAGAGATATCAGCCAGAAATGACAGGAAGAAAACATGAGAAGTAAATCACAACGTGGCAGCAGAGAGATCAGCCAGAAATGATAAGAACAAAACGTTAGAAGTAAATCACAACGTGGCAGCAGAGAGATCAGCCAGAAATGATAAGAACAAAACGTTAGAAGTAAATCACAACGTGGCAGCAGAGAGATCAGCCAGAAATGACAAGTAGAAAACGTGAGAAGTAATTCACAACGTGGCAGCAGAGAGATCACCCAGAAACGACAAGTAGAAAACATGAGAAGTAAATCACAACGTGGCAGCAGAGAGATCAGCCGGAAATGACAAGAACAAAACGTGAGAAGTAAATCAAAACATGGCGGCAGAGAGATCAGCCAGAAATGATAAGAACAAAACATGAGAAGTAAATCACAATGTGGCAGCAGAGATCAGCCAGAAATGACGAGAGGAACACATGAGAAGTAATTCACAACGTGGCATTAGAGAGATCACCCAGAAACGACAAGTAGAAAACATGAGAAGTAAATCACAACGTGGCAGCAGAGATATCAGCCAGAAATGACAGGAAGAAAACTTGAGAAGTACATCACAACGTGGCAGCAGAGAGATCAGCCGGAAATGACAAGAACAAAACGTGAGAAGTAAATCAAAACATGGTAGCAGAGAGATCAGCCAGAAATGATAAGAACAAAACGTTAGAAGTAAATCACAACGTGGCAGCAGAGAGATCAGCCAGAAATGATAAGAACGAAACGTTAGAAGTAAATCACAACGTGGCAGCAGAGAGATCACCCAGAAACGACAAGTAGAAAACATGAGAAGTAAATCACAACGTGGCAGCAGAGATATCAGCCAGAAATGACAAGAACAAAACGTGAGAAGTAAATCACAACGTGGCAGCAGAGAGATCAGCCGGAAATGACAAGAACAAAACGTGAGAAGTAAATCAAAACATGGCGGCAGAGAGATCATCCAGATATGATAAGAACAAAACATGAGAAGTAAATCACAATGTGGCAGCAGAGATCAGCCAGAAATGACGAGAGGAACACATGAGAAGTAAATCACAACGTGGTAGCAGAGAGATCAGCCGGAAATGACAAGAACAAAACGTGAGAAGTAAATCAAAATGTGGCAGCAGAGATCAGCCAGAAATGACTAGAGGAACACATGAGAAGTAAAAAACAACGTGGCAGCAGAGAGATCAGCCATAAATGATAAGAACAAAACGTGAGAAGTAAATCACAACGTGGCAGCAGAGAGATCACCCAGAAATGACAAGTAGAAAACGTGAGAAGTAATTCACAACGTGGCAGCAGAGAGATCACCCAGAAACGACAAGTAGAAAACATGAGAAGTAAATCACAACGTGGCAGCAGAGAGATCAGCCAGAAATGACAAGAACAAAACGTGAGAAGTAAATCACAACATGGCAGCAGAGATATCAGCCAGAAATGATAAGAACAAAACATGAGAAGTAAATCACAATGTGGCAGCAGAGATCAGCCAGAAATGACGAGAGGAACACATGAGAAGTAAATCACAACGTGGCAGCAGAGAGATCAGCCAGAAATGATAAGAACAAAACGTTAGAAGTAAATCACAACGTGGCAGCAGAGAGATCAGCCAGAAATGACAAGTAGAAAACGTGAGAAGTAATTCACAACGTGGCAGCAGAGAGATCACCCAGAAACGACAAGTAGAAAACATGAGAAGTAAATCACAACGTGGCAGCAGAGATATCAGCCAGAAATGACAGGAAGAAAACATGAGAAGTAAATCACAGCGTGGTAGCAGAGATATCAGCCAGAAATGACAGGAAGAAAACATGAGAAGTAAATCACAACGTGGCAGCAGAGAGATCAGCCGGAAATGACAAGAACAAAACGTGAGAAGTAAATCAAAACTTGGCAGCAGAGAGATCAGCCAGAAATTATAAGAACAAAACGTGAGAAGTAAATCAAAACATGGCAGCAGAGAGATCAGCCAGAAATGACAGGAAGAAAACATGAGAAGTAAATCACAGCGTGGCAGCAGAGATATCAGCCAGAAATGACAGGAAGAAAACATGAGAAGTAAATCACAACGTGGCAGCAGAGAGATCAGCCGGAAATGACTAGAGGAACACATGAGAAGTAAATCACAACGTGGCAGCAGAGAGATCAGCCAGAAATGACTAGAGGAACACATGAGAAGAAAATCACAACGTGGCAGCATAGAGATCAGCCAGAAATGACTAGAGGAACACATGAGAAGTAAATCACAACGTGGCAGCAGAGAGATCAGCCGGAAATGACAAGAACAAAACGTGAGAAGTAAATCACAACATGGCAGCAGAGAGATCAGACAGAAATGATAAGAACAAAACATGAGAAGTAAATCACAACGTGGCAGCAGAGAGATCAGCCAGAAATTATAAGAACAAAACGTGAGAAGTAAATCACAACGTGGCAGCAGAGAGCTCAGCCAGAAATGACAAATAGAAAACGAAAGAAGTAATTCACAACGTGGCAGCAGAGAGATCAGCCAGAAATGACTAGAGGAACACATGAGAAGTAAATCACAACGTGGCAGCAGAGAGATCAGCCAGAAATGACAAGAAAAAAACATGAGAAGTAAATCACAACGTGGCAGCAGAGAGATCAGCCAGAAATGATAAGAACAAAACGTTAGAAGTAAATCACAACGTGGCAGCAGAGAGATCAGCCAGAAATGATAAGAACAAAACGTTAGAAGTAAATCACAACGTGGCAGCAGAGAGATCCGCCAGAAATGACAAGTAGAAAACGTGAGAAGTAAATCACAACATGGCAGCAGAGAGATCACCCAGAAACGACAAGTAGAAAACATGAGAAGTAAATCACAGCGTGGCAGCAGAGATATCAGCCAGAAATGACAGGAAGAAAACATGAGAAGTAAATCACAACGTGGCAGCAGAGAGATCAGCCAGAAATGATAAGAACAAAACGTTAGAAGTAAATCACAACGTGGCAGCAGAGAGATCAGCCAGAAATGATAAGAACAAAACGTTAGAAGTAAATCACAACGTGGCAGCAGAGAGATCAGCCAGAAATGACAAGTAGAAAACGTGAGAAGTAATTCACAACGTGGCAGCAGAGAGATCACCCAGAAACGACAAGTAGAAAACATGAGAAGTAAATCACAGCGTGGCACCAGAGATATCAGCCAGAAATGACAGGAAGAAAACATGAGAAGTAAATCACAACGTGGCAGCAGAGAGATCAGCCGGAAATGACAAGAACAAAACGTGAGAAGTAAATCAAAACATGGCAGCAGAGAGTTCAGCCAGAAATGATAAGAACAAAACATGAGAAGTAAATCACAATGTGGCAGCAGAGATCAGCCAGAAATGACGAGAGGAACACATGAGAAGTAATTCACAACGTGGCAGCAGAGAGATCACCCAGAAACGACAAGTAGAAAACATGAGAAGTAAATCACAACGTGGCAGCAGAGATATCAGCCAGAAATGACAGGAAAAAAACTTGAGAAGTACATCACAACGTGGCAGCAGAGAGATCAGCCGGAAATGACAAGAACAAAACGTGAGAAGTAAATCAAAACATGGCAGCAGAGAGATCAGCCAGAAATGATAAGAACAAAACGTTAGAAGTAAATCACAACGTGGCAGCAGAGAGATCAGCCAGAAATGATAAGAACAAAACGTTAGAAGTAAATCACAACGTGGCAGCAGAGAGATCAGCCAGAAATGATAAGAACAAAACGTTAGAAGTAAATCACAACGTGGCAGCAGAGAGATCAGCCAGAAATGACAAGTAGAAAACGTGAGAAGTAATTCACAACGTGGCAGCAGAGAGATCACCCAGAAACGACAAGTAGAAAACATGAGAAGTAAATCACAACGTGGCAGCAGAGATATCAGCCAGAAATGACAGGAAGAAAACATGAGAAGTAAATCACAACGTGGCAGCAGAGAGATCGGCCGGAAATGACAAGAACAAAACGTGAGAAGGAAATCAAAACATGGCGGCAGAGTGATCAGCCAGAAATGATAAGAACAAAACATGAGAAGTAAATCACAATGTGGCAGCAGAGATCAGCCAGAAATGACGAGAGGAACACATGAGAAGTAAATCACAACGTGGTAGCAGAGAGATCAGCCAGAAATTATAAGAACAATACGTGAGAAGTAAATCACAACGTGGCAGCAGAGAGATCAGCCAGAAACGACAAGTAGAAAACATGAGAAGTGAATCACAACGTGGCAGCAGAGAGATCAGCCAGAAATGACAGGAAGAAAACATGAGAAGTAAATCACAACGTGGCAGCAGAGAGATCAGCCGGAAATGACAAGAACAAAACGTGAGAAGTAAATCAAAACATGGCAGCAGAGAGATCAGCCAGAAATTATAAGAACAAAACGTGAGAAGTAAATCACAACGTGGCAGCAGAGAGATCAGCCAGAAATGACAAATAGAAAACGTAAGAAGTAATTCACAACATGGCAGCAGAGAAATCAGCCAGAAATGACTAGAGGAACACATGAGAAGTAAATCACAACGTGGCAGCAGAGAGATCAGCCAGAAATGACAAGAAAAAAGATGAGAAGTAAATCACAACGTGGCAGCAGAGAGATCAGGCAGAAATGACTAGAGGAACACATGACAAGTAATTCACAACGTGGCAGCAGAGAGATCACCCAGAAACGACAAGTAGAAAACATGAGAAGTAAATCACAACGTGGCAGCAGAGAGATCAGCCAGAAATGACAAGAACAAAACGTGAGAAGTAAATCACAACATGGCAGCAGAGATATCAGCCAGAAATGATAAGAACAAAACATGAGAAGTAAATTACAATGTGGCAGCAGAGATCAGCCAGAAATGACGAGAGGAACACATGAGAAGTAAATCACAACGTGGCAGCAGAGATATCAGCCAGAAATGACAGGAAGAATACGTGAGAAGTAAATCACAACGTGGCAGCAGAGAGATCAGCCAGAAATGACAAATAGAAAACGTAAGAAGTAATTCACAACATGGCAGCAGAGAAATCAGCCAGAAATGACTAGAGGAACACATGAGAAGTAAATCACAACGTGGCAGCAGAGAGATCAGCCAGAAATGACAAGAAAAAACATGAGAAGTATATCACAACGTGGCAGCAGAGAGATCAGGCAGAAATGACTAGAGGAACACATGACAAGTAATTCACAACGTGGCAGCAGAGAGATCACCCAGAAACGACAAGTAGAAAACATGAGAAGTAAATCACAACGTGGCAGCAGAGAGATCAGCCAGAAATGACAAGAACAAACGTGAGAAGTAAATCACAACGTGGCAGCAGAGAGATCAGCCGGAAATGACAAGAACAAAACGTGAGAAGTAAATCAAAACATGGCGGCAGAGAGATCATCCAGATATGATAAGAACAAAACATGAGAAGTAAATCACAATGTGGCAGCAGAGATCACCCAGAAACGACAAGTAGAAAACATGAGAAGTAAATCACAACGTGGCAGCAGAGAGATCAGCCAGAAATGACAAGAACAAAACGTGAGAAGTAAATCACAACATGGCAGCAGAGATATCAGCCAGAAATGATAAGAACAAAACATGAGAAGTAAATTACAATGTGGCAGCAGAGATCAGCCAGAAATTATAAGAACAATACGTGAGAAGTAAATCACAACGTGGCAGCAGAGAGATCAGCCAGAAACGACAAGTAGAAAACATGAGAAGTGAATCACAACGTGGCAGCAGAGAGATCAGCCAGAAATGACAGGAAGAAAACATGAGAAGTAAATCACAACGTGGCAGCAGAGAGATCAGCCGGAAATGACAAGAACAAAACGTGAGATGTAAATCAAAACATGGCAGCAGAGAGATCAGCCAGAAATGACAAATAGAAAACGTAAGAAGTAATTCACAACATGGCAGCAGAGAAATCTGCCAGAAATGACTAGAGGAACACATGAGAAGTAAATCACAACGTGGCAGCAGAGAGATCAGCCAGAAATGACAAGAAAAAACATGAGAAGTAATTCACAACATGGCAGCAGAGAAATCAGCCAGAAATGACTAGAGGAACACTTGAGAAGTAAATCACAACGTGGCAGCAGAGAGATCAGCCAGAAATGACAAGAAAAAACATGAGAAGTAAATCACAACGTGGCAGCAGAGAGATCAGGCAGAAATGACAAGTAGAAAACATGAGAAGTAAATCACAACGTGGCAGCAGAGAGATCAGCCAGAAATGACAAGAACAAAACGTAAGAAGTAATTCACAACATGGCAGCAGAGAAATCAGCCAGAAATGACGAGAGGAACACATGAGAAGTAAATCACAACGTGGCAGCAGAGATATCAGCCAGAAATGACAGGAAGAAAACGTGAGAAGTAAATCACAACGTGGCAGCAGAGATATCAGCCAGAAATGACAGGAAGAAAACGTGAGAAGTAAATCACAACGTGGCAGCAGAGAGATCAGCCAGAAATAACAAGTAGAAAACGTGAGAAGTAATTCACTACGTGGCAGCAGAGAGATCACCCAGAAACGACAAGTAGAAAACATGAGAAGTAAATCACAACGTGGCAGCAGAGATATCAGCCAGAAATGACAAGAACAAAACGTGAGAAGTAAATCAAAACATGGCGGCAGAGAGATCATCCAGATATGATAAGAACAAAACATGAGAAGTAAATCACAATGTGGCAGCAGAGATCAGCCAGAAATGACGAGAGGAACACATGAGAAGTAAATCACAACGTGGTAGCAGAGAGATCAGCCAGAAATTATAAGAACAATACGTGAGAAGTAAATCACAACGTGGCAGCAGAGAGATCAGCCAGAAACGACAAGTAGAAAACATGAGAAGTGAATCACAACGTGGCAGCAGAGAGATCAGCCAGAAATGACAGGAAGAAAACATGAGAAGTAAATCACAACGTGGCAGCAGAGAGATCAGCCGGAAATGACAAGAACAAAACGTGAGAAGTAAATCACAATGTGGCAGCAGAGATCAGCCAGAAATGACTAGAGGAACACATGAGAAGTAAAAAACAACGTGGCAGCAGAGAGATCAGCCATAAATGATAAGAACAAAACGTGAGAAGTAAATCACAACGTGGCAGCAGAGAGATCACCCAGAAATGACAAGTAGAAAACGTGAGAAGTAAATCACAACGTGGCAGCAGAGAGATCACCCAGAAACGACAAGTAGAAAACATGAGAAGTAAATCACAACGTGGCAGCAGAGAGATCAGCCAGAAATGACAAGAACAAAACGTGAGAAGTAAATCACAACATGGCAGCAGAGATATCAGCCAGAAATGATAAGAACAAAACATGAGAAGTAAATCACAATGTGGCAGCAGAGATAAGCCAGAAATGACGAGAGGAACACATGAGAAGTAAATCACAACGTGGCAGCAGAGATATCAGCCAGAAATGACAGGAAGAAAACGTGAGAAGTAAATCACAACGTGGCAGCAGAGAGATCAGCCGGAAATGACAAGAACAAAACGTGAGAAGTAAATCAAAACATGGCGGCAGAGAGATCAGCCAGAAATGATAAGAACAAAACATGAGAAGTAAATCACAATGTGGCAGCAGAGATCAGCCAGAAATGACGAGAGGAACACATGAGAAGTAAATCACAACATGGCAGCAGAGAGATCAGACAGAAATGATAAGAACAAAACATGAGAAGTAAATCACAACGTGGCAGCAGAGAGATCAGCCAGAAATTATAAGAACAAAACGTGAGAAGTAAATCACAACGTGGCAGCAGAGAGCTCAGCCAGAAATGACAAATAGAAAACGTAAGAAGTAATTCACAACGTGGCAGCAGAGAGATCAGCCAGAAATGACAAGTAGAAAACATGAGAAGTAAATCACAACGTGGCAGCAGAGATATCAGCCAGAAATGACAAGAACAAAACTTGAGAAGTAAATCACAACGTGGCAGCAGAGAGATCAGCCGGAAATGACAAGAACAAAACGTGATAAGTAAATCAAAACATGGCGGCAGAGAGATCAGCCAGATGTGATAAGAACAAAACATGAGAAGTAAATCACAATGTGGCAGCAGAGATCAGCCAGAAATGACGAGAGGAACACATGAGAAGTAAATCACAACGTGGTAGCAGAGAGATCAGCCAGAAATTATAAGAACAATACGTGAGAAGTAAATCACAACGTGGCAGCAGAGAGATCAGCCAGAAACGACAAATAGAAAACGTAAGAAGTAATTCACAACATGGCAGCAGAGAAATCAGCCAGAAATGACTAGAGGAACACATGAGAAGTAAATCACAACGTGGCAGCAGAGAGATCAGCCAGAAATGACAAGAAAAAACATGAGAAGTAAATCACAACGTGGCAGCAGAGAGATCAGGCAGAAATGACTAGAGGAACACATGACAAGTAATTCACAACGTGGCAGCAGAGAGATCACCCAGAAACGACAAGTAGAAAACATGAGAAGTAAATCACAACGTGGCAGCAGAGAGATCAGCCAGAAATGACAAGAACAAACGTGAGAAGTAAATCACAACGTGGCAGCAGAGAGATCAGTCGGAAATGACAAGAACAAAACGTGAGAAGTAAATCAAAACATGGCGGCAGAGAGATCATCCAGATATGATAAGAACAAAACATGAGAAGTAAATCACAATGTGGCAGCAGAGATCACCCAGCAACGACAAGTAGAAAACATGAGAAGTAAATCACAACGTGGCAGCAGAGAGATCAGCCAGAAATGACAAGAACAAAACGTGAGAAGTAAATCTCAACATGGCAGCAGAGATATCAGCCAGAAATGATAAGAACAAAACATGAGAAGTAAATTACAATGTGGCAGCAGAGATCAGCCAGAAATTATAAGAACAATACGTGAGAAGTAAATCACAACGTGGCAGCAGAGAGATCAGCCAGAAACGACAAGTAGAAAACATGAGAAGTGAATCACAACGTGGCAGCAGAGAGATCAG
Source organism: Lampris megalopsis (assembly GCA_022114975.2). Lineage (NCBI taxonomy): Eukaryota > Metazoa > Chordata > Actinopteri > Lampriformes > Lampridae > Lampris > Lampris megalopsis. Next base: position 1,819,428 of record JAJHIY020000614.1, read on the forward strand.
CCAGAAATGACAGGAAGAAAACATGAGAAGTAAATCACAACGTGGCAGCAGAGAGATCAGCCAGAAATGACTAGAGGAACACATGAGAAGTAAATCACAACGTGGCAGCAGAGAGATCAGCCGGAAAAGACAAGAACAAAACGTGAGAAGTAAATCACAACATGGCAGCAGAGAGATCAGCCAGAAATGATAAGAACAAAACATGAGAAGTAAATCACAACGTGGCAGCAGAGAGATCAGCCAGAAATTATAAGAACAAAACGTGAGAATTAAATCACAACGTGGCAGCAGAGAGCTCAGCCAGAAATGACAAATAGAAAACGTAAGAAGTAATTCACAATGTGGCAGCAGAGAGATCAGCCAGAAATGACTAGAGGAACACATGAGAAGTAAATCACAACGTGGCAGCAGAGAGATCAGCCAGAAATGACAAGAAAAAAAACATGAGAAGTAAATCACAACGTGGCAGCAGAGAGATCAGCCAGAAATGATAAGAACAAAACGTTAGAAGTAAATCACAACGTGGCAGCAGAGAGATCAGCCAGAAATTATAAGAACAAAACGTTAGAAGTAAATCACAACGTGGCAGCAGAGAGATCCGCCAGAAATGACAAGTAGAAAATGTGAGAAGTAAATCACAACATGGCAGCAGAGAGATCACCCAGAAACGACAAGTAGAAAACATGAGAAGTAAATCACAGCGTGGCAGCAGAGATATCAGCCAGAAATGACAGGAAGAAAACATGAGAAGTAAATCACAACGTGGCAGCAGAGAGATCAGCCAGAAATGATAAGAACAAAACGTTAGAAGTAAATCACAACGTGGCAGCAGAGAGATCAGCCAGAAATGATAAGAACAAAACGTTAGAAGTAAATCACAACGTGGCAGCAGAGAGATCAGCCAGAAATGACAAGTAGAAAACGTGAGAAGTAATTCACAACGTGGCAGCAGAGAGATCACCCAGAAACGACAAGTAGAAAACATGAGAAGTAAATCACAGCGTGGCACCAGAGATATCAGCCAGAAATGACAGGAAGAAAACATGAGAAGTAAATCACAACGTGGCAGCAGAGAGATCAGCCGGAAATGACAAGAACAAAACGTGAGAAGTAAATCAAAACATGGCGGCAGAGAGATCAGCCAGAAATGATAAGAACAAAACATGAGAAGTAAATCACAATGTGGCAGCAGAGATCAGCCAGAAATGACGAGAGGAACACATGAGAAGTAATTCACAACGTGGCAGCAGAGAGATCACCCAGAAACGACAAGTAGAAAACATGAGAAGTAAATCACAACGTGGCAGCAGAGATATCAGCCAGAAATGACAGGAAGAAAACTTGAGAAGTACATCACAACGTGGCAGCAGAGAGATCAGCCGGAAATGACAAGAACAAAACGTGAGAAGTAAATCAAAACATGGTAGCAGAGAGATCAGCCAGAAATGATAAGAACAAAACGTTAGAAGTAAATCACAACGTGGCAGCAGAGAGATCAGCCAGAAATGATAAGAACGAAACGTTAGAAGTAAATCACAACGTGGCAGCAGAGAGATCACCCAGAAACGACAAGTAGAAAACATGAGAAGTAAATCACAACGTGGCAGCAGAGATATCAGCCAGAAATGACAAGAACAAAACGTGAGAAGTAAATCACAACGTGGCAGCAGAGAGATCAGCCGGAAATGACAAGAACAAAACGTGAGAAGTAAATCAAAACATGGCGGCAGAGAGATCATCCAGATATGATAAGAACAAAACATGAGAAGTAAATCACAATGTGGCAGCAGAGATCAGCCAGAAATGACGAGAGGAACACATGAGAAGTAAATCACAACGTGGTAGCAGAGAGATCAGCCGGAAATGACAAGAACAAAACGTGAGAAGTAAATCAAAATGTGGCAGCAGAGATCAGCCAGAAATGACTAGAGGAACACATGAGAAGTAAAAAACAACGTGGCAGCAGAGAGATCAGCCATAAATGATAAGAACAAAACGTGAGAAGTAAATCACAACGTGGCAGCAGAGAGATCACCCAGAAATGACAAGTAGAAAACGTGAGAAGTAAATCAAAACGTGGCAGCAGAGAGATCAGCCGGAAATGACAAGAACAAAACGTGAGAAGTAAATCAAAACTTGGCAGCAGAGAGATCAGCCAGAAATTATAAGAACAAAACGTGAGAAGTAAATCAAAACATGGCAGCAGAGAGATCAGCCAGAAATGACAGGAAGAAAACATGAGAAGTAAATCACAGCGTGGCAGCAGAGATATCAGCCAGAAATGACAGGAAGAAAACATGAGAAGTAAATCACAACGTGGCAGCAGAGAGATCAGCCGGAAATGACTAGAGGAACACATGAGAAGTAAATCACAACGTGGCAGCAGAGAGATCAGCCAGAAATGACTAGAGGAACACATGAGAAGAAAATCACAACGTGGCAGCATAGAGATCAGCCAGAAATGACTAGAGGAACACATGAGAAGTAAATCACAACGTGGCAGCAGAGAGATCAGCCGGAAATGACAAGAACAAAACGTGAGAAGTAAATCACAACATGGCAGCAGAGAGATCAGACAGAAAGGATAAGAACAAAACATGGGAAGTAAATCACAACGTGGCAGCAGAGAGATCAGCCAGAAATTATAAGAACAAAACGTGAGAAGTAAATCACAACGTGGCAGCAGAGAGCTCAGCCAGAAATGACAAATAGAAAACGAAAGAAGTAATTCACAACGTGGCAGCAGAGAGATCAGCCAGAAATGACTAGAGGAACACATGAGAAGTAAATCACAACGTGGCAGCAGAGAGATCAGCCAGAAATGACAAGAAAAAAACATGAGAAGTAAATCACAACGTGGCAGCAGAGAGATCAGCCAGAAATGATAAGAACAAAACGTTAGAAGTAAATCACAACGTGGCAGCAGAGAGATCAGCCAGAAATGATAAGAACAAAACGTTAGAAGTAAATCACAACGTGGCAGCAGAGAGATCCGCCAGAAATGACAAGTAGAAAACGTGAGAAGTAAATCACAACATGGCAGCAGAGAGATCACCCAGAAACGACAAGTAGAAAACATGAGAAGTAAATCACAGCGTGGCAGCAGAGATATCAGCCAGAAATGACAGGAAGAAAACATGAGAAGTAAATCACAACGTGGCAGCAGAGAGATCAGCCAGAAATGATAAGAACAAAACGTTAGAAGTAAATCACAACGTGGCAGCAGAGAGATCAGCCAGAAATGATAAGAACAAAACGTTAGAAGTAAATCACAACGTGGCAGCAGAGAGATCAGCCAGAAATGACAAGTAGAAAACGTGAGAAGTAATTCACAACGTGGCAGCAGAGAGATCACCCAGAAACGACAAGTAGAAAACATGAGAAGTAAATCACAGCGTGGCACCAGAGATATCAGCCAGAAATGACAGGAAGAAAACATGAGAAGTAAATCACAACGTGGCAGCAGAGAGATCAGCCGGAAATGACAAGAACAAAACGTGAGAAGTAAATCAAAACATGGCAGCAGAGAGTTCAGCCAGAAATGATAAGAACAAAACATGAGAAGTAAATCACAATGTGGCAGCAGAGATCAGCCAGAAATGACGAGAGGAACACATGAGAAGTAATTCACAACGTGGCAGCAGAGAGATCACCCAGAAACGACAAGTAGAAAACATGAGAAGTAAATCACAACGTGGCAGCAGAGATATCAGCCAGAAATGACAGGAAAAAAACTTGAGAAGTACATCACAACGTGGCAGCAGAGAGATCAGCCGGAAATGACAAGAACAAAACGTGAGAAGTAAATCAAAACATGGCAGCAGAGAGATCAGCCAGAAATGATAAGAACAAAACGTTAGAAGTAAATCACAACGTGGCAGCAGAGAGATCAGCCAGAAATGATAAGAACAAAACGTTAGAAGTAAATCACAACGTGGCAGCAGAGAGATCAGCCAGAAATGATAAGAACAAAACGTTAGAAGTAAATCACAACGTGGCAGCAGAGAGATCAGCCAGAAATGACAAGTAGAAAACGTGAGAAGTAATTCACAACGTGGCAGCAGAGAGATCACCCAGAAACGACAAGTAGAAAACATGAGAAGTAAATCACAACGTGGCAGCAGAGATATCAGCCAGAAATGACAGGAAGAAAACATGAGAAGTAAATCACAACGTGGCAGCAGAGAGATCGGCCGGAAATGACAAGAACAAAACGTGAGAAGGAAATCAAAACATGGCGGCAGAGTGATCAGCCAGAAATGATAAGAACAAAACATGAGAAGTAAATCACAATGTGGCAGCAGAGATCAGCCAGAAATGACGAGAGGAACACATGAGAAGTAAATCACAACGTGGTAGCAGAGAGATCAGCCAGAAATTATAAGAACAATACGTGAGAAGTAAATCACAACGTGGCAGCAGAGAGATCAGCCAGAAACGACAAGTAGAAAACATGAGAAGTGAATCACAACGTGGCAGCAGAGAGATCAGCCAGAAATGACAGGAAGAAAACATGAGAAGTAAATCACAACGTGGCAGCAGAGAGATCAGCCGGAAATGACAAGAACAAAACGTGAGAAGTAAATCAAAACATGGCAGCAGAGAGATCAGCCAGAAATTATAAGAACAAAACGTGAGAAGTAAATCACAACGTGGCAGCAGAGAGATCAGCCAGAAATGACAAATAGAAAACGTAAGAAGTAATTCACAACATGGCAGCAGAGAAATCAGCCAGAAATGACTAGAGGAACACATGAGAAGTAAATCACAACGTGGCAGCAGAGAGATCAGCCAGAAATGACAAGAAAAAAGATGAGAAGTAAATCACAACGTGGCAGCAGAGAGATCAGGCAGAAATGACTAGAGGAACACATGACAAGTAATTCACAACGTGGCAGCAGAGAGATCACCCAGAAACGACAAGTAGAAAACATGAGAAGTAAATCACAACGTGGCAGCAGAGAGATCAGCCAGAAATGACAAGAACAAAACGTGAGAAGTAAATCACAACATGGCAGCAGAGATATCAGCCAGAAATGATAAGAACAAAACATGAGAAGTAAATTACAATGTGGCAGCAGAGATCAGCCAGAAATGACGAGAGGAACACATGAGAAGTAAATCACAACGTGGCAGCAGAGATATCAGCCAGAAATGACAGGAAGAATACGTGAGAAGTAAATCACAACGTGGCAGCAGAGAGATCAGCCAGAAATGACAAATAGAAAACGTAAGAAGTAATTCACAACATGGCAGCAGAGAAATCAGCCAGAAATGACTAGAGGAACACATGAGAAGTAAATCACAACGTGGCAGCAGAGAGATCAGCCAGAAATGACAAGAAAAAACATGAGAAGTAAATCACAACGTGGCAGCAGAGAGATCAGGCAGAAATGACTAGAGGAACACATGACAAGTAATTCACAACGTGGCAGCAGAGAGATCACCCAGAAACGACAAGTAGAAAACATGAGAAGTAAATCACAACGTGGCAGCAGAGAGATCAGCCAGAAATGACAAGAACAAACGTGAGAAGTAAATCACAACGTGGCAGCAGAGAGATCAGCCGGAAATGACAAGAACAAAACGTGAGAAGTAAATCAAAACATGGCGGCAGAGAGATCATCCAGATATGATAAGAACAAAACATGAGAAGTAAATCACAATGTGGCAGCAGAGATCACCCAGAAACGACAAGTAGAAAACATGAGAAGTAAATCACAACGTGGCAGCAGAGAGATCAGCCAGAAATGACAAGAACAAAACGTGAGAAGTAAATCACAACATGGCAGCAGAGATATCAGCCAGAAATGATAAGAACAAAACATGAGAAGTAAATTACAATGTGGCAGCAGAGATCAGCCAGAAATTATAAGAACAATACGTGAGAAGTAAATCACAACGTGGCAGCAGAGAGATCAGCCAGAAACGACAAGTAGAAAACATGAGAAGTGAATCACAACGTGGCAGCAGAGAGATCAGCCAGAAATGACAGGAAGAAAACATGAGAAGTAAATCACAACGTGGCAGCAGAGAGATCAGCTGGAAATGACAAGAACAAAACGTGAGATGTAAATCAAAACATGGCAGCAGAGAGATCAGCCAGAAATTACAAATAGAAAACGTAAGAAGTAATTCACAACATGGCAGCAGAGAAATCAGCCAGAAATGACTAGAGGAACACATGAGAAGTAAATCACAACGTGGCAGCAGAGAGATCAGCCAGAAATGACAAGAAAAAACATGAGAAGTAATTCACAACATGGCAGCAGAGAAATCAGCCAGAAATGACTAGAGGAACACATGAGAAGTAAATCACAACGTGGCAGCAGAGAGATCAGCCAGAAATGACAAGAAAAAACATGAGAAGTAAATCACAACGTGGCAGCAGAGAGATCAGGCAGAAATGACAAGTAGAAAACATGAGAAGTAAATCACAACGTGGCAGCAGAGAGATCAGCCAGAAATGACAAGAACAAAACGTGAGAAGTAAATCACAACATGGCAGCAGAGATATCAGCCAGAAATGATAAGAACAAAACATGAGAAGTAAATTACAATGTGGCAGCAGAGATCAGCCAGAAATGACGAGAGGAACACATGAGAAGTAAATCACAACGTGGCAGCAGAGATATCAGCCAGAAATGACAGGAAGAAAACGTGAGAAGTAAATCACAACGTGGCAGCAGAGATATCAGCCAGAAATGACAGGAAGAAAACGTGAGAAGTAAATCACAACGTGGCAGCAGAGAGATCAGCCAGAAATAACAAGTAGAAAACGTGAGAAGTAATTCACTACGTGGCAGCAGAGAGATCACCCAGAAACGACAAGTAGAAAACATGAGAAGTAAATCACAACGTGGCAGCAGAGATATCAGCCAGAAATGACAAGAACAAAACGTGAGAAGTAAATCAAAACATGGCGGCAGAGAGATCATCCAGATATGATAAGAACAAAACATGAGAAGTAAATCACAATGTGGCAGCAGAGATCAGCCAGAAATGACGAGAGGAACACATGAGAAGTAAATCACAACGTGGTAGCAGAGAGATCAGCCAGAAATTATAAGAAAATTACGTGAGAAGTAAATCACAACGTGGCAGCAGAGAGATCAGCCAGAAACGACAAGTAGAAAACATGAGAAGTGAATCACAACGTGGCAGCAGAGAGATCAGCCAGAAATGACAGGAAGAAAACATGAGAAGTAAATCACAACGTGGCAGCAGAGAGATCAGCCGGAAATGACAAGAACAAAACGTGAGAAGTAAATCACAATGTGGCAGCAGAGATCAGCCAGAAATGACTAGAGGAACACATGAGAAGTAAAAAACAACGTGGCAGCAGAGAGATCAGCCATAAATGATAAGAACAAAACGTGAGAAGTAAATCACAACGTGGCAGCAGAGAGATCACCCAGAAATGACAAGTAGAAAACGTGAGAAGTAAATCACAACGTGGCAGCAGAGAGATCACCCAGAAACGACAAGTAGAAAACATGAGAAGTAAATCACAACGTGGCAGCAGAGAGATCAGCCAGAAATGACAAGAACAAAACGTGAGAAGTAAATCACAACATGGCAGCAGAGATATCAGCCAGAAATGATAAGAACAAAACATGAGAAGTAAATCACAATGTGGCAGCAGAGATAAGCCAGAAATGACGAGAGGAACACATGAGAAGTAAATCACAACGTGGCAGCAGAGATATCAGCCAGAAATGACAGGAAGAAAACGTGAGAAGTAAATCACAACGTGGCAGCAGAGAGATCAGCCGGAAATGACAAGAACAAAACGTGAGAAGTAAATCAAAACATGGCGGCAGAGAGATCAGCCAGAAATGATAAGAACAAAACATGAGAAGTAAATCACAATGTGGCAGCAGAGATCAGCCAGAAATGACGAGAGGAACACATGAGAAGTAAATCACAACATGGCAGCAGAGAGATTAGACAGAAATGATAAGAACAAAACATGAGAAGTAAATCACAACGTGGCAGCAGAGAGATCAGCCAGAAATTATAAGAACAAAACGTGAGAAGTAAATCACAACGTGGCAGCAGAGAGCTCAGCCAGAAATGACAAATAGAAAACGTAAGAAGTAATTCACAACGTGGCAGCAGAGAGATCAGCCAGAAATGACAAGTAGAAAACATGAGAAGTAAATCACAACGTGGCAGCAGAGATATCAGCCAGAAATGACAAGAACAAAACGTGAGAAGTAAATCACAACGTGGCAGCAGAGAGATCAGCCGGAAATGACAAGAACAAAACGTGAGAAGTAAATCAAAACATGGCGGCAGAGAGATCAGCCAGATATGATAAGAACAAAACATGAGAAGTAAATCACAATGTGGCAGCAGAGATCAGCCAGAAATGACGAGAGGAACACATGAGAAGTAAATCACAACGTGGTAGCAGAGAGATCAGCCAGAAATTATAAGAACAATACGTGAGAAGTAAATCACAACGTGGCAGCAGAGAGATCAGCCAGAAACGACAAATAGAAAACGTAAGAAGTAATTCACAACATGGCAGCAGAGAAATCAGCCAGAAATGACTAGAGGAACACATGAGAAGTAAATCACAACGTGGCAACAGAGAGATCAGCCAGAAATGACAAGAAAAAACATGAGAAGTAAATCACAACGTGGCAGCAGAGAGATCAGGCAGAAATGACTAGAGGAACACATGACAAGTAATTCACAACGTGGCAGCAGAGAGATCACCCAGAAACGACAAGTAGAAAACATGAGAAGTAAATCACAACGTGGCAGCAGAGAGATCAGCCAGAAATGACAAGAACAAACGTGAGAAGTAAATCACAACGTGGCAGCAGAGAGATCAGTCGGAAATGACAAGAACAAAACGTGAGAAGTAAATCAAAACATGGCGGCAGAGAGATCATCCAGATATGATAAGAACAAAACATGAGAAGTAAATCACAATGTGGCAGCAGAGATCACCCAGCAACGACAAGTAGAAAACATGAGAAGTAAATCACAACGTGGCAGCAGAGAGATCAGCCAGAAATGACAAGAACAAAACGTGAGAAGTAAATCACAACATGGCAGCAGAGATATCAGCCAGAAATGATAAGAACAAAACCTGAGAAGTAAATTACAATGTGGCAGCAGAGATCAGCCAGAAATTATAAGAACAATACGTGAGAAGTAAATCACAACGTGGCAGCAGAGAGATCAGCCAGAAACGACAAGTAGAAAACATGAGAAGTGAATCACAACGTGGCAGCAGAGAGATCAGCCAGAAATGACAGGAAGAAAACATGAGAAGTAAATCACAACGTGGCAGCAGAGAGATCAGCCGGAAATGACAAGAACAAAACGTGAGAAGTAAATCAAAACATGGCAGCAGAGAGATCAGCCAGAAATGACAAATAGAAAAAGTAAGAAGTAATTCACAACATGGCAGCAGAGAAATCAGCCAGAAATGACTAGAGGAACACATGAGAAGTAAATCACAACGTGGCAGCAGAGAGATCAGCCAGAAATGACAAGAAAAAACATGAGAAGTAATTCACAACATGGCAGCAGAGAAATCAGCCAGAAATGACTAGAGGAACACATGAGAAGTAAATCACAACGTGGCAGCAGAGAGATCAGCCAGAAATGACAAGAAAAAACATGAGAAGTAAATCACAACGTGGCAGCAGAGAGATCAGCCAGAAATTATAAGAACAATACGTGAGAAGTAAATCACAACGTGGCAGCAGAGAGATCAGCCAGAAACGACAAGTAGAAAACATGAGAAGTGAATCACAACGTGGCAGCAGAGAGATCAGCCAGAAATGACAGGAAGAAAACATGAGAAGTAAATCACAACGTGGCAGCAGAGAGATATGCCGGAAATAACAAGAACAAAACGTGAGAAGTAAATCACAATGTGGCAGCAGAGATCAGCCAGAAATGACTAGAGGAACACATGAGAAGTAAAAAACAACGTGGCAGCAGAGAGATCAGCCATAAATGATAAGAACAAAACGTGAGAAGTAAATCACAACGTGGCAGCAGAGAGATCACCCAGAAATGACAAGTAGAAAACGTGAGAAGTAAATCACAACGTGGCAGCAGAGAGATCACCCAGAAACGACAAGTAGAAAACATGAGAATTAAATCACAACGTGGCAGCAGAGAGATCAGCCAGAAATGACAAGAACAAAACGTGAGAAGTAAATCACAACATGGCAGCAGAGATATCAGCCAGAAATGATAAGAACAAAACATGAGAAGTAAATCACAATGTGGCAGCAGAGATCAGCCAGAAATGACGAGAGGAACACATGAGAAGTAAATCACAACGTGGCAGCAGAGATATCAGCCAGAAATGACAGGAAGAAAACGTGAGAAGTAAATCACAACGTGGCAGCAGAGAGATCAGCCGGAAATGACAAGAACAAAACGTGAGAAGTAAATCAAAACATGGCGGCAGAGAGATCAGCCAGAAATGATAATAACAAAACATGAGAAGTAAATCACAATGTGGCAGCAGAGATCAGCCAGAAATGACGAGAGGAACACATGAGAAGTAAATCACAACATGGCAGCAGAGAGATCAGACAGAAATGATAAGAACAAAACATGAGAAGTAAATCACAACGTGGCAGCAGAGAGATCAGCCAGAAATTATAAGAACAAAACGTGAGAAGTAAATCACAACGTGGCAGCAGAGAGCTCAGCCAGAAATGACAAATAGAAAATGTAAGAAGTAATTCACAACGTGGCAGCAGAGAGATCAGCCAGAAATGACAAGTAGAAAACATGAGAAGTAAATCACAACGTGGCAGCAGAGATATCAGCCAGAAATGACAAGAACAAAACGTGAGAAGTAAATCACAACGTGGCAGCAGAGAGATCAGCCGGAAATGACAAGAACAAAACATGAGAAGTAAATCACAACGTGGCAGCAGAGAGATCAGGCAGAAATGACAAGTAGAAAACATGAGAAGTAAATCACAACGTGGCAGCAGAGAGATCAGCCAGAAATGACAAGAACAAAACGTGAGAAGTAAATCACAACATGGCAGCAGAGATATCAGCCAGAAATGATAAGAACAAAACATGAGAAGTAAATTACAATGTGGCAGCAGAGATCAGCCAGAAATGACGAGAGGAACACATGAGAAGTAAATCACAACGTGGCAGCAGAGATATCAGCCAGAAATGACAGGAAGAAAACGTGAGAAGTAAATCACAACGTGGCAGCAGAGATATCAGCCAGAAATGACAGGAAGAAAACGTGAGAAGTAAATCACAACGTGGCAGCAGAGAGATCAGCCAGAAATAACAAGTAGAAAACGTGAGAAGTAATTCACTACGTGGCAGCAGAGAGATCACCCAGAAACGACAAGTAGAAAACATGAGAAGTAAATCACAACGTGGCAGCAGAGATATCAGCCAGAAATGACAAGAACAAAACGTGAGAAGTAAATCACAACGTGGCAGCAGAGAGATCAGCCGGAAATGACAAGAACAAAACGTGAGAAGTAAATCAAAACATGGCGGCAGAGAGATCATCCAGATATGATAAGAACAAAACATGAGAAGTAAATCACAATGTGGCAGCAGAGATCAGCCAGAAATGACGAGAGGAACACATGAGAAGTAAATCACAACGTGGTAGCAGAGAGATCAGCCAGAAATTATAAGAACAATACGTGAGAAGTAAATCACAACGTGGCAGCAGAGAGATCAGCCAGAAACGACAAGTAGAAAACATGAGAAGTGAATCACAACGTGGCAGCAGAGAGATCAGCCAGAAATGACAGGAAGAAAACATGAGAAGTAAATCACAACGTGGCAGCAGAGAGATCAGCCGGAAATGACAAGAACAAAACGTGAGAAGTAAATCAAAACATGGCAGCAGAGAGATCAGCCAGAAATGACAAATAGAAAAAGTAAGAAGTAATTCACAACATGGCAGCAGAGAAATCAGCCAGAAATGACTAGAGGAACACATGAGAAGTAAATCACAACGTGGCAGCAGAGAGATCAGCCAGAAATGACAAGAAAAAACATGAGAAGTAATTCACAACATGGCAGCAGAGAAATCAGCCAGAAATGACTAGAGGAACACATGAGAAGTAAATCACAACGTGGCAGCAGAGAGATCAGCCAGAAATGACAAGAAAAAACATGAGAAGTAAATCACAACGTGGCAGCAGAGAGATCAGCCAGAAATTATAAGAACAATACGTGAGAAGTAAATCACAACGTGGCAGCAGAGAGATCAGCCAGAAACGACAAGTAGAAAACATGAGAAGTGAATCACAACGTGGCAGCAGAGAGATCAGCCAGAAATGACAGGAAGAAAACATGAGAAGTAAATCACAACGTGGCAGCAGAGAGATATGCCGGAAATAACAAGAACAAAACGTGAGAAGTAAATCACAATGTGGCAGCAGAGATCAGCCAGAAATGACTAGAGGAACACATGAGAAGTAAAAAACAACGTGGCAGCAGAGAGATCAGCCATAAATGATAAGAACAAAACGTGAGAAGTAAATCACAACGTGGCAGCAGAGAGATCACCCAGAAATGACAAGTAGAAAACGTGAGAAGTAAATCACAACGTGGCAGCAGAGAGATCACCCAGAAACGACAAGTAGAAAACATGAGAATTAAATCACAACGTGGCAGCAGAGAGATCAGCCAGAAATGACAAGAACAAAACGTGAGAAGTAAATCACAACATGGCAGCAGAGATATCAGCCAGAAATGATAAGAACAAAACATGAGAAGTAAATCACAATGTGGCAGCAGAGATCAGCCAGAAATGACGAGAGGAACACATGAGAAGTAAATCACAACGTGGCAGCAGAGATATCAGCCAGAAATGACAGGAAGAAAACGTGAGAAGTAAATCACAACGTGGCAGCAGAGAGATCAGCCGGAAATGACAAGAACAAAACGTGAGAAGTAAATCAAAACATGGCGGCAGAGAGATCAGCCAGAAATGATAATAACAAAACATGAGAAGTAAATCACAATGTGGCAGCAGAGATCAGCCAGAAATGACGAGAGGAACACATGAGAAGTAAATCACAACATGGCAGCAGAGAGATCAGACAGAAATGATAAGAACAAAACATGAGAAGTAAATCACAACGTGGCAGCAGAGAGATCAGCCAGAAATTATAAGAACAAAACGTGAGAAGTAAATCACAACGTGGCAGCAGAGAGCTCAGCCAGAAATGACAAATAGAAAATGTAAGAAGTAATTCACAACGTGGCAGCAGAGAGATCAGCCAGAAATGACAAGTAGAAAACATGAGAAGTAAATCACAACGTGGCAGCAGAGATATCAGCCAGAAATGACAAGAACAAAACGTGAGAAGTAAATCACAACGTGGCAGCAGAGAGATCAGCCGGAAATGACAAGAACAAAACATGAGAAGTAAATCACAACGTGGCAGCAGAGAGATCAGGCAGAAATGACAAGTAGAAAACATGAGAAGTAAATCACAACGTGGCAGCAGAGAGATCAGCCAGAAATGACAAGAACAAAACGTGAGAAGTAAATCACAACATGGCAGCAGAGATATCAGCCAGAAATGATAAGAACAAAACATGAGAAGTAAATTACAATGTGGCAGCAGAGATCAGCCAGAAATGACGAGAGGAACACATGAGAAGTAAATCACAACGTGGCAGCAGAGATATCAGCCAGAAATGACAGGAAGAAAACGTGAGAAGTAAATCACAACGTGGCAGCAGAGATATCAGCCAGAAATGACAGGAAGAAAACGTGAGAAGTAAATCACAACGTGGCAGCAGAGAGATCAGCCAGAAATAACAAGTAGAAAACGTGAGAAGTAATTCACTACGTGGCAGCAGAGAGATCACCCAGAAACGACAAGTAGAAAACATGAGAAGTAAATCACAACGTGGCAGCAGAGATATCAGCCAGAAATGACAAGAACAAAACGTGAGAAGTAAATCACAACGTGGCAGCAGAGAGATCAGCCGGAAATGACAAGAACAAAACGTGAGAAGTAAATCAAAACATGGCGGCAGAGAGATCATCCAGATATGATAAGAACAAAACATGAGAAGTAAATCACAATGTGGCAGCAGAGATCAGCCAGAAATGACGAGAGGAACACATGAGAAGTAAATCACAACGTGGTAGCAGAGAGATCAGCCAGAAATTATAAGAACAATACGTGAGAAGTAAATCACAACGTGGCAGCAGAGAGATCAGCCAGAAACGACAAGTAGAAAACATGAGAAGTGAATCACAACGTGGCAGCAGAGAGATCAGCCAGAAATGACAGGAAGAAAACATGAGAAGTAAATCACAACGTGGCAGCAGAGAGATCAGCCGGAAATGACAAGAACAAAACGTGAGAAGTAAATCACAATGTGGCAGCAGAGATCAGCCAGAAATGACTAGAGGAACACATGAGAAGTAAAAAACAACGTGGCAGCAGAGAGATCAGCCATAAATGATAAGAACAAAACGTGAGAAGTAAAAAACAACGTGGCAGCAGAGAGATCAGCCATAAATGATAAGAACAAAACGTGAGAAGTAAATCACAACGTGGCAGCAGAGAGATCAGCCAGAAACGACAAGTAGAAAACATGAGAAGTAAATCACAACGTGGCAGCAGAGAGATCAGCCAGAAATGACAAGAACAAAACGTGAGAAGTAAATCACAACATGGCAGCAGAGATATCAGCCAGAAATGATAAGAACAAAACATGAGAAGTAAATCACAATGTGGCAGCAGAGATCAGCCAGAAATGACGAGAGGAACACATGAGAAGTAAATCACAACGTGGCAGCAGAGAGATCAGCCAGAAATGACAGGAAGAAAACGTGAGAAGTAAATCACAACGTGGCAGCAGAGAGATCAGCCGGAAATGACAAGAACAAAACGTGAGAAGTAAATCAAAACATGGCGGCAGAGAGATCAGCCAGAAATGATAATAACAAAACATGAGAAGTAAATCACAATGTGGCAGCAGAGATCAGCCAGAAATGACGAGAGGAACACATGAGAAGTAAATCACAACATGGCAGCAGAGAGATCAGACAGAAATGATAAGAACAAAACATGAGAAGTAAATCACAACGTGGCAGCAGAGAGATCAGCCAGAAATTATAAGAACAAAACGTGAGAAGTAAATCACAACGTGGCAGCAGAGAGCTCAGCCAGAAATGACAAATAGAAAACGTAAGAAGTAATTCACAACGTGGCAGCAGAGAGATCAGCCAGAAATGACAAGTAGAAAACATGAGAAGTAAATCACAACGTGGCAGCAGAGATATCAGCCAGAAATGACAAGAACAAAACGTGAGAAGTAAATCACAACGTGGCAGCAGAGAGATCAGCCGGAAATGACAAGAACAAAACGTGAGAAGTAAATCAAAACATGGCGGCAGAGAGATCAGCCAGATATGATAAGAACAAAACATGAGAAGTAAATCACAATGTGGCAGCAGAGATCAGCCAGAAATGATGAGAGGAACACATGAGCAGTAAATCACAACGTGGTAGCAGAGAGATCAGCCAGAAATTATAAGAACAATACGTGAGAAGTAAATCACAACGTGGCAGCAGAGAGATCAGCCAGAAACGACAAGTAGAAAACATGAGAAGTGAATCACAACGCGGCAGCAGAGAGATCAGCCAGAAATGACAGGAAGAAAACATGAGAAGTAAATCACAACGTGGCAGCAGAGAGATCAGCCGGAAATGACAAGAACAAAACGTGAGAAGTAAATCAAAACATGGCAGCAGAGAGATCAGCCAGAAATGATAAGAACAAAACATGAGAAGTAAATCAAAACATGGCAGCAGAGAGATCAGCCAGAAATGATAAGAACAAAACGTTAGAAGTAAATCACAACGTGGCAGCAGAGAGATCAGCCAGAAATGATAAGAACGAAACGTTAGAAGTAAATCACAACGTGGCAGCAGAGAGATCAGCCAGAAATGATAAGAACAAAACGTTAGAAGTAAATCACAACGTGGCAGCAGAGATATCAGCCAGAAATGACAGGAAGAAAACATGAGAAGTAAATCACAGCGTGGCAGCAGAGATATCAGCCAGAAATGACAGGAAGAAAACATGAGAAGTAAATCACAACGTGGCAGCAGAGAGATCAGCCGGAAATGACTAGAGGAACACATGAGAAGTAAATCACAACGTGGCAGCAGAGAGATCAGCCAGAAATGACTAGAGGAACACATGAGAAGAAAATCACAACGTGGCAGCATAGAGATCAGCCAGAAATGACTAGAGGAACACATGAGAAGTAAATCACAACGTGGCAGCAGAGAGATCAGCCGGAAATGACAAGAACAAAACGTGAGAAGTAAATCACAACATGGCAGCAGAGAGATCAGACAGAAATGATAAGAACAAAACATGAGAAGTAAATCACAACGTGGCAGCAGAGAGATCAGCCAGAAATTATAAGAACAAAACGTGAGAAGTAAATCACAACGTGGCAGCAGAGAGATCAGCCAGAAATGACAAATAGAAAACGTAAGAAGTAATTCACAACGTGGCAGCAGAGAGATCAGCCAGAAATGACTAGAGGAACACATGAGAAGTGAATCACAACGTGGCAGCAGAGAGATCAGCCAGAAATGACAAGAAAAAAACATGAGAAGTAAATCACAACGTGGCAGCAGAGAGATCAGCCAGAAATGATAAGAACAAAACGTTAGAAGTAAATCACAACGTGGCAGCAGAGAGATCAGCCAGAGATGATAAGAACAAAACGTTAGAAGTAAATCACAACGTGGCAGCAGAGAGATCCGCCAGAAATGACAAGTAGAAAACGTGAGAAGTAAATCACAACATGGCAGCAGAGAGATCACCCAGAAACGACAAGTAGAAAACATGAGAAGTAAATCACAGCGTGGCAGCAGAGAGATCAGCCGGAAATGACTAGAGGAACACATGAGAAGTAAATCACAACGTGGCAGCAGAGAGATCAGCCAGAAATGACTAGAGGAACACATGAGAAGAAAATCACAACGTGGCAGCATAGAGATCAGCCAGAAATGACTAGAGGAACACATGAGAAGTAAATCACAACGTGGCAGCAGAGAGATCAGCCGGAAATGACAAGAACAAAACGTGAGAAGTAAATCACAACATGGCAGCAGAGAGATCAGACAGAAATGATAAGAACAAAACATGAGAAGTAAATCACAACGTGGCAGCAGAGAGATCAGCCAGAAATTATAAGAACAAAACGTGAGAAGTAAATCACAACGTGGCAGCAGAGAGCTCAGCCAGAAATGACAAATAGAAAACGTAAGAAGTAATTCACAACGTGGCAGCAGAGAGATCAGCCAGAAATGACTAGAGGAACACATGAGAAGTGAATCACAACGTGGCAGCAGAGAGATCAGCCAGAAATGACAAGAAAAAAACATGAGAAGTAAATCACAACGTGGCAGCAGAGAGATCAGCCAGAAATGATAAGAACAAAACGTTAGAAGTAAATCACAACGTGGCAGCAGAGAGATCAGCCAGAGATGATAAGAACAAAACGTTAGAAGTAAATCACAACGTGGCAGCAGAGAGATCCGCCAGAAATGACAAGTAGAAAACGTGAGAAGTAAATCACAACATGGCAGCAGAGAGATCACCCAGAAACGACAAGTAGAAAACATGAGAAGTAAATCACAGCGTGGCAGCAGAGATATCAGCCAGAAATGACAGGAAGAAAACATGAGAAGTAAATCACAACGTGGCAGCAGAGAGATCAGCCAGAAATGATAAGAACAAAACGTTAGAAGTAAATCACAACGTGGCAGCAGAGAGATCAGCCAGAAATGATAAGAACGAAACGTTAGAAGTAAATCACAACGTGGCAGCAGAGAGATCAGCCAGAAATGATAAGAACAAAACGTTAGAAGTAAATCACAACGTGGCAGCAGAGATATCAGCCAGAAATGACAGGAAGAAAACATGAGAAGTAAATCACAGCGTGGCAGCAGAGATATCAGCCAGAAATGACAGGAAGAAAACATGAGAAGTAAATCACAACGTGGCAGCAGAGAGATCAGCCGGAAATGACTAGAGGAACACATGAGAAGTAAATCACAACGTGGCAGCAGAGAGATCAGCCAGAAATGACTAGAGGAACACATGAGAAGAAAATCACAACGTGGCAGCATAGAGATCAGCCAGAAATGACTAGAGGAACACATGAGAAGTAAATCACAACGTGGCAGCAGAGAGATCAGCCGGAAATGACAAGAACAAAACGTGAGAAGTAAATCACAACATGGCAGCAGAGAGATCAGACAGAAATGATAAGAACAAAACATGAGAAGTAAATCACAACGTGGCAGCAGAGAGATCAGCCAGAAATTATAAGAACAAAACGTGAGAAGTAAATCACAACGTGGCAGCAGAGAGCTCAGCCAGAAATGACAAATAGAAAACGTAAGAAGTAATTCACAACGTGGCAGCAGAGAGATCAGCCAGAAATGACTAGAGGAACACATGAGAAGTGAATCACAACGTGGCAGCAGAGAGATCAGCCAGAAATGACAAGAAAAAAACATGAGAAGTAAATCACAACGTGGAAGCAGAGAGATCAGCCAGAAATGATAAGAACAAAACGTTAGAAGTAAATCACAACGTGGCAGCAGAGAGATCAGCCAGAAATGATAAGAACAAAACGTTAGAAGTAAATCACAACGTGGCAGCAGAGAGATCCGCCAGAAATTACAAGTAGAAAACGTGAGAAGTAAATCACAACATGGCAGCAGAGAGATCACCCAGAAACGACAAGTAGAAAACATGAGAAGTAAATCACAGCGTGGCAGCAGAGATATCAGCCAGAAATGACAGGAAGAAAACATGAGAAGTAAATCACAACGTGGCAGCAGAGAGATCAGCCAGAAATGATAAGAACAAAACGTTAGAAGTAAATCACAACGTGGCAGCAGAGAGATCAGCCAGAAATGATAAGAACAAAACGTTAGAAGTAAATCACAACGTGGCAGCAGAGAGATCAGCCAGAAATGACAAGTAGAAAACGTGAGAAGTAATTCACAACGTGGCAGCAGAGAGATCACCCAGAAACGACAAGTAGAAAACATGAGAAGTAAATCACAGCGTGGCAGCAGAGATATCAGCCAGAAATGACAGGAAGAAAACATGAGAAGTAAATCACAACGTGGCAGCAGAGAGATCAGCCGGAAATGACAAGAACAAAACGTGAGAAGTAAATCAAAACATGGCGGCAGAGAGTTCAGCCAGAAATGATAAGAACAAAACATGAGAAGTAAATCACAATGTGGCAGCAGAGATCAGCCAGAAATGACGAGAGGAACACATGAGAAGTAATTCACAACGTGGCAGCAGAGAGATCACCCAGAAACGACAAGTAGAAAACATGAGAAGTAAATCACAACGTGGCAGCAGAGATATCAGCCAGAAATGACAGGAAAAAAACTTGAGAAGTACATCACAACGTGGCAGCAGAGAGATCAGCCGGAAATGACAAGAACAAAACGTGAGAAGTAAATCAAAACATGGCGGCAGAGTGATCAGCCAGAAATGATAAGAACAAAACATGAGAAGTAAATCACAATGTGGCAGCAGAGATCAGCCAGAAATGACGAGAGGAACACATGAGAAGTAAATCACAACGTGGTAGCAGAGAGATCAGCCAGAAATTATAAGAACAATACGTGAGAAGTAAATCACAACGTGGCAGCAGAGAGATCAGCCAGAAACGATAAGTAGAAAACATGAGAAGTGAATCACAACGTGGCAGCAGAGAGATCAGCCAGAAATGACAGGAAGAAAACATGAGAAGTAAATCACAACGTGGCAGCAGAGAGATCAGCCGGAAATGACAAGAACAAAACGTGAGAAGTAAATCAAAACATGGCAGCAGAGAGATCAGCCAGAAATTATAAGAACAAAACGTGAGAAGTAAATCACAACGTGGCAGCAGAGAGATCAGCCAGAAATGACAAATAGAAAACGTAAGAAGTAATTCACAACATGGCAGCAGAGAAATCAGCCAGAAATGACTAGAGGAACACATGAGAAGTAAATCACAACGTGGCAGCAGAGAGATCAGCCAGAAATGACAAGAAAAAACATGAGAAGTAAATCACAACGTGGCAGCAGAGAGATCAGGCAGAAATGACTAGAGGAACACATGACAAGTAATTCACAACGTGGCAGCAGAGAGATCACCCAGAAACGACAAGTAGAAAACATGAGAAGTAAATCACAACGTGGCAGCAGAGAGATCAGCCAGAAATGACAAGAACAAAACGTGAGAAGTAAATCACAACATGGCAGCAGAGATATCAGCCAGAAATGATAAGAACAAAACATGAGAAGTAAATTACAATGTGGCAGCAGAGATCAGCCAGAAATGACGAGAGGAACACATGAGAAGTAAATCACAACGTGGCAGCAGAGAGATCAGCCAGAAATGACAAATAGAAAACGTAAGAAGTAATTCACAACATGGCAGCAGAGAAATCAGCCAGAAATGACTAGAGGAACACATGAGAAGTAAATCACAACGTGGCAGCAGAGAGATCAGCCAGAAATGACAAGAAAAAACATGAGAAGTAAATCACAACGTGGCAGCAGAGAGATCAGGCAGAAATGACTAGAGGAACACATGACAAGTAATTCACAACGTGGCAGCAGAGAGATCACCCAGAAACGACAAGTAGAAAACATGAGAAGTAAATCACAACGTGGCAGCAGAGAGATCAGCCAGAAATGACAAGAACAAAACGTGAGAAGTAAATCACAACGTGGCAGCAGAGAGATCAGCCGGAAATGAAAAGAACAAAACGTGAGAAGTAAATCAAAACATGGCGGCAGAGAGATCATCCAGATATGATAAGAACAAAACATGAGAAGTAAATCACAACGTGGCAGCAGAGATCACCCAGAAACGACAAGTAGAAAACATGAGAAGTAAATCACAACGTGGCAGCAGAGAGATCAGCCAGAAATGACAAGAACAAAACGTGAGAAGTAAATCACAACATGGCAGCAGAGATATCAGCCAGAAATGATAAGAACAAAACATGAGAAGTAAATTACAATGTGGCAGCAGAGATCAGCCAGAAATTATAAGAACAATACGTGAGAAGTAAATCACAACGTGGCAGCAGAGAGATCAGCCTGAAACAACAAGTAGAAAACATGAGAAGTGAATCACAACGTGGCAGCAGAGAGATCAGCCAGAAATGACAGGAAGAAAACATGAGAAGTAAATCACAACGTGGCAGCAGAGAGATCAGCCGGAAATGACAAGAACAAAACGTGAGAAGTAAATCAAAACATGGCAGCAGAGAGATCAGCCAGAAATGACAAATAGAAAACGTAAGAAGTAATTCACAACATGGCAGCAGAGAAATCAGCCAGAAATGACTAGAGGAACACATGAGAAGTAAATCACAACGTGGCAGCAGAGAGATCAGCCAGAAATGACAAGAAAAAACATGAGAAGTAAATCACAACGTGGCAGCAGAGAGATCAGGCAGAAATGACAAGTAGAAAACATGAGAAGTAAATCACAACGTGGCAGCAGAGAGATCAGCCAGAAATGACAAGAACAAAACGTGAGAAGTAAATCACAACATGGCAGCAGAGATATCAGCCAGAAATGATAAGAACAAAACATGAGAAGTAAATTACAATGTGGCAGCAGAGATCAGCCAGAAATGACGAGAGGAACACATGAGAAGTAAATCACAACGTGGCAGCAGAGATATCAGCCAGAAATGACAGGAAGAAAACGTGAGAAGTAAATCACAACGTGGCAGCAGAGAGATCAGCCGGAAATGACAAGAACAAAACGTGAGAAGTAAATTACAACGTGGCAGCAGAGAGATCAGCCAGAAATGATAAGAACGAAACGTTAGAAGTAAATCACAACGTGGCAGCAGAGAGATCAGCCAGAAATGATAAGAACAAAACGTTAGAAGTAAATCACAACGTGGCAGCAGAGAGATCAGCCAGAAATAACAAGTAGAAAACGTGAGAAGTAATTCACTACGTGGCAGCAGAGAGATCACCCAGAAACGACAAGTAGAAAACATGAGAAGTAAATCACAACGTGGCAGCAGAGATATCAGCCAGAAATGACAAGAACAAAACGTGAGAAATAAATCACAACGTGGCAGCAGAGAGATCAGCCGGAAATGACAAGAACAAAACGTGAGAAGTAAATCAAAACATGGCGGCAGAGAGATCATCCAGATATGATAAGAACAAAACATGAGAAGTAAATCACAATGTGGCAGCAGAGATCAGCCAGAAATGACGAGAGGAACACATGAGAAGTAAATCACAACGTGGTAGCAGAGAGATCAGCCAGAAATTATAAGAACAATACGTGAGAAGTAAATCACAACGTGGCAGCAGAGAGATCAGCCAGAAACGACAAGTAGAAAACATGAGAAGTGAATCACAACGTGGCAGCAGAGAGATCAGCCAGAAATGACAGGAAGAAAACATGAGAAGTAAATCACAACGTGGCAGCAGAGAAATCAGCCGGAAATGACAAGAACAAAACGTGAGAAGTAAATCAAAACTTGGCAGCAGAGAGATCAGCCAGAAATGATAAGAACAAAACGTTAGAAGTAAATCACAACGTGGCAGCAGAGAGATCAGCCAGAAATGATAAGAACGAAACGTTAGAAGTAAATCACAACGTGGCAGCAGAGAGATCAGCCAGAAATGATAAGAACAAAACGTTAGAAGTAAATCACAACGTGGCAGCAGAGAGATCAGCCAGAAATGACAAGTAGAAAACGTGAGAAGTAATTCACAACGTGGCAGCAGAGAGATCACCCAGAAACGACAAGTAGAAAACATGAGAAGTGAATCACAACGTGGCAGCAGAGAGATCAGCCAGAAATGACAGGAAGAAAACATGAGAAGTAAATCACAACGTGGCAGCAGAGAGATCAGCCGGAAATGACAAGAACAAAACGTGAGAAGTAAATCACAACTTGGCAGCAGAGAGATCAGCCAGAAATTATAAGAACAAAACGTGAGAAGTAATTCAAAACATGGCAGCAGAGAGATCAGCCAGAAATGATAAGAACAAAACGTGAGAAGTAAATCAAAACATGGCAGCAGAGAGATCAGCCAGAAATGATAAGAACAAAACGTTAGAAGTAAATCACAACGTGGCAGCAGAGAGATCAGCCAGAAATGATAAGAACGAAACGTTAGAAGTAAATCACAACGTGGCAGCAGAGAGATCAGCCAGAAATGATAAGAACAAAACGTTAGAAGTAAATCACAACGTGGCAGCAGAGAGATCAGCCAGAAATGACAAGTAGAAAACGTGAGAAGTAATTCACAACGTGGCAGCAGAGAGATCACCCAGAAACGACAAGTAGAAAACATGAGAAGTAAATCACAACGTGGCAGCAGAGATATCAGCCAGAAATGACAGGAAGAAAACATGAGAAGTAAATCACAACGAGGCAGCAGAGAGATCAGCCGGAAATGACAAGAACAAAACGTGAGAAGTAAATCACAATGTGGCAGCAGAGATCAGTCAGAAATGACGAGAGGAACACATGAGAAGTAAATCACAACGTGGTAGCAGAGAGATCAGCCAGAAATTATAAGAACAATACGTGAGAAGTAAATCACAACGTGGCAGCAGAGAGATCAGCCAGAAACGACAAGTAGAAAACATGAGAAGTGAATCACAATGTGGCAGCAGAGAGATCAGCCAGAAATGACAGGAAGAAAACATGAGAAGTAAATCACAACGTGGCAGCAGAGAGATCAGCCGGAAATGACAAGAACAAAACGTGAGAAGTAAATCACAATGTGGCAGCAGAGATCAGCCAGAAATGACTAGAGGAACACATGAGAAGTAAAAAACAACGTGGCAGCAGAGAGATCAGCCATAAATGATAAGAACAAAACGTGAGAAGTAAATCACAACGTGGCAGCAGAGAGATCACCCAGAAATGACAAGTAGAAAACGTGAGAAGTAATTCACAACGTGGCAGTAGAGAGATCACCCAGAAACGACAAGTAGAAAACATGAGAAGTAAATCACAACGTGGCAGCAGAGAGATCAGCCAGAAATGACAAGAACAAAACGTGAGAAGTAAATCACAACATGGCAGCAGAGATATCATCCAGAAATGATAAGAACAAAACATGAGAAGTAAATCACAATGTGGCAGCAGAGATCAGCCAGAAATGACGAGAGGAACACATGAGAAGTAAATCACAACGTGGCAGCAGAGATATCAGCCAGAAATGACAGGAAGAAAACGTGAGAAGTAATTCACAACGTGGCAGCAGAGAGATCAGCCGGAAATGACAAGAACAAAACGTGAGAAGTAAATCAAAACATGGCGGCAGAGAGATCAGCCAGAAATGATAAGAACAAAACATGAGAAGTAAATCACAATGTGGCAGCAGAGATCAGCCAGAAATGACGAGAGGAACACATGAGAAGTAAATCACAACATGGCAGCAGAGAGATCAGACAGAAATGATAAGAACAAAACATGAGAAGTAAATCACAACGTGGCAGCAGAGAGATCAGCCAGAAATTATAAGAACAAAACGTGAGAAGTAAATCACAACGTGGCAGCAGAGAGCTCAGCCAGAAATGACAAATAGAAAACGTAAGAAGTAATTCACAACGTGGCAGCAGAGAGATCAGCCAGAAATGACAAGTAGAAAACATGAGAAGTAAATCACAACGTGGCAGCAGAGATATCAGCCAGAAATGACAAGAACAAAACTTGAGAAGTAAATCACAACGTGGCAGCAGAGAGATCAGCCGGAAATGACAAGAACAAAACGTGAGAAGTAAATCAAAACATGGCGGCAGAGAGATCAGCCAGAAATGATAAGAACAAAACATGAGAAGTAAATCACAATGTGGCAGCAGAGATCAGCCAGAAATGACGAGAGGAACACATGAGAAGTAAATCACAACATGGCAGCAGAGAGATCAGACAGAAATGATAAGAACAAAACATGAGAAGTAAATCACAACGTGGCAGCAGAGAGATCAGCCAGAAATTATAAGAACAAAACGTGAGAAGTAAATCACAACGTGGCAGCAGAGAGCTCAGCCAGAAATGACAAATAGAAAACGTAAGAAGTAATTCACAACGTGGCAGCAGAGAGATCAGCCAGAAATGACAAGTAGAAAACATGAGAAGTAAATCACAACGTGGCAGCAGAGATATCAGCCAGAAATGACAAGAACAAAACGTGAGAAGTAAATCACAACGTGGCAGCAGAGAGATCAGCCGGAAATGACAAGAACAAAACGTGAGACGTAAATCAAAACATGGCGGCAGAGAGATCAGCCAGATATGATAAGAACAAAACATGAGAAGTAAATCACAACGTGGCAGCAGAGAGATCAGCCAGAAATGACTAGAGGAACACATGAGAAGAAAATCACAACGTGGCAGCAGAGAGATCAGCCAGAAATGACTAGAGGAACACATGAGAAGTAAATCACAACGTGGCAGCAGAGAGATCAGCCGGAAATTATAAGAACAAAACGTGAGAAGTAAATCACAACGTGGCAGCAGAGAGATCAGCCAGAAATTATAAGAACAAAACGTGAGAAGTAAATCACAACGTGGCAGCAGAGAGATCAGCCAGAAATGACAAATAGAAAACGTAAGAAGTAATTCACAACGTGGCAGCAGAGAGATCAGCCAGAAATGACTAGAGGAACACATGAGAAGTAAATCACAACGTGGCAGCAGAGAGATCAGCCAGAAATGACAAGAAAAAAACATGAGAAGTAAATCACAACGTGGCAGCAGAGAGATCAGCCAGAAATGATAAGAACAAAACGTTAGAAGTAAATCACAACGTGGCAGCAGAGAGATCAGCCAGAAATGATAAGAACAAAACGTTAGAAGTAAATCACAACGTGGCAGCAGAGAGATCCGCCAGAAATGACAAGTAGAAAACGTGAGAAGTAAATCACAACATGGCAGCAGAGAGATCACCCAGAAACGACAAGTAGAAAACATGAGAAGTAAATCACAGCGTGGCAGCAGAGATATCAGCCAGAAATGACAGGAAGAAAACATGAGAAGTAAATCACAACGTGGCAGCAGAGAGATCAGCCAGAAATGATAAGAACAAAACGTTAGAAGTAAATCACAACGTGGCAGCAGAGAGATCAGCCAGAAATGATAAGAACAAAACGTTAGAAGTAAATCACAACGTGGCAGCAGAGAGATCAGCCAGAAATGACAAGTAGAAAACGTGAGAAGTAATTCACAACGTGGCAGCAGAGAGATCACCCAGAAACGACAAGTAGAAAACATGAGAAGTAAATCACAGCGTGGCAGCAGAGATATCAGCCAGAAATGACAGGAAGAAAACGTGAGAAGTAAATCACAACGTGGCAGCAGAGAGATCAGCCGGAAATGACAAGAACGAAACGTGAGAAGTAAATCAAAACATGGCGGCAGAGAGTTCAGCCAGAAATGATAAGAACAAAACATGAGAAGTAAATCACAATGTGGCAGCAGAGATCAGCCAGAAATGACGAGAGGAACACATGAGAAGTAATTCACAACGTGGCAGCAGAGAGATCAGCCAGAAATGACAAGTAGAAAACATGAGAAGTAAATCACAACGTGGCAGCAGAGATATCAGCCAGAAATGACAGGAAAAAAACTTGAGAAGAACATCACAACGTGGCAGCAGAGAGATCAGCCGGAAATGACAAGAACAAAACGTGAGAAGTAAATCAAAACATGGCAGCAGAGAGATCAGCCAGAAATGATAAGAACAAAACGTTAGAAGTAAATCACAACGTGGCAGCAGAGAGATCAGCCAGAAATGACAAGTAGAAAACGTGAGAAGTAATTCACAACGTGGCAGCAGAGAGATCACCCAGAAACGACAAGTAGAAAACATGAGAAGTAAATCACAACGTGGCAGCAGAGATATCAGCCAGAAATGACAGGAAGAAAACATGAGAAGTAAATCACAACGTGGCAGCAGAGAGATCAGCCGGAAATGACAAGAACAAAACGTGAGAATTAAATCAAAACATGGCGGCAGAGTGATCAGCCAGAAATGATAAGAACAAAACATGAGAAGTAAATCACAATGTGGCAGCAGAGATCAGCCAGAAATGACGAGAGGAACACATGAGAAGTAAATCACAACGTGGTAGCAGAGAGATCAGCCAGAAATTATAAGAACAATACGTGAGAAGTAAATCACAACGTGGCAGCAGAGAGATCAGACAGAAACGACAAGTAGAAAACATGAGAAGTGAATCACAACGTGGCAGCAGAGAGATCAGCCAGAAATGACAGGAAGAAAACATGAGAAGTAAATCACAACGTGGCAGCAGAGAGATCAGCCGGAAATGACAAGAACAAAACGTGAGAAGTAAATCAAAACATGGCAGCAGAGAGATCAGCCAGAAATTATAAGAACAAAACGTGAGAAGTAAATCACAACGTGGCAGCAGAGAGATCAGCCAGAAATGACAAATAGAAAACGTAAGAAGTAATTCACAACATGGCAGCAGAGAAATCAGCCAGAAATGACTAGAGGAACACATGAGAAGTAAATCACAACGTGGCAGCAGAGAGATCAGCCAGAAATGACAAGAAAAAACATGAGAAGTAAATCACAACGTGGCAGCAGAGAGATCAGGCAGAAATGACTAGAGGAACACATGACAAGTAATTCACAACGTGGCAGCAGAGAGATCACCCAGAAACGACAAGTAGAAAACATGAGAAGTAAATCACAACGTGGCAGCAGAGATATCAGCCAGAAATGATAAGAACAAAACATGAGAAGTAAATTACAATGTGGCAGCAGAGATCAGCCAGAAATGACGAGAGGAACACATGAGAAGTAAATCACAACGTGGCAGCAGAGATATCAGCCAGAAATGACAGGAAGAATACGTGAGAAGTAAATCACAACTTGGCAGCAGAGAGATCAGCCAGAAATGACAAATAGAAAACGTAAGAAGTAATTCACAACATGGCAGCAGAGAAATCAGCCAGAAATGACTAGAGGAACACATGAGAAGTAAATCACAACGTGGCAGCAGAGAGATCAGCCAGAAATGACAAGAAACAACATGAGAAGTAAATCACAACGTGGCAGCAGAGAGATCAGGCAGAAATGACTAGAGGAACACATGACAAGTAATTCACAACGTGGCAGCAGAGAGATCACCCAGAAACGACAAGTAGAAAACATGAGAAGTAAATCACAACGTGGCAGCAGAGATATCAGCCAGAAATGACAAGAACAAAACGTGAGAAGTAAATCACAACGTGGCAGCAGAGAGATCAGCCGGAAATGACAAGAACAAAACGTGAGAAGTAAATCAAAACATGGCGGCAGAGAGATCATCCAGATATGATAAGAACAAAACATGAGAAGTAAATCACAATGTGGCAGCAGAGATCACCCAGAAACGACAAGTAGAAAACATGAGAAGTAAATCACAACGTGGCAGCAGAGAGATCAGCCAGAAATGACAAGAACAAAACGTGAGAAGTAAATCACAACATGGCAGCAGAGATATCAGCCAGAAATGATAAGAACAAAACATGAGAAGTAAATTACAATGTGGCAGCAGAGATCAGCCAGAAATTATAAGAACAATACGTGAGAAGTAAATCACAACGTGGCAGCAGAGAGATCAGCCAGAAACGACAAGTAGAAAACATGAGAAGTGAATCACAATGTGGCAGCAGAGATCAGCCAGAAATGACGAGAGGAACACATGAGAAGTAAATCACAACGTGGTAGCAGAGAGATCAGCCAGAAATTATAAGAACAATACGTGAGAAGTAAATCACAACGTGGCAGCAGAGAGATCAGACAGAAACGACAAGTAGAAAACATGAGAAGTGAATCACAACGTGGCAGCAGAGAGATCAGCCAGAAATGACAGGAAGAAAACATGAGAAGTAAATCACAACGTGGCAGCAGAGAGATCAGCCGGAAATGACAAGAACAAAACGTGAGAAGTAAATCAAAACATGGCAGCAGAGAGATCAGCCAGAAATTATAAGAACAAAACGTGAGAAGTAAATCACAACGTGGCAGCAGAGAGATCAGCCAGAAATGACAAATAGAAAACGTAAGAAGTAATTCACAACATGGCAGCAGAGAAATCAGCCAGAAATGACTAGAGGAACACATGAGAAGTAAACCACAACGTGGCAGCAGAGAGATCAGCCAGAAATGACAAGAAAAAACATGAGAAGTAAATCACAACGTGGCAGCAGAGAGATCAGGCAGAAATGACTAGAGGAACACATGACAAGTAATTCACAACGTGGCAGCAGAGAGATCACCCAGAAACGACAAGTAGAAAACATGAGAAGTAAATCACAACGTGGCAGCAGAGATATCAGCCAGAAATGATAAGAACAAAACATGAGAAGTAAATTACAATGTGGCAGCAGAGATCAGCCAGAAATGACGAGAGGAACACATGAGAAGTAAATCACAACGTGGCAGCAGAGATATCAGCCAGAAATGACAGGAAGAATACGTGAGAAGTAAATCACAACTTGGCAGCAGAGAGATCAGCCAGAAATGACAAATAGAAAACGTAAGAAGTAATTCACAACATGGCAGCAGAGAAATCAGCCAGAAATGACTAGAGGAACACATGAGAAGTAAATCACAACGTGGCAGCAGAGAGATCAGCCAGAAATGACAAGAAACAACATGAGAAGTAAATCACAACGTGGCAGCAGAGAGATCAGGCAGAAATGACTAGAGGAACACATGACAAGTAATTCACAACGTGGCAGCAGAGAGATCACCCAGAAACGACAAGTAGAAAACATGAGAAGTAAATCACAACGTGGCAGCAGAGATATCAGCCAGAAATGACAAGAACAAAACGTGAGAAGTAAATCACAACATGGCAGCAGAGATATCAGCCAGAAATGATAAGAACAAAACATGAGAAGTAAATTACAATGTGGCAGCAGAGATCAGCCAGAAATTATAAGAACAATACGTGAGAAGTAAATCACAACGTGGCAGCAGAGAGATCAGCCAGAAACGACAAGTAGAAAACATGAGAAGTGAATCACAACGTGGCAGCAGAGAGATCAGCCAGAAATGACAGGAAGAAAACATGAGAAGTAAATCACAACGTGGCAGCAGAGAGATCAGCCGGAAATGACAAGAACAAAACGTGAGAAGTAAATCAAAACATGGCAGCAGAGAGATCAGCCAGAAATTATAAGAACAAAACGTTAGAAGTAAATCACAACGTGGCAGCAGAGAGATCAGCCAGAAATGACAAATAGAAAACGTAAGAAGTAATTCACAACATGGCAGCAGAGAAATCAGCCAGAAATGACTAGAGGAACACATGAGAAGTAAATCACAACGTGGCAGCAGAGAGATCAGCCAGAAATGACAAGAAAAAACATGAGAAGTAAATCACAACGTGGCAGCAGAGAGATCAGGCAGAAATGACAAGTAGAAAACATGAGAAGTAAATCACAACGTGGCAGCAGAGAGATCAGCCAGAAATGACAAGAACAAAACGTGAGAAGTAAATCACAACATGGCAGCAGAGATATCAGCCAGAAATGATAAGAACAAAACATGAGAAGTAAATTACAATGTGGCAGCAGAGATCAGCCAGAAATGACGAGAGGAACACAAGAGAAGTAAATCACAACGTGGCAGCAGAGATATCAGCCAGAAATGACAGGAAGAATACGTGAGAAGTAAATCACAACGTGGCAGCAGAGAGATCAGCCGGAAATGACAAGAACAAAACGTGAGAAGTAAATTACAACGTGGCAGCAGAGAGATCAGCCAGAAATGATAAGAACGAAACGTTAGAAGTAAATCACAATGTGGCAGCAGAGAGATCAGCCAGAAATGATAAGAACAAAACGTTAGAAGTAAATCACAACGTGGCAGCAGAGAGATCAGCCAGAAATAACAAGTAGAAAACGTGAGAAGTAATTCACTACGTGGCAGCAGAGAGATCACCCAGAAACGACAAGTAGAAAACATGAGAAGTAAATCACAACGTGGCAGCAGAGATATCAGCCAGAAATGACAAGAACAAAACGTGAGAAGTAAATCACAACGTGGCAGCAGAGAGATCAGCCGGAAATGACAAGAACAAAACGTGAGAAGTAAATCAAAACATGACGGCAGAGAGATCATCCAGATATGATAAGAACAAAACATGAGAAGTAAATCACAATGTGGCAGCAGAGATCAGCCAGAAATGACGAGAGGAACACATGAGAAGTAAATCACAACGTGGTAGCAGAGAGATCAGCCAGAAATTATAAGAACAATACGTGAGAAGTAAATCACAACGTGGCAGCAGAGAGATAAGCCAGAAACGACAAGTAGAAAACATGAGAAGTGAATCACAACGTGGCAGCAGAGAGATCAGCCAGAAATGACAGGAAGAAAACGTGAGAAGTAAATCACAACGTGGCAGCAGAGAGATCAGCCGGAAATGACAAGAACGAAACGTGAGAAGTAAATCAAAACATGGCGGCAGAGAGTTCAGCCAGAAATGATAAGAACAAAACATGAGAAGTAAATCACAATGTGGCAGCAGAGATCAGCCAGAAATGACGAGAGGAACACATGAGAAGTAATTCACAACGTGGCAGCAGAGAGATCAGCCAGAAATGACAAGTAGAAAACATGAGAAGTAAATCACAACGTGGCAGCAGAGATATCAGCCAGAAATGACAGGAAAAAAACTTGAGAAGAACATCACAACGTGGCAGCAGAGAGATCAGCCGGAAATGACAAGAACAAAACGTGAGAAGTAAATCAAAACATGGCAGCAGAGAGATCAGCCAGAAATGATAAGAACAAAACGTTAGAAGTAAATCACAACGTGGCAGCAGAGAGATCAGCCAGAAATGACAAGTAGAAAACGTGAGAAGTAATTCACAACGTGGCAGCAGAGAGATCACCCAGAAACGACAAGTAGAAAACATGAGAAGTAAATCACAACGTGGCAGCAGAGATATCAGCCAGAAATGACAGGAAGAAAACATGAGAAGTAAATCACAACGTGGCAGCAGAGAGATCAGCCGGAAATGACAAGAACAAAACGTGAGAATTAAATCAAAACATGGCGGCAGAGTGATCAGCCAGAAATGATAAGAACAAAACATGAGAAGTAAATCACAATGTGGCAGCAGAGATCAGCCAGAAATGACGAGAGGAACACATGAGAAGTAAATCACAACGTGGTAGCAGAGAGATCAGCCAGAAATTATAAGAACAATACGTGAGAAGTAAATCACAACGTGGCAGCAGAGAGATCAGACAGAAACGACAAGTAGAAAACATGAGAAGTGAATCACAACGTGGCAGCAGAGAGATCAGCCAGAAATGACAGGAAGAAAACATGAGAAGTAAATCACAACGTGGCAGCAGAGAGATCAGCCGGAAATGACAAGAACAAAACGTGAGAAGTAAATCAAAACATGGCAGCAGAGAGATCAGCCAGAAATTATAAGAACAAAACGTGAGAAGTAAATCACAACGTGGCAGCAGAGAGATCAGCCAGAAATGACAAATAGAAAACGTAAGAAGTAATTCACAACATGGCAGCAGAGAAATCAGCCAGAAATGACTAGAGGAACACATGAGAAGTAAATCACAACGTGGCAGCAGAGAGATCAGCCAGAAATGACAAGAAAAAACATGAGAAGTAAATCACAACGTGGCAGCAGAGAGATCAGGCAGAAATGACTAGAGGAACACATGACAAGTAATTCACAACGTGGCAGCAGAGAGATCACCCAGAAACGACAAGTAGAAAACATGAGAAGTAAATCACAACGTGGCAGCAGAGATATCAGCCAGAAATGATAAGAACAAAACATGAGAAGTAAATTACAATGTGGCAGCAGAGATCAGCCAGAAATGACGAGAGGAACACATGAGAAGTAAATCACAACGTGGCAGCAGAGATATCAGCCAGAAATGACAGGAAGAATACGTGAGAAGTAAATCACAACTTGGCAGCAGAGAGATCAGCCAGAAATGACAAATAGAAAACGTAAGAAGTAATTCACAACATGGCAGCAGAGAAATCAGCCAGAAATGACTAGAGGAACACATGAGAAGTAAATCACAACGTGGCAGCAGAGAGATCAGCCAGAAATGACAAGAAACAACATGAGAAGTAAATCACAACGTGGCAGCAGAGAGATCAGGCAGAAATGACTAGAGGAACACATGACAAGTAATTCACAACGTGGCAGCAGAGAGATCACCCAGAAACGACAAGTAGAAAACATGAGAAGTAAATCACAACGTGGCAGCAGAGATATCAGCCAGAAATGACAAGAACAAAACGTGAGAAGTAAATCACAACGTGGCAGCAGAGAGATCAGCCGGAAATGACAAGAACAAAACGTGAGAAGTAAATCAAAACATGGCGGCAGAGAGATCATCCAGATATGATAAGAACAAAACATGAGAAGTAAATCACAATGTGGCAGCAGAGATCACCCAGAAACGACAAGTAGAAAACATGAGAAGTAAATCACAACGTGGCAGCAGAGAGATCAGCCAGAAATGACAAGAACAAAACGTGAGAAGTAAATCACAACATGGCAGCAGAGATATCAGCCAGAAATGATAAGAACAAAACATGAGAAGTAAATTACAATGTGGCAGCAGAGATCAGCCAGAAATTATAAGAACAATACGTGAGAAGTAAATCACAACGTGGCAGCAGAGAGATCAGCCAGAAACGACAAGTAGAAAACATGAGAAGTGAATCACAACGTGGCAGCAGAGAGATCAGCCAGAAATGACAGGAAGAAAACATGAGAAGTAAATCACAACGTGGCAGCAGAGAGATCAGCCGGAAATGACAAGAACAAAACGTGAGAAGTAAATCAAAACATGGCAGCAGAGAGATCAGCCAGAAATTATAAGAACAAAACGTTAGAAGTAAATCACAACGTGGCAGCAGAGAGATCAGCCAGAAATGACAAATAGAAAACGTAAGAAGTAATTCACAACATGGCAGCAGAGAAATCAGCCAGAAATGACTAGAGGAACACATGAGAAGTAAATCACAACGTGGCAGCAGAGAGATCAGCCAGAAATGACAAGAAAAAACATGAGAAGTAAATCACAACGTGGCAGCAGAGAGATCAGGCAGAAATGACAAGTAGAAAACATGAGAAGTAAATCACAACGTGGCAGCAGAGAGATCAGCCAGAAATGACAAGAACAAAACGTGAGAAGTAAATCACAACATGGCAGCAGAGATATCAGCCAGAAATGATAAGAACAAAACATGAGAAGTAAATTACAATGTGGCAGCAGAGATCAGCCAGAAATGACGAGAGGAACACAAGAGAAGTAAATCACAACGTGGCAGCAGAGATATCAGCCAGAAATGACAGGAAGAATACGTGAGAAGTAAATCACAACGTGGCAGCAGAGAGATCAGCCGGAAATGACAAGAACAAAACGTGAGAAGTAAATTACAACGTGGCAGCAGAGAGATCAGCCAGAAATGATAAGAACGAAACGTTAGAAGTAAATCACAATGTGGCAGCAGAGAGATCAGCCAGAAATGATAAGAACAAAACGTTAGAAGTAAATCACAACGTGGCAGCAGAGAGATCAGCCAGAAATAACAAGTAGAAAACGTGAGAAGTAATTCACTACGTGGCAGCAGAGAGATCACCCAGAAACGACAAGTAGAAAACATGAGAAGTAAATCACAACGTGGCAGCAGAGATATCAGCCAGAAATGACAAGAACAAAACGTGAGAAGTAAATCACAACGTGGCAGCAGAGAGATCAGCCGGAAATGACAAGAACAAAACGTGAGAAGTAAATCAAAACATGACGGCAGAGAGATCATCCAGATATGATAAGAACAAAACATGAGAAGTAAATCACAATGTGGCAGCAGAGATCAGCCAGAAATGACGAGAGGAACACATGAGAAGTAAATCACAACGTGGTAGCAGAGAGATCAGCCAGAAATTATAAGAACAATACGTGAGAAGTAAATCACAACGTGGCAGCAGAGAGATCAGCCAGAAACGACAAGTAGAAAACATGAGAAGTGAATCACAACGTGGCAGCAGAGAGATCAGCCAGAAATGACAGGAAGAAAACATGAGAAGTAAATCACAACGTGGCAGCAGAGAGATCAGCCGGAAATGACAAGAACAAAACGTGAGAAGTAAATCAAAACTTGGCAGCAGAGAGATCAGCCAGAAATTATAAGAACAAAACGTGAGAAGTAAATCAAAACATGGCAGCAGAGAGATCAGCTAGAAATGATAAGAACAAAACGTGAGCAGTAAATCAAAACATGGCAGCAGAGAGATCAGCCAGAAATGATAAGAACAAAACGTTAGAAGTAAAACACAACGTGGCAGCAGAGAGATCAGCCAGAAATGATAAGAACGAAACGTTAGAAGTAAATCACAACGTGGCAGCAGAGAGATCAGCCAGAAATGATAAGAACAAAACGTTAGAAGTAAATCACAACGTGGCAGCAGAGAGATCAGCCAGAAATGACAAGTAGAAAACGTGAGAAGTAATTCACAACGTGGCAGCAGAGAGATCACCCAGAAACGACAAGTAGAAAACATGAGAAGTAAATCACAACGTGGCAGCAGAGATATCAGCCAGAAATGACAGGAAGAAAACATGAGAAGTAAATCACAACGAGGCAGCAGAGAGATCAGCCGGAAATGACAAGAACAAAACGTGAGAAGTAAATCACAATGTGGCAGCAGAGATCAGCCAGAAATGACGAGAGGAACACATGAGAAGTAAATCACAACGTGGCAGCAGAGAGATCAGCCAGAAATGACAGGAAGAAAACGTGAGAAGTAAATCACAACGTGGCAGCAGAGAGATCAGCCGGAAATGACAAGAACAAAACGTGAGAAGTAAATCACAACGTGGCAGCAGAGAGATCAGCCAGAAATGATAAGAAGGAAACGTTAGAAGTAAATCACAACGTGGCAGCAGAGAGATCAGCCAGAAATGATAAGAACAAAACGTTAGAAGTAAATCACAACGTGGCAGCAGAGAGATCAGCCAGAAACGACAAGTAGAAAACATGAGAAGTAAATCACAACGTGGCAGCAGAGAGATCAGCCAGAAATGACAAGAACAAAACGTGAGAAGTAAATCACAACATGGCAGCAGAGATATCAGCCAGAAATGATAAGAACAAAACATGAGAAGTAAATTACAATGTGGCAGCAGAGATCAGCCAGAAATTATAAGAACAATACGTGAGAAGTAAATCACAACGTGGCAGCAGAGAGATCAGCCAGAAACGACAAGTAGAAAACATGAGAAGTGAATCACAACGTGGCAGCAGAGAGATCAGCCAGAAATGACAGGAAGAAAACATGAGAAGTAAATCACAACGTGGCAGCAGAGAGATCAGCCGGAAATGACAAGAACAAAACGTGAGAAGTAAATCAAAACATGGCAGCAGAGAGATCAGCCAGAAATTATAAGAACAAAACGTTAGAAGTAAATCACAACGTGGCAGCAGAGAGATCAGCCAGAAATGACAAATAGAAAACGTAAGAAGTAATTCACAACATGGCAGCAGAGAAATCAGCCAGAAATGACTAGAGGAACACATGAGAAGTAAATCACAACGTGGCAGCAGAGAGATCAGCCAGAAATGACAAGAAAAAACATGAGAAGTAAATCACAACGTGGCAGCAGAGAGATCAGGCAGAAATGACAAGTAGAAAACATGAGAAGTAAATCACAACGTGGCAGCAGAGAGATCAGCCAGAAATGACAAGAACAAAACGTGAGAAGTAAATCACAACATGGCAGCAGAGATATCAGCCAGAAATGATAAGAACAAAACATGAGAAGTAAATTACAATGTGGCAGCAGAGATCAGCCAGAAATGACGAGAGGAACACAAGAGAAGTAAATCACAACGTGGCAGCAGAGATATCAGCCAGAAATGACAGGAAGAATACGTGAGAAGTAAATCACAACGTGGCAGCAGAGAGATCAGCCGGAAATGACAAGAACAAAACGTGAGAAGTAAATTACAACGTGGCAGCAGAGAGATCAGCCAGAAATGATAAGAACGAAACGTTAGAAGTAAATCACAATGTGGCAGCAGAGAGATCAGCCAGAAATGATAAGAACAAAACGTTAGAAGTAAATCACAACGTGGCAGCAGAGAGATCAGCCAGAAATAACAAGTAGAAAACGTGAGAAGTAATTCACTACGTGGCAGCAGAGAGATCACCCAGAAACGACAAGTAGAAAACATGAGAAGTAAATCACAACGTGGCAGCAGAGATATCAGCCAGAAATGACAAGAACAAAACGTGAGAAGTAAATCACAACGTGGCAGCAGAGAGATCAGCCGGAAATGACAAGAACAAAACGTGAGAAGTAAATCAAAACATGACGGCAGAGAGATCATCCAGATATGATAAGAACAAAACATGAGAAGTAAATCACAATGTGGCAGCAGAGATCAGCCAGAAATGACGAGAGGAACACATGAGAAGTAAATCACAACGTGGTAGCAGAGAGATCAGCCAGAAATTATAAGAACAATACGTGAGAAGTAAATCACAACGTGGCAGCAGAGAGATCAGCCAGAAACGACAAGTAGAAAACATGAGAAGTGAATCACAACGTGGCAGCAGAGAGATCAGCCAGAAATGACAGGAAGAAAACATGAGAAGTAAATCACAACGTGGCAGCAGAGAGATCAGCCGGAAATGACAAGAACAAAACGTGAGAAGTAAATCAAAACTTGGCAGCAGAGAGATCAGCCAGAAATTATAAGAACAAAACGTGAGAAGTAAATCAAAACATGGCAGCAGAGAGATCAGCTAGAAATGATAAGAACAAAACGTGAGCAGTAAATCAAAACATGGCAGCAGAGAGATCAGCCAGAAATGATAAGAACAAAACGTTAGAAGTAAAACACAACGTGGCAGCAGAGAGATCAGCCAGAAATGATAAGAACGAAACGTTAGAAGTAAATCACAACGTGGCAGCAGAGAGATCAGCCAGAAATGATAAGAACAAAACGTTAGAAGTAAATCACAACGTGGCAGCAGAGAGATCAGCCAGAAATGACAAGTAGAAAACGTGAGAAGTAATTCACAACGTGGCAGCAGAGAGATCACCCAGAAACGACAAGTAGAAAACATGAGAAGTAAATCACAACGTGGCAGCAGAGATATCAGCCAGAAATGACAGGAAGAAAACATGAGAAGTAAATCACAACGAGGCAGCAGAGAGATCAGCCGGAAATGACAAGAACAAAACGTGAGAAGTAAATCACAATGTGGCAGCAGAGATCAGCCAGAAATGACGAGAGGAACACATGAGAAGTAAATCACAACGTGGCAGCAGAGAGATCAGCCAGAAATGACAGGAAGAAAACGTGAGAAGTAAATCACAACGTGGCAGCAGAGAGATCAGCCGGAAATGACAAGAACAAAACGTGAGAAGTAAATCACAACGTGGCAGCAGAGAGATCAGCCAGAAATGATAAGAAGGAAACGTTAGAAGTAAATCACAACGTGGCAGCAGAGAGATCAGCCAGAAATGATAAGAACAAAACGTTAGAAGTAAATCACAACGTGGCAGCAGAGAGATCAGCCAGAAATAACAAGTAGAAAACGTGAGAAGTAATTCACTACGTGGCAGCAGAGAGATCACCCAGAAACGACAAGTAGAAAACATGAGAAGTAAATCACAACGTGGCAGCAGAGATATGAGCCAGAAATGACAAGAACAAAACGTGAGAAGTAAATCACAACGTGGCAGCAGAGAGATCAGCCGGAAATGACAAGAACAAAACGTGAGAAGTAAATCAAAACATGGCGGCAGAGAGATCATCCAGATATGATAAGAACAAAACATGAGAAGTAAATCACAATGTGGCAGCAGAGATCAGCCAGAAATGACGAGAGGAACACATGAGAGGTAAATCACAACGTGGTAGCAGAGAGATCAGCCAGAAATTATAAGAACAATACGTGAGAAGTAAATCACAACGTGGCAGCAGAGAGATCAGCCAGAAACGACAAGTAGAAAACATGAGAAGTGAATCACAACGTGGCAGCAGAGAGATCAGCCAGAAATGACAGGAAGAAAACATGAGAAGTAAATCACAACGTGGCAGCAGAGATATCAGCCAGAAATGACAGGAAGAAAACATGAGAAGTAAATCACAACGTGGCAGCAGAGAGATCAGCCGGAAATGACAAGAACAAAACGTGAGAAGTAAATCAAAACATGGCGGCAGAGTGATCAGCCAGAAATGATAAGAACAAAACATGAGAAGTAAATCACAATGTGGCAGCAGAGATCAGCCAGAAATGACGAGAGGAACACATGAGAAGTAAATCACAACGTGGTAGCAGAAAGATCAGCCAGAAATTATAAGAACAATACGTGAGAAGTAAATCACAACGTGGCAGCAGAGAGATCAGACAGAAACGACAAGTAGAAAACATGAGAAGTGAATCACAACGTGGCAGCAGAGAGATCAGCCAGAAATGACAGGAAGAAAACATGAGAAGTAAATCACAACGTGGCAGCAGAGAGATCAGCCGGAAATGACAAGAACAAAACGTGAGAAGTAAATCAAAACATGGCAGCAGAGAGATCAGCCAGAAATTATAAGAACAAAACGTGAGAAGTAAATCACAACGTGGCAGCAGAGAGATCAGCCAGAAATGACAAATAGAAAACGTAAGAAGTAATTCACAAAATGGCAGCAGAGAAATCAGCCAGAAATGACTAGAGGAACACATGAGAAGTAAATCACAACGTGGCAGCAGAGAGATCAGCCAGAAATGACAAGAAAAAACCTGAGAAGTAAATCACAACGTGGCAGCAGAGAGATCAGGCAGAAATGACTAGAGGAACACATGACAAGTAATTCACAACGTGGCAGCAGAGAGATCACCCAGAAACGACAAGTAGAAAACATGAGAAGTAAATCACAACGTGGCAGCAGAGAGATCAGCCAGAAATGACAAGAACAAAACGTGAGAAGTAAATCACAACATGGCAGCAGAGATATCAGCCAGAAATGATAAGAACAAAACATGAGAAGTAAATTACAATGTGGCAGCAGAGATCAGCCAGAAATGACGAGAGGAACACATGAGAAGTAAATCACAACGTGGCAGCAGAGATATCAGCCAGAAATGATAAGAACAAAACGTTAGAAGTAAATCACAACGTGGCAGCAGAGATATCAGCCAGAAATGACAGGAAGAAAACATGAGAAGTAAATCACAGCGTGGCAGCAGAGATATCAGCCAGAAATGACAGGAAGAAAACATGAGAAGTAAATCACAACGTGGCAGCAGAGAGATCAGCCGGAAATGACTAGAGGAACACATGAGAAGTAAATCACAACGTGGCAGCAGAGAGATCAGCCAGAAATGACTAGAGGAACACATGAGAAGAAAATCACAACGTGGCAGCATAGAGATCAGCCAGAAATGACTAGAGGAACACATGAGAAGTAAATCACAACGTGGCAGCAGAGAGATCAGCCGGAAATGACAAGAACAAAACGTGAGAAGTAAATCACAACATGGCAGCAGAGAGATCAGACAGAAATGATAAGAACAAAACATGAGAAGTAAATCACAACGTGGCAGCAGAGAGATCAGCCAGAAATTATAAGAACAAAACGTGAGAAGTAAATCACAACGTGGCAGCAGAGAGATCAGCCAGAAATGACAAATAGAAAACGTAAGAAGTAATTCACAACGTGGCAGCAGAGAGATCAGCCAGAAATGACTAGAGGAACACATGAGAAGTGAATCACAACGTGGCAGCAGAGAGATCAGCCAGAAATGACAAGAAAAAAACATGAGAAGTAAATCACAACGTGGCAGCAGAGAGATCAGCCAGAAATGATAAGAACAAAACGTTAGAAGTAAATCACAACGTGGCAGCAGAGAGATCAGCCAGAGATGATAAGAACAAAACGTTAGAAGTAAATCACAACGTGGCAGCAGAGAGATCCGCCAGAAATGACAAGTAGAAAACGTGAGAAGTAAATCACAACATGGCAGCAGAGAGATCACCCAGAAACGACAAGTAGAAAACATGAGAAGTAAATCACAGCGTGGCAGCAGAGAGATCAGCCGGAAATGACTAGAGGAACACATGAGAAGTAAATCACAACGTGGCAGCAGAGAGATCAGCCAGAAATGACTAGAGGAACACATGAGAAGAAAATCACAACGTGGCAGCATAGAGATCAGCCAGAAATGACTAGAGGAACACATGAGAAGTAAATCACAACGTGGCAGCAGAGAGATCAGCCGGAAATGACAAGAACAAAACGTGAGAAGTAAATCACAACATGGCAGCAGAGAGATCAGACAGAAATGATAAGAACAAAACATGAGAAGTAAATCACAACGTGGCAGCAGAGAGATCAGCCAGAAATTATAAGAACAAAACGTGAGAAGTAAATCACAACGTGGCAGCAGAGAGCTCAGCCAGAAATGACAAATAGAAAACGTAAGAAGTAATTCACAACGTGGCAGCAGAGAGATCAGCCAGAAATGACTAGAGGAACACATGAGAAGTGAATCACAACGTGGCAGCAGAGAGATCAGCCAGAAATGACAAGAAAAAAACATGAGAAGTAAATCACAACGTGGCAGCAGAGAGATCAGCCAGAAATGATAAGAACAAAACGTTAGAAGTAAATCACAACGTGGCAGCAGAGAGATCAGCCAGAGATGATAAGAACAAAACGTTAGAAGTAAATCACAACGTGGCAGCAGAGAGATCCGCCAGAAATGACAAGTAGAAAACGTGAGAAGTAAATCACAACATGGCAGCAGAGAGATCACCCAGAAACGACAAGTAGAAAACATGAGAAGTAAATCACAGCGTGGCAGCAGAGATATCAGCCAGAAATGACAGGAAGAAAACATGAGAAGTAAATCACAACGTGGCAGCAGAGAGATCAGCCAGAAATGATAAGAACAAAACGTTAGAAGTAAATCACAACGTGGCAGCAGAGAGATCAGCCAGAAATGATAAGAACGAAACGTTAGAAGTAAATCACAACGTGGCAGCAGAGAGATCAGCCAGAAATGATAAGAACAAAACGTTAGAAGTAAATCACAACGTGGCAGCAGAGATATCAGCCAGAAATGACAGGAAGAAAACATGAGAAGTAAATCACAGCGTGGCAGCAGAGATATCAGCCAGAAATGACAGGAAGAAAACATGAGAAGTAAATCACAACGTGGCAGCAGAGAGATCAGCCGGAAATGACTAGAGGAACACATGAGAAGTAAATCACAACGTGGCAGCAGAGAGATCAGCCAGAAATGACTAGAGGAACACATGAGAAGAAAATCACAACGTGGCAGCATAGAGATCAGCCAGAAATGACTAGAGGAACACATGAGAAGTAAATCACAACGTGGCAGCAGAGAGATCAGCCGGAAATGACAAGAACAAAACGTGAGAAGTAAATCACAACATGGCAGCAGAGAGATCAGACAGAAATGATAAGAACAAAACATGAGAAGTAAATCACAACGTGGCAGCAGAGAGATCAGCCAGAAATTATAAGAACAAAACGTGAGAAGTAAATCACAACGTGGCAGCAGAGAGCTCAGCCAGAAATGACAAATAGAAAACGTAAGAAGTAATTCACAACGTGGCAGCAGAGAGATCAGCCAGAAATGACTAGAGGAACACATGAGAAGTGAATCACAACGTGGCAGCAGAGAGATCAGCCAGAAATGACAAGAAAAAAACATGAGAAGTAAATCACAACGTGGAAGCAGAGAGATCAGCCAGAAATGATAAGAACAAAACGTTAGAAGTAAATCACAACGTGGCAGCAGAGAGATCAGCCAGAAATGATAAGAACAAAACGTTAGAAGTAAATCACAACGTGGCAGCAGAGAGATCCGCCAGAAATTACAAGTAGAAAACGTGAGAAGTAAATCACAACATGGCAGCAGAGAGATCACCCAGAAACGACAAGTAGAAAACATGAGAAGTAAATCACAGCGTGGCAGCAGAGATATCAGCCAGAAATGACAGGAAGAAAACATGAGAAGTAAATCACAACGTGGCAGCAGAGAGATCAGCCAGAAATGATAAGAACAAAACGTTAGAAGTAAATCACAACGTGGCAGCAGAGAGATCAGCCAGAAATGATAAGAACAAAACGTTAGAAGTAAATCACAACGTGGCAGCAGAGAGATCAGCCAGAAATGACAAGTAGAAAACGTGAGAAGTAATTCACAACGTGGCAGCAGAGAGATCACCCAGAAACGACAAGTAGAAAACATGAGAAGTAAATCACAGCGTGGCAGCAGAGATATCAGCCAGAAATGACAGGAAGAAAACATGAGAAGTAAATCACAACGTGGCAGCAGAGAGATCAGCCGGAAATGACAAGAACAAAACGTGAGAAGTAAATCAAAACATGGCGGCAGAGAGTTCAGCCAGAAATGATAAGAACAAAACATGAGAAGTAAATCACAATGTGGCAGCAGAGATCAGCCAGAAATGACGAGAGGAACACATGAGAAGTAATTCACAACGTGGCAGCAGAGAGATCACCCAGAAACGACAAGTAGAAAACATGAGAAGTAAATCACAACGTGGCAGCAGAGATATCAGCCAGAAATGACAGGAAAAAAACTTGAGAAGTACATCACAACGTGGCAGCAGAGAGATCAGCCGGAAATGACAAGAACAAAACGTGAGAAGTAAATCAAAACATGGCGGCAGAGTGATCAGCCAGAAATGATAAGAACAAAACATGAGAAGTAAATCACAATGTGGCAGCAGAGATCAGCCAGAAATGACGAGAGGAACACATGAGAAGTAAATCACAACGTGGTAGCAGAGAGATCAGCCAGAAATTATAAGAACAATACGTGAGAAGTAAATCACAACGTGGCAGCAGAGAGATCAGCCAGAAACGATAAGTAGAAAACATGAGAAGTGAATCACAACGTGGCAGCAGAGAGATCAGCCAGAAATGACAGGAAGAAAACATGAGAAGTAAATCACAACGTGGCAGCAGAGAGATCAGCCGGAAATGACAAGAACAAAACGTGAGAAGTAAATCAAAACATGGCAGCAGAGAGATCAGCCAGAAATTATAAGAACAAAACGTGAGAAGTAAATCACAACGTGGCAGCAGAGAGATCAGCCAGAAATGACAAATAGAAAACGTAAGAAGTAATTCACAACATGGCAGCAGAGAAATCAGCCAGAAATGACTAGAGGAACACATGAGAAGTAAATCACAACGTGGCAGCAGAGAGATCAGCCAGAAATGACAAGAAAAAACATGAGAAGTAAATCACAACGTGGCAGCAGAGAGATCAGGCAGAAATGACTAGAGGAACACATGACAAGTAATTCACAACGTGGCAGCAGAGAGATCACCCAGAAACGACAAGTAGAAAACATGAGAAGTAAATCACAACGTGGCAGCAGAGAGATCAGCCAGAAATGACAAGAACAAAACGTGAGAAGTAAATCACAACATGGCAGCAGAGATATCAGCCAGAAATGATAAGAACAAAACATGAGAAGTAAA
The DNA here is from genome assembly GCA_022114975.2 of Lampris megalopsis. NCBI lineage: Eukaryota > Metazoa > Chordata > Actinopteri > Lampriformes > Lampridae > Lampris > Lampris megalopsis. The sequence continues at coordinate 1,864,060 of JAJHIY020000614.1, forward strand.
TTACAATGTGGCAGCAGAGATCAGCCAGAAATGACGAGAGGAACACATGAGAAGTAAATCACAACGTGGCAGCAGAGAGATCAGCCAGAAATGACAAATAGAAAACGTAAGAAGTAATTCACAACATGGCAGCAGAGAAATCAGCCAGAAATGACTAGAGGAACACATGAGAAGTAAATCACAACGTGGCAGCAGAGAGATCAGCCAGAAATGACAAGAAAAAACATGAGAAGTAAATCACAACGTGGCAGCAGAGAGATCAGGCAGAAATGACTAGAGGAACACATGACAAGTAATTCACAACGTGGCAGCAGAGAGATCACCCAGAAACGACAAGTAGAAAACATGAGAAGTAAATCACAACGTGGCAGCAGAGAGATCAGCCAGAAATGACAAGAACAAAACGTGAGAAGTAAATCACAACGTGGCAGCAGAGAGATCAGCCGGAAATGAAAAGAACAAAACGTGAGAAGTAAATCAAAACATGGCGGCAGAGAGATCATCCAGATATGATAAGAACAAAACATGAGAAGTAAATCACAACGTGGCAGCAGAGATCACCCAGAAACGACAAGTAGAAAACATGAGAAGTAAATCACAACGTGGCAGCAGAGAGATCAGCCAGAAATGACAAGAACAAAACGTGAGAAGTAAATCACAACATGGCAGCAGAGATATCAGCCAGAAATGATAAGAACAAAACATGAGAAGTAAATTACAATGTGGCAGCAGAGATCAGCCAGAAATTATAAGAACAATACGTGAGAAGTAAATCACAACGTGGCAGCAGAGAGATCAGCCTGAAACAACAAGTAGAAAACATGAGAAGTGAATCACAACGTGGCAGCAGAGAGATCAGCCAGAAATGACAGGAAGAAAACATGAGAAGTAAATCACAACGTGGCAGCAGAGAGATCAGCCGGAAATGACAAGAACAAAACGTGAGAAGTAAATCAAAACATGGCAGCAGAGAGATCAGCCAGAAATGACAAATAGAAAACGTAAGAAGTAATTCACAACATGGCAGCAGAGAAATCAGCCAGAAATGACTAGAGGAACACATGAGAAGTAAATCACAACGTGGCAGCAGAGAGATCAGCCAGAAATGACAAGAAAAAACATGAGAAGTAAATCACAACGTGGCAGCAGAGAGATCAGGCAGAAATGACAAGTAGAAAACATGAGAAGTAAATCACAACGTGGCAGCAGAGAGATCAGCCAGAAATGACAAGAACAAAACGTGAGAAGTAAATCACAACATGGCAGCAGAGATATCAGCCAGAAATGATAAGAACAAAACATGAGAAGTAAATTACAATGTGGCAGCAGAGATCAGCCAGAAATGACGAGAGGAACACATGAGAAGTAAATCACAACGTGGCAGCAGAGATATCAGCCAGAAATGACAGGAAGAAAACGTGAGAAGTAAATCACAACGTGGCAGCAGAGAGATCAGCCGGAAATGACAAGAACAAAACGTGAGAAGTAAATTACAACGTGGCAGCAGAGAGATCAGCCAGAAATGATAAGAACGAAACGTTAGAAGTAAATCACAACGTGGCAGCAGAGAGATCAGCCAGAAATGATAAGAACAAAACGTTAGAAGTAAATCACAACGTGGCAGCAGAGAGATCAGCCAGAAATAACAAGTAGAAAACGTGAGAAGTAATTCACTACGTGGCAGCAGAGAGATCACCCAGAAACGACAAGTAGAAAACATGAGAAGTAAATCACAACGTGGCAGCAGAGATATCAGCCAGAAATGACAAGAACAAAACGTGAGAAATAAATCACAACGTGGCAGCAGAGAGATCAGCCGGAAATGACAAGAACAAAACGTGAGAAGTAAATCAAAACATGGCGGCAGAGAGATCATCCAGATATGATAAGAACAAAACATGAGAAGTAAATCACAATGTGGCAGCAGAGATCAGCCAGAAATGACGAGAGGAACACATGAGAAGTAAATCACAACGTGGTAGCAGAGAGATCAGCCAGAAATTATAAGAACAATACGTGAGAAGTAAATCACAACGTGGCAGCAGAGAGATCAGCCAGAAACGACAAGTAGAAAACATGAGAAGTGAATCACAACGTGGCAGCAGAGAGATCAGCCAGAAATGACAGGAAGAAAACATGAGAAGTAAATCACAACGTGGCAGCAGAGAAATCAGCCGGAAATGACAAGAACAAAACGTGAGAAGTAAATCAAAACTTGGCAGCAGAGAGATCAGCCAGAAATGATAAGAACAAAACGTTAGAAGTAAATCACAACGTGGCAGCAGAGAGATCAGCCAGAAATGATAAGAACGAAACGTTAGAAGTAAATCACAACGTGGCAGCAGAGAGATCAGCCAGAAATGATAAGAACAAAACGTTAGAAGTAAATCACAACGTGGCAGCAGAGAGATCAGCCAGAAATGACAAGTAGAAAACGTGAGAAGTAATTCACAACGTGGCAGCAGAGAGATCACCCAGAAACGACAAGTAGAAAACATGAGAAGTGAATCACAACGTGGCAGCAGAGAGATCAGCCAGAAATGACAGGAAGAAAACATGAGAAGTAAATCACAACGTGGCAGCAGAGAGATCAGCCGGAAATGACAAGAACAAAACGTGAGAAGTAAATCACAACTTGGCAGCAGAGAGATCAGCCAGAAATTATAAGAACAAAACGTGAGAAGTAATTCAAAACATGGCAGCAGAGAGATCAGCCAGAAATGATAAGAACAAAACGTGAGAAGTAAATCAAAACATGGCAGCAGAGAGATCAGCCAGAAATGATAAGAACAAAACGTTAGAAGTAAATCACAACGTGGCAGCAGAGAGATCAGCCAGAAATGATAAGAACGAAACGTTAGAAGTAAATCACAACGTGGCAGCAGAGAGATCAGCCAGAAATGATAAGAACAAAACGTTAGAAGTAAATCACAACGTGGCAGCAGAGAGATCAGCCAGAAATGACAAGTAGAAAACGTGAGAAGTAATTCACAACGTGGCAGCAGAGAGATCACCCAGAAACGACAAGTAGAAAACATGAGAAGTAAATCACAACGTGGCAGCAGAGATATCAGCCAGAAATGACAGGAAGAAAACATGAGAAGTAAATCACAACGAGGCAGCAGAGAGATCAGCCGGAAATGACAAGAACAAAACGTGAGAAGTAAATCACAATGTGGCAGCAGAGATCAGTCAGAAATGACGAGAGGAACACATGAGAAGTAAATCACAACGTGGTAGCAGAGAGATCAGCCAGAAATTATAAGAACAATACGTGAGAAGTAAATCACAACGTGGCAGCAGAGAGATCAGCCAGAAACGACAAGTAGAAAACATGAGAAGTGAATCACAATGTGGCAGCAGAGAGATCAGCCAGAAATGACAGGAAGAAAACATGAGAAGTAAATCACAACGTGGCAGCAGAGAGATCAGCCGGAAATGACAAGAACAAAACGTGAGAAGTAAATCACAATGTGGCAGCAGAGATCAGCCAGAAATGACTAGAGGAACACATGAGAAGTAAAAAACAACGTGGCAGCAGAGAGATCAGCCATAAATGATAAGAACAAAACGTGAGAAGTAAATCACAACGTGGCAGCAGAGAGATCACCCAGAAATGACAAGTAGAAAACGTGAGAAGTAATTCACAACGTGGCAGTAGAGAGATCACCCAGAAACGACAAGTAGAAAACATGAGAAGTAAATCACAACGTGGCAGCAGAGAGATCAGCCAGAAATGACAAGAACAAAACGTGAGAAGTAAATCACAACATGGCAGCAGAGATATCATCCAGAAATGATAAGAACAAAACATGAGAAGTAAATCACAATGTGGCAGCAGAGATCAGCCAGAAATGACGAGAGGAACACATGAGAAGTAAATCACAACGTGGCAGCAGAGATATCAGCCAGAAATGACAGGAAGAAAACGTGAGAAGTAATTCACAACGTGGCAGCAGAGAGATCAGCCGGAAATGACAAGAACAAAACGTGAGAAGTAAATCAAAACATGGCGGCAGAGAGATCAGCCAGAAATGATAAGAACAAAACATGAGAAGTAAATCACAATGTGGCAGCAGAGATCAGCCAGAAATGACGAGAGGAACACATGAGAAGTAAATCACAACATGGCAGCAGAGAGATCAGACAGAAATGATAAGAACAAAACATGAGAAGTAAATCACAACGTGGCAGCAGAGAGATCAGCCAGAAATTATAAGAACAAAACGTGAGAAGTAAATCACAACGTGGCAGCAGAGAGCTCAGCCAGAAATGACAAATAGAAAACGTAAGAAGTAATTCACAACGTGGCAGCAGAGAGATCAGCCAGAAATGACAAGTAGAAAACATGAGAAGTAAATCACAACGTGGCAGCAGAGATATCAGCCAGAAATGACAAGAACAAAACTTGAGAAGTAAATCACAACGTGGCAGCAGAGAGATCAGCCGGAAATGACAAGAACAAAACGTGAGAAGTAAATCAAAACATGGCGGCAGAGAGATCAGCCAGAAATGATAAGAACAAAACATGAGAAGTAAATCACAATGTGGCAGCAGAGATCAGCCAGAAATGACGAGAGGAACACATGAGAAGTAAATCACAACATGGCAGCAGAGAGATCAGACAGAAATGATAAGAACAAAACATGAGAAGTAAATCACAACGTGGCAGCAGAGAGATCAGCCAGAAATTATAAGAACAAAACGTGAGAAGTAAATCACAACGTGGCAGCAGAGAGCTCAGCCAGAAATGACAAATAGAAAACGTAAGAAGTAATTCACAACGTGGCAGCAGAGAGATCAGCCAGAAATGACAAGTAGAAAACATGAGAAGTAAATCACAACGTGGCAGCAGAGATATCAGCCAGAAATGACAAGAACAAAACGTGAGAAGTAAATCACAACGTGGCAGCAGAGAGATCAGCCGGAAATGACAAGAACAAAACGTGAGAAGTAAATCAAAACATGGCGGCAGAGAGATCAGCCAGATATGATAAGAACAAAACATGAGAAGTAAATCACAACGTGGCAGCAGAGAGATCAGCCAGAAATGACTAGAGGAACACATGAGAAGAAAATCACAACGTGGCAGCAGAGAGATCAGCCAGAAATGACTAGAGGAACACATGAGAAGTAAATCACAACGTGGCAGCAGAGAGATCAGCCGGAAATTATAAGAACAAAACGTGAGAAGTAAATCACAACGTGGCAGCAGAGAGATCAGCCAGAAATTATAAGAACAAAACGTGAGAAGTAAATCACAACGTGGCAGCAGAGAGATCAGCCAGAAATGACAAATAGAAAACGTAAGAAGTAATTCACAACGTGGCAGCAGAGAGATCAGCCAGAAATGACTAGAGGAACACATGAGAAGTAAATCACAACGTGGCAGCAGAGAGATCAGCCAGAAATGACAAGAAAAAAACATGAGAAGTAAATCACAACGTGGCAGCAGAGAGATCAGCCAGAAATGATAAGAACAAAACGTTAGAAGTAAATCACAACGTGGCAGCAGAGAGATCAGCCAGAAATGATAAGAACAAAACGTTAGAAGTAAATCACAACGTGGCAGCAGAGAGATCCGCCAGAAATGACAAGTAGAAAACGTGAGAAGTAAATCACAACATGGCAGCAGAGAGATCACCCAGAAACGACAAGTAGAAAACATGAGAAGTAAATCACAGCGTGGCAGCAGAGATATCAGCCAGAAATGACAGGAAGAAAACATGAGAAGTAAATCACAACGTGGCAGCAGAGAGATCAGCCAGAAATGATAAGAACAAAACGTTAGAAGTAAATCACAACGTGGCAGCAGAGAGATCAGCCAGAAATGATAAGAACAAAACGTTAGAAGTAAATCACAACGTGGCAGCAGAGAGATCAGCCAGAAATGACAAGTAGAAAACGTGAGAAGTAATTCACAACGTGGCAGCAGAGAGATCACCCAGAAACGACAAGTAGAAAACATGAGAAGTAAATCACAGCGTGGCAGCAGAGATATCAGCCAGAAATGACAGGAAGAAAACGTGAGAAGTAAATCACAACGTGGCAGCAGAGAGATCAGCCGGAAATGACAAGAACGAAACGTGAGAAGTAAATCAAAACATGGCGGCAGAGAGTTCAGCCAGAAATGATAAGAACAAAACATGAGAAGTAAATCACAATGTGGCAGCAGAGATCAGCCAGAAATGACGAGAGGAACACATGAGAAGTAATTCACAACGTGGCAGCAGAGAGATCAGCCAGAAATGACAAGTAGAAAACATGAGAAGTAAATCACAACGTGGCAGCAGAGATATCAGCCAGAAATGACAGGAAAAAAACTTGAGAAGAACATCACAACGTGGCAGCAGAGAGATCAGCCGGAAATGACAAGAACAAAACGTGAGAAGTAAATCAAAACATGGCAGCAGAGAGATCAGCCAGAAATGATAAGAACAAAACGTTAGAAGTAAATCACAACGTGGCAGCAGAGAGATCAGCCAGAAATGACAAGTAGAAAACGTGAGAAGTAATTCACAACGTGGCAGCAGAGAGATCACCCAGAAACGACAAGTAGAAAACATGAGAAGTAAATCACAACGTGGCAGCAGAGATATCAGCCAGAAATGACAGGAAGAAAACATGAGAAGTAAATCACAACGTGGCAGCAGAGAGATCAGCCGGAAATGACAAGAACAAAACGTGAGAATTAAATCAAAACATGGCGGCAGAGTGATCAGCCAGAAATGATAAGAACAAAACATGAGAAGTAAATCACAATGTGGCAGCAGAGATCAGCCAGAAATGACGAGAGGAACACATGAGAAGTAAATCACAACGTGGTAGCAGAGAGATCAGCCAGAAATTATAAGAACAATACGTGAGAAGTAAATCACAACGTGGCAGCAGAGAGATCAGACAGAAACGACAAGTAGAAAACATGAGAAGTGAATCACAACGTGGCAGCAGAGAGATCAGCCAGAAATGACAGGAAGAAAACATGAGAAGTAAATCACAACGTGGCAGCAGAGAGATCAGCCGGAAATGACAAGAACAAAACGTGAGAAGTAAATCAAAACATGGCAGCAGAGAGATCAGCCAGAAATTATAAGAACAAAACGTGAGAAGTAAATCACAACGTGGCAGCAGAGAGATCAGCCAGAAATGACAAATAGAAAACGTAAGAAGTAATTCACAACATGGCAGCAGAGAAATCAGCCAGAAATGACTAGAGGAACACATGAGAAGTAAATCACAACGTGGCAGCAGAGAGATCAGCCAGAAATGACAAGAAAAAACATGAGAAGTAAATCACAACGTGGCAGCAGAGAGATCAGGCAGAAATGACTAGAGGAACACATGACAAGTAATTCACAACGTGGCAGCAGAGAGATCACCCAGAAACGACAAGTAGAAAACATGAGAAGTAAATCACAACGTGGCAGCAGAGATATCAGCCAGAAATGATAAGAACAAAACATGAGAAGTAAATTACAATGTGGCAGCAGAGATCAGCCAGAAATGACGAGAGGAACACATGAGAAGTAAATCACAACGTGGCAGCAGAGATATCAGCCAGAAATGACAGGAAGAATACGTGAGAAGTAAATCACAACTTGGCAGCAGAGAGATCAGCCAGAAATGACAAATAGAAAACGTAAGAAGTAATTCACAACATGGCAGCAGAGAAATCAGCCAGAAATGACTAGAGGAACACATGAGAAGTAAATCACAACGTGGCAGCAGAGAGATCAGCCAGAAATGACAAGAAACAACATGAGAAGTAAATCACAACGTGGCAGCAGAGAGATCAGGCAGAAATGACTAGAGGAACACATGACAAGTAATTCACAACGTGGCAGCAGAGAGATCACCCAGAAACGACAAGTAGAAAACATGAGAAGTAAATCACAACGTGGCAGCAGAGATATCAGCCAGAAATGACAAGAACAAAACGTGAGAAGTAAATCACAACGTGGCAGCAGAGAGATCAGCCGGAAATGACAAGAACAAAACGTGAGAAGTAAATCAAAACATGGCGGCAGAGAGATCATCCAGATATGATAAGAACAAAACATGAGAAGTAAATCACAATGTGGCAGCAGAGATCACCCAGAAACGACAAGTAGAAAACATGAGAAGTAAATCACAACGTGGCAGCAGAGAGATCAGCCAGAAATGACAAGAACAAAACGTGAGAAGTAAATCACAACATGGCAGCAGAGATATCAGCCAGAAATGATAAGAACAAAACATGAGAAGTAAATTACAATGTGGCAGCAGAGATCAGCCAGAAATTATAAGAACAATACGTGAGAAGTAAATCACAACGTGGCAGCAGAGAGATCAGCCAGAAACGACAAGTAGAAAACATGAGAAGTGAATCACAATGTGGCAGCAGAGATCAGCCAGAAATGACGAGAGGAACACATGAGAAGTAAATCACAACGTGGTAGCAGAGAGATCAGCCAGAAATTATAAGAACAATACGTGAGAAGTAAATCACAACGTGGCAGCAGAGAGATCAGACAGAAACGACAAGTAGAAAACATGAGAAGTGAATCACAACGTGGCAGCAGAGAGATCAGCCAGAAATGACAGGAAGAAAACATGAGAAGTAAATCACAACGTGGCAGCAGAGAGATCAGCCGGAAATGACAAGAACAAAACGTGAGAAGTAAATCAAAACATGGCAGCAGAGAGATCAGCCAGAAATTATAAGAACAAAACGTGAGAAGTAAATCACAACGTGGCAGCAGAGAGATCAGCCAGAAATGACAAATAGAAAACGTAAGAAGTAATTCACAACATGGCAGCAGAGAAATCAGCCAGAAATGACTAGAGGAACACATGAGAAGTAAACCACAACGTGGCAGCAGAGAGATCAGCCAGAAATGACAAGAAAAAACATGAGAAGTAAATCACAACGTGGCAGCAGAGAGATCAGGCAGAAATGACTAGAGGAACACATGACAAGTAATTCACAACGTGGCAGCAGAGAGATCACCCAGAAACGACAAGTAGAAAACATGAGAAGTAAATCACAACGTGGCAGCAGAGATATCAGCCAGAAATGATAAGAACAAAACATGAGAAGTAAATTACAATGTGGCAGCAGAGATCAGCCAGAAATGACGAGAGGAACACATGAGAAGTAAATCACAACGTGGCAGCAGAGATATCAGCCAGAAATGACAGGAAGAATACGTGAGAAGTAAATCACAACTTGGCAGCAGAGAGATCAGCCAGAAATGACAAATAGAAAACGTAAGAAGTAATTCACAACATGGCAGCAGAGAAATCAGCCAGAAATGACTAGAGGAACACATGAGAAGTAAATCACAACGTGGCAGCAGAGAGATCAGCCAGAAATGACAAGAAACAACATGAGAAGTAAATCACAACGTGGCAGCAGAGAGATCAGGCAGAAATGACTAGAGGAACACATGACAAGTAATTCACAACGTGGCAGCAGAGAGATCACCCAGAAACGACAAGTAGAAAACATGAGAAGTAAATCACAACGTGGCAGCAGAGATATCAGCCAGAAATGACAAGAACAAAACGTGAGAAGTAAATCACAACGTGGCAGCAGAGAGATCAGCCGGAAATGACAAGAACAAAACGTGAGAAGTAAATCAAAACATGGCGGCAGAGAGATCATCCAGATATGATAAGAACAAAACATGAGAAGTAAATCACAATGTGGCAGCAGAGATCACCCAGAAACGACAAGTAGAAAACATGAGAAGTAAATCACAACGTGGCAGCAGAGAGATCAGCCAGAAATGACAAGAACAAAACGTGAGAAGTAAATCACAACATGGCAGCAGAGATATCAGCCAGAAATGATAAGAACAAAACATGAGAAGTAAATTACAATGTGGCAGCAGAGATCAGCCAGAAATTATAAGAACAATACGTGAGAAGTAAATCACAACGTGGCAGCAGAGAGATCAGCCAGAAACGACAAGTAGAAAACATGAGAAGTGAATCACAACGTGGCAGCAGAGAGATCAGCCAGAAATGACAGGAAGAAAACATGAGAAGTAAATCACAACGTGGCAGCAGAGAGATCAGCCGGAAATGACAAGAACAAAACGTGAGAAGTAAATCAAAACATGGCAGCAGAGAGATCAGCCAGAAATTATAAGAACAAAACGTTAGAAGTAAATCACAACGTGGCAGCAGAGAGATCAGCCAGAAATGACAAATAGAAAACGTAAGAAGTAATTCACAACATGGCAGCAGAGAAATCAGCCAGAAATGACTAGAGGAACACATGAGAAGTAAATCACAACGTGGCAGCAGAGAGATCAGCCAGAAATGACAAGAAAAAACATGAGAAGTAAATCACAACGTGGCAGCAGAGAGATCAGGCAGAAATGACAAGTAGAAAACATGAGAAGTAAATCACAACGTGGCAGCAGAGAGATCAGCCAGAAATGACAAGAACAAAACGTGAGAAGTAAATCACAACATGGCAGCAGAGATATCAGCCAGAAATGATAAGAACAAAACATGAGAAGTAAATTACAATGTGGCAGCAGAGATCAGCCAGAAATGACGAGAGGAACACAAGAGAAGTAAATCACAACGTGGCAGCAGAGATATCAGCCAGAAATGACAGGAAGAATACGTGAGAAGTAAATCACAACGTGGCAGCAGAGAGATCAGCCGGAAATGACAAGAACAAAACGTGAGAAGTAAATTACAACGTGGCAGCAGAGAGATCAGCCAGAAATGATAAGAACGAAACGTTAGAAGTAAATCACAATGTGGCAGCAGAGAGATCAGCCAGAAATGATAAGAACAAAACGTTAGAAGTAAATCACAACGTGGCAGCAGAGAGATCAGCCAGAAATAACAAGTAGAAAACGTGAGAAGTAATTCACTACGTGGCAGCAGAGAGATCACCCAGAAACGACAAGTAGAAAACATGAGAAGTAAATCACAACGTGGCAGCAGAGATATCAGCCAGAAATGACAAGAACAAAACGTGAGAAGTAAATCACAACGTGGCAGCAGAGAGATCAGCCGGAAATGACAAGAACAAAACGTGAGAAGTAAATCAAAACATGACGGCAGAGAGATCATCCAGATATGATAAGAACAAAACATGAGAAGTAAATCACAATGTGGCAGCAGAGATCAGCCAGAAATGACGAGAGGAACACATGAGAAGTAAATCACAACGTGGTAGCAGAGAGATCAGCCAGAAATTATAAGAACAATACGTGAGAAGTAAATCACAACGTGGCAGCAGAGAGATAAGCCAGAAACGACAAGTAGAAAACATGAGAAGTGAATCACAACGTGGCAGCAGAGAGATCAGCCAGAAATGACAGGAAGAAAACGTGAGAAGTAAATCACAACGTGGCAGCAGAGAGATCAGCCGGAAATGACAAGAACGAAACGTGAGAAGTAAATCAAAACATGGCGGCAGAGAGTTCAGCCAGAAATGATAAGAACAAAACATGAGAAGTAAATCACAATGTGGCAGCAGAGATCAGCCAGAAATGACGAGAGGAACACATGAGAAGTAATTCACAACGTGGCAGCAGAGAGATCAGCCAGAAATGACAAGTAGAAAACATGAGAAGTAAATCACAACGTGGCAGCAGAGATATCAGCCAGAAATGACAGGAAAAAAACTTGAGAAGAACATCACAACGTGGCAGCAGAGAGATCAGCCGGAAATGACAAGAACAAAACGTGAGAAGTAAATCAAAACATGGCAGCAGAGAGATCAGCCAGAAATGATAAGAACAAAACGTTAGAAGTAAATCACAACGTGGCAGCAGAGAGATCAGCCAGAAATGACAAGTAGAAAACGTGAGAAGTAATTCACAACGTGGCAGCAGAGAGATCACCCAGAAACGACAAGTAGAAAACATGAGAAGTAAATCACAACGTGGCAGCAGAGATATCAGCCAGAAATGACAGGAAGAAAACATGAGAAGTAAATCACAACGTGGCAGCAGAGAGATCAGCCGGAAATGACAAGAACAAAACGTGAGAATTAAATCAAAACATGGCGGCAGAGTGATCAGCCAGAAATGATAAGAACAAAACATGAGAAGTAAATCACAATGTGGCAGCAGAGATCAGCCAGAAATGACGAGAGGAACACATGAGAAGTAAATCACAACGTGGTAGCAGAGAGATCAGCCAGAAATTATAAGAACAATACGTGAGAAGTAAATCACAACGTGGCAGCAGAGAGATCAGACAGAAACGACAAGTAGAAAACATGAGAAGTGAATCACAACGTGGCAGCAGAGAGATCAGCCAGAAATGACAGGAAGAAAACATGAGAAGTAAATCACAACGTGGCAGCAGAGAGATCAGCCGGAAATGACAAGAACAAAACGTGAGAAGTAAATCAAAACATGGCAGCAGAGAGATCAGCCAGAAATTATAAGAACAAAACGTGAGAAGTAAATCACAACGTGGCAGCAGAGAGATCAGCCAGAAATGACAAATAGAAAACGTAAGAAGTAATTCACAACATGGCAGCAGAGAAATCAGCCAGAAATGACTAGAGGAACACATGAGAAGTAAATCACAACGTGGCAGCAGAGAGATCAGCCAGAAATGACAAGAAAAAACATGAGAAGTAAATCACAACGTGGCAGCAGAGAGATCAGGCAGAAATGACTAGAGGAACACATGACAAGTAATTCACAACGTGGCAGCAGAGAGATCACCCAGAAACGACAAGTAGAAAACATGAGAAGTAAATCACAACGTGGCAGCAGAGATATCAGCCAGAAATGATAAGAACAAAACATGAGAAGTAAATTACAATGTGGCAGCAGAGATCAGCCAGAAATGACGAGAGGAACACATGAGAAGTAAATCACAACGTGGCAGCAGAGATATCAGCCAGAAATGACAGGAAGAATACGTGAGAAGTAAATCACAACTTGGCAGCAGAGAGATCAGCCAGAAATGACAAATAGAAAACGTAAGAAGTAATTCACAACATGGCAGCAGAGAAATCAGCCAGAAATGACTAGAGGAACACATGAGAAGTAAATCACAACGTGGCAGCAGAGAGATCAGCCAGAAATGACAAGAAACAACATGAGAAGTAAATCACAACGTGGCAGCAGAGAGATCAGGCAGAAATGACTAGAGGAACACATGACAAGTAATTCACAACGTGGCAGCAGAGAGATCACCCAGAAACGACAAGTAGAAAACATGAGAAGTAAATCACAACGTGGCAGCAGAGATATCAGCCAGAAATGACAAGAACAAAACGTGAGAAGTAAATCACAACGTGGCAGCAGAGAGATCAGCCGGAAATGACAAGAACAAAACGTGAGAAGTAAATCAAAACATGGCGGCAGAGAGATCATCCAGATATGATAAGAACAAAACATGAGAAGTAAATCACAATGTGGCAGCAGAGATCACCCAGAAACGACAAGTAGAAAACATGAGAAGTAAATCACAACGTGGCAGCAGAGAGATCAGCCAGAAATGACAAGAACAAAACGTGAGAAGTAAATCACAACATGGCAGCAGAGATATCAGCCAGAAATGATAAAAACAAAACATGAGAAGTAAATTACAATGTGGCAGCAGAGATCAGCCAGAAATTATAAGAACAATACGTGAGAAGTAAATCACAACGTGGCAGCAGAGAGATCAGCCAGAAACGACAAGTAGAAAACATGAGAAGTGAATCACAACGTGGCAGCAGAGAGATCAGCCAGAAATGACAGGAAGAAAACATGAGAAGTAAATCACAACGTGGCAGCAGAGAGATCAGCCGGAAATGACAAGAACAAAACGTGAGAAGTAAATCAAAACATGGCAGCAGAGAGATCAGCCAGAAATTATAAGAACAAAACGTTAGAAGTAAATCACAACGTGGCAGCAGAGAGATCAGCCAGAAATGACAAATAGAAAACGTAAGAAGTAATTCACAACATGGCAGCAGAGAAATCAGCCAGAAATGACTAGAGGAACACATGAGAAGTAAATCACAACGTGGCAGCAGAGAGATCAGCCAGAAATGACAAGAAAAAACATGAGAAGTAAATCACAACGTGGCAGCAGAGAGATCAGGCAGAAATGACAAGTAGAAAACATGAGAAGTAAATCACAACGTGGCAGCAGAGAGATCAGCCAGAAATGACAAGAACAAAACGTGAGAAGTAAATCACAACATGGCAGCAGAGATATCAGCCAGAAATGATAAGAACAAAACATGAGAAGTAAATTACAATGTGGCAGCAGAGAGATCAGCCAGAAATGACGAGAGGAACACAAGAGAAGTAAATCACAACGTGGCAGCAGAGATATCAGCCAGAAATGACAGGAAGAATACGTGAGAAGTAAATCACAACGTGGCAGCAGAGAGATCAGCCGGAAATGACAAGAACAAAACGTGAGAAGTAAATTACAACGTGGCAGCAGAGAGATCAGCCAGAAATGATAAGAACGAAACGTTAGAAGTAAATCACAATGTGGCAGCAGAGAGATCAGCCAGAAATGATAAGAACAAAACGTTAGAAGTAAATCACAACGTGGCAGCAGAGAGATCAGCCAGAAATAACAAGTAGAAAACGTGAGAAGTAATTCACTACGTGGCAGCAGAGAGATCACCCAGAAACGACAAGTAGAAAACATGAGAAGTAAATCACAACGTGGCAGCAGAGATATCAGCCAGAAATGACAAGAACAAAACGTGAGAAGTAAATCACAACGTGGCAGCAGAGAGATCAGCCGGAAATGACAAGAACAAAACGTGAGAAGTAAATCAAAACATGACGGCAGAGAGATCATCCAGATATGATAAGAACAAAACATGAGAAGTAAATCACAATGTGGCAGCAGAGATCAGCCAGAAATGACGAGAGGAACACATGAGAAGTAAATCACAACGTGGTAGCAGAGAGATCAGCCAGAAATTATAAGAACAATACGTGAGAAGTAAATCACAACGTGGCAGCAGAGAGATCAGCCAGAAACGACAAGTAGAAAACATGAGAAGTGAATCACAACGTGGCAGCAGAGAGATCAGCCAGAAATGACAGGAAGAAAACATGAGAAGTAAATCACAACGTGGCAGCAGAGAGATCAGCCGGAAATGACAAGAACAAAACGTGAGAAGTAAATCAAAACTTGGCAGCAGAGAGATCAGCCAGAAATTATAAGAACAAAACGTGAGAAGTAAATCAAAACATGGCAGCAGAGAGATCAGCTAGAAATGATAAGAACAAAACGTGAGCAGTAAATCAAAACATGGCAGCAGAGAGATCAGCCAGAAATGATAAGAACAAAACGTTAGAAGTAAAACACAACGTGGCAGCAGAGAGATCAGCCAGAAATGATAAGAACGAAACGTTAGAAGTAAATCACAACGTGGCAGCAGAGAGATCAGCCAGAAATGATAAGAACAAAACGTTAGAAGTAAATCACAACGTGGCAGCAGAGAGATCAGCCAGAAATGACAAGTAGAAAACGTGAGAAGTAATTCACAACGTGGCAGCAGAGAGATCACCCAGAAACGACAAGTAGAAAACATGAGAAGTAAATCACAACGTGGCAGCAGAGATATCAGCCAGAAATGACAGGAAGAAAACATGAGAAGTAAATCACAACGAGGCAGCAGAGAGATCAGCCGGAAATGACAAGAACAAAACGTGAGAAGTAAATCACAATGTGGCAGCAGAGATCAGCCAGAAATGACGAGAGGAACACATGAGAAGTAAATCACAACGTGGCAGCAGAGAGATCAGCCAGAAATGACAGGAAGAAAACGTGAGAAGTAAATCACAACGTGGCAGCAGAGAGATCAGCCGGAAATGACAAGAACAAAACGTGAGAAGTAAATCACAACGTGGCAGCAGAGAGATCAGCCAGAAATGATAAGAAGGAAACGTTAGAAGTAAATCACAACGTGGCAGCAGAGAGATCAGCCAGAAATGATAAGAACAAAACGTTAGAAGTAAATCACAACGTGGCAGCAGAGAGATCAGCCAGAAACGACAAGTAGAAAACATGAGAAGTAAATCACAACGTGGCAGCAGAGAGATCAGCCAGAAATGACAAGAACAAAACGTGAGAAGTAAATCACAACATGGCAGCAGAGATATCAGCCAGAAATGATAAGAACAAAACATGAGAAGTAAATTACAATGTGGCAGCAGAGATCAGCCAGAAATTATAAGAACAATACGTGAGAAGTAAATCACAACGTGGCAGCAGAGAGATCAGCCAGAAACGACAAGTAGAAAACATGAGAAGTGAATCACAACGTGGCAGCAGAGAGATCAGCCAGAAATGACAGGAAGAAAACATGAGAAGTAAATCACAACGTGGCAGCAGAGAGATCAGCCGGAAATGACAAGAACAAAACGTGAGAAGTAAATCAAAACATGGCAGCAGAGAGATCAGCCAGAAATTATAAGAACAAAACGTTAGAAGTAAATCACAACGTGGCAGCAGAGAGATCAGCCAGAAATGACAAATAGAAAACGTAAGAAGTAATTCACAACATGGCAGCAGAGAAATCAGCCAGAAATGACTAGAGGAACACATGAGAAGTAAATCACAACGTGGCAGCAGAGAGATCAGCCAGAAATGACAAGAAAAAACATGAGAAGTAAATCACAACGTGGCAGCAGAGAGATCAGGCAGAAATGACAAGTAGAAAACATGAGAAGTAAATCACAACGTGGCAGCAGAGAGATCAGCCAGAAATGACAAGAACAAAACGTGAGAAGTAAATCACAACATGGCAGCAGAGATATCAGCCAGAAATGATAAGAACAAAACATGAGAAGTAAATTACAATGTGGCAGCAGAGATCAGCCAGAAATGACGAGAGGAACACAAGAGAAGTAAATCACAACGTGGCAGCAGAGATATCAGCCAGAAATGACAGGAAGAATACGTGAGAAGTAAATCACAACGTGGCAGCAGAGAGATCAGCCGGAAATGACAAGAACAAAACGTGAGAAGTAAATTACAACGTGGCAGCAGAGAGATCAGCCAGAAATGATAAGAACGAAACGTTAGAAGTAAATCACAATGTGGCAGCAGAGAGATCAGCCAGAAATGATAAGAACAAAACGTTAGAAGTAAATCACAACGTGGCAGCAGAGAGATCAGCCAGAAATAACAAGTAGAAAACGTGAGAAGTAATTCACTACGTGGCAGCAGAGAGATCACCCAGAAACGACAAGTAGAAAACATGAGAAGTAAATCACAACGTGGCAGCAGAGATATCAGCCAGAAATGACAAGAACAAAACGTGAGAAGTAAATCACAACGTGGCAGCAGAGAGATCAGCCGGAAATGACAAGAACAAAACGTGAGAAGTAAATCAAAACATGACGGCAGAGAGATCATCCAGATATGATAAGAACAAAACATGAGAAGTAAATCACAATGTGGCAGCAGAGATCAGCCAGAAATGACGAGAGGAACACATGAGAAGTAAATCACAACGTGGTAGCAGAGAGATCAGCCAGAAATTATAAGAACAATACGTGAGAAGTAAATCACAACGTGGCAGCAGAGAGATCAGCCAGAAACGACAAGTAGAAAACATGAGAAGTGAATCACAACGTGGCAGCAGAGAGATCAGCCAGAAATGACAGGAAGAAAACATGAGAAGTAAATCACAACGTGGCAGCAGAGAGATCAGCCGGAAATGACAAGAACAAAACGTGAGAAGTAAATCAAAACTTGGCAGCAGAGAGATCAGCCAGAAATTATAAGAACAAAACGTGAGAAGTAAATCAAAACATGGCAGCAGAGAGATCAGCTAGAAATGATAAGAACAAAACGTGAGCAGTAAATCAAAACATGGCAGCAGAGAGATCAGCCAGAAATGATAAGAACAAAACGTTAGAAGTAAAACACAACGTGGCAGCAGAGAGATCAGCCAGAAATGATAAGAACGAAACGTTAGAAGTAAATCACAACGTGGCAGCAGAGAGATCAGCCAGAAATGATAAGAACAAAACGTTAGAAGTAAATCACAACGTGGCAGCAGAGAGATCAGCCAGAAATGACAAGTAGAAAACGTGAGAAGTAATTCACAACGTGGCAGCAGAGAGATCACCCAGAAACGACAAGTAGAAAACATGAGAAGTAAATCACAACGTGGCAGCAGAGATATCAGCCAGAAATGACAGGAAGAAAACATGAGAAGTAAATCACAACGAGGCAGCAGAGAGATCAGCCGGAAATGACAAGAACAAAACGTGAGAAGTAAATCACAATGTGGCAGCAGAGATCAGCCAGAAATGACGAGAGGAACACATGAGAAGTAAATCACAACGTGGCAGCAGAGAGATCAGCCAGAAATGACAGGAAGAAAACGTGAGAAGTAAATCACAACGTGGCAGCAGAGAGATCAGCCGGAAATGACAAGAACAAAACGTGAGAAGTAAATCACAACGTGGCAGCAGAGAGATCAGCCAGAAATGATAAGAAGGAAACGTTAGAAGTAAATCACAACGTGGCAGCAGAGAGATCAGCCAGAAATGATAAGAACAAAACGTTAGAAGTAAATCACAACGTGGCAGCAGAGAGATCAGCCAGAAATAACAAGTAGAAAACGTGAGAAGTAATTCACTACGTGGCAGCAGAGAGATCACCCAGAAACGACAAGTAGAAAACATGAGAAGTAAATCACAACGTGGCAGCAGAGATATGAGCCAGAAATGACAAGAACAAAACGTGAGAAGTAAATCACAACGTGGCAGCAGAGAGATCAGCCGGAAATGACAAGAACAAAACGTGAGAAGTAAATCAAAACATGGCGGCAGAGAGATCATCCAGATATGATAAGAACAAAACATGAGAAGTAAATCACAATGTGGCAGCAGAGATCAGCCAGAAATGACGAGAGGAACACATGAGAGGTAAATCACAACGTGGTAGCAGAGAGATCAGCCAGAAATTATAAGAACAATACGTGAGAAGTAAATCACAACGTGGCAGCAGAGAGATCAGCCAGAAACGACAAGTAGAAAACATGAGAAGTGAATCACAACGTGGCAGCAGAGAGATCAGCCAGAAATGACAGGAAGAAAACATGAGAAGTAAATCACAACGTGGCAGCAGAGATATCAGCCAGAAATGACAGGAAGAAAACATGAGAAGTAAATCACAACGTGGCAGCAGAGAGATCAGCCGGAAATGACAAGAACAAAACGTGAGAAGTAAATCAAAACATGGCGGCAGAGTGATCAGCCAGAAATGATAAGAACAAAACATGAGAAGTAAATCACAATGTGGCAGCAGAGATCAGCCAGAAATGACGAGAGGAACACATGAGAAGTAAATCACAACGTGGTAGCAGAAAGATCAGCCAGAAATTATAAGAACAATACGTGAGAAGTAAATCACAACGTGGCAGCAGAGAGATCAGACAGAAACGACAAGTAGAAAACATGAGAAGTGAATCACAACGTGGCAGCAGAGAGATCAGCCAGAAATGACAGGAAGAAAACATGAGAAGTAAATCACAACGTGGCAGCAGAGAGATCAGCCGGAAATGACAAGAACAAAACGTGAGAAGTAAATCAAAACATGGCAGCAGAGAGATCAGCCAGAAATTATAAGAACAAAACGTGAGAAGTAAATCACAACGTGGCAGCAGAGAGATCAGCCAGAAATGACAAATAGAAAACGTAAGAAGTAATTCACAAAATGGCAGCAGAGAAATCAGCCAGAAATGACTAGAGGAACACATGAGAAGTAAATCACAACGTGGCAGCAGAGAGATCAGCCAGAAATGACAAGAAAAAACCTGAGAAGTAAATCACAACGTGGCAGCAGAGAGATCAGGCAGAAATGACTAGAGGAACACATGACAAGTAATTCACAACGTGGCAGCAGAGAGATCACCCAGAAACGACAAGTAGAAAACATGAGAAGTAAATCACAACGTGGCAGCAGAGAGATCAGCCAGAAATGACAAGAACAAAACGTGAGAAGTAAATCACAACATGGCAGCAGAGATATCAGCCAGAAATGATAAGAACAAAACATGAGAAGTAAATTACAATGTGGCAGCAGAGATCAGCCAGAAATGACGAGAGGAACACATGAGAAGTAAATCACAACGTGGCAGCAGAGATATCAGCCAGAAATGACAGGAAGAATACGTGAGAAGTAAATCACAACGTGGCAGCAGAGAGATCAGCCAGAAATGACAAATAGAAAACGTAAGAAGTAATTCACAACATGGCAGCAGAGAAATCAGCCAGAAATGACTAGAGGAACACATGAGAAGTAAATCACAACGTGGCAGCAGAGAGATCAGCCAGAAATGACAAGAAAAAACATGAGAAGTAAATCACAACGTGGCAGCAGAGAGATCAGGCAGAAATGACTAGAGGAACACATGACAAGTAATTCACAACGTGGCAGCAGAGAGATCACCCAGAAACGACAAGTAGAAAACATGAGAAGTAAATCACAACGTGGCAGCAGAGAGATCAGCCAGAAATGACAAGAACAAAACGTAAGAAGTAAATCAAAAAATGGCGGCAGAGAGATCAGCCAGAAATGATAAGAACAAAACATGAAAAGTAAATCACAATGTGGCATTAGAGATCAGCCAGAAATGACGAGAGGAACACATGAGAAGTAAATCACAACATGGCAGCAGAGAGATCAGCCGGAAATGACAAGAACAAAACGTGAGAAGTAAATCAAAACATGGCGGCAGAGAGATCATCCAGATATGATAAGAACAAAACATGACAAGTAATTCACAACGTGGCAGCAGAGAGATCAGCCAGAAATGACAAGAACAAAACGTGAGAAGTAAATCACAACGTGGCAGCAGAGAGATCAGCCAGAAATGACAAGAACAAAACGTGAGAAGTAAATCACAACATGGCAGCAGAGATATCAGCCAGAAATGATAAGAACAAAACATGAGAAGTAAATTACAATGTGGCAGCAGAGATCAGCCAGAAATTATAAGAACAATACGTGAGAAGTAAATCACAACGTGGCAGCAGAGAGATCAGCCAGAAACGACAAGTAGAAAACATGAGAAGTGAATCACAACGTGGCAGCAGAGAGATCAGCCAGAAATGACAGGAAGAAAACATGAGAAGTAAATCACAACGTGGCAGCAGAGAGATCAGCCGGAAATGACAAGAACAAAACGTGAGAAGTAAATCAAAACATGGCAGCAGAGAGATCAGCCAGAAATTATAAGAACAAAACGTGAGAAGTAAATCACAACGTGGCAGCAGAGAGATCAGCCAGAAATGACAAATAGAAAACGTAAGAAGTAATTCACAACATGGCAGCAGAGAAATCAGCCAGAAATGACTAGAGGAACACATGAGAAGTAAATCACAACGTGGCAGCAGAGAGATCAGCCAGAAATGACAAGAAAAAACATGAGAAGTAAATCACAACGTTGCAGCAGAGAGATCAGGCAGAAATGACAAGTAGAAAACATGAGAAGTAAATCACAACTTGGCAGCAGAGAGATCAGCCAGAAATGACAAGAACAAAACGTGAGAAGTAAATCACAACATGGCAGCAGAGATATCAGCCAGAAATGATAAGAACAAAACATGAGAAGTAAATTACAATGTGGCAACAGAGATCAGCCAGAAATGACGAGAGGAACACATGAGAAGTAAATCACAACGTGGCAGCAGAGATATCAGTCAGAAATGACAGGAAGAAAACGTGAGAAGTAAATCACAACGTGGCAGCAGAGAGATCAGCCGGAAATGACAAGAACAAAACGTGAGAAGTAAATTACAACGTGGCAGCAGAGAGATCAGCCAGAAATGATAAGAACGAAACGTTAGAAGTAAATCACAATGTGGCAGCAGAGATCAGCCAGAAATGACGAGAGGAACACATGAGAAGTAAATCACAACGTTGTAGCAGAGAGATCAGCCAGAAATTATAAGAACAATACGTGAGAAGTAAATCACAACGTTTCAGCAGAGAGATCAGCCAGAAATTATAAGAACAATACGTGAGAAGTGAATCACAACGTGGCAGCAGAGAGATCAGCCAGAAATAACAAGTAGAAAACGTGAGAAGTAATTCACTACGTGGCAGCAGAGAGATCACCCAGAAACGACAAGTAGAAAACATGAGAAGTAAATCACAACGTGGCAGCAGAGATATCAGCCAGAAATGACAAGAACAAAACGTGAGAAGTAAATCACAACGTGGCAGCAGAGAGATCAGCCGGAAATGACAAGAACAAAACGTGAGAAGTAAATCAAAACATGGCGGCAGAGAGATCATCCAGATATGATAAGAACAAAACATGAGAAGTAAATCACAATGTGGCAGCAGAGATCAGCCAGAAATGACGAGAGGAACACATGAGAAGTAAATCACAACGTGGTAGCAGAGAGATCAGCCAGAAATTATAAGAACAATACGTGAGAAGTAAATCACAACGTGGCAGCAGAGAGATCAGCCAGAAACGACAAGTAGAAAACATGAGAAGTGAATCACAACGTGGCAGCAGAGAGATCAGCCAGAAATGACAGGAAGAAAACATGAGAAGTAAATCACAACGTGGCAGCAGAGAGATCAGCCGGAAATGACAAGAACAAAAAGTGAGAAGTAAATCAAAACTTGGCAGCAGAGAGATCAGCCAGAAATTACAAGAACAAAACGTGAGAAGTAAATCAAAACATGGCAGCAGAGAGATCAGCTAGAAATGATAAGAACAAAACGTGAGAAGTAAATCAAAACATGGCAGCAGAGAGATCAGCCAGAAATGATAAGAACAAAACGTTAGAAGTAAAACACAACGTGGCAGCAGAGAGATCAGCCAGAAATGATAAGAACGAAACGTTAGAAGTAAATCACAACGTGGCAGCAGAGAGATCAGCCAGAAATGATAAGAACAAAACGTTAGAAGTAAATCACAACGTGGCAGCAGAGAGATCAGCCAGAAATGACAAGTAGAAAACGTGAGAAGTAATTCACAACGTGGCAGCAGAGAGATCACCCAGAAACGACAAGTAGAAAACATGAGAAGTAAATCACAACGTGGCAGCAGAGATATCAGCCAGAAATGACAGGAAGAAAACATGAGAAGTAAATCACAACGAGGCAGCAGAGAGATCAGCCGGAAATGACAAGAACAAAACGTGAGAAGTAAATCACAATGTGGCAGCAGAGATCAGCCAGAAATGACAAGAGGAAACATGAGAAGTGAATCACAACGTGGCAGCAGAGAGATCAGCCAGAAATGACAGGAAGAAAACGTGAGAAGTAAATCACAACGTGGCAGCAGAGAGATCAGCCGGAAATGACAAGAACAAAACGTGAGAAGTAAATCACAACGTGGCAGCAGAGAGATCAGCCAGAAATGATAAGAAGGAAACGTTAGAAGTAAATCACAACGTGGCAGCAGAGAGATCAGCCAGAAATGATAAGAACAAAACGTTAGAAGTAAATCACAACGTGGCAGCAGAGAGATCAGCCAGAAATAACAAGTAGAAAACGTGAGAAGTAATTCACTACGTGGCAGCAGAGAGATCACCCAGAAACGACAAGTAGAAAACATGAGAAGTAAATCACAACGTGGCAGCAGAGATATGAGCCAGAAATGACAAGAACAAAACGTGAGAAGTAAATCACAACGTGGCAGCAGAGAGATCAGCCGGAAATGACAAGAACAAAACGTGAGAAGTAAATCAAAACATGGCGGCAGAGAGATCATCCAGATATGATAAGAACAAAACATGAGAAGTAAATCACAATGTGGCAGCAGAGATCAGCCAGAAATGACGAGAGGAACACATGAGAGGTAAATCACAACGTGGTAGCAGAGAGATCAGCCAGAAATTATAAGAACAATACGTGAGAAGTAAATCACAACGTGGCAGCAGAGAGATCAGCCAGAAACGACAAGTAGAAAACATGAGAAGTGAATCACAACGTGGCAGCAGAGAGATCAGCCAGAAATGACAGGAAGAAAACATGAGAAGTAAATCACAACGTGGCAGCAGAGATATCAGCCAGAAATGACAGGAAGAAAACATGAGAAGTAAATCACAACGTGGCAGCAGAGAGATCAGCCGGAAATGACAAGAACAAAACGTGAGAAGTAAATCAAAACATGGCGGCAGAGTGATCAGCCAGAAATGATAAGAACAAAACATGAGAAGTAAATCACAATGTGGCAGCAGAGATCAGCCAGAAATGACGAGAGGAACACATGAGAAGTAAATCACAACGTGGTAGCAGAAAGATCAGCCAGAAATTATAAGAACAATACGTGAGAAGTAAATCAAAACGTGGCAGCAGAGAGATCAGACAGAAACGACAAGTAGAAAACATGAGAAGTGAATCACAACGTGGCAGCAGAGTGATCGGCCGGAAATGACAAGAACAAAACGTGAGAAGGAAATCAAAACATGGCGGCAGAGTGATCAGCCAGAAATGATAAGAACAAAACATGAGAAGTAAATCACAATGTGGCAGCAGAGATCAGCCAGAAATGACGAGAGGAACACATGAGAAGTAAATCACAACGTGGTAGCAGAGAGATCAGCCAGAAATTATAAGAACAATACGTGAGAAGTAAATCACAACGTGGCAGCAGAGAGATCAGCCAGAAACGACAAGTAGAAAACATGAGAAGTGAATCACAACGTGGCAGCAGAGAGATCAGCCAGAAATGACAGGAAGAAAACATGAGAAGTAAATCACAACGTGGCAGCAGAGAGATCAGCCGGAAATGACAAGAACAAAACGTGAGAAGTAAATCAAAACATGGCAGCAGAGAGATCAGCCAGAAATTATAAGAACAAAACGTGAGAAGTAAATCACAACGTGGCAGCAGAGAGATCAGCCAGAAATGACAAATAGAAAACGTAAGAAGTAATTCACAACATGGCAGCAGAGAAATCAGCCAGAAATGACTAGAGGAACACATGAGAAGTAAATCACAACGTGGCAGCAGAGAGATCAGCCAGAAATGACAAGAAAAAAGATGAGAAGTAAATCACAACGTGGCAGCAGAGAGATCAGGCAGAAATGACTAGAGGAACACATGACAAGTAATTCACAACGTGGCAGCAGAGAGATCACCCAGAAACGACAAGTAGAAAACATGAGAAGTAAATCACAACGTGGCAGCAGAGAGATCAGCCAGAAATGACAAGAACAAAACGTGAGAAGTAAATCACAACATGGCAGCAGAGATATCAGCCAGAAATGATAAGAACAAAACATGAGAAGTAAATTACAATGTGGCAGCAGAGATCAGCCAGAAATGACGAGAGGAACACATGAGAAGTAAATCACAACGTGGCAGCAGAGATATCAGCCAGAAATGACAGGAAGAATACGTGAGAAGTAAATCACAACGTGGCAGCAGAGAGATCAGCCAGAAATGACAAATAGAAAACGTAAGAAGTAATTCACAACATGGCAGCAGAGAAATCAGCCAGAAATGACTAGAGGAACACATGAGAAGTAAATCACAACGTGGCAGCAGAGAGATCAGCCAGAAATGACAAGAAAAAACATGAGAAGTAAATCACAACGTGGCAGCAGAGAGATCAGGCAGAAATGACTAGAGGAACACATGACAAGTAATTCACAACGTGGCAGCAGAGAGATCACCCAGAAACGACAAGTAGAAAACATGAGAAGTAAATCACAACGTGGCAGCAGAGAGATCAGCCAGAAATGACAAGAACAAACGTGAGAAGTAAATCACAACGTGGCAGCAGAGAGATCAGCCGGAAATGACAAGAACAAAACGTGAGAAGTAAATCAAAACATGGCGGCAGAGAGATCATCCAGATATGATAAGAACAAAACATGAGAAGTAAATCACAATGTGGCAGCAGAGATCACCCAGAAACGACAAGTAGAAAACATGAGAAGTAAATCACAACGTGGCAGCAGAGAGATCAGCCAGAAATGACAAGAACAAAACGTGAGAAGTAAATCACAACATGGCAGCAGAGATATCAGCCAGAAATGATAAGAACAAAACATGAGAAGTAAATTACAATGTGGCAGCAGAGATCAGCCAGAAATTATAAGAACAATACGTGAGAAGTAAATCACAACGTGGCAGCAGAGAGATCAGCCAGAAACGACAAGTAGAAAACATGAGAAGTGAATCACAACGTGGCAGCAGAGAGATCAGCCAGAAATGACAGGAAGAAAACATGAGAAGTAAATCACAACGTGGCAGCAGAGAGATCAGCTGGAAATGACAAGAACAAAACGTGAGATGTAAATCAAAACATGGCAGCAGAGAGATCAGCCAGAAATTACAAATAGAAAACGTAAGAAGTAATTCACAACATGGCAGCAGAGAAATCAGCCAGAAATGACTAGAGGAACACATGAGAAGTAAATCACAACGTGGCAGCAGAGAGATCAGCCAGAAATGACAAGAAAAAACATGAGAAGTAATTCACAACATGGCAGCAGAGAAATCAGCCAGAAATGACTAGAGGAACACATGAGAAGTAAATCACAACGTGGCAGCAGAGAGATCAGCCAGAAATGACAAGAAAAAACATGAGAAGTAAATCACAACGTGGCAGCAGAGAGATCAGGCAGAAATGACAAGTAGAAAACATGAGAAGTAAATCACAACGTGGCAGCAGAGAGATCAGCCAGAAATGACAAGAACAAAACGTGAGAAGTAAATCACAACATGGCAGCAGAGATATCAGCCAGAAATGATAAGAACAAAACATGAGAAGTAAATTACAATGTGGCAGCAGAGATCAGCCAGAAATGACGAGAGGAACACATGAGAAGTAAATCACAACGTGGCAGCAGAGATATCAGCCAGAAATGACAGGAAGAAAACGTGAGAAGTAAATCACAACGTGGCAGCAGAGATATCAGCCAGAAATGACAGGAAGAAAACGTGAGAAGTAAATCACAACGTGGCAGCAGAGAGATCAGCCAGAAATAACAAGTAGAAAACGTGAGAAGTAATTCACTACGTGGCAGCAGAGAGATCACCCAGAAACGACAAGTAGAAAACATGAGAAGTAAATCACAACGTGGCAGCAGAGATATCAGCCAGAAATGACAAGAACAAAACGTGAGAAGTAAATCAAAACATGGCGGCAGAGAGATCATCCAGATATGATAAGAACAAAACATGAGAAGTAAATCACAATGTGGCAGCAGAGATCAGCCAGAAATGACGAGAGGAACACATGAGAAGTAAATCACAACGTGGTAGCAGAGAGATCAGCCAGAAATTATAAGAAAATTACGTGAGAAGTAAATCACAACGTGGCAGCAGAGAGATCAGCCAGAAACGACAAGTAGAAAACATGAGAAGTGAATCACAACGTGGCAGCAGAGAGATCAGCCAGAAATGACAGGAAGAAAACATGAGAAGTAAATCACAACGTGGCAGCAGAGAGATCAGCCGGAAATGACAAGAACAAAACGTGAGAAGTAAATCACAATGTGGCAGCAGAGATCAGCCAGAAATGACTAGAGGAACACATGAGAAGTAAAAAACAACGTGGCAGCAGAGAGATCAGCCATAAATGATAAGAACAAAACGTGAGAAGTAAATCACAACGTGGCAGCAGAGAGATCACCCAGAAATGACAAGTAGAAAACGTGAGAAGTAAATCACAACGTGGCAGCAGAGAGATCACCCAGAAACGACAAGTAGAAAACATGAGAAGTAAATCACAACGTGGCAGCAGAGAGATCAGCCAGAAATGACAAGAACAAAACGTGAGAAGTAAATCACAACATGGCAGCAGAGATATCAGCCAGAAATGATAAGAACAAAACATGAGAAGTAAATCACAATGTGGCAGCAGAGATAAGCCAGAAATGACGAGAGGAACATATGAGAAGTAAATCACAACGTGGCAGCAGAGATATCAGCCAGAAATGACAGGAAGAAAACGTGAGAAGTAAATCACAACGTGGCAGCAGAGAGATCAGCCGGAAATGACAAGAACAAAACGTGAGAAGTAAATCAAAACATGGCGGCAGAGAGATCAGCCAGAAATGATAAGAACAAAACATGAGAAGTAAATCACAATGTGGCAGCAGAGATCAGCCAGAAATGACGAGAGGAACACATGAGAAGTAAATCACAACATGGCAGCAGAGAGATTAGACAGAAATGATAAGAACAAAACATGAGAAGTAAATCACAACGTGGCAGCAGAGAGATCAGCCAGAAATTATAAGAACAAAACGTGAGAAGTAAATCACAACGTGGCAGCAGAGAGCTCAGCCAGAAATGACAAATAGAAAACGTAAGAAGTAATTCACAACGTGGCAGCAGAGAGATCAGCCAGAAATGACAAGTAGAAAACATGAGAAGTAAATCACAACGTGGCAGCAGAGATATCAGCCAGAAATGACAAGAACAAAACGTGAGAAGTAAATCACAACGTGGCAGCAGAGAGATCAGCCGGAAATGACAAGAACAAAACGTGAGAAGTAAATCAAAACATGGCGGCAGAGAGATCAGCCAGATATGATAAGAACAAAACATGAGAAGTAAATCACAATGTGGCAGCAGAGATCAGCCAGAAATGACGAGAGGAACACATGAGAAGTAAATCACAACGTGGTAGCAGAGAGATCAGCCAGAAATTATAAGAACAATACGTGAGAAGTAAATCACAACGTGGCAGCAGAGAGATCAGCCAGAAACGACAAATAGAAAACGTAAGAAGTAATTCACAACATGGCAGCAGAGAAATCAGCCAGAAATGACTAGAGGAACACATGAGAAGTAAATCACAACGTGGCAACAGAGAGATCAGCCAGAAATGACAAGAAAAAACATGAGAAGTAAATCACAACGTGGCAGCAGAGAGATCAGGCAGAAATGACTAGAGGAACACATGACAAGTAATTCACAACGTGGCAGCAGAGAGATCACCCAGAAACGACAAGTAGAAAACATGAGAAGTAAATCACAACGTGGCAGCAGAGAGATCAGCCAGAAATGACAAGAACAAACGTGAGAAGTAAATCACAACGTGGCAGCAGAGAGATCAGTCGGAAATGACAAGAACAAAACGTGAGAAGTAAATCAAAACATGGCGGCAGAGAGATCATCCAGATATGATAAGAACAAAACATGAGAAGTAAATCACAATGTGGCAGCAGAGATCACCCAGCAACGACAAGTAGAAAACATGAGAAGTAAATCACAACGTGGCAGCAGAGAGATCAGCCAGAAATGACAAGAACAAAACGTGAGAAGTAAATCACAACATGGCAGCAGAGATATCAGCCAGAAATGATAAGAACAAAACCTGAGAAGTAAATTACAATGTGGCAGCAGAGATCAGCCAGAAATTATAAGAACAATACGTGAGAAGTAAATCACAACGTGGCAGCAGAGAGATCAGCCAGAAACGACAAGTAGAAAACATGAGAAGTGAATCACAACGTGGCAGCAGAGAGATCAGCCAGAAATGACAGGAAGAAAACATGAGAAGTAAATCACAACGTGGCAGCAGAGAGATCAGCCGGAAATGACAAGAACAAAACGTGAGAAGTAAATCAAAACATGGCAGCAGAGAGATCAGCCAGAAATGACAAATAGAAAAAGTAAGAAGTAATTCACAACATGGCAGCAGAGAAATCAGCCAGAAATGACTAGAGGAACACATGAGAAGTAAATCACAACGTGGCAGCAGAGAGATCAGCCAGAAATGACAAGAAAAAACATGAGAAGTAATTCACAACATGGCAGCAGAGAAATCAGCCAGAAATGACTAGAGGAACACATGAGAAGTAAATCACAACGTGGCAGCAGAGAGATCAGCCAGAAATGACAAGAAAAAACATGAGAAGTAAATCACAACGTGGCAGCAGAGAGATCAGCCAGAAATTATAAGAACAATACGTGAGAAGTAAATCACAACGTGGCAGCAGAGAGATCAGCCAGAAACGACAAGTAGAAAACATGAGAAGTGAATCACAACGTGGCAGCAGAGAGATCAGCCAGAAATGACAGGAAGAAAACATGAGAAGTAAATCACAACGTGGCAGCAGAGAGATCAGCCGGAAATAACAAGAACAAAACGTGAGAAGTAAATCACAATGTGGCAGCAGAGATCAGCCAGAAATGACTAGAGGAACACATGAGAAGTAAAAAACAACGTGGCAGCAGAGAGATCAGCCATAAATGATAAGAACAAAACGTGAGAAGTAAATCACAACGTGGCAGCAGAGAGATCACCCAGAAATGACAAGTAGAAAACGTGAGAAGTAAATCACAACGTGGCAGCAGAGAGATCACCCAGAAACGACAAGTAGAAAACATGAGAATTAAATCACAACGTGGCAGCAGAGAGATCAGCCAGAAATGACAAGAACAAAACGTGAGAAGTAAATCACAACATGGCAGCAGAGATATCAGCCAGAAATGATAAGAACAAAACATGAGAAGTAAATCACAATGTGGCAGCAGAGATCAGCCAGAAATGACGAGAGGAACACATGAGAAGTAAATCACAACGTGGCAGCAGAGATATCAGCCAGAAATGACAGGAAGAAAACGTGAGAAGTAAATCACAACGTGGCAGCAGAGAGATCAGCCGGAAATGACAAGAACAAAACGTGAGAAGTAAATCAAAACATGGCGGCAGAGAGATCAGCCAGAAATGATAATAACAAAACATGAGAAGTAAATCACAATGTGGCAGCAGAGATCAGCCAGAAATGACGAGAGGAACACATGAGAAGTAAATCACAACATGGCAGCAGAGAGATCAGACAGAAATGATAAGAACAAAACATGAGAAGTAAATCACAACGTGGCAGCAGAGAGATCAGCCAGAAATTATAAGAACAAAACGTGAGAAGTAAATCACAACGTGGCAGCAGAGAGCTCAGCCAGAAATGACAAATAGAAAATGTAAGAAGTAATTCACAACGTGGCAGCAGAGAGATCAGCCAGAAATGACAAGTAGAAAACATGAGAAGTAAATCACAACGTGGCAGCAGAGATATCAGCCAGAAATGACAAGAACAAAACGTGAGAAGTAAATCACAACGTGGCAGCAGAGAGATCAGCCGGAAATGACAAGAACAAAACATGAGAAGTAAATCACAACGTGGCAGCAGAGAGATCAGGCAGAAATGACAAGTAGAAAACATGAGAAGTAAATCACAACGTGGCAGCAGAGAGATCAGCCAGAAATGACAAGAACAAAACGTGAGAAGTAAATCACAACATGGCAGCAGAGATATCAGCCAGAAATGATAAGAACAAAACATGAGAAGTAAATTACAATGTGGCAGCAGAGATCAGCCAGAAATGACGAGAGGAACACATGAGAAGTAAATCACAACGTGGCAGCAGAGATATCAGCCAGAAATGACAGGAAGAAAACGTGAGAAGTAAATCACAACGTGGCAGCAGAGATATCAGCCAGAAATGACAGGAAGAAAACGTGAGAAGTAAATCACAACGTGGCAGCAGAGAGATCAGCCAGAAATAACAAGTAGAAAACGTGAGAAGTAATTCACTACGTGGCAGCAGAGAGATCACCCAGAAACGACAAGTAGAAAACATGAGAAGTAAATCACAACGTGGCAGCAGAGATATCAGCCAGAAATGACAAGAACAAAACGTGAGAAGTAAATCACAACGTGGCAGCAGAGAGATCAGCCGGAAATGACAAGAACAAAACGTGAGAAGTAAATCAAAACATGGCGGCAGAGAGATCATCCAGATATGATAAGAACAAAACATGAGAAGTAAATCACAATGTGGCAGCAGAGATCAGCCAGAAATGACGAGAGGAACACATGAGAAGTAAATCACAACGTGGTAGCAGAGAGATCAGCCAGAAATTATAAGAACAATACGTGAGAAGTAAATCACAACGTGGCAGCAGAGAGATCAGCCAGAAACGACAAGTAGAAAACATGAGAAGTGAATCACAACGTGGCAGCAGAGAGATCAGCCAGAAATGACAGGAAGAAAACATGAGAAGTAAATCACAACGTGGCAGCAGAGAGATCAGCCGGAAATGACAAGAACAAAACGTGAGAAGTAAATCACAATGTGGCAGCAGAGATCAGCCAGAAACGACAAGTAGAAAACATGAGAAGTAAATCACAACGTGGCAGCAGAGATATCAGCCAGAAATGACAGGAAGAAAACATTAGAAGTAAATCACAACGAGGCAGCAGAGAGATCAGCCGGAAATGACAAGAACAAAACGTGAGAAGTAAATCACAACGTGGCAGCAGAGAGATCAGCCAGAAATGATAAGAACGAAACGTTAGAAGTAAATCACAACGTGGCAGCAGAGAGATCAGCCAGAAATGACAGGAAGAAAACATGAGAAGTAAATCACAACGTGGCAGCAGAGAGATCAGCCAGAAATAACAAGTAGAAAACGTGAGAAGTAATTCACTACGTGGCAGCAGAGAGATCACCCAGAAACGACAAGTAGAAAACATGAGAAGTAAATCACAACGTGGCAGCAGAGATATCAGCCAGAAATGACAAGAACAAAACGTGAGAAGTAAATCACAACGTGGCAGCAGAGAGATCAGCCGGAAATGACAAGAACAAAACGTGAGAAGTAAATCAAAACATGGCGGCAGAGAGATCATCCAGATATGATAAGAACAAAACATGAGAAGTAAATCACAATGTGGCAGCAGAGATCAGCCAGAAATGACGAGAGGAACACATGAGAAGTAAATCACAACGTGGTAGCAGAGAGATCAGCCAGAAATTATAAGAACAATACGTGAGAAGTAAATCACAACGTGGCAGCAGAGAGATCAGCCAGAAACGACAAGTAGAAAACATGAGAAGTGAATCACAACGTGGCAGCAGAGAGATCAGCCAGAAATGACAGGAAGAAAACATGAGAAGTAAATCACAACGTGGCAGCAGAGAGATCAGCCGGAAATGACAAGAACAAAACGTGAGAAGTAAATCACAATGTGGCAGCAGAGATCAGCCAGAAATGACTAGAGGAACACATGAGAAGTAAAAAACAACGTGGCAGCAGAGAGATCAGCCATAAATGATAAGAACAAAACGTGAGAAGTAAAAAACAACGTGGCAGCAGAGAGATCAGCCATAAATGATAAGAACAAAACGTGAGAAGTAAATCACAACGTGGCAGCAGAGAGATCAGCCAGAAACGACAAGTAGAAAACATGAGAAGTAAATCACAACGTGGCAGCAGAGAGATCAGCCAGAAATGACAAGAACAAAACGTGAGAAGTAAATCACAACATGGCAGCAGAGATATCAGCCAGAAATGATAAGAACAAAACATGAGAAGTAAATCACAATGTGGCAGCAGAGATCAGCCAGAAATGACGAGAGGAACACATGAGAAGTAAATCACAACGTGGCAGCAGAGAGATCAGCCAGAAATGACAGGAAGAAAACGTGAGAAGTAAATCACAACGTGGCAGCAGAGAGATCAGCCGGAAATGACAAGAACAAAACGTGAGAAGTAAATCAAAACATGGCGGCAGAGAGATCAGCCAGAAATGATAATAACAAAACATGAGAAGTAAATCACAATGTGGCAGCAGAGATCAGCCAGAAATGACGAGAGGAACACATGAGAAGTAAATCACAACATGGCAGCAGAGAGATCAGACAGAAATGATAAGAACAAAACATGAGAAGTAAATCACAACGTGGCAGCAGAGAGATCAGCCAGAAATTATAAGAACAAAACGTGAGAAGTAAATCACAACGTGGCAGCAGAGAGCTCAGCCAGAAATGACAAATAGAAAACGTAAGAAGTAATTCACAACGTGGCAGCAGAGAGATCAGCCAGAAATGACAAGTAGAAAACATGAGAAGTAAATCACAACGTGGCAGCAGAGATATCAGCCAGAAATGACAAGAACAAAACGTGAGAAGTAAATCACAACGTGGCAGCAGAGAGATCAGCCGGAAATGACAAGAACAAAACGTGAGAAGTAAATCAAAACATGGCGGCAGAGAGATCAGCCAGATATGATAAGAACAAAACATGAGAAGTAAATCACAATGTGGCAGCAGAGATCAGCCAGAAATGATGAGAGGAACACATGAGCAGTAAATCACAACGTGGTAGCAGAGAGATCAGCCAGAAATTATAAGAACAATACGTGAGAAGTAAATCACAACGTGGCAGCAGAGAGATCAGCCAGAAACGACAAGTAGAAAACATGAGAAGTGAATCACAACGCGGCAGCAGAGAGATCAGCCAGAAATGACAGGAAGAAAACATGAGAAGTAAATCACAACGTGGCAGCAGAGAGATCAGCCGGAAATGACAAGAACAAAACGTGAGAAGTAAATCAAAACATGGCAGCAGAGAGATCAGCCAGAAATGATAAGAACAAAACATGAGAAGTAAATCAAAACATGGCAGCAGAGAGATCAGCCAGAAATGATAAGAACAAAACGTTAGAAGTAAATCACAACGTGGCAGCAGAGAGATCAGCCAGAAATGATAAGAACGAAACGTTAGAAGTAAATCACAACGTGGCAGCAGAGAGATCAGCCAGAAATGATAAGAACAAAACGTTAGAAGTAAATCACAACGTGGCAGCAGAGATATCAGCCAGAAATGACAGGAAGAAAACATGAGAAGTAAATCACAGCGTGGCAGCAGAGATATCAGCCAGAAATGACAGGAAGAAAACATGAGAAGTAAATCACAACGTGGCAGCAGAGAGATCAGCCGGAAATGACTAGAGGAACACATGAGAAGTAAATCACAACGTGGCAGCAGAGAGATCAGCCAGAAATGACTAGAGGAACACATGAGAAGAAAATCACAACGTGGCAGCAGAGAGATCAGCCAGAAATGACTAGAGGAACACATGAGAAGTAAATCACAACGTGGCAGCAGAGAGATCAGCCGGAAATGACAAGAACAAAACGTGAGAAGTAAATCACAACATGGCAGCAGAGAGATCAGACAGAAATGATAAGAACAAAACATGAGAAGTAAATCACAACGTGGCAGCAGAGAGATCAGCCAGAAATTATAAGAACAAAACGTGAGAAGTAAATCACAACGTGGCAGCAGAGAGCTCAGCCAGAAATGACAA
Organism: Lampris megalopsis; assembly: GCA_022114975.2. Classification (NCBI taxonomy): domain Eukaryota; kingdom Metazoa; phylum Chordata; class Actinopteri; order Lampriformes; family Lampridae; genus Lampris; species Lampris megalopsis. The sequence goes on from JAJHIY020000614.1 coordinate 1,899,103, forward strand.
ATAGAAAACGTAAGAAGTAATTCACAACGTGGCAGCAGAGAGATCAGCCAGAAATGACTAGAGGAACACATGAGAAGTGAATCACAACGTGGCAGCAGAGAGATCAGCCAGAAATGACAAGAAAAAAACATGAGAAGTAAATCACAACGTGGCAGCAGAGAGATCAGCCAGAAATGATAAGAACAAAACGTTAGAAGTAAATCACAACGTGGCAGCAGAGAGATCAGCCAGAGATGATAAGAACAAAACGTTAGAAGTAAATCACAACGTGGCAGCAGAGAGATCCGCCAGAAATGACAAGTAGAAAACGTGAGAAGTAAATCACAACATGGCAGCAGAGAGATCACCCAGAAACGACAAGTAGAAAACATGAGAAGTAAATCACAGCGTGGCAGCAGAGAGATCAGCCGGAAATGACTAGAGGAACACATGAGAAGTAAATCACAACGTGGCAGCAGAGAGATCAGCCAGAAATGACTAGAGGAACACATGAGAAGAAAATCACAACGTGGCAGCATAGAGATCAGCCAGAAATGACTAGAGGAACACATGAGAAGTAAATCACAACGTGGCAGCAGAGAGATCAGCCGGAAATGACAAGAACAAAACGTGAGAAGTAAATCACAACATGGCAGCAGAGAGATCAGACAGAAATGATAAGAACAAAACATGAGAAGTAAATCACAACGTGGCAGCAGAGAGATCAGCCAGAAATTATAAGAACAAAACGTGAGAAGTAAATCACAACGTGGCAGCAGAGAGCTCAGCCAGAAATGACAAATAGAAAACGTAAGAAGTAATTCACAACGTGGCAGCAGAGAGATCAGCCAGAAATGACTAGAGGAACACATGAGAAGTGAATCACAACGTGGCAGCAGAGAGATCAGCCAGAAATGACAAGAAAAAAACATGAGAAGTAAATCACAACGTGGCAGCAGAGAGATCAGCCAGAAATGATAAGAACAAAACGTTAGAAGTAAATCACAACGTGGCAGCAGAGAGATCAGCCAGAGATGATAAGAACAAAACGTTAGAAGTAAATCACAACGTGGCAGCAGAGAGATCCGCCAGAAATGACAAGTAGAAAACGTGAGAAGTAAATCACAACATGGCAGCAGAGAGATCACCCAGAAACGACAAGTAGAAAACATGAGAAGTAAATCACAGCGTGGCAGCAGAGATATCAGCCAGAAATGACAGGAAGAAAACATGAGAAGTAAATCACAACGTGGCAGCAGAGAGATCAGCCAGAAATGATAAGAACAAAACGTTAGAAGTAAATCACAACGTGGCAGCAGAGAGATCAGCCAGAAATGATAAGAACGAAACGTTAGAAGTAAATCACAACGTGGCAGCAGAGAGATCAGCCAGAAATGATAAGAACAAAACGTTAGAAGTAAATCACAACGTGGCAGCAGAGATATCAGCCAGAAATGACAGGAAGAAAACATGAGAAGTAAATCACAGCGTGGCAGCAGAGATATCAGCCAGAAATGACAGGAAGAAAACATGAGAAGTAAATCACAACGTGGCAGCAGAGAGATCAGCCGGAAATGACTAGAGGAACACATGAGAAGTAAATCACAACGTGGCAGCAGAGAGATCAGCCAGAAATGACTAGAGGAACACATGAGAAGAAAATCACAACGTGGCAGCATAGAGATCAGCCAGAAATGACTAGAGGAACACATGAGAAGTAAATCACAACGTGGCAGCAGAGAGATCAGCCGGAAATGACAAGAACAAAACGTGAGAAGTAAATCACAACATGGCAGCAGAGAGATCAGACAGAAATGATAAGAACAAAACATGAGAAGTAAATCACAACGTGGCAGCAGAGAGATCAGCCAGAAATTATAAGAACAAAACGTGAGAAGTAAATCACAACGTGGCAGCAGAGAGCTCAGCCAGAAATGACAAATAGAAAACGTAAGAAGTAATTCACAACGTGGCAGCAGAGAGATCAGCCAGAAATGACTAGAGGAACACATGAGAAGTGAATCACAACGTGGCAGCAGAGAGATCAGCCAGAAATGACAAGAAAAAAACATGAGAAGTAAATCACAACGTGGAAGCAGAGAGATCAGCCAGAAATGATAAGAACAAAACGTTAGAAGTAAATCACAACGTGGCAGCAGAGAGATCAGCCAGAAATGATAAGAACAAAACGTTAGAAGTAAATCACAACGTGGCAGCAGAGAGATCCGCCAGAAATTACAAGTAGAAAACGTGAGAAGTAAATCACAACATGGCAGCAGAGAGATCACCCAGAAACGACAAATAGAAAACATGAGAAGTAAATCACAGCGTGGCAGCAGAGATATCAGCCAGAAATGACAGGAAGAAAACATGAGAAGTAAATCACAACGTGGCAGCAGAGAGATCAGCCAGAAATGATAAGAACAAAACGTTAGAAGTAAATCACAACGTGGCAGCAGAGAGATCAGCCAGAAATGATAAGAACAAAACGTTAGAAGTAAATCACAACGTGGCAGCAGAGAGATCAGCCAGAAATGACAAGTAGAAAACGTGAGAAGTAATTCACAACGTGGCAGCAGAGAGATCACCCAGAAACGACAAGTAGAAAACATGAGAAGTAAATCACAGCGTGGCAGCAGAGATATCAGCCAGAAATGACAGGAAGAAAACATGAGAAGTAAATCACAACGTGGCAGCAGAGAGATCAGCCGGAAATGACAAGAACAAAACGTGAGAAGTAAATCAAAACATGGCGGCAGAGAGTTCAGCCAGAAATGATAAGAACAAAACATGAGAAGTAAATCACAATGTGGCAGCAGAGATCAGCCAGAAATGACGAGAGGAACACATGAGAAGTAATTCACAACGTGGCAGCAGAGAGATCACCCAGAAACGACAAGTAGAAAACATGAGAAGTAAATCACAACGTGGCAGCAGAGATATCAGCCAGAAATGACAGGAAAAAAACTTGAGAAGTACATCACAACGTGGCAGCAGAGAGATCAGCCGGAAATGACAAGAACAAAACGTGAGAAGTAAATCAAAACATGGCGGCAGAGTGATCAGCCAGAAATGATAAGAACAAAACATGAGAAGTAAATCACAATGTGGCAGCAGAGATCAGCCAGAAATGACGAGAGGAACACATGAGAAGTAAATCACAACGTGGTAGCAGAGAGATCAGCCAGAAATTATAAGAACAATACGTGAGAAGTAAATCACAACGTGGCAGCAGAGAGATCAGCCAGAAACGATAAGTAGAAAACATGAGAAGTGAATCACAACGTGGCAGCAGAGAGATCAGCCAGAAATGACAGGAAGAAAACATGAGAAGTAAATCACAACGTGGCAGCAGAGAGATCAGCCGGAAATGACAAGAACAAAACGTGAGAAGTAAATCAAAACATGGCAGCAGAGAGATCAGCCAGAAATTATAAGAACAAAACGTGAGAAGTAAATCACAACGTGGCAGCAGAGAGATCAGCCAGAAATGACAAATAGAAAACGTAAGAAGTAATTCACAACATGGCAGCAGAGAAATCAGCCAGAAATGACTAGAGGAACACATGAGAAGTAAATCACAACGTGGCAGCAGAGAGATCAGCCAGAAATGACAAGAAAAAACATGAGAAGTAAATCACAACGTGGCAGCAGAGAGATCAGGCAGAAATGACTAGAGGAACACATGACAAGTAATTCACAACGTGGCAGCAGAGAGATCACCCAGAAACGACAAGTAGAAAACATGAGAAGTAAATCACAACGTGGCAGCAGAGAGATCAGCCAGAAATGACAAGAACAAAACGTGAGAAGTAAATCACAACATGGCAGCAGAGATATCAGCCAGAAATGATAAGAACAAAACATGAGAAGTAAATTACAATGTGGCAGCAGAGATCAGCCAGAAATGACGAGAGGAACACATGAGAAGTAAATCACAACGTGGCAGCAGAGAGATCAGCCAGAAATGACAAATAGAAAACGTAAGAAGTAATTCACAACATGGCAGCAGAGAAATCAGCCAGAAATGACTAGAGGAACACATGAGAAGTAAATCACAACGTGGCAGCAGAGAGATCAGCCAGAAATGACAAGAAAAAACATGAGAAGTAAATCACAACGTGGCAGCAGAGAGATCAGGCAGAAATGACTAGAGGAACACATGACAAGTAATTCACAACGTGGCAGCAGAGAGATCACCCAGAAACGACAAGTAGAAAACATGAGAAGTAAATCACAACGTGGCAGCAGAGAGATCAGCCAGAAATGACAAGAACAAAACGTGAGAAGTAAATCACAACGTGGCAGCAGAGAGATCAGCCGGAAATGAAAAGAACAAAACGTGAGAAGTAAATCAAAACATGGCGGCAGAGAGATCATCCAGATATGATAAGAACAAAACATGAGAAGTAAATCACAACGTGGCAGCAGAGATCACCCAGAAACGACAAGTAGAAAACATGAGAAGTAAATCACAACGTGGCAGCAGAGAGATCAGCCAGAAATGACAAGAACAAAACGTGAGAAGTAAATCACAACATGGCAGCAGAGATATCAGCCAGAAATGATAAGAACAAAACATGAGAAGTAAATTACAATGTGGCAGCAGAGATCAGCCAGAAATTATAAGAACAATACGTGAGAAGTAAATCACAACGTGGCAGCAGAGAGATCAGCCTGAAACAACAAGTAGAAAACATGAGAAGTGAATCACAACGTGGCAGCAGAGAGATCAGCCAGAAATGACAGGAAGAAAACATGAGAAGTAAATCACAACGTGGCAGCAGAGAGATCAGCCGGAAATGACAAGAACAAAACGTGAGAAGTAAATCAAAACATGGCAGCAGAGAGATCAGCCAGAAATGACAAATAGAAAACGTAAGAAGTAATTCACAACATGGCAGCAGAGAAATCAGCCAGAAATGACTAGAGGAACACATGAGAAGTAAATCACAACGTGGCAGCAGAGAGATCAGCCAGAAATGACAAGAAAAAACATGAGAAGTAAATCACAACGTGGCAGCAGAGAGATCAGGCAGAAATGACAAGTAGAAAACATGAGAAGTAAATCACAACGTGGCAGCAGAGAGATCAGCCAGAAATGACAAGAACAAAACGTGAGAAGTAAATCACAACATGGCAGCAGAGATATCAGCCAGAAATGATAAGAACAAAACATGAGAAGTAAATTACAATGTGGCAGCAGAGATCAGCCAGAAATGACGAGAGGAACACATGAGAAGTAAATCACAACGTGGCAGCAGAGATATCAGCCAGAAATGACAGGAAGAAAACGTGAGAAGTAAATCACAACGTGGCAGCAGAGAGATCAGCCGGAAATGACAAGAACAAAACGTGAGAAGTAAATTACAACGTGGCAGCAGAGAGATCAGCCAGAAATGATAAGAACGAAACGTTAGAAGTAAATCACAACGTGGCAGCAGAGAGATCAGCCAGAAATGATAAGAACAAAACGTTAGAAGTAAATCACAACGTGGCAGCAGAGAGATCAGCCAGAAATAACAAGTAGAAAACGTGAGAAGTAATTCACTACGTGGCAGCAGAGAGATCACCCAGAAACGACAAGTAGAAAACATGAGAAGTAAATCACAACGTGGCAGCAGAGATATCAGCCAGAAATGACAAGAACAAAACGTGAGAAATAAATCACAACGTGGCAGCAGAGAGATCAGCCGGAAATGACAAGAACAAAACGTGAGAAGTAAATCAAAACATGGCGGCAGAGAGATCATCCAGATATGATAAGAACAAAACATGAGAAGTAAATCACAATGTGGCAGCAGAGATCAGCCAGAAATGACGAGAGGAACACATGAGAAGTAAATCACAACGTGGTAGCAGAGAGATCAGCCAGAAATTATAAGAACAATACGTGAGAAGTAAATCACAACGTGGCAGCAGAGAGATCAGCCAGAAACGACAAGTAGAAAACATGAGAAGTGAATCACAACGTGGCAGCAGAGAGATCAGCCAGAAATGACAGGAAGAAAACATGAGAAGTAAATCACAACGTGGCAGCAGAGAAATCAGCCGGAAATGACAAGAACAAAACGTGAGAAGTAAATCAAAACTTGGCAGCAGAGAGATCAGCCAGAAATGATAAGAACAAAACGTTAGAAGTAAATCACAACGTGGCAGCAGAGAGATCAGCCAGAAATGATAAGAACGAAACGTTAGAAGTAAATCACAACGTGGCAGCAGAGAGATCAGCCAGAAATGATAAGAACAAAACGTTAGAAGTAAATCACAACGTGGCAGCAGAGAGATCAGCCAGAAATGACAAGTAGAAAACGTGAGAAGTAATTCACAACGTGGCAGCAGAGAGATCACCCAGAAACGACAAGTAGAAAACATGAGAAGTGAATCACAACGTGGCAGCAGAGAGATCAGCCAGAAATGACAGGAAGAAAACATGAGAAGTAAATCACAACGTGGCAGCAGAGAGATCAGCCGGAAATGACAAGAACAAAACGTGAGAAGTAAATCACAACTTGGCAGCAGAGAGATCAGCCAGAAATTATAAGAACAAAACGTGAGAAGTAATTCAAAACATGGCAGCAGAGAGATCAGCCAGAAATGATAAGAACAAAACGTGAGAAGTAAATCAAAACATGGCAGCAGAGAGATCAGCCAGAAATGATAAGAACAAAACGTTAGAAGTAAATCACAACGTGGCAGCAGAGAGATCAGCCAGAAATGATAAGAACGAAACGTTAGAAGTAAATCACAACGTGGCAGCAGAGAGATCAGCCAGAAATGATAAGAACAAAACGTTAGAAGTAAATCACAACGTGGCAGCAGAGAGATCAGCCAGAAATGACAAGTAGAAAACGTGAGAAGTAATTCACAACGTGGCAGCAGAGAGATCACCCAGAAACGACAAGTAGAAAACATGAGAAGTAAATCACAACGTGGCAGCAGAGATATCAGCCAGAAATGACAGGAAGAAAACATGAGAAGTAAATCACAACGAGGCAGCAGAGAGATCAGCCGGAAATGACAAGAACAAAACGTGAGAAGTAAATCACAATGTGGCAGCAGAGATCAGTCAGAAATGACGAGAGGAACACATGAGAAGTAAATCACAACGTGGTAGCAGAGAGATCAGCCAGAAATTATAAGAACAATACGTGAGAAGTAAATCACAACGTGGCAGCAGAGAGATCAGCCAGAAACGACAAGTAGAAAACATGAGAAGTGAATCACAATGTGGCAGCAGAGAGATCAGCCAGAAATGACAGGAAGAAAACATGAGAAGTAAATCACAACGTGGCAGCAGAGAGATCAGCCGGAAATGACAAGAACAAAACGTGAGAAGTAAATCACAATGTGGCAGCAGAGATCAGCCAGAAATGACTAGAGGAACACATGAGAAGTAAAAAACAACGTGGCAGCAGAGAGATCAGCCATAAATGATAAGAACAAAACGTGAGAAGTAAATCACAACGTGGCAGCAGAGAGATCACCCAGAAATGACAAGTAGAAAACGTGAGAAGTAATTCACAACGTGGCAGTAGAGAGATCACCCAGAAACGACAAGTAGAAAACATGAGAAGTAAATCACAACGTGGCAGCAGAGAGATCAGCCAGAAATGACAAGAACAAAACGTGAGAAGTAAATCACAACATGGCAGCAGAGATATCATCCAGAAATGATAAGAACAAAACATGAGAAGTAAATCACAATGTGGCAGCAGAGATCAGCCAGAAATGACGAGAGGAACACATGAGAAGTAAATCACAACGTGGCAGCAGAGATATCAGCCAGAAATGACAGGAAGAAAACGTGAGAAGTAATTCACAACGTGGCAGCAGAGAGATCAGCCGGAAATGACAAGAACAAAACGTGAGAAGTAAATCAAAACATGGCGGCAGAGAGATCAGCCAGAAATGATAAGAACAAAACATGAGAAGTAAATCACAATGTGGCAGCAGAGATCAGCCAGAAATGACGAGAGGAACACATGAGAAGTAAATCACAACATGGCAGCAGAGAGATCAGACAGAAATGATAAGAACAAAACATGAGAAGTAAATCACAACGTGGCAGCAGAGAGATCAGCCAGAAATTATAAGAACAAAACGTGAGAAGTAAATCACAACGTGGCAGCAGAGAGCTCAGCCAGAAATGACAAATAGAAAACGTAAGAAGTAATTCACAACGTGGCAGCAGAGAGATCAGCCAGAAATGACAAGTAGAAAACATGAGAAGTAAATCACAACGTGGCAGCAGAGATATCAGCCAGAAATGACAAGAACAAAACTTGAGAAGTAAATCACAACGTGGCAGCAGAGAGATCAGCCGGAAATGACAAGAACAAAACGTGAGAAGTAAATCAAAACATGGCGGCAGAGAGATCAGCCAGAAATGATAAGAACAAAACATGAGAAGTAAATCACAATGTGGCAGCAGAGATCAGCCAGAAATGACGAGAGGAACACATGAGAAGTAAATCACAACATGGCAGCAGAGAGATCAGACAGAAATGATAAGAACAAAACATGAGAAGTAAATCACAACGTGGCAGCAGAGAGATCAGCCAGAAATTATAAGAACAAAACGTGAGAAGTAAATCACAACGTGGCAGCAGAGAGCTCAGCCAGAAATGACAAATAGAAAACGTAAGAAGTAATTCACAACGTGGCAGCAGAGAGATCAGCCAGAAATGACAAGTAGAAAACATGAGAAGTAAATCACAACGTGGCAGCAGAGATATCAGCCAGAAATGACAAGAACAAAACGTGAGAAGTAAATCACAACGTGGCAGCAGAGAGATCAGCCGGAAATGACAAGAACAAAACGTGAGAAGTAAATCAAAACATGGCGGCAGAGAGATCAGCCAGATATGATAAGAACAAAACATGAGAAGTAAATCACAACGTGGCAGCAGAGAGATCAGCCAGAAATGACTAGAGGAACACATGAGAAGAAAATCACAACGTGGCAGCAGAGAGATCAGCCAGAAATGACTAGAGGAACACATGAGAAGTAAATCACAACGTGGCAGCAGAGAGATCAGCCGGAAATTATAAGAACAAAACGTGAGAAGTAAATCACAACGTGGCAGCAGAGAGATCAGCCAGAAATTATAAGAACAAAACGTGAGAAGTAAATCACAACGTGGCAGCAGAGAGATCAGCCAGAAATGACAAATAGAAAACGTAAGAAGTAATTCACAACGTGGCAGCAGAGAGATCAGCCAGAAATGACTAGAGGAACACATGAGAAGTAAATCACAACGTGGCAGCAGAGAGATCAGCCAGAAATGACAAGAAAAAAACATGAGAAGTAAATCACAACGTGGCAGCAGAGAGATCAGCCAGAAATGATAAGAACAAAACGTTAGAAGTAAATCACAACGTGGCAGCAGAGAGATCAGCCAGAAATGATAAGAACAAAACGTTAGAAGTAAATCACAACGTGGCAGCAGAGAGATCCGCCAGAAATGACAAGTAGAAAACGTGAGAAGTAAATCACAACATGGCAGCAGAGAGATCACCCAGAAACGACAAGTAGAAAACATGAGAAGTAAATCACAGCGTGGCAGCAGAGATATCAGCCAGAAATGACAGGAAGAAAACCTGAGAAGTAAATCACAACGTGGCAGCAGAGAGATCAGCCAGAAATGATAAGAACAAAACGTTAGAAGTAAATCACAACGTGGCAGCAGAGAGATCAGCCAGAAATGATAAGAACAAAACGTTAGAAGTAAATCACAACGTGGCAGCAGAGAGATCAGCCAGAAATGACAAGTAGAAAACGTGAGAAGTAATTCACAACGTGGCAGCAGAGAGATCACCCAGAAACGACAAGTAGAAAACATGAGAAGTAAATCACAGCGTGGCAGCAGAGATATCAGCCAGAAATGACAGGAAGAAAACGTGAGAAGTAAATCACAACGTGGCAGCAGAGAGATCAGCCGGAAATGACAAGAACGAAACGTGAGAAGTAAATCAAAACATGGCGGCAGAGAGTTCAGCCAGAAATGATAAGAACAAAACATGAGAAGTAAATCACAATGTGGCAGCAGAGATCAGCCAGAAATGACGAGAGGAACACATGAGAAGTAATTCACAACGTGGCAGCAGAGAGATCAGCCAGAAATGACAAGTAGAAAACATGAGAAGTAAATCACAACGTGGCAGCAGAGATATCAGCCAGAAATGACAGGAAAAAAACTTGAGAAGAACATCACAACGTGGCAGCAGAGAGATCAGCCGGAAATGACAAGAACAAAACGTGAGAAGTAAATCAAAACATGGCAGCAGAGAGATCAGCCAGAAATGATAAGAACAAAACGTTAGAAGTAAATCACAACGTGGCAGCAGAGAGATCAGCCAGAAATGACAAGTAGAAAACGTGAGAAGTAATTCACAACGTGGCAGCAGAGAGATCACCCAGAAACGACAAGTAGAAAACATGAGAAGTAAATCACAACGTGGCAGCAGAGATATCAGCCAGAAATGACAGGAAGAAAACATGAGAAGTAAATCACAACGTGGCAGCAGAGAGATCAGCCGGAAATGACAAGAACAAAACGTGAGAATTAAATCAAAACATGGCGGCAGAGTGATCAGCCAGAAATGATAAGAACAAAACATGAGAAGTAAATCACAATGTGGCAGCAGAGATCAGCCAGAAATGACGAGAGGAACACATGAGAAGTAAATCACAACGTGGTAGCAGAGAGATCAGCCAGAAATTATAAGAACAATACGTGAGAAGTAAATCACAACGTGGCAGCAGAGAGATCAGACAGAAACGACAAGTAGAAAACATGAGAAGTGAATCACAACGTGGCAGCAGAGAGATCAGCCAGAAATGACAGGAAGAAAACATGAGAAGTAAATCACAACGTGGCAGCAGAGAGATCAGCCGGAAATGACAAGAACAAAACGTGAGAAGTAAATCAAAACATGGCAGCAGAGAGATCAGCCAGAAATTATAAGAACAAAACGTGAGAAGTAAATCACAACGTGGCAGCAGAGAGATCAGCCAGAAATGACAAATAGAAAACGTAAGAAGTAATTCACAACATGGCAGCAGAGAAATCAGCCAGAAATGACTAGAGGAACACATGAGAAGTAAATCACAACGTGGCAGCAGAGAGATCAGCCAGAAATGACAAGAAAAAACATGAGAAGTAAATCACAACGTGGCAGCAGAGAGATCAGGCAGAAATGACTAGAGGAACACATGACAAGTAATTCACAACGTGGCAGCAGAGAGATCACCCAGAAACGACAAGTAGAAAACATGAGAAGTAAATCACAACGTGGCAGCAGAGATATCAGCCAGAAATGATAAGAACAAAACATGAGAAGTAAATTACAATGTGGCAGCAGAGATCAGCCAGAAATGACGAGAGGAACACATGAGAAGTAAATCACAACGTGGCAGCAGAGATATCAGCCAGAAATGACAGGAAGAATACGTGAGAAGTAAATCACAACTTGGCAGCAGAGAGATCAGCCAGAAATGACAAATAGAAAACGTAAGAAGTAATTCACAACATGGCAGCAGAGAAATCAGCCAGAAATGACTAGAGGAACACATGAGAAGTAAATCACAACGTGGCAGCAGAGAGATCAGCCAGAAATGACAAGAAACAACATGAGAAGTAAATCACAACGTGGCAGCAGAGAGATCAGGCAGAAATGACTAGAGGAACACATGACAAGTAATTCACAACGTGGCAGCAGAGAGATCACCCAGAAACGACAAGTAGAAAACATGAGAAGTAAATCACAACGTGGCAGCAGAGATATCAGCCAGAAATGACAAGAACAAAACGTGAGAAGTAAATCACAACGTGGCAGCAGAGAGATCAGCCGGAAATGACAAGAACAAAACGTGAGAAGTAAATCAAAACATGGCGGCAGAGAGATCATCCAGATATGATAAGAACAAAACATGAGAAGTAAATCACAATGTGGCAGCAGAGATCACCCAGAAACGACAAGTAGAAAACATGAGAAGTAAATCACAACGTGGCAGCAGAGAGATCAGCCAGAAATGACAAGAACAAAACGTGAGAAGTAAATCACAACATGGCAGCAGAGATATCAGCCAGAAATGATAAGAACAAAACATGAGAAGTAAATTACAATGTGGCAGCAGAGATCAGCCAGAAATTATAAGAACAATACGTGAGAAGTAAATCACAACGTGGCAGCAGAGAGATCAGCCAGAAACGACAAGTAGAAAACATGAGAAGTGAATCACAATGTGGCAGCAGAGATCAGCCAGAAATGACGAGAGGAACACATGAGAAGTAAATCACAACGTGGTAGCAGAGAGATCAGCCAGAAATTATAAGAACAATACGTGAGAAGTAAATCACAACGTGGCAGCAGAGAGATCAGACAGAAACGACAAGTAGAAAACATGAGAAGTGAATCACAACGTGGCAGCAGAGAGATCAGCCAGAAATGACAGGAAGAAAACATGAGAAGTAAATCACAACGTGGCAGCAGAGAGATCAGCCGGAAATGACAAGAACAAAACGTGAGAAGTAAATCAAAACATGGCAGCAGAGAGATCAGCCAGAAATTATAAGAACAAAACGTGAGAAGTAAATCACAACGTGGCAGCAGAGAGATCAGCCAGAAATGACAAATAGAAAACGTAAGAAGTAATTCACAACATGGCAGCAGAGAAATCAGCCAGAAATGACTAGAGGAACACATGAGAAGTAAACCACAACGTGGCAGCAGAGAGATCAGCCAGAAATGACAAGAAAAAACATGAGAAGTAAATCACAACGTGGCAGCAGAGAGATCAGGCAGAAATGACTAGAGGAACACATGACAAGTAATTCACAACGTGGCAGCAGAGAGATCACCCAGAAACGACAAGTAGAAAACATGAGAAGTAAATCACAACGTGGCAGCAGAGATATCAGCCAGAAATGATAAGAACAAAACATGAGAAGTAAATTACAATGTGGCAGCAGAGATCAGCCAGAAATGACGAGAGGAACACATGAGAAGTAAATCACAACGTGGCAGCAGAGATATCAGCCAGAAATGACAGGAAGAATACGTGAGAAGTAAATCACAACTTGGCAGCAGAGAGATCAGCCAGAAATGACAAATAGAAAACGTAAGAAGTAATTCACAACATGGCAGCAGAGAAATCAGCCAGAAATGACTAGAGGAACACATGAGAAGTAAATCACAACGTGGCAGCAGAGAGATCAGCCAGAAATGACAAGAAACAACATGAGAAGTAAATCACAACGTGGCAGCAGAGAGATCAGGCAGAAATGACTAGAGGAACACATGACAAGTAATTCACAACGTGGCAGCAGAGAGATCACCCAGAAACGACAAGTAGAAAACATGAGAAGTAAATCACAACGTGGCAGCAGAGATATCAGCCAGAAATGACAAGAACAAAACGTGAGAAGTAAATCACAACGTGGCAGCAGAGAGATCAGCCGGAAATGACAAGAACAAAACGTGAGAAGTAAATCAAAACATGGCGGCAGAGAGATCATCCAGATATGATAAGAACAAAACATGAGAAGTAAATCACAATGTGGCAGCAGAGATCACCCAGAAACGACAAGTAGAAAACATGAGAAGTAAATCACAACGTGGCAGCAGAGAGATCAGCCAGAAATGACAAGAACAAAACGTGAGAAGTAAATCACAACATGGCAGCAGAGATATCAGCCAGAAATGATAAGAACAAAACATGAGAAGTAAATTACAATGTGGCAGCAGAGATCAGCCAGAAATTATAAGAACAATACGTGAGAAGTAAATCACAACGTGGCAGCAGAGAGATCAGCCAGAAACGACAAGTAGAAAACATGAGAAGTGAATCACAACGTGGCAGCAGAGAGATCAGCCAGAAATGACAGGAAGAAAACATGAGAAGTAAATCACAACGTGGCAGCAGAGAGATCAGCCGGAAATGACAAGAACAAAACGTGAGAAGTAAATCAAAACATGGCAGCAGAGAGATCAGCCAGAAATTATAAGAACAAAACGTTAGAAGTAAATCACAACGTGGCAGCAGAGAGATCAGCCAGAAATGACAAATAGAAAACGTAAGAAGTAATTCACAACATGGCAGCAGAGAAATCAGCCAGAAATGACTAGAGGAACACATGAGAAGTAAATCACAACGTGGCAGCAGAGAGATCAGCCAGAAATGACAAGAAAAAACATGAGAAGTAAATCACAACGTGGCAGCAGAGAGATCAGGCAGAAATGACAAGTAGAAAACATGAGAAGTAAATCACAACGTGGCAGCAGAGAGATCAGCCAGAAATGACAAGAACAAAACGTGAGAAGTAAATCACAACATGGCAGCAGAGATATCAGCCAGAAATGATAAGAACAAAACATGAGAAGTAAATTACAATGTGGCAGCAGAGATCAGCCAGAAATGACGAGAGGAACACAAGAGAAGTAAATCACAACGTGGCAGCAGAGATATCAGCCAGAAATGACAGGAAGAATACGTGAGAAGTAAATCACAACGTGGCAGCAGAGAGATCAGCCGGAAATGACAAGAACAAAACGTGAGAAGTAAATTACAACGTGGCAGCAGAGAGATCACCCAGAAATGATAAGAACGAAACGTTAGAAGTAAATCACAATGTGGCAGCAGAGAGATCAGCCAGAAATGATAAGAACAAAACGTTAGAAGTAAATCACAACGTGGCAGCAGAGAGATCAGCCAGAAATAACAAGTAGAAAACGTGAGAAGTAATTCACTACGTGGCAGCAGAGAGATCACCCAGAAACGACAAGTAGAAAACATGAGAAGTAAATCACAACGTGGCAGCAGAGATATCAGCCAGAAATGACAAGAACAAAACGTGAGAAGTAAATCACAACGTGGCAGCAGAGAGATCAGCCGGAAATGACAAGAACAAAACGTGAGAAGTAAATCAAAACATGACGGCAGAGAGATCATCCAGATATGATAAGAACAAAACATGAGAAGTAAATCACAATGTGGCAGCAGAGATCAGCCAGAAATGACGAGAGGAACACATGAGAAGTAAATCACAACGTGGTAGCAGAGAGATCAGCCAGAAATTATAAGAACAATACGTGAGAAGTAAATCACAACGTGGCAGCAGAGAGATAAGCCAGAAACGACAAGTAGAAAACATGAGAAGTGAATCACAACGTGGCAGCAGAGAGATCAGCCAGAAATGACAGGAAGAAAACGTGAGAAGTAAATCACAACGTGGCAGCAGAGAGATCAGCCGGAAATGACAAGAACGAAACGTGAGAAGTAAATCAAAACATGGCGGCAGAGAGTTCAGCCAGAAATGATAAGAACAAAACATGAGAAGTAAATCACAATGTGGCAGCAGAGATCAGCCAGAAATGACGAGAGGAACACATGAGAAGTAATTCACAACGTGGCAGCAGAGAGATCAGCCAGAAATGACAAGTAGAAAACATGAGAAGTAAATCACAACGTGGCAGCAGAGATATCAGCCAGAAATGACAGGAAAAAAACTTGAGAAGAACATCACAACGTGGCAGCAGAGAGATCAGCCGGAAATGACAAGAACAAAACGTGAGAAGTAAATCAAAACATGGCAGCAGAGAGATCAGCCAGAAATGATAAGAACAAAACGTTAGAAGTAAATCACAACGTGGCAGCAGAGAGATCAGCCAGAAATGACAAGTAGAAAACGTGAGAAGTAATTCACAACGTGGCAGCAGAGAGATCACCCAGAAACGACAAGTAGAAAACATGAGAAGTAAATCACAACGTGGCAGCAGAGATATCAGCCAGAAATGACAGGAAGAAAACATGAGAAGTAAATCACAACGTGGCAGCAGAGAGATCAGCCGGAAATGACAAGAACAAAACGTGAGAATTAAATCAAAACATGGCGGCAGAGTGATCAGCCAGAAATGATAAGAACAAAACATGAGAAGTAAATCACAATGTGGCAGCAGAGATCAGCCAGAAATGACGAGAGGAACACATGAGAAGTAAATCACAACGTGGTAGCAGAGAGATCAGCCAGAAATTATAAGAACAATACGTGAGAAGTAAATCACAACGTGGCAGCAGAGAGATCAGACAGAAACGACAAGTAGAAAACATGAGAAGTGAATCACAACGTGGCAGCAGAGAGATCAGCCAGAAATGACAGGAAGAAAACATGAGAAGTAAATCACAACGTGGCAGCAGAGAGATCAGCCGGAAATGACAAGAACAAAACGTGAGAAGTAAATCAAAACATGGCAGCAGAGAGATCAGCCAGAAATTATAAGAACAAAACGTGAGAAGTAAATCACAACGTGGCAGCAGAGAGATCAGCCAGAAATGACAAATAGAAAACGTAAGAAGTAATTCACAACATGGCAGCAGAGAAATCAGCCAGAAATGACTAGAGGAACACATGAGAAGTAAATCACAACGTGGCAGCAGAGAGATCAGCCAGAAATGACAAGAAAAAACATGAGAAGTAAATCACAACGTGGCAGCAGAGAGATCAGGCAGAAATGACTAGAGGAACACATGACAAGTAATTCACAACGTGGCAGCAGAGAGATCACCCAGAAACGACAAGTAGAAAACATGAGAAGTAAATCACAACGTGGCAGCAGAGATATCAGCCAGAAATGATAAGAACAAAACATGAGAAGTAAATTACAATGTGGCAGCAGAGATCAGCCAGAAATGACGAGAGGAACACATGAGAAGTAAATCACAACGTGGCAGCAGAGATATCAGCCAGAAATGACAGGAAGAATACGTGAGAAGTAAATCACAACTTGGCAGCAGAGAGATCAGCCAGAAATGACAAATAGAAAACGTAAGAAGTAATTCACAACATGGCAGCAGAGAAATCAGCCAGAAATGACTAGAGGAACACATGAGAAGTAAATCACAACGTGGCAGCAGAGAGATCAGCCAGAAATGACAAGAAACAACATGAGAAGTAAATCACAACGTGGCAGCAGAGAGATCAGGCAGAAATGACTAGAGGAACACATGACAAGTAATTCACAACGTGGCAGCAGAGAGATCACCCAGAAACGACAAGTAGAAAACATGAGAAGTAAATCACAACGTGGCAGCAGAGATATCAGCCAGAAATGACAAGAACAAAACGTGAGAAGTAAATCACAACGTGGCAGCAGAGAGATCAGCCGGAAATGACAAGAACAAAACGTGAGAAGTAAATCAAAACATGGCGGCAGAGAGATCATCCAGATATGATAAGAACAAAACATGAGAAGTAAATCACAATGTGGCAGCAGAGATCACCCAGAAACGACAAGTAGAAAACATGAGAAGTAAATCACAACGTGGCAGCAGAGAGATCAGCCAGAAATGACAAGAACAAAACGTGAGAAGTAAATCACAACATGGCAGCAGAGATATCAGCCAGAAATGATAAGAACAAAACATGAGAAGTAAATTACAATGTGGCAGCAGAGATCAGCCAGAAATTATAAGAACAATACGTGAGAAGTAAATCACAACGTGGCAGCAGAGAGATCAGCCAGAAACGACAAGTAGAAAACATGAGAAGTGAATCACAACGTGGCAGCAGAGAGATCAGCCAGAAATGACAGGAAGAAAACATGAGAAGTAAATCACAACGTGGCAGCAGAGAGATCAGCCGGAAATGACAAGAACAAAACGTGAGAAGTAAATCAAAACATGGCAGCAGAGAGATCAGCCAGAAATTATAAGAACAAAACGTTAGAAGTAAATCACAACGTGGCAGCAGAGAGATCAGCCAGAAATGACAAATAGAAAACGTAAGAAGTAATTCACAACATGGCAGCAGAGAAATCAGCCAGAAATGACTAGAGGAACACATGAGAAGTAAATCACAACGTGGCAGCAGAGAGATCAGCCAGAAATGACAAGAAAAAACATGAGAAGTAAATCACAACGTGGCAGCAGAGAGATCAGGCAGAAATGACAAGTAGAAAACATGAGAAGTAAATCACAACGTGGCAGCAGAGAGATCAGCCAGAAATGACAAGAACAAAACGTGAGAAGTAAATCACAACATGGCAGCAGAGATATCAGCCAGAAATGATAAGAACAAAACATGAGAAGTAAATTACAATGTGGCAGCAGAGATCAGCCAGAAATGACGAGAGGAACACAAGAGAAGTAAATCACAACGTGGCAGCAGAGATATCAGCCAGAAATGACAGGAAGAATACGTGAGAAGTAAATCACAACGTGGCAGCAGAGAGATCAGCCGGAAATGACAAGAACAAAACGTGAGAAGTAAATTACAACGTGGCAGCAGAGAGATCAGCCAGAAATGATAAGAACGAAACGTTAGAAGTAAATCACAATGTGGCAGCAGAGAGATCAGCCAGAAATGATAAGAACAAAACGTTAGAAGTAAATCACAACGTGGCAGCAGAGAGATCAGCCAGAAATAACAAGTAGAAAACGTGAGAAGTAATTCACTACGTGGCAGCAGAGAGATCACCCAGAAACGACAAGTAGAAAACATGAGAAGTAAATCACAACGTGGCAGCAGAGATATCAGCCAGAAATGACAAGAACAAAACGTGAGAAGTAAATCACAACGTGGCAGCAGAGAGATCAGCCGGAAATGACAAGAACAAAACGTGAGAAGTAAATCAAAACATGACGGCAGAGAGATCATCCAGATATGATAAGAACAAAACATGAGAAGTAAATCACAATGTGGCAGCAGAGATCAGCCAGAAATGACGAGAGGAACACATGAGAAGTAAATCACAACGTGGTAGCAGAGAGATCAGCCAGAAATTATAAGAACAATACGTGAGAAGTAAATCACAACGTGGCAGCAGAGAGATCAGCCAGAAACGACAAGTAGAAAACATGAGAAGTGAATCACAACGTGGCAGCAGAGAGATCAGCCAGAAATGACAGGAAGAAAACATGAGAAGTAAATCACAACGTGGCAGCAGAGAGATCAGCCGGAAATGACAAGAACAAAACGTGAGAAGTAAATCAAAACTTGGCAGCAGAGAGATCAGCCAGAAATTATAAGAACAAAACGTGAGAAGTAAATCAAAACATGGCAGCAGAGAGATCAGCTAGAAATGATAAGAACAAAACGTGAGCAGTAAATCAAAACATGGCAGCAGAGAGATCAGCCAGAAATGATAAGAACAAAACGTTAGAAGTAAAACACAACGTGGCAGCAGAGAGATCAGCCAGAAATGATAAGAACGAAACGTTAGAAGTAAATCACAACGTGGCAGCAGAGAGATCAGCCAGAAATGATAAGAACAAAACGTTAGAAGTAAATCACAACGTGGCAGCAGAGAGATCAGCCAGAAATGACAAGTAGAAAACGTGAGAAGTAATTCACAACGTGGCAGCAGAGAGATCACCCAGAAACGACAAGTAGAAAACATGAGAAGTAAATCACAACGTGGCAGCAGAGATATCAGCCAGAAATGACAGGAAGAAAACATGAGAAGTAAATCACAACGAGGCAGCAGAGAGATCAGCCGGAAATGACAAGAACAAAACGTGAGAAGTAAATCACAATGTGGCAGCAGAGATCAGCCAGAAATGACGAGAGGAACACATGAGAAGTAAATCACAACGTGGCAGCAGAGAGATCAGCCAGAAATGACAGGAAGAAAACGTGAGAAGTAAATCACAACGTGGCAGCAGAGAGATCAGCCGGAAATGACAAGAACAAAACGTGAGAAGTAAATCACAACGTGGCAGCAGAGAGATCAGCCAGAAATGATAAGAAGGAAACGTTAGAAGTAAATCACAACGTGGCAGCAGAGAGATCAGCCAGAAATGATAAGAACAAAACGTTAGAAGTAAATCACAACGTGGCAGCAGAGAGATCAGCCAGAAACGACAAGTAGAAAACATGAGAAGTAAATCACAACGTGGCAGCAGAGAGATCAGCCAGAAATGACAAGAACAAAACGTGAGAAGTAAATCACAACATGGCAGCAGAGATATCAGCCAGAAATGATAAGAACAAAACATGAGAAGTAAATTACAATGTGGCAGCAGAGATCAGCCAGAAATTATAAGAACAATACGTGAGAAGTAAATCACAACGTGGCAGCAGAGAGATCAGCCAGAAACGACAAGTAGAAAACATGAGAAGTGAATCACAACGTGGCAGCAGAGAGATCAGCCAGAAATGACAGGAAGAAAACATGAGAAGTAAATCACAACGTGGCAGCAGAGAGATCAGCCGGAAATGACAAGAACAAAACGTGAGAAGTAAATCAAAACATGGCAGCAGAGAGATCAGCCAGAAATTATAAGAACAAAACGTTAGAAGTAAATCACAACGTGGCAGCAGAGAGATCAGCCAGAAATGACAAATAGAAAACGTAAGAAGTAATTCACAACATGGCAGCAGAGAAATCAGCCAGAAATGACTAGAGGAACACATGAGAAGTAAATCACAACGTGGCAGCAGAGAGATCAGCCAGAAATGACAAGAAAAAACATGAGAAGTAAATCACAACGTGGCAGCAGAGAGATCAGGCAGAAATGACAAGTAGAAAACATGAGAAGTAAATCACAACGTGGCAGCAGAGAGATCAGCCAGAAATGACAAGAACAAAACGTGAGAAGTAAATCACAACATGGCAGCAGAGATATCAGCCAGAAATGATAAGAACAAAACATGAGAAGTAAATTACAATGTGGCAGCAGAGATCAGCCAGAAATGACGAGAGGAACACAAGAGAAGTAAATCACAACGTGGCAGCAGAGATATCAGCCAGAAATGACAGGAAGAATACGTGAGAAGTAAATCACAACGTGGCAGCAGAGAGATCAGCCGGAAATGACAAGAACAAAACGTGAGAAGTAAATTACAACGTGGCAGCAGAGAGATCAGCCAGAAATGATAAGAACGAAACGTTAGAAGTAAATCACAATGTGGCAGCAGAGAGATCAGCCAGAAATGATAAGAACAAAACGTTAGAAGTAAATCACAACGTGGCAGCAGAGAGATCAGCCAGAAATAACAAGTAGAAAACGTGAGAAGTAATTCACTACGTGGCAGCAGAGAGATCACCCAGAAACGACAAGTAGAAAACATGAGAAGTAAATCACAACGTGGCAGCAGAGATATCAGCCAGAAATGACAAGAACAAAACGTGAGAAGTAAATCACAACGTGGCAGCAGAGAGATCAGCCGGAAATGACAAGAACAAAACGTGAGAAGTAAATCAAAACATGACGGCAGAGAGATCATCCAGATATGATAAGAACAAAACATGAGAAGTAAATCACAATGTGGCAGCAGAGATCAGCCAGAAATGACGAGAGGAACACATGAGAAGTAAATCACAACGTGGTAGCAGAGAGATCAGCCAGAAATTATAAGAACAATACGTGAGAAGTAAATCACAACGTGGCAGCAGAGAGATCAGCCAGAAACGACAAGTAGAAAACATGAGAAGTGAATCACAACGTGGCAGCAGAGAGATCAGCCAGAAATGACAGGAAGAAAACATGAGAAGTAAATCACAACGTGGCAGCAGAGAGATCAGCCGGAAATGACAAGAACAAAACGTGAGAAGTAAATCAAAACTTGGCAGCAGAGAGATCAGCCAGAAATTATAAGAACAAAACGTGAGAAGTAAATCAAAACATGGCAGCAGAGAGATCAGCTAGAAATGATAAGAACAAAACGTGAGCAGTAAATCAAAACATGGCAGCAGAGAGATCAGCCAGAAATGATAAGAACAAAACGTTAGAAGTAAAACACAACGTGGCAGCAGAGAGATCAGCCAGAAATGATAAGAACGAAACGTTAGAAGTAAATCACAACGTGGCAGCAGAGAGATCAGCCAGAAATGATAAGAACAAAACGTTAGAAGTAAATCACAACGTGGCAGCAGAGAGATCAGCCAGAAATGACAAGTAGAAAACGTGAGAAGTAATTCACAACGTGGCAGCAGAGAGATCACCCAGAAACGACAAGTAGAAAACATGAGAAGTAAATCACAACGTGGCAGCAGAGATATCAGCCAGAAATGACAGGAAGAAAACATGAGAAGTAAATCACAACGAGGCAGCAGAGAGATCAGCCGGAAATGACAAGAACAAAACGTGAGAAGTAAATCACAATGTGGCAGCAGAGATCAGCCAGAAATGACGAGAGGAACACATGAGAAGTAAATCACAACGTGGCAGCAGAGAGATCAGCCAGAAATGACAGGAAGAAAACGTGAGAAGTAAATCACAACGTGGCAGCAGAGAGATCAGCCGGAAATGACAAGAACAAAACGTGAGAAGTAAATCACAACGTGGCAGCAGAGAGATCAGCCAGAAATGATAAGAAGGAAACGTTAGAAGTAAATCACAACGTGGCAGCAGAGAGATCAGCCAGAAATGATAAGAACAAAACGTTAGAAGTAAATCACAACGTGGCAGCAGAGAGATCAGCCAGAAATAACAAGTAGAAAACGTGAGAAGTAATTCACTACGTGGCAGCAGAGAGATCACCCAGAAACGACAAGTAGAAAACATGAGAAGTAAATCACAACGTGGCAGCAGAGATATGAGCCAGAAATGACAAGAACAAAACGTGAGAAGTAAATCACAACGTGGCAGCAGAGAGATCAGCCGGAAATGACAAGAACAAAACGTGAGAAGTAAATCAAAACATGGCGGCAGAGAGATCATCCAGATATGATAAGAACAAAACATGAGAAGTAAATCACAATGTGGCAGCAGAGATCAGCCAGAAATGACGAGAGGAACACATGAGAGGTAAATCACAACGTGGTAGCAGAGAGATCAGCCAGAAATTATAAGAACAATACGTGAGAAGTAAATCACAACGTGGCAGCAGAGAGATCAGCCAGAAACGACAAGTAGAAAACATGAGAAGTGAATCACAACGTGGCAGCAGAGAGATCAGCCAGAAATGACAGGAAGAAAACATGAGAAGTAAATCACAACGTGGCAGCAGAGATATCAGCCAGAAATGACAGGAAGAAAACATGAGAAGTAAATCACAACGTGGCAGCAGAGAGATCAGCCGGAAATGACAAGAACAAAACGTGAGAAGTAAATCAAAACATGGCGGCAGAGTGATCAGCCAGAAATGATAAGAACAAAACATGAGAAGTAAATCACAATGTGGCAGCAGAGATCAGCCAGAAATGACGAGAGGAACACATGAGAAGTAAATCACAACGTGGTAGCAGAAAGATCAGCCAGAAATTATAAGAACAATACGTGAGAAGTAAATCACAACGTGGCAGCAGAGAGATCAGACAGAAACGACAAGTAGAAAACATGAGAAGTGAATCACAACGTGGCAGCAGAGAGATCAGCCAGAAATGACAGGAAGAAAACATGAGAAGTAAATCACAACGTGGCAGCAGAGAGATCAGCCGGAAATGACAAGAACAAAACGTGAGAAGTAAATCACAACGTGGCAGCAGAGAGATCAGCCAGAAATGACAAATAGAAAACGTAAGAAGTAATTCACAAAATGGCAGCAGAGAAATCAGCCAGAAATGACTAGAGGAACACATGAGAAGTAAATCACAACGTGGCAGCAGAGAGATCAGCCAGAAATGACAAGAAAAAACCTGAGAAGTAAATCACAACGTGGCAGCAGAGAGATCAGGCAGAAATGACTAGAGGAACACATGACAAGTAATTCACAACGTGGCAGCAGAGAGATCACCCAGAAACGACAAGTAGAAAACATGAGAAGTAAATCACAACGTGGCAGCAGAGAGATCAGCCAGAAATGACAAGAACAAAACGTGAGAAGTAAATCACAACATGGCAGCAGAGATATCAGCCAGAAATGATAAGAACAAAACATGAGAAGTAAATTACAATGTGGCAGCAGAGATCAGCCAGAAATGACGAGAGGAACACATGAGAAGTAAATCACAACGTGGCAGCAGAGATATCAGCCAGAAATGACAGGAAGAATACGTGAGAAGTAAATCACAACGTGGCAGCAGAGAGATCAGCCAGAAATGACAAATAGAAAACGTAAGAAGTAATTCACAACATGGCAGCAGAGAAATCAGCCAGAAATGACTAGAGGAACACATGAGAAGTAAATCACAACGTGGCAGCAGAGAGATCAGCCAGAAATGACAAGAAAAAACATGAGAAGTAAATCACAACGTGGCAGCAGAGAGATCAGGCAGAAATGACTAGAGGAACACATGACAAGTAATTCACAACGTGGCAGCAGAGAGATCACCCAGAAACGACAAGTAGAAAACATGAGAAGTAAATCACAACGTGGCAGCAGAGAGATCAGCCAGAAATGACAAGAACAAAACGTAAGAAGTAAATCAAAAAATGGCGGCAGAGAGATCAGCCAGAAATGATAAGAACAAAACATGAAAAGTAAATCACAATGTGGCATTAGAGATCAGCCAGAAATGACGAGAGGAACACATGAGAAGTAAATCACAACATGGCAGCAGAGAGATCAGCCGGAAATGACAAGAACAAAACGTGAGAAGTAAATCAAAACATGGCGGCAGAGAGATCATCCAGATATGATAAGAACAAAACATGACAAGTAATTCACAACGTGGCAGCAGAGAGATCAGCCAGAAATGACAAGAACAAAACGTGAGAAGTAAATCACAACGTGGCAGCAGAGAGATCAGCCAGAAATGACAAGAACAAAACGTGAGAAGTAAATCACAACATGGCAGCAGAGATATCAGCCAGAAATGATAAGAACAAAACATGAGAAGTAAATTACAATGTGGCAGCAGAGATCAGCCAGAAATTATAAGAACAATACGTGAGAAGTAAATCACAACGTGGCAGCAGAGAGATCAGCCAGAAACGACAAGTAGAAAACATGAGAAGTGAATCACAACGTGGCAGCAGAGAGATCAGCCAGAAATGACAGGAAGAAAACATGAGAAGTAAATCACAACGTGGCAGCAGAGAGATCAGCCGGAAATGACAAGAACAAAACGTGAGAAGTAAATCAAAACATGGCAGCAGAGAGATCAGCCAGAAATTATAAGAACAAAACGTGAGAAGTAAATCACAACGTGGCAGCAGAGAGATCAGCCAGAAATGACAAATAGAAAACGTAAGAAGTAATTCACAACATGGCAGCAGAGAAATCAGCCAGAAATGACTAGAGGAACACATGAGAAGTAAATCACAACGTGGCAGCAGAGAGATCAGCCAGAAATGACAAGAAAAAACATGAGAAGTAAATCACAACGTTGCAGCAGAGAGATCAGGCAGAAATGACAAGTAGAAAACATGAGAAGTAAATCACAACTTGGCAGCAGAGAGATCAGCCAGAAATGACAAGAACAAAACGTGAGAAGTAAATCACAACATGGCAGCAGAGATATCAGCCAGAAATGATAAGAACAAAACATGAGAAGTAAATTACAATGTGGCAACAGAGATCAGCCAGAAATGACGAGAGGAACACATGAGAAGTAAATCACAACGTGGCAGCAGAGATATCAGTCAGAAATGACAGGAAGAAAACGTGAGAAGTAAATCACAACGTGGCAGCAGAGAGATCAGCCGGAAATGACAAGAACAAAACGTGAGAAGTAAATTACAACGTGGCAGCAGAGAGATCAGCCAGAAATGATAAGAACGAAACGTTAGAAGTAAATCACAATGTGGCAGCAGAGATCAGCCAGAAATGACGAGAGGAACACATGAGAAGTAAATCACAACGTGGTAGCAGAGAGATCAGCCAGAAATTATAAGAACAATACGTGAGAAGTAAATCACAACGTTTCAGCAGAGAGATCAGCCAGAAATTATAAGAACAATACGTGAGAAGTGAATCACAACGTGGCAGCAGAGAGATCAGCCAGAAATAACAAGTAGAAAACGTGAGAAGTAATTCACTACGTGGCAGCAGAGAGATCACCCAGAAACGACAAGTAGAAAACATGAGAAGTAAATCACAACGTGGCAGCAGAGATATCAGCCAGAAATGACAAGAACAAAACGTGAGAAGTAAATCACAACGTGGCAGCAGAGAGATCAGCCGGAAATGACAAGAACAAAACGTGAGAAGTAAATCAAAACATGGCGGCAGAGAGATCATCCAGATATGATAAGAACAAAACATGAGAAGTAAATCACAATGTGGCAGCAGAGATCAGCCAGAAATGACGAGAGGAACACATGAGAAGTAAATCACAACGTGGTAGCAGAGAGATCAGCCAGAAATTATAAGAACAATACGTGAGAAGTAAATCACAACGTGGCAGCAGAGAGATCAGCCAGAAACGACAAGTAGAAAACATGAGAAGTGAATCACAACGTGGCAGCAGAGAGATCAGCCAGAAATGACAGGAAGAAAACATGAGAAGTAAATCACAACGTGGCAGCAGAGAGATCAGCCGGAAATGACAAGAACAAAAAGTGAGAAGTAAATCAAAACTTGGCAGCAGAGAGATCAGCCAGAAATTACAAGAACAAAACGTGAGAAGTAAATCAAAACATGGCAGCAGAGAGATCAGCTAGAAATGATAAGAACAAAACGTGAGAAGTAAATCAAAACATGGCAGCAGAGAGATCAGCCAGAAATGATAAGAACAAAACGTTAGAAGTAAAACACAACGTGGCAGCAGAGAGATCAGCCAGAAATGATAAGAACGAAACGTTAGAAGTAAATCACAACGTGGCAGCAGAGAGATCAGCCAGAAATGATAAGAACAAAACGTTAGAAGTAAATCACAACGTGGCAGCAGAGAGATCAGCCAGAAATGACAAGTAGAAAACGTGAGAAGTAATTCACAACGTGGCAGCAGAGAGATCACCCAGAAACGACAAGTAGAAAACATGAGAAGTAAATCACAACGTGGCAGCAGAGATATCAGCCAGAAATGACAGGAAGAAAACATGAGAAGTAAATCACAACGAGGCAGCAGAGAGATCAGCCGGAAATGACAAGAACAAAACGTGAGAAGTAAATCACAATGTGGCAGCAGAGATCAGCCAGAAATGACAAGAGGAAACATGAGAAGTGAATCACAACGTGGCAGCAGAGAGATCAGCCAGAAATGACAGGAAGAAAACGTGAGAAGTAAATCACAACGTGGCAGCAGAGAGATCAGCCGGAAATGACAAGAACAAAACGTGAGAAGTAAATCACAACGTGGCAGCAGAGAGATCAGCCAGAAATGATAAGAAGGAAACGTTAGAAGTAAATCACAACGTGGCAGCAGAGAGATCAGCCAGAAATGATAAGAACAAAACGTTAGAAGTAAATCACAACGTGGCAGCAGAGAGATCAGCCAGAAATAACAAGTAGAAAACGTGAGAAGTAATTCACTACGTGGCAGCAGAGAGATCACCCAGAAACGACAAGTAGAAAACATGAGAAGTAAATCACAACGTGGCAGCAGAGATATGAGCCAGAAATGACAAGAACAAAACGTGAGAAGTAAATCACAACGTGGCAGCAGAGAGATCAGCCGGAAATGACAAGAACAAAACGTGAGAAGTAAATCAAAACATGGCGGCAGAGAGATCATCCAGATATGATAAGAACAAAACATGAGAAGTAAATCACAATGTGGCAGCAGAGATCAGCCAGAAATGACGAGAGGAACACATGAGAGGTAAATCACAACGTGGTAGCAGAGAGATCAGCCAGAAATTATAAGAACAATACGTGAGAAGTAAATCACAACGTGGCAGCAGAGAGATCAGCCAGAAACGACAAGTAGAAAACATGAGAAGTGAATCACAACGTGGCAGCAGAGAGATCAGCCAGAAATGACAGGAAGAAAACATGAGAAGTAAATCACAACGTGGCAGCAGAGATATCAGCCAGAAATGACAGGAAGAAAACATGAGAAGTAAATCACAACGTGGCAGCAGAGAGATCAGCCGGAAATGACAAGAACAAAACGTGAGAAGTAAATCAAAACATGGCGGCAGAGTGATCAGCCAGAAATGATAAGAACAAAACATGAGAAGTAAATCACAATGTGGCAGCAGAGATCAGCCAGAAATGACGAGAGGAACACATGAGAAGTAAATCACAACGTGGTAGCAGAAAGATCAGCCAGAAATTATAAGAACAATACGTGAGAAGTAAATCAAAACGTGGCAGCAGAGAGATCAGACAGAAACGACAAGTAGAAAACATGAGAAGTGAATCACAACGTGGCAGCAGAGAGATCAGCCAGAAATGACAGGAAGAAAACATGAGAAGTAAATCACAACGTGGCAGCAGAGAGATCAGCCGGAAATGACAAGAACAAAACGTGAGAAGTAAATCAAAACATGGCAGCAGAGAGATCAGCCAGAAATTATAAGAACAAAACGTGAGAAGTAAATCACAACGTGGCAGCAGAGAGATCAGCCAGAAATGTCAAATAGAAAACGTAAGAAGTAATTCACAAAATGGCAGCAGAGAAATCAGCCAGAAATGACTAGAGGAACACATGAGAAGTAAATCACAACGTGGCAGCAGAGAGATCAGCCAGAAATGACAAGAAAAAACCTGAGAAGTAAATCACAACGTGGCAGCAGAGAGATCAGGCAGAAATGACTAGAGGAACACATGACAAGTAATTCACAACGTGGCAGCAGAGAGATCACCCAGAAACGACAAGTAGAAAACATGAGAAGTAAATCACAACGTGGCAGCAGAGAGATCAGCCAGAAATGACAAGAACAAAACGTGAGAAGTAAATCACAACATGGCAGCAGAGATATCAGCCAGAAATGATAAGAACAAAACATGAGAAGTAAATTACAATGTGGCAGCAGAGATCAGCCAGAAATGACGAGAGGAACACATGAGAAGTAAATCACAACGTGGCAGCAGAGATATCAGCCAGAAATGACAGGAAGAATACGTGAGAAGTAAATCACAACGTGGCAGCAGAGAGATCAGCCAGAAATGACAAATAGAAAACGTAAGAAGTAATTCACAACATGGCAGCAGAGAAATCAGCCAGAAATGACTAGAGGAACACATGAGAAGTAAATCACAACGTGGCAGCAGAGAGATCAGCCAGAAATGACAAGAAAAAACATGAGAAGTAAATCACAACGTGGCAGCAGAGAGATCAGGCAGAAATGACTAGAGGAACACATGACAAGTAATTCACAACGTGGCAGCAGAGAGATCACCCAGAAACGACAAGTAGAAAACATGAGAAGTAAATCACAACGTGGCAGCAGAGAGATCAGCCAGAAATGACAAGAACAAAACGTGAGAAGTAAATCACAACGTGGCAGCAGAGAGATCAGCCGGAAATGACAAGAACAAAACGTGAGAAGTAAATCAAAACATGGCGGCAGAGAGATCATCCAGATATGATAAGAACAAAACATGAGAAGTAAATCACAATGTGGCAGCAGAGATCACCCAGAAACGACAAGTAGAAAACATGAGAAGTAAATCACAACGTGGCAGCAGAGAGATCAGCCAGAAATGACAAGAACAAAACGTGAGAAGTAAATCACAACATGGCAGCAGAGATATCAGCCAGAAATGATAAGAACAAAACATGAGAAGTAAATTACAATGTGGCAGCAGAGATCAGCCAGAAATTATAAGAACAATACGTGAGAAGTAAATCACAACGTGGCAGCAGAGAGATCAGCCAGAAACGACAAGTAGAAAACATGAGAAGTGAATCACAACGTGGCAGCAGAGAGATCAGCCAGAAATGACAGGAAGAAAACATGAGAAGTAAATCACAACGTGGCAGCAGAGAGATCAGCCGGAAATGACAAGAACAAAACGTGAGAAGTAAATCAAAACATGGCAGCAGAGAGATCAGCCAGAAATTATAAGAACAAAACGTGAGAAGTAAATCACAACGTGGCAGCAGAGAGATCAGCCAGAATTGACAAATAGAAAACGTAAGAAGTAATTCACAACATGGCAGCAGAGAAATCAGCCAGAAATGACTAGAGGAACACATGAGAAGTAAATCACAACGTGGCAGCAGAGAGATCAGCCAGAAATGACAAGAAAAAACATGAGAAGTAAATCACAACGTGGCAGCAGAGAGATCAGGCAGAAATG
Source organism: Lampris megalopsis (assembly GCA_022114975.2). Classification (NCBI taxonomy): domain Eukaryota; kingdom Metazoa; phylum Chordata; class Actinopteri; order Lampriformes; family Lampridae; genus Lampris; species Lampris megalopsis. The sequence continues at coordinate 1,929,102 of JAJHIY020000614.1, forward strand.
ACAAGTAGAAAACATGAGAAGTAAATCACAACGTGGCAGCAGAGAGATCAGCCAGAAATGACAAGAACAAAACGTGAGAAGTAAATCACAACATGGCAGCAGAGATATCAGCCAGAAATGATAAGAACAAAACATGAGAAGTAAATCACAATGTGGCAACAGAGATCAGCCAGAAATGACGAGAGGAACACATGAGAAGTAAATCACAACGTGGCAGCAGAGAGATCAGCCAGAAATGACAGGAAGAAAACGTGAGAAGTAAATCACAACGTGGCAGCAGAGAGATCAGCCGGAAATGACAAGAACAAAACGTGAGAAGTAAATTACAACGTGGCAGCAGAGAGATCAGCCAGAAATGATAAGAACGAAACGTTAGAAGTAAATCACAATGTGGCAGCAGAGATCAGCCAGAAATGACGAGAGGAACACATGAGAAGTAAATCACAACGTGGTAGCAGAGAGATCAGCCAGAAATTATAAGAACAATACGTGAGAAGTAAATCACAACGTGGCAGCAGAGAGATCAGCCAGAAATTATAAGAACAATACGTGAGAAGTGAATCACAACGTGGCAGCAGAGAGATCAGCCAGAAATAACAAGTAGAAAACGTGAGAAGTAATTCACTACGTGGCAGCAGAGAGATCACTCAGAAACGACAAGTAGAAAACATGAGAAGTAAATCACAACGTGGCAGCAGAGATATCAGCCAGAAATGACAAGAACAAAACGTGAGAAGTAAATCACAACGTGGCAGCAGAGAGATCAGCCGGAAATGACAAGAACAAAACGTGAGAAGTAAATCAAAACATGGCGGCAGAGAGATCATCCAGATATGATAAGAACAAAACATGAGAAGTAAATCACAATGTGGCAGCAGAGATCAGCCAGAAATGACGAGAGGAACACATGAGAAGTAAATCACAACGTGGTAGCAGAGAGATCAGCCAGAAATTATAAGAACAATACGTGAGAAGTAAATCACAACGTGGCAGCAGAGAGATCAGCCAGAAACGACAAGTAGAAAACATGAGAAGTGAATCACAACGTGGCAGCAGAGAGATCAGCCAGAAATGACAGGAAGAAAACATGAGAAGTAAATCACAACGTGGCAGCAGAGAGATCAGCCGGAAATGACAAGAACAAAAAGTGAGAAGTAAATCAAAACTTGGCAGCAGAGAGATCAGCCAGAAATTACAAGAACAAAACGTGAGAAGTAAATCAAAACATGGCAGCAGAGAGATCAGCTAGAAATGATAAGAACAAAACGTGAGAAGTAAATCAAAACATGGCAGCAGAGAGATCAGCCAGAAATGATAAGAACAAAACGTTAGAAGTAAAACACAACGTGGCAGCAGAGAGATCAGCCAGAAATGATAAGAACGAAACGTTAGAAGTAAATCACAACGTGGCAGCAGAGAGATCAGCCAGAAATGATAAGAACAAAACGTTAGAAGTAAATCACAACGTGGCAGCAGAGAGATCAGCCAGAAATGACAAGTAGAAAACGTGAGAAGTAATTCACAACGTGGCAGCAGAGAGATCACCCAGAAACGACAAGTAGAAAACATGAGAAGTAAATCACAACGTGGCAGCAGAGATATCAGCCAGAAATGACAGGAAGAAAACATGAGAAGTAAATCACAACGAGGCAGCAGAGAGATCAGCCGGAAATGACAAGAACAAAACGTGAGAAGTAAATCACAATGTGGCAGCAGAGATCAGCCAGAAATGACGAGAGGAACACATGAGAAGTAAATCACAACGTGGCAGCAGAGAGATCAGCCAGAAATGACAGGAAGAAAACGTGAGAAGTAAATCACAACGTGGCAGCAGAGAGATCAGCCGGAAATGACAAGAACAAAACGTGAGAAGTAAATCACAACGTGGCAGCAGAGAGATCAGCCAGAAATGATAAGAAGGAAACGTTAGAAGTAAATCACAACGTGGCAGCAGAGAGATCAGCCAGAAATGATAAGAACAAAACGTTAGAAGTAAATCACAACGTGGCAGCAGAGAGATCAGCCAGAAATAACAAGTAGAAAACGTGAGAAGTAATTCACTACGTGGCAGCAGAGAGATCACCCAGAAACGACAAGTAGAAAACATGAGAAGTAAATCACAACGTGGCAGCAGAGATATGAGCCAGAAATGACAAGAACAAAACGTGAGAAGTAAATCACAACGTGGCAGCAGAGAGATCAGCCGGAAATGACAAGAAAAAAACGTGAGAATTAAATCAAAACATGGCGGCAGAGAGATCATCCAGATATGATAAGAACAAAACATGAGAAGTAAATCACAATGTGGCAGCAGAGATCAGCCAGAAATGACGAGAGGAACACATGAGAGGTAAATCACAACGTGGTAGCAGAGAGATCAGCCAGAAATTATAAGAACAATACGTGAGAAGTAAATCACAACGTGGCAGCAGAGAGATCAGCCAGAAACGACAAGTAGAAAACATGAGAAGTGAATCACAACGTGGCAGCAGAGAGATCAGCCAGAAATGACAGGAAGAAAACATGAGAAGTAAATCACAACGTGGCAGCAGAGATATCAGCCAGAAATGACAGGAAGAAAACATGAGAAGTAAATCACAACGTGGCAGCAGAGAGATCAGCCGGAAATGACAAGAACAAAACGTGAGAAGTAAATCAAAACATGGCGGCAGAGTGATCAGCCAGAAATGATAAGAACAAAACATGAGAAGTAAATCACAATGTGGCAGCAGAGATCAGCCAGAAATGACGAGAGGAACACATGAGAAGTAAATCACAACGTGGTAGCAGAAAGATCAGCCAGAAATTATAAGAACAATACGTGAGAAGTAAATCAAAACGTGGCAGCAGAGAGATCAGACAGAAACGACAAGTAGAAAACATGAGAAGTGAATCACAACGTGGCAGCAGAGAGATCAGCCAGAAATGACAGGAAGAAAACATGAGAAGTAAATCACAACGTGGCAGCAGAGAGATCAGCCGGAAATGACAAGAACAAAACGTGAGAAGTAAATCAAAACATGGCAGCAGAGAGATCAGCCAGAAATTATAAGAACAAAACGTGAGAAGTAAATCACAGCGTGGCAGCAGAGAGATCAGCCAGAAATGACAAATAGAAAACGTAAGAAGTAATTCACAAAATGGCAGCAGAGAAATCAGCCAGAAATGACTAGAGGAACACATGAGAAGTAAATCACAACGTGGCAGCAGAGAGATCAGCCAGAAATGACAAGAAAAAACCTGAGAAGTAAATCACAACGTGGCAGCAGAGAGATCAGGCAGAAATGACTAGAGGAACACATGACAAGTAATTCACAACGTGGCAGCAGAGAGATCACCCAGAAACGACAAGTAGAAAACATGAGAAGTAAATCACAACGTGGCAGCAGAGAGATCAGCCAGAAATGACAAGAACAAAACGTGAGAAGTAAATCACAACATGGCAGCTGAGATATCAGCCAGAAATGATAAGAACAAAACATGAGAAGTAAATTACAATGTGGCAGCAGAGATCAGCCAGAAATGACGAGAGGAACACATGAGAAGTAAATCACAACGTGGCAGCAGAGATATCAGCCAGAAATGACAGGAAGAATACGTGAGAAGTAAATCACAACGTGGCAGCAGAGAGATCAGCCAGAAATGACAAATAGAAAACGTAAGAAGTAATTCACAACATGGCAGCAGAGAAATCAGCCAGAAATGACTAGAGGAACACATGAGAAGTAAATCACAACGTGGCAGCAGAGAGATCAGCCAGAAATGACAAGAAAAAACATGAGAAGTAAATCACAACGTGGCAGCAGAGAGATCAGGCAGAAATGACTAGAGGAACACATGACAAGTAATTCACAACGTGGCAGCAGAGAGATCACCCAGAAACGACAAGTAGAAAACATGAGAAGTAAATCACAACGTGGCAGCAGAGAGATCAGCCAGAAATGACAAGAACAAAACGTGAGAAGTAAATCACAACGTGGCAGCAGAGAGATCAGCCGGAAATGACAAGAACAAAACGTGAGAAGTAAATCAAAACATGGCGGCAGAGAGATCATCCAGATATGATAAGAACAAAACATGAGAAGTAAATCACAATGTGGCAGCAGAGATCACCCAGAAACGACAAGTAGAAAACATGAGAAGTAAATCACAACGTGGCAGCAGAGAGATCAGCCAGAAATGACAAGAACAAAACGTGAGAAGTAAATCACAACATGGCAGCAGAGATATCAGCCAGAAATGATAAGAACAAAACATGAGAAGTAAATTACAATGTGGCAGCAGAGATCAGCCAGAAATTATAAGAACAATACGTGAGAAGTAAATCACAACATGGCAGCAGAGAGATCAGCCAGAAACGACAAGTAGAAAACATGAGAAGTGAATCACAACGTGGCAGCAGAGAGATCAGCCAGAAATGACAGGAAGAAAACATGAGAAGTAAATCACAACGTGGCAGCAGAGAGATCAGCCGGAAATGACAAGAACAAAACGTGAGAAGTAAATCAAAACATGGCAGCAGAGAGATCAGCCAGAAATTATAAGAACAAAACGTGAGAAGTAAATCACAACGTGGCAGCAGAGAGATCAGCCAGAAATGACAAATAGAAAACGTAAGAAGTAATTCACAACATGGCAGCAGAGAAATCAGCCAGAAATGACTAGAGGAACACATGAGAAGTAAATCACAACGTGGCAGCAGAGAGATCAGGCAGAAATGACAAGTAGAAAACATGAGAAGTAAATCACAACGTGGCAGCAGAGAGATCAGCCAGAAATGACAAGAACAAAACGTGAGAAGTAAATCACAACATGGCAGCAGAGATATCAGCCAGAAATGATAAGAACAAAACATGAGAAGTAAATTACAATGTGGCAACAGAGATCAGCCAGAAATGACGAGAGGAACACATGAGAAGTAAATCACAACATGGCAGCAGAGATATCAGCCAGAAATGACAGGAAGAAAACGTGAGAAGTAAATCACAACGTGGCAGCAGAGAGATCAGCCAGAAATGACAGGAAGAAAACATGAGAAGTAAATCACAACGTGGCAGCAGAGAGATCAGCCGGAAATGACAAGAACAAAACGTGAGAAGTAAATCAAAACATGGCAGCAGAGAGATCAGCCAGAAATTATAAGAACAAAACGTGAGAAGTAAATCACAACGTGGCAGCAGAGAGATCAGCCAGAAATGACAAATAGAAAACGTAAGAAGTAATTCACAACATGGCAGCAGAGAAATCAGCCAGAAATGACTAGAGGAACACATGAGAAGTAAATCACAACGTGGCAGCAGAGAGATCAGGCAGAAATGACAAGTAGAAAACATGAGAAGTAAATCACAACGTGGCAGCAGAGAGATCAGCCAGAAATGACAAGAACAAAACGTGAGAAGTAAATCACAACATGGCAGCAGAGAGATCAGCCAGAAATTATAAGAACAAAACGTGAGAAGTAAATCACAACGTGGCAGCAGAGAGATCAGCCAGAAATGACAAATAGAAAACGTAAGAAGTAATTCACAACATGGCAGCAGAGAAATCAGCCAGAAATGACTAGAGGAACACATGAGAAGTAAATCACAACGTGGCAGCAGAGAGATCAGGCAGAAATGACAAGTAGAAAACATGAGAAGTAAATCACAACGTGGCAGCAGAGAGATCAGCCAGAAATGACAAGAACAAAACGTGAGAAGTAAATCACAACATGGCAGCAGAGATATCAGCCAGAAATGATAAGAACAAAACATGAGAAGTAAATTACAATGTGGCAACAGAGATCAGCCAGAAATGACGAGAGGAACACATGAGAAGTAAATCACAACATGGCAGCAGAGATATCAGCCAGAAATGACAGGAAGAAAACGTGAGAAGTAAATCACAACGTGGCAGCAGAGAGATCAGCCAGAAATGACAGGAAGAAAACATGAGAAGTAAATCACAACGTGGCAGCAGAGAGATCAGCCGGAAATGACAAGAACAAAACGTGAGAAGTAAATCAAAACATGGCAGCAGAGAGATCAGCCAGAAATTATAAGAACAAAACGTGAGAAGTAAATCACAACGTGGCAGCAGAGAGATCAGCCAGAAATGACAAATAGAAAACGTAAGAAGTAATTCACAACATGGCAGCAGAGAAATCAGCCAGAAATGACTAGAGGAACACATGAGAAGTAAATCACAACGTGGCAGCAGAGAGATCAGGCAGAAATGACAAGTAGAAAACATGAGAAGTAAATCACAACGTGGCAGCAGAGAGATCAGCCAGAAATGACAAGAACAAAACGTGAGAAGTAAATCACAACATGGCAGCAGAGATATCAGCCAGAAATGATAAGAACAAAACATGAGAAGTAAATTACAATGTGGCAACAGAGATCAGCCAGAAATGACGAGAGGAACACATGAGAAGTAAATCACAACATGGCAGCAGAGATATCAGCCAGAAATGACAGGAAGAAAACGTGAGAAGTAAATCACAACGTGGCAGCAGAGAGATCAGCCGGAAATGACAAGAACAAAACGTGAGAAGTAAATTACAACGTGGCAGCAGAGAGATCAGCCAGAAATGATAAGAACGAAACGTTAGAAGTAAATCACAATGTGGCAGCAGAGATCAGCCAGAAATGACGAGAGGAACACATGAGAAGTAAATCACAACGTGGTAGCAGAGAGATCAGCCAGAAATTATAAGAACAATACGTGAGAAGTAAATCACAACGTGGCAGCAGAGAGATCAGCCAGAAATTATAAGAACAATACGTGAGAAGTGAATCACAACGTGGCAGCAGAGAGATCAGCCAGAAATAACAAGTAGAAAACGTGAGAAGTAATTCACTACGTGGCAGCAGAGAGATCACCCAGAAACGACAAGTAGAAAACATGAGAAGTAAATCACAACGTGGCAGCAGAGATATCAGCCAGAAATGACAAGAACAAAACGTGAGAAGTAAATCACAACGTGGCAGCAGAGAGATCAGCCGGAAATGACAAGAACAAAACGTGAGAAGTAAATCAAAACATGGCGGCAGAGAGATCATCCAGATATGATAAGAACAAAACATGAGAAGTAAATCACAATGTGGCAGCAGAGATCAGCCAGAAATGACGAGAGGAACACATGAGAAGTAAATCACAACGTGGTAGCAGAGAGATCAGCCAGAAATTATAAGAACAATACGTGAGAAGTAAATCACAACGTGGCAGCAGAGAGATCAGCCAGAAACGACAAGTAGAAAACATGAGAAGTGAATCACAACGTGGCAGCAGAGAGATCAGCCAGAAATGACAGGAAGAAAACATGAGAAGTAAATCACAACGTGGCAGCAGAGAGATCAGCCGGAAATGACAAGAACAAAAAGTGAGAAGTAAATCAAAACTTGGCAGCAGAGAGATCAGCCAGAAATTACAAGAACAAAACGTGAGAAGTAAATCAAAACATGGCAGCAGAGAGATCAGCTAGAAATGATAAGAACAAAACGTGAGAAGTAAATCAAAACATGGCAGCAGAGAGATCAGCCAGAAATGATAAGAACAAAACGTTAGAAGTAAAACACAACGTGGCAGCAGAGAGATCAGCCAGAAATGATAAGAACAAAACGTTAGAAGTAAATCACAACGTGGCAGCAGAGAGATCAGCCAGAAATGACAAGTAGAAAACGTGAGAAGTAATTCACAACGTGGCAGCAGAGAGATCACCCAGAAACGACAAGTAGAAAACATGAGAAGTAAATCACAACGTGGCAGCAGAGATATCAGCCAGAAATGACAGGAAGAAAACATGAGAAGTAAATCACAACGAGGCAGCAGAGAGATCAGCCGGAAATGACAAGAACAAAACGTGAGAAGTAAATCACAATGTGGCAGCAGAGATCAGCCAGAAATGACGAGAGGAACACATGAGAAGTAAATCACAACGTGGCAGCAGAGATATCAGCCAGAAATGACAGGAAGAAAACGTGAGAAGTAAATCACAACGTGGCAGCAGAGAGATCAGCCGGAAATGACAAGAACAAAACGTGAGAAGTAAATCACAACGTGGCAGCAGAGAGATCAGCCAGAAATGATAAGAACGAAACGTTAGAAGTAAATCACAACGTGGCAGCAGAGAGATCAGCCAGAAATGATAAGAACAAAACGTTAGAAGTAAATCACAACGTGGCAGCAGAGAGATCAGCCAGAAATAACAAGTAGAAAACGTGAGAAGTAATTCACTACGTGGCAGCAGAGAGATCACCCAGAAACGACAAGTAGAAAACATGAGAAGTAAATCACAACGTGGCAGCAGAGAGATCAGCCAGAAATGATAAGAACAAAACGTGAGAAGTAAATCACAACGTGGCAGCAGAGAGATCAGCCGGAAATGACAAGAACAAAACGTGAGAAGTAAATCAAAACATGGCGGCAGAGAGATCATCCAGATATGATAAGAACAAAACATGAGAAGTAAATTACAATGTGGCAGCAGAGATCAGCCAGAAATGACGAGAGGAACACATGAGAAGTAAATCACAACGTGGCAGCAGAGATATCAGCCAGAAATGACAGGAAGAAAACGTGAGAAGTAAATCACAACGTGGCAGCAGAGAGATCAGCCGGAAATGACAAGAACAAAACGTGAGAAGTAAATTACAACGTGGCAGCAGAGAGATCACCCAGAAACGACAAGTAGAAAACATGAGAAGTAAATCACAACGTGGCAGCAGAGAGATCAGCCAGAAATTATAAGAACAATACGTGAGAAGTAAATCACAACGTGGCAGCAGAGAGATCAGCCAGAAACGACAAGTAGAAAACATGAGAAGTGAATCACAACGTGGCAGCAGAGAGATCAGCCAGAAATGACAGGAAGAAAACATGAGAAGTAAATCACAACGTGGCAGCAGAGAGATCAGCCGGAAATGACAAGAACAAAAAGTGAGAAGTAAATCAAAACTTGGCAGCAGAGAGATCAGCCAGAAATTATAAGAACAAAACGTGAGAAGTAAATCAAAACATGGCAGCAGAGAGATCACCTAGAAATGATAAGAACAAAACGTGAGAAGTAAATCAAAACATGGCAGCAGAGAGATCAGCCAGAAATGATAAGAACAAAACGTTAGAAGTAAAACACAACGTGGCAGCAGAGAGATCAGCCAGAAATGATAAGAACGAAACGTTAGAAGTAAATCACAACGTGGCAGCAGAGAGATCAGCCAGAAATGATAAGAACAAAACGTTAGAAGTAAATCACAACGTGGCAGCAGAGAGATCAGCCAGAAATGACAAGTAGAAAACGTGAGAAGTAATTCACAACGTGGCAGCAGAGAGATCACCCAGAAACGACAAGTAGAAAACATGAGAAGTAAATCACAACGTGGCAGCAGAGATATCAGCCAGAAATGACAGGAAGAAAACATGAGAAGTAAATCACAACGAGGCAGCAGAGAGATCAGCCGGAAATGACAAGAACAAAACGTGAGAAGTAAATCACAATGTGGCAGCAGAGATCAGCCAGAAATGACGAGAGGAACACATGAGAAGTAAATCACAACGTGGCAGCAGAGATATCAGCCAGAAATGACAGGAAGAAAACGTGAGAAGTAAATCACAACGTGGCAGCAGAGAGATCAGCCGGAAATGACAAGAACAAAACGTGAGAAGTAAATCACAACGTGGCAGCAGAGAGATCAGCCAGAAATGATAAGAACGAAACGTTAGAAGTAAATCACAACGTGGCAGCAGAGAGATCAGCCAGAAATGATAAGAACAAAACGTGAGAAGTAAATCACAACGTGGCAGCAGAGAGATCAGCCGGAAATGACAAGAACAAAACGTGAGAAGTAAATCACAACGTGGCAGCAGAGAGATCAGCCAGAAATGATAAGAACGAAACGTTAGAAGTAAATCACAACGTGGCAGCAGAGAGATCAGCCAGAAATGATAAGAACAAAACGTTAGAAGTAAATCACAACGTGGCAGCAGAGAGATCAGCCAGAAATAACAAGTAGAAAACGTGAGAAGTAATTCACTACGTGGCAGCAGAGAGATCACCCAGAAACGACAAGTAGAAAACATGATAAGTAAATCACAACGTGGCAGCAGAGATATCAGCCAGAAATGACAAGAACAAAACGTGAGAAGTAAATCACAACGTGGCAGCAGAGAGATCAGCCGGAAATGACAAGAACAAAACGTGAGAAGTAAATCAAAACATGGCGGCAGAGAGATCATCCAGATATGATAAGAACAAAACATGAGAAGTAAATTACAATGTGGCAGCAGAGATCAGCCAGAAATGACGAGAGGAACACATGAGAAGTAAATCACAACGTGGCAGCAGAGATATCAGCCAGAAATGACAGGAAGAAAACGTGAGAAGTAAATCACAACGTGGCAGCAGAGAGATGAGCCGGAAATGACAAGAACAAAACGTGAGAAGTAAATTACAACGTGGCAGCAGAGAGATCAGCCAGAAATGATAAGAACGAAACGTTAGAAGTAAATCAAAATGTGGCAGCAGAGAGATCAGCCAGAAATGATAAGAACAAAACGTTAGAAGTAAATCACAACGTGGCAGCAGAGAGATCAGCCAGAAATAACAAGTAGAAAACGTGAGAAGTAATTCACTACGTGGCAGCAGAGAGATCACCCAGAAACGACAAGTAGAAAACATGAGAAGTAAATCACAACGTGGCAGCAGAGATATCAGCCAGAAATGACAAGAACAATACGTGAGAAGTAAATCACAACGTGGCAGCAGAGAGATGAGCCGGAAATGACAAGAACAAAACGTGAGAAGTAAATTACAACGTGGCAGCAGAGAGATCAGCCAGAAATGATAAGAACGAAACGTTAGAAGTAAATCAAAATGTGGCAGCAGAGAGATCAGCCAGAAATGATAAGAACAAAACGTTAGAAGTAAATCACAACGTGGCAGCAGAGAGATCAGCCAGAAATAACAAGTAGAAAACGTGAGAAGTAATTCACTACGTGGCAGCAGAGAGATCACCCAGAAACGACAAGTAGAAAACATGAGAAGTAAATCACAACGTGGCAGCAGAGATATCAGCCAGAAATGACAAGAACAATACGTGAGAAGTAAATCACAACGTGGCAGCAGAGAGATCAGTCAGAAACGACAAGTAGAAAACATGAGAAGTGAATCACAACGTGGCAGCAGAGAGATCAGCCAGAAATGACAGGAAGAAAACATGAGAAGTAAATCACAACGTGGCAGCAGAGAGATCAGCCGGAAATGACAAGAACAAAAAGTGAGAAGTAAATCAAAACTTGGCAGCAGAGAGATCAGCCAGAAATTATAAGAACAAAACGTGAGAAGTAAATCAAAACATGGCAGCAGAGAGATCAGCTAGAAATGATAAGAACAAAACGTGAGAAGTAAATCAAAACATGGCAGCAGAGAGATCAGCCAGAAATGATAAGAACAAAACGTTAGAAGTAAAACACAACGTGGCAGCAGAGAGATCAGCCAGAAATGATAAGAACGAAACGTTAGAAGTAAATCACAACGTGGCAGCAGAGAGATCAGCCAGAAATGATAAGAACAAAACGTTAGAAGTAAATCACAACGTGGCAGCAGAGAGATCAGCCAGAAATGACAAGTAGAAAACGTGAGAAGTAATTCACAACGTGGCAGCAGAGAGATCACCCAGAAACGACAAGTAGAAAACATGAGAAGTAAATCACAACGTGGCAGCAGAGATATCAGCCAGAAATGACAGGAAGAAAACATGAGAAGTAAATCACAACGAGGCAGCAGAGAGATCAGCCGGAAATGACAAGAACAAAACGTGAGAAGTAAATCACAATGTGGCAGCAGAGATCAGCCAGAAATGACGAGAGGAACACATGAGAAGTAAATCACAACGTGGCAGCAGAGATATCAGCCAGAAATGACAGGAAGAAAACGTGAGAAGTAAATCACAACGTGGCAGCAGAGAGATCAGCCGGAAATGACAAGAACAAAACGTGAGAAGTAAATCACAACGTGGCAGCAGAGAGATCAGCCAGAAATGATAAGAACGAAACGTTAGAAGTAAATCACAACGTGGCAGCAGAGAGATCAGCCAGAAATGATAAGAACAAAACGTTAGAAGTAAATCACAACGTGGCAGCAGAGAGATCAGCCAGAAATAACAAGTAGAAAACGTGAGAAGTAATTCACTACGTGGCAGCAGAGAGATCACCCAGAAAACACAAGTAGAAAACATGAGAAGTAAATCACAACGTGGCAGCAGAGATATCAGCCAGAAATGACAAGAACAAAACGTGAGAAGTAAATCACAACGTGGCAGCAGAGAGATCAGCCGGAAATGACAAGAACAAAACGTGAGAAGTAAATCAAAACATGGCGGCAGAGAGATCATCCAGATATGATAAGAACAAAACATGAGAAGTAAATCACAATGTGGCAGCAGAGATCAGCCAGAAATGACGAGAGGAACACATGAGAGGTAAATCACAACGTGGTAGCAGAGAGATCAGCCAGAAATTATAAGAACAATACGTGAGAAGTAAATCACAACGTGGCAGCAGAGAGATCAGCCAGAAACGACAAGTAGAAAACATGAGAAGTGAATCACAACGTGGCAGCAGAGAGATCAGCCAGAAATGACAGGAAGAAAACATGAGAAGTAAATCACAACGTGGCAGCAGAGAGATCAGCCGGAAATGACAAGAACAAAACGTGAGAAGTAAATCAAAATTTGGCAGCAGAGAGATCAGCCAGAAATTATAAGAACAAAACGTGAGAAGTAAATCAAAACATGGCAGCAGAGAGATCAGCCAGAAATGATAAGAACAAAACGTGAGAAGTAAATCAAAACATGGCAGCAGAGAAATCAGCCAGAAATGATAAGAACAAAACGTTAGAAGTAAATCACAACGTGGCAGCAGAGAGATCAGCCAGAAATGATAAGAACGAAACGTTAGAAGTAAATCACAACGTGGCAGCAGAGAGATTAGCCAGAAATGATAAGAACAAAACGTTAGAAGTAAATCACAACGTGGCAGCAGAGAGATCAGCCAGAAATGACAAGTAGAAAACGTGAGAAGTAATTCACAACGTGGCAGCAGAGAGATCACCCAGAAACGACAAGTAGAAAACATGAGAAGTAAATCACAACGTGGCAGCAGAGATATCAGCCAGAAATGACAGGAAGAAAACATGAGAAGTAAATCACAACGAGGCAGCAGAGAGATCAGCCGGAAATGACAAGAACAAAACGTGAGAAGTAAATCACAATGTGGCAGCAGAGATCAGCCAGAAATGACGAGAGGAACACATGAGAAGTAAATCACAACGTGGCAGCAGAGAGATCAGCCAGAAATTATAAGAACAATACGTGAGAAGTAAATCACAACGTGGCAGCAGAGAGATCAGCCAGAAACGACAAGTAGAAAACATGAGAAGTGAATCACAACGTGGCAGCAGAGAGATCAGCCAGAAATGACAGGAAGAAAACATGAGAAGTAAATCACAACGTGGCAGCAGAGAGATCAGCCGGAAATGACAAGAACAAAACGTGAGAAGTAAATCACAATGTGGCAGCAGAGATCAGCCAGAAATGACTAGAGGAACACATGAGAAGTAAAAAACAACGTGGCAGCAGAGAGATCAGCCATAAATGATAAGAACAAAATGTGAGAAGTAAGTCACAACGTTGCAGCAGAGAGATCACCCAGAAATGACAAGTAGAAAACGTGAGAAGTAATTCACAACGTGGCAGCAGAGAGATCACCCAGAAACGACAAGTAGAAAACATGAGAAGTAAATCACAACGTGGCAGCAGAGAGATCAGCCAGAAATGACAAGAACAAAACGTGAGAAGTAAATCACAACATGGCAGCAGAGATATCAGCCAGAAATGATAAGAACAAAACATGAGAAGTAAATCACAATGTGGCAGCAGAGATCAGCCAGAAATGACGAGAGGAACACATGAGAAGTAAATCACAACGTGGCAGCAGAGATATCAGCCAAAAATGACAGGAAGAAAACGTGAGAAGTAAATCACAACGTGGCAGCAGAGAGATCAGCCGGAAATGACAAGAACAAAACGTGAGAAGTAAATCAAAACATGGCGGCAGAGAGATCAGCCAGAAATGATAAGAACAAAACATGAGAAGTAAATCACAATGTGGCAGCAGAGATCAGCCAGAAATGACGAGAGGAACACATGAGATGTAAATCACAACATGGCAGCAGAGAGATCAGACAGAAATGATAAGAACAAAACATGAGAAGTAAATCACAACGTGGCAGCAGAGAGATCAGCCAGAAATTATAAGAACAAAACGTGAGAAGTAAATCACAACGTGGCAGCAGAGAGCTCAGCCAGAAATGACAAATAGAAAACGTAAGAAGTAATTCACAACGTGGCAGCAGAGAGATCAGCCAGAAATGACAAGTAGAAAACATGAGAAGTAAATCACAACGTGGTAGCAGAGATATCAGCCAGAAATGACAAGAACAAAACGTGAGAAGTAAATCACAACGTGGCAGCAGAGAGATCAGCCGGAAATGACAAGATCAAAACGTGAGAAGTACATCAAAACATGGCGGCAGAGAGATCAGCCAGATATGATAAGAACAAAACATGAGAAGTAAATCACAACGTGGCAGCAGAGATCAGCCAGAAATGACGAGAGGAACACATGAGAAGTAAATCACAACGTGGTAGCAGAGAGATCAGCCAGAAATTATAAGAACAATACGTGAGAAGTAAATCACAACGTGGCAGCAGAGAGATCAGCCAGAAAAGACAAGTAGAAAACATGAGAAGTGAATCACAACGTGGCAGCAGAGAGATCAGCCAGAAATGACAGGAAGAAAACATGAGAAGTAAATCACAACGTGGCAGCAGAGAGATCAGCCGGAAATGACAAGAACAAAACGTGAGAAGTAAATCAAAACTTGGCAGCAGAGAGATCAGCCAGAAATTATAAGAACAAAACGTGAGAAGTAAATCAAAACATGGCAGCAGAGAGATCAGCCAGAAATGATAAGAACAAAACGTGAGAAGTAAATCAAAACATGGCAGCAGAGAGATCAGCCAGAAATGATAAGAACAAAACGTTAGAAGTAAATCACAACGTGGCAGCAGAGAGATCAGCCAGAAATGATAAGAACGAAACGTTAGAAGTAAATCACAACGTGGCAGCAGAGAGATCAGCCAGAAATGATAAGAACAAAACGTTAGAAGTAAATCACAACGTGGAAGCAGAGAGATCAGCCAGAAATGACAAGTAGAAAACGTGAGAAGTAAATCACAACGTGGCAGCAGAGAGATCAGCCAGAAACGACAAGTAGAAAACATGAGAAGTGAATCACAACGTGGCAGCAGAGAGATCAGCCAGAAATGACAGGAAGAAAACATGAGAAGTAAATCACAACGTGGCAGCAGAGAGATCAGCCGGAAATGACAAGAACAAAACGTGAGAAGTAAATCAAAACTTGGCAGCAGAGAGATCAGCCAGAAATTATAAGAACAAAACGTGAGAAGTAAATCAAAACATGGCAGCAGAGAGATCAGCCAGAAATGATAAGAACAAAACGTGAGAAGTAAATCAAAACATGGCAGCAGAGAGATCAGCCAGAAATGATAAGAACAAAACGTTAGAAGTAAATCACTACGTGGCAGCAGAGAGATCAGCCAGAAATGATAAGAACGAAACGTTAGAAGTAAATCACAACGTGGCAGCAGAGAGATCAGCCAGAAATGATAAGAACAAAACGTTAGAAGTAAATCACAACGTGGAAGCAGAGATATCAGCCAGAAATGACAGGAAGAAAACATGAGAAGTAAATCACAACGAGGCAGCAGAGAGATCAGCCGGAAATGACAAGAACAAAACGTGAGAAGTAAATCACAATGTGGCAGCAGAGATCAGCCAGAAATGACGAGAGGAACACATGAGAAGTAAATCACAACGTGGTAGCAGAGAGATCAGCCAGAAATTATAAGAACAATACGTGAGAAGTAAATCACAACGTGGCAGCAGAGAGATCAGCCAGAAACGACAAGTAGAAAACATGAGAAGTGAATCACAACGTGGCAGCAGAGAGATCAGCCAGAAATGACAGGAAGAAAACATGAGAAGTAAATCACAACGTGGCAGCAGAGAGATCAGCCGGAAATGACAAGAACAAAACGTGAGAAGTAAATCACAACGTGGCAGCAGAGAGATCAGCCAGAAATGACAAATAGAAAATGTAAGAAGTAATTCACAACATGGCAGCAGAGAGATCAGCCAGAAATGACTAGAGGAACACATGAGAAGTAAAAAACAACGTGGCAGCAGAGAGATCAGCCATAAATGATAAGAACAAAACGTGAGAAGTAAATCACAACGTGGCAGCAGAGAGATCACCCAGAAATGACAAGTAGAAAACGTGAGAAGTAATTCACAACGTGGCAGCAGAGAGATCACCCAGAAACGACAAGTAGAAAACATGAGAAGTAAATCACAACGTGGCAGCAGAGAGATCAGCCAGAAATGACAAGAACAAAACGTGAGAAGTAAATCACAACATGGCAGCAGAGATATCAGCCAGAAATGATAAGAACAAAACATGAGAAGTAAATCACAATGTGGCAGCAGAGATCAGCCAGAAATGACGAGAGGAACACATGAGAAGTAAATCACAACGTGGCAGCAGAGATATCAGCCAGAAATGACAGGAAGACAACGTGAGAAGTAAATCACAACGTGGCAGCAGAGAGATCAGCCGGAAATGACAAGAACAAAACGTGAGAAGTAAATCAAAACATGGCGGCAGAGAGATCAGCCAGAAATGATAAGAACAAAACATGAGAAGTAAATCACAATGTGGCAGCAGAGATCAGCCAGAAATGACGAGAGGAACACATGAGAAGTAAATCACAACGTGGCAGCAGAGATATCAGCCAGAAATGACAGGAAGACAACGTGAGAAGTAAATCACAACGTGGCAGCAGAGAGATCAGCCGGAAATGACAAGAACAAAACGTGAGAAGTAAATCAAAACATGGCGGCAGAGAGATCAGCCGGAAATGACAAGAACAAAACATGAGAATTAAATCACAACGTGGCAGCAGAGAGATCAGCCAGAAATTATAAGAACAAAACGTGAGAAGTAAATCACAACGTGGCAGCAGAGAGCTCAGCCAGAAATGACAAATAGAAAACGTAAGAAGTAATTCACAATGTGGCAGCAGAGATCAGCCAGAAATGACTAGAGGAACACATGAGAAGTAAAAAACAACGTGGCAGCAGAGAGATCAGCAATAAATGATAAGAACAAAACGTGAGAAGTAAATCACAACGTGGCAGCAGAGAGATCACCCAGAAATGACAAGTAGAAAACGTGAGAAGTAATTCACAACGTGGCAGCAGAGAGATCACCCAGAAACGACAAGTAGAAAACATGAGAAGTAAATCACAACGTGGCAGCAGAGAGATCAGCCAGAAATGACAAGAACAAAACGTGAGAAGTAAATCACAACATGGCAGCAGAGATATCAGCCAGAAATGATAAGAACAAAACATGAGAAGTAAATCACAATGTGGCAGCAGAGATCAGCCAGAAATGACGAGAGGAACACATGAGAAGTAAATCACAACGTGGCAGCAGAGATATCAGCCAGAAATGACAGGAAGAAAACGTGAGAAGTAAATCACAACGTGGCAGCAGAGAGATCAGCCGGAAATGACAAGAACAAAACGTGAGAAGTAAATCAAAACATGGCGGCAGAGAGATCAGCCAGAAATGATAAGAACAAAACATGAGAAGTAAATCACAATGTGGCAGCAGAGATCAGCCAGAAATGACGAGAGGAACACATGAGAAGTAAATCACAACATGGCAGCAGAGAGATCAGACAGAAATGATAAGAACAAAACATGAGAAGTAAATCACAACGTGGCAGCAGAGAGATCAGCCAGAAATTATAAGAACAAAACGTGAGAAGTAAATCACAACGTGGCAGCAGAGAGCTCAGCCAGAAATGACAAATAGAAAACGTAAGAAGTAATTCACAACGTGGCAGCAGAGAGATCAGCCAGAAATGACAAGTAGAAAACATGAGAAGTAAATCACAACGTGGCAGCAGAGATATCAGCCAGAAATGACAAGAACAAAACGTGAGAAGTAAATCACAACGTGGCAGCAGAGAGATCAGCCGGAAATGACAAGATCAAAACGTGAGAAGTACATCAAAACATGGCGGCAGAGAGATCAGCCAGATATGATAAGAACAAAACATGAGAAGTAAATCACAATGTGGCAGCAGAGATCAGCCAGAAATGACGAGAGGAACACATGAGAAGTAAATCACAACGTGGTAGCAGAGAGATCAGCCAGAAATTATAAGAACAATACGTGAGAAGTAAATCACAACGTGGCAGCAGAGAGATCAGCCAGAAACGACAAGTAGAAAACATGAGAAGTGAATCACAACGTGGCAGCAGAGAGATCAGCCAGAAATTATAAGAACAAAACGTGAGAAGTAAATCACAACGTGGCAGCAGAGAGCTCAGCCAGAAATGACAAATAGAAAACGTAAGAAGTAATTCACAATGTGGCAGCAGAGATCAGCCAGAAATGACTAGAGGAACACATGAGAAGTAAAAAACAACGTGGCAGCAGAGAGATCAGCAATAAATGATAAGAACAAAACGTGAGAAGTAAATCACAACGTGGCAGCAGAGAGATCACCCAGAAATGACAAGTAGAAAACGTGAGAAGTAATTCACAACGTGGCAGCAGAGAGATCACCCAGAAACGACAAGTAGAAAACATGAGAAGTAAATCACAACGTGGCAGCAGAGAGATCAGCCAGAAATGACAAGAACAAAACGTGAGAAGTAAATCACAACATGGCAGCAGAGATATCAGCCAGAAATGATAAGAACAAAACATGAGAAGTAAATCACAATGTGGCAGCAGAGATCAGCCAGAAATGACGAGAGGAACACATGAGAAGTAAATCACAACGTGGCAGCAGAGATATCAGCCAGAAATGACAGGAAGAAAACGTGAGAAGTAAATCACAACGTGGCAGCAGAGAGATCAGCCGGAAATGACAAGAACAAAACGTGAGAAGTAAATCAAAACATGGCGGCAGAGAGATCAGCCAGAAATGATAAGAACAAAACATGAGAAGTAAATCACAATGTGGCAGCAGAGATCAGCCAGAAATGACGAGAGGAACACATGAGAAGTAAATCACAACATGGCAGCAGAGAGATCAGACAGAAATGATAAGAACAAAACATGAGAAGTAAATCACAACGTGGCAGCAGAGAGATCAGCCAGAAATTATAAGAACAAAACGTGAGAAGTAAATCACAACGTGGCAGCAGAGAGCTCAGCCAGAAATGACAAATAGAAAACGTAAGAAGTAATTCACAACGTGGCAGCAGAGAGATCAGCCAGAAATGACAAGTAGAAAACATGAGAAGTAAATCACAACGTGGCAGCAGAGATATCAGCCAGAAATGACAAGAACAAAACGTGAGAAGTAAATCACAACGTGGCAGCAGAGAGATCAGCCGGAAATGACAAGATCAAAACGTGAGAAGTACATCAAAACATGGCGGCAGAGAGATCAGCCAGATATGATAAGAACAAAACATGAGAAGTAAATCACAATGTGGCAGCAGAGATCAGCCAGAAATGACGAGAGGAACACATGAGAAGTAAATCACAACGTGGTAGCAGAGAGATCAGCCAGAAATGATAAGAACAAAACGTTAGAAGTAAATCACTACGTGGCAGCAGAGAGATCAGCCAGAAATGATAAGAACGAAACGTTAGAAGTAAATCACAACGTGGCAGCAGAGAGATCAGCCAGAAATGATAAGAACAAAACGTTAGAAGTAAATCACAACGTGGAAGCAGAGATATCAGCCAGAAATGACAGGAAGAAAACATGAGAAGTAAATCACAACGAGGCAGCAGAGAGATCAGCCGGAAATGACAAGAACAAAACGTGAGAAGTAAATCACAATGTGGCAGCAGAGATCAGCCAGAAATGACGAGAGGAACACATGAGAAGTAAATCACAACGTGGTAGCAGAGAGATCAGCCAGAAATTATAAGAACAATACGTGAGAAGTAAATCACAACGTGGCAGCAGAGAGATCAGCCAGAAACGACAAGTAGAAAACATGAGAAGTGAATCACAACGTGGCAGCAGAGAGATCAGCCAGAAATGACAGGAAGAAAACATGAGAAGTAAATCACAACGTGGCAGCAGAGAGATCAGCCGGAAATGACAAGAACAAAACGTGAGAAGTAAATCACAACGTGGCAGCAGAGAGATCAGCCAGAAATGACAAATAGAAAATGTAAGAAGTAATTCACAACATGGCAGCAGAGAGATCAGCCAGAAATGACTAGAGGAACACATGAGAAGTAAAAAACAACGTGGCAGCAGAGAGATCAGCCATAAATGATAAGAACAAAACGTGAGAAGTAAATCACAACGTGGCAGCAGAGAGATCACCCAGAAATGACAAGTAGAAAACGTGAGAAGTAATTCACAACGTGGCAGCAGAGAGATCACCCAGAAACGACAAGTAGAAAACATGAGAAGTAAATCACAACGTGGCAGCAGAGAGATCAGCCAGAAATGACAAGAACAAAACGTGAGAAGTAAATCACAACATGGCAGCAGAGATATCAGCCAGAAATGATAAGAACAAAACATGAGAAGTAAATCACAATGTGGCAGCAGAGATCAGCCAGAAATGACGAGAGGAACACATGAGAAGTAAATCACAACGTGGCAGCAGAGATATCAGCCAGAAATGACAGGAAGACAACGTGAGAAGTAAATCACAACGTGGCAGCAGAGAGATCAGCCGGAAATGACAAGAACAAAACGTGAGAAGTAAATCAAAACATGGCGGCAGAGAGATCAGCCAGAAATGATAAGAACAAAACATGAGAAGTAAATCACAATGTGGCAGCAGAGATCAGCCAGAAATGACGAGAGGAACACATGAGAAGTAAATCACAACGTGGCAGCAGAGATATCAGCCAGAAATGACAGGAAGACAACGTGAGAAGTAAATCACAACGTGGCAGCAGAGAGATCAGCCGGAAATGACAAGAACAAAACGTGAGAAGTAAATCAAAACATGGCGGCAGAGAGATCAGCCGGAAATGACAAGAACAAAACATGAGAATTAAATCACAACGTGGCAGCAGAGAGATCAGCCAGAAATTATAAGAACAAAACGTGAGAAGTAAATCACAACGTGGCAGCAGAGAGCTCAGCCAGAAATGACAAATAGAAAACGTAAGAAGTAATTCACAATGTGGCAGCAGAGATCAGCCAGAAATGACTAGAGGAACACATGAGAAGTAAAAAACAACGTGGCAGCAGAGAGATCAGCAATAAATGATAAGAACAAAACGTGAGAAGTAAATCACAACGTGGCAGCAGAGAGATCACCCAGAAATGACAAGTAGAAAACGTGAGAAGTAATTCACAACGTGGCAGCAGAGAGATCACCCAGAAACGACAAGTAGAAAACATGAGAAGTAAATCACAACGTGGCAGCAGAGAGATCAGCCAGAAATGACAAGAACAAAACGTGAGAAGTAAATCACAACATGGCAGCAGAGATATCAGCCAGAAATGATAAGAACAAAACATGAGAAGTAAATCACAATGTGGCAGCAGAGATCAGCCAGAAATGACGAGAGGAACACATGAGAAGTAAATCACAACGTGGCAGCAGAGATATCAGCCAGAAATGACAGGAAGAAAACGTGAGAAGTAAATCACAACGTGGCAGCAGAGAGATCAGCCGGAAATGACAAGAACAAAACGTGAGAAGTAAATCAAAACATGGCGGCAGAGAGATCAGCCAGAAATGATAAGAACAAAACATGAGAAGTAAATCACAATGTGGCAGCAGAGATCAGCCAGAAATGACGAGAGGAACACATGAGAAGTAAATCACAACATGGCAGCAGAGAGATCAGACAGAAATGATAAGAACAAAACATGAGAAGTAAATCACAACGTGGCAGCAGAGAGATCAGCCAGAAATTATAAGAACAAAACGTGAGAAGTAAATCACAACGTGGCAGCAGAGAGCTCAGCCAGAAATGACAAATAGAAAACGTAAGAAGTAATTCACAACGTGGCAGCAGAGAGATCAGCCAGAAATGACAAGTAGAAAACATGAGAAGTAAATCACAAC
This sequence comes from Lampris megalopsis, assembly GCA_022114975.2. Classification (NCBI taxonomy): domain Eukaryota; kingdom Metazoa; phylum Chordata; class Actinopteri; order Lampriformes; family Lampridae; genus Lampris; species Lampris megalopsis. Next base: position 1,951,308 of record JAJHIY020000614.1, read on the forward strand.
GTGGCAGCAGAGATATCAGCCAGAAATGACAAGAACAAAACGTGAGAAGTAAATCACAACGTGGCAGCAGAGAGATCAGCCGGAAATGACAAGATCAAAACGTGAGAAGTACATCAAAACATGGCGGCAGAGAGATCAGCCAGATATGATAAGAACAAAACATGAGAAGTAAATCACAATGTGGCAGCAGAGATCAGCCAGAAATGACGAGAGGAACACATGAGAAGTAAATCACAACGTGGTAGCAGAGAGATCAGCCAGAAATTATAAGAACAATACGTGAGAAGTAAATCACAACGTGGCAGCAGAGAGATCAGCCAGAAACGACAAGTAGAAAACATGAGAAGTGAATCACAACGTGGCAGCAGAGAGATCAGCCAGAAATTATAAGAACAAAACGTGAGAAGTAAATCACAACGTGGCAGCAGAGAGCTCAGCCAGAAATGACAAATAGAAAACGTAAGAAGTAATTCACAATGTGGCAGCAGAGATCAGCCAGAAATGACTAGAGGAACACATGAGAAGTAAAAAACAACGTGGCAGCAGAGAGATCAGCAATAAATGATAAGAACAAAACGTGAGAAGTAAATCACAACGTGGCAGCAGAGAGATCACCCAGAAATGACAAGTAGAAAACGTGAGAAGTAATTCACAACGTGGCAGCAGAGAGATCACCCAGAAACGACAAGTAGAAAACATGAGAAGTAAATCACAACGTGGCAGCAGAGAGATCAGCCAGAAATGACAAGAACAAAACGTGAGAAGTAAATCACAACATGGCAGCAGAGATATCAGCCAGAAATGATAAGAACAAAACATGAGAAGTAAATCACAATGTGGCAGCAGAGATCAGCCAGAAATGACGAGAGGAACACATGAGAAGTAAATCACAACGTGGCAGCAGAGATATCAGCCAGAAATGACAGGAAGAAAACGTGAGAAGTAAATCACAACGTGGCAGCAGAGAGATCAGCCGGAAATGACAAGAACAAAACGTGAGAAGTAAATCAAAACATGGCGGCAGAGAGATCAGCCAGAAATGATAAGAACAAAACATGAGAAGTAAATCACAATGTGGCAGCAGAGATCAGCCAGAAATGACGAGAGGAACACATGAGAAGTAAATCACAACATGGCAGCAGAGAGATCAGACAGAAATGATAAGAACAAAACATGAGAAGTAAATCACAACGTGGCAGCAGAGAGATCAGCCAGAAATTATAAGAACAAAACGTGAGAAGTAAATCACAACGTGGCAGCAGAGAGCTCAGCCAGAAATGACAAATAGAAAACGTAAGAAGTAATTCACAACGTGGCAGCAGAGAGATCAGCCAGAAATGACAAGTAGAAAACATGAGAAGTAAATCACAACGTGGCAGCAGAGATATCAGCCAGAAATGACAAGAACAAAACGTGAGAAGTAAATCACAACGTGGCAGCAGAGAGATCAGCCGGAAATGACAAGATCAAAACGTGAGAAGTACATCAAAACATGGCGGCAGAGAGATCAGCCAGATATGATAAGAACAAAACATGAGAAGTAAATCACAATGTGGCAGCAGAGATCAGCCAGAAATGACGAGAGGAACACATGAGAAGTAAATCACAACGTGGTAGCAGAGAGATCAGCCAGAAATTATAAGAACAATACGTGAGAAGTAAATCACAACGTGGCAGCAGAGAGATCAGCCAGAAACGACAAGTAGAAAACATGAGAAGTGAATCACAACGTGGCAGCAGAGAGATCAGCCAGAAATGACAGGAAGAAAACATGAGAAGTAAATCAAAACTTGGCAGCAGAGAGATCAGCCAGAAATTATAAGAACAAAACGTGAGAAGTAAATCAAAACATGGCAGCAGAGAGATCAGCCAGAAATGATAAGACCAAAACGTGAGAAGTAAATCAAAACATGGCAGCAGAGAGATCAGCCAGAAATGATAAGAACAAAACGTTAGAAGTAAATCACAACGTGGCAGCAGAGAGATCAGCCAGAAATGATAAGAACGAAACGTTAGAAGTAAATCACAACGTGGCAGCAGAGAGATCAGCCAGAAATGATAAGAACAAAACGTTAGAAGTAAATCACAACGTGGAAGCAGAGAGATCAGCCAGAAATGACAAGTAGAAAACGTGAGAAGTAATTCACAACGTGGCAGCAGAGAGATCACCCAGAAACGACAAGTAGAAAACATGAGAAGTAAATCACAACGTGGCAGCAGAGATATCAGCCAGAAATGACAGGAAGAAAACATGAGAAGTAAATCACAACGAGGCAGCAGAGAGATCAGCCGGAAATGACAAGAACAAAACGTGAGAAGTAAATCACAATGTGGCAGCAGAGATCAGCCAGAAATGACGAGAGGAACACATGAGAAGTAAATCACAACGTGGTAGCAGAGAGATCAGCCAGAAATTATAAGAACAATACGTGAGAAGTAAATCACAACGTGGCAGCAGAGAGATCAGCCAGAAACGACAAGTAGAAAACATGAGAAGTGAATCACAACGTGGCAGCAGAGAGATCAGCCAGAAATGACAGGAAGAAAACATGAGAAGTAAATCACAACGTGGCAGCAGAGAGATCAGCCGGAAATGACAAGAACAAAACGTGAGAAGTAAATCACAACGTGGCAGCAGAGAGATCAGCAAGAAATGACAAATAGAAAATGTAAGAAGTAATTCACAACATGGCAGCAGAGAGATCAGCCAGAAATGACTAGAGGAACACATGAGAAGTAAAAAACAACGTGGCAGCAGAGAGATCAGCCATAAATGATAAGAACAAAACGTGAGAAGTAAAACACAACGTGGCAGCAGAGAGATCACCCAGAAATGACAAGTAGAAAACGTGAGAAGTAATTCACAACGTGGCAGCAGAGAGATCACCCAGAAACGACAAGTAGAAAACATGAGAAGTAAATCACAACGTGGCAGCAGAGAGATCAGCCAGAAATGACAAGAACAAAACGTGAGAAGTAAATCACAACATGGCAGCAGAGATATCAGCCAGAAATGATAAGAACAAAACATGAGAAGTAAATCACAATGTGGCAGCAGAGATCAGCCAGAAATGACGAGAGGAACACATGAGAAGTAAATCACAACGTGGCAGCAGAGATATCAGCCAGAAATGACAGGAAGAAAACGTGAGAAGTAAATCACAACGTGGCAGCAGAGAGATCAGCCGGAAATGACAAGAACAAAACGTGAGAAGTAAATCAAAACATGGCGGCAGAGAGATCAGCCAGAAATGATAAGAACAAAACATGAGAAGTAAATCACAACGTGGCAGCAGAGAGCTCAGCCAGAAATGACAAATAGAAAACGTAAGAAGTAATTCACAACGTGGCAGCAGAGAGATCAGCCAGAAATGACTAGAGGAACACATGAGAAGTAAATCACAACGTGGCAGCAGAGAGATCAGCCAGAAATGACAAGAAAAAAACGTTAGAAGTAAATCACAACGTGGCAGCAGAGAGATCAGCCAGAAATGATAAGAACAAAACGTTAGAAGTAAATCACAACGTGGCAGCAGAGAGATCAGCCAGAAATGATAAGAACAAAACGTTAGAAGTAAATCACAACGTGGCAGCAGAGAGATCAGCCAGAAATGATAAGAACAAAACGTTAGAAGTAAATCACAACGTGGCAGCAGAGAGATCAGCCAGAAATGATAAGAACAAAACGTTAGAAGTAAATCACAACGTGGCAGCAGAGAGATCAGCCAGAAATGACAAGTAGAAAACGTGAGAAGTAAATCACAATGTGGCAGCAGAGATATCAGCCAAAAGTGACAGGAAGAAAACATGAGAAGTAAATCACAACGTGGCAGCAGAGAGATCAACCGGAAATGACAAGAACAAAACGTGAGAAGTAAATCAAAACATGGCAGCAGAGAGATCAGCCAGAAATGATAAGAACAAAACGTTAGAAGTAAATCACAACGTGGCAGCAGAGGGATCAGCCAGAAATGATAAGAACGAAACGTTAGAAGTAAATCACAACGTGGCAGCAGAGAGATCAGCCAGAAATGATAAGAACAAAACGTTAGAAGTAAATCACAACGTGGCAGCAGAGAGATCAGCCAGAAATGACAAGTAGAAAACGTGAGAAGTAATTCACAACGTGGCAGCAGAGAGATCACCCAGAAACGACAAGTAGAAAACATGAGAAGTAAATCACAGCGTGGCAGCAGAGATATCAGCCAGAAATGACAGGAAGAAAACATGAGAAGTAAATCACAACGTGGCAGCAGAGAGATCAGCCGGAAATGACAAGAACAAAACGTGAGAAGTAAATCAAAACATGGCGGCAGAGAGATCAGCCAGAAATGATAAGAACAAAACATGAGAAGTAAATCACAATGTGGCAGCAGAGATCAGACAGAAATGACGAGAGGAACACATGAGAAGTAAATCACAACGTGGTAGCAGAGAGATCAGCCAGAAATTATAAGAACAATACGTGAGAAGTAAATCACAACGTGGCAGCAGAGAGATCAGCCAGAAACGACAAGTAGAAAACATGAGAAGTGAATCACAACGTGGCAGCAGAGAGATCAGCCAGAAATGACAGGAAGAAAACATGAGAAGTAAATCACAACGTGGCAGCAGAGAGATCAGCCGGAAATGACAAGAACAAAACGTGAGAAGTAAATCACAACGTGGCAGCAGAGAGATCAGCAAGAAATGACAAATAGAAAATGTAAGAAGTAATTCACAACATGGCAGCAGAGAGATCAGCCAGAAATGACTAGAGGAACACATGAGAAGTAAAAAACAACGTGGCAGCAGAGAGATCAGCCATAAATGATAAGAACAAAACGTGAGAAGTAAAACACAACGTGGCAGCAGAGAGATCACCCAGAAATGACAAGTAGAAAACGTGAGAAGTAATTCACAACGTGGCAGCAGAGAGATCACCCAGAAACGACAAGTAGAAAACATGAGAAGTAAATCACAACGTGGCAGCAGAGAGATCAGCCAGAAATGACAAGAACAAAACGTGAGAAGTAAATCACAACATGGCAGCAGAGATATCAGCCAGAAATGATAAGAACAAAACATGAGAAGTAAATCACAATGTGGCAGCAGAGATCAGCCAGAAATGACGAGAGGAACACATGAGAAGTAAATCACAACGTGGCAGCAGAGATATCAGCCAGAAATGACAGGAAGAAAACGTGAGAAGTAAATCACAACGTGGCAGCAGAGAGATCAGCCGGAAATGACAAGAACAAAACGTGAGAAGTAAATCAAAACATGGCGGCAGAGAGATCAGCCAGAAATGATAAGAACAAAACATGAGAAGTAAATCACAACGTGGCAGCAGAGAGCTCAGCCAGAAATGACAAATAGAAAACGTAAGAAGTAATTCACAACGTGGCAGCAGAGAGATCAGCCAGAAATGACTAGAGGAACACATGAGATGTAAATCACAACGTGGCAGCAGAGAGATCAGCCAGAAATGACAAGAAAAAAACGTTAGAAGTAAATCACAACGTGGCAGCAGAGAGATCAGCCAGAAATGATAAGAACAAAACGTTAGAAGTAAATCACAACGTGGCAGCAGAGAGATCAGCCAGAAATGATAAGAACAAAACGTTAGAAGTAAATCACAACGTGGCAGCAGAGAGATCAGCCAGAAATGATAAGAACAAAACGTTAGAAGTAAATCACAACGTGGCAGCAGAGAGATCAGCCAGAAATGATAAGAACAAAACGTTAGAAGTAAATCACAACGTGGCAGCAGAGAGATCAGCCAGAAATGACAAGTAGAAAACGTGAGAAGTAAATCACAATGTGGCAGCAGAGATATCAGCCAAAAGTGACAGGAAGAAAACATGAGAAGTAAATCACAACGTGGCAGCAGAGAGATCAACCGGAAATGACAAGAACAAAACGTGAGAAGTAAATCAAAACATGGCAGCAGAGAGATCAGCCAGAAATGATAAGAACAAAACGTTAGAAGTAAATCACAACGTGGCAGCAGAGGGATCAGCCAGAAATGATAAGAACGAAACGTTAGAAGTAAATCACAACGTGGCAGCAGAGAGATCAGCCAGAAATGATAAGAACAAAACGTTAGAAGTAAATCACAACGTGGCAGCAGAGAGATCAGCCAGAAATGACAAGTAGAAAACGTGAGAAGTAATTCACAACGTGGCAGCAGAGAGATCACCCAGAAACGACAAGTAGAAAACATGAGAAGTAAATCACAGCGTGGCAGCAGAGATATCAGCCAGAAATGACAGGAAGAAAACATGAGAAGTAAATCACAACGTGGCAGCAGAGAGATCAGCCGGAAATGACAAGAACAAAACGTGAGAAGTAAATCAAAACATGGCGGCAGAGAGATCAGCCAGAAATGATAAGAACAAAACATGAGAAGTAAATCACAATGTGGCAGCAGAGATCAGACAGAAATGACGAGAGGAACACATGAGAAGTAATTCACAACGTGGCAGCAGAGAGATCAGCCAGAAATGACAAATAGAAAATGTAAGAAGTAATTCACAACATGGCAGCAGAGAGATCAGCCAGAAATGACTAGAGGAACACATGAGAAGTAAAAAACAACGTGGCAGCAGAGAGATCAGCCATAAATGATAAGAACAAAACGTGAGAAGTAAAACACAACGTGGCAGCAGAGAGATCACCCAGAAATGACAAGTAGAAAACGTGAGAAGTAATTCACAACTTGGCAGCAGAGAGATCACCCAGAAACGACAAGTAGAAAACATGAGAAGTAAATCACAACGTGGCAGCAGAGATATCAGCCAGAAATGACAAGAACAAAACGTGAGAAGTAAATCACAACATGGCAGCAGAGATATCAGCCAGAAATGATAAGAACAAAACATGAGAAGTAAATCACAATGTGGCAGCAGAGATCAGCCAGAAATGACGAGAGGAACACATGAGAAGTAAATCACAACGTGGCAGCAGAGATATCAGCCAGAAATGACAGGAAGAAAACGTGAGAAGTAAATCACAACGTGGCAGCAGAGAGATCAGCCGGAAATGACAAGAACAAAACGTGAGAAGTAAATCAAAACATGGCGGCAGAGAGATCAGCCAGAAATGATAAGAACAAAACATGAGAAGTAAATCACAATGTGGCAGCAGAGATCAGCCAGAAATGACGAGAGGAACACATGAGAAGTAAATCACAACATGGCAGCAGAGAGATCAGACAGAAATGATAAGAACAAAACATGAGAAGTAAATCACAACGTGGCAGCAGAGAGATCAGCCAGAAATTATAAGAACAAAACGTGAGAAGTAAATCACAACGTGGCAGCAGAGAGCTCAGCCAGAAATGACTAGAGGAACACATGAGAAGTAAATCACAACGTGGCAGCAGAGAGATCAGCCAGAAATGACAAGAAAAAAACGTGAGAAGTAAATCAAAACATGGCAGCAGAGAGATCAGCCAGAAATAATAAGAACAAAACGTTAGAAGTAAATCACAACGTGGCAGCAGAGAGCTCAGCCAGAAATGATAAGAACGAAACGTTAGAAGTAAATCACAACGTGGCAGCAGAGAGATCAGCCAGAAATGATAAGAACAAAACGTTAGAAGTAAATCACAACGTGGCAGCAGAGAGATCAGCCAGAAATGACAAGTAGAAAACGTGAGAAGTAATTCACAACGTGGCAGCAGAGAGATCACCCAGAAACGACAAGTAGAAAACATGAGAAGTAAATCACAGCGTGGCAGCAGAGATATCAGCCAGAAATGACAGGAAGAAAACATGAGAAGTAAATCACAACGTGGCAGCAGAGAGATCAGCCGGAAATGACAAGAACAAAACGTGAGAAGTAAATCAAAACATGGCGGCAGAGAGATCAGCCAGAAATGATAAGAACAAAACATGAGAAGTAAATCACAATGTGGCAGCAGAGATCAGACAGAAATGACGAGAGGAACACATGAGAAGTAATTCACAACGTGGCAGCAGAGAGATCACCCAGAAACGACAAGTAGAAAACATGAGAAGTAAATCACAACGTGGCAGCAGAGATATCAGCCAGAAAGGACAGGAAGAAAACTTGAGAAGTAAATCACAACGTGGCAGCAGAGAGATCATTCAGAAATGATAAGAACAAAACATGAGAAGTAAATCACAATGTGGCAGCAGAGATCAGCCAGAAATGACGAGAGGAACACATGAGAAGTAAATCACAACGTGGTAGCAGAGATATCAGCCAGAAATGACAAATAAGAAAACCTAAGAAGTAATTCACAACGTGGCAGCAGAGAGATCACCCAGAAATGACTAGAGGAACACATGAGAAGTAAATCAAAACATGGCAGCAGAGAGATCAGCCAGAAATGATAAGAACAAAACGTTAGAAGTAAATCACAACGTGGCAGCAGAGAGATCAGCCAGAAATGATAAGAACGAAACGTTAGAAGTAAATCACAACGTGGCAGCAGAGAGATCAGCCAGAAATGATAAGAACAAAACGTTAGAAGTAAATCACAACGTGGCAGCAGAGAGATCAGCCAGAAATGACAAGTAGAAAACGTGAGAAGTAATTCACAACGTGGCAGCAGAGAGATCACCCAGAAACGACAAGTAGAAAACATGAGAAGTAAATCACAATGTGGCAGCAGAGATCAGCCAGAAATGACGAGAGGAACACATGAGAAGTAAATCACAACGTGGCAGCAGAGATATCAGCCAGAAATGACAGGAAGAAAACGTGAGAAGTAAATCACAACGTGGCAGCAGAGAGATCAGCCGGAAATGACAAGAACAAAACGTAAGAAGTAAATCAAAACATGGCGGCAGAGAGATCAGCCAGAAATGATAAGAACAAAACATGAAAAGTAAATCACAATGTGGCATTAGAGATCAGCCAGAAATGACGAGAGGAACACATGAGAAGTAAATCACAACATGGCAGCAGAGAGATCAGACAGAAATGATAAGAACAAAACATGAGAAGTAAATCACAACGTGGCAGCAGAGAGATCAGCCAGAAATTATAAGAACAAAACGTGAGAAGTAAATCACAACGTGGCAGCAGAGAGCTCAGCCAGAAATGACAAATAGAAAACGTTAGAAGTAATTCACAACGTGGCAGCAGAGAGATCAGCCAGAAATGACAAGTAGAAAACATGAGAAGTAAATCACAACGTGGCAGCAGAGATATCAGCCAGAAATGACAAGAACAAAACGTGAGAAGTAAATCACAACGTGGCAGCAGAGAGATCAGCCGGAAATGAAAAGATCAAAACGTGAGAAGTACATCAAAACATGGCGGCAGAGAGATCAGCCAGAAATGATAAGAACAAAACATGAGAAGTAAATCACAATGTGGCAGCAGAGATCAGCCAGAAATGACGAGAGGAACACATGAGAAGTAAATCACAACGTGGCAGCAGAGAGATCAGCCAGAAATTATAAGAACAATACGTGAGAAGTAAATCACAACGTGGCAGCAGAGAGATCAGCCAGAAACGACAAGTAGAAAACATGAGAAGTGAATCACAACGTGGCAGCAGAGAGATCAGCCAGAAATGACAGGAAGAAAACATGAGAAGTAAATCAAAACTTGGCAGCAGAGAGATCAGCCAGAAATTATAAGAACAAAACGTGAGAAGTAAATCAAAACATGGCAGCAGAGAGATCAGCCAGAAATGATAAGAACAAAACGTGAGAAGTAAATCAAAACATGGCAGCAGAGAGATCAGCCAGAAATGATAAGAACAAAACGTTAGAAGTAAATCACAACGTGGCAGCAGAGAGATCAGCCAGAAATGATAAGAACGAAACGTTAGAAGTAAATCACAACGTGGCAGCAGAGAGATCAGCCAGAAATGATAAGAACAAAACGTTAGAAGTAAATCACAACGTGGAAGCAGAGAGATCAGCCAGAAATGACAAGTAGAAAACGTGAGAAGTAATTCACAACGTGGCAGCAGAGAGATCACCCAGAAACGACAAGTAGAAAACATGAGAAGTAAATCACAACGTGGCAGCAGAGATATCAGCCAGAAATGACAGGAAGAAAACATGAGAAGTAAATCACAACGAGGCAGCAGAGAGATCAGCCGGAAATGACAAGAACAAAACGTGAGAAGTAAATCACAATGTGGCAGCAGAGATCAGCCAGAAATGACGAGAGGAACACATGAGAAGTAAATCACAACGTGGTAGCAGAGAGATCAGCCAGAAATTATAAGAACAATACGTGAGAAGTAAATCACAACGTGGCAGCAGAGAGATCAGCCAGAAACGACAAGTAGAAAACATGAGAAGTGAATCACAACGTGGCAGCAGAGAGATCAGCCAGAAATGACAGGAAGAAAACATGAGAAGTAAATCACAACGTGGCAGCAGAGAGATCAGCCGGAAATGACAAGAACAAAACATTTGAAGTAAATCACAACGTGGCAGCAGAGAGATCAGCCAGAAATGACAAATAGAAAATGTAAGAAGTAATTCACAACATGGCAGCAGAGAGATCAGCCAGAAATGACTAGAGGAACACATGAGAAGTAAAAAACAACGTGGCAGCAGAGAGATCAGCCATAAATGATAAGAACAAAACGTGAGAAGTAAAACACAACGTGGCAGCAGAGAGATCACCCAGAAATGACAAGTAGAAAACATGAGAAGTAAATCACAACGTGGCAGCAGAGAGATCAGCCAGAAATGACAAGAACAAAACGTGAGAAGTAAATCACAACATGGCAGCAGAGATATCAGCCAGAAATGATAAGAACAAAACATGAGAAGTAAATCACAATGTGGCAGCAGAGATCAGCCAGAAATGACGAGAGGAACACATGAGAAGTAAATCACAACGTGGCAGCAGAGAGATCAGCCGGAAATGACAAGAACAAAACGTGAGAAGTAAATCAAAACATGGCGGCAGAGAGATCAGCCAGAAATGATAAGAACAAAACATGAGAAGTAAATCACAATGTGGCAGCAGAGAGATCAGACAGAAATGACAAATAGAAAACGTAAGAAGTAATTCACAACGTGGCAGCAGAGAGATCAGCCAGAAATGACGAGAGGAACACATGAGAAGTAAATCACAACATGGCAGCAGAGAGATCAGACAGAAATGATAAGAACAAAACATGAGAAGTAAATCACAACGTGGCAGCAGAGAGATCAGCCAGAAATTATAAGAACAAAACGTGAGAAGTAAATCACAACGTGGCAGCAGAGAGCTCAGCCAGAAATGACAAATAGAAAACGTTAGAAGTAATTCACAACGTGGCAGCAGAGAGATCAGCCAGAAATGACAAGTAGAAAACATGAGAAGTAAATCACAACGTGGCAGCAGAGATATCAGCCAGAAATGACAAGAACAAAACGTGAGAAGTAAATCACAACGTGGCAGCAGAGAGATCAGCCAGAAATGATAAGAACAAAACGTTAGAAGTAAATCACAACGTGGCAGCAGAGAGATCAGCCAGAAATGATAAGAACAAAACGTTAGAAGTAAATCACAACGTGGCAGCAGAGAGATCAGCCAGAAATGATAAGAACAAAACGTTAGAAGTAAATCACAACGTGGCAGCAGAGAGATCAGCCAGAAATGATAAGAACAAAACGTTAGAAGTAAATCACAACGTGGCAGCAGAGAGATCAGCCAGAAATGACAAGTAGAAAACGTGAGAAGTAATTCACAACGTGGCAGCAGAGAGATCACCCAGAAACGACAAGTAGAAAACATGAGAAGTAAATCACAGCGTGGCAGCAGAGATATCAGCCAGAAATGACAGGAAGAAAACATGAGAAGTAAATCACAACGTGGCAGCAGAGAGATCAGCCGGAAATGACAAGAACAATACGTGAGAAGTAAATCAAAACATGGCGGCAGAGAGATCAGCCAGAAATGATAAGAACAAAACATGAGAAGTAAATCACAATGTGGCAGCAGAGATCAGACAGAAATGACGAGAGGAACACATGAGAAGTAATTCACAACGTGGCAGCAGAGAGATCACCCAGAAACGACAAGTAGAAAACATGAGAAGTAAATCACAACGTGGCAGCAGAGATATCAGCCAGAAAGGACAGGAAGAAAACTTGAGAAGTAAATCACAACGTGGCAGCAGAGAGATCAGCCAGAAATGATAAGAACAAAACATGAGAAGTAAATCACAATGTGGCAGCAGAGATCAGCCAGAAATGACGAGAGGAACACATGAGAAGTAAATCACAACGTGGTAGCAGAGATATCAGCCAGAAATGACAAATAAGAAAACCTAAGAAGTAATTCACAACGTGGCAGCAGAGAGATCACCCAGAAATGACTAGAGGAACACATGAGAAGTAAATCAAAACATGGCAGCAGAGAGATCAGCCAGAAATGATAAGAACAAAACGTTAGAAGTAAATCACAACGTGGCAGCAGAGAGATCAGCCAGAAATGATAAGAACGAAACGTTAGAAGTAAATCACAACGTGGCAGCAGAGAGATCAGCCAGAAATGATAAGAACAAAACGTTAGAAGTAAATCACAACGTGGCAGCAGAGAGATCAGCCAGAAATGACAAGTAGAAAACGTGAGAAGTAATTCACAACGTGGCAGCAGAGAGATCACCCAGAAACGACAAGTAGAAAACATGAGAAGTAAATCACAATGTGGCAGCAGAGATCAGCCAGAAATGACGAGAGGAACACATGAGAAGTAAATCACAACGTGGCAGCAGAGATATCAGCCAGAAATGACAGGAAGAAAACGTGAGAAGTAAATCACAACGTGGCAGCAGAGAGATCAGCCGGAAATGACAAGAACAAAACGTAAGAAGTAAATCAAAACATGGCGGCAGAGAGATCAGCCAGAAATGATAAGAACAAAACATGAAAAGTAAATCACAATGTGGCATTAGAGATCAGCCAGAAATGACGAGAGGAACACATGAGAAGTAAATCACAACATGGCAGCAGAGAGATCAGACAGAAATGATAAGAACAAAACATGAGAAGTAAATCACAACGTGGCAGCAGAGAGATCAGCCAGAAATTATAAGAACAAAACGTGAGAAGTAAATCACAACGTGGCAGCAGAGAGCTCAGCCAGAAATGACAAATAGAAAACGTTAGAAGTAATTCACAACGTGGCAGCAGAGAGATCAGCCAGAAATGACAAGTAGAAAACATGAGAAGTAAATCACAACGTGGCAGCAGAGATATCAGCCAGAAATGACAAGAACAAAACGTGAGAAGTAAATCACAACGTGGCAGCAGAGAGATCAGCCGGAAATGAAAAGATCAAAACGTGAGAAGTACATCAAAACATGGCGGCAGAGAGATCAGCCAGAAATGATAAGAACAAAACATGAGAAGTAAATCACAATGTGGCAGCAGAGATCAGCCAGAAATGACGAGAGGAACACATGATAAGTAAATCACAACGTGGCAGCAGAGAGATCAGCCAGAAATTATAAGAACAATACGTGAGAAGTAAATCACAACGTGGCAGCAGAGAGATCAGCCAGAAACGACAAGTAGAAAACATGAGAAGTGAATCACAACGTGGCAGCAGAGAGATCAGCCAGAAATGACAGGAAGAAAACATGAGAAGTAAATCAAAACTTGGCAGCAGAGAGATCAGCCAGAAATTATAAGAACAAAACATGAGAAGTAAATCAAAACATGGCAGCAGAGAGATCAGCCAGAAATGATAAGAACAAAACGTGAGAAGTAAATCAAAACATGGCAGCAGAGAGATCAGCCAGAAATGATAAGAACAAAACGTTAGAAGTAAATCACAACGTGGCAGCAGAGAGATCAGCCAGAAATGATAAGAACGAAACGTTAGAAGTAAATCACAACGTGGCAGCAGAGAGATCAGCCAGAAATGATAAGAACAAAACGTTAGAAGTAAATCACAACGTGGAAGCAGAGAGATCAGCCAGAAATGACAAGTAGAAAACGTGAGAAGTAATTCACAACGTGGCAGCAGAGAGATCACCCAGAAACGACAAGTAGAAAACATGAGAAGTAAATCACAACGTGGCAGCAGAGATATCAGCCAGAAATGACAGGAAGAAAACATGAGAAGTAAATCACAACGAGGCAGCAGAGAGATCAGCCGGAAATGACAAGAACAAAACGTGAGAAGTAAATCACAATGTGGCAGCAGAGATCAGCCAGAAATGACGAGAGGAACACATGAGAAGTAAATCACAACGTGGTAGCAGAGAGATCAGCCAGAAATTATAAGAACAATACGTGAGAAGTAAATCACAACGTGGCAGCAGAGAGATCAGCCAGAAACGACAAGTAGAAAACATGAGAAGTGAATCACAACGTGGCAGCAGAGAGATCAGCCAGAAATGACAGGAAGAAAACATGAGAAGTAAATCACAACGTGGCAGCAGAGAGATCAGCCGGAAATGACAAGAACAAAACGTGAGAAGTAAATCACAACGTGGCAGCAGAGAGATCAGCCAGAAATGACAAATAGAAAATGTAAGAAGTAATTCACAACATGGCAGCAGAGAGATCAGCCAGAAATGACTAGAGGAACACATGAGAAGTAAAAAACAACGTGGCAGCAGAGAGATCAGCCATAAATGATAAGAACAAAACGTGAGAAGTAAAACACAACGTGGCAGCAGAGAGATCACCCAGAAATGACAAGTAGAAAACATGAGAAGTAAATCACAACGTGGCAGCAGAGAGATCAGCCAGAAATGACAAGAACAAAACGTGAGAAGTAAATCACAACATGGCAGCAGAGATATCAGCCAGAAATGATAAGAACAAAACATGAGAAGTAAATCACAATGTGGCAGCAGAGATCAGCCAGAAATGACGAGAGGAACACATGAGAAGTAAATCACAACGTGGCAGCAGAGAGATCAGCCGGAAATGACAAGAACAAAACGTGAGAAGTAAATCAAAACATGGCGGCAGAGAGATCAGCCAGAAATGATAAGAACAAAACATGAGAAGTAAATCACAATGTGGCAGCAGAGAGATCAGACAGAAATGACAAATAGAAAACGTAAGAAGTAATTCACAACGTGGCAGCAGAGAGATCAGCCAGAAATGACGAGAGGAACACATGAGAAGTAAATCACAACATGGCAGCAGAGAGATCAGACAGAAATGATAAGAACAAAACATGAGAAGTAAATCACAACGTGGCAGCAGAGAGATCAGCCAGAAATTATAAGAACAAAACGTGAGAAGTAAATCACAACGTGGCAGCAGAGAGCTCAGCCAGAAATGACAAATAGAAAACGTAAGAAGTAATTCACAACGTGGCAGCAGAGAGATCAGCCAGAAATGACTAGAGGAACACATGAGAAGTAAATCACAACGTGGCAGCAGAGAGATCAGCCAGAAATGACAAGAAAAAAACGTTAGAAGTAAATCACAACGTGGCAGCAGAGAGATCAGCCAGAAATGATAAGAACAAAACGTTAGAAGTAAATCACAACGTGGCAGCAGAGAGATCAGCCAGAAATGATAAGAACAAAACGTTAGAAGTAAATCACAACGTGGCAGCAGAGAGATCAGCCAGAAATGATAAGAACAAAACGTTAGAAGTAAATCACAACGTGGCAGCAGAGAGATCAGCCAGAAATGATAAGAACAAAACGTTAGAAGTAAATCACAACGTGGCAGCAGAGAGATCAGCCAGAAATGACAAGTAGAAAACGTGAGAAGTAAATCACAACGTGGCAGCAGAGATATCAGCCAAAAGTGACAGGAAGAAAACATGAGAAGTAAATCACAACGTGGCAGCAGAGAGATCAACCGGAAATGACAAGAACAAAACGTGAGAAGTAAATCAAAACATGGCAGCAGAGAGATCAGCCAGAAATGATAAGAACAAAACGTTAGAAGTAAATCACAACGTGGCAGCAGAGAGATCAGCCAGAAATGATAAGAACGAAACGTTAGAAGTAAATCACAACGTGGCAGCAGAGAGATCAGCCAGAAATGATAAGAACAAAACGTTAGAAGTAAATCACAATGTGGCAGCAGAGAGATCAGCCAGAAATGACAAGTAGAAAACGTGAGAAGTAATTCACAACGTGGCAGCAGAGAGATCACCCAGAAACGACAAGTAGAAAACATGAGAAGTAAATCACAGCGTGGCAGCAGAGATATCAGCCAGAAATGACAGGAAGAAAACATGAGAAGTAAATCACAACGTGGCAGCAGAGAGATCAGCCGGAAATGACAAGAACAAAACGTGAGAAGTAAATCAAAACATGGCGGCAGAGAGATCATCCAGATATGATAAGAACAAAACATGAGAAGTAAATCACAATGTGGCAGCAGAGATCAGACAGAAATGACGAGAGGAACACATGAGAAGTAATTCACAACGTGGCAGCAGAGAGATCACCCAGAAACGACAAGTAGAAAACATGAGAAGTAAATCACAACGTGGCAGCAGAGATATCAGCCAGAAAGGACAGGAAGAAAACTTGAGAAGTAAATCACAACGTGGCAGCAGAGAGATCAGCCAGAAATGATAAGAACAAAACATGAGAAGGAAATCACAATGTGGCAGCAGAGATCAGCCAGAAATGACGAGAGGAACACATGAGAAGTAAATCACAACGTGGTAGCAGAGATATCAGCCAGAAATGACAAATAAGAAAACCTAAGAAGTAAATCACAACGTGGCAGCAGAGAGATGAGCCAGAAATGATAAGAACGAAACGTTAGAAGTAAATCACAACGTGGCAGCAGAGAGATCAGCCAGAAATGATAAGAACAAAACGTTAGAAGTAAATCACAACGTGGCAGCAGAGAGATCAGCCAGAAATGACAAGTAGAAAACGTGAGAAGTAATTCACAACGTGGCAGCAGAGAGATCACCCAGAAACGACAAGTAGAAAACATGAGAAGTAAATCACAGCGTGGCAGCAGAGATATCAGCCAGAAATGACAGGAAGAAAACATGAGAAGTAAATCACAACGTGGCAGCAGAGAGATCAGCCGGAAATGACAAGAACAAAACGTGAGAAGTAAATCAAAACATGGCGGCAGAGAGATCAGCCAGAAATGATAAGAACAAAACATGAGAAGTAAATCACAATGTGGCAGCAGAGATCAGCCAGAAATGACGAGAGGAACACATGAGAAGTAATTCACAACGTGGCAGCAGAGAGATCACCCAGAAACGACAAGTAGAAAACATGAGAAGTAAATCACAACGTGGCAGCAGAGATATCAGCCAGAAAGGACAGGAAGAAAACTTGAGAAGTAAATCACAACGTGGCAGCAGAGAGATAAGCCAGAAATGATAAGAACAAAACATGAGAAGTAAATCACAATGTGGCAGCAAAGATCAGCCAGAAATGACGAGAGGAACACATGAGAAGTAAATCACAACGTGGTAGCAGAGATATCAGCCAGAAATAACAAATAAGAAAACCTAAGAAGTAATTCACAACGTGGCAGCAGAGAGATCACCCAGAAATGACTAGAGGAACACATGAGAAGTAAATCACAACGTGGCAGCAGAGAGATCAGCCAGAAATGACTAGAGGAACACATGAGAAGAAAATCACAACGTGGCAGCATAGAGATCAGCCAGAAATGACTAGAGGAACACATGAGAAGTAAATCACAACGTGGCAGCAGAGAGATCAGCCGGAAATGACAAGAACAAAATGTGAGAAGTAAATCACAACATGGCAGCAGAGAGATCAGACAGAAATGATAAGAACAAAACATGAGAAGTAAATCACAACGTGGCAGCAGAGAGATCAGCCAGAAATTATAAGAACAAAACGTGAGAAGTAAATCACAACGTGGCAGCAGAGAGCTCAGCCAGAAATGACAAATAGAAAACGTAAGAAGTAATTCACAACGTGGCAGCAGAGAGATCAGCCAGAAATGACTAGAGGAACACATGAGAAGTAAATCACAACGTGGCAGCAGAGAGATCAGCCGGAAATGACAAGAACAAAATGTGAGAAGTAAATCACAACATGGCAGCAGAGAGATCAGACAGAAATGACAAGAAAAAAACATGAGAAGTAAATCACAACGTGGCAGCAGAGAGATCAGCCAGAAATGATAAGAACAAAACGTTAGAAGTAAATCACAACGTGGCAGCAGAGAGATCAGCCAGAAATGATAAGAACAAAACGTTAGAAGTAAATCACAACGTGGCAGCAGAGAGATCAGCCAGAAATGACAAGTAGAAAACGTGAGAAGTAAATCACAACGTGGCAGCAGAGATATCAGCCAAAAGTGACAGGAAGAAAACATGAGAAGTAAATCACAACGTGGCAGCAGAGAGATCAACCGGAAATGACAAGAACAAAACGTGAGAAGTAAATCAAAACATGGCAGCAGAGAGATCAACCAGAAATGATAAGAACAAAACGTTAGAAGTAAATCACAACGTGGCAGCAGAGAGATCAGCCAGAAATGATAAGAACGAAACGTTAGAAGTAAATCACAACGTGGCAGCAGAGAGATCAGCCAGAAATGATAAGAACAAAACGTTAGAAGTAAATCACAACGTGGCAGCAGAGAGATCAGCCAGAAATGACAAGTAGAAAACGTGAGAAGTAATTCACAACGTGGCAGCAGAGAGATCACCCAGAAACGACAAGTAGAAAACATGAGAAGTAAATCACAGCGTGGCAGCAGAGATATCAGCCAGAAATGACAGGAAGAAAACATGAGAAGTAAATCACAACGTGGCAGCAGAGAGATCAGCCGGAAATGACAAGAACAAAACGTGAGAAGTAAATCAAAACATGGCGGCAGAGAGATCAGCCAGAAATGATAAGAACAAAACATGAGAAGTAAATCACAATGTGGCAGCAGAGATCAGCCAGAAATGACGAGAGGAACACATGAGAAGTAAATCACAACGTGGCAGCAGAGAGATCACCCAGAAACGACAAGTAGAAAACATGAGAAGTAAATCACAACGTGGCAGCAGAGAGATCAGCCAGAAATGACAGGAAGAAAACATGAGAAGTAAATCACAACGTGGCAGCAGAGAGATCAGCCGGAAATGACAAGAACAAAACGTGAGAAGTAAATCACAACGTGGCAGCAGAGAGATCAGCCAGAAATGACAAATAGAAAATGTAAGAAGTAATTCACAACATGGCAGCAGAGAGATCAGCCAGAAATGACTAGAGGAACACATGAGAAGTAAAAAACAACGTGGCAGCAGAGAGATCAGCCATAAATGATAAGAACAAAACGTGAGAAGTAAAACACAACGTGGCAGCAGAGAGATCACCCAGAAATGACAAGTAGAAAACGTGAGAAGTATTTCACAACGTGGCAGCAGAGAGATCACCCAGAAACGACAAGTAGAAAACATGAGAAGTAAATCACAACGTGGCAGCAGAGAGATCAGCCAGAAATGACAAGAACAAAACGTGAGAAGTAAATCACAACATGGCAGCAGAGATATCAGCCAGAAATGATAAGAACAAAACATGAGAAGTAAATCACAATGTGGCAGCAGAGATCAGCCAGAAATGACGAGAGGAACACATGAGAAGTAAATCACAACGTGGCAGCAGAGATATCAGCCAGAAATGACAGGAAGAAAACGTGAGAAGTAAATCACAACGTGGCAGCAGAGAGATCAGCCGGAAATGACAAGAACAAAACGTGAGAAGTAAATCAAAACATGGCGGCAGAGAGATCAGCCAGAAATGATAAGAACAAAACATGAGAAGTAAATCACAATGTGGCAGCAGAGATCAGCCAGAAATGACGAGAGGAACACATGAGAAGTAAATCACAACATGGCAGCAGAGAGATCAGACAGAAATGATAAGAACAAAACATGAGAAGTAAATCACAACGTGGCAGCAGAGAGATCAGCCAGAAATTATAAGAACAAAACGTGAGAAGTAAATCACAACGTGGCAGCAGAGAGCTCAGCCAGAAATGACAAATAGAAAACGTAAGAAGTAATTCACAACGTTGCAGCAGAGAGATCAGCCAGAAATGACTAGAGGAACACATGAGAAGTAAATCACAACGTGGCAGCTGAGAGATCAGCCAGAAATGACAAGAAAAAAACGTTAGAAGTAAATCACAACGTGGCAGCAGAGAGATCAGCCAGAAATGATAAGAACAAAACGTTAGAAGTAAATCACAATGTGGCAGCAGAGAGATCAGCCAGAAATGATAAGAACAAAACGTTAGAAGTAAATCACAACGTGGCAGCAGAGAGATCAGCCAGAAATGATAAGAACAAAACGTTAGAAGTAAATCACAACGTGGCAGCAGAGAGATCAGCCAGAAATGATAAGAACAAAACGTGAGAAGTAAATCACAACGTGGCAGCAGAGAGATCAGCCAGAAATGACAAGTAGAAAACGTGAGAAGTAAATCACAACGTGGCAGCAGAGATATCAGCCAAAAGTGACAGGAAGAAAACATGAGAAGTAAATCACAACGTGGCAGCAGAGAGATCAACCGGAAATGACAAGAACAAAACGTGAGAAGTAAATCAAAACATGGCAGCAGAGAGATCAGCCAGAAATGATAAGAACAAAACGTTAGAAGTAAATCACAACGTGGCAGCAGAGAGATCAGCCAGAAATGATAAGAACGAAACGTTAGAAGTAAATCACAACGTGGCAGCAGAGAGATCAGCCAGAAATGATAAGAACAAAACGTTAGAAGTAAATCACAACGTGGCAGCAGAGAGATCAGCCAGAAATGACAAGTAGAAAACGTGAGAAGTAATTCACAACGTGGCAGCAGAGAGATCACCCAGAAACGACAAGTAGAAAACATGAGAAGTAAATCACAGCGTGGCAGCAGAGATATCAGCCAGAAATGACAGGAAGAAAACATGAGAAGTAAATCACAACGTGGCAGCAGAGAGATCAGCCGGAAATGACAAGAACAAAACGTGAGAAGTAAATCAAAACATGGCGGCAGAGAGATCAGCCAGAAATGATAAGAACAAAACATGAGAAGTAAATCACAATGTGGCAGCAGAGATCAGACAGAAATGACGAGAGGAACACATGAGAAGTAATTCACAACGTGGCAGCAGAGAGATCACCCAGAAACGACAAGTAGAAAACATGAGAAGTAAATCACAACGTGGCAGCAGAGATATCAGCCAGAAAGGACAGGAAGAAAACTTGAGAAGTAAATCACAACGTGGCAGCAGAGAGATCAGCCAGAAATGATAAGAACAAAACATGAGAAGTAAATCACAATGTGGCAGCAGAGATCAGCCAGAAATGACGAGAGGAACACATGAGAAGTAAATCACAACGTGGTAGCAGAGATATCAGCCAGAAATGACAAATAAGAAAACCTAAGAAGTAATTCACAACGTGGCAGCAGAGATATCACCCAGAAATGACTAGAGGAACACATGAGAAGTAAATCAAAACATGGCAGCAGAGAGATCAGCCAGAAATGATAAGAACAAAACGTTAGAAGTAAATCACAACGTGGCAGCAGAGAGATCAGCCAGAAATGATAAGAACGAAACGTTAGAAGTAAATCACAACGTGGCAGCAGAGAGATCAGCCAGAAATGATAAGAACAAAACGTTAGAAGTAAATCACAACGTGGCAGCAGAGAGATCAGCCAGAAATGACAAGTAGAAAACGTGAGAATTAATTCACAACGTGGCAGCAGAGAGATCACCCAGAAACGACAAGTAGAAAACATGAGAAGTAAATCACAGCGTGGCAGCAGAGATATCAGCCAGAAATGACAGGAAGAAAACATGAGAAGTAAATCACAACGTGGCAGCAGAGAGATCAGCCGGAAATGACAAGAACAAAACGTGAGAAGTAAATCAAAACATGGCGGCAGAGAGATCAGCCAGAAATGATAAGAACAAAACATGAGAAGTAAATCACAATGTGGCAGCAGAGATCAGCCAGAAATGACGAGAGGAACACATGAGAAGTAATTCACAACGTGGCAGCAGAGAGATCACCCAGAAACGACAAGTAGAAAACATGAGAAGTAAATCACAACGTGGCAGCAGAGATATCAGCCAGAAAGGACAGGAAGAAAACTTGAGAAGTAAATCACAACGTGGCAGCAGAGAGATAAGCCAGAAATGATAAGAACAAAACATGAGAAGTAAATCACAATGTGGCAGCAGAGATCAGCCAGAAATGACGAGAGGAACACATGAGAAGTAAATCACAACGTGGTAGCAGAGATATCAGCCAGAAATGACAAATAAGAAAACCTAAGAAGTAATTCACAACGTGGCAGCAGAGAGATCACCCAGAAATGATTAGAGGAACACATGAGAAGTAAATCACAACGTGGCAGCAGAGAGATCAGCCAGAAATGACTAGAGGAACACATGAGAAGAAAATCACAACGTGGCAGCATAGAGATCAGCCAGAAATGACTAGAGGAACACATGAGAAGTAAATCACAACGTGGCAGCAGAGAGATCAGCCGGAAATGACAAGAACAAAATGTGAGAAGTAAATCACAACATGGCAGCAGAGAGATCAGACAGAAATGATAAGAACAAAACATGAGAAGTAAATCACAACGTGGCAGCAGAGAGATCAGCCAGAAATTATAAGAACAAAACGTGAGAAGTAAATCAAAACGTGGCAGCAGAGAGCTCAGCCAGAAATGACAAATAGAAAACGTAAGAAGTAATTCACAACGTGGCAGCAGAGAGATCAGCCAGAAATGACTAGAGGAACACATGAGAAGTAAATCACAACGTGGCAGCAGAGAGATCAGCCGGAAATGACAAGAACAAAATGTGAGAAGTAAATCACAACATGGCAGCAGAGAGATCAGACAGAAATGACAAGAAAAAAACATGAGAAGTAAATCACAACGTGGCAGCAGAGAGATCAGCCAGAAATGATAAGAACAAAACGTTAGAAGTAAATCACAACGTGGCAGCAGAGAGATCAGCCAGAAATGATAAGAACAAAACGTTAGAAGTAAATCACAACGTGGCAGCAGAGAGATCAGCCAGAAATGACAAGTAGAAAACGTGAGAAGTAAATCACAACGTGGCAGCAGAGATATCAGCCAAAAGTGACAGGAAGAAAACATGAGAAGTAAATCACAACGTGGCAGCAGAGAGATCAACCGGAAATGACAAGAACAAAACGTGAGAAGTAAATCAAAACATGGCAGCAGAGAGATCAGCCAGAAATGATAAGAACAAAACGTTAGAAGTAAATCACAACGTGGCAGCAGAGAGATCAGCCAGAAATGATAAGAACGAAACGTTAGAAGTAAATCACAACGTGGCAGCAGAGAGATCAGCCAGAAATGATAAGAACAAAACGTTAGAAGTAAATCACAACGTGGCAGCAGAGAGATCAGCCAGAAATGACAAGTAGAAAACGTGAGAAGTAATTCACAACGTGGCAGCAGAGAGATCACCCAGAAACGACAAGTAGAAAACATGAGAAGTAAATCACAGCGTGGCAGCAGAGATATCAGCCAGAAATGACAGGAAGAAAACATGAGAAGTAAATCACAACGTGGCAGCAGAGAGATCAGCCGGAAATGACAAGAACAAAACGTGAGAAGTAAATCAAAACATGGCGGCAGAGAGATCAGCCAGAAATGATAAGAACAAAACATGAGAAGTAAATCACAATGTGGCAGCAGAGATCAGCCAGAAATGACGAGAGGAACACATGAGAAGTAAATCACAACGTGGCAGCAGAGAGATCACCCAGAAACGACAAGTAGAAAACATGAGAAGTAAATCACAACGTGGCAGCAGAGAGATCAGCCAGAAATGACAGGAAGAAAACATGAGAAGTAAATCACAACGTGGCAGCAGAGAGATCAGCCGGAAATGACAAGAACAAAACGTGAGAAGTAAATCACAACGTGGCAGCAGAGAGATCAGCCAGAAATGACAAATAGAAAATGTAAGAAGTAATTCACAACATGGCAGCAGAGAGATCAGCCAGAAATGACTAGAGGAACACAAGAGAAGTAAAAAACAACGTGGCAGCAGAGAGATCAGCCATAAATGATAAGAACAAAACGTGAGAAGTAAAACACAACGTGGCAGCAGAGAGATCACCCAGAAATGACAAGTAGAAAACGTGAGAAGTAATTCACAACGTGGCAGCAGAGAGATCACCCAGAAACGACAAGTAGAAAACATGAGAAGTAAATCACAACGTGGCAGCAGAGAGATCAGCCAGAAATGACAAGAACAAAACGTGAGAAGTAAATCACAACATGGCAGCAGAGATATCAGCCAGAAATGATAAGAACAAAACATGAGAAGTAAATCACAACGTGGCAGCAGAGATATCAGCCAGAAATGACAGGAAGAAAACGTGAGAAGTAAA
Organism: Lampris megalopsis; assembly: GCA_022114975.2. NCBI lineage: Eukaryota > Metazoa > Chordata > Actinopteri > Lampriformes > Lampridae > Lampris > Lampris megalopsis. Next base: position 1,975,591 of record JAJHIY020000614.1, read on the forward strand.
TCACAACGTGGCAGCAGAGAGATCAGCCGGAAATGACAAGAACAAAACGTGAGAAGTAAATCAAAACATGGCGGCAGAGAGATCAGCCAGAAATGATAAGAACAAAACATGAGAAGTAAATCACAATGTGGCAGCAGAGATCAGCCAGAAATGACGAGAGGAACACATGAGAAGTAAATCACAACATGGCAGCAGAGAGATCAGACAGAAATGATAAGAACAAAACATGAGAAGTAAATCACAACGTGGCAGCAGAGAGATCAGCCAGAAATTATAAGAACAAAACGTGAGAAGTAAATCACAACGTGGCAGCAGAGAGCTCAGCCAGAAATGACAAATAGAAAACGTAAGAAGTAATTCACAACGTGGCAGCAGAGAGATCAGCCAGAAATGACTAGAGGAACACATGAGAAGTAAATCACAACGTGGCAGCAGAGAGATCAGCCAGAAATGACAAGAAAAAAACGTTAGAAGTATTTCACAACGTGGCAGCAGAGAGATCAGCCAGAAATGATAAGAACAAAACGTTAGAAGTAAATCACAACGTGGCAGCAGAGAGATCAGCCAGAAATGATAAGAACGAAACGTTAGAAGTAAATCACAACGTGGCAGCAGAGAGATCAGCCAGAAATGATAAGAACAAAACGTTAGAAGTAAATCACAACGTGGCAGCAGAGAGATCAGCCAGAAATGACAAGTAGAAAACGTGAGAAGTAATTCACAACGTGGCAGCAGAGAGATCACCCAGAAACGACAAGTAGAAAACATGAGAAGTAAATCACAGCGTGGCAGCAGAGATATCAGCCAGAAATGACAGGAAGAAAACATGAGAAGTAAATCACAACGTGGCAGCAGAGAGATCAGCCGGAAATGACAAGAACAAAACGTGAGAAGTAAATCAAAACATGGCGGCAGAGAGATCAGCCAGAAATGATAAGAACAAAACATGAGAAGTAAATCACAATGTGGCAGCAGAGATCAGCCAGAAATGACGAGAGGAACACATGAGAAGTAATTCACAACGTGGCAGCAGAGAGATCACCCAGAAACGACAAGTAGAAAACATGAGAAGTAAATCACAACGTGGCAGCAGAGATATCAGCCAGAAAGGACAGGAAGAAAACTTGAGAAGTAAATCACAACGTGGCAGCAGAGAGATAAGCCAGAAATGATAAGAACAAAACATGAGAAGTAAATCACAATGTGGCAGCAGAGATCAGCCAGAAATGACGAGAGGAACACATGAGAAGTAAATCACAACGTGGTAGCAGAGATATCAGCCAGAAATGACAAATAAGAAAACCTAAGAAGTAATTCACAACGTGGCAGCAGAGAGATCACCCAGAAATGACTAGAGGAACACATGAGAAGTAAATCACAACGTGGCAGCAGAGAGATCAGCCAGAAATGACTAGAGGAACACATGAGAAGAAAATCACAACGTGGCAGCATAGAGATCAGCCAGAAATGACTAGAGGAACACATGAGAAGTAAATCACAACGTGGCAGCAGAGAGATCAGCCGGAAATGACAAGAACAAAATGTGAGAAGTAAATCACAACATGGCAGCAGAGAGATCAGACAGAAATGATAAGAACAAAACATGAGAAGTAAATCACAACGTGGCAGCAGAGAGATCAGCCAGAAATTATAAGAACAAAACGTGAGAAGTAAATCACAACGTGGCAGCAGAGAGCTCAGCCAGAAATGACAAATAGAAAACGTAAGAAGTAATTCACAACGTGGCAGCAGAGAGATCAGCCAGAAATGACTAGAGGAACACATGAGAAGTAAATCACAACGTGGCAGCAGAGAGATCAGCCGGAAATGACAAGAACAAAATGTGAGAAGTAAATCACAACATGGCAGCAGAGAGATCAGACAGAAATGACAAGAAAAAAACATGAGAAGTAAATCACAACGTGGCAGCAGAGAGATCAGCCAGAAATGATAAGAACAAAACGTTAGAAGTAAATCACAACGTGGCAGCAGAGAGATCAGCCAGAAATGATAAGAACAAAACGTTAGAAGTAAATCACAACGTGGCAGCAGAGAGATCAGCCAGAAATGACAAGTAGAAAACGTGAGAAGTAAATCACAACGTGGCAGCAGAGATATCAGCCAAAAGTGACAGGAAGAAAACATGAGAAGTAAATCACAACGTGGCAGCAGAGAGATCAACCGGAAATGACAAGAACAAAACGTGAGAAGTAAATCAAAACATGGCAGCAGAGAGATCAGCCAGAAATGATAAGAACAAAACGTTAGAAGTAAATCACAACGTGGCAGCAGAGAGATCAGCCAGAAATGATAAGAACGAAACGTTAGAAGTAAATCACAACGTGGCAGCAGAGAGATCAGCCAGAAATGATAAGAACAAAACGTTAGAAGTAAATCACAACGTGGCAGCAGAGAGATCAGCCAGAAATGACAAGTAGAAAACGTGAGAAGTAATTCACAACGTGGCAGCAGAGAGATCACCCAGAAACGACAAGTAGAAAACATGAGAAGTAAATCACAGCTTGGCAGCAGAGATATCAGCCAGAAATGACAGGAAGAAAACATGAGAAGTAAATCACAACGTGGCAGCAGAGAGATCAGCCGGAAATGACAAGAACAAAACGTGAGAAGTAAATCAAAACATGGCGGCAGAGAGATCAGCCAGAAATGATAAGAACAAAACATGAGAAGCAAATCACAATGTGGCAGCAGAGATCAGCCAGAAATGACGAGAGGAACACATGAGAAGTAAATCACAACGTGGCAGCAGAGAGATCACCCAGAAACGACAAGTAGAAAACATGAGAAGTAAATCACAACGTGGCAGCAGAGAGATCAGCCAGAAATGACAGGAAGAAAACATGAGAAGTAAATCACAACGTTGCAGCAGAGAGATCAGCCGGAAATGACAAGAACAAAACGTGAGAAGTAAATCACAACGTGGCAGCAGAGAGATCAGGCAGAAATGACTAGAGGAACACATGACAAGTAAATCACAACGTGGCAGCAGAGAGATCAGCCATAAATGATAAGAACAAAACGTGAGAAGTAAATCACAACGTGGCAGCAGAGAGATCAGCCAGAAATGACAAGTAGAAAACGTGAGAAGTAAATCACAGCGTGGCAGCAGAGATATCAGCCAGAAATGACAGGAAGAAAACATGAGAAGTAAATCACAACGTGGCAGCAGAGAGATCAGCCGGAAATGACAAGAACAAAACGTGAGAAGTAAATCAAAACATGGCGGCAGAGAGATCAGCCAGAAATGATAAGAACAAAACATGAGAAGTAAATCACAATGTGGCAGCAGAGATCAGCCAGAAATGACGAGAGGAACACATGAGAAGTAATTCACAACGTGGCAGCAGAGAGATCACCCAGAAACGACAAGTAGAAAACATGAGAAGTAAATCACAACGTGGCAGCAGAGATATCAGCCAGAAAGGACAGGAAGAAAACTTGAGAAGTAAATAACAACGTGGCAGCAGAGAGATCACCCAGAAATGACTAGAGGAACACATGAGAAGTAAATCACAACGTGGCAGCAGAGAGATCAGCCAGAAATGACTAGAGGAACACATGAGAAGAAAATCACAACGTGGCAGCATAGAGATCAGCCAGAAATGACTAGAGGAACACATGAGAAGTAAATCACAACGTGGCAGCAGAGAGATCAGCCGGAAATGACAAGAACAAAATGTGAGAAGTAAATCACAACATGGCAGCAGAGAGATCAGACAGAAATGATAAGAACAAAACATGAGAAGTAAATCACAACGTGGCAGCAGAGAGATCAGCCAGAAATTATAAGAACAAAACGTGAGAAGTAAATCAAAACGTGGCAGCAGAGAGCTCAGCCAGAAATGACAAATAGAAAACGTAAGAAGTAATTCACAACGTGGCAGCAGAGAGATCAGCCAGAAATGACTAGAGGAACACATGAGAAGTAAATCACAACGTGGCAGCAGAGAGATCAGCCGGAAATGACAAGAACAAAATGTGAGAAGTAAATCACAACATGGCAGCAGAGAGATCAGACAGAAATGACAAGAAAAAAACATGAGAAGTAAATCACAACGTGGCAGCAGAGAGATCAGCCAGAAATGATAAGAACAAAACGTTAGAAGTAAATCACAACGTGGCAGCAGAGAGATCAGCCAGAAATGATAAGAACAAAACGTTAGAAGTAAATCACAACGTGGCAGCAGAGAGATCAGCCAGAAATGACAAGTAGAAAACGTGAGAAGTAAATCACAACGTGGCAGCAGAGATATCAGCCAAAAGTGACAGGAAGAAAACATGAGAAGTAAATCACAACGTGGCAGCAGAGAGATCAACCGGAAATGACAAGAACAAAACGTGAGAAGTAAATCAAAACATGGCAGCAGAGAGATCAGCCAGAAATGATAAGAACAAAACGTTAGAAGTAAATCACAACGTGGCAGCAGAGAGATCAGCCAGAAATGATAAGAACGAAACTTTAGAAGTAAATCACAACGTGGCAGCAGAGAGATCAGCCAGAAATGATAAGAACAAAACGTTAGAAGTAAATCACAACGTGGCAGCAGAGAGATCAGCCAGAAATGACAAGTAGAAAACGTGAGAAGTAATTCACAACGTGGCAGCAGAGAGATCACCCAGAAACGACAAGTAGAAAACATGAGAAGTAAATCACAGCGTGGCAGCAGAGATATCAGCCAGAAATGACAGGAAGAAAACATGAGAAGTAAATCACAACGTGGCAGCAGAGAGATCAGCCGGAAATGACAAGAACAAAACGTGAGAAGTAAATCAAAACATGGCGGCAGAGAGATCAGCCAGAAATGAAAAGAACAAAACATGAGAAGTAAATCACAATGTGGCAGCAGAGATCAGCCAGAAATGACGAGAGGAACACATGAGAAGTAAATCACAACATGGCAGCAGAGAGATCAGACAGAAATGATAAGAACAAAACATGAGAAGTAAATCACAACGTGGCAGCAGAGAGATCAGCCAGAAATTATAAGAACAAAACGTGAGAAGTAAATCACAACGTGGCAGCAGAGAGCTCAGCCAGAAATGACAAATAGAAAACGTAAGAAGTAATTCACAACGTGGCAGCAGAGAGATCAGCCAGAAATGACTAGAGGAACACATGAGAAGTAAATCACAACGTGGCAGCAGAGAGATCAGCCAGAAATGACAAGAAAAAAACGTTAGAAGTAAATCACAACGTGGCAGCAGAGAGATCAGCCAGAAATGATAAGAACAAAACGTTAGAAGTAAATCACAACGTGGCAGCAGAGAGATCAGCCAGAAATGACAAGAACAAAACGTTAGAAGTAAATCACAACGTGGCAGCAGAGAGATCAGCCAGAAATGATAAGAACAAAACGTTAGAAGTAAATCACAACGTGGCAGCAGAGAGATCAGCCAGAAATGATAAGAACAAAACGTGAGAAGTAAATCACAACGTGGCAGCAGAGAGATCAGCCAGAAATGACAAGTAGAAAACGTGAGAAGTAAATCACAACGTGGCAGCAGAGATATCAGCCAAAAGTGACAGGAAGAAAACATGAGAAGTAAATCACAACGTGGCAGCAGAGAGATCAACCGGAAATGACAAGAACAAAACGTAAGAAGTAAATCAAAACATGGCAGCAGAGAGATCAGCCAGAAATGATAAGAACAAAACGTTAGAAGTAAATCACAACGTGGCAGCAGAGAGATCAGCCAGAAATGATAAGAACGAAACGTTAGAAGTAAATCACAACGTGGCAGCAGAGAGATCAGCCAGAAATGATAAGAACAAAACGTTAGAAGTAAATCACAACGTGGCAGCAGAGAGATCAGCCAGAAATGACAAGTAGAAAACGTGAGAAGTAATTCACAACGTGGCAGCAGAGAGATCACCCAGAAACGACAAGTAGAAAACATGAGAAGTAAATCACAGCGTGGCAGCAGAGATATCAGCCAGAAATGACAGGAAGAAAACATGAGAAGTAAATCACAACGTGGCAGCAGAGAGATCAGCCGGAAATGACAAGAACAAAACGTGAGAAGTAAATCAAAACATGGCGGCAGAGAGATCAGCCAGAAATGATAAGAACAAAACATGAGAAGCAAATCACAATGTGGCAGCAGAGATCAGACAGAAATGACGAGAGGAACACATGAGAAGTAAATCACAACGTGGCAGCAGAGAGATCACCCAGAAACGACAAGTAGAAAACATGAGAAGTAAATCACAACGTGGCAGCAGAGAGATCAGCCAGAAATGACAGGAAGAAAACATGAGAAGTAAATCACAACGTGGCAGCAGAGAGATCAGCCGGAAATGACAAGAACAAAACGTGAGAAGTAAATCAAAACATGGCGGCAGAGAGATCAGCCAGAAATGATAAGAACAAAACATGAGAAGCAAATCACAATGTGGCAGCAGAGATCAGACAGAAATGACGAGAGGAACACATGAGAAGTAAATCACAACGTGGCAGCAGAGAGATCACCCAGAAACGACAAGTAGAAAACATGAGAAGTAAATCACAACGTGGCAGCAGAGAGATCAGCCAGAAATGACAGGAAGAAAACATGAGAAGTAAATCACAACGTGGCAGCAGAGAGATCAGCCGGAAATGACAAGAACAAAACGTGAGAAGTAAATCACAACGTGGCAGCAGAGAGATCAGGCAGAAATGACTAGAGGAACACATGACAAGTAAATCACAACGTGGCAGCAGAGAGATCAGCCATAAATGATAAGAACAAAACGTGAGAAGTAAATCACAACGTGGCAGCAGAGAGATCAGCCAGAAATGACAAGTAGAAAACGTGAGAAGTAAATCACAGCGTGGCAGCAGAGATATCAGCCAGAAATGACAGGAAGAAAACATGAGAAGTAAATCACAACGTGGCAGCAGAGAGATCAGCCGGAAATGACAAGAACAAAACGTGAGAAGTAAATCAAAACATGGCGGCAGAGAGATCAGCCAGAAATGATAAGAACAAAACATGAGAAGTAAATCACAATGTGGCAGCAGAGATCAGCCAGAAATGACGAGAGGAACACATGAGAAGTAATTCACAACGTGGCAGCAGAGAGATCACCCAGAAACGACAAGTAGAAAACATGAGAAGTAAATCACAACGTGGCAGCAGAGATATCAGCCAGAAAGGACAGGAAGAAAACTTGAGAAGTAAATAACAACGTGGCAGCAGAGAGATCACCCAGAAATGACTAGAGGAACACATGAGAAGTAAATCACAACGTGGCAGCAGAGAGATCAGCCAGAAATGACTAGAGGAACACATGAGAAGAAAATCACAACGTGGCAGCATAGAGATCAGCCAGAAATGACTAGAGGAACACATGAGAAGTAAATCACAACGTGGCAGCAGAGAGATCAGCCGGAAATGACAAGAACAAAATGTGAGAAGTAAATCACAACATGGCAGCAGAGAGATCAGACAGAAATGATAAGAACAAAACATGAGAAGTAAATCACAACGTGGCAGCAGAGAGATCAGCCAGAAATTATAAGAACAAAACGTGAGAAGTAAATCAAAACGTGGCAGCAGAGAGCTCAGCCAGAAATGACAAATAGAAAACGTAAGAAGTAATTCACAACGTGGCAGCAGAGAGATCAGCCAGAAATGACTAGAGGAACACATGAGAAGTAAATCACAACGTGGCAGCAGAGAGATCAGCCGGAAATGACAAGAACAAAATGTGAGAAGTAAATCACAACATGGCAGCAGAGAGATCAGACAGAAATGACAAGAAAAAAACATGAGAAGTAAATCACAACGTGGCAGCAGAGAGATCAGCCAGAAATGATAAGAACAAAACGTTAGAAGTAAATCACAACGTGGCAGCAGAGAGATCAGCCAGAAATGATAAGAACAAAACGTTAGAAGTAAATCACAACGTGGCAGCAGAGAGATCAGCCAGAAATGACAAGTAGAAAACGTGAGAAGTAAATCACAACGTGGCAGCAGAGATATCAGCCAAAAGTGACAGGAAGAAAACATGAGAAGTAAATCACAACGTGGCAGCAGAGAGATCAACCGGAAATGACAAGAACAAAACGTGAGAAGTAAATCAAAACATGGCAGCAGAGAGATCAGCCAGAAATGATAAGAACAAAACGTTAGAAGTAAATCACAACGTGGCAGCAGAGAGATCAGCCAGAAATGATAAGAACGAAACGTTAGAAGTAAATCACAACGTGGCAGCAGAGAGATCAGCCAGAAATGATAAGAACAAAACGTTAGAAGTAAATCACAACGTGGCAGCAGAGAGATCAGCCAGAAATGACAAGTAGAAAACGTGAGAAGTAATTCACAACGTGGCAGCAGAGAGATCACCCAGAAACGACAAGTAGAAAACATGAGAAGTAAATCACAGCGTGGCAGCAGAGATATCAGCCAGAAATGACAGGAAGAAAACATGAGAAGTAAATCACAACGTGGCAGCAGAGAGATCAGCCGGAAATGACAAGAACAAAACGTGAGAAGTAAATCAAAACATGGCGGCAGAGAGATCAGCCAGAAATGATAAGAACAAAACATGAGAAGTAAATCACAATGTGGCAGCAGAGATCAGCCAGAAATGACGAGAGGAACACATGAGAAGTAAATCACAACGTGGCAGCAGAGAGATCACCCAGAAACGACAAGTAGAAAACATGAGAAGTAAATCACAACGTGGCAGCAGAGAGATCAGCCAGAAATGACAGGAAGAAAACATGAGAAGTAAATCACAACGTGGCAGCAGAGAGATCAGCCGGAAATGACAAGAACAAAACGTGAGAAGTAAATCACAACGTGGCAGCAGAGAGATCAGCCAGAAATGACAAATAGAAAATGTAAGAAGTAATTCACAACATGGCAGCAGAGAGATCAGCCAGAAATGACTAGAGGAACACAAGAGAAGTAAAAAACAACGTGGCAGCAGAGAGATCAGCCATAAATGATAAGAACAAAACGTGAGAAGTAAAACACAACGTGGCAGCAGAGAGATCACCCAGAAATGACAAGTAGAAAACGTGAGAAGTAATTCACAACGTGGCAGCAGAGAGATCACCCAGAAACGACAAGTAGAAAACATGAGAAGTAAATCACAACGTGGCAGCAGAGAGATCAGCCAGAAATGACAAGAACAAAACGTGAGAAGTAAATCACAACATGGCAGCAGAGATATCAGCCAGAAATGATAAGAACAAAACATGAGAAGTAAATCACAATGTGGCAGCAGAGATCAGCCAGAAATGACGAGAGGAACACATGAGAAGTAAATCACAACGTGGCAGCAGAGATATCAGCCAGAAATGACAGGAAGAAAACGTGAGAAGTAAATCACAACGTGGCAGCAGAGAGATCAGCCGGAAATGACAAGAACAAAACGTGAGAAGTAAATCAAAACATGGCGGCAGAGAGATCAGCCAGAAATGAAAAGAACAAAACATGAGAAGTAAATCACAATGTGGCAGCAGAGATCAGCCAGAAATGACGAGAGGAACACATGAGAAGTAAATCACAACATGGCAGCAGAGAGATCAGACAGAAATGATAAGAACAAAACATGAGAAGTAAATCACAACGTGGCAGCAGAGAGATCAGCCAGAAATTATAAGAACAAAACGTGAGAAGTAAATCACAACGTGGCAGCAGAGAGCTCAGCCAGAAATGACAAATAGAAAACGTAAGAAGTAATTCACAACGTGGCAGCAGAGAGATCAGCCAGAAATGACTAGAGGAACACATGAGAAGTAAATCACAACGTGGCAGCAGAGAGATCAGCCAGAAATGACAAGAAAAAAACGTTAGAAGTAAATCACAACGTGGCAGCAGAGAGATCAGCCAGAAATGATAAGAACAAAACGTTAGAAGTAAATCACAACGTGGCAGCAGAGAGATCAGCCAGAAATGACAAGAACAAAACGTTAGAAGTAAATCACAACGTGGCAGCAGAGAGATCAGCCAGAAATGATAAGAACAAAACGTTAGAAGTAAATCACAACGTGGCAGCAGAGAGATCAGCCAGAAATGATAAGAACAAAACGTGAGAAGTAAATCACAACGTGGCAGCAGAGAGATCAGCCAGAAATGACAAGTAGAAAACGTGAGAAGTAAATCACAACGTGGCAGCAGAGATATCAGCCAAAAGTGACAGGAAGAAAACATGAGAAGTAAATCACAACGTGGCAGCAGAGAGATCAACCGGAAATAACAAGAACAAAACGTGAGAAGTAAATCAAAACATGGCAGCAGAGAGATCAGCCAGAAATGATAAGAACAAAACGTTAGAAGTAAATCACAACGTGGCAGCAGAGAGATCAGCCAGAAATGATAAGAACGAAACGTTAGAAGTAAATCACAACGTGGCAGCAGAGAGATCAGCCAGAAATGATAAGAACAAAACGTTAGAAGTAAATCACAACGTGGCAGCAGAGAGATCAGCCAGAAATGACAAGTAGAAAACGTGAGAAGTAATTCACAACGTGGCAGCAGAGAGATCACCCAGAAACGACAAGTAGAAAACATGAGAAGTAAATCACAGCGTGGCAGCAGAGATATCAGCCAGAAATGACAGGAAGAAAACATGAGAAGTAAATCACAACGTGGCAGCAGAGAGATCAGCCGGAAATGACAAGAACAAAACGTGAGAAGTAAATCAAAACATGGCGGCAGAGAGATCAGCCAGAAATGATAAGAACAAAACATGAGAAGTAAATCACAATGTGGCAGCAGAGATCAGACAGAAATGACGAGAGGAACACATGAGAAGTAATTCACAACGTGGCAGCAGAGAGATCACCCAGAAACGACAAGTAGAAAACATGAGAAGTAAATCACAACGTGGCAGCAGAGATATCAGCCAGAAAGGACAGGAAGAAAACTTGAGAAGTAAATCACAACGTGGCAGCAGAGAGATCAGCCAGAAATGATAAGAACAAAACATGAGAAGTAAATCACAATGTGGCAGCAGAGATCAGCCAGAAATGACGAGAGGAACACATGAGAAGTAAATCACAACGTGGTAGCAGAGATATCAGCCAGAAATGACAAATAAGAAAACCTAAGCAGTAATTCACAACGTGGCAGCAGAGAGATCACCCAGAAATGACTAGAGGAACACATGAGAAGTAAATCAAAACATGGCAGCAGAGAGATCAGCCAGAAATGATAAGAACAAAACGTTAGAAGTAAATCACAACGTGGCAGCAGAGAGATCAGCCAGAAATGATAAGAACGAAACGTTAGAAGTAAATCACAACGTGGCAGCAGAGAGATCAGCCAGAAATGATAAGAACAAAACGTTAGAAGTAAATCACAACGTGGCAGCAGAGAGATCAGCCAGAAATGACAAGTAGAAAACGTGAGAAGTAATTCACAACGTGGCAGCAGAGAGATCACCCAGAAACGACAAGTAGAAAACATGAGAAGTAAATCACAGCGTGGCAGCAGAGATATCAGCCAGAAATGACAGGAAGAAAACATGAGAAGTAAATCACAACGTGGCAGCAGAGAGATCAGCCGGAAATGACAAGAACAAAACGTGAGAAGTAAATCAAAACATGGCGGCAGAGAGATCAGCCAGAAATGATAAGAACAAAACATGAGAAGTAAATCACAATGTGGCAGCAGAGATCAGCCAGAAATGACGAGAGGAACACATGAGAAGTAATTCACAACGTGGCAGCAGAGAGATCACCCAGAAACGACAAGTAGAAAACATGAGAAGTAAATCACAACGTGGCAGCAGAGATATCAGCCAGAAAGGACAGGAAGAAAACTTGAGAAGTAAATCACAACGTGGCAGCAGAGAGATAAGCCAGAAATGATAAGAACAAAACATGAGAAGTAAATCACAATGTGGCAGCAGAGATCAGCCAGAAATGACGAGAGGAACACATGAGAAGTAAATCACAACGTGGTAGCAGAGATATCAGCCAGAAATGACAAATAAGAAAACCTAAGAAGTAATTCACAACGTGGCAGCAGAGAGATCACCCAGAAATGACTAGAGGAACACATGAGAAGTAAATCACAACGTGGCAGCAGAGAGATCAGCCAGAAATGACTAGAGGAACACATGAGAAGAAAATCACAACGTGGCAGCATAGAGATCAGCCAGAAATGACTAGAGGAACACATGAGAAGTAAATCACAACGTGGCAGCAGAGAGATCAGCCGGAAATGACAAGAACAAAATGTGAGAAGTAAATCACAATATGGCAGCAGAGAGATCAGACAGAAATGATAAGAACAAAACATGAGAAGTAAATCACAACGTGGCAGCAGAGAGATCAGCCAGAAATTATAAGAACAAAACGTGAGAAGTAAATCACAACGTGGCAGCAGAGAGCTCAGCCAGAAATGACAAATAGAAAACGTAAGAAGTAATTCACAACGTGGCAGCAGAGAGATCAGCCAGAAATTACTAGAGGAACACATGAGAAGTAAATCACAACGTGGCAGCAGAGAGATCAGCCGGAAATGACAAGAACAAAATGTGAGAAGTAAATCACAACATGGCAGCAGAGAGATCAGACAGAAATGACAAGAAAAAAACATGAGAAGTAAATCACAACGTGGCAGCAGAGAGATCAGCCAGAAATGATAAGAACAAAACGTTAGAAGTAAATCACAACGTGGCAGCAGAGAGATCAGCCAGAAATGATAAGAACAAAACGTCAGAAGTAAATCACAACGTGGCAGCAGAGAGATCAGCCAGAAATGACAAGTAGAAAACGTGAGAAGTAAATCACAACGTGGCAGCAGAGATATCAGCCAAAAGTGACAGGAAGAAAACATGAGAAGTAAATCACAACGTGGCAGCAGAGAGATCAACCGGAAATGACAAGAACAAAACGTGAGAAGTAAATCAAAACATGGCAGCAGAGAGATCAGCCAGAAATGATAAGAACAAAACGTTAGAAGTAAATCACAACGTGGCAGCAGAGAGATCAGCCAGAAATGATAAGAACGAAACGTTAGAAGTAAATCACAACGTGGCAGCAGAGAGATCAGCCAGAAATGATAAGAACAAAACGTTAGAAGTAAATCACAACGTGGCAGCAGAGAGATCAGCCAGAAATGACAAGTAGAAAACGTGAGAAGTAATTCACAACGTGGCAGCAGAGAGATCACCCAGAAACGACAAGTAGAAAACATGAGAAGTAAATCACAGCTTGGCAGCAGAGATATCAGCCAGAAATGACAGGAAGAAAACATGAGAAGTAAATCACAACGTGGCAGCAGAGAGATCAGCCGGAAATGACAAGAACAAAACGTGAGAAGTAAATCAAAACATGGCGGCAGAGAGATCAGCCAGAAATGATAAGAACAAAACATGAGAAGCAAATCACAATGTGGCAGCAGAGATCAGCCAGAAATGACGAGAGGAACACATGAGAAGTAAATCACAACGTGGCAGCAGAGAGATCACCCAGAAACGACAAGTAGAAAACATGAGAAGTAAATCACAACGTGGCAGCAGAGATATCAGCCAGAAATGACAGGAAGATTACTTGAGAAGTAAATCACAACGTGGCAGCAGAGAGATCAGCCGGAAATGACAAGAACAAAACGTGAGAAGTAAATCACAACGTGGCAGCAGAGAGATCAGGCAGAAATGACTAGAGGAACACATGACAAGTAAATCACAACGTGGCAGCAGAGAGATCAGCCATAAATGATAAGAACAAAACGTGAGAAGTAAATCACAACGTGGCAGCAGAGAGATCAGCCAGAAATGACAAGTAGAAAACGTGAGAAGTAATTCACAACGTGGCAGCAGAGAGATCACCCAGAAACGACAAGTAGAAAACATGAGAAGTAAATTACAACGTGGCAGCAGAGAGATCAGCCAGAAATGACAAGAACAAAACGTGAGAAGTAAATCACAACATGGCAGCAGAGATATCAGCCAGAAATGATAAGAACAAAACATGAGAAGTAAATTACAATGTGGCAGCAGAGATCTGCCAGAAATGACGAGAGGAACACATGAGAAGTAAATCACAACGTGGCAGCAGATATATCAGCCAGAAATGACAGGAAGAAAACGTGAGAAGTAAATCACAACGTGGCAGCAGAGAGATCAGCCGGAAATGATAAGAACGAAACGTTAGAAGTAAATCACAACGTGGCAGCAGAGAGATTAGCCAGAAATGACAGGAAGAAAACATGAGAAGTAAATCACAACGTGGCAGCAGAGAGATCAGCCGGAAATGACAAGAACAAAACGTGAGAAGTAAATCAATACATGGCAGCAGAGAGATCAGCCAGAAATTATAAGAACAAAACGTGAGAAGTAAATCACAACGTGGCAGCAGAGAGATCAGCCAGAAATGACAAATAGAAAACGTAAGAAGTAATTCACAACATGGCAGCAGAGAAATCAGCCAGAAATGACTAGAGGAACACATGAGAAGTAAATCACAACGTGGTAGCAGAGAGATCAGCCGGAAATGACAAGAACAAAACATGAGAAGTAAATCACAATGTGGCAGCAGAGATCAGCCAGAAATGACGAGAGGAACACATGAGAAGTAAATCACAACGTGGCAGCAGAGAGATCAGCCGGAAATGATAAGAACGAAACGTTAGAAGTAAATCACAACGTGGCAGCAGAGAGATTAGCCAGAAATGACAGGAAGAAAACATGAGAAGTAAATCACAACGTGGCAGCAGAGAGATCAGCCGGAAATGACAAGAACAAAACGTGAGAAGTAAATCAATACATGGCAGCAGAGAGATCAGCCAGAAATTATAAGAACAAAACGTGAGAAGTAAATCACAACGTGGCAGCAGAGAGCTCAGCCAGAAATGACAAATAGAAAACGTAAGAAGTAATTCACAACGTGGCAGCAGAGAGATCAGCCAGAAATGACTAGAGGAACACATGAGAAGTAAATCACAACGTGGCAGCAGAGAGATCAGCCGGAAATGACAAGAACAAAATGTGAGAAGTAAATCACAACATGGCAGCAGAGAGATCAGACAGAAATGACAAGAAAAAAACATGAGAAGTAAATCACAACGTGGCAGCAGAGAGATCAGCCAGAAATGATAAGAACAAAACGTTAGAAGTAAATCACAACGTGGCAGCAGAGAGATCAGCCAGAAATGATAAGAACAAAACGTTAGAAGTAAATCACAACGTGGCAGCAGAGAGATCAGCCAGAAATGACAAGTAGAAAACGTGAGAAGTAAATCACAACGTGGCAGCAGAGATATCAGCCAAAAGTGACAGGAAGAAAACATGAGAAGTAAATCACAACGTGGCAGCAGAGAGATCAACCGGAAATGACAAGAACAAAACGTGAGAAGTAAATCAAAACATGGCAGCAGAGAGATCAGCCAGAAATGATAAGAACAAAACGTTAGAAGTAAATCACAACGTGGCAGCAGAGAGATCAGCCAGAAATGATAAGAACGAAACGTTAGAAGTAAATCACAACGTGGCAGCAGAGAGATCAGCCAGAAATGATAAGAACAAAACGTTAGAAGTAAATCACAACGTGGCAGCAGAGAGATCAGCCAGAAATGACAAGTAGAAAACGTGAGAAGTAATTCACAACGTGGCAGCAGAGAGATCACCCAGAAACGACAAGTAGAAAACATGAGAAGTAAATCACAGCGTGGCAGCAGAGATATCAGCCAGAAATGACAGGAAGAAAACATGAGAAGTAAATCACAACGTGGCAGCAGAGAGATCAGCCGGAAATGACAAGAACAAAACGTGAGAAGTAAATCAAAACATGGCGGCAGAGAGATCAGCCAGAAATGATAAGAACAAAACATGAGAAGTAAATCACAATGTGGCAGCAGAGATCAGCCAGAAATGACGAGAGGAACACATGAGAAGTAAATCACAACGTGGCAGCAGAGAGATCACCCAGAAACGACAAGTAGAAAACATGAGAAGTAAATCACAACGTGGCAGCAGAGAGATCAGCCAGAAATGACAGGAAGAAAACATGAGAAGTAAATCACAACGTGGCAGCAGAGAGATCAGCCGGAAATGACAAGAACAAAACGTGAGAAGTAAATCACAACGTGGCAGCAGAGAGATCAGCCAGAAATGACAAATAGAAAATGTAAGAAGTAATTCACAACATGGCAGCAGAGAGATCAGCCAGAAATGACTAGAGGAACACAAGAGAAGTAAAAAACAACGTGGCAGCAGAGAGATCAGCCATAAATGATAAGAACAAAACGTGAGAAGTAAAACACAACGTGGCAGCAGAGAGATCACCCAGAAATGACAAGTAGAAAACGTGAGAAGTAATTCACAACGTGGCAGCAGAGAGATCACCCAGAAACGACAAGTAGAAAACATGAGAAGTAAATCACAACGTGGCAGCAGAGAGATCAGCCAGAAATGACAAGAACAAAACGTGAGAAGTAAATCACAACATGGCAGCAGAGATATCAGCCAGAAATGATAAGAACAAAACATGAGAAGTAAATCACAATGTGGCAGCAGAGATCAGCCAGAAATGACGAGAGGAACACATGAGAAGTAAATCACAACGTGGCAGCAGAGATATCAGCCAGAAATGACAGGAAGAAAACGTGAGAAGTAAATCACAACGTGGCAGCAGAGAGATCAGCCGGAAATGACAAGAACAAAACGTGAGAAGTAAATCAAAACATGGCGGCAGAGAGATCAGCCAGAAATGAAAAGAACAAAACATGAGAAGTAAATCACAATGTGGCAGCAGAGATCAGCCAGAAATGACGAGAGGAACACATGAGAAGTAAATCACAACATGGCAGCAGTGAGATCAGACAGAAATGATAAGAACAAAACATGAGAAGTAAATCACAACGTGGCAGCAGAGAGATCAGCCAGAAATTATAAGAACAAAACGTGAGAAGTAAATCACAACGTGGCAGCAGAGAGCTCAGCCAGAAATGACAAATAGAAAACGTAAGAAGTAATTCACAACGTGGCAGCAGAGAGATCAGCCAGAAATGACTAGAGGAACACATGAGAAGTAAATCACAACGTGGCAGCAGAGAGATCAGCCAGAAATGACAAGAAAAAAACGTTAGAAGTAAATCACAACGTGGCAGCAGAGAGATCAGCCAGAAATGATAAGAACAAAACGTTAGAAGTAAATCACAACGTGGCAGCAGAGAGATCAGCCAGAAATGATAAGAACAAAACGTTAGAAGTAAATCACAACGTGGCAGCAGAGAGATCAGCCAGAAATGATAAGAACAAAACGTGAGAAGTAAATCACAACGTGGCAGCAGAGAGATCAGCCAGAAATGACAAGTAGAAAACGTGAGAAGTAAATCACAACGTGGCAGCAGAGATATCAGCCAAAAGTGACAGGAAGAAAACATGAGAAGTAAATCACAACGTGGCAGCAGAGAGATCAACCGGAAATGACAAGAACAAAACTTGAGAAGTAAATCAAAACATGGCAGCAGAGAGATCAGCCAGAAATGATAAGAACAAAACGTTAGAAGTAAATCACAACGTGGCAGCAGAGAGATCAGCCAGAAATGATAAGAACGAAACGTTAGAAGTAAATCACAACGTGGCAGCAGAGAGATCAGCCAGAAATGATAAGAACAAAACGTTAGAAGTAAATCACAACGTGGCAGCAGAGAGATCAGCCAGAAATGACAAGTAGAAAACGTGAGAAGTAATTCACAACGTGGCAGCAGAGAGATCACCCAGAAACGACAAGTAGAAAACATGAGAAGTAAATCACAGCGTGGCAGCAGAGATATCAGCCAGAAATGACAGGAAGAAAACATGAGAAGTAAATCACAACGTGGCAGCAGAGAGATCAGCCGGAAATGACAAGAACAAAACGTGAGAAGTAAATCAAAACATGGCGGCAGAGAGATCAGCCAGAAATGATAAGAACAAAACATGAGAAGTAAATCACAATGTGGCAGCAGAGATCAGACAGAAATGACGAGAGGAACACATGAGAAGTAATTCACAACGTGGCAGCAGAGAGATCACCCAGAAACGACAAGTAGAAAACATGAGAAGTAAATCACAACGTGGCAGCAGAGATATCAGCCAGAAAGGACAGGAAGAAAACTTGAGAAGTAAATCACAACGTGGCAGCAGAGAGATCAGCCAGAAATGACAAGAACAAAACGTGAGAAGTAAATCAAAACATGGCGGCAGAGAGATCAGCCAGAAATGAAAAGAACAAAACATGAGAAGTAAATCACAATGTGGCAGCAGAGATCAGCCAGAAATGACGAGAGGAACACATGAGAAGTAAATCACAACATGGCAGCAGAGAGATCAGACAGAAATGATAAGAACAAAACATGAGAAGTAAATCACAACGTGGCAGCAGAGAGATCAGCCAGAAATTATAAGAACAAAACGTGAGAAGTAAATCACAACGTGGCAGCAGAGAGCTCAGCCAGAAATGACTAGAGGAACACATGAGAAGTAAATCACAACGTGGCAGCAGAGAGATCAGCCAGAAATGACAAGAAAAAAACGTTAGAAGTAAATCACAACGTGGCAGCAGAGAGATCAGCCAGAAATGATAAGAACAAAACGTTAGAAGTAAATCACAACGTGGCAGCAGAGAGATCAGCCAGAAATGACAAGAACAAAACGTTAGAAGTAAATCACAACGTGGCAGCAGAGAGATCAGCCAGAAATGATAAGAACAAAACATGAGAAGTAAATCACAATGTGGCAGCAGAGATCAGCCAGAAATGACGAGAGGAACACATGAGAAGTAAATCACAACATGGCAGCAGAGAGATCAGACAGAAATGATAAGAACAAAACATGAGAAGTAAATCACAACGTGGCAGCAGAGAGATCAGCCAGAAATTATAAGAACAAAACGTGAGAAGTAAATCACAACGTGGCAGCAGAGAGCTCAGCCAGAAATGACTAGAGGAACACATGAGAAGTAAATCACAACGTGGCAGCAGAGAGATCAGCCAGAAATGACAAGAAAAAAACGTTAGAAGTAAATCACAACGTGGCAGCAGAGAGATCAGCCAGAAATGATAAGAACAAAACGTTAGAAGTAAATCACAACGTGGCAGCAGAGAGATCAGCCAGAAATGACAAGAACAAAACGTTAGAAGTAAATCACAACGTGGCAGCAGAGAGATCAGCCAGAAATGATAAGAACAAAACGTTAGAAGTAAATCACAACGTGGCAGCAGAGAGATCAGCCAGAAATGATAAGAACAAAACGTGAGAAGTAAATCACAACGTGGCAGCAGAGAGATCAGCCAGAAATGACAAGTAGAAAACGTGAGAAGTAAATCACAACGTGGCAGCAGAGATATCAGCCAAAAGTGACAGGAAGAAAACATGAGAAGTAAATCACAACGTGGCAGCAGAGAGATCAACCGGAAATGACAAGAACAAAACGTGAGAAGTAAATCAAAACATGGCAGCAGAGAGATCAGCCAGAAATGATAAGAACAAAACGTTAGAAGTAAATCACAACGTGGCAGCAGAGAGATCAGCCAGAAATGATAAGAACGAAACGTTAGAAGTAAATCACAACGTGGCAGCAGAGAGATCAGCCAGAAATGATAAGAACAAAACGTTAGAAGTAAATCACAACGTGGCAGCAGAGAGATCAGCCAGAAATGACAAGTAGAAAACGTGAGAAGTAATTCACAACGTGGCAGCAGAGAGATCACCCAGAAACGACAAGTAGAAAACATGAGAAGTAAATCACAGCGTGGCAGCAGAGATATCAGCCAGAAATGACAGGAAGAAAACATGAGAAGTAAATCACAACGTGGCAGCAGAGAGATCAGCCGGAAATGACAAGAACAAAACGTGAGAAGTAAATCAAAACATGGCGGCAGAGAGATCAGCCAGAAATGATAAGAACAAAACATGAGAAGTAAATCACAATGTGGCAGCAGAGATCAGACAGAAATGACGAGAGGAACACATGAGAAGTAATTCACAACGTGGCAGCAGAGAGATCACCCAGAAACGACAAGTAGAAAACATGAGAAGTAAATCACAACGTGGCAGCAGAGATATCAGCCAGAAAGGACAGGAAGAAAACTTGAGAAGTAAATCACAACGTGGCAGCAGAGAGATCAGCCAGAAATGATAAGAACAAAACATGAGAAGTAAATCACAATGTGGCAGCAGAGATCAGCCAGAAATGACGAGAGGAACACATGAGAAGTAAATCACAACGTGGTAGCAGAGATATCAGCCAGAAATGACAAATAAGAAAACCTAAGCAGTAATTCACAACGTGGCAGCAGAGAGATCACCCAGAAATGACTAGAGGAACACATGAGAAGTAAATCAAAACATGGCAGCAGAGAGATCAGCCAGAAATGATAAGAACAAAACGTTAGAAGTAAATCACAACGTGGCAGCAGAGAGATCAGCCAGAAATGATAAGAACGAAACGTTAGAAGTAAATCACAACGTGGCAGCAGAGAGATCAGCCAGAAATGATAAGAACAAAACGTTAGAAGTAAATCACAACGTGGCAGCAGAGAGATCAGCCAGAAATGACAAGTAGAAAACGTGAGAAGTAATTCACAACGTGGCAGCAGAGAGATCACCCAGAAACGACAAGTAGAAAACATGAGAAGTAAATCACAGCGTGGCAGCAGAGATATCAGCCAGAAATGACAGGAAGAAAACATGAGAAGTAAATCACAACGTGGCAGCAGAGAGATCAGCCGGAAATGACAAGAACAAAACGTGAGAAGTAAATCAAAACATGGCGGCAGAGAGATCAGCCAGAAATGATAAGAACAAAACATGAGAAGTAAATCACAATGTGGCAGCAGAGATCAGCCAGAAATGACGAGAGGAACACATGAGAAGTAATTCACAACGTGGCAGCAGAGAGATCACCCAGAAACGACAAGTAGAAAACATGAGAAGTAAATCACAACGTGGCAGCAGAGAGATCAGCCAGAAATGATAAGAACAAAACGTGAGAAGTAAATCACAACGTGGCAGCAGAGAGATCAGCCAGAAATGACAAGTAGAAAACGTGAGAAGTAAATCACAACGTGGCAGCAGAGATATCAGCCAAAAGTGACAGGAAGAAAACATGAGAAGTAAATCACAACGTGGCAGCAGAGAGATCAACCGGAAATGACAAGAACAAAACGTGAGAAGTAAATCAAAACATGGCAGCAGAGAGATCAGCCAGAAATGATAAGAACAAAACGTTAGAAGTAAATCACAACGTGGCAGCAGAGAGATCAGCCAGAAATGATAAGAACGAAACGTTAGAAGTAAATCACAACGTGGCAGCAGAGAGATCAGCCAGAAATGATAAGAACAAAACGTTAGAAGTAAATCACAACGTGGCAGCAGAGAGATCAGCCAGAAATGACAAGTAGAAAACGTGAGAAGTAATTCACAACGTGGCAGCAGAGAGATCACCCAGAAACGACAAGTAGAAAACATGAGAAGTAAATCACAGCGTGGCAGCAGAGATATCAGCCAGAAATGACAGGAAGAAAACATGAGAAGTAAATCACAACGTGGCAGCAGAGAGATCAGCCGGAAATGACAAGAACAAAACGTGAGAAGTAAATCAAAACATGGCGGCAGAGAGATCAGCCAGAAATGATAAGAACAAAACATGAGAAGTAAATCACAATGTGGCAGCAGAGATCAGACAGAAATGACGAGAGGAACACATGAGAAGTAATTCACAACGTGGCAGCAGAGAGATCACCCAGAAACGACAAGTAGAAAACATGAGAAGTAAATCACAACGTGGCAGCAGAGATATCAGCCAGAAAGGACAGGAAGAAAACTTGAGAAGTAAATCACAACGTGGCAGCAGAGAGATCAGCCAGAAATGATAAGAACAAAACATGAGAAGTAAATCACAATGTGGCAGCAGAGATCAGCCAGAAATGACGAGAGGAACACATGAGAAGTAAATCACAACGTGGTAGCAGAGATATCAGCCAGAAATGACAAATAAGAAAACCTAAGCAGTAATTCACAACGTGGCAGCAGAGAGATCACCCAGAAATGACTAGAGGAACACATGAGAAGTAAATCAAAACATGGCAGCAGAGAGATCAGCCAGAAATGATAAGAACAAAACGTTAGAAGTAAATCACAACGTGGCAGCAGAGAGATCAGCCAGAAATGATAAGAACGAAACGTTAGAAGTAAATCACAACGTGGCAGCAGAGAGATCAGCCAGAAATGATAAGAACAAAACGTTAGAAGTAAATCACAACGTGGCAGCAGAGAGATCAGCCAGAAATGACAAGTAGAAAACGTGAGAAGTAATTCACAACGTGGCAGCAGAGAGATCACCCAGAAACGACAAGTAGAAAACATGAGAAGTAAATCACAGCGTGGCAGCAGAGATATCAGCCAGAAATGACAGGAAGAAAACATGAGAAGTAAATCACAACGTGGCAGCAGAGAGATCAGCCGGAAATGACAAGAACAAAACGTGAGAAGTAAATCAAAACATGGCGGCAGAGAGATCAGCCAGAAATGATAAGAACAAAACATGAGAAGTAAATCACAATGTGGCAGCAGAGATCAGCCAGAAATGACGAGAGGAACACATGAGAAGTAATTCACAACGTGGCAGCAGAGAGATCACCCAGAAACGACAAGTAGAAAACATGAGAAGTAAATCACAACGTGGCAGCAGAGATATCAGCCAGAAAGGACAGGAAGAAAACTTGAGAAGTAAATCACAACGTGGCAGCAGAGAGATAAGCCAGAAATGATAAGAACAAAACATGAGAAGTAAATCACAATGTGGCAGCAGAGATCAGCCAGAAATGACGAGAGGAACACATGAGAAGTAAATCACAACGTGGTAGCAGAGATATCAGCCAGAAATGACAAATAAGAAAACCTAAGAAGTAATTCACAACGTGGCAGCAGAGAGATCACCCAGAAATGACTAGAGGAACACATGAGAAGTAAATCACAACGTGGCAGCAGAGAGATCAGCCAGAAATGACTAGAGGAACACATGAGAAGAAAATCACAACGTGGCAGCATAGAGATCAGCCAGAAATGACTAGAGGAACACATGAGAAGTAAATCACAACGTGGCAGCAGAGAGATCAGCCGGAAATGACAAGAACAAAATGTGAGAAGTAAATCACAATATGGCAGCAGAGAGATCAGACAGAAATGATAAGAACAAAACATGAGAAGTAAATCACAACGTGGCAGCAGAGAGATCAGCCAGAAATTATAAGAACAAAACGTGAGAAGTAAATCACAACGTGGCAGCAGAGAGCTCAGCCAGAAATGACAAATAGAAAACGTAAGAAGTAATTCACAACGTGGCAGCAGAGAGATCAGCCAGAAATTACTAGAGGAACACATGAGAAGTAAATCACAACGTGGCAGCAGAGAGATCAGCCGGAAATGACAAGAACAAAATGTGAGAAGTAAATCACAACATGGCAGCAGAGAGATCAGACAGAAATGACAAGAAAAAAACATGAGAAGTAAATCACAACGTGGCAGCAGAGAGATCAGCCAGAAATGATAAGAACAAAACGTTAGAAGTAAATCACAACGTGGCAGCAGAGAGATCAGCCAGAAATGATAAGAACAAAACGTCAGAAGTAAATCACAACGTGGCAGCAGAGAGATCAGCCAGAAATGACAAGTAGAAAACGTGAGAAGTAAATCACAACGTGGCAGCAGAGATATCAGCCAAAAGTGACAGGAAGAAAACATGAGAAGTAAATCACAACGTGGCAGCAGAGAGATCAACCGGAAATGACAAGAACAAAACGTGAGAAGTAAATCAAAACATGGCAGCAGAGAGATCAGCCAGAAATGATAAGAACAAAACGTTAGAAGTAAATCACAACGTGGCAGCAGAGAGATCAGCCAGAAATGATAAGAACGAAACGTTAGAAGTAAATCACAACGTGGCAGCAGAGAGATCAGCCAGAAATGATAAGAACAAAACGTTAGAAGTAAATCACAACGTGGCAGCAGAGAGATCAGCCAGAAATGACAAGTAGAAAACGTGAGAAGTAATTCACAACGTGGCAGCAGAGAGATCACCCAGAAACGACAAGTAGAAAACATGAGAAGTAAATCACAGCTTGGCAGCAGAGATATCAGCCAGAAATGACAGGAAGAAAACATGAGAAGTAAATCACAACGTGGCAGCAGAGAGATCAGCCGGAAATGACAAGAACAAAACGTGAGAAGTAAATCAAAACATGGCGGCAGAGAGATCAGCCAGAAATGATAAGAACAAAACATGAGAAGCAAATCACAATGTGGCAGCAGAGATCAGCCAGAAATGACGAGAGGAACACATGAGAAGTAAATCACAACGTGGCAGCAGAGAGATCACCCAGAAACGACAAGTAGAAAACATGAGAAGTAAATCACAACGTGGCAGCAGAGATATCAGCCAGAAATGACAGGAAGATTACTTGAGAAGTAAATCACAACGTGGCAGCAGAGAGATCAGCCGGAAATGACAAGAACAAAACGTGAGAAGTAAATCACAACGTGGCAGCAGAGAGATCAGGCAGAAATGACTAGAGGAACACATGACAAGTAAATCACAACGTGGCAGCAGAGAGATCAGCCATAAATGATAAGAACAAAACGTGAGAAGTAAATCACAACGTGGCAGCAGAGAGATCAGCCAGAAATGACAAGTAGAAAACGTGAGAAGTAATTCACAACGTGGCAGCAGAGAGATCACCCAGAAACGACAAGTAGAAAACATGAGAAGTAAATTACAACGTGGCAGCAGAGAGATCAGCCAGAAATGACAAGAACAAAACGTGAGAAGTAAATCACAACATGGCAGCAGAGATATCAGCCAGAAATGATAAGAACAAAACATGAGAAGTAAATTACAATGTGGCAGCAGAGATCTGCCAGAAATGACGAGAGGAACACATGAGAAGTAAATCACAACGTGGCAGCAGATATATCAGCCAGAAATGACAGGAAGAAAACGTGAGAAGTAAATCACAACGTGGCAGCAGAGAGATCAGCCGGAAATGATAAGAACGAAACGTTAGAAGTAAATCACAACGTGGCAGCAGAGAGATTAGCCAGAAATGACAGGAAGAAAACATGAGAAGTAAATCACAACGTGGCAGCAGAGAGATCAGCCGGAAATGACAAGAACAAAACGTGAGAAGTAAATCAATACATGGCAGCAGAGAGATCAGCCAGAAATTATAAGAACAAAACGTGAGAAGTAAATCACAACGTGGCAGCAGAGAGATCAGCCAGAAATGACAAATAGAAAACGTAAGAAGTAATTCACAACATGGCAGCAGAGAAATCAGCCAGAAATGACTAGAGGAACACATGAGAAGTAAATCACAACGTGGTAGCAGAGAGATCAGCCGGAAATGACAAGAACAAAACATGAGAAGTAAATCACAATGTGGCAGCAGAGATCAGCCAGAAATGACGAGAGGAACACATGAGAAGTAAATCACAACGTGGTAGCAGAGAGATCAGCCAGAAATGACAAATAAGAAAACCTAAGAAGTAATTCACAACGTGGCAGCAGAGAGATCAGCCAGAAATGACTAGAGGAACACATGAGAAGAAAATCACAACGTGGCAGCATAGAGATCAGCCAGAAATGACTAGAGGAACACATGAGAAGTAAATCACAACGTGGCAGCAGAGAGATCAGCCGGAAATGACAAGAACAAAATGTGAGAAGTAAATCACAATATGGCAGCAGAGAGATCAGACAGAAATGATAAGAACAAAACATGAGAAGTAAATCACAACGTGGCAGCAGAGAGATCAGCCAGAAATTATAAGAACAAAACGTGAGAAGTAAATCACAACGTGGCAGCAGAGAGCTCAGCCAGAAATGACAAATAGAAAACGTAAGAAGTAATTCACAACGTGGCAGCAGAGAGATCAGCCAGAAATTACTAGAGGAACACATGAGAAGTAAATCACAACGTGGCAGCAGAGAGATCAGCCGGAAATGACAAGAACAAAATGTGAGAAGTAAATCACAACATGGCAGCAGAGAGATCAGACAGAAATGACAAGAAAAAAACATGAGAAGTAAATCACAACGTGGCAGCAGAGAGATCAGCCAGAAATGATAAGAACAAAACGTTAGAAGTAAATCACAACGTGGCAGCAGAGAGATCAGCCAGAAATGATAAGAACAAAACGTCAGAAGTAAATCACAACGTGGCAGCAGAGAGATCAGCCAGAAATGACAAGTAGAAAACGTGAGAAGTAAATCACAACGTGGCAGCAGAGATATCAGCCAAAAGTGACAGGAAGAAAACATGAGAAGTAAATCACAACGTGGCAGCAGAGAGATCAACCGGAAATGACAAGAACAAAACGTGAGAAGTAAATCAAAACATGGCAGCAGAGAGATCAGCCAGAAATGATAAGAACAAAACGTTAGAAGTAAATCACAACGTGGCAGCAGAGAGATGAGCCAGAAATGATAAGAACGAAACGTTAGAAGTAAATCACAACGTGGCAGCAGAGAGATCAGCCAGAAATGATAAGAACAAAACGTTAGAAGTAAATCACAACGTGGCAGCAGAGAGATCAGCCAGAAATGACAAGTAGAAAACGTGAGAAGTAATTCACAACGTGGCAGCAGAGAGATCACCCAGAAACGACAAGTAGAAAACATGAGAAGTAAATCACAGCTTGGCAGCAGAGATATCAGCCAGAAATGACAGGAAGAAAACATGAGAAGTAAATCACAACGTGGCAGCAGAGAGATCAGCCGGAAATGACAAGAACAAAACGTGAGAAGTAAATCAAAACATGGCGGCAGAGAGATCAGCCAGAAATGATAAGAACAAAACATGAGAAGCAAATCACAATGTGGCAGCAGAGATCAGCCAGAAATGACGAGAGGAACACATGAGAAGTAAATCACAACGTGGCAGCAGAGAGATCACCCAGAAACGACAAGTAGAAAACATGAGAAGTAAATCACAACGTGGCAGCAGAGATATCAGCCAGAAATGACAGGAAGATTACTTGAGAAGTAAATCACAACGTGGCAGCAGAGAGATCAGCCGGAAATGACAAGAACAAAACGTGAGAAGTAAATCACAACGTGGCAGCAGAGAGATCAGGCAGAAATGACTAGAGGAACACATGACAAGTAAATCACAACGTGGCAGCAGAGAGATCAGCCATAAATGATAAGAACAAAACGTGAGAAGTAAATCACAACGTGGCAGCAGAGAGATCAGCCAGAAATGACAAGTAGAAAACGTGAGAAGTAATTCACAACGTGGCAGCAGAGAGATCACCCAGAAACGACAAGTAGAAAACATGAGAAGTAAATTACAACGTGGCAGCAGAGAGATCAGCCAGAAATGACAAGAACAAAACGTGAGAAGTAAATCACAACATGGCAGCAGGGATATCAGCCAGAAATGATAAGAACAAAACATGAGAAGTAAATTACAATGTGGCAGCAGAGATCTGCCAGAAATGACGAGAGGAACACATGAGAAGTAAATCACAACGTGGCAGCAGATATATCAGCCAGAAATGACAGGAAGAAAACGTGAGAAGTAAATCACAACGTGGCAGCAGAGAGATCAGCCGGAAATGATAAGAACGAAACGTTAGAAGTAAATCACAACGTGGCAGCAGAGAGATTAGCCAGAAATGACAGGAAGAAAACATGAGAAGTAAATCACAACGTGGCAGCAGAGAGATCAGCCGGAAATGACAAGAACAAAACGTGAGAAGTAAATCAATACATGGCAGCAGAGAGATCAGCCAGAAATTATAAGAACAAAACGTGAGAAGTAAATCACAACGTGGCAGCAGAGAGATCAGCCAGAAATGACAAATAGAAAACGTAAGAAGTAATTCACAACATGGCAGCAGAGAAATCAGCCAGAAATGACTAGAGGAACACATGAGAAGTAAATCACAACGTGGTAGCAGAGAGATCAGCCGGAAATGACAAGAACAAAACATGAGAAGTAAATCACAATGTGGCAGCAGAGATCAGCCAGAAATGACGAGAGGAACACATGAGAAGTAAATCACAACGTGGTAGCAGAGAGATCAGCCAGAAATGACAAATAAGAAAACCTAAGAAGTAATTCACAACGTGGCAGCAGAGAGATCAGCCAGAAATGACTAGAGGAACACATGAGAAGTAAATCACAACGTGGCAGCAGAGAGATCAGCCAGAAATGACTAGAGGAACACATGAGAAGAAAATCACAACGTGGCAGCATAGAGATCAGCCAGAAATGACTAGAGGAACACATGAGAAGTAAATCACAACGTGGCAGCAGAGAGATCAGCCGGAAATGACAAGAACAAAACGTGAGAAGTAAATCACAACATGGCAGCAGAGAGATCAGACAGAAATGATAAGAACAAAACATGAGAAGTAAATCACAACGTGGCAGCAGAGAGATCAGCCAGAAATGACAAATAGAAAACGTAAGAAGTAATTCACAACGTGGCAGCAGAGAGATCAGCCAGAAATGACTAGAGGAACACATGAGAAGTAAATCACAACGTGGCAGCAGAGAGATCAGCCAGAAATGACAAGAAAAAAACATGAGAAGTAAATCACAACGTGGCAGCAGAGAGATCAGCCAGAAATGATAAGAACAAAACGTTAGAAGTAAATCACAACGTGGCAGCAGAGAGATCAGCCAGAAATGATAAGAACAAAACGTTAGAAGTAAATCACAACGTGGCAGCAGAGAGATCCGCCAGAAATGACAAGTAGAAAACGTGAGAAGTAAATCACAACATGGCAGCAGAGAGATCACCCAGAAACGACAAGTAGAAAACATGAGAAGTAAATCACAACGTGGCAGCAGAGATATCAGCCAGAAATGACAGGAAGAAAAAATGAGAAGTAAATCACAACGTGGCAGCAGAGAGATCAGCCGGAAATGACAAGAACAAAACGTGAGAAGTAAATCACAACATGGCAGCAGAGAGATCAGACATAAATGATAAGAACAAAACATGAGAAGTAAATCACAACGTGGCAGCAGAGAGATCAGCCAGAA
The DNA here is from genome assembly GCA_022114975.2 of Lampris megalopsis. Lineage (NCBI taxonomy): Eukaryota > Metazoa > Chordata > Actinopteri > Lampriformes > Lampridae > Lampris > Lampris megalopsis. The sequence goes on from JAJHIY020000614.1 coordinate 2,004,595, forward strand.
ATGACAAATAGAAAACGTAAGAAGTAATTCACAACGTGGCAGCAGAGAGATCAGCCAGAAATGACTAGAGGAACACATGAGAAGTAAATCACAACGTGGCAGCAGAGAGATCAGCCAGAAATGACAAGAAAAAAACATGAGAAGTAAATCACAACGTGGCAGCAGAGAGATCAGCCAGAAATGATAAGAACAAAACGTTAGAAGTAAATCACAACGTGGCAGCAGAGAGATCAGCCAGAAATGATAAGAACAAAACGTTAGAAGTAAATCACAACGTGGCAGCAGAGAGATCAGCCAGAAATGATAAGAACAAAATGTTAGAAGTAAATCACAACGTGGCAGCAGAGAGATCAGCCAGAAATGACAAGTAGAAAACGTGAGAAGTAATTCACAACGTGGCAGCAGAGAGATCACCCAGAAACGACAAGTAGAAAACATGAGAAGTAAATCACAGCGTGGCAGCAGAGATATCAGCCAGAAATGACAGGAAGAAAACATGAGAAGTAAATCACAACGTGGCAGCAGAGAGATCAGCCGGAAATGACAAGAACAAAACGTGAGAAGTAAATCAAAACATGGCGGCAGAGAGATCAGCCAGAAATGATAAGAACAAAACATGAGAAGTAAATCACAATGTGGCAGCAGAGATCAGCCAGAAATGACGAGAGGAACACATGAGAAGTAATTCACAACGTGGCAGCAGAGAGATCACCCAGAAACGACAAGTAGAAAACATGAGAAGTAAATCACAACGTGGCAGCAGAGATATCAGCCAGAAATGACAGGAAGAAAACTTGAGAAGTACATCACAACGTGGCAGCAGAGAGATCAGCCGGAAATGATAAGAACAAAACGTTAGAAGTAAATCACAACGTGGCAGCAGAGAGATCAGCCAGAAATGATAAGAACGAAACATTAGAAGTAAATCACAACGTGGCAGAAGAGAGATCAGCCAGAAATGATAAGAACAAAACGTTAGAAGTAAATCACAACGTGGCAGCAGAGAGATCAGCCAGAAATGACAAGTAGAAAACGTGAGAAGTAATTCACAACGTGGCAGCAGAGAGATCACCCAGAAACGACAAGTAGAAAACATGAGAAGTAAATCACAACGTGGCAGCAGAGATATCAGCCAGAAATGACTGGAAGAAAACATGAGAAGTAAATCACAACGTGGCAGCAGAGAGATCAGCCGGAAATGACAAGAACAAAACGTGAGAAGTAAATCAAAACATGGCGGCAGAGTGATCAGCCAGAAATGATAAGAACAAAACATGAGAAGTAAATCACAACGTGGCAGCAGAGAGATCAGGCAGAAATGACTAGAGGAACACATGACAAGTAAATCACAACGTGGCAGCAGAGAGATCAGCCATAAATGATAAGAACAAACGTGAGAAGTAAATCACAACGTGGCAGCAGAGAGATCAGCCAGAAACGACAAGTAGAAAACATGAGAAGTAAATCACAACGTGGCAGCAGAGATATCAGCCAGAAATGACAGGAAGAAAACATTAGAAGTAAATCACAACGAGGCAGCAGAGAGATCAGCCGGAAATGACAAGAACAAAACGTGAGAAGTAAATCACAACGTGGCAGCAGAGAGATCAGCCAGAAATGATAAGAACGAAACGTTAGAAGTAAATCACAACGTGGCAGCAGAGAGATCAGCCAGAAATGACAGGAAGAAAACATGAGAAGTAAATCACAACGTGGCAGCAGAGAGATCAGCCGGAAATGACAAGAACAAAACGTGAGAAGTAAATCACAACGTGGCAGCAGAGAGATCAGCCAGAAATGACAAGTAGAAAATGTAAGAAGTAATTCACAACATGGCAGCAGAGAGATCAGCCAGAAATGACTAGAGGAACACATGAGAAGTAAATCACAACGTGGCAGCAGAGAGATCAGCCATAAATGATAAGAACAAAACGTGAGAAGTAAATCACAACGTGGCAGCAGAGAGATCAGCCAGAAATGACAAGTAGAAAATGTGAGAAGTAATTCACAACGTGGCAGCAGAGAGATCACCCAGAAACGACAAGTAGAAAACATGAGAAGTAAATCACAACGTGGCAGCAGAGAGATCAGCCAGAAATGACAAGAACAAAACGTGAGAAGTAAATCACAACATGGCAGCAGATATATCAGCCAGAAATGATAAGAACAAAACATGAGAAGTAAATCACAATGTGGCAGCAGAGATCAGCCAGAAATGACGAGAGGAACACATGAGAAGTAAATCACAACGTGGCAGCAGAGATATCAGCCAGAAATGACAGGAAGAAAACGTGAGAAGTAAATCACAACGTGGCAGCAGAGAGATCAGCCGGAAATGACAAGAACAAAACGTGAGAAGTAAATCAAAACATGGCGGCAGAGAGATCAGCCAGAAATGATAAGAACAAAACATGAAAGTAAATCACAATGTGGCAGCAGAGATCAGCCAGAAATGACGAGAGGAACACATGAGAAGTAAATCACAACGTGGCAGCAGAGAGATCAGCCAGAAATGACAAGAACAAAACGTGAGAAGTAAATCAGAACATGGCAGCAGAGATATCAGCCAGAAATGATAAGAACAAACATGAGAAGTAAATCACAATGTGGCAGCAGAGATCAGCCAGAAATGACGAGAGGAACACATGAGAAGTAAATCACAACGTGGCAGCAGAGATATCAGCCAGAAATGACAGGAAGAAAACGTGAGAAGTAAATCACAACGTGGCAGCAGAGAGATCAGCCGGAAATGACAAGAACAAAACGTGAGAAGTAAATCAAAACATGGCGGCAGAGAGATCAGCCAGAAATGATAAGAACAAAACATGAGAAGTAAATCACAATGTGGCAGCAGAGATCAGCCAGAAATGACGAGAGGAACACATGAGAAGTAAATCACAACGTGGTAGCAGAGAGATCAGCCAGAAATTATAAGAACAATACGTGAGAAGTAAATCACAACGTGGCAGCAGAGAGATCAGCCAAGAATGATAAATAGAAACCGTAAGAAGTAATTCACAACATGGCAGCAGAGAGATCAGCCAGAAATGACTAGAGGAACACATGAGAAGTAAATCACAACGTGGCAGCAGAGAGATCAGCCAGAAATGACAAGAAAAAACATGAGAAGTAAATCACAACGTGGCAGCAGAGAGATCAGGCAGAAATGACTAGAGGAACACATGACAAGTAAATCACAACGTGGCAGCAGAGAGATCAGCCATAAATGATAAGAACAAACGTGAGAAGTAAATCACAACGTGGCAGCAGAGAGATCAGCCAGAAACGACAAGTAGAAAACATGAGAAGTAAATCACAACGTGGCAGCAGAGATATCAGCCAGAAATGACAGGAAGAAAACATTAGAAGTAAATCACAACGAGGCAGCAGAGAGATCAGCCGGAAATGACAAGAACAAAACGTGAGAAGTAAATCACAACGTGGCAGCAGAGAGATCAGCCAGAAATGATAAGAACGAAACGTTAGAAGTAAATCACAACGTGGCAGCAGAGAGATCAGCCAGAAATGACAGGAAGAAAACATGAGAAGTAAATCACAACGTTGTAGCAGAGAGATCAGCCGGAAATGACAAGAACAAAACGTGAGAAGTAAATCACAACGTGGCAGCAGAGAGATCAGCCAGAAATGACAAGTAGAAAATGTAAGAAGTAATTCACAACATGGCAGCAGAGAGATCAGCCAGAAATGACTAGAGGAACACATGAGAAGTAAATCACAACGTGGCAGCAGAGAGATCAGCCATAAATGATAAGAACAAAACGTGAGAAGTAAATCACAACGTGGCAGCAGAGAGATCAGCCAGAAATGACAAGTAGAAAATGTGAGAAGTAATTCACAACGTGGCAGCAGAGAGATCACCCAGAAACGACAAGTAGAAAACATGAGAAGTAAATCACAACGTGGCAGCAGAGAGATCAGCCAGAAATGACAAGAACAAAACGTGAGAAGTAAATCACAACATGGCAGCAGAGATATCAGCCAGAAATGATAAGAACAAAACATGAGAAGTAAATCACAATGTGGCAGCAGAGATCAGCCAGAAATGACGAGAGGAACACATGAGAAGTAAATCACAACGTGGCAGCAGAGATATCAGCCAGAAATGACAGGAAGAAAACGTGAGAAGTAAATCACAACGTGGCAGCAGAGAGATCAGCCGGAAATGACAAGAACAAAACGTGAGAAGTAAATCAAAACATGGCGGCAGAGAGATCAGCCAGAAATGATAAGAACAAAACATGAGAAGTAAATCACAATGTGGCAGCAGAGATCAGCCAGAAATGACGAGAGGAACACATGAGAAGTAAATCACAACGTGGTAGCAGAGAGATCAGCCAGAAATTATAAGAACAATACGTGAGAAGTAAATCACAACGTGGCAGCAGAGAGATCAGCCAGAAACGACAAGTAGAAAACATGAGAAGTGAATCACAACGTGGCAGCAGAGAGATCAGCCAGAAATGACAGGAAGAAAACATGAGAAGTAAATCACAACGTGGCAGCAGAGAGATCAGCCGGAAATGACAAGAACAAAACGTGAGAAGTAAATCACAACGTGGCAGCAGAGAGATCAGCCAAGAATGATAAATAGAAACCGTAAGAAGTAATTCACAACATGGCAGCAGAGAGATCAGCCAGAAATGACTAGAGGAACACATGAGAAGTAAATCACAACGTGGCAGCAGAGAGATCAGCCAGAAATGACAAGAAAAAACATGAGAAGTAAATCACAACGTGGCAGCAGAGAGATCAGGCAGAAATGACTAGAGGAACACATGACAAGTAAATCACAACGTGGCAGCAGAGAGATCAGCCATAAATGATAAGAACAAACGTGAGAAGTAAATCACAACGTGGCAGTAGAGAGATCAGCCAGAAACGACAAGTAGAAAACATGAGAAGTAAATCACAACGTGGCAGCAGAGATATCAGCCAGAAATGACAGGAAGAAAACATTAGAAGTAAATCACAACGAGGCAGCAGAGAGATCAGCCGGAAATGACAATAACAAAACGTGAGAAGTAAATCACAATGTGGCAGCAGAGATCAGCCAGAAATGACGAGAGGAACACATGAGAAGTAAATCACAACGTGGTAGCAGAGAGATCAGCCAGAAATTATAAGAACAATACGTGAGAAGTAAATCACAACGTGGCAGCAGAGAGATCAGCCAGAAATGACAGGAAGAAAACATGAGAAGTAAATCACAACGTGGCAGCAGAGATATCAGCCGGAAATGACAAGAACAAAACGGGAGAAGTAAATCACAACGTGGCAGCAGAGAGATCAGCCAGAAATGACAAATAGAAAACGTAAGAAGTAATTCACAACATGGCAGCAGAGAGATCAGCCAGAAATGACTAGAGGAACACATGAGAAGTAAATCACAACGTGGCAGCAGAGAGATCAGCCAGAAATGACAAGAACAAAACGTGAGAAGTAAATCACAACGTGGCAGCAGAGAGATCAGCCGGAAATGACAAGAACAAAACGTGAGAAGTAAATCAAAACATGGCGGCAGAGAGATCAGCCAGAAATGATAAGAACAAAACATGAGAAGTAAATCACAATGTGGCAGCAGAGATCAGCCAGAAATGACGAGAGGAACACATGAGAAGTATATCACAACGTGGCAGCAGAGATATCAGCCAGAAATGACAGGAAGAAAACGTGAGAAGTAAATCACAACGTGGCAGCAGAGAGATCAGCCGGAAATGACAAGAACAAAACGTGAGAAGTAAATCACAACGTGGCAGCAGAGAGATCAGCCAGAAATGATAAGAACGAAATGTTAGAAGTAAATCACAACGTGGCAGCAGAGAGATCAGCCAGAAATGACAGGAAGAAAACATGAGAAGTAAATCACAACGTGGCAGCAGAGAGATCAGCCGGAAATGACAAGAACAAAACGTGAGAAGTAAATCACAACGTGGCAGCAGAGAGATCAGCCAAGAATGATAAATAGAAAACGTAAGAAGTAATTCACAACATGGCAGCAGAGAGATCAGCCAGAAATGACTAGAGGAACACATGAGAAGTAAATCACAACGTGGCAGCAGAGAGATCAGCCAGAAATGACAAGAAAAAACATGAGAAGTAAATCACAACGTGGCAGCAGAGAGATCAGGCAGAAATGACTAGAGGAACACATGACAAGTAAATCACAACGTGGCAGCAGAGAGATCAGCCATAAATGATAAGAACAAAACGTGAGAAGTAAATCACAACGTGGCAGCAGAGAGATCAGCCAGAAATGACAAGTAGAAAATGTGAGAAGTAATTCACAACGTGGCAGCAGAGAGATCACCCAGAAACGACAAGTAGAAAACATGAGAAGTAAATCACAACGTGGCAGCAGAGAGATCAGCCAGAAATGACAAGAACAAAACGTGAGAAGTAAATCACAACATGGCAGCAGATATATCAGCCAGAAATGATAAGAACAAAACATGAGAAGTAAATCACAATGTGGCAGCAGAGAGATCACCCAGAAATGACGAGAGGAACACATGAGAAGTAAATCACAACGTGGCAGCAGAGATATCAGCCAGAAATGACAGGAAGAAAACGTGAGAAGTAAATCACAACGTGGCAGCAGAGAGATCAGCCGGAAATGACAAGAACAAAACGTGAGAAGTAAATCAAAACATGGCGGCAGAGAGATCAGCCAGAAATGATAAGAACAAAACATGAAAGTAAATCACAATGTGGCAGCAGAGATCAGCCAGAAATGACGAGAGGAACACATGAGAAGTAAATCACAACGTGGCAGCAGAGAGATCAGCCAGAAATGACAAGAACAAAACGTGAGAAGTAAATCAGAACATGGCAGCAGAGATATCAGCCAGAAATGATAAGAACAAACATGAGAAGTAAATCACAATGTGGCAGCAGAGATCAGCCAGAAATGACGAGAGGAACACATGAGAAGTAAATCACAACGTGGCAGCAGAGATATCAGCCAGAAATGACAGGAAGAAAACGTGAGAAGTAAATCACAACGTGGCAGCAGAGAGATCAGCCGGAAATGACAAGAACAAAACGTGAGAAGTAAATCAAAACATGGCGGCAGAGAGATCAGCCAGAAATGATAAGAACAAAACATGAGAAGTAAATCACAACGTGGCAGCAGAGATATCAGCCAGAAATGACAGGAAGAAAACGTGAGAAGTAAATCACAACGTGGCAGCAGAGAGATCAGCCGGAAATGACAAGAACAAAACGTGAGAAGTAAATCAAAACATGGCGGCAGAGAGATCAGCCAGAAATGATAAGAACAAAACATGAGAAGTAAATCACAATGTGGCAGCAGAGATCAGCCAGAAATGACGAGAGGAACACATGAGAAGTAAATCACAACGTGGCAGCAGAGAGATCAGCCAGAAATGACAAGAAAAAACATGAGAAGTAAATCACAACGTGGCAGCAGAGAGATCAGGCAGAAATGACTAGAGGAACACATGACAAGTAAATCACAACGTGGCAGCAGAGAGATCAGCCATAAATGATAAGAACAAACGTGAGAAGTAAATCACAACGTGGCAGCAGAGAGATCAGCCAGAAACGACAAGTAGAAAACATGAGAAGTAAATCACAACGTGGCAGCAGAGATATCAGCCAGAAATGACAGGAAGAAAACATTAGAAGTAAATCACAACGAGGCAGCAGAGAGATCAGCCGGAAATGACAAGAACAAAACGTGAGAAGTAAATCACAACGTGGCAGCAGAGAGATCAGCCAGAAATGATAAGAACGAAACGTTAGAAGTAAATCACAACGTGGCAGCAGAGAGATCAGCCAGAAATGACAGGAAGAAAACATGAGAAGTAAATCACAACGTTGTAGCAGAGAGATCAGCCGGAAATGACAAGAACAAAACGTGAGAAGTAAATCACAACGTGGCAGCAGAGAGATCAGCCAGAAATGACAAGTAGAAAATGTAAGAAGTAATTCACAACATGGCAGCAGAGAGATCAGCCAGAAATGACTAGAGGAACACATGAGAAGTAAATCACAACGTGGCAGCAGAGAGATCAGCCATAAATGATAAGAACAAAACGTGAGAAGTAAATCACAACGTGGCAGCAGAGAGATCAGCCAGAAATGACAAGTAGAAAATGTGAGAAGTAATTCACAACGTGGCAGCAGAGAGATCACCCAGAAACGACAAGTAGAAAACATGAGAAGTAAATCACAACGTGGCAGCAGAGAGATCAGCCAGAAATGACAAGAACAAAACGTGAGAAGTAAATCACAACATGGCAGCAGAGATATCAGCCAGAAATGATAAGAACAAAACATGAGAAGTAAATCACAATGTGGCAGCAGAGATCAGCCAGAAATGACGAGAGGAACACATGAGAAGTAAATCACAACGTGGCAGCAGAGATATCAGCCAGAAATGACAGGAAGAAAACGTGAGAAGTAAATCACAACGTGGCAGCAGAGAGATCAGCCGGAAATGACAAGAACAAAACGTGAGAAGTAAATCAAAACATGGCGGCAGAGAGATCAGCCAGAAATGATAAGAACAAAACATGAGAAGTAAATCACAATGTGGCAGCAGAGATCAGCCAGAAATGACGAGAGGAACACATGAGAAGTAAATCACAACGTGGTAGCAGAGAGATCAGCCAGAAATTATAAGAACAATACGTGAGAAGTAAATCACAACGTGGCAGCAGAGAGATCAGCCAGAAACGACAAATAGAAAACATGAGAAGTGAATCACAACGTGGCAGCAGAGAGATCAGCCAGAAATGACAGGAAGAAAACATGAGAAGTAAATCACAACGTGGCAGCAGAGAGATCAGCCGGAAATGACAAGAACAAAACGTGAGAAGTAAATCACAACGTGGCAGCAGAGAGATCAGCCAAGAATGATAAATAGAAACCGTAAGAAGTAATTCACAACATGGCAGCAGAGAGATCAGCCAGAAATGACTAGAGGAACACATGAGAAGTAAATCACAACGTGGCAGCAGAGAGATCAGCCAGAAATGACAAGAAAAAACATGAGAAGTAAATCACAACGTGGCAGCAGAGAGATCAGGCAGAAATGACTAGAGGAACACATGACAAGTAAATCACAACGTGGCAGCAGAGAGATCAGCCATAAATGATAAGAACAAACGTGAGAAGTAAATCACAACGTGGCAGCAGAGAGATCAGCCAGAAACGACAAGTAGAAAACATGAGAAGTAAATCACAACGTGGCAGCAGAGATATCAGCCAGAAATGACAGGAAGAAAACATTAGAAGTAAATCACAACGAGGCAGCAGAGAGATCAGCCGGAAATGACAAGAACAAAACGTGAGAAGTAAATCACAATGTGGCAGCAGAGATCAGCCAGAAATGACGAGAGGAACACATGAGAAGTAAATCACAACGTGGTAGCAGAGAGATCAGCCAGAAATTATAAGAACAATACGTGAGAAGTAAATCACAACGTGGCAGCAGAGAGATCAGCCAGAAATGACAGGAAGAAAACATGAGAAGTAAATCACAACGTGGCAGCAGAGATATCAGCCGGAAATGACAAGAACAAAACGGGAGAAGTAAATCACAACGTGGCAGCAGAGAGATCAGCCAGAAATGACAAATAGAAAACGTAAGAAGTAATTCACAACATGGCAGCAGAGAGATCAGCCAGAAATGACTAGAGGAACACATGAGAAGTAAATCACAACGTGGCAGCCGAGAGATCAGCCAGAAATGACAAGAACAAAACGTGAGAAGTAAATCACAACGTGGCAGCAGAGAGATCAGCCGGAAATGACAAGAACAAAACGTGAGAAGTAAATCAAAACATGGCGGCAGAGAGATCAGCCAGAAATGATAAGAACAAAACATGAGAAGTAAATCACAATGTGGCAGCAGAGATCAGCCAGAAATGACGAGAGGAACACATGAGAAGTATATCACAACGTGGCAGCAGAGATATCAGCCAGAAATGACAGGAAGAAAACGTGAGAAGTAAATCACAACGTGGCAGCAGAGAGATCAGCCGGAAATGACAAGAACAAAACGTGAGAAGTAAATCACAACGTGGCAGCAGAGAGATCAGCCAGAAATGATAAGAACGAAATGTTAGAAGTAAATCACAACGTGGCAGCAGAGAGATCAGCCAGAAATGACAGGAAGAAAACATGAGAAGTAAATCACAACGTGGCAGCAGAGAGATCAGCCGGAAATGACAAGAACAAAACGTGAGAAGTAAATCACAACGTGGCAGCAGAGAGATCAGCCAAGAATGATAAATAGAAAACGTAAGAAGTAATTCACAACATGGCAGCAGAGAGATCAGCCAGAAATGACTAGAGGAACACATGAGAAGTAAATCACAACGTGGCAGCAGAGAGATCAGCCAGAAATGACAAGAAAAAACATGAGAAGTAAATCACAACGTGGCAGCAGAGAGATCAGGCAGAAATGACTAGAGGAACACATGACAAGTAAATCACAACGTGGCAGCAGAGAGATCAGCCATAAATGATAAGAACAAACGTGAGAAGTAGATCACAACGTGGCAGCAGAGAGATCAGCCAGAAATGACAAGTAGAAAACGTGAGAAGTAATTCACAACGTGGCAGCAGAGAGATCACCCAGAAACAACAAGTAGAAAACATGAGAAGTAAATCACAACGTGGCAGCAGAGATATCAGCCGGAAATAACAAGAACAAAACGTGAGAAGTAAATCAAAACTTGGCAGCAGAGATATCAGCCGGAAATGACAAGAACAAAACGTGAGAAGTAAATCAAAACATGGCAGCAGAGAGATCAGCCAGAAATGATAAGAACAAAACGTTAGAAGTAAATCACAACGTGGCAGCAGAGAGATCAGCCAGAAATGATAAGAACGAAACGTTAGAAGTAAATCACAACGTGGCAGCAGAGAGATCAGCCAGAAATGATAAGAACAAAACGTTAGAAGTAAATCACAACATGGCAGCAGAGAGATCAGCCAGAAATGACAAGTAGAAAACGTGAGAAGTAATTCACAACGTGGCAGCAGAGAGATCAGCCAGAAATGACAAGAAAAAACATGAGAAGTAATTCACAACGTGGCAGCAGAGAGATCACCCAGAAACGACAAGTAGAAAACATGAGAAGTAAATCACAACGTGGCAGCAGAGATATCAGCCAGAAATGACAAGTAGAAAACGTGAGAAGTAAATCACAACGAGGCAGCAGAGAGATCAGCCGGAAATGACAAGAACAAAACGTGAGAAGTAAATCACAATGTGGCAGCAGAGATCAGCCAGAAATGACGAGAGGAACACATGAGAAGTAAATCACAACGTGGTAGCAGAGAGATCAGCCAGAAATTATAAGAACAATACGTGAGAAGTAAATCACAACGTGGCAGCAGAGAGACCAGCCAGAAACGACAAGTAGAAAACATGAGAAGTGAATCACAACGTGGCAGCAGAGAGATCAGCCAGAAATGACAGGAAGAAAACATGAGAAGTAAATCACAACGTGGCAGCAGAGATATCAGCCGGAAATGACAAGAACAAAACGGGAGAAGTAAATCACAACGTGGCAGCAGAGAGATCAGCCAGAAATGACAAATAGAAAACGTAAGAAGTAATTCACAACATGGCAGCAGAGAGATCAGCCAGAAATGACTAGAGGAACACATGAGAAGTAAATCACAACGTGGCAGCAGAGAGATCAGCCATAAATGATAAGAACAAAACGTGAGAAGTAAATCACAACTTGGCAGCAGAGAGATCACCCAGAAATGACAAGTAGAAAACGTGAGAAGTAATTCACAACGTGGCAGCAGAGAGATCACCCAGAAACGACAAGTAGAAAACATGAGAAGTAAATCACAACGTGGCAGCAGAGAGATCAGCCAGAAATGACAAGAACAAAACGTGAGAAGTAAATCACAACATGGCAGCAGAGATATCAGCCAGAAATGATAAGAACAAAACATGAGAAGTAAATCACAATGTGGCAGCAGAGATCAGCCAGAAATGACGAGAGGAACACATGAGAAGTAAATCACAACGTGGCAGCAGAGATATCAGCCAGAAATTACAGGAAGAAAACGTGAGAAGTAAATCACAACGTGGCAGCAGAGAGATCAGCCGGAAATGACAAGAACAAAACGTGAGAAGTAATTCAAAACATGGCGGCAGAGAGATCAGCCAGAAATGATAAGAACAAAACATGAGAAGTAAATCACAATGTGGCAGCAGAGATCAGCCAGAAATGACGAGAGGAACACATGAGAAGTATATCACAACGTGGCAGCAGAGATATCAGCCAGAAATGACAGGAAGAAAACGTGAGAAGTAAATCACAACGTGGCAGCAGAGATATCAGCCAGAAATGACAGGAAGAAAACATTTGAAGTAAATCACAACGAGGCAGCAGAGAGATCAGCCGGAAATGACAAGAACAAAACGTGAGAAGTAAATCACAATGTGGCAGCAGAGATCAGCCAGAAATGACGAGAGGAACACATGAGAAGTAAATCACAACGTGGTAGCAGAGAGATCAGCCAGAAATTATAAGAACAATACGTGAGAAGTAAATCACAACGTGGCAGCAGCGAGACCAGCCAGAAACGACAAGTAGAAAACATGAGAAGTGAATCACAACGTGGCAGCAGAGAGATCAGCCAGAAATGACAGGAAGAAAACATGAGAAGTAAATCACAACGTGGCAGCAGAGAGATCAGCCGGAAATGACAAGAACAAAACGGGAGAAGTAAATCACAACGTGGCAGCAGAGAGATCAGCCAGAAATGACAAATAGAAAACGTAAGAAGTAATTCACAACATGGCAGCAGAGAGATCAGCCAGAAATGACTAGAGGAACACATGAGAAGTAAATCACAAGTGGCAGCAGAGAGATCAGCCATAAATGATAAGAACAAAACGTGAGAAGTAAATCACAACGTGGCAGCAGAGAGATCACCCAGAAATGACAAGTAGAAAACGTGAGAAGTAATTCACAACGTGGCAGCAGAGAGATCACCCAGAAACGACAAGTAGAAAACATGAGAAGTAAATCACAACGTGGCAGCAGAGAGATCAGCCAGAAATGACAAGAACAAAACGTGAGAAGTAAATCACAACATGGCAGCAGAGATATCAGCCAGAAATGATAAGAACAAAACATGAGAAGTAAATCACAATGTGGCAGCAGAGATCAGCCAGAAATGACGAGAGGAACACATGAGAAGTAAATCACAACGTGGCAGCAGAGATATCAGCCAGAAATGACAGGAAGAAAACGTGAGAAGTAAATCACAACGTGGCAGCAGAGAGATCAGCCGGAAATGACAAGAACAAAACGTGAGAAGTAAATCAAAACATGGCGGCAGAGAGATCAGCCAGAAATGATAAGAACAAAACATGAGAAGTAAATCACAATGTGGCAGCAGAGATCAGCCAGAAATGACGAGAGGAACACATGAGAAGTATATCACAACGTGGCAGCAGAGATATCAGCCAGAAATGACAGGAAGAAAACGTGAGAAGTAAATCACAACGTGGCAGCAGAGATATCAGCCAGAAATGACAGGAAGAAAACATTTGAAGTAAATCACAACGAGGCAGCAGAGAGATCAGCCGGAAATGACAAGAACAAAACGTGAGAAGTAAATCACAATGTGGCAGCAGAGATCAGCCAGAAATGACGAGAGGAACACATGAGAAGTAAATCACAACGTGGTAGCAGAGAGATCAGCCAGAAATTATAAGAACAATACGTGAGAAGTAAATCACAACGTGGCAGCAGCGAGACCAGCCAGAAACGACAAGTAGAAAACATGAGAAGTGAATCACAACGTGGCAGCAGAGAGATCAGCCAGAAATGACAGGAAGAAAACATGAGAAGTAAATCACAACGTGGCAGCAGAGAGATCAGCCGGAAATGACAAGAACAAAACGGGAGAAGTAAATCACAACGTGGCAGCAGAGAGATCAGCCAGAAATGACAAATAGAAAACGTAAGAAGTAATTCACAACATGGCAGCAGAGAGATCAGCCAGAAATAACTAGAGGAACACATGAGAAGTAAATCACAAGTGGCAGCAGAGAGATCAGCCATAAATGATAAGAACAAAACGTGAGAAGTAAATCACAACGTGGCAGCAGAGAGATCACCCAGAAATGACAAGTAGAAAACGTGAGAAGTAATTCACAACGTGGCAGCAGAGAGATCACCCAGAAACGACAAGTAGAAAACATGAGAAGTAAATCACAACGTGGCAGCAGAGAGATCAGCCAGAAATGACAAGAACAAAACGTGAGAAGTAAATCACAACATGGCAGCAGAGATATCAGCCAGAAATGATAAGAACAAAACATGAGAAGTAAATCACAATGTGGCAGCAGAGATCAGCCAGAAATGACGAGAGGAACACATGAGAAGTAAATCACAACGTGGCAGCAGAGATATCAGCCAGAAATGACAGGAAGAAAACGTGAGAAGTAAATCACAACGTGGCAGCAGAGAGATCAGCCGGAAATGACAAGAACAAAACGTGAGAAGTAAATCAAAACATGGCGGCAGAGAGATCAGCCAGAAATGATAAGAACAAAACATGAGAAGTAAATCACAATGTGGCAGCAGAGATCAGCCAGAAATGACGAGAGGAACACATGAGAAGTAAATCACAACGTGGTAGCAGAGAGATCAGCCAGAAATTATAAGAACAATACGTGAGAAGTAAATCACAACGTGGCAGCAGAGAGATCAGCCAGAAACGACAAGTAGAAAACATGAGAAGTGAATCACAACGTGGCAGCAGAGAGATCAGCCAGAAATGACAGGAAGAAAACATGAGAAGTAAATCACAACGTGGCAGCAGAGAGATCAGCCGGAAATGACAAGAACAAAACGTGAGAAGTAAATCACAACGTGGCAGCAGAGAGATCAGCCAAGAATGATAAATAGAAACCGTAAGAAGTAATTCACAACATGGCAGCAGAGAGATCAGCCAGAAATGACTAGAGGAACACATGAGAAGTAAATCACAACGTGGCAGCAGAGAGATCAGCCAGAAATGACAAGAAAAAACATGAGAAGTAAATCACAACGTGGCAGCAGAGAGATCAGGCAGAAATGACTAGAGGAACACATGACAAGTAAATCACAACGTGGCAGCAGAGAGATCAGCCATAAATGATAAGAACAATACGTGAGAAGTAAATCACAACGTGGCAGCAGAGAGATCAGCCAGAAACGACAAGTAGAAAACATGAGAAGTAAATCACAACGTGGCAGCAGAGATATCAGCCAGAAATGACAGGAAGAAAACATTAGAAGTAAATCACAACGAGGCAGCAGAGAGATCAGCCGGAAATGACAAGAACAAAACGTGAGAAGTAAATCACAATGTGGCAGCAGAGATCAGCCAGAAATGACGAGAGGAACACATGAGAAGTAAATCACAACGTGGTAGCAGAGAGATCAGCCAGAAATTATAAGAACAATACGTGAGAAGTAAATCACAACGTGGCAGCAGAGAGATCAGCCAGAAATGACAGGAAGAAAACATGAGAAGTAAATCACAACGTGGCAGCAGAGATATCAGCCGGAAATGACAAGAACAAAACGGGAGAAGTAAATCACAACGTGGCAGCAGAGAGATCAGCCAGAAATGACAAATAGAAAACGTAAGAAGTAATTCACAACATGGCAGCAGAGAGATCAGCCAGAAATGACTAGAGGAACACATGAGAAGTAAATCACAACGTGGCAGCAGAGAGATCAGCCAGAAATGACAAGAACAAAACGTGAGAAGTAAATCACAACGTGGCAGCAGAGAGATCAGCCGGAAATGACAAGAACAAAACGTGAGAAGTAAATCAAAACATGGCGGCAGAGAGATCAGCCAGAAATGATAAGAACAAAACATGAGAAGTAAATCACAATGTGGCAGCAGAGATCAGCCAGAAATGACGAGAGGAACACATGAGAAGTATATCACAACGTGGCAGCAGAGATATCAGCCAGAAATGACAGGAAGAAAACGTGAGAAGTAAATCACAACGTGGCAGCAGAGAGATCAGCCGGAAATGACAAGAACAAAACGTGAGAAGTAAATCACAACGTGGCAGCAGAGAGATCAGCCAGAAATGATAAGAACGAAATGTTAGAAGTAAATCACAACGTGGCAGCAGAGAGATCAGCCAGAAATGACAGGAAGAAAACATGAGAAGTAAATCACAACGTGGCAGCAGAGAGATCAGCCGGAAATGAAAAGAACAAAACGTGAGAAGTAAATCACAACGTGGCAGCAGAGAGATCAGCCAAGAATGATAAATAGAAAACGTAAGAAGTAATTCACAACATGGCAGCAGAGAGATCAGCCAGAAATGACTAGAGGAACACATGAGAAGTAAATCACAACGTGGCAGCAGAGAGATCAGCCAGAAATGACAAGAAAAAACATGAGAAGTAAATCACAACGTGGCAGCAGAGAGATCAGGCAGAAATGACTAGAGGAACACATGACAAGTAAATCACAACGTGGCAGCAGAGAGATCAGCCATAAATGATAAGAACAAACGTGAGAAGTAAATCACAACGTGGCAGCAGAGAGATCAGCCAGAAATGACAAGTAGAAAACGTGAGAAGTAATTCACAACGTGGCAGCAGAGAGATCACCCAGAAACGACAAGTAGAAAACATGAGAAGTAAATCACAACGTGGCAGCAGAGATATCAGCCGGAAATAACAAGAACAAAACGTGAGAAGTAAATCAAAACTTGGCAGCAGAGATATCAGCCGGAAATGACAAGAACAAAACGTGAGAAGTAAATCAAAACATGGCAGCAGAGAGATCAGCCAGAAATGATAAGAACAAAACGTTAGAAGTAAATCACAACGTGGCAGCAGAGAGATCAGCCAGAAATGATAAGAACGAAACGTGAGAAGTAAATCACAACGTGGCAGCAGAGAGATCAGCCAGAAATGATAAGAACAAAACGTTAGAAGTAAATCACAACATGGCAGCAGAGAGATCAGCCAGAAATGACAAGTAGAAAACGTGAGAAGTAATTCACAACGTGGCAGCAGAGAGATCAGCCAGAAATGACAAGAAAAAACATGAGAAGTAATTCACAACGTGGCAGCAGAGAGATCACCCAGAAACGACAAGTAGAAAACATGAGAAGTAAATCACAACGTGGCAGCAGAGATATCAGCCAGAAATGACAAGTAGAAAACGTGAGAAGTAAATCACAACGAGGCAGCAGAGAGATCAGCCGGAAATGACAAGAACAAAACGTGAGAAGTAAATCACAATGTGGCAGCAGAGATCAGCCAGAAATGACGAGAGGAACACATGAGAAGTAAATCACAACGTGGTAGCAGAGAGATCAGCCAGAAATTATAAGAACAATACGTGAGAAGTAAATCACAACGTGGCAGCAGAGAGACCAGCCAGAAACGACAAGTAGAAAACATGAGAAGTGAATCACAACGTGGCAGCAGAGAGATCAGCCAGAAATGACAGGAAGAAAACATGAGAAGTAAATCACAACGTGGCAGCAGAGATATCAGCCGGAAATGACAAGAACAAAACGGGAGAAGTAAATCACAACGTGGCAGCAGAGAGATCAGCCAGAAATGACAAATAGAAAACGTAAGAAGTAATTCACAACATGGCAGCAGAGAGATCAGCCAGAAATGACTAGAGGAACACATGAGAAGTAAATCACAACGTGGCAGCAGAGAGATCAGCCATAAATGATAAGAACAAAACGTGAGAAGTAAATCACAACTTGGCAGCAGAGAGATCACCCAGAAATGACAAGTAGAAAACGTGAGAAGTAATTCACAACGTGGCAGCAGAGAGATCACCCAGAAACGACAAGTAGAAAACATGAGAAGTAAATCACAACGTGGCAGCAGAGAGATCAGCCAGAAATGACAAGAACAAAACGTGAGAAGTAAATCACAACATGGCAGCAGAGATATCAGCCAGAAATGATAAGAACAAAACATGAGAAGTAAATCACAATGTGGCAGCAGAGATCAGCCAGAAATGACGAGAGGAACACATGAGAAGTAAATCACAACGTGGCAGCAGAGATATCAGCCAGAAATGACAGGAAGAAAACGTGAGAAGTAAATCACAACGTGGCAGCAGAGAGATCAGCCGGAAATGACAAGAACAAAACGTGAGAAGTAATTCAAAACATGGCGGCAGAGAGATCAGCCAGAAATGATAAGAACAAAACATGAGAAGTAAATCACAATGTGGCAGCAGAGATCAGCCAGAAATGACGAGAGGAACACATGAGAAGTATATCACAACGTGGCAGCAGAGATATCAGCCAGAAATGACAGGAAGAAAACGTGAGAAGTAAATCACAACGTGGCAGCAGAGATATCAGCCAGAAATGACAGGAAGAAAACATTTGAAGTAAATCACAACGAGGCAGCAGAGAGATCAGCCGGAAATGACAAGAACAAAACGTGAGAAGTAAATCACAATGTGGCAGCAGAGATCAGCCAGAAATGACGAGAGGAACACATGAGAAGTAAATCACAACGTGGTAGCAGAGAGATCAGCCAGAAATTATAAGAACAATACGTGAGAAGTAAATCACAACGTGGCAGCAGCGAGACCAGCCAGAAACGACAAGTAGAAAACATGAGAAGTGAATCACAACGTGGCAGCAGAGAGATCAGCCAGAAATGACAGGAAGAAAACATGAGAAGTAAATCACAACGTGGCAGCAGAGAGATCAGCCGGAAATGACAAGAACAAAACGGGAGAAGTAAATCACAACGTGGCAGCAGAGAGATCAGCCAGAAATGACAAATAGAAAACGTAAGAAGTAATTCACAACATGGCAGCAGAGAGATCAGCCAGAAATGACTAGAGGAACACATGAGAAGTAAATCACAAGTGGCAGCAGAGAGATCAGCCATAAATGATAAGAACAAAACGTGAGAAGTAAATCACAACGTGGCAGCAGAGAGATCACCCAGAAATGACAAGTAGAAAACGTGAGAAGTAATTCACAACGTGGCAGCAGAGAGATCACCCAGAAACGACAAGTAGAAAACATGAGAAGTAAATCACAACGTGGCAGCAGAGAGATCAGCCAGAAATGACAAGAACAAAACGTGAGAAGTAAATCACAACATGGCAGCAGAGATATCAGCCAGAAATGATAAGAACAAAACATGAGAAGTAAATCACAATGTGGCAGCAGAGATCAGCCAGAAATGACGAGAGGAACACATGAGAAGTAAATCACAACGTGGCAGCAGAGATATCAGCCAGAAATTACAGGAAGAATACGTGAGAAGTAAATCACAACGTGGCAGCAGAGAGACCAGCCAGAAACGACAAGTAGAAAACATGAGAAGTGAATCACAACGTGGCAGCAGAGAGATCAGCCAGAAATGACAGGAAGAAAACATGAGAAGTAAATCACAACGTGGCAGCAGAGATATCAGCCGGAAATGACAAGAACAAAACGGGAGAAGTAAATCACAACGTGGCAGCAGAGAGATCAGCCAGAAATGACAAATAGAAAACGTAAGAAGTAATTCACAACATGGCAGCAGAGAGATCAGCCAGAAATGGCTAGAGGAACACATGAGAAGTAAATCACAACGTGGCAGCAGAGAGATCAGCCATAAATGATAAGAACAAAACGTGAGAAGTAAATCACAACTTGGCAGCAGAGAGATCACCCAGAAATGACAAGTAGAAAACGTGAGAAGTAATTCACAACGTGGCAGCAGAGAGATCACCCAGAAACGACAAGTAGAAAACATGAGAAGTAAATCACAACGTGGCAGCAGAGAGATCAGCCAGAAATGACAAGAACAAAACGTGAGAAGTAAATCACAACATGGCAGCAGAGATATCAGCCAGAAATGATAAGAACAAAACATGAGAAGTAAATCACAATGTGGCAGCAGAGATCAGCCAGAAATGACGAGAGGAACACATGAGAAGTAAATCACAACGTGGCAGCAGAGATATCAGCCAGAAATTACAGGAAGAAAACGTGAGAAGTAAATCACAACGTGGCAGCAGAGAGATCAGCCGGAAATGACAAGAACAAAACGTGAGAAGTAATTCAAAACATGGCGGCAGAGAGATCAGCCAGAAATGATAAGAACAAAACATGAGAAGTAAATCACAATGTGGCAGCAGAGATCAGCCAGAAATGACGAGAGGAACACATGAGAAGTATATCACAACGTGGCAGCAGAGATATCAGCCAGAAATGACAGGAAGAAAACGTGAGAAGTAAATCACAACGTGGCAGCAGAGATATCAGCCAGAAATGACAGGAAGAAAACATTTGAAGTAAATCACAACGAGGCAGCAGAGAGATCAGCCGGAAATGACAAGAACAAAACGTGAGAAGTAAATCACAATGTGGCAGCAGAGATCAGCCAGAAATGACGAGAGGAACACATGAGAAGTAAATCACAACGTGGTAGCAGAGAGATCAGCCAGAAATTATAAGAACAATACGTGAGAAGTAAATCACAACGTGGCAGCAGCGAGACCAGCCAGAAACGACAAGTAGAAAACATGAGAAGTGAATCACAACGTGGCAGCAGAGAGATCAGCCAGAAATGACAGGAAGAAAACATGAGAAGTAAATCACAACGTGGCAGCAGAGAGATCAGCCGGAAATGACAAGAACAAAACGGGAGAAGTAAATCACAACGTGGCAGCAGAGAGATCAGCCAGAAATGATAAGAACGAAACGTTAGAAGTAAATCACAACGTGGCAGCAAAGAGATCAGCCAGAAATGACAGGAAGAAAACATGAGAAGTAAATCACAACGTGGCAGAAGAGAGATCAGCCGGAAATGACAAGAACAAAACGTGAGAAGTAAATCACAACGTGGCAGCAGAGAGATCAGCCAGAAATGACAAGTAGAAAATGTAAGAAGTAATTCACAACATGGCAGCAGAGAGATCAGCCAGAAATGACTAGAGGAACACATGAGAAGTAAATCACAACGTGGCAGCAGAGAGATCAGCCATAAATGATAAGAACAAAACGTTAGAAGTAAATCACAACGTGGCAGCAGAGAGATCACCCAGAAATGACAAGTAGAAAACGTGAGAAGTAATTCACAACGTGGCAGCAGAGAGATCACCCAGAAACGACAAGTAGAAAACATGAGAAGTAAATCACAACGTGGCAGCAGAGAGATCAGCCAGAAATGACAAGAACAAAACGTGAGAAGTAAATCAGAACATGGCAGCAGAGATATCAGCCAGAAATGATAAGAACAAACATGAGAAGTAAATCACAATGTGGCAGCAGAGATCAGCCAGAAATGACGAGAGGAACACATGAGAAGTAAATCACAACGTGGCAGCAGAGATATCAGCCAGAAATGACAGGAAGAAAACGTGAGAAGTAAATCACAACGTGGCAGCAGAGAGATCAGCCGGAAATGACAAGAACAAAACGTGAGAAGTAAATCAAAACATGGCGGCAGAGAGATAGGCCAGAAATGATAAGAACAACACATGAGAAGTAAATCACAATGTGGCAGCAGAGATCAGCCAGAAATGACGAGAGGAACACATGAGAAGTAAATCACAACGTGGTAGCAGAGAGATCAGCCAGAAATTATAAGAACAATACGTGAGAAGTAAATCACAACGTGGCAGCAGAGAGATCAGCCAGAAACGACAAGTAGAAAACATGAGAAGTGAATCACAACGTGGCAGCAGAGAGATCAGCCAGAAATGACAGGAAGAAAACATGAGAAGTAAATCACAACGTGGCAGCAGAGAGATCAGCCGGAAATGACAAGAACAAAACGTGAGAAGTAAATCACAACGTGGCAGCAGAGAGATCAGCCAAGAATGATAAATAGAAACCGTAAGAAGTAATTCACAACATGGCAGCAGAGAGATCAGCCAGAAATGACTAGAGGAACACATGAGAAGTAAATCACAACGTGGCAGCAGAGAGATCAGCCAGAAATGACAAGAAAAAACATGAGAAGTAAATCACAACGTGGCAGCAGAGATATCAGGCAGAAATGACTAGAGGAACACATGACAAGTAAATCACAACGTGGCAGCAGAGAGATCAGCCATAAATGATAAGAACAAACGTGAGAAGTAAATCACAACGTGGCAGCAGAGAGATCAGCCAGAAACGACAAGTAGAAAACATGAGAAGTAAATCACAACGTGGCAGCAGAGATATCAGCCAGAAATGACAGGAAGAAAACATTAGAAGTAAATCACAACGAGGCAGCAGAGAGATCAGCCGGAAATGACAAGAACAAAACGTGAGAAGTAAATCACAACGTGGCAGCAGAGAGATCAGCCAGAAATGATAAGAACGAAACGTTAGAAGTAAATCACAACGTGGCAGCAGAGAGATCAGCCAGAAATGACAGGAAGAAAACATGAGAAGTAAATCACAACGTGGCAGCAGAGAGATCAGCCGGAAATGACAAGAACAAAACGTGAGAAGTAAATCACAACGTGGCAGCAGAGAGATCAGCCAGAAATGACAAGTAGAAAATGTAAGAAGTAATTCACAACATGGCAGCAGAGAGATCAGCCAGAAATGACTAGAGGAACACATGAGAAGTAAATCACAACGTGGCAGCAGAGAGATCAGCCATAAATGATAAGAACAAAACGTGAGAAGTAAATCACAACGTGGCAGCAGAGAGATCAGCCAGAAATGACAAGTAGAAAATGTGAGAAGTAATTCACAACGTGGCAGCAGAGAGATCACCCAGAAACGACAAGTAGAAAACATGAGAAGTAAATCACAACGTGGCAGCAGAGAGATCAGCCAGAAATGACAAGAACAAAACGTGAGAAGTAAATCACAACATGGCAGCAGATATATCAGCCAGAAATGATAAGAACAAAACATGAGAAGTAAATCACAATGTGGCAGCAGAGATCAGCCAGAAATGACGAGAGGAACACATGAGAAGTAAATCACAACGTGGCAGCAGAGATATCAGCCAGAAATGACAGGAAGAAAACGTGAGAAGTAAATCACAACGTGGCAGCAGAGAGATCAGCCGGAAATGACAAGAACAAAACGTGAGAAGTAAATCAAAACATGGCGGCAGAGAGATCAGCCAGAAATGATAAGAACAAAACATGAGAAGTAAATCACAATGTGGCAGCAGAGATCAGCCAGAAATGACGAGAGGAACACATGAGAAGTAAATCACAACGTGGCAGCAGAGAGATCAGCCAGAAATGACAAGAACAAAACGTGAGAAGTAAATCAGAACATGGCAGCAGAGATATCAGCCAGAAATGATAAGAACAAACATGAGAAGTAAATCACAATGTGGCAGCAGAGATCAGCCAGAAATGACGAGAGGAACACATGAGAAGTAAATCACAACGTGGCAGCAGAGATATCAGCCAGAAATGACAGGAACAAAACGTGAGAAGTAAATCACAACGTGGCAGCAGAGAGATCAGCCGGAAATGACAAGAACAAAACGTGAGAAGTAAATCAAAACATGGCGGCAGAGAGATCAGCCAGAAATGATAAGAACAAAACATGAGAAGTAAATCACAATGTGGCAGCAGAGATCAGCCAGAAATGACAAGAGGAACACATGAGAAGTAAATCACAACGTGGTAGCAGAGAGATCAGCCAGAAATTATAAGAACAATACGTGAGAAGTAAATCACAACGTGGCAGCAGAGAGATCAGCCAGAAACGACAAGTAGAAAACATGAGAAGTGAATCACAACGTGGCAGCAGAGAGATCAGCCAGAAATGACAGGAAGAAAACATGAGAAGTAAATCACAACGTGGCAGCAGAGAGATCAGCCGGAAATGACAAGAACAAAACGTGAGAAGTAAATCACAACGTGGCAGCAGAGAGATCAGCCAAGAATGATAAATAGAAACCGTAAGAAGTAATTCACAACATGGCAGCAGAGAGATCAGCCAGAAATGACTAGAGGAACACATGAGAAGTAAATCACAACGTGGCAGCAGAGAGATCAGCCAGAAATGACAAGAAAAAACATGAGAAGTAAATCACAACGTGGCAGCAGAGAGATCAGGCAGAAATGACTAGAGGAACACATGACAAGTAAATCACAACGTGGCAGCAGAGAGATCAGCCATAAATGATAAGAACAATACGTGAGAAGTAAATCACAACGTGGCAGCAGAGAGATCAGCCAGAAACGACAAGTAGAAAACATGAGAAGTAAATCACAACGTGGCAGCAGAGATATCAGCCAGAAATGACAGGAAGAAAACATTAGAAGTAAATCACAACGAGGCAGCAGAGAGATCAGCCGGAAATGACAAGAACAAAACGTGAGAAGTAAATCACAATGTGGCAGCAGAGATCAGCCAGAAATGACGAGAGGAACACATGAGAAGTAAATCACAACGTGGTAGCAGAGAGATCAGCCAGAAATTATAAGAACAATACGTGAGAAGTAAATCACAACGTGGCAGCAGAGAGATCAGCCAGAAATGACAGGAAGAAAACATGAGAAGTAAATCACAACGTGGCAGCAGAGATATCAGCCGGAAATGACAAGAACAAAACGGGAGAAGTAAATCACAACGTGGCAGCAGAGAGATCAGCCAGAAATGACAAATAGAAAACGTAAGAAGTAATTCACAACATGGCAGCAGAGAGATCAGCCAGAAATGACTAGAGGAACACATGAGAAGTAAATCACAACGTGGCAGCCGAGAGATCAGCCAGAAATGACAAGAACAAAACGTGAGAAGTAAATCACAACGTGGCAGCAGAGAGATCAGCCGGAAATGACAAGAACAAAACGTGAGAAGTAAATCAAAACATGGCGGCAGAGAGATCAGCCAGAAATGATAAGAACAAAACATGAGAAGTAAATCACAATGTGGCAGCAGAGATCAGCCAGAAATGACGAGAGGAACACATGAGAAGTATATCACAACGTGGCAGCAGAGATATCAGCCAGAAATGACAGGAAGAAAACGTGAGAAGTAAATCACAACGTGGCAGCAGAGAGATCAGCCGGAAATGACAAGAACAAAACGTGAGAAGTAAATCACAACGTGGCAGCAGAGAGATCAGCCAGAAATGATAAGAACGAAATGTTAGAAGTAAATCACAACGTGGCAGCAGAGAGATCAGCCAGAAATGACAGGAAGAAAACATGAGAAGTAAATCACAACGTGGCAGCAGAGAGATCAGCCGGAAATGACAAGAACAAAACGTGAGAAGTAAATCACAACGTGGCAGCAGAGAGATCAGCCAAGAATGATAAATAGAAAACGTAAGAAGTAATTCACAACATGGCAGCAGAGAGATCAGCCAGAAATGACTAGAGGAACACATGAGAAGTAAATCACAACGTGGCAGCAGAGAGATCAGCCAGAAATGACAAGAAAAAACATGAGAAGTAAATCACAACGTGGCAGCAGAGAGATCAGGCAGAAATGACTAGAGGAACACATGACAAGTAAATCACAACGTGGCAGCAGAGAGATCAGCCAGAAATGATAAGAACAAACGTGAGAAGTAAATCACAACGTGGCAGCAGAGAGATCAGCCAGAAATGACAAGTAGAAAACGTGAGAAGTAATTCACAACGTGGCAGCAGAGAGATCACCCAGAAACAACAAGTAGAAAACATGAGAAGTAAATCACAACGTGGCAGCAGAGATATCAGCCGGAAATAACAAGAACAAAACGTGAGAAGTAAATCAAAACTTGGCAGCAGAGATATCAGCCGGAAATGACAAGAACAAAACGTGAGAAGTAAATCAAAACATGGCAGCAGAGAGATCAGCCAGAAATGATAAGAACAAAACGTTAGAAGTAAATCACAACGTGGCAGCAGAGAGATCAGCCAGAAATGATAAGAACGAAACGTTAGAAGTAAATCACAACGTGGCAGCAGAGAGATCAGCCAGAAATGATAAGAACAAAACGTTAGAAGTAAATCACAACATGGCAGCAGAGAGATCAGCCAGAAATGACAAGTAGAAAACGTGAGAAGTAATTCACAACGTGGCAGAGAGATCAGCCAGAAATGACAAGAAAAAACATGAGAAGTAAATCACAACGTGGCAGCAGAGATATCAGCCAGAAATGACAGGAAGAAAACATTAGAAGTAAATCACAACGAGGCAGCAGAGAGATCAGCCGGAAATGACAAGAACAAAACGTGAGAAGTAAATCACAACATGGCAGCAGAGATATCAGCCAGAAATGATAAGAACAAAACATGAGAAGTAAATCACAATGTGGCAGCAGAGATCAGCCAGAAATGACGAGAGGAACACATGAGAAGTAAATCACAACGTGGCAGCAGAGATATCAGCCAGAAATGACAGGAAGAAAACGTGAGAAGTAAATCACAACGTGGCAGCAGAGAGATCAGCCAGAAATTATAAGAACAATACGTGAGAAGTAAATCACAACGTGGCAGCAGAGAGATCAGCCAGAAACGACAAGTAGAAAACATGAGAAGTGAATCACAACGTGGCAGCAGAGAGATCAGCCAGAAATGACAGGAAGAAAACATGAGAAGTAAATCACAACGTGGCAGCAGAGAGATCAGCCGGAAATGACAAGAACAAAACGGGAGAAGTAAATCACAACGTGGCAGCAGAGAGATCAGCCAGAAATGACAAATAGAAAACGTAAGAAGTAATTCACAACATGGCAGCAGAGAGATCAGCCAGAAATGACGAGAGGAACACATGAGAAGTATATCACAACGTGGCAGCAGAGATATCAGCCAGAAATGACAGGAAGAAAACGTGAGAAGTAAATCACAACGTGGCAGCAGAGAGATCAGCCGGAAATGACAAGAACAAAACGGGAGAAGTAAATCACAACGTGGCAGCAGAGAGATCAGCCAGAAATGACAAATAGAAAACGTAAGAAGTAATTCACAACATGGCAGCAGAGAGATCAGCCAGAAATGACGAGAGGAACACATGAGAAGTAAATCACAACGTGGTAGCCGAGAGATCAGCCAGAAATTATAAGAACAATACGTGAGAAGTAAATCACAACGTGGCAGCAGAGAGATCAGCCAGGAACGAAAAGTAGAAAACATGAGAAGTGAATCACAACGTGGCAGCAGAGAGATCAGCCAGAAATGACAGGAAGAAAACATGAGAAGTAAATCACAACGTGGCAGCAGAGAGATCAGCCGGAAATGACAAGAACAAAACGGGAGAAGTAAATCACAACGTGGCAGCAGAGAGATCAGCCAGAAATGACAAATAGAAAACGTAAGAAGTAATTCACAACATGGCAGCAGAGAGATCAGCCAGAAATGACTAGAGGAACACATGAGAAGTAAATCACAACGTGGCAGCAGAGAGATCAGCCATAAATGATAAGAACAAAACGTGAGAAGTAAATCACAACGTGGCAGCAGAGAGATCACCCAGAAATGACAAGTAGAAAACGTGAGAAGTAATTCACAACGTGGAAGCAGAGAGATCACCCAGAAACGACAAGTAGAAAACATGAGAAGTAAATCACAACGTGGCAGCAGAGAGATCAGCCAGAAATGACAAGAACAAAACGTGAGAAGTAAATCACAACATGGCAGCAGAGATATCAGCCAGAAATGATAAGAACAAAACATGAGAAGTAAATCACAATGTGGCAGCAGAGATCAGCCAGAAATGACGAGAGGAACACATGAGAAGTAAATCACAACGTGGCAGCAGAGATATCAGCCAGAAATGACAGGAAGAAAACGTGAGAAGTAAATCACAACGTGGCAGCAGAGAGATCAGCCGGAAATGACAAGAACAAAACGTGAGAAGTAAATCAAAACATGGCGGCAGAGAGATCAGCCAGAAATGATAAGAACAAAACATGAGAAGTAAATCACAATGTGGCAGCAGAGATCAGCCAGAAATGACAAGAGGAACACATGAGAAGTATATCACAACGTGGCAGCAGAGATATCAGCCAGAAATGACAGGAAGAAAACGTGAGAAGTAAATCACAACGTGGCAGCAGAGAGATCAGCCGGAAATGACAAGAACAAAACGTGAGAAGTAAATCACAACGTGGCAGCAGAGAGATCAGCCAGAAATGATAAGAACGAAACGTTAGAAGTAAATCACAACGTGGCAGCAGAGAGATCAGCCAGAAATGACAGGAAGAAAACATGAGAAGTAAATCACAACGTGGCAGCAGAGTGATCAGCCGGAAATGACAAGAACAAAACGTGAGAAGTAAATCACAACGTGGCAGCAGAGAGATCAGCCAGAAATGACAAGTAGAAAATGTAAGAAGTAATTCACAACATGGCAGCAGAGAGATCAGCCAGAAATGACTAGAGGAACACATGAGAAGTAAATCACAACGTGGCAGCAGAGAGATCAGCCATAAATGATAAGAACAAAACGTGAGAAGTAAATCACAACGTGGCAGCAGAGAGATCACCCAGAAATGACAAGTAGAAAACGTGAGAAGTAATTCACAACGTGGCAGCAGAGAGATCACCCAGAAACGACAAGTAGAAAACATGAGAAGTAAATCACAACGTGGCAGCAGAGAGATCAGCCAGAAATGACAAGAACAAAACGTGAGAAGTAAATCACAACATGGCAGCAGAGATATCAGCCAGAAATGATAAGAACAAAACATGAGAAGTAAATCACAATGTGGCAGCAGAGATCAGCCAGAAATGACGAGAGGAACACATGAGAAGTAAATCACAACGTGGCAGCAGAGATATCAGCCAGAAATGACAGGAAGAAAACGTGAGAAGTAAATCACAACGTGGCAGCAGAGAGATCAGCCGGAAATGATAAGAACAAAACGTTAGAAGTAAATCACAACGTGGCAGCAGAGAGATCAGCCAGAAATGATAAGAACGAAACGTTAGAAGTAAATCACAACGTGGCAGCAGAGAGATCAGCCAGAAATGATAAGAACAAAACGTTAGAAGTAAATCACAACATGGCAGCAGAGAGATCAGCCAGAAATGACAAGTAGAAAACGTGAGAAGTAATTCACAACGTGGCAGCAGAGAGATCAGCCAGAAATGACAAGAAAAAACATGAGAAGTAATTCACAACGTGGCAGCAGAGAGATCACCCAGAAACGACAAGTAGAAAACATGAGAAGTAAATCACAACGTGGCAGCAGAGATATCAGCCAGAAATGACAGGAAGAAAACATTAGAAGTAAATCACAACGAGGCAGCAGAGAGATCAGCCGGAAATGACAAGAACAAAACGTGAGAAGTAAATCACAATGTGGCAGCAGAGATCAGCCAGAAATGACGAGAGGAACACATGAGAAGTAAATCACAACGTGGTAGCAGAGAGATCAGCCAGAAATTATAAGAACAATACGTGAGAAGTAAATCACAACGTGGCAGCAGAGAGATCAGCCAGAAACGACAAGTAGAAAACATGAGAAGTGAATCACAACGTGGCAGCAGAGAGATCAGCCAGAAATGACAGGAAGAAAACATGAGAAGTAAATCACAACGTGGCAGCAGAGAGATCAGCCGGAAATGACAAGAACAAAACGGGAGAAGTAAATCACAACGTGGCAGCAGAGAGATCAGCCAGAAATGACAAATAGAAAACGTAAGAAGTAATTCACAACATGGCAGCAGAGAGATCAGCCAGAAATGACTAGAGGAACACATGAGAAGTAAATCACAACGTGGCAGCAGAGAGATCAGCCATAAATGATAAGAACAAAACGTGAGAAGTAAATCACAACGTGGCAGCAGAGAGATCACCCAGAAATGACAAGTAGAAAACGTGAGAAGTAATTCACAACGTGGCAGCAGAGAGATCACCCAGAAACGACAAGTAGAAAACATGAGAAGTAAATCACAACGTGGCAGCAGAGAGATCAGCCAGAAATGACAAGAACAAAACGTGAGAAGTAAATCACAACATGGCAGCAGAGATATCAGCCAGAAATGATAAGAACAAAACATGAGAAGTAAATCACAATGTGGCAGCAGAGATCAGCCAGAAATGACGAGAGGAACACATGAGAAGTAAATCACAACGTGGCAGCAGAGATATCAGCCAGAAATGACAGGAAGAAAACGTGAGAAGTAAATCACAACGTGGCAGCAGAGAGATCAGCCAGAAATTATAAGAACAATACGTGAGAAGTAAATCACAACGTGGCAGCAGAGAGATCAGCCAGAAACGACAAGTAGAAAACATGAGAAGTGAATCACAACGTGGCAGCAGAGAGATCAGCCAGAAATGACAGGAAGAAAACATGAGAAGTAAATCACAACGTGGCAGCAGAGAGATCAGCCGGAAATGACAAGAACAAAACGGGAGAAGTAAATCACAACGTGGCAGCAGAGAGATCAGCCAGAAATGACAAATAGAAAACGTAAGAAGTAATTCACAACATGGCAGCAGAGAGATCAGCCAGAAATGACTAGAGGAACACATGAGAAGTAAATCACAACGTGGCAGCAGAGAGATCAGCCATAAATGATAAGAACAAAACGTGAGAAGTAAATCACAACGTGGCAGCAGAGAGATCACCCAGAAATGACAAGTAGAAAACGTGAGAAGTAATTCACAACGTGGAAGCAGAGAGATCACCCAGAAACGACAAGTAGAAAACATGAGAAGTAAATCACAACGTGGCAGCAGAGAGATCAGCCAGAAATGACAAGAACAAAACGTGAGAAGTAAATCACAACATGGCAGCAGAGATATCAGCCAGAAATGATAAGAACAAAACATGAGAAGTAAATCACAATGTGGCAGCAGAGATCAGCCAGAAATGACGAGAGGAACACATGAGAAGTAAATCACAACGTGGCAGCAGAGATATCAGCCAGAAATGACAGGAAGAAAACGTGAGAAGTAAATCACAACGTGGCAGCAGAGAGATCAGCCGGAAATGACAAGAACAAAACGTGAGAAGTAAATCAAAACATGGCGGCAGAGAGATCAGCCAGAAATGATAAGAACAAAACATGAGAAGTAAATCACAATGTGGCAGCAGAGATCAGCCAGAAATGACGAGAGGAACACATGAGAAGTATATCACAACGTGGCAGCAGAGATATCAGCCAGAAATGACAGGAAGAAAACGTGAGAAGTAAATCACAACGTGGCAGCAGAGAGATCAGCCGGAAATGACAAGAACAAAACGTGAGAAGTAAATCACAACGTGGCAGCAGAGAGATCAGCCAGAAATGATAAGAACGAAACGTTAGAAGTAAATCACAACGTGGCAGCAGAGAGATCAGCCAGAAATGACAGGAAGAAAACATGAGAAGTAAATCACAACGTGGCAGCAGAGAGATCAGCCGGAAATGACAAGAACAAAACGGGAGAAGTAAATCACAACGTGGCAGCAGAGAGATCAGCCAGAAATGACAAATAGAAAACGTAAGAAGTAATTCACAACATGGCAGCAGAGAGATCAGCCAGAAATGACGAGAGGAACACATGAGAAGTAAATCACAACGTGGTAGCCGAGAGATCAGCCAGAAATTATAAGAACAATACGTGAGAAGTAAATCACAACGTGGCAGCAGAGAGATCAGCCAGAAACGACAAGTAGAAAACATGAGAAGTGAATCACAACGTGGCAGCAGAGAGATCAGCCAGAAATGACAGGAAGAAAACATGAGAAGTAAATCACAACGTGGCAGCAGAGAGATCAGCCGGAAATGACAAGAACAAAACGGGAGAAGTAAATCACAACGTGGCAGCAGAGAGATCAGCCAGAAATGACAAATAGAAAACGTAAGAAGTAATTCACAACATGGCAGCAGAGAGATCAGCCAGAAACGACAAGTAGAAAACATGAGAAGTGAATCACAACGTGGCAGCAGAGAGATCAGCCAGAAATGACAGGAAGAAAACGTGAGAAGTAAATCACAACGTGGCAGCAGAGAGATCAGCCGGAAATGACAAGAACAAAACGTGAGAAGTAAATCACAACGTGGCAGCAGAGAGATCAGCCAGAAATGATAAGAACGAAACGTTAGAAGTAAATCACAACGTGGCAGCAGAGAGATCAGCCAGAAATGACAGGAAGAAAACATGAGAAGTAAATCACAACGTGGCAGCAGAGAGATCAGCCGGAAATGACAAGAACAAAACGTGAGAAGTAAATCACAACGTGGCAGCAGAGAGATCAGCCAGAAATGACAAGTAGAAAATGTAAGAAGTAATTCACAACATGGCAGCAGAGAGATCAGCCAGAAATGACTAGAGGAACACATGAGAAGTAAATCACAACGTGGCAGCAGAGAGATCAGCCATAAATGATAAGAACAAAACGTGAGAAGTAAATCACAACGTGGCAGCAGAGAGATCACCCAGAAATGACAAGTAGAAAACGTGAGAAGTAATTCACAACGTGGCAGCAGAGAGATCACCCAGAAACGACAAGTAGAAAACATGAGAAGTAAATCACAACGTGGCAGCAGAGAGATCAGCCAGAAATGACAAGAACAAAACGTGAGAAGTAAATCACAACATGGCAGCAGAGATATCAGCCAGAAATGATAAGAACAAAACATGAGAAGTAAATCACAATGTGGCAGCAGAGATCAGCCAGAAATGACGAGAGGAACACATGAGAAGTAAATCACAACGTGGCAGCAGAGATATCAGCCAGAAATGACAGGAAGAAAACGTGAGAAGTAAATCACAACGTGGCAGCAGAGAGATCAGCCGGAAATGATAAGAACAAAACGTTAGAAGTAAATCACAACGTGGCAGCAGAGAGATCAGCCAGAAATGATAAGAACGAAACGTTAGAAGTAAATCACAACGTGGCAGCAGAGAGATCAGCCAGAAATGATAAGAACAAAACGTTAGAAGTAAATCACAACATGGCAGCAGAGAGATCAGCCAGAAATGACAAGTAGAAAACGTGAGAAGTAATTCACAACGTGGCAGCAGAGAGATCAGCCAGAAATGACAAGAAAAAACATGAGAAGTAATTCACAACGTGGCAGCAGAGAGATCACCCAGAAACGACAAGTAGAAAACATGAGAAGTAAATCACAACGTGGCAGCAGAGATATCAGCCAGAAATGACAGGAAGAAAACATTAGAAGTAAATCACAACGAGGCAGCAGAGAGATCAGCCGGAAATGACAAGAACAAAACGTGAGAAGTAAATCACAATGTGGCAGCAGAGATCAGCCAGAAATGACGAGAGGAACACATGAGAAGTAAATCACAACGTGGTAGCAGAGAGATCAGCCAGAAATTATAAGAACAATACGTGAGAAGTAAATCACAACGTGGCAGCAGAGAGATCAGCCAGAAACGACAAGTAGAAAACATGAGAAGTGAATCACAACGTGGCAGCAGAGAGATCAGCCAGAAATGACAGGAAGAAAACATGAGAAGTAAATCACAACGTGGTAGCAGAGAGATCAGCCGGAAATGACAAGAACAAAACGGGAGAAGTAAATCACAACGTGGCAGCAGAGAGATCAGCCAGAAATGACAAATAGAAAACGTAAGAAGTAATTCACAACATGGCAGCAGAGAGATCAGCCAGAAATGACTAGAGGAACACATGAGAAGTAAATCACAACGTGGCAGCAGAGAGATCAGCCATAAATGATAAGAACAAAACGTGAGAAGTAAATCACAACGTGGCAGCAGAGAGATCACCCAGAAATGACAAGTAGAAAACGTGAGAAGTAATTCACAACGTGGCAGCAGAGAGATCACCCAGAAACGACAAGTAGAAAACATGAGAAGTAAATCACAACGTGGCAGCAGAGAGATCAGCCAGAAATGACAAGAACAAAACGTGAGAAGTAAATCACAACATGGCAGCAGAGATATCAGCCAGAAATGATAAGAACAAAACATGAGAAGTAAATCACAATGTGGCAGCAGAGATCAGCCAGAAATGACGAGAGGAACACATGAGAAGTAAATCACAACGTGGCAGCAGAGATATCAGCCAGAAATGACAGGAAGAAAACGTGAGAAGTAAATCACAACGTGGCAGCAGAGAGATCAGCCAGAAATTATAAGAACAATACGTGAGAAGTAAATCACAACGTGGCAGCAGAGAGATCAGCCAGAAACGACAAGTAGAAAACATGAGAAGTGAATCACAACGTGGCAGCAGAGAGATCAGCCAGAAATGACAGGAAGAAAACATGAGAAGTAAATCACAACGTGGCAGCAGAGAGATCAGCCGGAAATGACAAGAACAAAACGGGAGAAGTAAATCACAACGTGGCAGCAGAGAGATCAGCCGGAAATGACAAATAGAAAACGTAAGAAGTAATTCACAACGTGGCAGCAGAGAGATCAGCCAGAAATGACTAGAGGAACACATGAGAAGTAAATCACAACGTGGCAGCAGAGAGATCAGCCATAAATGATAAGAACAAAACGTGAGAAGTAAATCACAACGTGGCAGCAGAGAGATCACCCAGAAATGACAAGTAGAAAACGTGAGAAGTAATTCACAACGTGGAAGCAGAGAGATCACCCAGAAACGACAAGTAGAAAACATGAGAAGTAAATCACAACGTGGCAGCAGAGAGATCAGCCAGAAATGACAAGAACAAAACGTGAGAAGTAAATCACAACATGGCAGCAGAGATATCAGCCAGAAATGATAAGAACAAAACATGAGAAGTAAATCACAACGTGGCAGCAGAGATCAGCCAGAAATGACGAGAGGAACACATGAGAAGTAAATCACAACGTGGCAGCAGAGATATCAGCCAGAAATGACAGGAAGAAAACGTGAGAAGTAAATCACAACGTGGCAGCAGAGAGATCAGCCGGAAATGACAAGAACAAAACGTGAGAAGTAAATCAAAACATGGCGGCAGAGAGATCAGCCAGAAATGATAAGAACAAAACATGAGAAGTAAATCACAATGTGGCAGCAGAGATCAGCCAGAAATGACGAGAGGAACACATGAGAAGTATATCACAACGTGGCAGCAGAGATATCAGCCAGAAATGACTAGAGGAACACGTGAGAAGTAAATCACAACGTGGCAGCAGAGAGATCAGCCATAAATGATAAGAACAAAACTTGAGAAGTGAATCACAACGTGGCAGCAGAGAGATCAGCCAGAAATGATAAGAACGAAACGTTAGAAGTAAATCACAACGTGGCAGCAGAGAGATCAGCCAGAAATGACAGGAAGAAAACATGAGAAGTAAATCACAACGTGGCAGCAGAGAGATCAGCCGGAAATGACAAGAACAAAACGTGAGAAGTAAATCACAACGTGGCAGCAGAGAGATCAGCCAGAAATGACAAGTAGAAAATGTAAGAAGTAATTCACAACATGGCAGCAGAGAGATCAGCCAGAAATGACTAGAGGAACACATGAGAAGTAAATCACAACGTGGCAGCAGAGAGATCAGCCATAAATGATAAGAACAAAACGTGAGAAGTAAATCACAACGTGGCAGCAGAGAGATCACCCAGAAATGACAAGTAGAAAACGTGAGAAGTAATTCAAAACGTGGCAGCAGAGAGATCACCCAGAAACGACAAGTAGAAAACATGAGAAGTAAATCACAACGTGGCAGCAGAGAGATCAGCCAGAAATGACAAGAACAAAACGTGAGAAGTAAATCACAACATGGCAGCAGAGATATCAGCCAGAATTGATAAGAACAAAACATGAGAAGTAAATCACAATGTGGCAGCAGAGATCAGCCAGAAATGACGAGAGGAACACATGAGAAGTAAATCACAACGTGGCAGCAGAGATATCAGCCAGAAATGACAGGAAGAAAACGTGAGAAGTAAATCACAACGTGGCAGCAGAGAGATCAGCCGGAAATGACAAGAACAAAACGTGAGAAGTAAATCAAAACATGGCGGCAGAGAGATCAGCCAGAAATGATAAGAACAAAACATGAGAAGTAAATCACAATGTGGCAGCAGAGATCAGCCAGAAATGACGAGAGGAACACATGAGAAGTAAATCACAACGTGGTAGCAGAGAGATCAGCCAGAAATTATAAGAACAATACGTGAGAAGTAAATCACAACGTGGCAGCAGAGAGATCAGCCAGAAACGACAAGTAGAAAACATGAGAAGTGAATCACAACGTGGCAGCAGAGAGATCAGCCAGAAATGACAGGAAGAAAACATGAGAAGTAAATCACAACGTGGCAGCAGAGAGATCAGCCGGAAATGACAAGAACAAA
This sequence comes from Lampris megalopsis, assembly GCA_022114975.2. NCBI lineage: Eukaryota > Metazoa > Chordata > Actinopteri > Lampriformes > Lampridae > Lampris > Lampris megalopsis. Next base: position 2,040,756 of record JAJHIY020000614.1, read on the forward strand.
ACGTGAGAAGTAAATCACAACGTGGCAGCAGAGAGATCAGCCAAGAATGATAAATAGAAAATGTAAGAAGTAATTCACAACATGGCAGCAGAGAGATCAGCCAGAAATGACTAGAGGAACACATGAGAAGTAAATCACAATGTGGCAGCAGAGAGATCAGCCAGAAATGACAAGAAAAAACATGAGAAGTAAATCACAACGTGGCAGCAGAGAGATCAGGCAGAAATGACTAGAGGAACACATGACAAGTAAATCACAACGTGGCAGCAGAGAGATCAGCCATAAATGATAAGAACAAACGTGAGAAGTAAATCACAACGTGGCAGCAGAGAGATCAGCCAGAAACGACAAGTAGAAAACATGAAAAGTAAATCACAACGTGGCAGCAGAGAGATCAGCCGGAAATGACAAGAACAAAACGTGAGAAGTAAATCAAAACTTGGCAGCAGAGAGATCAACCAGAAATTATAAGAACAAAACGTGAGAAGTAAATCAAAACATGGCAGCAGAGAGATCAGCCAGAAATGATAAGAACAAAACGTGAGAAGTAAATCAAAACATGGCAGCAGAGAGATCAGCCAGAAATGATAAGAACAAAACGTTAGAAGTAAATCACAACGTGGCAGCAGAGATATCAGCCAGAAATGACAGGAAGAAAACATGAGAAGTAAATCACAACGAGGCAGCAGAGAGATCAGCCGGAAATGACAAGAACAAAACGTGAGAAGTAAATCACAATGTGGCAGCAGAGATCAGCCAGAAATGACGAGAGGAACACATGAGAAGTAAATCACAACGTGGTAGCAGAGAGATCAGCCAGAAATTATAAGAACAATACGTGAGAAGTAAATCACAACGTGGCAGCAGAGAGATCAGCCAGAAACGACAAGTAGAAAACATGAGAAGTGAATCACAACGTGGCAGCAGAGAGATCAGCCAGAAATGACAGGAAGAAAACATGAGAAGTAAATCACAACGTGGCAGCAGAGAGATCAGCCGGAAATGACAAGAACAAAACGTAAGAAGTAATTCACAACATGGCAGCAGAGAGATCAGCCAGAAATGACTAGAGGAACACATGAGAAGTAAATCACAACGTGGCAGCAGAGAGATCAGCCATAAATGATAAGAACAAAACGTGAGAAGTAAATCACAACGTGGCAGCAGAGAGATCACCCAGAAATGACAAGTAGAAAACGTGAGAAGTAATTCACAACGTGGCAGCAGAGAGATCACCCAGAAACGACAAGTAGAAAACATGAGAAGTAAATCACAACGTGGCAGCAGAGAGATCAGCCAGAAATGACAAGAACAAAACGTGAGAAGTAAATCACAACGTGGCAGCAGAGATATCAGCCAGAAATGATAAGAACAAAACATGAGAAGTAAATCACAATGTGGCAGCAGAGATCAGCCAGAAATGACGAGAGGAACACATGAGAAGTAAATCACAACGTGGCAGCAGAGAGATCAGCCATAAATGATAAGAACAAAACGTGAGAAGTAAATCACAACGTGGCAGCAGAGAGATCACCCAGAAATGACAAGTAGAAAACGTGAGAAGTAATTCACAACGTGGCAGCAGAGAGATCACCCAGAAACGACAAGTAGAAAACATGAGAAGTAAATCACAACGTGGCAGCAGAGAGATCAGCCAGAAATGACAAGAACAAAACGTGAGAAGTAAATCACAACATGGCAGCAGAGATATCAGCCAGAAATGATAAGAACAAAACATGAGAAGTAAATCACAATGTGGCAGCAGAGATCAGCCAGAAATGACGAGAGGAACACATGAGAAGTAAATCACAACGTGGCAGCAGAGATATCAGCCAGAAATGACAGGAAGAAAACGTGAGAAGTAAATCACAACGTGGCAGCAGAGAGATCAGCCGGAAATGACAAGAACAAAACGTGAGAAGTAAATCAAAACATGGCGGCAGAGAGATCAGCCAGAAATGATAAGAACAAAACATGAGAAGTAAATCACAATGTGGCAGCAGAGATCAGCCAGAAATGACGAGAGGAACACATGAGAAGTATATCACAACGTGGCAGCAGAGATATCAGCCAGAAATGACAGGAAGAAAACGTGAGAAGTAAATCACAACGTGGCAGCAGAGAGATCAGCCGGAAATGACAAGAACAAAACGTGAGAAGTAAATCACAACGTGGCAGCAGAGAGATCAGCCAGAAATGATAAGAACGAAACGTTAGAAGTAAATCACAACGTGGCAGCAGAGAGATCAGCCAGAAATGACAGGAAGAAAACATGAGAAGTAAATCACAACGTGGCAGCAGAGAGATCAGCCGGAAATGACAAGAACAAAACGTGAGAAGTAAATCACAACGTGGCAGCAGAGAGATCAGCCAGAAATGACAAGTAGAAAATGTAAGAAGTAATTCACAACATGGCAGCAGAGAGATCAGCCAGAAATGACTAGAGGAACACATGAGAAGTAAATCACAACGTGGCAGCAGAGAGATCAGCCATAAATGATAAGAACAAAACGTGAGAAGTAAATCACAACGTGGCAGCAGAGAGATCACCCAGAAATGACAAGTAGAAAACGTGAGAAGTAATTCACAACGTGGCAGCAGAGAGATCACCCAGAAACGACAAGTAGAAAACATGAGAAGTAAATCACAACGTGGCAGCAGAGAGATCAGCCAGAAATGACAAGAACAAAACGTGAGAAGTAAATCACAACATGGCAGCAGAGATATCAGCCAGAAATGATAAGAACAAAACATGAGAAGTAAATCACAATGTGGCAGCAGAGATCAGCCAGAAATGACGAGAGGAACACATGAGAAGTAAATCACAACGTGGCAGCAGAGATATCAGCCAGAAATGACAGGAAGAAAACGTGAGAAGTAAATCACAACGTGGCAGCAGAGAGATCAGCCGGAAATGACAAGAACAAAACGTGAGAAGTAAATCAAAACATGGCGGCAGAGAGATCAGCCAGAAATGATAAGAACAAAACATGAGAAGTAAATCACAATGTGGCAGCAGAGATCAGCCAGAAATGACGAGAGGAACACATGAGAAGTAAATCACAACGTGGTAGCAGAGAGATCAGCCAGAAATTATAAGAACAATACGTGAGAAGTAAATCACAACGTGGCAGCAGAGAGATCAGCCAGAAACGACAAGTAGAAAACATGAGAAGTGAATCACAACGTGGCAGCAGAGAGATCAGCCAGAAATGACAGGAAGAAAACATGAGAAGTAAATCACAACGTGGCAGCAGAGAGATCAGCCGGAAATGACAAGAACAAAACGTGAGAAGTAAATCACAACGTGGCAGCAGAGAGATCAGCCAAGAATGATAAATAGAAAATGTAAGAAGTAATTCACAACATGGCAGCAGAGAGATCAGCCAGAAATGACTAGAGGAACACATGAGAAGTAAATCACAACGTGGCAGCAGAGAGATCAGCCAGAAATGACAGGAAGAAACATGAGAAGTAAATCACAACGTGGCAGCAGAGAGATCAGGCAGAAATGACTAGAGGAACACATGACAAGTAAATCACAACGTGGCAGCAGAGAGATCAGCCATAAATGATAAGAACAAACGTGAGAAGTAAATCACAACGTGGCAGCAGAGAGATCAGCCAGAAATGACAAGTAGAAAACGTGAGAAGTAATTCACAACGTGGCAGCAGAGAGATCACCCAGAAACGACAAGTAGAAAACATGAAAAGTAAATCACAACGTGGCAGCAGAGAGATCAGCCGGAAATGACAAGAACAAAACGTGAGAAGTAAATCAAAACTTGGCAGCAGAGAGATCAGCCAGAAATTATAAGAACAAAACGTGAGAAGTAAATCAAAACATGGCAGCAGAGAGATCAGCCAGAAATGATAAGAACAAAACGTGAGAAGTAAATCAAAACATGGCAGCAGAGAGATCAGCCAGAAATGATAAGAACAAAACGTTAGAAGTAAATCACAACGTGGCAGCAGAGATATCAGCCAGAAATGACAGGAAGAAAACATGAGAAGTAAATCACAACGAGGCAGCAGAGAGATCAGCCGGAAATGACAAGAACAAAACGTGAGAAGTAAATCACAATGTGGCAGCAGAGATCAGCCAGAAATGACGAGAGGAACACATGAGAAGTAAATCACAACGTGGTAGCAGAGAGATCAGCCAGAAATTATAAGAACAATACGTGAGAAGTAAATCACAACGTGGCAGCAGAGAGATCAGCCAGAAACGACAAGTAGAAAACATGAGAAGTGAATCACAACGTGGCAGCAGAGAGATCAGCCAGAAATGACAGGAAGAAAACATGAGAAGTAAATCACAACGTGGCAGCAGAGAGATCAGCCGGAAATGACAAGAACAAAACGTAAGAAGTAATTCACAACATGGCAGCAGAGAGATCAGCCAGAAATGACTAGAGGAACACATGAGAAGTAAATCACAACGTGGCAGCAGAGAGATCAGCCATAAATGATAAGAACAAAACGTGAGAAGTAAATCACAACGTGGCAGCAGAGAGATCACCCAGAAATGACAAGTAGAAAACGTGAGAAGTAATTCACAACGTGGCAGCAGAGAGATCACCCAGAAACGACAAGTAGAAAACATGAGAAGTAAATCACAACGTGGCAGCAGAGAGATCAGCCAGAAATGACAAGAACAAAACGTGAGAAGTAAATCACAACATGGCAGCAGAGATATCAGCCAGAAATGATAAGAACAAAACATGAGAAGTAAATCACAATGTGGCAGCAGAGATCAGCCAGAGATGACGAGAGGAACACATGAGAAGTAAATCACAACGTGGCAGCAGAGATATCAGCCAGAAATTACAGGAAGAAAACGTGAGAAGTAAATCACAACGTGGCAGCAGAGAGATCAGCCGGAAATGACAAGAACAAAACGTGAGAAGTAAATCAAAACATGGCGGCAGAGAGATCAGCCAGAAATGATAAGAACAAAACATGAGAAGTAAATCACAATGTGGCAGCAGAGATCAGCCAGAAATGACGAGAGGAACACATGAGAAGTATATCACAACGTGGCAGCAGAGATATCAGCCAGAAATGACAGGAAGAAAACGTGAGAAGTAAATCACAACGTGGCAGCAGAGAGATCAGCCGGAAATGACAAGAACAAAACGTGAGAAGTAAATCACAACGTGGCAGCAGAGAGATCAGCCAGAAATGACAAGTAGAAAATGTAAGAAGTAATTCACAACATGGCAGCAGAGAGATCAGCCAGAAATGACTAGAGGAACACATGAGAAGTAAATCACAACGTGGCAGCAGAGAGATCAGCCATAAATGATAAGAACAAAACGTGAGAAGTAAATCACAACGTGGCAGCAGAGAGATCACCCAGAAATGACAAGTAGAAAACGTGAGAAGTAATTCACAACGTGGCAGCAGAGAGATCACCCAGAAACGACAAGTAGAAAACATGAGAAGTAAATCACAACGTGGCAGCAGAGAGATCAGCCAGAAATGACAAGAACAAAACGTGAGAAGTAAATCACAACATGGCAGCAGAGATATCAGCCAGAAATGATAAGAACAAAACATGAGAAGTAAATCACAATGTGGCAGCAGAGATCAGCCAGAAATGACGAGAGGAACACATGAGAAGTAAATCACAACGTGGCAGCAGAGATATCAGCCAGAAATGACAGGAAGAAAACGTGAGAAGTAAATCACAACGTGGCAGCAGAGAGATCAGCCGGAAATGACAAGAACAAAACGTGAGAAGTAAATCAAAACATGGCGGCAGAGAGATCAGCCAGAAATGATAAGAACAAAACATGAGAAGTAAATCACAATGTGGCAGCAGAGATCAGCCAGAAATGACGAGAGGAACACATGAGAAGTAAATCACAACGTGGTAGCAGAGAGATCAGCCAGAAATTATAAGAACAATACGTGAGAAGTAAATCACAACGTGGCAGCAGAGAGATCAGCCAGAAACGACAAGTAGAAAACATGAGAAGTGAATCACAACGTGGCAGCAGAGAGATCAGCCAGAAATGACAGGAAGAAAACATGAGAAGTAAATCACAACGTGGCAGCAGAGAGATCAGCCGGAAATGACAAGAACAAAACGTGAGAAGTAAATCACAACGTGGCAGCAGAGAGATCAGCCAAGAATGATAAATAGAAAATGTAAGAAGTAATTCACAACATGGCAGCAGAGAGATCAGCCAGAAATGACTAGAGGAACACATGAGAAGTAAATCACAACGTGGCAGCAGAGAGATCAGCCAGAAATGACAGGAAGAAACATGAGAAGTAAATCACAACGTGGCAGCAGAGAGATCAGGCAGAAATGACTAGAGGAACACATGACAAGTAAATCACAACGTGGCAGCAGAGAGATCAGCCATAAATGATAAGAACAAACGTGAGAAGTAAATCACAACGTGGCAGCAGAGAGATCAGCCAGAAATGACAAGTAGAAAACGTGAGAAGTAATTCACAACGTGGCAGCAGAGAGATCACCCAGAAACGACAAGTAGAAAACATGAAAAGTAAATCACAACGTGGCAGCAGAGAGATCAGCCGGAAATGACAAGAACAAAACGTGAGAAGTAAATCAAAACTTGGCAGCAGAGAGATCAGCCAGAAATTATAAGAACAAAACGTGAGAAGTAAATCAAAACATGGCAGCAGAGAGATCAGCCAGAAATGATAAGAACAAAACGTGAGAAGTAAATCAAAACATGGCAGCAGAGAGATCAGCCAGAAATGATAAGAACAAAACGTTAGAAGTAAATCACAACGTGGCAGCAGAGATATCAGCCAGAAATGACAGGAAGAAAACATGAGAAGTAAATCACAACGAGGCAGCAGAGAGATCAGCCGGAAATGACAAGAACAAAACGTGAGAAGTAAATCACAATGTGGCAGCAGAGATCAGCCAGAAATGACGAGAGGAACACATGAGAAGTAAATCACAACGTGGTAGCAGAGAGATCAGCCAGAAATTATAAGAACAATACGTGAGAAGTAAATCACAACGTGGCAGCAGAGAGATCAGCCAGAAACGACAAGTAGAAAACATGAGAAGTGAATCACAACGTGGCAGCAGAGAGATCAGCCAGAAATGACAGGAAGAAAACATGAGAAGTAAATCACAACGTGGCAGCAGAGAGATCAGCCGGAAATGACAAGAACAAAACGTAAGAAGTAATTCACAACATGGCAGCAGAGAGATCAGCCAGAAATGACTAGAGGAACACATGAGAAGTAAATCACAACGTGGCAGCAGAGAGATCAGCCATAAATGATAAGAACGAAACGTGAGAAGTAAATCACAACGTGGCAGCAGAGAGATCACCCAGAAATGACAAGTAGAAAACGTGAGAAGTAATTCACAACGTGGCAGCAGAGAGATCACCCAGAAACGACAAGTAGAAAACATGAGAAGTAAATCACAACGTGGCAGCAGAGAGATCAGCCAGAAATGACAAGAACAAAACGTGAGAAGTAAATCACAACATGGCAGCAGAGATATCAGCCAGAAATGATAAGAACAAAACATGAGAAGTAAATCACAATGTGGCAGCAGAGATCAGCCAGAAATGACGAGAGGAACACATGAGAAGTAAATCACAACGTGGCAGCAGAGATATCAGCCAGAAATTACAGGAAGAAAACGTGAGAAGTAAATCACAACGTGGCAGCAGAGAGATCAGCCGGAAATGACAAGAACAAAACGTGAGAAGTAAATCAAAACATGGCGGCAGAGAGATCAGCCAGAAATGATAAGAACAAAACATGAGAAGTAAATCACAATGTGGCAGCAGAGATCAGCCAGAAATGACGAGAGGAACACATGAGAAGTATATCACAACGTGGCAGCAGAGATATCAGCCAGAAATGACAGGAAGAAAACGTGAGAAGTAAATCACAACGTGGCAGCAGAGAGATCAGCCGGAAATGACAAGAACAAAACGTGAGAAGTAAATCACAACGTGGCAGCAGAGAGATCAGCCAGAAATGATAAGAACGAAACGTTAGAAGTAAATCACAACGTGGCAGCAGAGAGATCAGCCAGAAATGACAGGAAGAAAACATGAGAAGTAAATCACAACGTGGCAGCAGAGAGATCAGCCGGAAATGACAAGAACAAAACGTGAGAAGTAAATCACAACGTGGCAGCAGAGAGATCAGCCAAGAATGATAAATAGAAAACGTAAGAAGTAATTCACAACATGGCAGCAGAGAGATCAGCCAGAAATGACTAGAGGAACACATGAGAAGTAAATCACAACGTGGCAGCAGAGAGATCAGCCAGAAATGACAAGAAAAAACATGAGAAGTAAACCACAACGTGGCAGCAGAGAGATCAGGCAGAAATGACTAGAGGAACACATGACAAGTAAATCACAACGTGGCAGCAGAGAGATCAGCCAAGAATGATAAGAACAAACGTGAGAAGTAAATCACAACGTGGCAGCAGAGAGATCAGCCAGAAATGATAAGAACAAAACGTGAGAAGTAAATCAAAACATGGCAGCAGAGAGATCAGCCAGAAATGATAAGAACAAAACGTTAGAAGTAAATCACAACGTGGCAGCAGAGAGATCAGCCAGAAATGATAAGAACGAAACGTTAGAAGTAAATCACAACGTGGCAGCAGAGAGATCAGCCAGAAATGATAAGAACAAAACGTTAGAAGTAAATCACAACGTGGCAGCAGAGAGATCAGCCAGAAATGACAAGTAGAAAACGTGAGAAGTAATTCACAACGTGGCAGCAGAGAGATCACCCAGAAACGACAAGTAGAAAACATGAGAAGTAAATCACAACGTGGCAGCAGAGATATCAGCCAGAAATGACAGGAAGAAAACATGAGAAGTAAATCACAACGAGGCAGCAGAGAGATCAGCCGGAAATGACAAGAACAAAACGTGAGAAGTAAATCACAATGTGGCAGCAGAGATCAGCCAGAAATGACGAGAGGAACACATGAGAAGTAAATCACAACGTGGTAGCAGAGAGATCAGCCAGAAATTATAAGAACAATACGTGAGAAGTAAATCACAACGTGGCAGCAGAGAGATCAGCCAGAAACGACAAGTAGAAAACATGAGAAGTGAATCACAACGTGGCAGCAGAGAGATCAGCCAGAAATGACAGGAAGAAAACATGAGAAGTAAATCACAACGTGGCAGCAGAGAGATCAGCCGGAAATGACAAGAACAAAACGTGAGAAGTAAATCACAACGTGGCAGCAGAGAGATCAGCCAAGAATGATAAATAGAAAACGTAAGAAGTAATTCACAACATGGCAGCAGAGAGATCAGCCAGAAATGACTAGAGGAACACATGAGAAGTAAATCACAACGTGGCAGCAGAGAGATCAGCCAGAAATGACAAGAAAAAACACGAGAAGTAAATCACAACGTGGCAGCAGAGAGATCAGGCAGAAATGACTAGAGGAACACATGACAAGTAAATCACAACGTGGCAGCAGAGAGATCAGCCATAAATGATAAGAACAAACGTGAGAAGTAAATCACAACGTGGCAGCAGAGAGATCAGCCAGAAATGACAAGTAGAAAACGTGAGAAGTAATTCACAACGTGGCAGCAGAGAGATCACCCAGAAACGACAAGTAGAAAACATGAGAAGTAAATCACAACGTGGCAGCAGAGAGATCAGCCGGAAATGACAAGAACAAAACGTGAGAAGTAAATCAAAACTTGGCAGCAGAGAGATCAGCCAGAAATTATAAGAACAAAACGTGAGAAGTAAATCAAAACATGGCAGCAGAGAGATCAGCCAGAAATGATAAGAACAAAACGTGAGAAGTAAATCAAAACATGGCAGCAGAGAGATCAGCCAGAAATGATAAGAACAAAACGTGAGAAGTAAATCACAACGTGGCAGCAGAGAGATCAGCCATAAATGATAAGAACAAACGTGAGAAGTAAATCACAACGTGGCAGCAGAGAGATCAGCCAGAAACGACAAGTAGAAAACATGAGAAGTAAATCACAACGTGGCAGCAGAGAGATCAGCCAGAAATGACAAGAACAAAACGTGAGAAGTAAATCACAACATGGCAGCAGAGATTTCAGCCAGAAATGATAAGAACAAAACATGAGAAGTAAATCACAATGTGGCAGCAGAGATCAGCCAGAAATGACGAGAGGAACACATGAGAAGTAAATCACAACGTGGCAGCAGAGATATCAGCCAAAAATTACAGGAAGAAAACGTGAGAAGTAAATCACAACGTGGCAGCAGAGAGATCAGCCGGAAATGACAAGAACAAAACGTGAGAAGTAAATCAAAACATGGCGGCAGAGAGATCAGCCAGAAATGATAAGAACAAAACATGAGAAGTAAATCACAATGTGGCAGCAGAGATCAGCCAGAAATGACGAGAGGAACACATGAGAAGTATATCACAACGTGGCAGCAGAGATATCAGCCAGAAATGACAGGAAGAAAACGTGAGAAGTAAATCACAACGTGGCAGCAGAGAGATCAGCCGGAAATGACAAGAACAAAACGTGAGAAGTAAATCACAACGTGGCAGCAGAGAGATCAGCCAGAAATGATAAGAACGAAACGTTAGAAGTAAATCACAACGTGGCAGCAGAGAGATCAGCCAGAAATGACAGGAAGAAAACATGAGAAGTGAATCACAACGTGGCAGCAGAGAGATCAGCCAGAAATGACAGGAAGAAAACATGAGAAGTAAATCACAACGTGGCAGCAGAGAGATCAGCCGGAAATGACAAGAACAAAACGTAAGAAGTAATTCACAACATGGCAGCAGAGAGATCAGCCAGAAATGACTAGAGGAACACATGAGAAGTAAATCACAACGTGGCAGCAGAGAGATCAGCCATAAATGATAAGAACAAAACGTGAGAAGTAAATCACAACGTGGCAGCAGAGAGATCACCCAGAAATGACAAGTAGAAAACGTGAGAAGTAATTCACAACGTGGCAGCAGAGAGATCACCCAGAAACGACAAGTAGAAAACATGAGAAGTAAATCACAACGTGGCAGCAGAGAGATCAGCCAGAAATGACAAGAACAAAACGTGAGAAGTAAATCACAACATGGCAGCAGAGATATCAGCCAGAAATGATAAGAACAAAACATGAGAAGTAAATCACAATGTGGCAGCAGAGATCAGCCAGAAATGACGAGAGGAACACATGAGAAGTAAATCACAACGTGGCAGCAGAGAGATCAGCCATAAATGATAAGAACAAAACGTGAGAAGTAAATCACAACGTGGCAGCAGAGAGATCACCCAGAAATGACAAGTAGAAAACGTGAGAAGTAATTCACAACGTGGCAGCAGAGAGATCACCCAGAAACGACAAGTAGAAAACATGAGAAGTAAATCACAACGTGGCAGCAGAGAGATCAGCCAGAAATGACAAGAACAAAACGTGAGAAGTAAATCACAACATGGCAGCAGAGATATCAGCCAGAAATGATAAGAACAAAACATGAGAAGTAAATCACAATGTGGCAGCAGAGATCAGCCAGAAATAACGAGAGGAACACATGAGAAGTAAATCACAACGTGGCAGCAGAGATATCAGCCAGAAATGACAGGAAGAAAACGTGAGAAGTAAATCACAACGTGGCAGCAGAGAGATCAGCCGGAAATGACAAGAACAAAACGTGAGAAGTAAATCAAAACATGGCGGCAGAGAGATCAGCCAGAAATGATAAGAACAAAACATGAGAAGTAAATCACAATGTGGCAGCAGAGATCAGCCAGAAATGACGAGAGGAACACATGAGAAGTAAATCACAACGTGGTAGCAGAGAGATCAGCCAGAAATTATAAGAACAATACGTGAGAAGTAAATCACAACGTGGCAGCAGAGAGATCAGCCAGAAACGACAAGTAGAAAACATGAGAAGTGAATCACCACGTGGCAGCAGAGAGATCAGCCAGAAATGACAGGAAGAAAACATGAGAAGTAAATCACAACGTGGCAGCAGAGAGATCAGCCGGAAATGACAAGAACAAAACGTGAGAAGTAAATCACAACGTGGCAGCAGAGAGATCAGCCAAGAATGATAAATAGAAAATGTAAGAAGTAATTCACAACATGGCAGCAGAGAGATCAGCCAGAAATGACTAGAGGAACACATGAGAAGTAAATCACAACGTGGCAGCAGAGAGATCAGCCAGAAATGACAAGAAAAAACATGAGAAGTAAATCACAACGTGGCAGCAGAGAGATCAGGCAGAAATGACTAGAGGAACACATGACAAAGAAATCACAACGTGGCAGCAGAGAGATCAGCCATAAATGATAAGAACAAACGTGAGAAGTAAATCACAACGTGGCAGCAGAGAGATCAGCCAGAAATGACAAGTAGAAAACGTGAGAAGTAATTCACAACGTGGCAGCAGAGAGATCACCCAGAAACGACAAGTAGAAAACATGAAAATTAAATCACAACGTGGCAGCAGAGAGATCAGCCGGAAATGACAAGAACAAAACGTGAGAAGTAAATCAAAACTTGGCAGCAGAGAGATCAGCCAGAAATTATAAGAACAAAACGTGAGAAGTAAATCAAAACATGGCAGCAGAGAGATCAGCCAGAAATGATAAGAACAAAACGTGAGAAGTAAATCAAAACATGGCAGCAGAGAGATCAGCCAGAAATGATAAGAACAAAACGTTAGAAGTAAATCACAACGTGGCAGCAGAGATATCAGCCAGAAATGACAGGAAGAAAACATGAGAAGTAAATCACAACGAGGCAGCAGAGAGATCAGCCGGAAATGACAAGAACAAAACGTGAGAAGTAAATCACAATGTGGCAGCAGAGATCAGCCAGAAATGACGAGAGGAACACATGAGAAGTAAATCACAACGTGGTAGCAGAGAGATCAGCCAGAAATTATAAAAACAATACGTGAGAAGTAAATCACAACGTGGCAGCAGAGAGATCAGCCAGAAACGACAAGTAGAAAACATGAGAAGTAATTCACAACATGGCAGCAGAGAGATCAGCCAGAAATGACAGGAAGAAAACATGAGAAGTAAATCACAACGTGGCAGCAGAGAGATCAGCCGGAAATGACAAGAACAAAACGTAAGAAGTAATTCACAACATGGCAGCAGAGAGATCAGCCAGAAATGACTAGAGGAACACATGAGAAGTAAATCACAACGTGGCAGCAGAGAGATCAGCCATAAATGATAAGAACAAAACGTGAGAAGTAAATCACAACGTGGCAGCAGAGAGATCACCCAGAAATGACAAGTAGAAAACGTGAGAAGTAATTCACAACGTGGCAGCAGAGAGATCACCCAGAAACGACAAGTAGAAAACATGAGAAGTAAATCACAACGTGGCAGCAGAGAGATCAGCCAGAAATGACAAGAACAAAACGTGAGAAGTAAATCACAACATAGCAGCAGAGATATCAGCCAGAAATGATAAGAACAAAACATGAGAAGTAAATCACAATGTGGCAGCAGAGATCAGCCAGAAATGACGAGAGGAACACATGAGAAGTAAATCACAACGTGGCAGCAGAGATATCAGCCAGAAATGACAGGAAGAAAACGTGAGAAGTAAATCACAACGTGGCAGCAGAGAGATCAGCCGGAAATGACAAGAACAAAACGTGAGAAGTAAATCAAAACATGGCGGCAGAGAGATCAGCCAGAAATGATAAGAACAAAACATGAGAAGTAAATCACAATGTGGCAGCAGAGATCAGCCAGAAATGACGAGAGGAACACATGAGAAGTAAATCACAACGTGGTAGCAGAGAGATCAGCCAGAAATTATAAGAACAATACGTGAGAAGTAAATCACAACGTGGCAGCAGAGAGATCAGCCAGAAACGACAAGTAGAAAACATGAGAAGTGAATCACAACGTGGCAGCAGAGAGATCAGCCAGAAATGACAGGAAGAAAACATGAGAAGTAAATCACAACGTGGCAGCAGAGAGATCAGCCGGAAATGACAAGAACAAAACGTGAGAAGTAAATCACAACGTGGCAGCAGAGAGATCAGCCAAGAATGATAAATAGAAAATGTAAGAAGTAATTCACAACATGGCAGCAGAGAGATCAGCCAGAAATGACTAGAGGAACACATGAGAAGTAAATCACAACGTGGCAGCAGAGAGATCAGCCAGAAATGACAGGAAGAAACATGAGAAGTAAATCACAACGTGGCAGCAGAGAGATCAGGCAGAAATGACTAGAGGAACACATGACAAGTAAATCACAACGTGGCAGCAGAGAGATCAGCCATAAATGATAAGAACAAACGTGAGAAGTAAATCACAACGTGGCAGCAGAGAGATCAGCCAGAAATGACAAGTAGAAAACGTGAGAAGTAATTCACAACGTGGCAGCAGAGAGATCACCCAGAAACGACAAATAGAAAACATGAAAAGTAAATCACAACGTGGCAGCAGAGAGATCAGCCGGAAATGACAAGAACAAAACGTGAGAAGTAAATCAAAACTTGGCAGCAGAGAGATCAGCCAGAAATTATAAGAACAAAACGTGAGAAGTAAATCAAAACATGGCAGCAGAGAGATCAGCCAGAAATGATAAGAACAAAACGTGAGAAGTAAATCAAAACATGGCAGCAGAGAGATCAGCCAGAAATGATAAGAACAAAACGTTAGAAGTAAATCACAACGTGGCAGCAGAGATATCAGCCAGAAATGACAGGAAGAAAACATGAGAAGTAAATCACAACGAGGCAGCAGAGAGATCAGCCGGAAATGACAAGAACAAAACGTGAGAAGTAAATCACAATGTGGCAGCAGAGATCAGCCAGAAATGACTAGAGGAACACATGAGAAGTAAATCACAACGTGGTAGCAGAGAGATCAGCCAGAAATTATAAGAACAATACGTGAGAAGTAAATCACAACGTGGCAGCAGAGAGATCAGCCAGAAACGACAAGTAGAAAACATGAGAAGTGAATCACAACGTGGCAGCAGAGAGATCAGCCAGAAATGACAGGAAGAAAACATGAGAAGTAAATCACAACGTGGCAGCAGAGAGATCAGCCGGAAATGACAAGAACAAAACGTAAGAAGTAATTCACAACATGGCAGCAGAGAGATCAGCCAGAAATGACTAGAGGAACACATGAGAAGTAAATCACAACGTGGCAGCAGAGAGATCAGCCATAAATGATAAGAACAAAACGTGAGAAGTAAATCACAACGTGGCAGCAGAGAGATCACCCAGAAATGACAAGTAGAAAACGTGAGAAGTAATTCACAACGTGGCAGCAGAGAGATCACCCAGAAACGACAAGTAGAAAACATGAGAAGTAAATCACAACGTGGCAGCAGAGAGATCAGCCAGAAATGACAAGAACAAAACGTGAGAAGTAAATCACAACATGGCAGCAGAGATATCAGCCAGAAATGATAAGAACAAAACATGAGAAGTAAATCACAATGTGGCAGCAGAGATCAGCCAGAAATGACGAGAGGAACACATGAGAAGTAAATCACAACGTGGCAGCAGAGATATCAGCCAGAAATTACAGGAAGAAAACGTGAGAAGTAAATCACAACGTGGCAGCAGAGAGATCAGCCGGAAATGACAAGAACAAAACGTGAGAAGTAAATCAAAACATGGCGGCAGAGAGATCAGCCAGAAATGATAAGAACAAGACATGAGAAGTAAATCACAATGTGGCAGCAGAGATCAGCCAGAAATGACGAGAGGAACACATGAGAAGTATATCACAACGTGGCAGCAGAGATATCAGCCAGAAATGACAGGAAGAAAACGTGAGAAGTAAATCACAACGTGGCAGCAGAGAGATCAGCCGGAAATGACAAGAACAAAACGTGAGAAGTAAATCACAACGTGGCAGCAGAGAGATCAGCCAGAAATGATAAGAACGAAACGTTAGAAGTAAATCACAACGTGGCAGCAGAGAGATCAGCCAGAAATGACAGGAAGAAAACATGAGAAGTAAATCACAACGTGGCAGCAGAGAGATCAGCCAGAAATGACTAGAGGAACACATGAGAAGTAAATCACAACGTGGCATCAGAGAGATCAGCCGGAAATGACAAGAACAAAACGTGAGAAGTAAATCACAACGTGGCAGCAGAGAGATCAGCCAGAAATGACAGGAAGAAAACATGAGAAGTAAATCACAACGTGGCAGCAGAGAGATCAGCCGGAAATGACAAGAACAAAACGTAAGAAGTAATTCACAACATGGCAGCAGAGAGATCAGCCAGAAATGACTAGAGGAACACATGAGAAGTAAATCACAACGTGGCAGCAGAGAGATCAGCCATAAATGATAAGAACAAAACGTGAGAAGTAAATCACAACGTGGCAGCAGAGAGATCACCCAGAAATGACAAGTAGAAAACGTGAGAAGTAATTCACAACGTGGCAGCAGAGAGATCACCCAGAAACGACAAGTAGAAAACATGAGAAGTAAATCACAACGTGGCAGCAGAGAGATCAGCCAGAAATGACAAGAACAAAACGTGAGAAGTAAATCACAACATGGCAGCAGAGATATCAGCCAGAAATGATAAGAACAAAACATGAGAAGTAAATCACAATGTGGCAGCAGAGATCAGCCAGAAATGACGAGAGGAACACATGAGAAGTAAATCACAACGTGGCAGCAGAGAGATCAGCCAGAAATGACAGGAAGAAAACATGAGAAGTAAATCACAACGTGGCAGCAGAGAGATCAGCCGGAAATGACAAGAACAAAACGTGAGAAGTAAATCACAACGTGGCAGCAGAGAGATCAGCCAAGAATGATAAATAGAAAATGTAAGAAGTAATTCACAACATGGCAGCAGAGAGATCAGCCAGAAATGACTAGAGGAACACATGAGAAGTAAATCACAACGTGGCAGCAGAGAGATCAGCCAGAAATGACAGGAAGAAACATGAGAAGTAAATCACAACGTGGCAGCAGAGAGATCAGGCAGAAATGACTAGAGGAACACATGACAAGTAAATCACAACGTGGCAGCAGAGAGATCAGCCATAAATGATAAGAACAAACGTGAGAAGTAAATCACAACGTGGCAGCAGAGAGATCAGCCAGAAATGACAAGTAGAAAACGTGAGAAGTAATTCACAACGTGGCAGCAGAGAGATCACCCAGAAACGACAAATAGAAAACATGAAAAGTAAATCACAACGTGGCAGCAGAGAGATCAGCCGGAAATGACAAGAACAAAACGTGAGAAGTAAATCAAAACTTGGCAGCAGAGAGATCAGCCAGAAATTATAAGAACAAAACGTGAGAAGTAAATCAAAACATGGCAGCAGAGAGATCAGCCAGAAATGATAAGAACAAAACGTGAGAAGTAAATCAAAACATGGCAGCAGAGAGATCAGCCAGAAATGATAAGAACAAAACGTTAGAAGTAAATCACAACGTGGCAGCAGAGATATCAGCCAGAAATGACAGGAAGAAAACATGAGAAGTAAATCACAACGAGGCAGCAGAGAGATCAGCCGGAAATGACAAGAACAAAACGTGAGAAGTAAATCACAATGTGGCAGCAGAGATCAGCCAGAAATGACTAGAGGAACACATGAGAAGTAAATCACAACGTGGTAGCAGAGAGATCAGCCAGAAATTATAAGAACAATACGTGAGAAGTAAATCACAACGTGGCAGCAGAGAGATCAGCCAGAAACGACAAGTAGAAAACATGAGAAGTGAATCACAACGTGGCAGCAGAGAGATCAGCCAGAAATGACAGGAAGAAAACATGAGAAGTAAATCACAACGTGGCAGCAGAGAGATCAGCCGGAAATGACAAGAACAAAACGTAAGAAGTAATTCACAACATGGCAGCAGAGAGATCAGCCAGAAATGACTAGAGGAACACATGAGAAGTAAATCACAACGTGGCAGCAGAGAGATCAGCCATAAATGATAAGAACAAAACGTGAGAAGTAAATCACAACGTGGCAGCAGAGAGATCACCCAGAAATGACAAGTAGAAAACGTGAGAAGTAATTCACAACGTGGCAGCAGAGAGATCACCCAGAAACGACAAGTAGAAAACATGAGAAGTAAATCACAACGTGGCAGCAGAGAGATCAGCCAGAAATGACAAGAACAAAACGTGAGAAGTAAATCACAACATGGCAGCAGAGATATCAGCCAGAAATGATAAGAACAAAACATGAGAAGTAAATCACAATGTGGCAGCAGAGATCAGCCAGAAATGACGAGAGGAACACATGAGAAGTAAATCACAACGTGGCAGCAGAGATATCAGCCAGAAATTACAGGAAGAAAACGTGAGAAGTAAATCACAACGTGGCAGCAGAGAGATCAGCCGGAAATGACAAGAACAAAACGTGAGAAGTAAATCAAAACATGGCGGCAGAGAGATCAGCCAGAAATGATAAGAACAAGACATGAGAAGTAAATCACAATGTGGCAGCAGAGATCAGCCAGAAATGACGAGAGGAACACATGAGAAGTATATCACAACGTGGCAGCAGAGATATCAGCCAGAAATGACAGGAAGAAAACGTGAGAAGTAAATCACAACGTGGCAGCAGAGAGATCAGCCGGAAATGACAAGAACAAAACGTGAGAAGTAAATCACAACGTGGCAGCAGAGAGATCAGCCAGAAATGATAAGAACGAAACGTTAGAAGTAAATCACAACGTGGCAGCAGAGAGATCAGCCAGAAATGACAGGAAGAAAACATGAGAAGTAAATCACAACGTGGCAGCAGAGAGATCAGCCAGAAATGACTAGAGGAACACATGAGAAGTAAATCACAACGTGGCATCAGAGAGATCAGCCGGAAATGACAAGAACAAAACGTGAGAAGTAAATCACAACGTGGCAGCAGAGAGATCAGCCAGAAATGACAGGAAGAAAACATGAGAAGTAAATCACAACGTGGCAGCAGAGAGATCAGCCGGAAATGACAAGAACAAAACGTAAGAAGTAATTCACAACATGGCAGCAGAGAGATCAGCCAGAAATGACTAGAGGAACACATGAGAAGTAAATCACAACGTGGCAGCAGAGAGATCAGCCATAAATGATAAGAACAAAACGTGAGAAGTAAATCACAACGTGGCAGCAGAGAGATCACCCAGAAATGACAAGTAGAAAACGTGAGAAGTAATTCACAACGTGGCAGCAGAGAGATCACCCAGAAACGACAAGTAGAAAACATGAGAAGTAAATCACAACGTGGCAGCAGAGAGATCAGCCAGAAATGACAAGAACAAAACGTGAGAAGTAAATCACAACATGGCAGCAGAGATATCAGCCAGAAATGATAAGAACAAAACATGAGAAGTAAATCACAATGTGGCAGCAGAGATCAGCCAGAAATGACGAGAGGAACACATGAGAAGTAAATCACAACGTGGCAGCAGAGATATCAGCCAGAAATTACAGGAAGAAAACGTGAGAAGTAAATCACAACGTGGCAGCAGAGAGATCAGCCGGAAATGACAAGAACAAAACGTGAGAAGTAAATCAAAACATGGCGGCAGAGAGATCAGCCAGAAATGATAAGAACAAAACATGAGAAGTAAATCACAATGTGGCAGCAGAGATCAGCCAGAAATGACGAGAGGAACACATGAGAAGTATATCACAACGTGGCAGCAGAGATATCAGCCAGAAATGACAGGAAGAAAACGTGAGAAGTAAATCACAACGTGGCAGCAGAGAGATCAGCCGGAAATGACAAGAACAAAACGTGAGAAGTAAATCACAACGTGGCAGCAGAGAGATCAGCCAGAAATGATAAGAACGAAACGTTAGAAGTAAATCACAACGTGGCAGCAGAGAGATCAGCCAGAAATGACAGGAAGAAAACATGAGAAGTAAATCACAACGTGGCAGCAGAGAGATCAGCCGGAAATGACAAGAACAAAACGTGAGAAGTAAATCACAACGTGGCAGCAGAGAGATCAGCCAAGAATGATAAATAGAAAACGTAAGAAGTAATTCACAACATGGCAGCAGAGAGATCAGCCAGAAATGACTAGAGGAACACATGAGAAGTAAATCACAACGTGGCAGCAGAGAGATCAGCCAGAAATGACAAGAAAAAACATGAGAAGTAAACCACAACGTGGCAGCAGAGAGATCAGGCAGAAATGACTAGAGGAACACATGACAAGTAAATCACAACGTGGCAGCAGAGAGATCAGCCAAGAACGATAAATAGAAAACGTAAGAAGTAATTCACAACATGGCAGCAGAGAGATCAGCCAGAAATGACTAGAGGAACACATGAGAAGTAAATCACAACGTGGCAGCAGAGAGATCAGCCAGAAATGACAAGAAAAAACATGAGAAGTAAATCACAACGTGGCAGCAGAGAGATCAGGCAGAAATGACAAGAGGAACACATGACAAGTAAATCACAACGTGGCAGCAGAGAGATCAGCCATAAATGATAAGAACAAACGTGAGAAGTAAATCACAACGTGGCAGCAGAGAGATCAGCCAGAAATGATAAGAACAAAACGTGAGAAGTAAATCAAAACATGGCAGCAGAGAGATCAGCCAGAAATGATAAGAACAAAACGTTAGAAGTAAATCACAACGTGGCAGCAGAGAGATCAGCCAGAAATGATAAGAACGAAACGTTAGAAGTAAATCACAACGTGGCAGCAGAGAGATCAGCCAGAAATGATAAGAACAAAACGTTAGAAGTAAATCACAACGTGGCAGCAGAGAGATCAGCCAGAAATGACAAGTAGAAAACGTGAGAAGTAATTCACAACGTGGCAGCAGAGAGATCACCCAGAAACGACAAGTAGAAAACATGAGAAGTAAATCACAACGTGGCAGCAGAGATATCAGCCAGAAATGACAGGAAGAAAACATGAGAAGTAAATCACAACGAGGCAGCAGAGAGATCAGCCGGAAATGACAAGAACAAAACGTGAGAAGTAAATCACAATGTGGCAGCAGAGATCAGCCAGAAATGACGAGAGGAACACATGAGAAGTAAATCACAACGTGGTAGCAGAGAGATCAGCCAGAAATTATAAGAACAATACGTGAGAAGTAAATCACAACGTGGCAGCAGAGAGATCAGCCAGAAACGACAAGTAGAAAACATGAGAAGTGAATCACAACGTGGCAGCAGAGAGATCAGCCAGAAATGACAGGAAGAAAACATGAGAAGTAAATCACAACGTGGCAGCAGAGAGATCAGCCGGAAATGACAAGAACAAAACGTGAGAAGTAAATCACAACGTGGCAGCAGAGAGATCAGCCAAGAATGATAAATAGAAAACGTAAGAAGTAATTCACAACATGGCAGCAGAGAGATCAGCCAGAAATGACTAGAGGAACACATGAGAAGTAAATCACAACGTGGCAGCAGAGAGATCAGCCAGAAATGACAAGAAAAAACACGAGAAGTAAATCACAACGTGGCAGCAGAGAGATCAGGCAGAAATGACTAGAGGAACACATGACAAGTAAATCACAACGTGGCAGCAGAGAGATCAGCCATAAATGATAAGAACAAACGTGAGAAGTAAATCACAACGTGGCAGCAGAGAGATCAGCCAGAAACGACAAGTAGAAAACGTGAGAAGTAATTCACAACGTGGCAGCAGAGAGATCACCCAGAAACGACAAGTAGAAAACATGAGAAGTAAATCACAACGTGGCAGCAGAGAGATCAGCCGGAAATGACAAGAACAAAACGTGAGAAGTAAATCAAAACTTGGCAGCAGAGAGATCAGCCAGAAATTATAAGAACAAAACGTGAGAAGTAAATCAAAACATGGCAGCAGAGAGATCAGCCAGAAATGATAAGAACAAAACGTGAGAAGTAAAACAAAACATGGCAGCAGAGAGATCAGCCAGAAATGATAAGAACAAAACGTGAGAAGTAAATCACAACGTGGCAGCAGAGAGATCAGCCATAAATGATAAGAACAAACGTGAGAAGTAAATCACAACGTGGCAGCAGAGAGATCAGCCAGAAACGACAAGTAGAAAACATGAGAAGTAAATCACAACGTGGCAGCAGAGAGATCAGCCAGAAATGACAAGAACAAAACGTGAGAAGTAAATCACAACATGGCAGCAGAGATTTCAGCCAGAAATGATAAGAACAAAACATGAGAAGTAAATCACAATGTGGCAGCAGAGATCAGCCAGAAATGACGAGAGGAACACATGAGAAGTAAATCACAACGTGGCAGCAGAGATATCAGCCAAAAATTACAGGAAGAAAACGTGAGAAGTAAATCACAACGTGGCAGCAGAGAGATCAGCCGGAAATGACAAGAACAAAACGTGAGAAGTAAATCAAAACATGGCGGCAGAGAGATCAGCCAGAAATGATAAGAACAAAACATGAGAAGTAAATCACAATGTGGCAGCAGAGATCAGCCAGAAATGACGAGAGGAACACATGAGAAGTATATCACAACGTGGCAGCAGAGATATCAGCCAGAAATGACAGGAAGAAAACGTGAGAAGTAAATCACAACGTGGCAGCAGAGAGATCAGCCGGAAATGACAAGAACAAAACGTGAGAAGTAAATCACAACGTGGCAGCAGAGAGATCAGCCAGAAATGATAAGAACGAAACGTTAGAAGTAAATCACAACGTGGCAGCAGAGAGATCAGCCAGAAATGACAGGAAGAAAACATGAGAAGTGAATCACAACGTGGCAGCAGAGAGATCAGCCAGAAATGACAGGAAGAAAACATGAGAAGTAAATCACAACGTGGCAGCAGAGAGATCAGCCGGAAATGACAAGAACAAAACGTAAGAAGTAATTCACAACATGGCAGCAGAGAGATCAGCCAGAAATGACTAGAGGAACACATGAGAAGTAAATCACAACGTGGCAGCAGAGAGATCAGCCATAAATGATAAGAACAAAACGTGAGAAGTAAATCACAACGTGGCAGCAGAGAGATCACCCAGAAATGACAAGTAGAAAACGTGAGAAGTAATTCACAACGTGGCAGCAGAGAGATCACCCAGAAACGACAAGTAGAAAACATGAGAAGTAAATCACAACGTGGCAGCAGAGAGATCAGCCAGAAATGACAAGAACAAAACGTGAGAAGTAAATCACAACATGGCAGCAGAGATATCAGCCAGAAATGATAAGAACAAAACATGAGAAGTAAATCACAATGTGGCAGCAGAGATCAGCCAGAAATGACGAGAGGAACACATGAGAAGTAAATCACAACGTGGCAGCAGAGAGATCAGCCATAAATGATAAGAACAAAACGTGAGAAGTAAATCACAACGTGGCAGCAGAGAGATCACCCAGAAATGACAAGTAGAAAACGTGAGAAGTAATTCACAACGTGGCAGCAGAGAGATCACCCAGAAACGACAAGTAGAAAACATGAGAAGTAAATCACAACGTGGCAGCAGAGAGATCAGCCAGAAATGACAAGAACAAAACGTGAGAAGTAAATCACAACATGGCAGCAGAGATATCAGCCAGAAATGATAAGAACAAAACATGAGAAGTAAATCACAATGTGGCAGCAGAGATCAGCCAGAAATAACGAGAGGAACACATGAGAAGTAAATCACAACGTGGCAGCAGAGATATCAGCCAGAAATGACAGGAAGAAAACGTGAGAAGTAAATCACAACGTGGCAGCAGAGAGATCAGCCGGAAATGACAAGAACAAAACGTGAGAAGTAAATCAAAACATGGCGGCAGAGAGATCAGCCAGAAATGATAAGAACAAAACATGAGAAGTAAATCACAATGTGGCAGCAGAGATCAGCCAGAAATGACGAGAGGAACACATGAGAAGTAAATCACAACGTGGTAGCAGAGAGATCAGCCAGAAATTATAAGAACAATACGTGAGAAGTAAATCACAACGTGGCAGCAGAGAGATCAGCCAGAAACGACAAGTAGAAAACATGAGAAGTGAATCACAACGTGGCAGCAGAGAGATCAGCCAGAAATGACAGGAAGAAAACATGAGAAGTAAATCACAACGTGGCAGCAGAGAGATCAGCCGGAAATGACAAGAACAAAACGTGAGAAGTAAATCACAACGTGGCAGCAGAGAGATCAGCCAAGAATGATAAATAGAAAATGTAAGAAGTAATTCACAACATGGCAGCAGAGAGATCAGCCAGAAATGACTAGAGGAACACATGAGAAGTAAATCACAACGTGGCAGCAGAGAGATCAGCCAGAAATGACAAGAAAAAACATGAGAAGTAAATCACAACGTGGCAGCAGAGAGATCAGGCAGAAATGACTAGAGGAACACATGACAAGTAAATCACAACGTGGCAGCAGAGAGATCAGCCATAAATGATAAGAACAAACGTGAGAAGTAAATCACAACGTGGCAGCAGAGAGATCAGCCAGAAATGACAAGTAGAAAACGTGAGAAGTAATTCACAACGTGGCAGCAGAGAGATCACCCAGAAACGACAAGTAGAAAACATGAAAAGTAAATCACAACGTGGCAGCAGAGAGATCAGCCGGAAATGACAAGAACAAAACGTGAGAAGTAAATCAAAACTTGGCAGCAGAGAGATCAGCCAGAAATTATAAGAACAAAACGTGAGAAGTAAATCAAAACATGGCAGCAGAGAGATCAGCCAGAAATGATAAGAACAAAACGTGAGAAGTAAATCAAAACATGGCAGCAGAGAGATCAGCCAGAAATGATAAGAACAAAACGTTAGAAGTAAATCACAACGTGGCAGCAGAGATATCAGCCAGAAATGACAGGAAGAAAACATGAGAAGTAAATCACAACGAGGCAGCAGAGAGATCAGCCGGAAATGACAAGAACAAAACGTGAGAAGTAAATCACAATGTGGCAGCAGAGATCAGCCAGAAATGACGAGAGGAACACATGAGAAGTAAATCACAACGTGGTAGCAGAGAGATCAGCCAGAAATTATAAGAACAATACGTGAGAAGTAAATCACAACGTGGCAGCAGAGAGATCAGCCAGAAACGACAAGTAGAAAACATGAGAAGTAATTCACAACATGGCAGCAGAGAGATCAGCCAGAAATGACAGGAAGAAAACATGAGAAGTAAATCACAACGTGGCAGCAGAGAGATCAGCCGGAAATGACAAGAACAAAACGTAAGAAGTAATTCACAACATGGCAGCAGAGAGATCAGCCAGAAATGACTAGAGGAACACATGAGAAGTAAATCACAACGTGGCAGCAGAGAGATCAGCCATAAATGATAAGAACAAAACGTGAGAAGTAAATCACAACGTGGCAGCAGAGAGATCACCCAGAAATGACAAGTAGAAAACGTGAGAAGTAATTCACAACGTGGCAGCAGAGAGATCACCCAGAAACGACAAGTAGAAAACATGAGAAGTAAATCACAACGTGGCAGCAGAGAGATCAGCCAGAAATGACAAGAACAAAACGTGAGAAGTAAATCACAACATAGCAGCAGAGATATCAGCCAGAAATGATAAGAACAAAACATGAGAAGTAAATCACAATGTGGCAGCAGAGATCAGCCAGAAATGACGAGAGGAACACATGAGAAGTAAATCACAACGTGGCAGCAGAGATATCAGCCAGAAATGACAGGAAGAAAACGTGAGAAGTAAATCACAACGTGGCAGCAGAGAGATCAGCCGGAAATGACAAGAACAAAACGTGAGAAGTAAATCAAAACATGGCGGCAGAGAGATCAGCCAGAAATGATAAGAACAAAACATGAGAAGTAAATCACAATGTGGCAGCAGAGATCAGCCAGAAATGACGAGAGGAACACATGAGAAGTAAATCACAACGTGGTAGCAGAGAGATCAGCCAGAAATTATAAGAACAATACGTGAGAAGTAAATCACAACGTGGCAGCAGAGAGATCAGCCAGAAACGACAAGTAGAAAACATGAGAAGTGAATCACAACGTGGCAGCAGAGAGATCAGCCAGAAATGACAGGAAGAAAACATGAGAAGTAAATCACAACGTGGCAGCAGAGAGATCAGCCGGAAATGACAAGAACAAAACGTGAGAAGTAAATCACAACGTGGCAGCAGAGAGATCAGCCAAGAATGATAAATAGAAAATGTAAGAAGTAATTCACAACATGGCAGCAGAGAGATCAGCCAGAAATGACTAGAGGAACACATGAGAAGTAAATCACAACGTGGCAGCAGAGAGATCAGCCAGAAATGACAGGAAGAAACATGAGAAGTAAATCACAACGTGGCAGCAGAGAGATCAGGCAGAAATGACTAGAGGAACACATGACAAGTAAATCACAACGTGGCAGCAGAGAGATCAGCCATAAATGATAAGAACAAACGTGAGAAGTAAATCACAACGTGGCAGCAGAGAGATCAGCCAGAAATGACAAGTAGAAAACGTGAGAAGTAATTCACAACGTGGCAGCAGAGAGATCACCCAGAAACGACAAGTAGAAAACATGAAAAGTAAATCACAACGTGGCAGCAGAGAGATCAGCCGGAAATGACAAGAACAAAACGTGAGAAGTAAATCAAAACTTGGCAGCAGAGAGATCAGCCAGAAATTATAAGAACAAAACGTGAGAAGTAAATCAAAACATGGCAGCAGAGAGATCAGCCAGAAATGATAAGAACAAAACGTGAGAAGTAAATCAAAACATGGCAGCAGAGAGATCAGCCAGAAATGATAAGAACAAAACGTTAGAAGTAAATCACAACGTGGCAGCAGAGATATCAGCCAGAAATGACAGGAAGAAAACATGAGAAGTAAATCACAACGTGGTAGCAGAGAGATCAGCCAGAAATTATAAGAACAATACGTGAGAAGTAAATCACAACGTGGCAGCAGAGAGATCAGCCAGAAACGACAAGTAGAAAACATGAGAAGTGAATCACAACGTGGCAGCAGAGAGATCAGCCAGAAATGACAGGAAGAAAACATGAGAAGTAAATCACAACGTGGCAGCAGAGAGATCAGCCGGAAATGACAAGAACAAAACGTAAGAAGTAATTCACAACATGGCAGCAGAGAGATCAGCCAGAAATGACTAGAGGAACACATGAGAAGTAAATCACAACGTGGCAGCAGAGAGATCAGCCATAAATGATAAGAACAAAACGTGAGAAGTAAATCACAACGTGGCAGCAGAGAGATCACCCAGAAATGACAAGTAGAAAACGTGAGAAGTAATTCACAACGTGGCAGCAGAGAGATCACCCAGAAACGACAAGTAGAAAACATGAGAAGTAAATCACAACGTGGCAGCAGAGAGATCAGCCAGAAATGACAAGAACAAAACGTGAGAAGTAAATCACAACATGGCAGCAGAGATATCAGCCAGAAATGATAAGAACAAAACATGAGAAGTAAATCACAATGTGGCAGCAGAGATCAGCCAGAAATGACGAGAGGAACACATGAGAAGTAAATCACAACGTGGCAGCAGAGATATCAGCCAGAAATTACAGGAAGAAAACGTGAGAAGTAAATCACAACGTGGCAGCAGAGAGATCAGCCGGAAATGACAAGAACAAAACGTGAGAAGTAAATCAAAACATGGCGGCAGAGAGATCAGCCAGAAATGATAAGAACAAAACATGAGAAGTAAATCACAATGTGGCAGCAGAGATCAGCCAGAAATGACGAGAGGAACACATGAGAAGTATATCACAACGTGGCAGCAGAGATATCAGCCAGAAATGACAGGAAGAAAACGTGAGAAGTAAATCACAACGTGGCAGCAGAGAGATCAGCCGGAAATGACAAGAACAAAACGTGAGAAGTAAATCACAACGTGGCAGCAGAGAGATCAGCCAGAAATGATAAGAACGAAACGTTAGAAGTAAATCACAACGTGGCAGCAGAGAGATCAGCCAGAAATGACAGGAAGAAAACATGAGAAGTAAATCACAACGTGGCAGCAGAGAGATCAGCCAGAAATGACTAGAGGAACACATGAGAAGTAAATCACAACGTGGCATCAGAGAGATCAGCCGGAAATGACAAGAACAAAACGTGAGAAGTAAATCACAACGTGGCAGCAGAGAGATCAGCCAAGAATGATAAATAGAAAACGTAAGAAGTAATTCACAACATGGCAGCAGAGAGATCAGCCAGAAATGACTAGAGGAACACATGAGAAGTAAATCACAACGTGGCAGCAGAGAGATCAGCCAGAAATGACAAGAAAAAACATGAGAAGTAAACCACAACGTGGCAGCAGAGAGATCAGGCAGAAATGACTAGAGGAACACATGACAAGTAAATCACAACGTGGCAGCAGAGAGATCAGCCAAGAATGATAAATAGAAAACGTAAGAAGTAATTCACAACATGGCAGCAGAGAGATCAGCCAGAAATGACTAGAGGAACACATGAGAAGTAAATCACAACGTGGCAGCAGAGAGATCAGCCAGAAATGACAAGAAAAAACATGGGAAGTAAATCACAACGTGGCAGCAGAGAGATCAGGCAGAAATGACAAGAGGAACACATGACAAGTAAATCACAACGTGGCAGCAGAGAGATCAGCCATAAATGATAAGAACAAACGTGAGAAGTAAATCACAACGTGGCAGCAGAGAGATCAGCCAGAAATGATAAGAACAAAACGTGAGAAGTAAATCAAAACATGGCAGCAGAGAGATCAGCCAGAAATGATAAGAACAAAACGTTAGAAGTAAATCACAACGTGGCAGCAGAGAGATCAGCCAGAAATGATAAGAACGAAACGTTAGAAGTAAATCACAACGTGGCAGCAGAGAGATCAGCCAGAAATGATAAGAACAAAACGTTAGAAGTAAATCACAACGTGGCAGCAGAGAGATCAGCCAGAAATGACAAGTAGAAAACGTGAGAAGTAATTCACAACGTGGCAGCAGAGAGATCACCCAGAAACGACAAGTAGAAAACATGAGAAGTAAATCACAACGTGGCAGCAGAGATATCAGCCAGAAATGACAGGAAGAAAACATGAGAAGTAAATCACAACGAGGCAGCAGAGAGATCAGCCGGAAATGACAAGAACAAAACGTGAGAAGTAAATCACAATGTGGCAGCAGAGATCAGCCAGAAATGACGAGAGGAACACATGAGAAGTAAATCACAACGTGGTAGCAGAGAGATCAGCCAGAAATGATAAAAACAATACGTGAGAAGTAAATCACAACGTGGCAGCAGAGAGATCAGCCAGAAACGACAAGTAGAAAACATGAGAAGTGAATCACAACGTGGCAGCAGAGAGATCAGCCAGAAATGACAGGAAGAAAACATGAGAAGTAAATCACAACGTGGCAGCAGAGAGATCAGCCCGAAATGACAAGAACAAAACGTGAGAAGTAAATCACAACGTGGCAGCAGAGAGATCAGCCAAGAATGATAAATAGAAAACGTAAGAAGTAATTCACAACATGGCAGCAGAGAGATCAGCCAGAAATGACTAGAGGAACACATGAGAAGTAAATCACAACGTGGCAGCAGAGAGATCAGCCAGAAATGACAAGAAAAAACACGAGAAGTAAATCACAACGTGGCAGCAGAGAGATCAGGCAGAAATGACTAGAGGAACACATGACAAGTAAATCACAACGTGGCAGCAGAGAGATCAGCCATAAATGATAAGAACAAACGTGAGAAGTAAATCACAACGTGGCAGCAGAGAGATCAGCCAGAAATGACAAGTAGAAAACGTGAGAAGTAATTCACAACGTGGCAGCAGAGAGATCACCCAGAAACGACAAGTAGAAAACATGAGAAGTAAATCACAACGTGGCAGCAGAGAGATCAGCCGGAAATGACAAGAACAAAACGTGAGAAGTAAATCAAAACTTGGCAGCAGAGAGATCAGCCAGAAATTATAAGAACAAAACGTGAGAAGTAAATCAAAACATGGCAGCAGAGAGATCAGCCAGAAATGATAAGAACAAAACGTGAGAAGTAAATCAAAACATGGCAGCAGAGAGATCAGCCAGAAATGATAAGAACAAAACGTGAGAAGTAAATCACAACGTGGCAGCAGAGAGATCAGCCATAAATGATAAGAACAAACGTGAGAAGTAAATCACAACGTGGCAGCAGAGAGATCAGCCAGAAACGACAAGTAGAAAACATGAGAAGTAAATCACAACGTGGCAGCAGAGAGATCAGCCAGAAATGACAAGAACAAAACGTGAGAAGTAAATCACAACATGGCAGCAGAGATTTCAGCCAGAAATGATAAGAACAAAACATGAGAAGTAAATCACAATGTGGCAGCAGAGATCAGCCAGAAATGACGAGAGGAACACATGAGAAGTAAATCACAACGTGGCAGCAGAGATATCAGCCAAAAATTACAGGAAGAAAACGTGAGAAGTAAATCACAACGTGGCAGCAGAGAGATCAGCCGGAAATGACAAGAACAAAACGTGAGAAGTAAATCAAAACATGGCGGCAGAGAGATCAGCCAGAAATGATAAGAACAAAACATGAGAAGTAAATCACAATGTGGCAGCAGAGATCAGCCAGAAATGACGAGAGGAACACATGAGAAGTATATCACAACGTGGCAGCAGAGATATCAGTCAGAAATGACAGGAAGAAAACGTGAGAAGTAAATCACAACGTGGCAGCAGAGAGATCAGCCGGAAATGACAAGAACAAAACGTGAGAAGTAAATCACAACGTGGCAGCAGAGAGATCAGCCAGAAATGATAAGAAAGAAACGTTAGAAGTAAATCACAACGTGGCAGCAGAGAGATCAGCCAGAAATGACAGGAAGAAAACATGAGAAGTGAATCACAACGTGGCAGCAGAGAGATCAGCCAGAAATGACAGGAAGAAAACATGAGAAGTAAATCACAACGTGGCAGCAGAGAGATCAGCCGGAAATGACAAGAACAAAACGTAAGAAGTAATTCACAACATGGCAGCAGAGAGATCAGCCAGAAATGACTAGAGGAACACATGAGAAGTAAATCACAACGTGGCAGCAGAGAGATCAGCCATAAATGATAAGAACAAAACGTGAGAAGTAAATCACAACGTGGCAGCAGAGAGATCACCCAGAAATGACAAGTAGAAAACGTGAGAAGTAATTCACAACGTGGCAGCAGAGAGATCACCCAGAAACGACAAGTAGAAAACATGAGAAGTAAATCACAACGTGGCAGCAGAGAGATCAGCCAGAAATGACAAGAACAAAACGTGAGAAGTAAATCACAACATGGCAGCAGAGATATCAGCCAGAAATGATAAGAACAAAACATGAGAAGTAAATCACAATGTGGCAGCAGAGATCAGCCAGAAATGACGAGAGGAACACATGAGAAGTAAATCACAACGTGGCAGCAGAGAGATCAGCCATAAATGATAAGAACAAAACGTGAGAAGTAAATCACAACGTGGCAGCAGAGAGATCACCCAGAAATGACAAGTAGAAAACGTGAGAAGTAATTCACAACGTGGCAGCAGAGAGATCACCCAGAAACGACAAGTAGAAAACATGAGAAGTAAATCACAACGTGGCAGCAGAGAGATCAGCCAGAAATGACAAGAACAAAACGTGAGAAGTAAATCACAACATGGCAGCAGAGATATCAGCCAGAAATGATAAGAAC
Organism: Lampris megalopsis; assembly: GCA_022114975.2. NCBI lineage: Eukaryota > Metazoa > Chordata > Actinopteri > Lampriformes > Lampridae > Lampris > Lampris megalopsis. The sequence continues at coordinate 2,072,306 of JAJHIY020000614.1, forward strand.
AAAACATGAGAAGTAAATCACAATGTGGCAGCAGAGATCAGCCAGAAATGACGAGAGGAACACATGAGAAGTAAATCACAACGTGGCAGCAGAGATATCAGCCAGAAATGACAGGAAGAAAACGTGAGAAGTAAATCACAACGTGGCAGCAGAGAGATCAGCCGGAAATGACAAGAACAAAACGTGAGAAGTAAATCAAAACATGGCGGCAGAGAGATCAGCCAGAAATGATAAGAACAAAACATGAGAAGTAAATCACAATGTGGCAGCAGAGATCAGCCAGAAATGACGAGAGGAACACATGAGAAGTATATCACAACGTGGCAGCAGAGATATCAGCCAGAAATGACAGGAAGAAAACGTGAGAAGTAAATCACAACGTGGCAGCAGAGAGATCAGCCGGAAATGACAAGAACAAAACGTGAGAAGTAAATCACAACGTGGCAGCAGAGAGATCAGCCAGAAATGATAAGAACGAAACGTTAGAAGTAAATCACAACGTGGCAGCAGAGAGATCAGCCAGAAATGACAGGAAGAAAACATGAGAAGTAAATCACAACGTGGCAGCAGAGAGATCAGCCGGAAATGACAAGAACAAAACGTGAGAAGTAAATCACAACGTGGCAGCAGAGAGATCAGCCAGAAATGACAAGTAGAAAATGTAAGAAGTAATTCACAACATGGCAGCAGAGAGATCAGCCAGAAATGACTAGAGGAACACATGAGAAGTAAATCACAACGTGGCAGCAGAGAGATCAGCCAGAAATGACAAGAACAAAACGTGAGAAGTAAATCACAACATGGCAGCAGAGATATCAGCCATAAATGATAAGAACAAAACGTGAGAAGTAAATCACAACGTGGCAGCAGAGAGATCACCCAGAAATGACAAGTAGAAAACGTGAGAAGTAATTCACAACGTGGCAGCAGAGAGATCACCCAGAAACGACAAGTAGAAAACATGAGAAGTAAATCACAACGTGGCAGCAGAGAGATCAGCCAGAAATGACAAGAACAAAACGTGAGAAGTAAATCACAACATGGCAGCAGAGATATCAGCCAGAAATGATAAGAACAAAACATGAGAAGTAAATCACAATGTGGCAGCAGAGATCAGCCAGAAATAACGAGAGGAACACATGAGAATTAAATCACAACGTGGCAGCAGAGATATCAGCCAGAAATGACAGGAAGAAAACGTGAGAAGTAAATCACAACGTGGCAGCAGAGAGATCAGCCGGAAATGACAAGAACAAAACGTGAGAAGTAAATCAAAACATGGCGGCAGAGAGATCAGCCAGAAATGATAAGAACAAAACATGAGAAGTAAATCACAATGTGGCAGCAGAGATCAGCCAGAAATGACGAGAGGAACACATGAGAAGTAAATCACAACGTGGTAGCAGAGAGATCAGCCAGAAATTATAAGAACAATACGTGAGAAGTAAATCACAACGTGGCAGCAGAGAGATCAGCCAGAAACGACAAGTAGAAAACATGAGAAGTGAATCACAACGTGGCAGCAGAGAGATCAGCCAGAAATGACAGGAAGAAAACATGAGAAGTAAATCACAACGTGGCAGCAGAGAGATCAGCCGGAAATGACAAGAACAAAACGTGAGAAGTAAATCACAACGTGGCAGCAGAGAGATCAGCCAAGAATGATAAATAGAAAATGTAAGAAGTAATTCACAACATGGCAGCAGAGAGATCAGCCAGAAATGACTAGAGGAACACATGAGAAGTAAATCACAACGTGGCAGCAGAGAGATCAGCCAGAAATGACAAGAAAAAACATGAGAAGTAAATCACAACGTGGCAGCAGAGAGATCAGGCAGAAATGACTAGAGGAACACATGACAAGTAAATCACAACGTGGCAGCAGAGAGATCAGCCATAAATGATAAGAACAAACGTGAGAAGTAAATCACAACGTGGCAGCAGAGAGATCAGCCAGAAATGACAAGTAGAAAACGTGAGAAGTAATTCACAACGTGGCAGCAGAGAGATCACCCAGAAACGACAAGTAGAAAACATGAAAAGTAAATCACAACGTGGCAGCAGAGAGATCAGCCGGAAATGACAAGAACAAAACGTGAGAAGTAAATCAAAACTTGGCAGCAGAGAGATCAGCCAGAAATTATAAGAACAAAACGTGAGAAGTAAATCAAAACATGGCAGCAGAGAGATCAGCCAGAAATGATAAGAACAAAACGTGAGAAGTAAATCAAAACATGGCAGCAGAGAGATCAGCCAGAAATGATAAGAACAAAACGTTAGAAGTAAATCACAACGTGGCAGCAGAGATATCAGCCAGAAATGACAGGAAGAAAACATGAGAAGTAAATCACAACGAGGCAGCAGAGAGATCAGCCGGAAATGACAAGAACAAAACGTGAGAAGTAAATCACAATGTGGCAGCAGAGATCAGCCAGAAATGACGAGAGGAACACATGAGAAGTAAATCACAACGTGGTAGCAGAGAGATCAGCCAGAAATTATAAGAACAATACGTGAGAAGTAAATCACAACGTGGCAGCAGAGAGATCAGCCAGAAACGACAAGTAGAAAACATGAGAAGTAATTCACAACATGGCAGCAGAGAGATCAGCCAGAAATGACAGGAAGAAAACATGAGAAGTAAATCACAACGTGGCAGCAGAGAGATCAGCCGGAAATGACAAGAACAAAACGTAAGAAGTAATTCACAACATGGCAGCAGAGAGATCAGCCAGAAATGACTAGAGGAACACATGAGAAGTAAATCACAACGTGGCAGCAGAGAGATCAGCCATAAATGATAAGAACAAAACGTGAGAAGTAAATCACAACGTGGCAGCAGAGAGATCACCCAGAAATGACAAGTAGAAAACGTGAGAAGTAATTCACAACGTGGCAGCAGAGAGATCACCCAGAAACGACAAGTAGAAAACATGAGAAGTAAATCACAACGTGGCAGCAGAGAGATCAGCCAGAAATGACAAGAACAAAACGTGAGAAGTAAATCACAACATAGCAGCAGAGATATCAGCCAGAAATGATAAGAACAAAACATGAGAAGTAAATCACAATGTGGCAGCAGAGATCAGCCAGAAATGACGAGAGGAACACATGAGAAGTAAATCACAACGTGGCAGCAGAGATATCAGCCAGAAATTACAGGAAGAAAACGTGAGAAGTAAATCACAACGTGGCAGCAGAGAGATCAGCCGGAAATGACAAGAACAAAACGTGAGAAGTAAATCAAAACATGGCGGCAGAGAGATCAGCCAGAAATGATAAGAACAAAACATGAGAAGTAAATCACAATGTGGCAGCAGAGATCAGCCAGAAATGACGAGAGGAACACATGAGAAGTATATCACAACGTGGCAGCAGAGATATCAGCCAGAAATGACAGGAAGAAAACGTGAGAAGTAAATCACAACGTGGCAGCAGAGAGATCAGCCGGAAATGACAAGAACAAAACGTGAGAAGTAAATCACAACGTGGCAGCAGAGAGATCAGCCAGAAATGATAAGAACGAAACGTTAGAAGTAAATCACAACGTGGCAGCAGAGAGATCAGCCAGAAATGACAGGAAGAAAACATGAGAAGTAAATCACAACGTGGCAGCAGAGAGATCAGCCAGAAATGACTAGAGGAACACATGAGAAGTAAATCACAACGTGGCAGCAGAGAGATCAGCCGGAAATGACAAGAACAAAACGTGAGAAGTAAATCACAACGTGGCAGCAGAGATATCAGCCAAGAATGATAAATAGAAAACGTAAGAAGTAATTCACAACATGGCAGCAGAGAGATCAGCCAGAAATGACTAGAGGAACACATGAGAAGTAAATCACAACGTGGCAGCAGAGAGATCAGCCAGAAATGACAAGAAAAAACATGAGAAGTAAATCACAACGTGGCAGCAGAGAGATCAGGCAGAAATGACTAGAGGAACACATGACAAGTAAATCACAACGTGGCAGCAGAGAGATCAGCCAAGAATGATAAATAGAAAACGTAAGAAGTAATTCACAACATGGCAGCAGAGAGATCAGCCAGAAATGACTAGAGGAACACATGAGAAGTAAATCACAACGTGGCAGCAGAGAGATCAGCCAGAAATGACAAGAAAAAACATGAGAAGTAAATCACAACGTGGCAGCAGAGAGATCAGGCAGAAATGACTAGAGGAACACATGACAAGTAAATCACAACGTGGCAGCAGAGAGATCAGCCATAAATGATAAGAACAAACGTGAGAAGTAAATCACAACGTGGCAGCAGAGAGATCAGCCAGAAATGATAAGAACAAAACGTGAGAAGTAAATCAAAACATGGCAGCAGAGAGATCAGCCAGAAATGATAAGAACAAAACGTTAGAAGTAAATCACAACGTGGCAGCAGAGAGATCAGCCAGAAATGATAAGAACGAAACGTTAGAAGTAAATCACAACGTGGCAGCAGAGAGATCAGCCAGAAATGATAAGAACAAAACGTTAGAAGTAAATCACAACGTGGCAGCAGAGAGATCAGCCAGAAATGACAAGTAGAAAACGTGAGAAGTAATTCACAACGTGGCAGCAGAGAGATCACCCAGAAACGACAAGTAGAAAACATGAGAAGTAAATCACAACGTGGCAGCAGAGATATCAGCCAGAAATGACAGGAAGAAAACATGAGAAGTAAATCACAACGAGGCAGCAGAGAGATCAGCCAGAAATGACAAGAACAAAACGTGAGAAGTAAATCACAACATGGCAGCAGAGATATCAGCCAGAAATGATAAGAACAAAACATGAGAAGTAAATCACAATGTGGCAGCAGAGATCAGCCAGAAATGACGAGAGGAACACATGAGAAGTAAATCACAACGTGGCAGCAGAGATATCAGCCAGAAATTACAGGAAGAAAACGTGAGAAGTAAATCACAACGTGGCAGCAGAGAGATCAGCCGGAAATGACAAGAACAAAACGTGAGAAGTAAATCAAAACATGGCGGCAGAGAGATCAGCCAGAAATGATAAGAACAAAACATGAGAAGTAAATCACAATGTGGCAGCAGAGATCAGCCAGAAATGACGAGAGGAACACATGAGAAGTATATCACAACGTGGCAGCAGAGATATCAGCCAGAAATGACAGGAAGAAAACGTGAGAAGTAAATCACAACGTGGCAGCAGAGAGATCAGCCGGAAATGACAAGAACAAAACGTGAGAAGTAAATCACAACGTGGCAGCAGAGAGATCAGCCAGAAATGATAAGAACGAAACGTTAGAAGTAAATCACAACGTGGCAGCAGAGAGATCAGCCAGAAATGACAGGAAGAAAACATGAGAAGTAAATCACAACGTGGCAGCAGAGAGATCAGCCAGAAATGACTAGAGGAACACATGAGAAGTAAATCACAACGTGGCAGCAGAGAGATCAGCCGGAAATGACAAGAACAAAACGTGAGAAGTAAATCACAACGTGGCAGCAGAGAGATCAGCCAAGAATGATAAATAGAAAACGTAAGAAGTAATTCACAACATGGCAGCAGAGAGATCAGCCAGAAATGACTAGAGGAACACATGAGAAGTAAATCACAACGTGGCAGCAGAGAGATCAGCCAGAAATGACAAGAAAAAACATGAGAAGTAAATCACAACGTGGCAGCAGAGAGATCAGGCAGAAATGACTAGAGGAACACATGACAAGTAAATCACAACGTGGCAGCAGAGAGATCAGCCAAGAATGATAAATAGAAAACGTAAGAAGTAATTCACAACATGGCAGCAGAGAGATCAGCCAGAAATGACTAGAGGAACACATGAGAAGTAAATCACAACGTGGCAGCAGAGAGATCAGCAAGAAATGACAAGAAAAAACATGAGAAGTAAATCACAACGTGGCAGCAGAGAGATCAGGCAGAAATGACTAGAGGAACACATGACAAGTAAATCACAACGTGGCAGCAGAGAGATCAGCCATAAATGATAAGAACAAACGTGAGAAGTAAATCACAACGTGGCAGCAGAGAGATCAGCCAGAAATGATAAGAACAAAACGTGAGAAGTAAATCAAAACATGGCAGCAGAGAGATCAGCCAGAAATGATAAGAACAAAACGTTAGAAGTAAATCACAACGTGGCAGCAGAGAGATCAGCCAGAAATGATAAGAACGAAACGTTAGAAGTAAATCACAACGTGGCAGCAGAGAGATCAGCCAGAAATGATAAGAACAAAACGTTAGAAGTAAATCACAACGTGCCAGCAGAGAGATCAGCCAGAAATGACAAGTAGAAAACGTGAGAAGTAATTCACAACGTGGCAGCAGAGAGATCACCCAGAAACGACAAGTAGAAAACATGAGAAGTAAATCACAACGTGGCAGCAGAGATATCAGCCAGAAATGACAGGAAGAAAACATGAGAAGTAAATCACGACGAGGCAGCAGAGAGATCAGCCGGAAATGACAAGAACAAAACGTGAGAAGTAAATCACAATGTGGCAGCAGAGATCAGCCAGAAATGACGAGAGGAACACATGAGAAGTAAATCACAACGTGGCAGCAGAGATATCAGCCAGAAATTACAGGAAGAAAACGTGAGAAGTAAATCACAACGTGGCAGCAGAGAGATCAGCCGGAAATGACAAGAACAAAACGTGAGAAGTAAATCAAAACATGGCGGCAGAGAGATCAGCCAGAAATGATAAGAACAAAACATGAGAAGTAAATCACAATGTGGCAGCAGAGATCAGCCAGAAATGACGAGAGGAACACATGAGAAGTATATCACAACGTGGCAGCAGAGATATCAGCCAGAAATGACAGGAAGAAAACGTGAGAAGTAAATCACAACGTGGCAGCAGAGAGATCAGCCGGAAATGACAAGAACAAAACGTGAGAAGTAAATCACAACGTGGCAGCAGAGAGATCAGCCAGAAATGATAAGAACGAAACGTTAGAAGTAAATCACAACGTGGCAGCAGAGAGATCAGCCAGAAATGACAGGAAGAAAACATGAGAAGTAAATCACAACGTGGCAGCAGAGAGATCAGCCAGAAATGACTAGAGGAACACATGAGAAGTAAATCACAACGTGGCAGCAGAGAGATCAGCCGGAAATGACAAGAACAAAACGTGAGAAGTAAATCACAACGTGGCAGCAGAGAGATCAGCCAAGAATGATAAATAGAAAACGTAAGAAGTAATTCACAACATGGCAGCAGAGAGATCAGCCAGAAATGACTAGAGGAACACATGAGAAGTAAATCACAACGTGGCAGCAGAGAGATCAGCCAGAAATGACAAGAAAAAACATGAGAAGTAAATCACAACGTGGCAGCAGAGAGATCAGGCAGAAATGACTAGAGGAACACATGACAAGTAAATCACAACGTGGCAGCAGAGAGATCAGCCAAGAATGATAAATAGAAAACGTAAGAAGTAATTCACAACATCGCAGCAGAGAGATCAGCCAGAAATGACTAGAGGAACACATGAGAAGTAAATCACAACGTGGCAGCAGAGAGATCAGCCAGAAATGACAAGAAAAAACATGAGAAGTAAATCACAACGTGGCAGCAGAGAGATCAGGCAGAAATGACTAGAGGAACACATGACAAGTAAATCACAACGTGGCAGCAGAGAGATCAGCCAGAAATGACAAGTAGAAAACGTGAGAAGTAATTCACAACGTGGCAGCAGAGAGATCACCCAGAAACGACAAGTAGAAAACATGAGAAGTAAATCACAACGTGGCAGCAGAGAGATCAGCCGGAAATGAAAAGAACAAAACGTGAGAAGTAAATCAAAACATGGCAGCAGAGAGATCAGCCAGAAATTATAAGAACAAAACGTGAGAAGTAAATCAAAACATGGCAGCAGAGAGATCAGCCAGAAATGATAAGAACAAAACGTGAGAAGTAAATCAAAACATGGCAGCAGAGAGATCAGCCAGAAATGATAAGAACAAAACGTTAGAAGTAAATCACAACGTGGCAGCAGAGAGATCAGCCAGAAATGATAAGAACGAAACGTTAGAAGTAAATCACAACGTGGCAGCAGAGAGATCAGCCAGAAATGATAAGAACAAAACGTTAGAAGTAAATCACAACGTGGCAGCAGAGATATCAGCCAGAAATGACAAGAACAAAACGTGAGAAGTAAATCAAAACATGGCGGCAGAGAGATCAGCCAGAAATGATAAGAACAAAACATGAGAAGTAAATCACAATGTGGCAGCAGAGATCAGCCAGAAATGACGAGAGGAACACATGAGAAGTATATCACAACGTGGCAGCAGAGATATCAGCCAGAAATGACAGGAAGAAAACGTGAGAAGTAAATCACAACGTGGCAGCAGAGAGATCAGCCGGAAATGACAAGAACAAAACGTGAGAAGTAAATCACAACGTGGCAGCAGAGAGATCAGCCAGAAATGATAAGAACGAAACGTTAGAAGTAAATCACAACGTGGCAGCAGAGAGATCAGCCAGAAATGACAGGAAGAAAACATGAGAAGTAAATCACAACGTGGCAGCAGAGAGATCAGCCAGAAATGACTAGAGGAACACATGAGAAGTAAATCACAACGTGGCAGCAGAGAGATCAGCCGGAAATGACAAGAACAAAACGTGAGAAGTAAATCACAACGTGGCAGCAGAGAGATCAGCCAAGAATGATAAATAGAAAACGTAAGAAGTAATTCACAACATGGCAGCAGAGAGATCAGCCAGAAATGACTAGAGGAACACATGAGAAGTAAATCACAACGTGGCAGCAGAGAGATCAGCCAGAAATGACAAGAAAAAACATGAGAAGTAAATCACAACGTGGCAGCAGAGAGATCAGGCAGAAATGACTAGAGGAACACATGACAAGTAAATCACAACGTGGCAGCAGAGAGATCAGCCAAGAATGATAAATAGAAAACGTAAGAAGTAATTCACAACATGGCAGCAGAGAGATCAGCCAGAAATGACTAGAGGAACACATGAGAAGTAAATCACAACGTGGCAGCAGAGAGATCAGCCAGAAATGACAAGAAAAAACATGAGAAGTAAATCACAACGTGGCAGCAGAGAGATCAGGCAGAAATGACTAGAGGAACACATGACAAGTAAATCACAACGTGGCAGCAGAGAGATCAGCCATAAATGATAAGAACAAACGTGAGAAGTAAATCACAACGTGGCAGCAGAGAGATCAGCCAGAAATGACAAGTAGAAAACGTGAGAAGTAATTCACAACGTGGCAGCAGAGAGATCACCCAGAAACGACAAGTAGAAAACATGAGAAGTAAATCACAACGTGGCAGCAGAGAGATCAGCCGGAAATGACAAGAACAAAACGTGAGAAGTAAATCAAAACTTGGCAGCAGAGAGATCAGCCAGAAATTATAAGAACAAAACGTGAGAAGTAAATCAAAACATGGCAGCAGAGAGATCAGCCAGAAATGATAAGAACAAAACGTGAGAAGTAAATCAAAACATGGCAGCAGAGAGATCAGCCAGAAATGATAAGAACAAAACGTTAGAAGTAAATCACAACGTGGCAGCAGAGAGATCAGCCAGAAATGATAAGAACGAAACGTTAGAAGTAAATCACAACGTGGCAGCAGAGAGATCAGCCAGAAATGATAAGAACAAAACGTTAGAAGTAAATCACAACGTGGCAGCAGAGAGATCAGCCAGAAATGACAAGTAGAAAACGTGAGAAGTAATTCACAACGTGGCAGCAGAGAGATCACCCAGAAACGACAAGTAGAAAACATGAGAAGTAAATCACAACGTGGCAGCAGAGATATCAGCCAGAAATGACAGGAAGAAAACATGAGAAGTAAATCACAACGAGGCAGCAGAGAGATCAGCCGGAAATGACAAGAACAAAACGTGAGAAGTAAATCACAATGTGGCAGCAGAGATCAGCCAGAAATGACGAGAGGAACACATGAGAAGTAAATCACAACGTGGTAGCAGAGAGATCAGCCAGAAATTATAAGAACAATACGTGAGAAGTAAATCACAACGTGGCAGCAGAGAGATCAGCCAGAAACGACAAGTAGAAAACATGAGAAGTGAATCACAACGTGGCAGCAGAGAGATCAGCCAGAAATGACAGGAAGAAAACATGAGAAGTAAATCACAACGTGGCAGCAGAGAGATCAGCCGGAAATGACAAGAACAAAACGTAAGAAGTAATTCACAACATGGCAGCAGAGAGATCAGCCAGAAATGACTAGAGGAACACATGAGAAGTAAATCACAACGTGGCAGCAGAGAGATCAGCCATAAATGATAAGAACAAAACGTGAGAAGTAAATCACAACGTGGCAGCAGAGAGATCACCCAGAAATGACAAGTAGAAAACGTGAGAAGTAATTCACAACGTGGCAGCAGAGAGATCACCCAGAAACGACAAGTAGAAAACATGAGAAGTAAATCACAACGTGGCAGCAGAGAGATCAGCCAGAAATGACAAGAACAAAACGTGAGAAGTAAATCACAACATGGCAGCAGAGATATCAGCCAGAAATGATAAGAACAAAACATGAGAAGTAAATCACAATGTGGCAGCTGAGATCAGCCAGAAATGACGAGAGGAACACATGAGAAGTAAATCACAACGTGGCAGCAGAGATATCAGCCAGAAATTACAGGAAGAAAACGTGAGAAGTAAATCACAACGTGGCAGCAGAGAGATCAGCCGGAAATGACAAGAACAAAACGTGAGAAGTAAATCAAAACATGGCGGCAGAGAGATCAGCCAGAAATGAAAAGAACAAAACATGAGAAGTAAATCACAATGTGGCAGCAGAGATCAGCCAGAAATGACGAGAGGAACACATGAGAAGTATATCACAACGTGGCAGCAGAGATATCAGCCAGAAATGACAGGAAGAAAACGTGAGAAGTAAATCACAACGTGGCAGCAGAGAGATCAGCCGGAAATGACAAGAACAAAACGTGAGAAGTAAATCACAACGTGGCAGCAGAGAGATCAGCCAGAAATGATAAGAACGAAACGTTAGAAGTAAATCACAACGTGGCAGCAGAGAGATCAGCCAGAAATGACAGGAAGAAAACATGAGAAGTAAATCACAACGTGGCAGCAGAGAGATCAGCCAGAAATGACTAGAGGAACACATGAGAAGTAAATCACAACGTGGCAGCAAAGAGATCAGCCATAAATGATAAGAACAAAACGTGAGAAGTAAATCACAACGTGGCAGCAGAGAGATCAGCCGGAAATGACAAGAACAAAACGTGAGAAGTAAATCACAACGTGGCAGCAGAGAGATCAGCCAAGAATGATAAATAGAAAACGTAAGAAGTAATTCACAACATGGCAGCAGAGAGATCAGCCAGAAATGACTAGAGGAACACATGAGAAGTAAATCACAACGTGGCAGCAGAGAGATCAGCCAGAAATGACAAGAAAAAACATGAGAAGTAAATCACAACGTGGCAGCAGAGAGATCAGGCAGAAATGACTAGAGGAACACATGACAAGTAAATCACAACGTGGCAGCAGAGAGATCAGCCATAAATGATAAGAACAAACGTGAGAAGTAAATCACAACGTGGCAGCAGAGAGATCAGCCAGAAATGATAAGAACAAAACGTGAGAAGTAATTCACAACGTGGCAGCAGAGAGATCACCCAGAAACGACAAGTAGAAAACATGAGAAGTAAATCACAACGTGGCAGCAGAGATATCAGCCGGAAATGACAAGAACAAAACGTGAGAAGTAAATCAAAACTTGGCAGCAGAGATATCAGCCAGAAATTATAAGAACAAAACGTGAGAAGTAAATCAAAACATGGCAGCAGAGAGATCAGCCAGAAATGATAAGAACAAAACGTTAGAAGTAAATCACAACGTGGCAGCAGAGAGATCAGCCAGAAATGATAAGAACGAAACGTTAGAAGTAAATCACAACGTGGCAGCAGAGAGATCAGCCAGAAATGATAAGAACAAAACGTTAGAAGTAAATCACAACATGGCAGCAGAGAGATCAGCCAGAAATGACAAGTAGAAAACGTGAGAAGTAATTCACAACGTGGCAGCAGAGAGATCAGCCAGAAATGACAAGAAAAAACATGAGAAGTAATTCACAACGTGGCAGCAGAGAGATCACCCAGAAACGACAAGTAGAAAACATGAGAAGTAAATCACAACGTGGCAGCAGAGATATCAGCCAGAAATGACAGGAAGAAAACATTAGAAGTAAATCACAACGAGGCAGCAGAGAGATCAGCCGGAAATGACAAGAACAAAACGTGAGAAGTAAATCACAATGTGGCAGCAGAGATCAGCCAGAAATGACGAGAGGAACACATGAGAAGTAAATCACAACGTGGTAGCAGAGAGATCAGCCAGAAATTATAAGAACAATACGTGAGAAGTAAATCACAACGTGGCAGCAGAGAGATCAGCCAGAAACGACAAGTAGAAAACATGAGAAGTGAATCACAACGTGGCAGCAGAGAGATCAGCCAGAAATGACAGGAAGAAAACATGAGAAGTAAATCACAACGTGGCAGCAGAGAGATCAGCCGGAAATGACAAGAACAAAACGGGAGAAGTAAATCACAACGTGGCAGCAGAGAGATCAGCCAGAAATGACAAATAGAAAATGTAAGAAGTAATTCACAACATGGCAGCAGAGAGATCAGCCAGAAATGACTAGAGGAACACATGAGAAGTAAATCACAACGTGGCAGCAGAGAGATCAGCCATAAATGATAAGAACAAAACGTGAGAAGTAAATCACAACGTGGCAGCAGAGAGATCACCCAGAAATGACAAGTAGAAAACGTGAGAAGTAAATCACAACGTGGCAGCAGAGAGATCAGCCAGAAATGACAAGAACAAAACGTGAGAAGTAAATCACAACATGGCAGCAGAGATATCAGCCAGAAATGATAAGAACAAAACATGAGAAGTAAATCACAATGTGGCAGCAGAGATCAGCCAGAAATGACGAGAGGAACACATGAGAAGTAAATCACAACGTGGCAGCAGAGATATCAGCCAGAAATGACAGGAAGAAAACGTGAGAAGTAAATCACAACGTGGCAGCAGAGAGATCAGCCAGAAATGATAAGAACAAAACGTTAGAAGTAAATCACAACGTGGCAGCAGAGAGATCAGCCAGAAATGACAAGTAGAAAACGTGAGAAGTAATTCACAACGTGGCAGCAGAGAGATCACCCAGAAACGACAAGTAGAAAACATGAGAAGTAAATCACAACGTGGCAGCAGAGATATCAGCCAGAAATGACAGGAAGAATACATGAGAAGTAAATCACAACGAGGCAGCAGAGAGATCAGCCGGAAATGACAAGAACAAAACGTGAGAAGTAAATCACAATGTGGCAGCAGAGATCAGCCAGAAATGACGAGAGGAACACATGAGAAGTAAATCACAACGTGGTAGCAGAGAGATCAGCCAGAAATTATAAGAACAATACGTGAGAAGTAAATCACAACGTGGCAGCAGAGAGATCAGCCAGAAACGACAAGTAGAAAACATGAGAAGTGAATCACAACGTGGCAGCAGAGAGATCAGCCAGAAATGACAGGAAGAAAACATGAGAAGTAAATCACAACGTGGCAGCAGAGAGATCAGCCGGAAATGACAAGAACAAAACGTGAGAAGTAAATCACAACGTGGCAGCAGAGAGATCAGCCAAGAATGATAAATAGAAAACGTAAGAAGTAATTCACAACATGGCAGCAGAGAGATCAGCCAGAAATGACTAGAGGAACACATGAGAAGTAAATCACAACGTGGCAGCAGAGAGATCAGCCAGAAATGACAAGAAAAAAATGAGAAGTAAATCACAACGTGGCAGCAGAGAGATCAGCCAGAAATGATAAGAACAAAACGTGAGAAGTAAATCAAAACATGGCAGCAGAGAGATCAGCCAGAAATGATAAGAACAAAACGTGAGAAGTAAATCACAACGTGGCAGCAGAGAGATCAGCCATAAATGATAAGAACAAACGTGAGAAGTAAATCACAACGTGGCAGCAGAGAGATCAGCCAGAAACGACAAGTAGAAAACATGAGAAGTAAATCACAACGTGGCAGCAGAGAGATCAGCCAGAAATGACAAGAACAAAACGTGAGAAGTAAATCACAACATGGCAGCAGAGATTTCAGCCAGAAATGATAAGAACAAAACATGAGAAGTAAATCACAATGTGGCAGCAGAGATCAGCCAGAAATGACGAGAGGAACACATGAGAAGTAAATCACAACGTGGCAGCAGAGATATCAGCCAGAAATTACAGGAAGAAAACGTGAGAAGTAAATCACAACGTGGCAGCAGAGAGATCAGCCGGAAATGACAAGAACAATACGTGAGAAGTAAATCACAACGTGGCAGCAGAGAGATCAGCCAGAAACGACAAGTAGAAAACATGAGAAGTGAATCACAACGTGGCAGCAGAGAGATCAGCCAGAAATGACAGGAAGAAAACATGAGAAGTAAATCACAACGTGGCAGCAGAGAGATCAGCCGGAAATGACAAGAACAAAACGTAAGAAGTAATTCACAACATGGCAGCAGAGAGATCAGCCAGAAATGACTAGAGGAACACATGAGAAGTAAATCACAACGTGGCAGCAGAGAGATCAGCCATAAATGATAAGAACAAAACGTGAGAAGTAAATCACAACGTGGCAGCAGAGAGATCACCCAGAAATGACAAGTAGAAAACGTGAGAAGTAATTCACAACGTGGCAGCAGAGAGATCACCCAGAAACGACAAGTAGAAAACATGAGAAGTAAATCACAACGTGGCAGCAGAGAGATCAGCCAGAAATGACAAGAACAAAACGTGAGAAGTAAATCACAACATGGCAGCAGAGATATCAGCCAGAAATGATAAGAACAAAACATGAGAAGTAAATCACAATGTGGCAGCTGAGATCAGCCAGAAATGACGAGAGGAACACATGAGAAGTAAATCACAACGTGGCAGCAGAGATATCAGCCAGAAATTACAGGAAGAAAACGTGAGAAGTAAATCACAACGTGGCAGCAGAGAGATCAGCCGGAAATGACAAGAACAAAACGTGAGAAGTAAATCAAAACATGGCGGCAGAGAGATCAGCCAGAAATGAAAAGAACAAAACATGAGAAGTAAATCACAATGTGGCAGCAGAGATCAGCCAGAAATGACGAGAGGAACACATGAGAAGTATATCACAACGTGGCAGCAGAGATATCAGCCAGAAATGACAGGAAGAAAACGTGAGAAGTAAATCACAACGTGGCAGCAGAGAGATCAGCCGGAAATGACAAGAACAAAACGTGAGAAGTAAATCACAACGTGGCAGCAGAGAGATCAGCCAGAAATGATAAGAACGAAACGTTAGAAGTAAATCACAACGTGGCAGCAGAGAGATCAGCCAGAAATGACAGGAAGAAAACATGAGAAGTAAATCACAACGTGGCAGCAGAGAGATCAGCCAGAAATGACTAGAGGAACACATGAGAAGTAAATCACAACGTGGCAGCAAAGAGATCAGCCATAAATGATAAGAACAAAACGTGAGAAGTAAATCACAACGTGGCAGCAGAGAGATCAGCCGGAAATGACAAGAACAAAACGTGAGAAGTAAATCACAACGTGGCAGCAGAGAGATCAGCCAAGAATGATAAATAGAAAACGTAAGAAGTAATTCACAACATGGCAGCAGAGAGATCAGCCAGAAATGACTAGAGGAACACATGAGAAGTAAATCACAACGTGGCAGCAGAGAGATCAGCCAGAAATGACAAGAAAAAACATGAGAAGTAAATCACAACGTGGCAGCAGAGAGATCAGGCAGAAATGACTAGAGGAACACATGACAAGTAAATCACAACGTGGCAGCAGAGAGATCAGCCATAAATGATAAGAACAAACGTGAGAAGTAAATCACAACGTGGCAGCAGAGAGATCAGCCAGAAATGATAAGAACAAAACGTGAGAAGTAATTCACAACGTGGCAGCAGAGAGATCACCCAGAAACGACAAGTAGAAAACATGAGAAGTAAATCACAACGTGGCAGCAGAGATATCAGCCGGAAATGACAAGAACAAAACGTGAGAAGTAAATCAAAACTTGGCAGCAGAGATATCAGCCAGAAATTATAAGAACAAAACGTGAGAAGTAAATCAAAACATGGCAGCAGAGAGATCAGCCAGAAATGATAAGAACAAAACGTTAGAAGTAAATCACAACGTGGCAGCAGAGAGATCAGCCAGAAATGATAAGAACGAAACGTTAGAAGTAAATCACAACGTGGCAGCAGAGAGATCAGCCAGAAATGATAAGAACAAAACGTTAGAAGTAAATCACAACATGGCAGCAGAGAGATCAGCCAGAAATGACAAGTAGAAAACGTGAGAAGTAATTCACAACGTGGCAGCAGAGAGATCAGCCAGAAATGACAAGAAAAAACATGAGAAGTAATTCACAACGTGGCAGCAGAGAGATCACCCAGAAACGACAAGTAGAAAACATGAGAAGTAAATCACAACGTGGCAGCAGAGATATCAGCCAGAAATGACAGGAAGAAAACATTAGAAGTAAATCACAACGAGGCAGCAGAGAGATCAGCCGGAAATGACAAGAACAAAACGTGAGAAGTAAATCACAATGTGGCAGCAGAGATCAGCCAGAAATGACGAGAGGAACACATGAGAAGTAAATCACAACGTGGTAGCAGAGAGATCAGCCAGAAATTATAAGAACAATACGTGAGAAGTAAATCACAACGTGGCAGCAGAGAGATCAGCCAGAAACGACAAGTAGAAAACATGAGAAGTGAATCACAACGTGGCAGCAGAGAGATCAGCCAGAAATGACAGGAAGAAAACATGAGAAGTAAATCACAACGTGGCAGCAGAGAGATCAGCCGGAAATGACAAGAACAAAACGGGAGAAGTAAATCACAACGTGGCAGCAGAGAGATCAGCCAGAAATGACAAATAGAAAATGTAAGAAGTAATTCACAACATGGCAGCAGAGAGATCAGCCAGAAATGACTAGAGGAACACATGAGAAGTAAATCACAACGTGGCAGCAGAGAGATCAGCCATAAATGATAAGAACAAAACGTGAGAAGTAAATCACAACGTGGCAGCAGAGAGATCACCCAGAAATGACAAGTAGAAAACGTGAGAAGTAAATCACAACGTGGCAGCAGAGAGATCAGCCAGAAATGACAAGAACAAAACGTGAGAAGTAAATCACAACATGGCAGCAGAGATATCAGCCAGAAATGATAAGAACAAAACATGAGAAGTAAATCACAATGTGGCAGCAGAGATCAGCCAGAAATGACGAGAGGAACACATGAGAAGTAAATCACAACGTGGCAGCAGAGATATCAGCCAGAAATGACAGGAAGAAAACGTGAGAAGTAAATCACAACGTGGCAGCAGAGAGATCAGCCAGAAATGATAAGAACAAAACGTTAGAAGTAAATCACAACGTGGCAGCAGAGAGATCAGCCAGAAATGACAAGTAGAAAACGTGAGAAGTAATTCACAACGTGGCAGCAGAGAGATCACCCAGAAACGACAAGTAGAAAACATGAGAAGTAAATCACAACGTGGCAGCAGAGATATCAGCCAGAAATGACAGGAAGAAAACATGAGAAGTAAATCACAACGAGGCAGCAGAGAGATCAGCCGGAAATGACAAGAACAAAACGTGAGAAGTAAATCACAATGTGGCAGCAGAGATCAGCCAGAAATGACGAGAGGAACACATGAGAAGTAAATCACAACGTGGTAGCAGAGAGATCAGCCAGAAATTATAAGAACAATACGTGAGAAGTAAATCACAACGTGGCAGCAGAGAGATCAGCCAGAAACGACAAGTAGAAAACATGAGAAGTGAATCACAACGTGGCAGCAGAGAGATCAGCCAGAAATGACAGGAAGAAAACATGAGAAGTAAATCACAACGTGGCAGCAGAGAGATCAGCCGGAAATGACAAGAACAAAACGTGAGAAGTAAATCACAACGTGGCAGCAGAGAGATCAGCCAAGAATGATAAATAGAAAACGTAAGAAGTAATTCACAACATGGCAGCAGAGAGATCAGCCAGAAATGACTAGAGGAACACATGAGAAGTAAATCACAACGTGGCAGCAGAGAGATCAGCCAGAAATGACAAGAAAAAACATGAGAAGTAAATCACAACGTGGCAGCAGAGAGATCAGCCAGAAATGATAAGAACAAAACGTGAGAAGTAAATCAAAACATGGCAGCAGAGAGATCAGCCAGAAATGATAAGAACAAAACGTGAGAAGTAAATCACAACGTGGCAGCAGAGAGATCAGCCATAAATGATAAGAACAAACGTGAGAAGTAAATCACAACGTGGCAGCAGAGAGATCAGCCAGAAACGACAAGTAGAAAACATGAGAAGTAAATCACAACGTGGCAGCAGAGAGATCAGCCAGAAATGACAAGAACAAAACGTGAGAAGTAAATCACAACATGGCAGCAGAGATTTCAGCCAGAAATGATAAGAACAAAACATGAGAAGTAAATCACAATGTGGCAGCAGAGATCAGCCAGAAATGACGAGAGGAACACATGAGAAGTAAATCACAACGTGGCAGCAGAGATATCAGCCAGAAATTACAGGAAGAAAACGTGAGAAGTAAATCACAACGTGGCAGCAGAGAGATCAGCCGGAAATGACAAGAACAAAACGTGAGAAGTAAATCAAAACATGGCGGCAGAGAGATCAGCCAGAAATGATAAGAACAAAACATGAGAAGTAAATCACAATGTGGCAGCAGAGATCAGCCAGAAATGACGAGAGGAACACATGAGAAGTATATCACAACGTGGCAGCAGAGATATCAGCCAGAAATGACAGGAAGAAAACGTGAGAAGTAAATCACAACGTGGCAGCAGAGAGATCAGCCGGAAATGACAAGAACAAAACGTGAGAAGTAAATCACAACGTGGCAGCAGAGAGATCAGCCAGAAATGATAAGAACGAAACGTTAGAAGTAAATCACAACGTGGCAGCAGAGAGATCAGCCAGAAATGACAGGAAGAAAACATGAGAAGTAAATCACAACGTGGCAGCAGAGAGATCAGCCAGAAATGACTAGAGGAACACATGAGAAGTAAATCACAACGTGGCAGCAGAGAGATCAGCCAGAAATGACAAGAACAAAACGTGAGAAGTAAATCACAACGTGGCAGCAGAGAGATCAGCCAAGAATGATAAATAGAAAACGTAAGAAGTAATTCACAACATGGCAGCAGAGAGATCAGCCAGAAATGACTAGAGGAACACATGAGAAGTAAATCACAACGTGGCAGCAGAGAGATCAGCCAGAAATGACAAGAAAAAACATGAGAAGTAAATCACAACGTGGCAGCAGAGAGATCAGGCAGAAATGACTAGAGGAACACATGACAAGTAAATCACAACGTGGCAGCAGAGAGATCAGCCAAGAATGATAAATAGAAAACGTAAGAAGTAATTCACAACATCGCAGCAGAGAGATCAGCCAGAAATGACTAGAGGAACACATGAGAAGTAAATCACAACGTGGCAGCAGAGAGATCAGCCAGAAATGACAAGAAAAAACATGAGAAGTAAATCACAACGTGGCAGCAGAGAGATCAGGCAGAAATGACTAGAGGAACACATGACAAGTAAATCACAACGTGGCAGCAGAGAGATCAGCCATAAATGATAAGAACAAACGTGAGAAGTAAATCACAACGTGGCAGCAGAGAGATCAGCCAGAAATGACAAGTAGAAAACGTGAGAAGTAATTCACAACGTGGCAGCAGAGAGATCACCCAGAAACGACAAGTAGAAAACATGAGAAGTAAATCACAACGTGGCAGCAGAGAGATCAGCCGGAAATGAAAAGAACAAAACGTGAGAAGTAAATCAAAACATGGCAGCAGAGAGATCAGCCAGAAATTATAAGAACAAAACGTGAGAAGTAAATCAAAACATGGCAGCAGAGAGATCAGCCAGAAATGATAAGAACAAAACGTGAGAAGTAAATCAAAACATGGCAGCAGAGAGATCAGCCAGAAATGATAAGAACAAAACGTTAGAAGTAAATCACAACGTGGCAGCAGAGAGATCAGCCAGAAATGATAAGAACGAAACGTTAGAAGTAAATCACAACGTGGCAGCAGAGAGATCAGCCAGAAATGATAAGAACAAAACGTTAGAAGTAAATCACAACGTGGCAGCAGAGATATCAGCCAGAAATGACAAGTAGAAAACGTGAGAAGTAATTCACAACGTGGCAGCAGAGAGATCACCCAGAAACGACAAGTAGAAAACATGAGAAGTAAATCACAACGTGGCAGCAGAGATATCAGCCAGAAATGACAGGAAGAAAACATGAGAAGTAAATCACAACGAGGCAGCAGAGAGATCAGCCGGAAATGACAAGAACAAAACGTGAGAAGTAAATCACAATGTGGCAGCAGAGATCAGCCAGAAATGACGAGAGGAACACATGAGAAGTAAATCACAACGTGGTAGCAGAGAGATCAGCCAGAAATTATAAGAACAATACGTGAGAAGTAAATCACAACGTGGCAGCAGAGAGATCAGCCAGAAACGACAAGTAGAAAACATGAGAAGTGAATCACAACGTTGCAGCAGAGAGATCAGCCAGAAATGACAGGAAGAAAACATGAGAAGTAAATCACAACGTGGCAGCAGAGAGATCAGCCGGAAATGACAAGAACAAAACGTGAGAAGTAAATCACAACGTGGCAGCAGAGAGATCAGCCAAGAATGATAAATAGAAAATGTAAGAAGTAATTCACAACATGGCAGCAGAGAGATCAGCCAGAAATGACTAGAGGAACACATGAGAAGTAAATCACAACGTGGCAGCAGAGAGATCAGCCAGAAATGACAAGAAAAAACATGAGAAGTAAATCACAACGTGGCAGCAGAGAGATCAGCCAGAAATGACAAGTAGAAAACGTGAGACGTAATTCACAACGTGGCAGCAGAGAGATCACCCAGAAACGACAAGTAGAAAACATGAGAAGTAAATCACAACGTGGCAGCAGAGAGATCAGCCGGAAATGACAAGAACAAAACGTGAGAAGTAAATCACAACGTGGCAGCAGAGAGATCAGCCAGAAATGATAAGAACGAAACGTTAGAAGTAAATCACAACGTGGCAGCAGAGAGATCAGCCAGAAATGACAGGAAGAAAACATGAGAAGTAAATCACAACGTGGCAGCAGAGAGATCAGCCAGAAATGACTAGAGGAACACATGAGAAGTAAATCACAACGTGGCAGCAGAGAGATCAGCCGGAAATGACAAGAACAAAACGTGAGAAGTAAATCACAACGTGGCAGCAGAGAGATCAGCCAAGAATGATAAATAGAAAACGTAAGAAGTAATTCACAACATGGCAGCAGAGAGATCAGCCAGAAATGACTAGAGGAACACATGAGAAGTAAATCACAACGTGGCAGCAGAGAGATCAGCCAGAAATGACAAGAAAAAACATGAGAAGTAAATCACAACGTGGCAGCAGAGAGATCAGGCAGAAATGACTAGAGGAACACATGACAAGTAAATCACAACGTGGCAGCAGAGAGATCAGCCAAGAATGATAAATAGAAAACGTAAGAAGTAATTCACAACATCGCAGCAGAGAGATCAGCCAGAAATGACTAGAGGAACACATGAGAAGTAAATCACAACGTGGCAGCAGAGAGATCAGCCAGAAATGACAAGAAAAAACATGAGAAGTAAATCACAACGTGGCAGCAGAGAGATCAGGCAGAAATGACTAGAGGAACACATGACAAGTAAATCACAACGTGGCAGCAGAGAGATCAGCCATAAATGATAAGAACAAACGTGAGAAGTAAATCACAACGTGGCAGCAGAGAGATCAGCCAGAAATGACAAGTAGAAAACGTGAGAAGTAATTCACAACGTGGCAGCAGAGAGATCACCCAGAAACGACAAGTAGAAAACATGAGAAGTAAATCACAACGTGGCAGCAGAGAGATCAGCCGGAAATGAAAAGAACAAAACGTGAGAAGTAAATCAAAACATGGCAGCAGAGAGATCAGCCAGAAATTATAAGAACAAAACGTGAGAAGTAAATCAAAACATGGCAGCAGAGAGATCAGCCAGAAATGATAAGAACAAAACGTGAGAAGTAAATCAAAACATGGCAGCAGAGAGATCAGCCAGAAATGATAAGAACAAAACGTTAGAAGTAAATCACAACGTGGCAGCAGAGAGATCAGCCAAGAAATGATAAGAACGAAACGTTAGAAGTAAATCACAACGTGGCAGCAGAGAGATCAGCCAGAAATGATAAGAACAAAACGTTAGAAGTAAATCACAACGTGGCAGCAGAGATATCAGCCAGAAATGACAAGTAGAAAACGTGAGAAGTAATTCACAACGTGGCAGCAGAGAGATCACCCAGAAACGACAAGTAGAAAACATGAGAAGTAAATCACAACGTGGCAGCAGAGATATCAGCCAGAAATGACAGGAAGAAAACATGAGAAGTAAATCACAACGAGGCAGCAGAGAGATCAGCCGGAAATGACTAGAACAAAACGTGAGAAGTAAATCACAATGTGGCAGCAGAGATCAGCCAGAAATGACGAGAGGAACACATGAGAAGTAAATCACAACGTGGTAGCAGAGAGATCAGCCAGAAATTATAAGAACAATACGTGAGAAGTAAATCACAACGTGGCAGCAGAGAGATCAGCCAGAAACGACAAGTAGAAAACATGAGAAGTGAATCACAACGTTGCAGCAGAGAGATCAGCCAGAAATGACAGGAAGAAAACATGAGAAGTAAATCACAACGTGGCAGCAGAGAGATAAGCCGGAAATGACAAGAACAAAACGTGAGAAGTAAATCACAACGTGGCAGCAGAGGGATCAGCCAAGAATGATAAATAGAAAATGTAAGAAGTAATTCACAACATGGCAGCAGAGAGATCAGCCAGAAATGACTAGAGGAACACATGAGAAGTAAATCACAACGTGGCAGCAGAGAGATCAGCCAGAAATGACAAGAAAAAACATGAGAAGTAAATCACAACGTGGCAGCAGAGAGATCAGGCAGAAATGACTAGAGGAACACATGACAAGTAAATCACAACGTGGCAGCAGAGAGATCAGGCAGAAATGACTAGAGGAACACATGACAAGTAAATCACAACGTGGCAGCAGAGAGATCAGCCAAGAATGATAAATAGAAAACGTAAGAAGTAATTCACAACATGGCAGCAGAGAGATCAGCCAGAAATGACTAGAGGAACACATGAGAAGTAAATCACAACGTGGCAGCAGAGAGATCAGCCAGAAATGACAAGAAAAAACATGAGAAGTAAATCACAACGTGGCAGCAGAGAGATCAGGCAGAAATGACTAGAGGAACACATGACAAGTAAATCACAACGTGGCAGCAGAGAGATCAGCCATAAATGATAAGAACAAACGTGAGAAGTAAATCACAACGTGGCAGCAGAGAGATCAGCCAGAAATGACAAGTAGAAAACGTGAGAAGTAATTCACAACGTGGCAGCAGAGAGATCACCCAGAAACGACAAGTAGAAAACATGAGAAGTAAATCACAACGTGGCAGCAGAGAGATCAGCCGGAAATGAAAAGAACAAAACGTGAGAAGTAAATCAAAACATGGCAGCAGAGAGATCAGCCAGAAATGATAAGAACAAAACGTGAGAAGTAAATCAAAACATGGCAGCAGAGAGATCAGCCAGAAATGATAAGAACAAAACGTTAGAAGTAAATCACAACGTGGCAGCAGAGAGATCAGCCAGAAATGATAAGAACGAAACGTTAGAAGTAAATCACAACGTGGCAGCAGAGAGATCAGCCAGAAATGATAAGAACAAAACGTTAGAAGTAAATCACAACGTGGCAGCAGAGAGATCAGCCAGAAATGACAAGTAGAAAACGTGAGAAGTAATACACAACGTGGCAGCAAAGAGATCACCCAGAAACGACAAGTAGAAAACATGAGAAGTAAATCACAACGTGGCAGCAGAGATATCAGCCAGAAATGACAGGAAGAAAACATGAGAAGTAAATCACAACGAGGCAGCAGAGAGATCAGCCGGAAATGACAAGAACAAAACGTGAGAAGTAAATCACAATGTGGCAGCAGAGATCAGCCAGAAATGACGAGAGGAACACATGAGAAGTAAATCACAACGTGGTAGCAGAGAGATCAGCCAGAAATTATAAGAACAATACGTGAGAAGTAAATCACAACGTGGCAGCAGAGAGATCAGCCAGAAACGACAAGTAGAAAACATGAGAAGTGAATCACAACGTGGCAGCAGAGAGATCAGCCAGAAATGACAGGAAGAAAACATGAGAAGTAAATCACAACGTGGCAGCAGAGAGATCAGCTAGAAATGACAAGAACAAAACGTGAGAAGTAAATCACAACGTGGCAGCAGAGAGATCAGCCAAGAATGATAAATAGAAAACATAAGAAGTAATTCACAACATGGCAGCAGAGAGATCAGCCAGAAATGACTAGAGGAACACATGAGAAGTAAATCACAACGTGGCAGCAGAGAGATCAGCCAGAAATGACAAGAAAAAACATGAGAAGTAAATCACAACGTGGCAGCAGAGAGATCAGCCAGAAATGACTAGAGGAACACATGAGAAGTAAATCACAACGTGGCAGCAGAGAGATCAGCCATAAATGATAAGAACAAAACGTGAGAAGTAAATCACAACGTGGCAGCAGAGAGATCACCCAGAAATGACAAGTAGAAAACGTGAGAAGTAATTCACAACGTGGCAGCAGAGAGATCACCCAGAAACGACAAGTAGAAAACATGAGAAGTAAATCACAACGTGGCAGCAGAGAGATCAGCCAGAAATGACAAGAACAAAACGTGAGAAGTAAATCACAACATGGCAGCAGAGATATCAGCCAGAAATGATAAGAACAAAACATGAGAAGTAAATCACAACGTGGCAGCAGAGATCAGCCAGAAATGACGAGAGGAACACATGAGAAGTAAATCACAACGTGGCAGCAGAGATATCAGCCAGAAATTACAGGAAGAAAACGTGAGAAGTAAATCACAACGTGGCAGCAGAGAGATCAGCCGGAAATGACAAGAACAAAACGTGAGAAGTAAATCAAAACATGGCGGCAGAGAGATCAGCCAGAAATGATAAGAACAAAACATGAGAAGTAAATCACAATGTGGCAGCAGAGATCAGCCAGAAATGACGAGAGGAACACATGAGAAGTATATCACAACGTGGCAGCAGAGATATCAGCCAGAAATGACAGGAAGAAAACGTGAGAAGTAAATCACAACGTGGCAACAGAGAGATCAGCCGGAAATGACAAGAACAAAACGTGAGAAGTAAATCACAACGTGGCAGCAGAGAGATCAGCCAGAAATGATAAGAACGAAACGTTAGAAGTAAATCACAACGTGGCAGCAGAGAGATCAGCCAGAAATGACAGGAAGAAAACATGAGAAGTAAATCACAACGTGGCAGCAGAGAGATCAGCCAGAAATGACTAGAGGAACACATGAGAAGTAAATCACAACGTGGCAGCAGAGAGATCAGCCATAAATGATAAGAACAAAACGTGAGAAGTAAATCACAACGTGGCAGCAGAGAGATCAGCCGGAAATGACAAGAACAAAACGTGAGAAGTAAATCACAACGTGGCAGCAGAGAGATCAGCCAAGAATGATAAATAGAAAACGTAAGAAGTAATTCACAACATGGCAGCAGAGAGATCAGCCAGAAATGACAAGAGGAACACATGAGAAGTAAATCACAACGTGGCAGCAGAGAGATCAGCCAGAAATGACAAGAAAAAACATGAGAAGTAAATCACAACGTGGCAGCAGAGAGATCAGGCAGAAATGACTAGAGGAACACATGACAAGTAAATCACAACGTGGCAGCAGAGAGATCAGCCATAAATGATAAGAACAAACGTGAGAAGTAAATCACAACGTGGCAGCAGAGAGATCAGCCAGAAATGATAAGAACAAAACGTGAGAAGTAATTCACAACGTGGCAGCAGAGAGATCACCCAGAAACGACAAGTAGAAAACATGAGAAGTAAATCACAACGTGGCAGCAGAGATATCAGCCGGAAATGACAAGAACAAAACGTGAGAAGTAAATCAAAACTTGGCAGCAGAGATATCAGCCAGAAATTATAAGAACAAAACGTGAGAAGTAAATCAAAACATGGCAGCAGAGAGATCAGCCAGAAATGATAAGAACAAAACGTTAGAAGTAAATCACAACGTGGCAGCAGAGAGATCAGCCAGAAATGATAAGAACGAAACGTTAGAAGTAAATCACAACGTGGCAGCAGAGAGATCAGCCAGAAATGATAAGAACAAAACGTTAGAAGTAAATCACAACATGGCAGCAGAGAGATCAGCCAGAAATGACAAGTAGAAAACGTGAGAAGTAATTCACAACGTGGCAGCAGAGAGATCAGCCAGAAATGACAAGAAAAAACATGAGAAGTAATTCACAACGTGGCAGCAGAGAGATCACCCAGAAACGACAAGTAGAAAACATGAGAAGTAAATCACAACGTGGCAGCAGAGATATCAGCCAGAAATGACAGGAAGAAAACATTAGAAGTAAATCACATCGAGGCAGCAGAGAGATCAGCCGGAAATGACAAGAACAAAACGTGAGAAGTAAATCACAATGTGGCAGCAGAGATCAGCCAGAAATGACGAGAGGAACACATGAGAAGTAAATCACAACGTGGTAGCAGAGAGATCAGCCAGAAATTATAAGAACAATACGTGAGAAGTAAATCACAACGTGGCAGCAGAGAGATCAGCCAGAAACGACAAGTAGAAAACATGAGAAGTGAATCACAACGTGGCAGCAGAGAGATCAGCCAGAAATGACAGGAAGAAAACATGAGAAGTAAATCACAACGTGGCAGCAGAGAGATCAGCCGGAAATGACAAGAACAAAACGGGAGAAGTAAATCACAACGTGGCAGCAGAGAGATCAGCCAGAAATGACAAATAGAAAACGTAAGAAGTAATTCACAACATGGCAACAGAGAGATCAGCCAGAAATGACTAGAGGAACACATGAGAAGTAAATCACAACGTGGCAGCAGAGAGATCAGCCATAAATGATAAGAACAAAACGTGAGAAGTAAATCACAACGTGGCAGCAGAGAGATCACCCAGAAATGACAAGTAGAAAACGTGAGAAGTAAATCACAACGTGGCAGCAGAGAGATCAGCCAGAAATGACAAGAACAAAACGTGAGAAGTAAATCACAACATGGCAGCAGAGATATCAGCCAGAAATGATAAGAACAAAACATGAGAATTAAATCACAATGTGGCAGCAGAGATCAGCCAGAAATGACGAGAGGAACACATGAGAAGTAAATCACAACGTGGCAGCAGAGATATCAGCCAGAAATGACAGGAAGAAAACGTGAGAAGTAAATCACAACGTGGCAGCAGAGAGATCAGCCGGAAATGACAAGAACAAAACGTGAGAAGTAAATCAAAACATGGCGGCAGAGAGATCAGCCAGAAATGATAAGAACAAAACATGAGAAGTAAATCACAATGTGGCAGCAGAGATCAGCCAGAAATGACGAGAGGAACACATGAGAAGTATATCACAACGTGGCAGCAGAGATATCAGCCAGAAATGACAGGAAGAAAACGTGAGAAGTAAATCACAACGTGGCAGCAGAGAGATCAGCCAGAAACGACAAGTAGAAAACATGAGAAGTAAATCACAACGTGGCAGCAGAGAGATCAGCCAGAAATGACAAGAACAAAACGTGAGAAGTAAATCACAACATGGCAGCAGAGATTTCAGCCAGAAATGATAAGAACAAAACATGAGAATTAAATCACAATGTGGCAGCAGAGATCAGCCAGAAATGACGAGAGGAACACATGAGAAGTAAATCACAACGTGGCAGCAGAGATATCAGCCAGAAATGACAGGAAGAAAACGTGAGAAGTAAATCACAACGTGGCAGCAGAGAGATCAGCCGGAAATGACAAGAACAAAACGTGAGAAGTAAATCAAAACATGGCGGCAGAGAGATCAGCCAGAAATGATAAGAACAAAACATGAGAAGTAAATCACAATGTGGCAGCAGAGATCAGCCAGAAATGACGAGAGGAACACATGAGAAGTATATCACAACGTGGCAGCAGAGATATCAGCCAGAAATGACAGGAAGAAAACGTGAGAAGTAAATCACAACGTGGCAGCAGAGAGATCAGCCAGAAATGATAAGAACAAAACGTTTGAAGTAAATCACAACGTGGCAGCAGAGAGATCAGCCAGAAATGACAAGTAGAAAACGTGAGAAGTAATTCACAACGTGGCAGCAGAGAGATCACCCAGAAACGACAAGTAGAAAACATGAGAAGTAAATCACAACGTGGCAGCAGAGATATCAGCCAGAAATGACAGGAAGAAAACATGAGAAGTAAATCACAACGAGGCAGCAGAGAGATCAGCCGGAAATGACAAGAACAAAACGTGAGAAGTAAATCACAATGTGGCAGCAGAGATCAGCCAGAAATGACGAGAGGAACACATGAGAAGTAAATCACAACGTGGTAGCAGAGAGATCAGCCAGAAATTATAAGAACAATACGTGAGAAGTAAATCACAACGTGGCAGCAGAGAGATCAGCCAGAAACGACAAGTAGAAAACATGAGAAGTGAATCACAACGTGGCAGCAGAGAGATCAGCCAGAAATGACAGGAAGAAAACATGAGAAGTAAATCACAACGTGGCAGCAGAGAGATCAGCCGGAAATGACAAGAACAAAACGTGAGAAGTAAATCACAACGTGGCAGCAGAGAGATCAGCCAAGAATGATAAATAGAAAACGTAAGAAGTAATTCACAACATGGCAGCAGAGAGATCAGCCAGAAATGACTAGAGGAACACATGAGAAGTAAATCACAACGTGGCAGCAGAGAGATCAGCCAGAAATGACAAGAAAAAACATGAGAAGTAAATCACAACGTGGCAGCAGAGAGATCAGCCAGAAATGATAAGAACAAAACGTGAGAAGTAAATCAAAACATGGCAGCAGAGAGATCAGCCAGAAATGATAAGAACAAAACGTGAGAAGTAAATCACAACGTGGCAGCAGAGAGATCAGCCATAAATGATAAGAACAAACGTGAGAAGTAAATCACAACGTGGCAGCAGAGAGATCAGCCAGAAACGACAAGTAGAAAACATGAGAAGTAAATCACAACGTGGCAGCAGAGAGATCAGCCAGAAATGACAAGAAAAAACATGAGAAGTAAATCACAACGTGGCAGCAGAGAGATCAGGCAGAAATGACTAGAGGAACACATGACAAGTAAATCACAACGTGGCAGCAGAGAGATCAGGCAGAAATGACTAGAGGAACACATGACAAGTAAATCACAACGTGGCAGCAGAGAGATCAGCCAAGAATGATAAATAGAAAACGTAAGAAGTAATTCACAACATGGCAGCAGAGAGATCAGCCAGAAATGACTAGAGGAACACATGAGAAGTAAATCACAACGTGGCAGCAGAGAGATCAGCCAGAAATGACAAGAAAAAACATGAGAAGTAAATCACAACGTGGCAGCAGAGAGATCAGGCAGAAATGACTAGAGGAACACATGACAAGTAAATCACAACGTGGCAGCAGAGAGATCAGCCATAAATGATAAGAACAAACGTGAGAAGTAAATCACAACGTGGCAGCAGAGAGATCAGCCAGAAATGACAAGTAGAAAACGTGAGAAGTAATTCACAACGTGGCAGCAGAGAGATCACCCAGAAACGACAAGTAGAAAACATGAGAAGTAAATCACAACGTGGCAGCAGAGAGATCAGCCGGAAATGAAAAGAACAAAACGTGAGAAGTAAATCAAAACATGGCAGCAGAGAGATCAGCCAGAAATTATAAGAACAAAACGTGAGAAGTAAATCAAAACATGGCAGCAGAGAGATCAGCCAGAAATGATAAGAACAAAACGTGAGAAGTAAATCAAAACATGGCAGCAGAGAGATCAGCCAGAAATGATAAGAACAAAACGTTAGAAGTAAATCACAACGTGGCAGCAGAGAGATCAGCCAGAAATGATAAGAACGAAACGTTAGAAGTAAATCACAACGTGGCAGCAGAGAGATCAGCCAGAAATGATAAGAACAAAACGTTAGAAGTAAATCACAACGTGGCAGCAGAGAGATCAGCCAGAAATGACAAGTAGAAAACGTGAGAAGTAATACACAACGTGGCAGCAAAGAGATCACCCAGAAACGACAAGTAGAAAACATGAGAAGTAAATCACAACGTGGCAGCAGAGATATCAGCCAGAAATGACAGGAAGAAAACATGAGAAGTAAATCACAACGAGGCAGCAGAGAGATCAGCCGGAAATGACAAGAACAAAACGTGAGAAGTAAATCACAATGTGGCAGCAGAGATCAGCCAGAAATGACGAGAGGAACACATGAGAAGTAAATCACAACGTGGTAGCAGAGAGATCAGCCAGAAATTATAAGAACAATACGTGAGAAGTAAATCACAACGTGGCAGCAGAGAGATCAGCCAGAAACGACAAGTAGAAAACATGAGAAGTGAATCACAACGTGGCAGCAGAGAGATCAGCCAGAAATGACAGGAAGAAAACATGAGAAGTAAATCACAACGTGGCAGCAGAGAGATCAGCTAGAAATGACAAGAACAAAACGTGAGAAGTAAATCACAACGTGGCAGCAGAGAGATCAGCCAAGAATGATAAATAGAAAACATAAGAAGTAATTCACAACATGGCAGCAGAGAGATCAGCCAGAAATGACTAGAGGAACACATGAGAAGTAAATCACAACGTGGCAGCAGAGAGATCAGCCAGAAATGACAAGAAAAAACATGAGAAGTAAATCACAACGTGGCAGCAGAGAGATCAGCCAGAAATGACTAGAGGAACACATGAGAAGTAAATCACAACGTGGCAGCAGAGAGATCAGCCATAAATGATAAGAACAAAACGTGAGAAGTAAATCACAACGTGGCAGCAGAGAGATCACCCAGAAATGACAAGTAGAAAACGTGAGAAGTAATTCACAACGTGGCAGCAGAGAGATCACCCAGAAACGACAAGTAGAAAACATGAGAAGTAAATCACAACGTGGCAGCAGAGAGATCAGCCAGAAATGACAAGAACAAAACGTGAGAAGTAAATCACAACATGGCAGCAGAGATATCAGCCAGAAATGATAAGAACAAAACATGAGAAGTAAATCACAATGTGGCAGCAGAGATCAGCCAGAAATGACGAGAGGAACACATGAGAAGTAAATCACAACGTGGCAGCAGAGATATCAGCCAGAAATTACAGGAAGAAAACGTGAGAAGTAAATCACAACGTGGCAGCAGAGAGATCAGCCGGAAATGACAAGAACAAAACGTGAGAAGTAAATCAAAACATGGCGGCAGAGAGATCAGCCAGAAATGATAAGAACAAAACATGAGAAGTAAATCACAATGTGGCAGCAGAGATCAGCCAGAAATGACGAGAGGAACACATGAGAAGTATATCACAACGTGGCAGCAGAGATATCAGCCAGAAATGACAGGAAGAAAACGTGAGAAGTAAATCACAACGTGGCAGCAGAGAGATCAGCCGGAAATGACAAGAACAAAACGTGAGAAGTAAATCACAACGTGGCAGCAGAGAGATCAGCCAGAAATGATAAGAACGAAACGTTAGAAGTAAATCACAACGTGGCAGCAGAGAGATCAGCCAGAAATGACAGGAAGAAAACATGAGAAGTAAATCACAACGTGGCAGCAGAGAGATCAGCCAGAAATGACTAGAGGAACACATGAGAAGTAAATCACAACGTGGCAGCAGAGAGATCAGCCATAAATGATAAGAACAAAACGTGAGAAGTAAATCACAACGTGGCAGCAGAGAGATCAGCCGGAAATGACAAGAACAAAACGTGAGAAGTAAATCACAACGTGGCAGCAGAGAGATCAGCCAAGAATGATAAATAGAAAACGTAAGAAGTAATTCACAACATGGCAGCAGAGAGATCAGCCAGAAATGACAAGAGGAACACATGAGAAGTAAATCACAACGTGGCAGCAGAGAGATCAGCCAGAAATGACAAGAAAAAACATGAGAAGTAAATCACAACGTGGCAGCAGAGAGATCAGGCAGAAATGACTAGAGGAACACATGACAAGTAAATCACAACGTGGCAGCAGAGAGATCAGCCATAAATGATAAGAACAAACGTGAGAAGTAAATCACAACGTGGCAGCAGAGAGATCAGCCAGAAATGATAAGAACAAAACGTGAGAAGTAATTCACAACGTGGCAGCAGAGAGATCAGCCAGAAATGACTAGAGGAACACATGAGAAGTAAATCACAACGTGGCAGCAGAGAGATCAGCCATAAATGATAAGAACAAAACGTGAGAAGTAAATCACAACGTGGCAGCAGAGAGATCACCCAGAAATGACAAGTAGAAAACGTGAGAAGTAAATCACAACGTGGCAGCAGAGAGATCAGCCAGAAATGACAAGAACAAAACGTGAGAAGTAAATCACAACATGGCAGCAGAGATATCAGCCAGAAATGATAAGAACAAAACATGAGAATTAAATCACAATGTGGCAGCAGAGATCAGCCAGAAATGACGAGAGGAACACTTGAGAAGTAAATCACAACGTGGCAGCAGAGATATCAGCCAGAAATGACAGGAAGAAAACGTGAGAAGTAAATCACAACGTGGCAGCAGAGAGATCAGCCGGAAATGACAAGAACAAAACGTGAGAAGTAAATCAAAACATGGCGGCAGAGAGATCAGCCAGAAATGATAAGAACAAAACATGAGAAGTAAATCACAATGTGGCAGCAGAGATCAGCCAGAAATGACGAGAGGAACACATGAGAAGTATATCACAACGTGGCAGCAGAGATATCAGCCAGAAATGACAGGAAGAAAACGTGAGAAGTAAATCACAACGTGGCAGCAGAGAGATCAGCCAGAAACGACAAGTAGAAAACATGAGAAGTAAATCACAACGTGGCAGCAGAGAGATCAGCCAGAAATGACAAGAACAAAACGTGAGAAGTAAATCACAACATGGCAGCAGAGATTTCAGCCAGAAATGATAAGAACAAAACATGAGAATTAAATCACAATGTGGCAGCAGAGATCAGCCAGAAATGACGAGAGGAACACATGAGAAGTAAATCACAACGTGGCAGCAGAGATATCAGCCAGAAATGACAGGAAGAAAACGTGAGAAGTAAATCACAACGTGGCAGCAGAGAGATCAGCCGGAAATGACAAGAACAAAACGTGAGAAGTAAATCAAAACATGGCGGCAGAGAGATCAGCCAGAAATGATAAGAACAAAACATGAGAAGTAAATCACAATGTGGCAGCAGAGATCAGCCAGAAATGACGAGAGGAACACATGAGAAGTATATCACAACGTGGCAGCAGAGATATCAGCCAGAAATGACAGGAAGAAAACGTGAGAAGTAAATCACAACGTGGCAGCAGAGAGATCAGCCAGAAATGATAAGAACAAAACGTTAGAAGTAAATCACAACGTGGCAGCAGAGAGATCAGCCAGAAATGACAAGTAGAAAACGTGAGAAGTAATTCACAACGTGGCAGCAGAGAGATCACCCAGAAACGACAAGTAGAAAACATGAGAAGTAAATCACAACGTGGCAGCAGAGATATCAGCCAGAAATGACAGGAAGAAAACATGAGAAGTAAATCACAACGAGGCAGCAGAGAGATCAGCCGGAAATGACAAGAACAAAACGTGAGAAGTAAATCACAATGTGGCAGCAGAGATCAGCCAGAAATGACGAGAGGAACACATGAGAAGTAAATCACAACGTGGTAGCAGAGAGATCAGCCAGAAATTATAAGAACAATACGTGAGAAGTAAATCACAACGTGGCAGCAGAGAGATCAGCCAGAAACGACAAGTAGAAAACATGAGAAGTGAATCACAACGTGGCAGCAGAGAGATCAGCCAGAAATGACAGGAAGAAAACATGAGAAGTAAATCACAACGTGGCAGCAGAGAGATCAGCCGGAAATGACAAGAACAAAACGTGAGAAGTAAATCACAACGTGGCAGCAGAGAGATCAGCCAAGAATGATAAATAGAAAACGTAAGAAGTAATTCACAACATGGCAGCAGAGAGATCAGCCAGAAATGACTAGAGGAACACATGAGAAGTAAATCACAACGTGGCAGCAGAGAGATCAGCCAGAAATGACAAGAAAAAACATGAGAAGTAAATCACAACGTGGCAGCAGAGAGATCAGCCAGAAATGATAAGAACAAAACGTGAGAAGTAAATCAAAACATGGCAGCAGAGAGATCAGCCAGAAATGATAAGAACAAAACGTGAGAAGTAAATCACAACGTGGCAGCAGAGAGATCAGCCATAAATGATAAGAACAAACGTGAGAAGTAAATCACAACGTGGCAGCAGAGAGATCAGCCAGAAACGACAAGTAGAAAACATGAGAAGTAAATCACAACGTGGCAGCAGAGAGATCAGCCAGAAATGACAAGAACAAAACGTGAGAAGTAAATCACAACATGGCAGCAGAGATTTCAGCCAGAAATGATAAGAACAAAACATGAGAAGTAAATCACAATGTGGCAGCAGAGATCAGCCAGAAATGACGAGAGGAACACATGAGAAGTAAATCACAACGTGGCAGCAGAGATATCAGCCAGAAATTACAGGAAGAAAACGTGAGAAGTAAATCACAACGTGGCAGCAGAGAGATCAGCCGGAAATGACAAGAACAAAACGTGAGAAGTAAATCAAAACATGGCGGCAGAGAGATCAGCCAGAAATGATAAGAACAAAACATGAGAAGTAAATCACAATGTGGCAGCAGAGATCAGCCAGAAATGACGAGAGGAACACATGAGAAGTATATCACAACGTGGCAGCAGAGATATCAGCCAGAAATGACAGGAAGAAAACGTGAGAAGTAAATCACAACGTGGCAGCAGAGAGATCAGCCGGAAATGACAAGAACAAAACGTGAGAAGTAAATCACAACGTGGCAGCAGAGAGATCAGCCAGAAATGATAAGAACGAAACGTTAGAAGTAAATCACAACGTGGCAGCAGAGAGATCAGCCAGAAATGACAGGAAGAAAACATGAGAAGTAAATCACAACGTGGCAGCAGAGAGATCAGCCAGAAATGACTAGAGGAACACATGAGAAGTAAATCACAACGTGGCAGCAGAGAGATCAGCCGGAAATGACAAGAACAAAACGTGAGAAGTAAATCACAACGTGGCAGCAGAGAGATCAGCCAAGAATGATAAATAGAAAACGTAAGAAGTAATTCACAACATGGCAGCAGAGAGATCAGCCAGAAATGACTAGAGGAACACATGAGAAGTAAATCACAACGTGGCAGCAGAGAGATCAGCCAGAAATGACAAGAAAAAACATGAGAAGTAAATCACAACGTGGCAGCAGAGAGATCAGGCAGAAATGACTAGAGGAACACATGACAAGTAAATCACAACGTGGCAGCAGAGAGATCAGCCAAGAATGATAAATAGAAAACGTAAGAAGTAATTCACAACATCGCAGCAGAGAGATCAGCCAGAAATGACTAGAGGAACACATGAGAAGTAAATCACAACGTGGCAGCAGAGAGATCAGCCAGAAATGACAAGAAAAAACATGAGAAGTAAATCACAACGTGGCAGCAGAGAGATCAGGCAGAAATGACTAGAGGAACACATGACAAGTAAATCACAACGTGGCAGCAGAGAGATCAGCCATAAATGATAAGAACAAACGTGAGAAGTAAATCACAACGTGGCAGCAGAGAGATCAGCCAGAAATGACAAGTAGAAAACGTGAGAAGTAATTCACAACGTGGCAGCAGAGAGATCACCCAGAAACGACAAGTAGAAAACATGAGAAGTAAATCACAACGTGGCAGCAGAGAGATCAGCCGGAAATGAAAAGAACAAAACGTGAGAAGTAAATCAAAACATGGCAGCAGAGAGATCAGCCAGAAATTATAAGAACAAAACGTGAGAAGTAAATCAAAACATGGCAGCAGAGAGATCAGCCAGAAATGATAAGAACAAAACGTGAGAAGTAAATCAAAACATGGCAGCAGAGAGATCAGCCAGAAATGATAAGAACAAAACGTTAGAAGTAAATCACAACGTGGCAGCAGAGAGATCAGCCAGAAATGATAAGAACGAAACGTTAGAAGTAAATCACAACGTGGCAGCAGAGAGATCAGCCAGAAATGATAAGAACAAAACGTTAGAAGTAAATCACAACGTGGCAGCAGAGATATCAGCCAGAAATGACAAGTAGAAAACGTGAGAAGTAATTCACAACGTGGCAGCAGAGAGATCACCCAGAAACGACAAGTAGAAAACATGAGAAGTAAATCACAACGTGGCAGCAGAGATATCAGCCAGAAATGACAGGAAGAAAACATGAGAAGTAAATCACAACGAGGCAGCAGAGAGATCAGCCGGAAATGACAAGAACAAAACGTGAGAAGTAAATCACAATGTGGCAGCAGAGATCAGCCAGAAATGACGAGAGGAACACATGAGAAGTAAATCACAACGTGGTAGCAGAGAGATCAGCCAGAAATTATAAGAACAATACGTGAGAAGTAAATCACAACGTGGCAGCAGAGAGATCAGCCAGAAACGACAAGTAGAAAACATGAGAAGTGAATCACAACGTTGCAGCAGAGAGATCAGCCAGAAATGACAGGAAGAAAACATGAGAAGTAAATCACAACGTGGCAGCAGAGAGATCAGCCGGAAATGACAAGAACAAAACGTGAGAAGTAAATCACAACGTGGCAGCAGAGAGATCAGCCAAGAATGATAAATAGAAAATGTAAGAAGTAATTCACAACATGGCAGCAGAGAGATCAGCCAGAAATGACTAGAGGAACACATGAGAAGTAAATCACAACGTGGCAGCAGAGAGATCAGCCAGAAATGACAAGAAAAAACATGAGAAGTAAATCACAACGTGGCAGCAGAGAGATCAGCCAGAAATGACAAGTAGAAAACGTGAGACGTAATTCACAACGTGGCAGCAGAGAGATCACCCAGAAACGACAAGTAGAAAACATGAGAAGTAAATCACAACGTGGCAGCAGAGAGATCAGCCGGAAATGACAAGAACAAAACGTGAGAAGTAAATCACAACGTGGCAGCAGAGAGATCAGCCAGAAATGATAAGAACGAAACGTTAGAAGTAAATCACAACATGGCAGCAGAGATTTCAGCCAGAAATGATAAGAACAAAACATGAGAATTAAATCACAATGTGGCAGCAGAGATCAGCCAGAAATGACGAGAGGAACACATGAGAAGTAAATCACAACGTGGCAGCAGAGATATCAGCCAGAAATGACAGGAAGAAAACGTGAGAAGTAAATCACAACGTGGCAGCAGAGAGATCAGCCGGAAATGACAAGAACAAAACGTGAGAAGTAAATCAAAACATGGCGGCAGAGAGATCAGCCAGAAATGATAAGAACAAAACATGAGAAGTAAATCACAATGTGGCAGCAGAGATCAGCCAGAAATGACGAGAGGAACACATGAGAAGTATATCACAACGTGGCAGCAGAGATATCAGCCAGAAATGACAGGAAGAAAACGTGAGAAGTAAATCACAACGTGGCAGCAGAGAGATCAGCCAGAAATGATAAGAACAAAACGTTAGAAGTAAATCACAACGTGGCAGCAGAGAGATCAGCCAGAAATGACAAGTAGAAAACGTGAGAAGTAATTCACAACGTGGCAGCAGAGAGATCACCCAGAAACGACAAGTAGAAAACATGAGAAGTAAATCACAACGTGGCAGCAGAGATATCAGCCAGAAATGACAGGAAGAAAACATGAGAAGTAAATCACAACGAGGCAGCAGAGAGATCAGCCGGAAATGACAAGAACAAAACGTGAGAAGTAAATCACAATGTGGCAGCAGAGATCAGCCAGAAATGACGAGAGGAACACATGAGAAGTAAATCACAACGTGGTAGCAGAGAGATCAGCCAGAAATTATAAGAACAATACGTGAGAAGTAAATCACAACGTGGCAGCAGAGAGATCAGCCAGAAACGACAAGTAGAAAACATGAGAAGTGAATCACAACGTGGCAGCAGAGAGATCAGCCAGAAATGACAGGAAGAAAACATGAGAAGTAAATCACAACGTGGCAGCAGAGAGATCAGCCGGAAATGACAAGAACAAAACGTGAGAAGTAAATCACAACGTGGCAGCAGAGAGATCAGCCAAGAATGATAAATAGAAAACGTAAGAAGTAATTCACAACATGGCAGCAGAGAGATCAGCCAGAAATGACTAGAGGAACACATGAGAAGTAAATCACAACGTGGCAGCAGAGAGATCAGCCAGAAATGACAAGAAAAAACATGAGAAGTAAATCACAACGTGGCAGCAGAGAGATCAGCCAGAAATGATAAGAACAAAACGTGAGAAGTAAATCAAAACATGGCAGCAGAGAGATCAGCCAGAAATGATAAGAACAAAACGTGAGAAGTAAATCACAACGTGGCAGCAGAGAGATCAGCCATAAATGATAAGAACAAACGTGAGAAGTAAATCACAACGTGGCAGCAGAGAGATCAGCCAGAAACGACAAGTAGAAAACATGAGAAGTAAATCACAACGTGGCAGCAGAGAGATCAGCCAGAAATGACAAGAACAAAACGTGAGAAGTAAATCACAACATGGCAGCAGAGATTTCAGCCAGAAATGATAAGAACAAAACATGAGAAGTAAATCACAATGTGGCAGCAGAGATCAGCCAGAAATGACGAGAGGAACACATGAGAAGTAAATCACAACGTGGCAGCAGAGATATCAGCCAGAAATTACAGGAAGAAAACGTGAGAAGTAAATCACAACGTGGCAGCAGAGAGATCAGCCGGAAATGACAAGAACAAAACGTGAGAAGTAAATCAAAACATGGCGGCAGAGAGATCAGCCAGAAATGATAAGAACAAAACATGAGAAGTAAATCACAATGTGGCAGCAGAGATCAGCCAGAAATGACGAGAGGAACACATGAGAAGTATATCACAACGTGGCAGCAGAGATATCAGCCAGAAATGACAGGAAGAAAACGTGAGAAGTAAATCACAACGTGGCAGCAGAGAGATCAGCCGGAAATGACAAGAACAAAACGTGAGAAGTAAATCACAACGTGGCAGCAGAGAGATCAGCCAGAAATGATAAGAACGAAACGTTAGAAGTAAATCACAACGTGGCAGCAGAGAGATCAGCCAGAAATGACAGGAAGAAAACATGAGAAGTAAATCACAACGTGGCAGCAGAGAGATCAGCCAGAAATGACTAGAGGAACACATGAGAAGTAAATCACAACGTGGCAGCAGAGAGATCAGCCGGAAATGACAAGAACAAAACGTGAGAAGTAAATCACAACGTGGCAGCAGAGAGATCAGCCAAGAATGATAAATAGAAAACGTAAGAAGTAATTCACAACATGGCAGCAGAGAGATCAGCCAGAAATGACTAGAGGAACACATGAGAAGTAAATCACAACGTGGCAGCAGAGAGATCAGCCAGAAATGACAAGAAAAAACATGAGAAGTAAATCACAACGTGGCAGCAGAGAGATCAGGCAGAAATGACTAGAGGAACACATGACAAGTAAATCACAACGTGGCAGCAGAGAGATCAGCCAAGAATGATAAATAGAAAACGTAAGAAGTAATTCACAACATCGCAGCAGAGAGATCAGCCAGAAATGACTAGAGGAACACATGAGAAGTAAATCACAACGTGGCAGCAGAGAGATCAGCCAGAAATGACAAGAAAAAACATGAGAAGTAAATCACAACGTGGCAGCAGAGAGATCAGGCAGAAATGACTAGAGGAACACATGACAAGTAAATCACAACGTGGCAGCAGAGAGATCAGCCATAAATGATAAGAACAAACGTGAGAAGTAAATCACAACGTGGCAGCAGAGAGATCAGCCAGAAATGACAAGTAGAAAACGTGAGAAGTAATTCACAACGTGGCAGCAGAGAGATCACCCAGAAACGACAAGTAGAAAACATGAGAAGTAAATCACAACGTGGCAGCAGAGAGATCAGCCGGAAATGAAAAGAACAAAACGTGAGAAGTAAATCAAAACATGGCAGCAGAGAGATCAGCCAGAAATTATAAGAACAAAACGTGAGAAGTAAATCAAAACATGGCAGCAGAGAGATCAGCCAGAAATGATAAGAACAAAACGTGAGAAGTAAATCAAAACATGGCAGCAGAGAGATCAGCCAGAAATGATAAGAACAAAACGTTAGAAGTAAATCACAACGTGGCAGCAGAGAGATCAGCCAGAAATGATAAGAACGAAACGTTAGAAGTAAATCACAACGTGGCAGCAGAGAGATCAGCCAGAAATGATAAGAACAAAACGTTAGAAGTAAATCACAACGTGGCAGCAGAGATATCAGCCAGAAATGACAAGTAGAAAACGTGAGAAGTAATTCACAACGTGGCAGCAGAGAGATCACCCAGAAACGACAAGTAGAAAACATGAGAAGTAAATCACAACGTGGCAGCAGAGATATCAGCCAGAAATGACAGGAAGAAAACATGAGAAGTAAATCACAACGAGGCAGCAGAGAGATCAGCCGGAAATGACAAGAACAAAACGTGAGAAGTAAATCACAATGTGGCAGCAGAGATCAGCCAGAAATGACGAGAGGAACACATGAGAAGTAAATCACAACGTGGTAGCAGAGAGATCAGCCAGAAATTATAAGAACAATACGTGAGAAGTAAATCACAACGTGGCAGCAGAGAGATCAGCCAGAAACGACAAGTAGAAAACATGAGAAGTGAATCACAACGTTGCAGCAGAGAGATCAGCCAGAAATGACAGGAAGAAAACATGAGAAGTAAATCACAACGTGGCAGCAGAGAGATCAGCCGGAAATGACAAGAACAAAACGTGAGAAGTAAATCACAACGTGGCAGCAGAGAGATCAGCCAAGAATGATAAATAGAAAATGTAAGAAGTAATTCACAACATGGCAGCAGAGAGATCAGCCAGAAATGACTAGAGGAACACATGAGAAGTAAATCACAACGTGGCAGCAGAGAGATCAGCCAGAAATGACAAGAAAAAACATGAGAAGTAAATCACAACGTGGCAGCAGAGAGATCAGCCAGAAATGACAAGTAGAAAACGTGAGACGTAATTCACAACGTGGCAGCAGAGAGATCACCCAGAAACGACAAGTAGAAAACATGAGAAGTAAATCACAACGTGGCAGCAGAGAGATCAGCCGGAAATGACAAGAACAAAACGTGAGAAGTAAATCACAACGTGGCAGCAGAGAGATCAGCCAGAAATGATAAGAACGAAACGTTAGAAGTAAATCACAACGTGGCAGCAGAGAGATCAGCCAGAAATGACAGGAAGAAAACATGAGAAGTAAATCACAACGTGGCAGCAGAGAGATCAGCCAGAAATGACTAGAGGAACACATGAGAAGTAAATCACAACGTGGCAGCAGAGAGATCAGCCGGAAATGACAAGAACAAAACGTGAGAAGTAAATCACAACGTGGCAGCAGAGAGATCAGCCAAGAATGATAAATAGAAAACGTAAGAAGTAATTCACAACATGGCAGCAGAGAGATCAGCCAGAAATGACTAGAGGAACACATGAGAAGTAAATCACAACGTGGCAGCAGAGAGATCAGCCAGAAATGACAAGAAAAAACATGAGAAGTAAATCACAACGTGGCAGCAGAGAGATCAGGCAGAAATGACTAGAGGAACACATGACAAGTAAATCACAACGTGGCAGCAGAGAGATCAGCCAAGAATGATAAATAGAAAACGTAAGAAGTAATTCACAACATCGCAGCAGAGAGATCAGCCAGAAATGACTAGAGGAACACATGAGAAGTAAATCACAACGTGGCAGCAGAGAGATCAGCCAGAAATGACAAGAAAAAACATGAGAAGTAAATCACAACGTGGCAGCAGAGAGATCAGGCAGAAATGACTAGAGGAACACATGACAAGTAAATCACAACGTGGCAGCAGAGAGATCAGCCATAAATGATAAGAACAAACGTGAGAAGTAAATCACAACGTGGCAGCAGAGAGATCAGCCAGAAATGACAAG
Source organism: Lampris megalopsis (assembly GCA_022114975.2). NCBI lineage: Eukaryota > Metazoa > Chordata > Actinopteri > Lampriformes > Lampridae > Lampris > Lampris megalopsis. Next base: position 2,114,615 of record JAJHIY020000614.1, read on the forward strand.
TAGAAAACGTGAGAAGTAATTCACAACGTGGCAGCAGAGAGATCACCCAGAAACGACAAGTAGAAAACATGAGAAGTAAATCACAACGTGGCAGCAGAGAGATCAGCCGGAAATGAAAAGAACAAAACGTGAGAAGTAAATCAAAACATGGCAGCAGAGAGATCAGCCAGAAATTATAAGAACAAAACGTGAGAAGTAAATCAAAACATGGCAGCAGAGAGATCAGCCAGAAATGATAAGAACAAAACGTGAGAAGTAAATCAAAACATGGCAGCAGAGAGATCAGCCAGAAATGATAAGAACAAAACGTTAGAAGTAAATCACAACGTGGCAGCAGAGAGATCAGCCAAGAAATGATAAGAACGAAACGTTAGAAGTAAATCACAACGTGGCAGCAGAGAGATCAGCCAGAAATGATAAGAACAAAACGTTAGAAGTAAATCACAACGTGGCAGCAGAGATATCAGCCAGAAATGACAAGTAGAAAACGTGAGAAGTAATTCACAACGTGGCAGCAGAGAGATCACCCAGAAACGACAAGTAGAAAACATGAGAAGTAAATCACAACGTGGCAGCAGAGATATCAGCCAGAAATGACAGGAAGAAAACATGAGAAGTAAATCACAACGAGGCAGCAGAGAGATCAGCCGGAAATGACAAGAACAAAACGTGAGAAGTAAATCACAATGTGGCAGCAGAGATCAGCCAGAAATGACGAGAGGAACACATGAGAAGTAAATCACAACGTGGTAGCAGAGAGATCAGCCAGAAATTATAAGAACAATACGTGAGAAGTAAATCACAACGTGGCAGCAGAGAGATCAGCCAGAAACGACAAGTAGAAAACATGAGAAGTGAATCACAACGTTGCAGCAGAGAGATCAGCCAGAAATGACAGGAAGAAAACATGAGAAGTAAATCACAACGTGGCAGCAGAGAGATCAGCCGGAAATGACAAGAACAAAACGTGAGAAGTAAATCACAACGTGGCAGCAGAGGGATCAGCCAAGAATGATAAATAGAAAATGTAAGAAGTAATTCACAACATGGCAGCAGAGAGATCAGCCAGAAATGACTAGAGGAACACATGAGAAGTAAATCACAACGTGGCAGCAGAGAGATCAGCCAGAAATGACAAGAAAAAACATGAGAAGTAAATCACAACGTGGCAGCAGAGAGATCAGGCAGAAATGACTAGAGGAACACATGACAAGTAAATCACAACGTGGCAGCAGAGAGATCAGGCAGAAATGACTAGAGGAACACATGACAAGTAAATCACAACGTGGCAGCAGAGAGATCAGCCAAGAATGATAAATAGAAAACGTAAGAAGTAATTCACAACATGGCAGCAGAGAGATCAGCCAGAAATGACTAGAGGAACACATGAGAAGTAAATCACAACGTGGCAGCAGAGAGATCAGCCAGAAATGACAAGAAAAAACATGAGAAGTAAATCACAACGTGGCAGCAGAGAGATCAGGCAGAAATGACTAGAGGAACACATGACAAGTAAATCACAACGTGGCAGCAGAGAGATCAGCCATAAATGATAAGAACAAACGTGAGAAGTAAATCACAACGTGGCAGCAGAGAGATCAGCCAGAAATGACAAGTAGAAAACGTGAGAAGTAATTCACAACGTGGCAGCAGAGAGATCACCCAGAAACGACAAGTAGAAAACATGAGAAGTAAATCACAACGTGGCAGCAGAGAGATCAGCCGGAAATGAAAAGAACAAAACGTGAGAAGTAAATCAAAACATGGCAGCAGAGAGATCAGCCAGAAATTATAAGAACAAAACGTGAGAAGTAAATCAAAACATGGCAGCAGAGAGATCAGCCAGAAATGATAAGAACAAAACGTGAGAAGTAAATCAAAACATGGCAGCAGAGAGATCAGCCAGAAATGATAAGAACAAAACGTTAGAAGTAAATCACAACGTGGCAGCAGAGAGATCAGCCAGAAATGATAAGAACGAAACGTTAGAAGTAAATCACAACGTGGCAGCAGAGAGATCAGCCAGAAATGATAAGAACAAAACGTTAGAAGTAAATCACAACGTGGCAGCAGAGAGATCAGCCAGAAATGACAAGTAGAAAACGTGAGAAGTAATTCACAACGTGGCAGCAAAGAGATCACCCAGAAACGACAAGTAGAAAACATGAGAAGTAAATCACAACGTGGCAGCAGAGATATCAGCCAGAAATGACAGGAAGAAAACATGAGAAGTAAATCACAACGAGGCAGCAGAGAGATCAGCCGGAAATGACAAGAACAAAACGTGAGAAGTAAATCACAATGTGGCAGCAGAGATCAGCCAGAAATGACGAGAGGAACACATGAGAAGTAAATCACAACGTGGTAGCAGAGAGATCAGCCAGAAATTATAAGAACAATACGTGAGAAGTAAATCACAACGTGGCAGCAGAGAGATCAGCCAGAAACGACAAGTAGAAAACATGAGAAGTGAATCACAACGTGGCAGCAGAGAGATCAGCCAGAAATGACAGGAAGAAAACATGAGAAGTAAATCACAACGTGGCAGCAGAGAGATCAGCTAGAAATGACAAGAACAAAACGTGAGAAGTAAATCACAACGTGGCAGCAGAGAGATCAGCCAAGAATGATAAATAGAAAACATAAGAAGTAATTCACAACATGGCAGCAGAGAGATCAGCCAGAAATGACTAGAGGAACACATGAGAAGTAAATCACAACGTGGCAGCAGAGAGATCAGCCAGAAATGACAAGAAAAAACATGAGAAGTAAATCACAACGTGGCAGCAGAGAGATCAGCCAGAAATGACTAGAGGAACACATGAGAAGTAAATCACAACGTGGCAGCAGAGAGATCAGCCATAAATGATAAGAACAAAACGTGAGAAGTAAATCACAACGTGGCAGCAGAGAGATCACCCAGAAATGACAAGTAGAAAACGTGAGAAGTAATTCACAACGTGGCAGCAGAGAGATCACCCAGAAACGACAAGTAGAAAACATGAGAAGTAAATCACAACGTGGCAGCAGAGAGATCAGCCAGAAATGACAAGAACAAAACGTGAGAAGTAAATCACAACATGGCAGCAGAGATATCAGCCAGAAATGATAAGAACAAAACATGAGAAGTAAATCACAATGTGGCAGCAGAGATCAGCCAGAAATGACGAGAGGAACACATGAGAAGTAAATCACAACGTGGCAGCAGAGATATCAGCCAGAAATTACAGGAAGAAAACGTGAGAAGTAAATCACAACGTGGCAGCAGAGAGATCAGCCGGAAATGACAAGAACAAAACGTGAGAAGTAAATCAAAACATGGCGGCAGAGAGATCAGCCAGAAATGATAAGAACGAAACGTTAGAAGTAAATCACAACGTGGCAGCAGAGAGATCAGCCAGAAATGACAGGAAGAAAACATGAGAAGTAAATCACAATGTGGCAGCAGAGAGATCAGCCAGAAATGACTAGAGGAACACATGAGAAGTAAATCACAACGTGGCAGCAGAGAGATCAGCCATAAATGATAAGAACAAAACGTGAGAAGTAAATCACAACGTGGCAGCAGAGAGATCAGCCGGAAATGACAAGAACAAAACGTGAGAAGTAAATCACAACGTGGCAGCAGAGAGATCAGCCAAGAATGATAAATAGAAAACGTAAGAAGTAATTCACAACATGGCAGCAGAGAGATCAGCCAGAAATGACAAGAGGAACACATGAGAAGTAAATCACAACGTGGCAGCAGAGAGATCAGCCAGAAATGACAAGAAAAAACATGAGAAGTAAATCACAACGTGGCAGCAGAGAGATCAGGCAGAAATGACTAGAGGAACACATGACAAGTAAATCACAACGTGGCAGCAGAGAGATCAGCCATAAATGATAAGAACAAACGTGAGAAGTAAATCACAACGTGGCAGCAGAGAGATCAGCCAGAAATGATAAGAACAAAACGTGAGAAGTAATTCACAACGTGGCAGCAGAGAGATCACCCAGAAACGACAAGTAGAAAACATGAGAAGTAAATCACAACGTGGCAGCAGAGATATCAGCCGGAAATGACAAGAACAAAACGTGAGAAGTAAATCAAAACTTGGCAGCAGAGATATCAGCCAGAAATTATAAGAACAAAACGTGAGAAGTAAATCAAAACATGGCAGCAGAGAGATCAGCCAGAAATGATAAGAACAAAACGTTAGAAGTAAATCACAACGTGGCAGCAGAGAGATCAGCCAGAAATGATAAGAACGAAACGTTAGAAGTAAATCACAACGTGGCAGCAGAGAGATCAGCCAGAAATGATAAGAACAAAACGTTAGAAGTAAATCACAACATGGCAGCAGAGAGATCAGCCAGAAATGACAAGTAGAAAACGTGAGAAGTAATTCACAACGTGGCAGCAGAGAGATCAGCCAGAAATGACAAGAAAAAACATGAGAAGTAATTCACAACGTGGCAGCAGAGAGATCACCCAGAAACGACAAGTAGAAAACATGAGAAGTAAATCACAACGTGGCAGCAGAGATATCAGCCAGAAATGACAGGAAGAAAACATTAGAAGTAAATCACATCGAGGCAGCAGAGAGATCAGCCGGAAATGACAAGAACAAAACGTGAGAAGTAAATCACAATGTGGCAGCAGAGATCAGCCAGAAATGACGAGAGGAACACATGAGAAGTAAATCACAACGTGGTAGCAGAGAGATCAGCCAGAAATTATAAGAACAATACGTGAGAAGTAAATCACAACGTGGCAGCAGAGAGATCAGCCAGAAACGACAAGTAGAAAACATGAGAAGTGAATCACAACGTGGCAGCAGAGAGATCAGCCAGAAATGACAGGAAGAAAACATGAGAAGTAAATCACAACGTGGCAGCAGAGAGATCAGCCGGAAATGACAAGAACAAAACGGGAGAAGTAAATCACAACGTGGCAGCAGAGAGATCAGCCAGAAATGACAAATAGAAAACGTAAGAAGTAATTCACAACATGGCAGCAGAGAGATCAGCCAGAAATGACTAGAGGAACACATGAGAAGTAAATCACAACGTGGCAGCAGAGAGATCAGCCATAAATGATAAGAACAAAACGTGAGAAGTAAATCACAACGTGGCAGCAGAGAGATCACCCAGAAATGACAAGTAGAAAACGTGAGAAGTAAATCACAACGTGGCAGCAGAGAGATCATCCAGAAATGACAAGAACAAAACGTGAGAAGTAAATCACAACATGGCAGCAGAGATATCAGCCAGAAATGATAAGAACAAAACATGAGAATTAAATCACAATGTGGCAGCAGAGATCAGCCAGAAATGACGAGAGGAACACATGAGAAGTAAATCACAACGTGGCAGCAGAGATATCAGCCAGAAATGACAGGAAGAAAACGTGAGAAGTAAATCACAACGTGGCAGCAGAGAGATCAGCCGGAAATGACAAGAACAAAACGTGAGAAGTAAATCAAAACATGGCGGCAGAGAGATCAGCCAGAAATGATAAGAACAAAACATGAGAAGTAAATCACAATGTGGCAGCAGAGATCAGCCAGAAATGACGAGAGGAACACATGAGAAGTATATCACAACGTGGCAGCAGAGATATCAGCCAGAAATGACAGGAAGAAAACGTGAGAAGTAAATCACAACGTGGCAGCAGAGAGATCAGCCAGAAACGACAAGTAGAAAACATGAGAAGTAAATCACAACGTGGCAGCAGAGAGATCAGCCAGAAATGACAAGAACAAAACGTGAGAAGTAAATCACAACATGGCAGCAGAGATTTCAGCCAGAAATGATAAGAACAAAACATGAGAATTAAATCACAATGTGGCAGCAGAGATCAGCCAGAAATGACGAGAGGAACACATGAGAAGTAAATCACAACGTGGCAGCAGAGATATCAGCCAGAAATGACAGGAAGAAAACGTGAGAAGTAAATCACAACGTGGCAGCAGAGAGATCAGCCGGAAATAACAAGAACAAAACGTGAGAAGTAAATCAAAACATGGCGGCAGAGAGATCAGCCAGAAATGATAAGAACAAAACATGAGAAGTAAATCACAATGTGGCAGCAGAGATCAGCCAGAAATGACGAGAGGAACACATGAGAAGTATATCACAACGTGGCAGCAGAGATATCAGCCAGAAATGACAGGAAGAAAACGTGAGAAGTAAATCACAACGTGGCAGCAGAGAGATCAGCCAGAAACGACAAGTAGAAAACGTGAGAAGTAAATCACAACGTGGCAGCAGAGGGATCAGCCAAGAATGATAAATAGAAAATGTAAGAAGTAATTCACAACATGGCAGCAGAGAGATCAGCCAGAAATGACTAGAGGAACACATGAGAAGTAAATCACAACGTGGCAGCAGAGAGATCAGCCAGAAATGACAAGAAAAAACATGAGAAGTAAATCACAACGTGGCAGCAGAGAGATCAGGCAGAAATGACTAGAGGAACACATGACAAGTAAATCACAACGTGGCAGCAGAGAGATCAGGCAGAAATGACTAGAGGAACACATGACAAGTAAATCACAACGTGGCAGCAGAGAGATCAGCCAAGAATGATAAATAGAAAACGTAAGAAGTAATTCACAACATGGCAGCAGAGAGATCAGCCAGAAATGACTAGAGGAACACATGAGAAGTAAATCACAACGTGGCAGCAGAGAGATCAGCCAGAAATGACAAGAAAAAACATGAGAAGTAAATCACAACGTGGCAGCAGAGAGATCAGGCAGAAATGACTAGAGGAACACATGACAAGTAAATCACAACGTGGCAGCAGAGAGATCAGCCATAAATGATAAGAACAAACGTGAGAAGTAAATCACAACGTGGCAGCAGAGAGATCAGCCAGAAATGACAAGTAGAAAACGTGAGAAGTAATTCACAACGTGGCAGCAGAGAGATCACCCAGAAACGACAAGTAGAAAACATGAGAAGTAAATCACAACGTGGCAGCAGAGAGATCAGCCGGAAATGAAAAGAACAAAACGTGAGAAGTAAATCAAAACATGGCAGCAGAGAGATCAGCCAGAAATTATAAGAACAAAACGTGAGAAGTAAATCAAAACATGGCAGCAGAGAGATCAGCCAGAAATGATAAGAACAAAACGTGAGAAGTAAATCAAAACATGGCAGCAGAGAGATCAGCCAGAAATGATAAGAACAAAACGTTAGAAGTAAATCACAACGTGGCAGCAGAGAGATCAGCCAGAAATGATAAGAACGAAACGTTAGAAGTAAATCACAACGTGGCAGCAGAGAGATCAGCCAGAAATGATAAGAACAAAACGTTAGAAGTAAATCACAACGTGGCAGCAGAGAGATCAGCCAGAAATGACAAGTAGAAAACGTGAGAAGTAATTCACAACGTGGCAGCAAAGAGATCACCCAGAAACGACAAGTAGAAAACATGAGAAGTAAATCACAACGTGGCAGCAGAGATATCAGCCAGAAATGACAGGAAGAAAACATGAGAAGTAAATCACAACGAGGCAGCAGAGAGATCAGCCGGAAATGACAAGAACAAAACGTGAGAAGTAAATCACAATGTGGCAGCAGAGATCAGCCAGAAATGACGAGAGGAACACATGAGAAGTAAATCACAACGTGGTAGCAGAGAGATCAGCCAGAAATTATAAGAACAATACGTGAGAAGTAAATCACAACGTGGCAGCAGAGAGATCAGCCAGAAACGACAAGTAGAAAACATGAGAAGTGAATCACAACGTGGCAGCAGAGAGATCAGCCAGAAATGACAGGAAGAAAACATGACAAGTAAATCACAACGTGGCAGCAGAGAGATCAGGCAGAAATGACTAGAGGAACACATGACAAGTAAATCACAACGTGGCAGCAGAGAGATCAGCCAAGAATGATAAATAGAAAACGTAAGAAGTAATTCACAACATGGCAGCAGAGAGATCAGCCAGAAATGACTAGAGGAACACATGAGAAGTAAATCACAACGTGGCAGCAGAGAGATCAGCCAGAAATGACAAGAAAAAACATGAGAAGTAAATCACAACGTGGCAGCAGAGAGATCAGGCAGAAATGACTAGAGGAACACATGACAAGTAAATCACAACGTGGCAGCAGAGAGATCAGCCATAAATGATAAGAACAAACGTGAGAAGTAAATCACAACGTGGCAGCAGAGAGATCAGCCAGAAATGACAAGTAGAAAACGTGAGAAGTAATTCACAACGTGGCAGCAGAGAGATCACCCAGAAACGACAAGTAGAAAACATGAGAAGTAAATCACAACGTGGCAGCAGAGAGATCAGCCGGAAATGAAAAGAACAAAACGTGAGAAGTAAATCAAAACATGGCAGCAGAGAGATCAGCCAGAAATTATAAGAACAAAACGTGAGAAGTAAATCAAAACATGGCAGCAGAGAGATCAGCCAGAAATGATAAGAACAAAACGTGAGAAGTAAATCAAAACATGGCAGCAGAGAGATCAGCCAGAAATGATAAGAACAAAACGTTAGAAGTAAATCACAACGTGGCAGCAGAGAGATCAGCCAGAAATGATAAGAACGAAACGTTAGAAGTAAATCACAACGTGGCAGCAGAGAGATCAGCCAGAAATGATAAGAACAAAACGTTAGAAGTAAATCACAACGTGGCAGCAGAGAGATCAGCCAGAAATGACAAGTAGAAAACGTGAGAAGTAATTCACAACGTGGCAGCAAAGAGATCACCCAGAAACGACAAGTAGAAAACATGAGAAGTAAATCACAACGTGGCAGCAGAGATATCAGCCAGAAATGACAGGAAGAAAACATGAGAAGTAAATCACAACGAGGCAGCAGAGAGATCAGCCGGAAATGACAAGAACAAAACGTGAGAAGTAAATCACAATGTGGCAGCAGAGATCAGCCAGAAATGACGAGAGGAACACATGAGAAGTAAATCACAACGTGGTAGCAGAGAGATCAGCCAGAAATTATAAGAACAATACGTGAGAAGTAAATCACAACGTGGCAGCAGAGAGATCAGCCAGAAACGACAAGTAGAAAACATGAGAAGTGAATCACAACGTGGCAGCAGAGAGATCAGCCAGAAATGACAGGAAGAAAACATGAGAAGTAAATCACAACGTGGCAGCAGAGAGATCAGCTAGAAATGACAAGAACAAAACGTGAGAAGTAAATCACAACGTGGCAGCAGAGAGATCAGCCAAGAATGATAAATAGAAAACATAAGAAGTAATTCACAACATGGCAGCAGAGAGATCAGCCAGAAATGACTAGAGGAACACATGAGAAGTAAATCACAACGTGGCAGCAGAGAGATCAGCCAGAAATTACAAGAAAAAACATGAGAAGTAAATCACAACGTGGCAGCAGAGAGATCAGCCAGAAATGACTAGAGGAACACATGAGAAGTAAATCACAACGTGGCAGCAGAGAGATCAGCCATAAATGATAAGAACAAAACGTGAGAAGTAAATCACAACGTGGCAGCAGAGAGATCACCCAGAAATGACAAGTAGAAAACGTGAGAAGTAATTCACAACGTGGCAGCAGAGAGATCACCCAGAAACGACAAGTAGAAAACATGAGAAGTAAATCACAACGTGGCAGCAGAGAGATCAGCCAGAAATGACAAGAACAAAACGTGAGAAGTAAATCACAACATGGCAGCAGAGATATCAGCCAGAAATGATAAGAACAAAACATGAGAAGTAAATCACAATGTGGCAGCAGAGATCAGCCAGAAATGACGAGAGGAACACATGAGAAGTAAATCACAACGTGGCAGCAGAGATATCAGCCAGAAATTACAGGAAGAAAACGTGAGAAGTAAATCACAACGTGGCAGCAGAGAGATCAGCCGGAAATGACAAGAACAAAACGTGAGAAGTAAATCAAAACATGGCGGCAGAGAGATCAGCCAGAAATGATAAGAACAAAACATGAGAAGTAAATCACAATGTGGCAGCAGAGATCAGCCAGAAATGACGAGAGGAACACATGAGAAGTATATCACAACGTGGCAGCAGAGATATCAGCCAGAAATGACAGGAAGAAAACGTGAGAAGTAAATCACAACGTGGCAGCAGAGAGATCAGCCGGAAATGACAAGAACAAAACGTGAGAAGTAAATCACAACGTGGCAGCAGAGAGATCAGCCAGAAATGATAAGAACGAAACGTTAGAAGTAAATCACAACGTGGCAGCAGAGAGATCAGCCAGAAATGACAGGAAGAAAACATGAGAAGTAAATCACAACGTGGCAGCAGAGAGATCAGCCAGAAATGACTAGAGGAACACATGAGAAGTAAATCACAACGTGGCAGCAGAGAGATCAGCCATAAATGATAAGAACAAAACGTGAGAAGTAAATCACAACGTGGCAGCAGAGAGATCAGCCGGAAATGACAAGAACAAAACGTGAGAAGTAAATCACAACGTGGCAGCAGAGAGATCAGCCAAGAATGATAAATAGAAAACGTAAGAAGTAATTCACAACATGGCAGCAGAGAGATCAGCCAGAAATGACAAGAGGAACACATGAGAAGTAAATCACAACGTGGCAGCAGAGAGATCAGCCAGAAATGACAAGAAAAAACATGAGAAGTAAATCACAACGTGGCAGCAGAGAGATCAGGCAGAAATGACTAGAGGAACACATGACAAGTAAATCACAACGTGACAGCAGAGAGATCAGCCATAAATGATAAGAACAAACGTGAGAAGTAAATCACAACGTGGCAGCAGAGAGATCAGCCAGAAATGATAAGAACAAAACGTGAGAAGTAATTCACAACGTGGCAGCAGAGAGATCACCCAGAAACGACAAGTAGAAAACATGAGAAGTAAATCACAACGTGGCAGCAGAGATATCAGCCGGAAATGACAAGAACAAAACGTGAGAAGTAAATCAAAACTTGGCAGCAGAGATATCAGCCAGAAATTATAAGAAGAAAACGTGAGAAGTAAATCAAAACATGGCAGCAGAGAGATCAGCCAGAAATGATAAGAACAAAACGTTAGAAGTAAATCACAACGTGGCAGCAGAGAGATCAGCCAGAAATGATAAGAACGAAACGTTAGAAGTAAATCACAACGTGGCAGCAGAGAGATCAGCCAGAAATGATAAGAACAAAACGTTAGAAGTAAATCACAACATGGCAGCAGAGAGATCAGCCAGAAATGACAAGTAGAAAACGTGAGAAGTAATTCACAACGTGGCAGCAGAGAGATCAGCCAGAAATGACAAGAAAAAACATGAGAAGTAATTCACAACGTGGCAGCAGAGAGATCACCCAGAAACGACAAGTAGAAAACATGAGAAGTAAATCACAACGTGGCAGCAGAGATATCAGCCAGAAATGACAGGAAGAAAACATTAGAAGTAAATCACATCGAGGCAGCAGAGAGATCAGCCGGAAATGACAAGAACAAAACGTGAGAAGTAAATCACAATGTGGCAGCAGAGATCAGCCAGAAATGACGAGAGGAACACATGAGAAGTAAATCACAACGTGGTAGCAGAGAGATCAGCCAGAAATTATAAGAACAATACGTGAGAAGTAAATCACAACGTGGCAGCAGAGAGATCAGCCAGAAACGACAAGTAGAAAACATGAGAAGTGAATCACAACGTGGCAGCAGAGAGATCAGCCAGAAATGACAGGAAGAAAACATGAGAAGTAAATCACAACGTGGCAGCAGAGAGATCAGCCGGAAATGACAGGAAGAAAACGGGAGAAGTAAATCACAACGTGGCAGCAGAGAGATCAGCCAGAAATGACAAATAGAAAACGTAAGAAGTAATTCACAACATGGCAGCAGAGAGATCAGCCAGAAATGACTAGAGGAACACATGAGAAGTAAATCACAACGTGGCAGCAGAGAGATCAGCCATAAATGATAAGAACAAAACGTGAGAAGTAAATCACAACGTGGCAGCAGAGAGATCACCCAGAAATGACAAGTAGAAAACGTGAGAAGTAAATCACAACGTGGCAGCAGAGAGATCAGCCAGAAATGACAAGAACAAAACGTGAGAAGTAAATCACAACATGGCAGCAGAGATATCAGCCAGAAATGATAAGAACAAAACATGAGAATTAAATCACAATGTGGCAGCAGAGATCAGCCAGAAATGACGAGAGGAACACATGAGAAGTAAATCACAACGTGGCAGCAGAGATATCAGCCAGAAATGACAGGAAGAAAACGTGAGAAGTAAATCACAACGTGGCAGCAGAGAGATCAGCCGGAAATGACAAGAACAAAACGTGAGAAGTAAATCAAAACATGGCGGCAGAGAGATCAGCCAGAAATGATAAGAACAAAACATGAGAAGTAAATCACAATGTGGCAGCAGAGATCAGCCAGAAATGACGAGAGGAACACATGAGAAGTATATCACAACGTGGCAGCAGAGATATCAGCCAGAAATGACAGGAAGAAAACGTGAGAAGTAAATCACAACGTGGCAGCAGAGAGATCAGCCAGAAACGACAAGTAGAAAACATGAGAAGTAAATCACAACGTGGCAGCAGAGAGATCAGCCAGAAATGACAAGAACAAAACGTGAGAAGTAAATCACAACATGGCAGCAGAGATTTCAGCCAGAAATGATAAGAACAAAACATGAGAAGTAAATCACAATGTGGCAGCAGAGATCAGCCAGAAATGACGAGAGGAACACATGAGAAGTAAATCACAACGTGGCAGCAGAGATATCAGCCAGAAATTACAGGAAGAAAACGTGAGAAGTAAATCACAACGTGGCAGCAGAGAGATCAGCCGGAAATGACAAGAACAAAACGTGAGAAGTAAATCAAAACATGGCGGCAGAGAGATCAGCCAGAAATGATAAGAACAAAACATGAGAAGTAAATCACAATGTGGCAGCAGAGATCAGCCAGAAATGACGAGAGGAACACATGAGAAGTATATCACAACGTGGCAGCAGAGATATCAGCCAGAAATGACAGGAAGAAAACGTGAGAAGTAAATCACAACGTGGCAGCAGAGAGATCAGCCGGAAATGACAAGAACAAAACGTGAGAAGTAAATCACAACGTGGCAGCAGAGAGATCAGCCAGAAATGATAAGAACGAAACGTTAGAAGTAAATCACAACGTGGCAGCAGAGAGATCAGCCAGAAATGACAGGAAGAAAACATGAGAAGTAAATCACAACGTGGCAGCAGAGAGATCAGCCAGAAATGACTAGAGGAACACATGAGAAGTAAATCACAACGTGGCAGCAGAGAGATCAGCCGGAAATGACAAGAACAAAACGTGAGAAGTAAATCACAACGTGGCAGCAGAGAGATCAGCCAAGAATGATAAATAGAAAACGTAAGAAGTAATTCACAACATGGCAGCAGAGAGATCAGCCAGAAATGACTAGAGGAACACATGAGAAGTAAATCACAACGTGGCAGCAGAGAGATCAGCCAGAAATGACAAGAAAAAACATGAGAAGTAAATCACAACGTGGCAGCAGAGAGATCAGGCAGAAATGACTAGAGGAACACATGACAAGTAAATCACAACGTGGCAGCAGAGAGATCAGCCAAGAATGATAAATAGAAAACGTAAGAAGTAATTCACAACATCGCAGCAGAGAGATCAGCCAGAAATGACTAGAGGAACACATGAGAAGTAAATCACAACGTGGCAGCAGAGAGATCAGCCAGAAATGACAAGAAAAAACATGAGAAGTAAATCACAACGTGGCAGCAGAGAGATCAGGCAGAAATGACTAGAGGAACACATGACAAGTAAATCACAACGTGGCAGCAGAGAGATCAGCCATAAATGATAAGAACAAACGTGAGAAGTAAATCACAACGTGGCAGCAGAGAGATCAGCCAGAAATGACAAGTAGAAAACGTGAGAAGTAATTCACAACGTGGCAGCAGAGAGATCACCCAGAAACGACAAGTAGAAAACATGAGAAGTAAATCACAACGTGGCAGCAGAGAGATCAGCCGGAAATGAAAAGAACAAAACGTGAGAAGTAAATCAAAACATGGCAGCAGAGAGATCAGCCAGAAATTATAAGAACAAAACGTGAGAAGTAAATCAAAACATGGCAGCAGAGAGATCAGCCAGAAATGATAAGAACAAAACGTGAGAAGTAAATCAAAACATGGCAGCAGAGAGATCAGCCAGAAATGATAAGAACAAAACGTTAGAAGTAAATCACAACGTGGCAGCAGAGAGATCAGCCAGAAATGATAAGAACGAAACGTTAGAAGTAAATCACAACGTGGCAGCAGAGAGATCAGCCAGAAATGATAAGAACAAAACGTTAGAAGTAAATCACAACGTGGCAGCAGAGAGATCAGCCAGAAATGACAAGTAGAAAACGTGAGAAGTAATTCACAACGTGGCAGCAAAGAGATCACCCAGAAACGACAAGTAGAAAACATGAGAAGTAAATCACAACGTGGCAGCAGAGATATCAGCCAGAAATGACAGGAAGAAAACATGAGAAGTAAATCACAACGAGGCAGCAGAGAGATCAGCCGGAAATGACAAGAACAAAACGTGAGAAGTAAATCACAATGTGGCAGCAGAGATCAGCCAGAAATGACGAGAGGAACACATGAGAAGTAAATCACAACGTGGTAGCAGAGAGATCAGCCAGAAATTATAAGAACAATACGTGAGAAGTAAATCACAACGTGGCAGCAGAGAGATCAGCCAGAAACGACAAGTAGAAAACATGAGAAGTGAATCACAACGTGGCAGCAGAGAGATCAGCCAGAAATGACAGGAAGAAAACATGAGAAGTAAATCACAACGTGGCAGCAGAGAGATCAGCTAGAAATGACAAGAACAAAACGTGAGAAGTAAATCACAACGTGGCAGCAGAGAGATCAGCCAAGAATGATAAATAGAAAACATAAGAAGTAATTCACAACATGGCAGCAGAGAGATCAGCCAGAAATGACTAGAGGAACACATGAGAAGTAAATCACAACGTGGCAGCAGAGAGATCAGCCAGAAATGACAAGAAAAAACATGAGAAGTAAATCACAACGTGGCAGCAGAGAGATCAGCCAGAAATGACTAGAGGAACACATGAGAAGTAAATCACAACGTGGCAGCAGAGAGATCAGCCATAAATGATAAGAACAAAACGTGAGAAGTAAATCACAACGTGGCAGCAGAGAGATCACCCAGAAATGACAAGTAGAAAACGTGAGAAGTAATTCACAACGTGGCAGCAGAGAGATCACCCAGAAACGACAAGTAGAAAACATGAGAAGTAAATCACAACGTGGCAGCAGAGAGATCAGCCAGAAATGACAAGAACAAAACGTGAGAAGTAAATCACAACATGGCAGCAGAGATATCAGCCAGAAATGATAAGAACAAAACATGAGAAGTAAATCACAATGTGGCAGCAGAGATCAGCCAGAAATGACGAGAGGAACACATGAGAAGTAAATCACAACGTGGCAGCAGAGATATCAGCCAGAAATTACAGGAAGAAAACGTGAGAAGTAAATCACAACGTGGCAGCAGAGAGATCAGCCGGAAATGACAAGAACAAAACGTGAGAAGTAAATCAAAACATGGCGGCAGAGAGATCAGCCAGAAATGATAAGAACAAAACATGAGAAGTAAATCACAATGTGGCAGCAGAGATCAGCCAGAAATGACGAGAGGAACACATGAGAAGTATATCACAACGTGGCAGCAGAGATATCAGCCAGAAATGACAGGAAGAAAACGTGAGAAGTAAATCACAACGTGGCAGCAGAGAGATCAGCCGGAAATGACAAGAACAAAACGTGAGAAGTAAATCACAACGTGGCAGCAGAGAGATCAGCCAGAAATGATAAGAACGAAACGTTAGAAGTAAATCACAACGTGGCAGCAGAGAGATCAGCCAGAAATGACAGGAAGAAAACATGAGAAGTAAATCACAACGTGGCAGCAGAGAGATCAGCCAGAAATGACTAGAGGAACACATGAGAAGTAAATCACAACGTGGCAGCAGAGAGATCAGCCATAAATGATAAGAACAAAACGTGAGAAGTAAATCACAACGTGGCAGCAGAGAGATCAGCCGGAAATGACAAGAACAAAACGTGAGAAGTAAATCACAACTTGGCAGCAGAGAGATCAGCCAAGAATGATAAATAGAAAACGTAAGAAGTAATTCACAACATGGCAGCAGAGAGATCAGCCAGAAATGACTAGAGGAACACATGAGAAGTAAATCACAACGTGGCAGCAGAGAGATCAGCCAGAAATGACAAGAAAAAACATGAGAAGTAAATCACAACGTGGCAGCAGAGAGATCAGGCAGAAATGACTAGAGGAACACATGACAAGTAAATCACAACGTGGCAGCAGAGAGATCAGCCATAAATGATAAGAACAAACGTGAGAAGTAAATCACAACGTGGCAGCAGAGAGATCAGCCAGAAATGATAAGAACAAAACGTGAGAAGTAATTCACAACGTGGCAGCAGAGAGATCACCCAGAAACGACAAGTAGAAAACATGAGAAGTAAATCACAACGTGGCAGCAGAGATATCAGCCGGAAATGACAAGAACAAAACGTGAGAAGTAAATCAAAACTTGGCAGCAGAGATATCAGCCAGAAATTATAAGAACAAAACGTGAGAAGTAAATCAAAACATGGCAGCAGAGAGATCAGCCAGAAATGATAAGAACAAAACGTTAGAAGTAAATCACAACGTGGCAGCAGAGAGATCAGCCAGAAATGATAAGAACGAAACGTTAGAAGTAAATCACAACGTGGCAGCAGAGAGATCAGCCAGAAATGATAAGAACAAAACGTTAGAAGTAAATCACAACATGGCAGCAGAGAGATCAGCCAGAAATGACAAGTAGAAAACGTGAGAAGTAATTCACAACGTGGCAGCAGAGAGATCAGCCAGAAATGACAAGAAAAAACATGAGAAGTAATTCACAACGTGGCAGCAGAGAGATCACCCAGAAACGACAAGTAGAAAACATGAGAAGTAAATCACAACGTGGCAGCAGAGATATCAGCCAGAAATGACAGGAAGAAAACATTAGAAGTAAATCACATCGAGGCAGCAGAGAGATCAGCCGGAAATGACAAGAACAAAACGTGAGAAGTAAATCACAATGTGGCAGCAGAGATCAGCCAGAAATGACGAGAGGAACACATGAGAAGTAAATCACAACGTGGTAGCAGAGAGATCAGCCAGAAATTATAAGAACAATACGTGAGAAGTAAATCACAACGTGGCAGCAGAGAGATCAGCCAGAAACGACAAGTAGAAAACATGAGAAGTGAATCACAACGTGGCAGCAGAGAGATCAGCCAGAAATGACAGGAAGAAAACATGAGAAGTAAATCACAACGTGGCAGCAGAGAGATCAGCCGGAAATGACAAGAACAAAACGGGAGAAGTAAATCACAACGTGGCAGCAGAGAGATCAGCCAGAAATGACAAATAGAAAACGTAAGAAGTAATTCACAACATGGCAGCAGAGAGATCAGCCAGAAATGACTAGAGGAACACATGAGAAGTAAATCACAACGTGGCAGCAGAGAGATCAGCCATAAATGATAAGAACAAAACGTGAGAAGTAAATCACAACGTGGCAGCAGAGAGATCACCCAGAAATGACAAGTAGAAAACGTGAGAAGTAAATCACAACGTGGCAGCAGAGAGATCAGCCAGAAATGACAAGAACAAAACGTGAGAAGTAAATCACAACATGGCAGCAGAGATATCAGCCAGAAATGATAAGAACAAAACATGAGAATTAAATCACAATGTGGCAGCAGAGATCAGCCAGAAATGACGAGAGGAACACATGAGAAGTAAATCACAACGTGGCAGCAGATATATCAGCCAGAAATGACAGGAAGAAAACGTGAGAAGTAAATCACAACGTGGCAGCAGAGAGATCAGCCGGAAATGACAAGAACAAAACGTGAGAAGTAAATCAAAACATGGCGGCAGAGAGATCAGCCAGAAATGATAAGAACAAAACATGAGAAGTAAATCACAATGTGGCAGCAGAGATCAGCCAGAAATGACGAGAGGAACACATGAGAAGTATATCACAACGTGGCAGCAGAGATATCAGCCAGAAATGACAGGAAGAAAACGTGAGAAGTAAATCACAACGTGGCAGCAGAGAGATCAGCCAGAAACGACAAGTAGAAAACATGAGAAGTAAATCACAACGTGGCAGCAGAGAGATCAGCCAGAAATGACAAGAACAAAACGTGAGAAGTAAATCACAACATGGCAGCAGAGATTTCAGCCAGAAATGATAAGAACAAAACATGAGAAGTAAATCACAATGTGGCAGCAGAGATCAGCCAGAAATGACGAGAGGAACACATGAGAAGTAAATCACAACGTGGCAGCAGAGATATCAGCCAGAAATTACAGGAAGAAAACGTGAGAAGTAAATCACAACGTGGCAGCAGAGAGATCAGCCGGAAATGACAAGAACAAAACGTGAGAAGTAAATCAAAACATGGCGGCAGAGAGATCAGCCAGAAATGATAAGAACAAAACATGAGAAGTAAATCACAATGTGGCAGCAGAGATCAGCCAGAAATGACGAGAGGAACACATGAGAAGTATATCACAACGTGGCAGCAGAGATATCAGCCAGAAATGACAGGAAGAAAACGTGAGAAGTAAATCACAACGTGGCAGCAGAGAGATCAGCCGGAAATGACAAGAACAAAACGTGAGAAGTAAATCACAACGTGGCAGCAGAGAGATCAGCCAGAAATGATAAGAACGAAACGTTAGAAGTAAATCACAACGTGGCAGCAGAGAGATCAGCCAGAAATGACAGGAAGAAAACATGAGAAGTAAATCACAACGTGGCAGCAGAGAGATCAGCCAGAAATGACTAGAGGAACACATGAGAAGTAAATCACAACGTGGCAGCAGAGAGATCAGCCGGAAATGACAAGAACAAAACGTGAGAAGTAAATCACAACGTGGCAGCAGAGAGATCAGCCAAGAATGATAAATAGAAAACGTAAGAAGTAATTCACAACATGGCAGCAGAGAGATCAGCCAGAAATGACTAGAGGAACACATGAGAAGTAAATCACAACGTGGCAGCAGAGAGATCAGCCAGAAATGACAAGAAAAAACATGAGAAGTAAATCACAACGTGGCAGCAGAGAGATCAGGCAGAAATGACTAGAGGAACACATGACAAGTAAATCACAACGTGGCAGCAGAGAGATCAGCCAAGAATGATAAATAGAAAACGTAAGAAGTAATTCACAACATCGCAGCAGAGAGATCAGCCAGAAATGACTAGAGGAACACATGAGAAGTAAATCACAACGTGGCAGCAGAGAGATCAGCCAGAAATGACAAGAAAAAACATGAGAAGTAAATCACAACGTGGCAGCAGAGAGATCAGGCAGAAATGACTAGAGGAACACATGACAAGTAAATCACAACGTGGCAGCAGAGAGATCAGCCATAAATGATAAGAACAAACGTGAGAAGTAAATCACAACGTGGCAGCAGAGAGATCAGCCAGAAATGACAAGTAGAAAACGTGAGAAGTAATTCACAACGTGGCAGCAGAGAGATCACCCAGAAACGACAAGTAGAAAACATGAGAAGTAAATCACAACGTGGCAGCAGAGAGATCAGCCGGAAATGAAAAGAACAAAACGTGAGAAGTAAATCAAAACATGGCAGCAGAGAGATCAGCCAGAAATTATAAGAACAAAACGTGAGAAGTAAATCAAAACATGGTAGCAGAGAGATCAGCCAGAAATGATAAGAACAAAACGTGAGAAGTAAATCAAAACATGGCAGCAGAGAGATCAGCCAGAAATGATAAGAACAAAACGTTAGAAGTAAATCACAACGTGGCAGCAGAGAGATCAGCCAGAAATGATAAGAACGAAACGTTAGAAGTAAATCACAACGTGGCAGCAGAGAGATCAGCCAGAAATGATAAGAACAAAACGTTAGAAGTAAATCACAACGTGGCAGCAGAGATATCAGCCAGAAATGACAAGTAGAAAACGTGAGAAGTAATTCACAACGTGGCAGCAGAGAGATCACCCAGAAACGACAAGTAGAAAACATGAGAAGTAAATCACAACGTGGCAGCAGAGATATCAGCCAGAAATGACAGGAAGAAAACATGAGAAGTAAATCACAACGAGGCAGCAGAGAGATCAGCCGGAAATGACAAGAACAAAACGTGAGAAGTAAATCACAATGTGGCAGCAGAGATCAGCCAGAAATGACGAGAGGAACACATGAGAAGTAAATCACAACGTGGTAGCAGAGAGATCAGCCAGAAATTATAAGAACAATACGTGAGAAGTAAATCACAACGTGGCAGCAGAGAGATCAGCCAGAAACGACAAGTAGAAAACATGAGAAGTGAATCACAACGTTGCAGCAGAGAGATCAGCCAGAAATGACAGGAAGAAAACATGAGAAGTAAATCACAACGTGGCAGCAGAGAGATCAGCCGGAAATGACAAGAACAAAACGTGAGAAGTAAATCACAACGTGGCAGCAGAGAGATCAGCCAAGAATGATAAATAGAAAATGTAAGAAGTAATTCACAACATGGCAGCAGAGAGATCAGCCAGAAATGACTAGAGGAACACATGAGAAGTAAATCACAACGTGGCAGCAGAGAGATCAGCCAGAAATGACAAGAAAAAACATGAGAAGTAAATCACAACGTGGCAGCAGAGAGATCAGGCAGAAATGACTAGAGGAACACATGACAAGTAAATCACAACGTGGCAGCAGAGAGATCAGGCAGAAATGACTAGAGGAACACATGACAAGTAAATCACAACGTGGCAGCAGAGAGATCAGCCAAGAATGATAAATAGAAAACGTAAGAAGTAATTCACAACATGGCAGCAGAGAGATCAGCCAGAAATGACTAGAGGAACACATGAGAAGTAAATCACAACGTGGCAGCAGAGAGATCAGCCAGAAATGACAAGAAAAAACATGAGAAGTAAATCACAACGTGGCAGCAGAGAGATCAGGCAGAAATGACTAGAGGAACACATGACAAGTAAATCACAACGTGGCAGCAGAGAGATCAGCCATAAATGATAAGAACAAACGTGAGAAGTAAATCACAACGTGGCAGCAGAGAGATCAGCCAGAAATGACAAGTAGAAAACGTGAGAAGTAATTCACAACGTGGCAGCAGAGAGATCACCCAGAAACGACAAGTAGAAAACATGAGAAGTAAATCACAACGTGGCAGCAGAGAGGTCAGCCGGAAATGAAAAGAACAAAACGTGAGAAGTAAATCAAAACATGGCAGCAGAGAGATCAGCCAGAAATTATAAGAACAAAACGTGAGAAGTAAATCAAAACATGGCAGCAGAGAGATCAGCCAGAAATTATAAGAACAAAACGTGAGAAGTAAATCAAAACATGGCAGCAGAGAGATCAGCCAGAAATGATAAGAACAAAACGTTAGAAGTAAATCACAACGTGGCAGCAGAAAGATCAGCCAGAAATGATAAGAACGAAACGTTAGAAGTAAATCACAACGTGGCAGCAGAGAGATCAGCCAGAAATGATAAGAACAAAACGTTAGAAGTAAATCACAACGTGGCAGCAGAGAGATCAGCCAGAAATGACAAGTAGAAAACGTGAGAAGTAATTCACAACGTGGCAGCAAAGAGATCACCCAGAAACGACAAGTAGAAAACATGAGAAGTAAATCACAACGTGGCAGCAGAGATATCAGCCAGAAATGACAGGAAGAAAACATGAGAAGTAAATCACAACGAGGCAGCAGAGAGATCAGCCGGAAATGACAAGAACAAAACGTGAGAAGTAAATCACAATGTGGCAGCAGAGATCAGCCAGAAATGACGAGAGGAACACATGAGAAGTAAATCACAACGTGGTAGCAGAGAGATCAGCCAGAAATTATAAGAACAATACGTGAGAAGTAAATCACAACGTGGCAGCAGAGAGATCAGCCAGAAACGACAAGTAGAAAACATGAGAAGTGAATCACAACGTGGCAGCAGAGAGATCAGCCAGAAATGACAGGAAGAAAACATGAGAAGTAAATCACAACGTGGCAGCAGAGAGATCAGCTAGAAATGACAAGAACAAAACGTGAGAAGTAAATCACAACGTGGCAGCAGAGAGATCAGCCAAGAATGATAAATAGAAAACATAAGAAGTAATTCACAACATGGCAGCAGAGAGATCAGCCAGAAATGACTAGAGGAACACATGAGAAGTAAATCACAACGTGGCAGCAGAGAGATCAGCCAGAAATGACAAGAAAAAACATGAGAAGTAAATCACAACGTGGCAGCAGAGAGATCAGGCAGAAATGACTAGAGGAACACATGACAAGTAAATCACAACGTGGCAGCAGAGAGATCAGGCAGAAATGACTAGAGGAACACATGACAAGTAAATCACAACGTGGCAGCAGAGAGATCAGCCAAGAATGATAAATAGAAAACGTAAGAAGTAATTCACAACATGGCAGCAGAGAGATCAGCCAGAAATGACTAGAGGAACACATGAGAAGTAAATCACAACGTGGCAGCAGAGAGATCAGCCAGAAATGACAAGAAAAAACATGAGAAGTAAATCACAACGTGGCAGCAGAGAGATCAGGCAGAAATGACTAGAGGAACACATGACAAGTAAATCACAACGTGGCAGCAGAGAGATCAGCCATAAATGATAAGAACAAACGTGAGAAGTAAATCACAACGTGGCAGCAGAGAGATCAGCCAGAAATGACAAGTAGAAAACGTGAGAAGTAATTCACAACGTGGCAGCAGAGAGATCACCCAGAAACGACAAGTAGAAAACATGAGAAGTAAATCACAACGTGGCAGCAGAGAGGTCAGCCGGAAATGAAAAGAACAAAACGTGAGAAGTAAATCAAAACATGGCAGCAGAGAGATCAGCCAGAAATTATAAGAACAAAACGTGAGAAGTAAATCAAAACATGGCAGCAGAGAGATCAGCCAGAAATTATAAGAACAAAACGTGAGAAGTAAATCAAAACATGGCAGCAGAGAGATCAGCCAGAAATGATAAGAACAAAACGTTAGAAGTAAATCACAACGTGGCAGCAGAAAGATCAGCCAGAAATGATAAGAACGAAACGTTAGAAGTAAATCACAACGTGGCAGCAGAGAGATCAGCCAGAAATGATAAGAACAAAACGTTAGAAGTAAATCACAACGTGGCAGCAGAGAGATCAGCCAGAAATGACAAGTAGAAAACGTGAGAAGTAATTCACAACGTGGCAGCAAAGAGATCACCCAGAAACGACAAGTAGAAAACATGAGAAGTAAATCACAACGTGGCAGCAGAGATATCAGCCAGAAATGACAGGAAGAAAACATGAGAAGTAAATCACAACGAGGCAGCAGAGAGATCAGCCGGAAATGACAAGAACAAAACGTGAGAAGTAAATCACAATGTGGCAGCAGAGATCAGCCAGAAATGACGAGAGGAACACATGAGAAGTAAATCACAACGTGGTAGCAGAGAGATCAGCCAGAAATTATAAGAACAATACGTGAGAAGTAAATCACAACGTGGCAGCAGAGAGATCAGCCAGAAACGACAAGTAGAAAACATGAGAAGTGAATCACAACGTGGCAGCAGAGAGATCAGCCAGAAATGACAGGAAGAAAACATGAGAAGTAAATCACAACGTGGCAGCAGAGAGATCAGCTAGAAATGACAAGAACAAAACGTGAGAAGTAAATCACAACGTGGCAGCAGAGAGATCAGCCAAGAATGATAAATAGAAAACATAAGAAGTAATTCACAACATGGCAGCAGAGAGATCAGCCAGAAATGACTAGAGGAACACATGAGAAGTAAATCACAACGTGGCAGCAGAGAGATCAGCCAGAAATGACAAGAAAAAACATGAGAAGTAAATCACAACGTGGCAGCAGAGAGATCAGGCAGAAATGACTAGAGGAACACATGACAAGTAAATCACAACGTGGCAGCAGAGAGATCAGCCATAAATGATAAGAACAAACGTGAGAAGTAAATCACAACGTGGCAGCAGAGAGATCAGCCAGAAATGACAAGTAGAAAACGTGAGAAGTAATTCACAACGTGGCAGCAGAGAGATCACCCAGAAACGACAAGTAGAAAACATGAGAAGTAAATCACAACGTGGCAGCAGAGAGATCAGCCGGAAATGACAAGAACAAAACGTGAGAAGTAAATCAAAACTTGGCAGCAGAGAGATCAGCCAGAAATTATAAGAACAAAACGTGAGAAGTAAATCAAAACATGGCAGCAGAGAGATCAGCCAGAAATGATAAGAACAAAACGTGAGAAGTAAATCAAAACATGGCAGCAGAGAGATCAGCCAGAAATGATAAGAACAAAACGTTAGAAGTAAATCACAACGTGGCAGCAGAGAGATCAGCCAGAAATGATAAGAACGAAACGTTAGAAGTAAATCACAACGTGGCAGCAGAGAGATCAGCCAGAAATGACAAGTAGAAAACGTGAGAAGTAATTCACAACGTGGCAGCAGAGAGATCACCCAGAAACGACAAGTAGAAAACATGAGAAGTAAATCACAACGTGGCAGCAGAGATATCAGCCAGAAATGACAGGAAGAAAACATGAGAAGTAAATCACAACGAGGCAGCAGAGAGATCAGCCGGAAATGACAAGAACAAAACGTGAGAAGTAAATCACAATGTGGCAGCAGAGATCAGCCAGAAATGACGAGAGGAACACATGAGAAGTAAATCACAACGTGGTAGCAGAGAGATCAGCCAGAAATTATAAGAACAATACGTGAGAAGTAAATCACAACGTGGCAGCAGAGAGATCAGCCAGAAACGACAAGTAGAAAACATGAGAAGTGAATCACAACGTGGCAGCAGAGAGATCAGCCAGAAATGACAGGAAGAAAACATGAGAAGTAAATCACAACGTGGCAGCAGAGAGATCAGCCGGAAATGACAAGAACAAAACGTAAGAAGTAATTCACAACATGGCAGCAGAGAGATCAGCCAGAAATGACTAGAGGAACACATGAGAAGTAAATCACAACGTGGCAGCAGAGAGATCAGCCATAAATGATAAGAACAAAACGTGAGAAGTAAATCACAACGTGGCAGCAGAGAGATCACCCAGAAATGACAAGTAGAAAACGTGAGAAGTAATTCACAACGTGGCAGCAGAGAGATCACCCAGAAACGACAAGTAGAAAACATGAGAAGTAAATCACAACGTGGCAGCAGAGAGATCAGCCAGAAATGACAAGAACAAAACGTGAGAAGTAAATCACAACATGGCAGCAGAGATATCAGCCAGAAATGATAAGAACAAAACATGAGAAGTAAATCACAATGTGGCAGCAGAGATCAGCCAGAAATGACGAGAGGAACACATGAGAAGTAAATCACAACGTGGCAGCAGAGATATCAGCCAGAAATTACAGGAAGAAAACGTGAGAAGTAAATCACAACGTGGCAGCAGAGAGATCAGCCGGAAATGACAAGAACAAAACGTGAGAAGTAAATCAAAACATGGCGGCAGAGAGATCAGCCAGAAATGATAAGAACAAAACATGAGAAGTAAATCACAATGTGGCAGCAGAGATCAGCCAGAAATGACGAG